>OY288266.1:30976762-32433762 GCA_958450335.1 Hibiscus tridactylites
TCGGCTTAGGGGTGGTCTCCTTGTGGCTCGAGTAGTCGATAAGGCTCTCGGCCACGGCTATCGCATCGGCAAGGGTTTGGACTCCCCTTCGCCTTAACTCGGTCTTGGCCCAACTTTGGAGACCATCTAAGAAGTAGAAGAGCGAGTCTTTCTCGGACAGATCGGGGATCTCGAGCACCAAGCTAGTGAACTCCCTCATGTAGTCTTGGATGCTCCCTGACTGCTTCAACCTTCGAAGGCAAGCTCTTGCCTTATCCTCGGCATTCTCCGGATAGAATTGTCTTTTGAGCTCCCTTTTGAAATCGGAAAAGGTAGAGATGGTGCACGTACCTCTCTCGACATCGAGACGCCTTCTCCTCCACCAAAGCATGGCGGTGTCGGTGAGGTATAAGGTCGCGGCTTGGATCCTAGAGGTATCCTCCATGATGCCAACGGCTTCTAAGTATTGCTCCAAGCCATACAAGAAGTTGTCGACTTCTTTGGCGTTGCGTGTCCTTGAAAAAGTTTGAGGCTTGGGCACCTCCACCCTTCTAGCCTCCACGTTGGTGCTTGGCCCGGCTGCCATAGCACGTTTGCACAAGGCAAGGTCACCTTGCAATGATTCTAGTTGAGGATACACGTTGGAAAGTTCACATGGGAAAGACTCACGTACCTTTGTGAGCTCTCCCAAGAGTGTGTCGCGTACTTCACCCATTTCCGCGCGCATAGTCTCCTCTAGCTTGATCTTCATTGCTCTCACGACTGTGTGGATCTCGGCATCCTCCGCCTCGAGGCCTTCAATCCGCTCATGAAGGTCGTCCACTTGGGCACCCATGCCCGATACGCTTTCCTCCACGCGAGTCAAGCATGACTCAAAGCTAGAGAGTACATCCTTGGATTTGGAACGAGGCCTTCCCTCGGATAGGTCGGCCTTTACTTCATGCCCACCTTGGTCATGCGTGACCTCGGTCTCGGATGAGCTAGCAACTTGGTTCTTGGCGGTCTTGGCCATGCTCCTGAGCGATCAGAACTTGCTCTGATACCAACTGTCACAGACTTATTCTTTCAAGCTCAAATCCGTGCGGCACTAGCACTCTCGGCATGATGCTAGTAAGCCTTAATGTCGCAACGCT
The DNA here is from genome assembly GCA_958450335.1 of Hibiscus tridactylites. Lineage (NCBI taxonomy): Eukaryota > Viridiplantae > Streptophyta > Magnoliopsida > Malvales > Malvaceae > Hibiscus > Hibiscus tridactylites. Next base: position 30,977,875 of record OY288266.1, read on the forward strand.
ATGGCAAAACGAAGGAGCAAGAGTGTTTACAAGGAAATAACCTTGTATTGCACAACAGAAGCTTTACAAAGGATGCTTTACAAGAGAACTTCTTAGGTGACTACTTGAGTGAGTTACAAATGAGGGAGGTAGCCCTATTTATAGGCACCAACCTCCTAAATGGACGGCTAAGATTTATTTGATCCAACGGTTAGGATCTTGCCTCCTAAAATATCTAAGTTGCCTAGATATTTCTAGATAAGTTCATACTTATCTACATACATCCATAATATTCTAGATTACTCCTATATTTTTATACATATCTATAGGTTTCTAGATTGTTCCGGAGTTGTTTCGAGCCTTCCGGACTTGTCTTGAGCCTTCCCAACTTGTCTCAAGCCTTCTAGGTTCCTCCGGGTGAGCCTAGATGGTTGTGGAAGCTTCTGAAACCCCTTGGTCTTGTGTGGAAACGTTTGGAGCATCCCGGGTCGTTCTAGATCCTTCTTTGGGATCAACCTTGGCCTTAAAATCTCTAAGGCACCTCATTTCCTCCTTGTTGGCCCGAGTGCCCTTGGACGAAGCTCTGTGGGCGCGCGTTGCGCACCTGGGTGGCACACCTCGGTGCTGCTCGGTGCACCCTGGCGGGTGTGCCCCTCAGTTGGTTGTGTCGCGACTTGGCGGGGCGTGACAACCCACTCTCTCTCTCTCGGTAACTCTCACATCTCTTTTTCTTTTCCGCTCAAGCTCTGACCAAGCTTCGATCATCCCGTTCCTATCGTTCGTTCATCACAATGCCGTCATCATCGTGATCGTCTTTGAATCACGAGTAAACCCTCATCGTCGTTGTTCCCTTGTTGGCCGCCGTTCATGAGAAAATGACCTTAGAGTCGTTCGAACTTTGTGGGTTTTCGCATCGAAACAATTCAGTTTCCATCTCCTCTTGCGTCACCGTTGTTTCTTCCTCCGTTCATCTGAGCTACATGTGCCAATCTTGATGTCGTGTTGTTACGTAACCGCCGCAATGTTGTTGAGTTGTCATCACCGCCAAACTTGGGTGTGAGTAAGCTTTGAATCCATGTTTTTAGTTTTAAATCAGTGGTTTTGAGTTGTGGGTTGTGATTGATGAGTCCTTCTGTTTTCCCTTGTGCCATCAACGCTTGTTTTACCATCGATGTTCATGTCGTCGCCGTTATGAGTCTGCCCTGTGGTGTTGTGCTGCCGACACCTTTTGATTGCTGGAAGCCCTAGCCCCATATCTTATGCAAGGGTCACGGAGCTGGGCAGTGTGTGATGAATGTGAGTAGTAGGTGGAGCTCAATTGTGGGAAGCTAAGCCCATGTGTGTGTATGTGTAAACCATATGAGAATTTATGGCCCAAACCAAATAATTGAATCAGATCGGACCTTGTGAACCAGACCCGTGAATGAATCAGATCTTTGCCTTGGACCGAACAAGTTAGTAAACCAGACCAGACCAATAAATCGTAAACCGAACCAGTGAGTTTATTAGACCAGTTAACCAACATGGACTATTGACCTGAACTAGTTTGACCAAATCTAACCCGTTTGACCGATATAAGTTGACCGGTTTGACTGTTGACTAGCCAAGTCAACGTTGACCTTGACTTTCTGTCAGTGTTGACTTTGACTTTGACTAGAGTTGACCAAGAGTTAACTTTTTCAAAAAACCTTCATCTGAATCTTTTTCGACGTCCTGAGTTCAAATTTGTTGTCCGTTTCATCAAATTCGAACCTGAAAGCTCATTTGGTTATTTACAATTAATTTGTACTTAGTAATTTCAAAGGAATGGATTATTGGTTTGACCCAAGATATTCTCGAGTTTAGGTATCGACTTTGAGGCTGTCGTGTTATCACCTTCACCTGTTCAGATCGGCCGTGCACGTTCTTCGGGGTCTATGCGTGAGTATTCCTTTAGATTAATATTATGTTTATAGTTGGTGGCTTAGTGATAATGTTAGTTCTGATATAGAGATCTTACCTCGTAGGTTTTGTAACGCCCTAGTTTTGGGCCTAGATGTTTTAGACATCGGATCGAGTTGGGTGAACCGATTCGAAACGATTCGAATCTTTTTGAGTGGTTCAGAGAGATCAAGGTTCGGGATAAGATTAAAGTATGACAAAATTGATAAAATCCTCTAAAATCATGTTTAAGAGATTTCAAATCAATTTTAAAAAATGGGTTTTGGAAAAGGCACATTTTGGGAAGTGGCCAAAATGTAAAGTTTTAAAACTGTGGAAAAATGCAATTTTCAAAGGAAGAGTCAAAATCTTAGAATCTTTAGGGAGCTTTTAAGCAATTAAGCCTTTCCTTAATTTGACATGTGTTTTAAATGGATTTTTAATTAATTGATTTATTTGTTTAATTATTTAATTAATAAAAGTTAGTTATTTTGGAAACCAAATTCACCTTAGTTTCTCATTTGCCTCAATTTTCAGCCAAACACAATTTTCTCCATATTTCTTTTCTCTCAAACACTCTCCTTTTGATTTCTCATTTATTTCAAAGAATCCTCTTCAATTTCTTCAAGATTTGTGAAGCAAAAACATGTCAATCATTGAGGAAAGCAAGGATTGGAGGCAAATCCCGTTCTCAACCTCTAATCAAGGTTCTTTATTGAAATTCCCAAGATTTTTTACTTTCAATTGTTGTTTTTAACTGAGTTTTGATTATAGTTTTGATTTAAGATCAAAATCTTGCAAAACTAAGGTTTAATTCTTGATTTTCGGAATGTTGTTGATGAACTCTATTTTAGATAGATTATAATTGAGTTTTGAGGTGATTATTATGTTGAAAAAGAGTTTTAATGATTTAGATCCCGAAATCCTTTAGATCCTTGAGTTTATGATAGTTTTAGTTGTGTTTTTGAAGTGATTTGGTGGTTTAATGATTGTTGGATATATAGGGAAGGGTTTATGTTGTTTTTGGATGTGATTTGATGAATATTAATGATTGGAAGTGTTGATTGTTGGCTGGGCATGGTTTAGGAAGCAATCGAATGAGTTTTCAGTTGTTTCGGATGGGTAAGTTGATGTTGTTTTGTTGGGCAACAAGTTTGTGTTCGGTTGCTGGAGTTATAATGCATTTTAATACATTGGATCTCTGTTTTTGATGATCTAAAAGCAGGTGATATTGATCCGGAAGTTAGCGAAGCGATTTTGGAAGCTTCGAACGAGTGAGCTTCGCGTCGGCACGTGAAGTTTCGCGTATCGGTGAGTGGATGTGTTTTAAAGCTTTGTAAAACTTGGATACGAGGTGTTGGGAGGTTAGTGTAAGCTTGAAACGCTTAGCTAATCTCAGAAGTAAGTATGGTTAATTGAACTCTCGGATTTCGGTTTGAAATGGACTCCATGGTTTATCATGCTCATGTTTTGATAATGTTTGTTACTCACTATTATGCATGGATTTAATCATGATATTGGTTGTGTTTATTCCATGAAATGGTTTGGTTTGATACAAGATGGTATGATCTTGTATGAGATGGTATTTGCTATTTAAAAGTATGTTTAATTTTGGGATATGAGATGATTTTTAATGATGCATTGTAAGCAGTGAGTTAACATGGTTTTATGAGTATATTGGCAAGTGAATGATCTATTTTTAATATCCGGATACGTTGGTCGACCAATAGGATGTGAGTGCACTATAATCTATAAATCGTATGTGTGTCTAGCTACGTGACGTAATAGGGGTGAGCCTATTGTGGGTGGTAGAGGTGAGTCTATCACTATGGGTTAGGGGTGAGCCTAATTCTATCCGTAGCCAATAAGATGGTGGTGAGCCCATCATTGAGTATAGGGGTGAGCCTATATAAGTCCGTGTATCCGATATTGTTTGTAAAAGTGATAGAGGTAAGCCTATGCCGGGATGTTGTAAGCCAATATATGTGTTTATTGTTGCCCATGTATCATGATTTTAATGAATGCATAATGGATTATCGTGCATGAGATGCTTGATGATGAGATGTTGCATAGGACAAATCTATGCATGTGAATTAAGCAAGTGGGGTTTAATGTGGATTTGCATTGTGAACAATGCATGTGAATTAAGCAAGTAAGGCTTAATGTGGGTTTGCATTTGTGAACTATGCATATAGCTAATGATACATGTGGTACATGGTTAAATAATGGTTTGCTTTGGTTTTGAAAGCTTGAATTGAAATTGAGCATGATATGGTTTCAACTTGTGTTTTTAAAACTGCATTGTTGTTGTGTATTGAGCTTTCCCTCACTAAGTAAGAGTGTTTACGCTCCTTTTTCCAACAATGCAGATAACTAAGCTTGAGGGCTGAGGAGTAGCAAGTGAGAGCACCTAATTCGCCACTCAAACTCAAGTATGAACTTTGGTGATTTTAAATAAGTAGATTTTGGCAATGGGGAAAGAACCTCGGTTTGGGAGATTTGTTTTAGAACTTCCTGGTTGAGATATGTTGGTTCGTCTATTTGGGTTTGTAAAATGGCCATTATATGTTGCTTGAGGGTGAATGATGCTTTTTCATATGTTTTATGGTATTCCTCATGAGATGAATGCTATAGCTTACTAGAATTACATGAGTTGGATTGGTAAAAACCTTTGTAGTTGCATTTAAGCATGATTGACATGTAGGACATGCTTAGGGATGTTTATCTACTGATGCTTGAGCATTCCGGGCTGATTAAATTGCATTTAGGAGTTGTTTGTGAGCTTATCTGGTATGTTTATCAATACTCAGATTCGAGTATCGATACTTAAAGGCTTTTTGCAGGCTAAACAACACAGGGGTATCGATATGATTTGCCCGCGTGTCGATAGACTTGGGCTATCTTGGAATGGCGTACTGATACGCGGGGAAGGGTATCAATACCTTTTTCCCAATTGAGCTACTGTCTTCCCGCGTATCGATACGAGCCTCAGGGGTACCGATACTCGACCATTGTTTTCAGTTAAAAGTACCTTTTAAAGTCTGAAAAGTTACGTTTTGGTCCCTAAATGTTGTATGTGCAATTGGATGAGTTTTTATGGTCCGTTTGTGATGAAATTTGACATGGAAACAATTTTCATGACTAATAAATGGATGGTAATCTTAAAATTGGATTGGTTCCTGTAATTTGCTAAAACTACAGTTTATTCGTTAAATGTGTAACTTGCGCAATTGAACCCCTAAACAAACTCTGATCGCTGTGTTGTTTTCTTCTAAGTAATTTGTTAAACTCATAGGACTTAAAATGCATCTAGAAATAAAAATAAAAAAGAGTCGTTAATCAAAGTCGGCTTTAGCGACTTGGCTTCGGTTTTCCCCTTATAATCTTCTTAGATCGGGTCGGGCATTTAGGCCAGGCTAATGAGGTTACATTTGTTGGTATCAAAGCCAGGTTTCGAAAGAATTGGGGATGATGGTAAGTTTATTTGGTGGTTTTTGATGCTTGTATTGGTACTAATGGCATGTTGGGTGAGAAAAGCATGATTTTATTGAAATGTGGATATTATGCTATGCTTGGATGTTGTGAATTATATGTGAGTTAAATATGATCGTATGTTGACGATATGATGTTGTTGTAAGTTGATTTTGTGTGATAATTGAGGTATGACTGGGGTGCCCATTGCCAAAGCTACTGATAAAGAAAATTTGTTTTGAGCAAATGAATTGAGTGACTTACGTCCTTGGTACTGAAAGCTTGATTGATTTTATTATTGTATTTGCATTATAGTACATTTCTTTCACCATGGGTTCGAGACGAGAGATGAGGGGCAATGCCCGAGTTGTGGCCGAGAATGGGCTGGAAGAGCGAGTAGAGAATTTACCGCCTCCTCCGTATGGACCACCTGGAGGTGGTGAGATAAGAGTTGGGGCTGGAGCTGGTGCTGGAGGTGTTGCACTTGAGGGAGCACTGTAACACCCGTGTTTTGGGGTTAGGAGTTAGTCGCAAGAGTTGGTTCGAGTCGGTAAAATCGATTTTTAATTAAATTGACCTTAGTTTTGATTTAATTAAGATTTAAAATAAAAAGGGTGGTGTTTTTGTAAATAAGTGGAAAAGGGGATGACAACCTTTTTGAAATAAAAAAGGAACAAAAAAAAAATAAACCCATCATCTTCCCTTTTTTCCCTTCTCAACATGAAACCAAGCCAAACCCCTCCCAAAACCCCAAGTTTACTATTCCATTCAATCTCTCCATTGATTCAAGGGCATTTTCAAAGGTAAACCTTTTTCTCAACTCTCCTCATCATCCCCATCATTTACATTGTCTTAGATATGAAAACTATCATCTTTTTGGAATTTCAAGTTTAAGGAAAGTTTGAATTTTTAATGGGTTTTCATTTGATTTTGATTTGTTGAGTTGGGTTTTGGTTTAATCTCATCTAAATACACTCAATATCTTGAAATGGTTGGATTAGGGTGAAAACCCGAGGTGGGTCTTTGGGGCAATTTTTAGAGTGTCTAAACTTGAGATTTTGGTGTGTTTTAGGGTTGGGTTGAAGGGCTGATGGTATAAGGTTATTAGGGAAGTGTTTTGGGACCTTTTAGATGCCATTTGGGTGTTGGAAATCATAGTTTTCAGCTGGGTATTTAGGGAGCTCGAAAATGGAGGTTTTGTGATTAGTTGAGTTTGAAAATGGTGAAGTTTGGCTTGTGTTTGTGGGTTGGAATTTGTGACTGAATTTAGCATTGAATTGGTGAGTAATGATTGTGTTTTGATTGGTTAGAAGCAAGAGAAAACATCGGAGAAGCATCGGGATCGAATCCGAGAATTGAGGAGGCTTGACTTGCTTGCTTTGTTTGCTAAGGAAGGGTGGTGAGTAAAACTTTAAATTTGTTTTAAAGTTGGTTCAAGTGTGTGTAGTGGAGGTATTGGAATGAGTTTGGTAGATCATTCCAAGATAGAAGTTAAATCGGTAGTTTGACTTCTTGTTTGTTAATGAGCTTCGACTTCCTATGCCTATCTTGATCTTGCATAGTATGAAATGACCTTGTATGTGTATACATTGTTGTATGTGGATGGTTGAATGATATGAATGATGATTGATGTGATGTGGTTTAAAGAAATTGGCACTAGTTAACTTACCGAGTGTAAATGATCGATCATTAGGATTAGTGTGCACACGATTGAGTCAAAACGCGCGTGGCCTTGATGGCGATGAGTCATCAAGGAGGAGTACGGTGACGTAATATTCCACCGGAAATTTATTTATATTATACTTGATGATGAGTGGAATCCCATCCGTAGGGCATGTGGTGATGAGTGGAATCCCACCCATGCAAGGTCCGGTTATGAGTGTAATCCTACCGAGATAATGTTATTATCGAGAGTAAATCCGCACATCCGAGTAAACTAATAGTGGCCAATGAACTTGTTCTTATGATTATGATGTTGAGATAATTGGTTTATATTGTTGAGCTTAATATGATGTAAGATGCCATATTTATGACTCTTGAAACTCTAGCTAGGTTGTTATGTTGATGCCTATATATGTTGTGTGTGATGTTAAGGATTGCATGCTTGGACCCTACATTGTTGTTGTTTTTGATTTTAGAGCATCCTCACAAAGCTTCTAGCTTACGCTCTCATTTTCAACAATGCAGATCATTAGCGTGGTGTTAGCAAGGAGCAAGGCGAAGGGGCTTTCCAAGTTGTAGTTGCTCAAGTATGATTTAGTAATTAAAGTGGTAGTTTAGCAATGGGGCTACTATGTTTTTGTATAAGCGTTGTATGACTCATAAACGTTGTTGATGTTTACGTTTTGCTTGGATTTGTAAACCATGATAAGTCTTGATGAATGCTTGTGTTGATGAGGCTATGCCTAGGATGGTTTATGTTGTTTTGGTTATGTATGCAAACCTTGTATGTGTTGACTTGTGCCTTATGGCTTTTTTTAGTTCTTAAGCACGCCCTTATATGCAAAATCCATCCCTTGTGTGAATGCCATGATGTATATGTGTAGTTGTTCATCCTAATTGCTATACATGCTAATTCTTGGTTGTAGTATGTTGCATGAATGGTTGTATGTGGCTAGGGGAGTCCCAATATGCATTTAGAGTTTGAGTCTTGTTGGGGTTTGCTGAAATTTGAGACTTGCAGAGCAGGGCGTATCGGTACGCCTAAGGGCCGTATCGATACGGTCTTGCCTGCAGGACTCAGTTTTGGCTTGGCGTACCGATACATAGGGGTGTATCGATACACTCTTTGCTCACTTGAATTCTGAGAATTTGGTGAGTGATTAGCGTATCGGTACGGGGTTGAAGCGTATCGGTACGGTTCTATCTCATTGACCACGAGATGTTGACCGAGAAGGGCGTATAGATACGCTCAAGGGCTGTATCGATACGGTCTTCCCTGAGTTGACTGTTTGGGTTGACCTAGTCAAGGCGTATCGATACCCTTGATTGGTGTATCGATACGGCCTGCCCTGTAAGTGTAAAATGGACTGTTGATGTGTAGTTTGAGGTTCGAATGCGCTTCTTTCTTGATGTGTTCCGCTGACATGATCACTTAGGAATTAACATGCCTTTAGACAAGATTAAAATGAAAGAAAATTTTTAGGGTTGCTAACCAAGGGGGAACCTTAACGGGTTTCGCTTCGGATTTCCCCGTGTGGCCCACTCGGACCGGTCATCCGGCCAGACCGGGACGAGGGGTTACATTTGTTGGTATCAGAGCCTGAGGTTACCGAGACCTCGGGCAGGTAAGCGAGGTGAGTTTAATATGTTAAGTAATTGTATCATTTTGGTGTGTGCCTTGCCATGAAATCTTGTTGTTTGATTGTTCATATGATGATTTGAAGCATGAATTGTTGCGTTTGGTGTAGAGTCGAGTGCCCATTGCTACTATTACTTAATTTAAAAAGGTTTTGTAAAGGAAAGTACTTGAGCATAGTTGGACTCTTGCCTTTGCTAACTTAATCCTTATTTGTTTGTGTTGTAGTTATTATATTGCTAGTTGTATCATGAGACCACGAGGGAGGCCTAGGATGGTTCAGCTGGAACCACGGGCACAAGCTCCGGGGATTGAGCAGATTGATGGGGCGCAGGCTCCTCAACCTCCTCCACCTCCTCCTCATCAAGAGGGAGGTGAGGCGGGAGCCGAGGGTGTTGGACCTCAAGTGGGCCAAGGATCGACCGGAATTGATTTAGCTCCCTTAGTTCAGGCGATAGCTGGGGCTTTCCAGGCTGCAGTGGCTGGGGGTCAGGCAGTGGCACAACCCCAGAGAGAAGGTACTGGTTTGCCATTGGAGAGACTCCGCAGTTTGGGAGGTGAAGAGTTCAGAGGGTCGACACTAGAGAGGTCTAAGATGTGGTTAGAGAAGACCGTCCGTATCTTGTCACAGATGGGATGTACCTGGGGACACAAGTTAGGGTGTGTTGAGTCCTTGCTTTAGGGTGATGCCTACACTTGGGGAGTCACCATCACCACGGGTATGGAAGAGGCTGAGATCACTTGGGAGTTCTTTGAGTCAGCATTCCATAAGAAGTATCTGGGTCCTCGATATCTCGATGAGAAGAAGAGGGAATTTATGGCTTTGCTTCAGGGAGTATGTCTGTGACCGACTATGAGATACGATTTGTTAGGCTGAGTCAGTATGCATCTGAGCTTGTTCCTACTGAAGTGGAACGTTGTAATCGTTTCCGTTATGGGCTGAATGATGAAATCAAGAGGTATACTCTAGCTTCAAACTACACTGATTTTGATGTCTTGGTCGCGAGGGCCAAGGACTTGAAGCACAGTTTGGGCTTGACCAAACGATCTGGTGGTTCTAGTTCTAGCAAGAGATCTAGTGATTTTGATAGAGGTGATGCTAAGAGGCATCGGGACAACTGGCATCACTATGACCATACACGTGGTGGAGGTAACCACGGTAGGGGCCAACAGGGCCAGAGGGCTGGTGGGAAGTTGCCCACATGTGCTACTTGCGGGAGGAACCACACCGGTGAGTGTTGGGGGAATTTCCACTCGTGTTGGAGTTGTAGAGCTAGAGATCATATTAGGCATGACTGTCCACATCAGGTGGGACATGCACCAGCTAAGGCTCTTACTAGAGCCAATGACTTTCAGAGAGGCCGCGGGCGAGGTAGAGGTACCTTCCAGCCGAGAAATGATGGTCAGAGGAACATAGCACATGTAGTTGCAGTCCAGCCAGAGGGCGGAGGTCAGGCCAGGGTTTACGCTCAGCGTGGGGATCAGCATGACACATTTGTGATCGCAGGTAACTTCTCTATACAATATTTGGGTTTTCTTTCTTTGATTGACTTCGGGTCTACACATTCTTATATTATGAGTGAGCACGCACAGTCGTTGAATTTGCCTTGTGAAATGTTAGAGGTAGGAGTTAGTGTTACTAGTTCCTTTGGGGACACGGTAGTAGTTAGAAAGATGTACATAAGGTGTTCGTTGATGGTTCAGGGACATGTATTTCCAGTGGATATGATAGAGCTAAAATTTTACGGCTTTGATGTGATTCTGGGTATGGATTGGCTCACTGAACATAGAGCTAGGATAGACTTTGAAACTAAGAGAATTTCTTTGAGACTCACAGATGATTATGAGATAGTAGTGGTGGGTGAGAACGTGAAGTTCTTATCCAATGTAGTTTCAGTTCTAGAGGCTAAGAGGTTAGTCGAGATGGGTTGCGAAGCATATTTGGCCTATGTGATGAATCCGAACATGAGTGTGGTTAGACCTCAAGACATCCGAACAGTGTATGACTTTTCTAGTGTGTTTCCGGAAGAGTTGCCGGGTTTACCGCCTGATAGAGAGGTAGAGTTTACTATTGAGACTTATTCTGATTCAGCTCCTGTTTCGATTGCTCCGTATCGCATGGCACCAAAAGAACTAAAAGAGTTGAAGACTCAGTTGAAAGAGTTGACGGATATAGGCTTTATTCGACCTAGTTCTTCACCTTGGGGTGTACCAATTTTGTTTGTAAAGAAGAAAGATGGAAGCATGAGAATGTGTATATATTACAAACAGTTGAATCAGTTAACAGTGAAGAATAAGTATCCTTTGCCTAGAATTGATGAATTTTTTGACCAGTTGAGAGGGGCATCAGTCTTTTCGAAGATTGACTTGAGATTAGGTTACTACCAGCTAAAGGTAAGAGAGGTTGATGTACCGAAGACGACCTTTAGAACTAGGTATGGTCATTATGAGTTTTTAGTCATGCCTTTTGGGTTGACTAACGCACCGGCTGCTTTCATGTATATGATGAATAGGATTTTTCATCAGTACTTAGATCAGTTTGTAGTTGTTTTCATAGATGGCATCTTGGTGTATTCGCGTACCGAGGAAGACCACGACCGACACTTGAGGTTAGTTCTGAAGACTTTGTTAGATAATCAGTTGTATACGAAGTTGAGCAAGTGAGATTTTTGGATCCAAGAAGTAGTCTTCCTAGGACATGTAGTGTTTGCCGATGGGATTAGAGTTGATCTGAAGAAAACAGAGGCCATTGTTGAATGGAAACAACCGAAGTCAGTAACAGAGGTACGTAGCTTTCTAGGCTTAGCTGGATACTATAGAAGATTCATAGAAGGTTTCTCTAAGTTAGCCGCTCCATTGACACAATTACTTCAGAAAAGTGTTCAGTTTGAGTGGTCAGATGCAAGACAGAGAGCCTTTGAGAAATTGAAAGAATCTTTGACCCAAGCACCAATCTTGATTCAGCCAAAGTCTGGGAAAGACTATGTAGTTTACAGTGATGCTTCTTATGTAGGCCTAGGTTGTGTTCTCATGCAAGACAAGAGAGCAGTGGCTTATGCCTCAAGACAGTTGAAGACTCACGAGCGTAACTATCCGACCCATGACATAGAGTTAGCTGCAGTTGTGTTTGCTCTGAAGATTTGGAGACATTATTTGTACGGTGAGAGATGCACAGTGTACACAGATCACAAGAGTTTGAAGTACATAATGACTCAGCGAGACTTGAATCTTAGACAACGTAGGTGGTTAGAGTTGCTAAAAGACTATGATCTTACAATTGAGTACCATCCGGGTAAGGCCAATGTAGTGGCTGATGCTTTGAGTAGAAAGATAGTCGTAGACTTGAGAGCCATGTTTGCTAGATTGAGCTTGTCCGGAGATGGTGGCTTGATAGCCGAGCTTTAGGTTAGACCTACTCTAGGTCAGTTGATTAGGGAGAAGCAGCTCCTAGATAGATCTTTGGCACCTCACGTGCATGATGTAGCCGAGGGTAGACCTTCAGACTACAGTTTCAGTACCGATGGGGTCTTGTGTTTCAAAAATAAGATAGTTGTGCCAGAAGACAGTGACTTGAGACGTACGATCTTGACTGAAGCATACAGTAGTCCATTTGCTATGCAACCTGGAAGTACGAAGATGTACCGTGATTTGAAGAATGAGTACTTTTGGGTTGGTTTGAAGAGAGATGTAGCCGACTTCGTGAGTAAGTGTTTGGTGTGTCAGAGAGTGAAGGCGGAACATCAAGTTCCCTCAGGTTTGTTGCAACCGTTGAGAATTCCGGAATGGAAATAGGAGAATATTACCATTGATTTCGTTTTGGGTTTACCTTTGACTCCTACGAAGAAGAACTCAATTTGGGTTATAGTAGATCGTTTCACGAAGTGTGCTCACTTCTTGGCAGTCAATACCACTTATACATTAGATAGATTGGCCGATCTGTACATTGGTGAGATTGTTAGACTGCATGGTGTGCCGAAGTCTATTATGTCCGATAGAGATCTGAGGTTTACAGCTCGATTTTGGGAGTGTCTGCATACAACTTTGGGTACCCATTTGAATTTCAGCATGTCTTATCATCCTCATTCAGATGGTCAGTCAGAGAGAGTTATACAGATCTTAGAGGATATGTTGCGTTGTTGCATCATTGATTTTCAGGGTACTTGGGAGAAGCACTTGCCTCTTGTTGAGTTTGCTTACAATAATAGCTTTCAGTCGAGCATTCAGATGGCTCCGTATGAGGCCTTGTATGGTAGGAAGTGTAGAACTCCAGTTTGTTGGGTCGAAGTGGGGCAGAAGTTGTTACCTATGCTGGATTTGCTCAAGGGGACAACTGACAAGGTGAAATTGATTTGCGATCGATTGAAGGCTGCTTCGGATAGGCAGAAGTCCTATGCCGACTTGAAAAGGAAGGAAGTTGAGTTCACAGTGGGTGAGAAATTGTTCCTGAAAGTGTCTCCGTTGAAGAAAGTAATGAGATTTGGCCGAAAAGGGAAGTTGAGTCCGAGGTACATAAGGCCGTATGAGATTGTGAAGAGGGTTGGTCCAGTTGCCTATCAGTTGCGTTTGCCATCCGAACTAGAAAAGATACACGATATATTTCATGTTTCGATGCTCCATAAGTATAAGTCAGATCCATTACATGTTATGCATGTAGAAGAGATTGAATTGAATCTGAATTTGACTTATGAGGAAGAACCAGTTGAGATCCTAGCTTCCGACAGTAAGGTGTTGCGGGGTAGATCGATTGAGTTAATGAAAGTGCGGTGGCAACATCGAGGGGTGAACGAGGCCACTTGGGAGAGGAAGGAGGATATGGAAGGCAGTTTCCGTATCTCTTTCAGTCAGGTAATTTTAGGGACGAAATCCTTAAGTGGGAGAGAGTTGTAACACCCGTGTTTTGGGGTTAGGAGTTAGTCGCGTGAGTTGGTTCAAGTCGGTAAAATCGATTTTTAATTAAATTGACCTTAGTTTTGATTTAATTAAGGTTTAAAATAAAAAGGGTGGCGTTTTTGTAAATAAGTGGAAAAAGGGATGACAACCTTTTTGAAATAAAAAAGGAACAAAAAAATAAACCCATGATCTTCCTCTTTTTCCCTTCTCAACGTGAAACCAAGCCAAACCCCTCCCAAAACCCCAAGTTTACTATTCCATTCAATCTCTCCATTGATTCAAGGGCATTTTCAAAGGTAAACCTATTTCTCAACTCTCCTCATCATCCCCATCATTTACATTGTCTTAGATTTGAAAACTATCATCTTTTTGGAATTTCAAGTTTCAGGAAAGTTTGAATTTTTAATGGGTTTTCATTTGATTTTGATTTGTTGAGTTGGGTTTTTGTTTAATCTCATCTAAATACACTTAATATCTTGAAATGGTTGGATTAGGGTGAAAACCCGAAGTGGGTCTTTGGAGCAATTTTTAGAGTGTCTAAACTTGAGATTTTGGTGTGTTTTAGGGTTAGGTTGAAGGGATGATGGTATAAGGTTATTAGGGAAGTGTTTTGGGACCTTTTAGATATCATTTGGGTGTTGGAAATCATAGTTTTCAGCTGGGTATTTGGGGAGCTCGAAAATGGAGGTTTTGTGATTAGTTGAGTTTGAAAATTGTGAAGTTTGGCTTGTGTTTGTGGATTGGAATTTGTGACTGAATTTAGCATTGAATTGGTGAGTAATGATTGTGTTTTGATTGGTTAGAAGCAAGAGGAAACATCGGAGAAGCATCGGGATCGAATCCGAGAATTGAGGAGGCTTGACTTGCTTGCTTGGTTTGCTAAGGAAGGGTGGTGAGTAAAACTTTAAATTTGTTTTAAAGTTGGTTCAAGTGTGTGTAGTGGAGGTATTGGAATGAGTTTGGTAGACCATTCAAGGATAGAAGTTAAATCAGTAGTTTGACTTCTTGTTTGTTAATGAGCTTCGACTTCCTATGCCTATCTTGATCTTGCATAATATGAAATGACCTTGTATGTGTATACATTGTTGTGTGTGATGATGGTTGAATGATATGAATGATGATTGATGTGATGTGGTTTAATGAAATTGGCACTAGTTAACTTATCGGGTGTAAATGATCGATCATTAGGATTAGTGTGCACACGATTGAGTCAAAACGCGCGTGGCCTTGATGGCGTTGAGTCATCAAGGAGGGGTACGGTGACGTAATATTCCACCGGAAATTTATTTATATTATACGTGATGATGAGTGGAATCCCATCTGTAGGGCATGTGGTGATGAGTGTAATCCCACCGAGGTAATGTTATTGTCGAGAGTAAATCCGCACATCTGAGTAAACTAATAGTGGACAATGAACTTGTTCTTATGATTATGATGTTGAGATAATTGGTTTATATTGTTGAGCTTAATATGATGTAAGATGCCATATTTATGACTCCTGAAACTCTAGCTAGGTTGCTATGTTGATGCCTATATATGTTGTGTGTGATGTTAAGGATTGCATGCTTGGACCCTGCATTGTTGTTGTTTTTTATTTTAGAGCATCCTCACTAAGCTTCTAGCTTACGCTCTCATTTTCAACAATGCAGATCATTAGCGTGGTGTTAGCAAGGAGCAAGGCGAAGGGGCTTTCCAAGTTGTAGTTGCTCAAGTATGATTTAGTAATTAAAGTTGTAGTTTAGCAATGGGGCTACTATGTTTTTGTATGAGCGTTGTATGACTCATAAATGTTGTTGATGTTTACGTTTTGCTTGGATTTGTAAACCATGATAAGTCTTGATGAATGCTTGTGTTGATGAGGCTATGCCTAGGATGGTTTATGTTGTTTTGGTTGTGTATGCAAACCTTGTATGTGTTGACTTGTGCTTTATGGCTTTTTGAGTTATTAAGCACGCCCTTATATACAAAATCCATCCATTGTGTGAATGCCATGATGTATATGTGTAGTTGTTCATCCTAATTGCTATACATGCTAATTCTTGGTTGTAGTATGTTGCATGAATGGTTGTATGTGGCTAGGGGAGTCCCAATATGCATTTAGAGTTTGAGTCTTTTTGGTTTTTGCTGAAATTTGAGACTTGCAGAGCAAGGCGTATCGGTACGCCTAAGGGACGTATCGATACGGTCTTGCATGCAGGACTCAGTTTTGGCTTGGCGTACCGATACACTGGGGTGTATCGATACACTCTTTGCTCACTTGAATTCTGAGAATTTGGTGAGTGATTAGCGTATCGGTACGGGGTTGAAGCGTATCGGTACGGTTCTATCTCATTGACCATGAGATGTTGACCGAGAAGAGTGTATCGATACGCTCAAGGGCTTTATCGATACGGCCTTCCCTGAGTTGACTGTTTGGATTGACCTAGTCAAGGCGTATCGATACCCTTGATTGGTGTATCGATACGGCCTGCCCTGTAAGTGTAAAATAGACTGTTGATGTGTAGTTTGAGGTTCGAATGCGCTTTTTTTGATGTGTTTCGCTGACGTGATCACTTAGGAATTAACATGCCTTCAGACAAGATTAAAATGAAAGAAAATTTTTAGGGTTGCTAATCGAGGGGAAACCTTAACGGGTTTCGCTTCGGTTTTCCCCATCTGACCCACTCGGACCGGTCATCCGACCAGACCGGGACGAGGGGGTTACAAGCACCGAGACAAGGTGATCCGGATATGACAGTTCTTGTACAAGCTATTGCTGGAGCCTTTCAGGCGGTAGTAGCTGGTTTACATGCGGCTGCACCACAGCAGGGTGTCAATCCTGTGTTTCCTCTGGAGCTTTTACGCAACCTAGGCGGTGCTGAGTTTAGAGGGTTGACTCTTGAGGGGTCTGAGGCTTGTTTTGAGAGTACCAAGCGAATCTTTGGACAAATGAATTGTAATAATGTCTAAAAGTTGGGTTGTGTAGTGTCATTGTTGCATAGCGATGCGTATACATGGTGGACGACTATCATAGCTGGGATGGAGCAGGATGAAATTGATTGGGTCTTTTTCATGAATGCGTTCAAGAAAAAAGTTCTTGGGGGTCCATTATCTACACGAGAAGAAGCACGAATTCATGGCTCTAGCGCAGGGCAGTATGTTGGTTGCTGAGTATGAGGTGCAATTTGTGAGGTTGAGCCAGTATGCACCTAAGTTAGTACCAGACGACCGGACGAGGTGCGAACGTTTCCGCTATGGGCTGATAAGGGAAGTTAAGAAATACATTCTAGCGGCTGAGTACACGGACTTTGATGTGCTAGTCTCACGAGCTAAGGATATAGAGCTGAGTCTAGGGATGACAACTCGATCTGGAGGTTCTAGTTCAGAAAAGAGGAGTGCAGACCATGATGGTGGGCGTGATTGTGGAAAAAGGCCACGGGATAGAGGTTATTAGAGGGATCATCGTCGGGGTGGTGGTCGTGCATCAAGCCGTGGGCAGCATGGTCAGAATGTTGGTGCTCTTGCTTCAGTTTGCAACCGTTGTGGGAGACATCACACTGGGAAGTGCTGGGGTGTCTCAGGGACTTGTTAGCATTGTGGGGTTCAGGGTCACGTGAAGCGTGACTGTTCGCAGTTGGCTAGGCAGGCACCAGTACGTGCTGTGGAACCTCAGAGAGGCCGTGGGCGCGGCCGAGGTAACTTTCAGAGGAGATAGGAAGGACATCGAGGAGTTGCTCATGTGGTAGTTGTTCAGCCAGAGGGAGGTGGTCCTGCGAGAGTTTATGCTCAGCGCGAGGGGCGCAACGATACAGATGTGATCGCAAGTACCTTTGCTCTACATTCTTTATCTTTTCTAGCATTGATCGATTCCGAATCCATGCACTATAATATCTTGAGTGAGCATGCATATTTGCTTGATATACTTGTTGAGTTGTTGAGAGTAGGAATGCAAGTGACTAGTTCCTTTTGTGAGTCTGTAGTCACAAGGAAATTGTATAAGAGATGCCCTTTGTCTGTGCAGGGTCATGTTTTTCCTGTGGATTTGATGGAATTATCTTTTTATGGCTTTGATGTGATTCTTGGGATGGATTGGTTGTCTGAGAATAAGGCGGTTGTTTATTTCGATGTTAAGCGAGTTACCTTGAAGCTTGCTGATGATTATGAGGTGGTGATAGTAGGCAAGAATGTGAAATTCTTGTCTAATGTTGTTTCAGCTTTGGGAGCAAGCCGTATGCTAAGGATGGGTTGTGATGCTTATCTTGCCTATGTGATGAATCCTGGTGCAAAGGATGTACGTGAGCAAGACATCAAAATTGTTTGCGATTTTCCGGGTGTCTTTCCGAAAGAGTTGACTAGATTACCACCAAACAGGGAAGTTGAGTTTGGTATCGAGTTGTATGAGAATACGACTCCGGTGTCCATTGCTCCTTATCGAATGACACCGAAAGAGCTGAAAGAGTTGAAGACGCAACATCAGAAGTTGCTTGATAGAGGATTCATCCGGCCGAGTGTATCACCTTGGGGTGTGCCGATGTTGTTTGTAAAGAAGAAAGATGGGACAATGCAGATGTGTATAGATTATCGGCAACTGAACAAGTTGACGATCAAGAGCAAGTATCCCTTTCCAAGGATTGAAGATATCTTTGATCAGTTTCTAGGAGCTTCGGTGTTCTCTAAGATTGATTTGAGGTCAGGGTATTACCAATTGAAGGTGAAGGATGTGGACGTACCTAAGATAGCTTTTCGGACAAGGTACGGGCAATATGAGTTCTTAGTGATGCCTTTTTGATTAACCAACACACATGCTGCTTTCATGGACATGATGAATCGTGTATTCCATGAGTTTTTGGACCAGTTTATGGTAGTGTTCATCGATGACATCCTTGTGTACTCTCGTACCGATAAGGATCATGATCGACACTTAAGGATAGTGTTGCAAGTGCTGTTGGAGAACCAGCTTTATGCTAAGTTGAGCAAGTGTCAGTTTTGGCTTAGAGAGGTAGTCTTCCTTGGACATGTTGTATCAGCCAAGGGTATTCATGTTGGTCCATATAAGATAGAGGCAATGATGAATTGGAAAGTGTCTAAGTCGGTGACAGAGGTGCAAAGTTTTCTTGGCTTGGCTGGATATTACCGTAGGTTTGTCGAGAGTTTCTCGAAGATTGTTGCACCTTTGACCAAGTTGTTGCAGAAGAATGTTCACTTTGAGTGGACGGATGCGAGGCAACAAGCTTTTGAGAAGCTGACGGAAGCTTTGACGCAAGCCCATGTCTTTATTCAACCCGAGTCTGGTAAGGAGTTTGTAGTTTATAGTGATGCGTTCTATGTCGGTTTGGACTGTGTGTTGATGCAAGAGGGTAAAGTAGTGGCATATGCATCTAGACAGTTGAAGGTGCATGAGCGTAACTACCCTACTCATGATCTTGAGCTCGCGGCTGTTGTGTTTGCTTTGAAGATTTGGAGGCATTACCTTTATGGCGAGAAGTGTGTGGTGTTCACAGATCATAAGAGTTTGAAGTATCTTATGTCTCAAAAGGAGTTGAATCTTAGGCAACGACGATGGGTGGAGTTGCTTAAGGATTATGATCTATCGATCGAGTATCATCTTGGGAAGGCCAATGTTGTGGCTGATGCTTTGAGTAGGAAGGTGGATGTGGAGTTGAGGGCGATGTTTGCTCGCTTGAGCATATCGCGAGATGATGGTCTTATTGCCGAACTGCAAGTGAAACCATCCTTGATTCAGTTGATCAAGGATAAGCAATTGCTTGATGATTCTCTTGTCCCTCACGTTCAGGATATTGGGGATGATAAGCATTCGGATTTCAGTTTCAATGACAATGGTGTTTTGTGCTTTGGGAGTCGGATAGTGGTGCCGAATGATGCTGAGTTGAGGTGCACTATTTTGACTGGAGCTCATAGTAGTCCTTTCGCTATGCACCCTGGTAGTACGAAGATGTATCGTTGTTTGAAGGATGAGTACTATTGGGTGGGGTTGAAGAAGGATGTTGCCGAATTTGTTGGCAAATGAATTGTTTGTCAGTGAGTGAAGGCTGAACATCAAGTTTCTTCTGGATTGTTGCAACCAATGAAAATCCCAGAATGGAAGTGGGAAAAGATTACCATGGATTTCGTGTCTGGTTTGCTTTTGTCACCATCGAAAAAGAATTATGTTTGGGTGGTTGTTGATCGCCTTACGAAGTGTGCACATTTCTTGCTTGTGCATACTACGTATACATTGGATAAGCTAGTTGAGTTGTATATTTTCGAGATTGTACGTTTGCACGGGGTGTCGAAGTCTATAGTATATGATAGAGATCCGAGGTTCACATCGAGGTTTTGGGAATGTTTGCATCAAGCCTTGGGTACACGGTTGAGTTTCAGTACTTCTTATCATCCTCATACGGATGGACAATCGAAGCGTGTTATCCAAGTGCTTGAGAACATGTTGAGATGTTGCGTTGTTGATTTCCAAGGTTCTTGGGAGAAGCACTTGCCTTTGGTTGAGTTTCCTTACAATAATAGTTACCAGCAAGAATTCAAATGGCACCATACGAGGCTTTGTATGAGAGAAAGTGTAGAACTCCTCTTTGTTGGGCAGAAACATGGCAAAAGTTGGTTTCGATGCCGAACTTGTTGAGAGGAACCACTGAGAAGGTGAAGCTCATTTGTGAGCGCTTGAAAGCAGCATCGGATTGGAAAAAGTCTTACGCGGATTTGAAGTGTAAGTAGATTGAGTTCGCAGTTGGCGAACATGTGTTTTTGAAACTATAGCCTTGGAAGAAGGTGATGAGATTTGGGCATAAGGGTAAGCTTAGCCCGAGGTTTAATGGACCTTATGAGATGGTGGAGCGAGTGGGTTCTATGGATATCGGTTGAGGTTGCCTCTCGAATTGGAAAAGATTCATGATGTGTTTCATGTTTCGATGTTGCGGAGGTATAGATCAGATCCTTCACATGTGATGCTTGTTGAGGAGATAGAGCTGAACCCGGATTTGTCCTATGATGAGGAACCGGTAAAGATCCTTGACTCGAGCAGCAAAGTTCTTCGTGGAAAAACGATAGAGCTTGTGAAGGTGTTGTGGAGACACCGAGGAGTTGGGGAGGCCACGTGGGAAAGTAAAGCAGACATGTTGAAGCAGTTCCCGCACCTTTTTCCTTCAGGTAAAATTTCAATGACGAAATTTCCTAAGTGGGGGGAGAGTTGTAACGCCCCGGTTTTGGGCCTAGATGTTTTAGACATCGGATCGGGTTAGGTGAACCGATTGGAAACGGTTTGAATCTTTTTGAGTGGTTCAAGGAGATCAGGGTTCGAGATAGGATAAAAATATGACAAAAATTGCTAAAATCCTCTAAAATCATGTTTAAGATGTTGGTCAAATTAATTTTACAAAATGGGTTTTTGGAAAAGGTACATTTTGGGAAGTGACCAAAATGTAAAGTTTTAAAACTGTGGAAAATGCAATTTTCAAAGGAAGAGTCAAAATCATAGAATCTCTAGGGAGCTTTTAAGCAATTAAGCCTTTCCTTAATTTCACATGTGTTTTAAATGGATTTTTAATTAATTGATTTATTCGTTTAATTATCTAATTAATAAAAGTTAGTTATTTTGGAAACCAAATTCACGTTAGATTCTCATTTACCTCATTCAGCCAAACACAATTTTCTCTAGATTTCTTTTCTCTCAAACATTCTCTTTTTGATTTCTCATTCATTTCAAAGAATCCTCTTCAATTTCTTCAAGATTTGTGAAGCAAAAACTTGTCAATCATTGAGGAAAGCAAGGATTGGAGGTAAATCCCGTTCTCAACCTCTAATCAAGGTTCTTTATTGAAATTCCCAAGATATTTGACTCTCAATTGTTGTTTTTACCTGAGTTTTGATTATAGTTTTGATTTAAGATCAAAATCTTGCAAAACTAAGGTTTAATTCTTGATTTTCGGAGTGTTATTGATGAGCTCTATTTTAGATGGATTATAATTGAGTTTTGAGGTGATTATTATGTTGAAAAAGAGTTTTAAAGATGTAGATCCCGAAATCCTTGAGACCCTTGAGTTTATGATAGTTTTAGTTGTGTTTTTGAAGTGATTTGATGGTTTAATGATTGTTGGAGATATAAGGAAGAGTTTAGGTTGTTTTTTGATGTGATTTGATGGTTTAATGATTGTTGGAGATATAAGGAAGGGTTTTGGTTGTTTTTGGATGTGATTTGATGAATATTAATGATTGGAAGTGTTGATTGTTAACTGGGTATTGTTTAGAAAGCAATCGAATGAGTTTTCGGTTGTTTCGGATGGGTAAATTGATGTTGTTTTGCTGGGCACCGAGTTTGTGTTTGGTTGCTGGAGTTATAATGCATTTTAATGCATTGGGTCTCTGTTTTTGATGATCTAAAAGTAGGGGATATTGATCCAGAAGTTAGCGAAGCAATTTTGGAAGCTTTGGACGAGTGAGCTTTGCGTGGGCACGTGACGTTTCACGTATCGGTGAGTGGATGTGTTTTAAAGCTTTGTTAAGCTTGGATACGAGGTGTTGGGAGGTTAGTGTAAGCTTGAAACACTTAGCTAATCTCGAAAGTAAGTATGGTTACTTGAACTCTCGGATTTCGGTTTGAAATGGACTCCATGGTTTATCATGCTCATGTTTTAATAATGGTTGTTACTCACTATTATGCATGGATTTAAGCATGATTTTGCTTGTGTTTATCCCATGAAATGGTTTGGTTTGATACAAGATGGTTTGATCTTGTATGAGATGGTATTTTCTATTTAAAAGCACGTTTAATTTTGGGATATGAGATGATTTTTAATGATGCATTGTAAGCAGCGAGTTAACATGGTTTTATGAGTATATTGGCAAGTGAATGATCTATTTTTAATATTCGGATACGTTGGTCGACCAATAGGATGTGAGTGCACTATAATCTATAAATCGTACGTGTGTGTAGCTACGTGACGTAATAGGGGTGAGCCTATTGCGGGTGGTAGAGGTGAGTCTATCACTGTGGGTTAGAGGTGAGACTAATTCCATTCGTAGTCATTAAGATGGAGGTGAGCCCATCATTGAGTATCGGGGTGAGCCTATATAAGTCAGTGTATCTAATATTGTTTGTAAAAGTGATGGAGGTGAGTCTATCACAACGGATAGGGGTGAGCCTATGCCGGGATGTTGTAAGCCAATATATGTGTTTTATTGTTGCCCATGTATCATGATTTTAATGAATGCATAATGGATTATCGTGCATGAGATGCTTAATGATGAGATGTTGCATAGGACAAATCTATGCATGTGAATTAAGCAAGTGAGGCTTAATGTGGATTTGCATTGTGAACAATGCATGTGAATTAAGCAAATGAGGCTTAATGTGGGTTTGCATTTGTGAACAATGCATGTAGCTAATGATACATGTGGTACATGGTTAAAGAATGGTTTGCTTTGGTTTAGAAAGCTTGAATTAAGATTGAGCATGATATGGTTTAAACTTGTGTTTTTAAAACTGCATTGTTGTTTTGTATTGAGCTTTCCCTCACTAAGCAAGAGTGCTTACGCTCCTTTTTCCAACAATGCAGATAACTAAGCTTGAGGCTGAGGAGTAGCAAGTGAGAGAACCTAATTCGTCACTCAAACTCAAGTATGAACTTTGGTGATTTTAAATAAGCAGATTTTAGCAATGGGGAAAGAACCTCAGTTTGGAAGATTTGTTTTAGAACTTCTTGGTTGAGATATGTTGGTTCGACTATTTGGGTTTGTAAAATGGCCATTATATGTTGCTTTGTAAAATGGCCATTATATGTTGCTTGAGGGTGAATGATGCTTTTTCATATGTTTTATGGTATTGCTCATGAGATGCATGCTATAGCTTACTAGAATTACATGAGTTGGATTGGCAAAAACCTTGTAGTTGCATTTAAGCATGATTGACATGTAGGATATGCTTAGGGATGTTTATCTACTGATGCTTGAGCATGCTTGGGTGATTAAATTGCATTTAGGAGTTGTTTGTGAAGCTTGTCTGGTATGCGTATTGATACTCAATGGCTTTTTGCAGGCTAAACAACTTAGGGGTATCGATACGATTTGCTCGCGTATTGATACACTTGGGCTATCTTTGAAGGGCGTACTGATACACGAGGAAGCGTATTGATACCTTTTTCCTAATTGAGATATTGTCTTCCCGCGTATTGATACGGGCCTCATGGGTACCGATACTCGACCGTTGTTTTCAGTTAAAAGTATCTTTTAAAGTCTGAAAAGTTATGTTTTGGTCCCTAAATGTTGTATGTGCAATTGGATGATTTTGGATGGTCCGTTTGTGATGAAATTTTACATGGAAACACGTTTCATGACTAATAAATGGATGGTAATCTTAACATTGGATTGGTCCCTATAATTTGCTAAAATAACAGTTTAGTCCTTAAATGTGTAACTTGCGTAATAGAACCCCTAAACGAACTATGATCGATGTGCCATTTTCTTCTAAGTAATTTGTTGAACACATAGGACTTAAAATGCATCTAGAAATAAAAAGAAAAAATGGTCATTAATAGAAGTCAACTTTAGCGACTTGGCTTCGGTTTTCCACGTGTAATCTTCTTAGTTTGGGTCGGGCATCTAGGCCGGGCTAAGGGGTTACAGGTTTTGATTTAGTTAGGCCTAGTGCTATACCTAAGTGTGAGAGACATCATTCTCGATATTAGAGCGTCTGCCCACTAAAGATGTGTCTCTATATGTGCTATACACTTGTGTTTTCTTTGGTGCTATAAATAAATGTCTTTATACATTTTGTGTGCATTATTTTGTTGTGATTGGTGAAAGTTTTCAGACATTTGCATAACATGCCATACTGTGATTTAACTGAAAAATCATATTTATTGAACTATAAAATATCAAATTTCTAAAATTATGAAACTTCAGATTTATCATATTGTGAAACATCAGATTTATAGATTTATGTAACTTGAATTTTTAACAATTCAAGTTTTGGATGACTCTCGGATGTTAAAATCAACATAATATCATTGTGTGTACATGGATTGAGATTTGTTCGAGGAAGTTCAGTGGTTTCACCCTTCGGGCTGAATTCTACTTCGAATCAGTGGTTCCACCGTTCGGGCTGAGTTCCACTTCGGATGGTGACGATGGAGAAAGTAGGTTCTGGGGAACCTTACTTTTTGGTGTATCAGAAATAGGGTATTGTGTTTCATGTGCATCGGACATCATATCTTCATGATTCAGTTTTGTTGAGTTTTCAGAAAAGACTTTATCGGAAAATAAAAATATTGTTTTATTTGTTAGAGTATGCCCAAAGACCAATCATAAGATGATTGTAAAAGACATACTTATTTTATCTTGTTTATTAATAAAGTTGTTATTATTATTATTTCAGTCTTATTCTGTACATCTACAGATAAACTGAATTATAATAATGTCATTAGAATAATATAGTTATTCTTGAATGTCCTTAGTCGAGAATTATTGTGGGCATGGATAACAATAATATATTAAGACTAATATGTAGTTGATTCATAACAAAGTGTTGTTATTGACATAGAGATGTCAAAATAAATACATAAGTATGTGTTAGAGAACGACATACTGGACTGACCCGCTATGAGCATGTTTCTTGGATTATTATGTGACAGTCACAACATTACTCATGGTGATAACAAAGTGTATGATCCTCAGACTTGAGATCATCATTATTTCAACATCGAGAGTGACATATTTTGATGAAGTCAAACATGTGTTGTAACAGACTACACTATAAAGACTGATATTGGATATGTCACACTCTATATAGCGAAATATGGTTGATCAAGATAAGACTTGTCCCTCCTACATAATAGGAGTAATATCGTAGACCTCTTGACTGAGTGAGACTAGAAAATGCATGGTCATGCTCGAATGAATTGATATGAGATATCATAGTTATTCATTCATCATGGTCTACTCAAGATATCAAGAAATATTAGATGGACTATACAAGTGTGACTAATTCATGACTTGTGTTCGATCTAGATATAAGAACAAAAGGATGTAATACATAAAAGAAGTTAATCACGGAAAAAGGTAAAGTCGAACCACGACTTCATGTAACTTAGGTAGAAATGATGTATTGCTAGATGCCCCTCATTGTTTGTAATATTAAAATTGTTCTAGATATTACTACTAACGTTACATGAACCTACAAGGGTCACAACCGATGATTGAAACGAACAAATATTGACTAGATAGCATGTGCACAAACTTGTTGTACACGTAATAATTATTAAAGACGAAATTATTATAATTGTAGATAATCTCATTTATATATATTTTAATAATTAGATAATTATTGTAATTATCAAACACTATTAAAATATATATCCCTAATGAATTCGAATTAAAGTAGAATTAGATTGTATATATTTAATTATATTCGGTTAAATATATTGTATATTTAATGAATCTAAATTTAATTAGAATTAGGTTTTTGAATGCTATATAAAGGCATAAGGTCTAGAAGCCAAAGCATGCTTTTTCGAAAACCTCTCTAACAGATAGAGAAGAAAAAATATTGTTCGTTTCATTCGGGTGGACTGCGTAGAGGTCGGAGCGCTATTGTGACGACTCGGATTCGATTTGGTTTATCCTAACTCCCTAAGGATATCAAGATACCGGATTTATTAAGGTAATATTTCATCCCTACTCACCCCGAATTCATCCCTTGTACATGGATCACTGGCGGAATTCGCTGGATAATATTTCGTTGTGCCATGAGGTGTACCGGAGTTTCCCAACAGTGGTATCAGAGCCACTTGTACGATACGAATTCAGACTTAAATATTTGGCCGATGCTTTTGTATGAGATGCATGTTATTAGATTAGGGTTTATTCGATTTTTTTACAAATTTGTGATATTTTCACACATTAGATCATTTTACACCTAATCTAAATAAATTTGATTTATTGTTCCAAGTGATTAAAGAGTTAGTCACATATATGTTAGGGTTTTCATATTTTAAGCATTAACATATATGTGTAACGATTATATTTAGAGTAATGATTAGTCTATAGATAATGTGCGGGGAAAGTAACAAAGAGTTGTTCAAGTAAAAACCTCGTATTAAAAATGAGTTATATCCCAATAGCCCTTTTATTTTGGTTTTAAATAAATGCAGCTTGCATGCCGTGTCTTTCTTTCTTCTATTGTAATTCTCTTCTCATCTTACTCCTTCGTATTGAAAATGGGTTTCTGAAAAATTGTAATATATGCGGAGAAAACGTGGACCAAAGGAGCAGAATGATTGGCCGATCAAAGGTGGATTAGGTGCTTGAGAAGCAAGTTCTATCTTTAGTAATTTTGTTTCTCCCATTGGCTTGGGATGGGCCACCTTAGCTTTAAGGGCTATAACCATTGCATTTATATTTACTGCTTTACATGTAATGTGATACGGTGTATTTTTTTAGCATGATGGTAACTGCTTAAATCATAATAGAATGGTGAGATTAATAAAACAAAAACCCTTCATATTTAATAAAATTAGTCATCCAATATTAACCCTCGTTAAAACCTCGATCGGTACTATGTAGGTTTTGCCAAAGCAAAATACTTAGATCTATCTTGGTTAGACGCGGATAATAAGCAAGTGATTTTCAATGGTAGCAATATTGGTTAAACTAGGTTGTTCTAACAAGATTAGAAACCCTAAGACTAATGATTGTTCAAAGACTTTGGTAATTGAAATACAATAGAAAAGTGCATGTCTAGGATTTGTTCTTTGGAAGACTTAGTATTTAAGCGTGCCCAATACACCATCTCTCTTCTCATAAGTTACCTACCTGCTGCATTGTTCATTATTGTGCTTTTTATTAGACCATATGAACTTTTGTTTTGGATAAATAGTTGTTCACCAAATATAGGAATTACATGAGATGTAATTAGCAAGTGTTGCTTACCTAAATAATTGAATTCTAGGAGTAAAGCCAAATCTGACCTATGATGTAATGAAATATGGATCCTTAACCACTAGAAATACTTATAGTAAGTTTTTTAATTTCTTTATAAACATGATAAAAGGTAATTATAAATCATATTTTATCATTGTATATTTTATGGCAAACTCAAACACATTATCATTGTGATTCGTCCTTGAGAAGGACAAATTGAATGGCTTGAACTTCCTTGATTGGTTCCGTAACTTAAAGATTGTCCTTAAGCAAGAACGAAAACTGCAAATCATCAAAGAACTCGTCCCTAAAAAGCTAGCGAATGATGCCTCCAAAGATGAAAGGGAAGCCTTTGAGAAATACTCAAATGACATGGTAGATGTTGGATGCTTGATGCTTGCAACTATGACCCTTGAGCTTCAGAAGCAACATGAAGACATGGTTCCCTATGAGATGGTTAAAAATCTTAAAAGAATTATTTGGGGGTCAAGCTCGTCAAGAGAGGTATGAGACCTTTAAGGCTTTGTTTCGATGCAAAATGTTGGATGGAACACCAATGGGAACTCATGTTCTCAAAATGACAGTGTATATTCAGACCCTTGAAAATTTGGGCTTCTCTCTAAGTGTTGAATTGTCTATTGATGTTATCCTGCAATCATTTCCAGATAGTTTTAATCAGTTTGTTCTTAATTTCAATACGAATGAAATTAACAAATCGTTGCCCCAGTTGATTGGTCTGTTAAGAACAGTAGAAAACAACATGAAAAAAGGTTGGTTGTAAACCTATTCTGATGGTCCGAAAGGATAACAGAAAAGGAAAGCCCAACAAAGGAAAAGCTACATTGAAACCCAAATGAGAAGTTGCAAAAGAAGGAAAGTGTTTCCATTGCATCAATGCTGGACATTGGAAGAGAAACTGCCCTGTCTATCTTGAGGACATCAAGAAGGCAAGAGAAAATGGACAATCTGGATCATGTATTTATGTTATTGATATTAATATATCAACATCTATTTCTTGAGTATTAGATACCGGTTGTGGTTCACACATTTGTACTTCTATACAGGGACTAAAAAGGAGTAGAAAATTGGCAAAAGAAGGTGTGGACATACGAGTGGAAAATGGAGCAAGAGTTGATGCATTAGCTATAGGAACATATATTTTGTCATTACCTAGTGGACTTGTTTTAGATTTAGAGGATTGTTATTTCGTACCTAGTTTGACTAAAAACATTATTTCAATTTCTTGTTTGGACAAGATTGGTTTTGAGATTATCATTAAGAATAATAGTTGTTCTTTTTTCCCTAAATAATGTTTTTATGGTACGGCTCAATTATTCAATGGCCTATATATCTTAGATCAAGACAACTCCATATATAATATAAATACGAAAAAATCAAAAACAAACGACTCTAATCAAACTTATCTCTGGCATTGTTTGTAAGTGCCTAAAAATTCTATATTTTCACACTTTTTACATGGCAATTATTGTTCAACCTACACCCAATTGAGCTGCATTATGACCTTTTATGCATTAATTATATTGTTTCTATCCTTGATCCTTACATTTGATTTATTTAATGAAAAAGGTATTGTTTTAATGCATTTTGGTGCTTGTGCAGATTTACTCACTGCCAGGGCATGTGATGTCGTGCCAGCAGGCGATGCTATGACAATTCATTGCCAAGCCATGTCGCGTCATTTCATTGACAAGCCATGTCGAGCCATTGCTGCTGCATTTTCATTGCCAAGCCAAGTCGAGCCAAAGATGACAGCTTCTACTAAAGGAAGCTAATTTATGAAGATAAAGCCTTGTGAAGCAGATCCAGTTTTAGACCCATGCCGAGGTAGAAGAATTCTATGTGCGGCAATTCATTGCCGAGCCAATGCCGCGATATTGTACAACCCAACTTGCCGACGGGCAAAATATGCAAAGTGGTAGTCGATTTGAAGAGCATAAAATGCTGAATTTTTCTACACACTTTGCATGGCGATCGGAGCATGGGAAGATGTAGAAAGCATGGAAGGAAGGTAAAAGATAGAATTCGGCCAAAGAGGATTAAATGCATTAAATTAATTGAGATTCACATCTTTAATGAAGACAAGTCCAACTCTAACTTAACTTCTTATCCAAGGACTTTGCCCTACACCTCCTCCTATATAAAGAACCCTTCGGTTAGGAGGAGAGATGTCGAATATTGAGATTTTGAGAGGCTTAGCATGTTCTAGTTCTTAGGCTAGGGTTATTTTGTTCAGTAGTTGTGTGAAAGCAATTATATTTTGTTTAAGTTTTTAATGCAATAAAAGTTAAGGTTTGCTTATTCTTGGTTTTAATCGTTCTTCCATTCTATTCGGGAGAAGGTTTGTGAGATTATCTATTTGTTCAATATCGGGAGAGTTGAACTCACGAAACGAATAAGCGCGGTTATCACCCCATTGTGTGTTAGCTAACTCGGCCTAGGGATAGGTTAAGAGTTTCAGCGGCTAAGAGAAGCATAAACATCGTTGGTGTTTGTCTTTGGTTCACGCCGGGAGGTATCATCAAGGTTCATTCATCAACCAGTGTTCTAAGCTTAGGGATAAGAAGGAACCATCAAAGGACGCTTTGCCGAACCTTAACAGAATCTTCCAAGAGCAAGGGATTGCCGCGGCAGAAACTTCAACCATTGCGGCCGAAGCAGGGAGGTCACTATCGGGGCATCACTGTGTTCGTTGCATGCAAAGACAGAGACAAGTCAATTGAATTCCACATTACGACGCAACTTAACCCGACCTACTCTTCTCTCTTATCCGTCCTATCTATTTCTCTTATATTTTTTTAGTTAGATAAAACTCTTCCAATCAACTTATCTGTGTTTTTACTTTATTTGTCTTGCTTTGGCTACTATTCCACTTCATTCTAACTTCAATTCAAGGTGTTTTTCAAAGGTAAATATGTTTTCCAACTCTCCTCTTTATCCCCTATTCAACCATTGTATTAGATTTCAAAAATGTGTGATTTTGGAAATTAGGGTTTATGTTAAAGTTTGAAATTTTAAGGGGTTTTCTATTTGGTTTTGATAAATTGGGTTGGGGTTTTAGTTAACTATGTTGTAATGAGTAACATATATCAAATTTGTTGATTTTGGGTGAAAATTCGTAGCTTGTCCTTGAGGTAGATTTTAAGGTTGTAAAACTTGAGTTTTTGGTGGGTTTTATGTTGAAATTAAAGGGCTGTTGGTCTACCTATGGTATGAGGGTGTTTTGGGATGATTTGGAAGTCAATTGGATGTTTGGAAATTGATTTTTCAGCAAGCTTTTAAGGGAGCCCGAAAATTGGGGTTTTAGGAGATTTTGAGATTTGAGAAATTGAGGAATTTGGGTTGTGTTAGCAAAGTATGTTGATGGTTGAGTTTAGCATTGAATTGGAATGTAATGTGTATGTTTTGTTTGGGTTGAAGCAAGTGGAAGCGCGGAAGAGACTTTGGGACCGAATCCGGGTTCGTAGGAAGATTGGTTCGAATTGCTAAGGAAGGGCGGTGAGTGGTTTTAAGTTTGGTTCGAGTATGTGTAGTGTGTGTGTGTAAGGTGTGCTTGGTAGGCCACTTCCATTTAATTCAAGTTGATAGCTTAGCTTTTGATATCCTTAAATGCTATGTGCTTAATGACTATGCTCTTATACTTGTGATTATATGGTGCATGTATATATATCATGATGTGGATATATGTGATGAGCATGAGTGTGTTGATGATATGTGATTGATGATGATAATTGGCACTAAAAATTACCGGTTGTAAATGATCGATCATTAGGATAGTGTGCACACAAATTGTGTCAAAACGTACGTGGCCTTGATGGCGTTAAGTCATCAAGGAGGAGTACGGTGATGTAACATTCCACCGGAAGCTTTTATTATATTTCTACGGGATGATGAGTGGAATCCCATCCGTAGGGCATGTGGCGATGAGTGGAATCCCGCACATACGAGGTCCGGTGATGAGTGGAATCCCACCGAGGTAAAGTGTTGTCAAGGTTTATATCCGCACAATCGGGGTAATTAAAGTGGCCAATTAAACTTAAATCATGTAATGTGATATATGATGGTGATATGTGAGTGTGGTATATGGTATTGTTGTATGTTGATGATATCGATGTTTAAGCTTGTTAGGATTGAGAGACCATATATGCCACTTGAAAGACTAGCTAGGTCTACTTGTTTCTTATGCCTATGTTTGATGTATGTAAGACTAGGATTAACGTGCTTGGACTCTGCATTGTTGTTGTTTTCCGTTTTAGAGCACCCTCACTAAGCTTATAGCTTACGCTCTCAATGTTCAACAATGCAGATCATTAGCGTGGCGTTAGCTCGAGGCAAGGCAAGAAGGGCTTTCCAAGTTGTTGCTCAAGTATGGTTAATTTTGTAGTAGTTAAGCAATGTGGCAATAGGGTGTTTGTATGAGCCTTGTATGACTCTTTTGATGATGTTGTTTCAGATTGATGTTTTGGATTGTAAAGCATGTAATGCTATGTTGGTTGATGGTGTGTGATGGCATGTCTTAGATGCTTAGGTTGCCTTATGTATGTGTGCAAACCTCTTGTGTTGAATTGTGCCATTTTGGCTCTTGAGTCTCCATGTTTGACTCTAAATGCTGCATTGTACTCTTTTGTTAGAATATCATGTTCGAATGCCTTGATTTATGTTAAATGCTACATATGGCTCATGTATGCTTGTGGAAATGAATGTATGTGCGCGTTCCGTGAGTGTTAATTCATGCCTTGAATCCTTTTAAAGCTTCTGCAAATGTCCATGTATGATTTTGGGGTTTTACAAGGTTAGGATGTCCTTAGGTTGAGCAGAAAGTGATCCCCTGCACTAAGGTTTCGAAACCATGGGTAAGGTTTCGAAACCTTTGCAGAGAAATTGGTTCCAGGGGTCACTGCCAGCCAAAGTTTCGAAACCTTTGGGGTAGGTTTCGAAACTATGGTCAAAGGTTCCGAAACCTTCCCCAAGGTTTCGAAACCTTTGGTGAGAATTTGGTTCCAGGACATTCTGCCAACCAAAGTTTTGAAACCTTTGGGGTAGGTTTCGAAACTATGGTCAAAGGTTCCGAAACCTTCCCCAAGGTTTCGAAACCTTTGGAGAAATTTGGTTCTAGGGGTTTCTGCCAGCAAAAGTTTCGAAACCCTTCCCCAAGGTTTCGAAACTTCTGCTTTTTTTGCACTGTTTTGAATTGTTGGTCTTTTTAAAGAGAAAAATACATAGGATTTAATATGCCTTTAGTTAAGATTAAAATTTGGGCGTTTGAATGTGGTTTGGGGTTCGAAAATGACAGGTTTAAAATGAAAAAAAATTAGGGTTGCTAACCGAGGAGGAACCCATTGGGTTTCGCTTCGGTTTTCCCCGTGTGGCCCACTCGGATCGGTCATCCGGCCAGACCGGGACGAGAGGGTTACATTTGTTGGTATCAGAGCCTGAGGTTACCGAGACCTCGAGCAGGTAAGTGAGGTAAGGTTAATGTGTTAAATGATTGTGTTGTTCGATGCATGATTTGCCATGAATCTTTGATGCTTGATTGATCGTATGATGTTTTAAATGCATGAACTGTTGTGTCTGGTGTAGAGTGAGTGCCCATTGCTACTATTACTTAATTTAAAAGGATTTTTCGAAAAGAGGAATACTTGAGCACTATTGGACCCTTGCTTTGACTAACGTAATCCTTATCTGTTTCTTGTTGTAGTTTACCTTGCTAGTTGAACCATGAGACCACGTGGGAGGCCTAGGATGGTTCGACCGGAACCACGGGCAGAGGCTCCGAGGGTTGAGCCGGTAGTTGGGGTTGGAGCACAAGTGGGAGAGCATGTGGTTGGAGTTGGAGCTCCTCCACCACCTCCACCACCACCACCTCCTCCACCGGGAGCGGGAGGTGAGGCCGGGGCCGAAGGTGAGGGACCACAAGGAGGTCAAGGTGGCCAAGGACCGGCCGGAATTGACTTAACTCCGTTGGTTCAGGCGATAGCCGGGGCATTCCAGGCTGCAGTAGTTGGAGGTCAGGCAGCTCATCATCAGGGTGAGGGCACCGGATTACCATTAGAGAGACTTCGGGGCCTTGGGGCCAAAGAGTTTAGAGGTGCTACTCCGGAGAAGTCAGAGATGTGGTTTGAGAAGACCGTCCGTATTCTTGCTCAGATGGGATGTACTGGTGAGCGCAAGTTGGGATGTGTTGAGTCTCTGCTTCAGGGTGATGCCTACACCTGGTGGGTCACCGTTACTTCGGGGATGGATGAGACCGAGATCACTTGGGAGTTCTTTGAGACGGCTTTCCGGAAGAAGTATTTGGGTCCGCGATACCTCGATGAGAGGAAGAGAGAGTTTATGGCATTGCTTCAGGGGAGTATGTCCATGACTGATTATGAGATCCGATTTGTCAGACTTAGTCAGTATGCACCTGAGCTTGTACCTACTGAGGTGGAGCATTGTAACCGCTTCCGATATGGGCTGAGTGAGGAGATCAAGACCTATACTCTAGCTTCTGATTACACTGATTTTGATGTCTTGGTCTCGAGGGCCAAGGACTTGGAGCACAGTTTGAGTTTGACCAGGCGGTCAGGTGGATCTAGTTCGGGTAAGAGATCCAGCAACTTTGATAGAGGTGATGCCAAGAGGCATCGGGACAACCGGCATCAGTTTGATCATAGGCGTGGTGGTGGTAACCACGGTAGGGGCCATCAGGGTCAGAGGGCTGGTGGGAAGTTGCCCGCATGTGCTACTTGCGGGAGGAACCACACCGGTGAGTGTTGGGGAAATTATCACTCTTGTTGGAGTTGTGGTGCTAGAGACCACATTAGGCGTGACTGTCCACATCAGGTGGGACAGGCACCAGCTCAGGCTCCTTCTAGAGCCAATGACTTTTAGAGGGGCCGCGGGCGCGGTAGAGGTAACTTCCAGCCGAGGAACGATGGTCAGAGGAACATAGCTCATGTTGTTGCAGTCCAGCCGGAGGGCGGAGAACAGGCTAGGGTTTACGCTCAGCGCGGGGAGCAGCATGACACCGATGTGATCGCAGGTAACTTCTCGATACAGTCTTTGGGTTTGCTTTCTTTGATTGACTCTGGGTCTACACATTCCTACATATTGAGTGAGCATGCACAGTCTTTGAAATTGCCTTGTGAGTTGCTAGAGGTAGGAGTTAGTGTTACTAGTTCCTTTGGGGACACGGTAGTAGTTAGGAAGATGTACCGAAGGTGTCCGTTGATGGTTCAGGGACATGTGTTTCCAGTGGATATGATGGAACTTCCTTTCTATGGTTTCGATGTGATTCTGGGTATGGACTGGCTCACGGAGCATAGAGCTAGGATAGATTTTGAAACTAAGCGGATTTCTTTGAAGCTCACAGATGATTATGAGATCGTAGTGGTGGGTGAGAATGTAAGGTTCTTGTCCAATGTGGTTTCAGTGTTAGAGGCTAAGAGGTTAGTGGAGTTGGGGTGTGAAGCATACTTAGCGTATGTGATGAACCCTAACATGAGTGAGGTTAGACCTCAGGACATCCGGACAGTATGTGATTTTCCTAGTGTGTTTCCGGAAGAATTGTCAGGGTTACCACCGGACATAGAGGTAGAGTTCAGCATTGAGACTTATTCTGATTCAGCTCCCGTTTCGATTGCTCCGTATCGTATGGCACCGAAAGAATTGAAAGAGTTGAAGACTCAGTTGCAAGAATTGACAGATAGAGGTTTTATTAGGCCTAGTTCTTCACCTTGGGGTGCACCAGTATTGTTTGTGAAGAAGAAAGATGGAAGTATGAGAATGTGCATAGATTACAGATAGTTAAATCAGTTGACAGTGAAGAACAAATATCCGTTGCCTAGAATTGATGACTTGTTTGATCAGTTGAGAGGAGCATCGGTCTTTCGAAGATTGATTTGAGATCAGGTTACTACCAGCTAAAGGTTAGAGAGGTTGATGTGCCGAAGACAGCCTTTAGGACTAGGTACGGTCATTATGAGTTTTTAGTCATGCCCTTTGGGTTGACTAATGCACCGGCAGCTTTTATGGACATGATGAATAGGATTTTTCATCAGTATCTAGATCAGTTTGTAGTTGTGTTTATTGATGACATCTTGGTGTACTCGCGAACTGAAGAAGACCATGACCGACACTTGAGACTTGTTTTGAAGACTTTGCTAGATCATCAGTTGTATGCGAAGCTCAGCAAGTGTGAATTCTGGATCCGAGAAGTAGTCTTCTTAGGACATGTAGTGTCAGCCGATGGGATTAGAGTTGATCCGTAGAAGATTGAAGCCATTGTTGAGTGCAAGCAACCGAAGTCTGTGACAGAAGTACGTAGCTTCCTAGGCTTAGCCGGATACTATAGGAGGTTTGTAGAGGGTTTCTCTAAGTTAGCCGCTCCATTGACACAGTTACTTCAGAAAAGTGTTCAGTTTGAGTGGACAGATGCAAGACAGAGAGCTTTTGAGAAATTGAAAGAAGCTTTGACCCAAGCTCCGATTTTGATTCAGCCTGAGTCCGGGAAGGACTATGTGATTTATAGTGATGCCTCGTATGTAGGGTTAGGATGTGTTCTGATGCAAGACCGAAGAGTAGTGGCTTATGCCTCAAGACAGTTGAAGACTCATGAGCGCAACTATCCGACCCATGACATAGAGTTAGCGGCAGTTGTGTTTGCTTTGAAGATTTGGAGACATTATTTGTATGGTGAGAAATGCACAGTATACACCGATCACAAGAGTTTGAAGTACATTATGACTCAGCGAGATTTGAATCTTAGACAGCGTAGGTGGTTAGAGTTGCTAAAAGACTATGATCTTACTATTGAGTACCATCCGGGTAAGGCCAACGTAGTGGCCGATGCATTGAGTAGAAAGATGGCTGTAGACTTGAGAGCTATGTTTGCTAGATTGAGTTTGTCCGGAGATGGTGGCTTGGTAGCCGAGCTTCAGGTTAGACCTACTCTAGGTCAGTTGATTCGAGAGAAACAGCTCTTAGATAGATCTTTGGCACCTCACGTGCAAGATATAGCCGAAGGTAAATCTTCAGATTACAGTTTCAGCACTGATGGGGTTCTGTGTTTCAAAGATAGAATAGTTGTGCCAGAAGACAGTGACTTGAGACGTACGATCTTGACTGAATCCCACAGTAGTCCGTTTGCTATGCATCCTGGAAGTACGAAGATGTACCGCGATTTGAAGAATGAGTACTTTTGGGTTGGCTTGAAGAGAGATGTAGCCGACTTTGTGAGTAAGTGCTTAGTGTGTCAGAGAGTGAAGGCGGAACATCAGGTTCCCTCAGGTTTGTTACAGCCGTTGAGAATTCCGGAATGGAGTGGGAGAACATCACTATGGATTTTGTTTCGGGTTTGCCTTTGACTCCTACAAAGAAGAACTCAGTTTGGGTGATAGTAGATCGTTTTACGAAGTGTGCTCACTTCTTGGCAGTCAACACTACTTACACCTTAGATAGATTGGCCGATTTGTACATTGGTGAGATTGTGAGGCTACATGGTGTGCCGAAGTCCATTGTGTCAGATAGAGATCAGCGGTTTACTTCTAGATTTTAGGAGTGTCTGCATACAGCTTTGGGTACCCGTTTGAACTTCAGCACTTCTTATCATCCTCAGTCAGATGGTCAGTCAGAGAGGGTTATTCAGATCTTAGAGGACATGTTGCGTTGTTGTATCATTGACTTTCAGGGTACTTGGGAGAAGCATCTGCCTCTGGTAGAGTTTGCGTACAATAACAGTTTTCAGTCGAGCATTCAGATGGCTCTGTATGAGGCCTTGTATGGCCGGAAGTGTAGAACTCCAGTGTGTTGGGCCGAGGTAGGACAGAAACTGTTACCGATGCCGGATTTGCTCAAGGGGACAACCGAAAAGGTAAAATTGATTTGTGATCGCTTGAAGGCTGCTTCGGATAGGCAGAAGTCCTATGTCGATTTGAAGAGAAAGGAAGTTGAGTTCTCAGTGGGTGAGAAGGTATTCTTGAAAGTGTCTCCGTGGAAGAAAGTGATGAGATTTGGCCGAAAAGGGAAATTGAGTCTGAGGTACATAGGACCGTATGAGATTGTGAAGAGGGTTGGCCTGGTTGCTTATCAGTTGCGTTTGCCATCCGAGCTTGAGAAGATACATGATGTGTTCCATGTATCGATGCTTCGCAAGTATAGGTCCGATCCATCACATGTTATGCCCGTAGAAGAAATTGAAATGAATCCGGATTTGACTTATGAAGAAGAGCCAATAGAGATCTTAGCTTCTGACAGTAAAGTGTTGAGGGGTAGATCGATTGAGTTAGTAAAGGTGCGGTGGTGACGTAGAGGTGTGGACGAGGCCACTTGGGAGAGAAAGGAGGATATGGAAAAGCAGTTTCCGTATCTCTTTCAGTCAGGTAATTTCGGGGACGAAATTCCTTAAGTGGGAGAGAGTTGTAACACCCGTGTTTTGGGCCTAGGAGTTAGTCGGGTATTAGTTCGAGTCAAATAAAACTAAATTAAAACATTTCAATTTCAGATAATGACCAAACTGAGCTTTAAAAAGAAGGGAGGGACCTATGTTGCGTTTTGACCCAAAACTTTTAAAAAGGCTAGACACTTTATAGAAAAGTTGTCATCTTTCTTCCCCCCATTCCCTCTCCAACTCCATTTTCACCAAAACCCTCCCCAAAACCCCTTCTTGCTTTGGCTACTATTCCACTTCATTCTAACTTCAATTCAAGGTGTTTTTCAAAGGTAAATATGTTTTCCAACTCTCCTCTTTATCCCATATTCAACCATTGTATTAGATTTCAAAAATGTGTGATTTTGGAAATTAGGGTTTATGTTAAAGTTTGAAATTTTAAGGGGTTTTCTATTTGGTTTTGATAAATTAGGTTGGGGTTTTAGTTAACTATGTTGTAATGAGTAACATATATCAAATTTGTTGATTTTGGGTGAAAATTCGTAGCTTGTCCTTGAGGTAGATTTTAAGGTTGTAAAACTTGAGTTTTTGGTGGGTTTTATGTTGAAATTAAAGGGCTGTTGGTCTACCTATGGTATGAGGGTGTTTTGGGATGATTTGGAAGTCAATTGGATGTTTGGAAATTGATTTTTCAGCAAGCTTTTAAGGGAGCCCGAAAATTGGGGTTTTAGGAGATTTTGAGATTTGAGAAATTGAGGAATTTGGGTTGTGTTAGCAAAGTATGTTGATGGTTGAGTTTAGCATTGAATTGGGAAGTAATGTGTATGTTTTGTTTGGCTAGAAGCAAGTGGAAGCGCGGAAGAGACTTTGGGACCGAATCCGGGTTCGTAGGAAGATTGGTTCGAATTGCTAAGGAAGGGCGGTGAGTGGTTTTAAGTTTGGTTCGAGTATGTGTAGTGCGTGTGTGTAAGGTGTGCTTGGTAGGCCACTTCCATTTAATTCAATTTGATAGCTTAGCTTTTGATATCCTTAAATGCTATGTGCTTAATGACTATGCTCTTATACTTGTGATTATATGGTGCATGTATATATATATCATGATGTGGATATATGTGATGAGCATGAGTGTGTTGATGATATGTGATTGATGATGATAATTGGCACTAAAAATTACCAGTTGTAAATGATCGATCATTAGGATAGTGTGCACACAAATTGAGTCAAAACGTACGTGGCCTTGATGGCATTAAGTCATCAAGGAGGAGTACGGTGATGTAACATTCCACCGAAAGCTTTTATTATATTTCTACGGGATGATGAGTGGAATCCCATCCGTAGGGCATGTGGCGATGAGTGGAATCCCGCACATGCGAGGTCCGGTGATGAGTGGAATCCCACCGAGGTAAAGTGTTGTCAAGGTTTATATCCGCACAATCGGGGTAATTAAAGTTGCCAATTAAACTTAAATCATGTAATGTGATATATGATGGTGATATGTGAGTGTGGTATATGGTATTGTTGTATGTTGATGATATCGATGTTTAAGCTTGTTAGGATTGAGAGACCATATATGCCACTTGAAAGACTAGCTAGGTCTACTTGTTTCTTATGCCTATGTTTGATGTATGTAAGACTAGGATTAACGTGCTTGGACCCTGCATTGTTGTTGTTTTCCGTTTTAGAGCACCCTCACTAAGCTTATAGCTTACGCTCTCAATGTTCAACAATGCAGATCATTAGCGTGGCGTTAGCTCGAGGCAAGGCAAGAAGGTCTTTCCAAGTTGTTGCTCAAGTATGGTTAATTTTGTAGTAGTTAAGCAATGTGGCAATAGGGTGTTTGTATGAGCCTTGTATGACTCTTTTGATGATGTTGTTTCGGATTGATGTTTTGGATTGTAAAGCATGTAATGCTATATTGGTTGATGGTGTGTGATGGCATGTCTTAGATGCTTAGGTTGCCTAATGTATGTGTGCAAACCTCTTGTGTTGAATTGTGCCATTTTGGCTCTTGAGTCTCCATGTTTGACTCTAAATGCTGCATTGTACTCTTTTGTTAGAATATCATGTTCGAATGCCTTGATTTATGTTAAATGCTACCTATGGCTCATGTATACTTGTGGAAATTTATGTATGTGCGCGTTCCGTGAGTGTTAATTCATGCCTTGAATCCTTTTAAAGCTTCTGCAAATGTCCATGTATGATTTTGGGGTTTTACAAGGTTAGGATGTCCTTAGGTTGAGCAGAAAGTGATCCCCTGCACTAAGGTTTCGAAACCATGGGTAAGGTTTCGAAACCTTTGCAGAGAAATTGGTTCCAGGGGTCACTGCCAGCCAAAGTTTCGAAACCTTTGGGGTAGGTTTCGAAACTATGGTCAAAGGTTCCGAAACCTTCCCCAAGGTTTCGAAACCTTTGGTGAGAATTTGGTTCCAGGACATTCTGCCAACCAAAGTTTCGAAACCTTTGGGGTAGGTTTCGAAACTATGGTCAAAGGTTCCGAAACCTTCCCCAAGGTTTCGAAACCTTTGGAGAAATTTGGTTCCAGGGGTTTCTGCCAGCAAAAGTTTCGAAACCCTTCCCCAAGGTTTCGAAACTTCTGCTTTTTTTTGCACTGTTTTGAATTGTTGGTCTTTTTAAAGAGAAAAATACATAGGATTTAATATGCCTTTAGTTAAGATTAAAATTTGGGCGTTTGAATGTGGTTTGGGGTTCGAAAATGACAGGTTTAAAATGAAAAAAAAAATTTAGGGTTGCTAACCGAGGAGGAACCCATTGGGTTTCGCTTCGGTTTTCCCCGTGTGGCCCACTCGGACCGGTCATCCGGCCAGACCGGGACAAGGGGGTTACAAATGCCACGACAGCACCACATGCTGCGGCAACACCTCAGGCAGCGGCAGTACCACATGCCAAGGCACTACCATGCCACAGCAACACCACATCAGAAAAATGGGTTTTCCCTTGACTTGCACCAAATTATGGCAGAAGATTGCCACGGTAATTGGTTGCCGACGCAACTACCACGACAATGAAGGCTACATCCAACCACAACAGATTTCGACGAGAATGAGATAAGTAAATAGTTGGATACTGGTTTAATTTTTCCTAATGATCTATTCATGCCTTCAGAAAAAAGTCCCAAGGTGGAGCGTATACATGGACTAGAAGGGAACAAAAAAGAAAGATGCATCCATCATAGTAACGCAAAATGGAGTAGCTACGAGCACATTGGCCCAACTCTTTTGGGGCAATATTATCACTCGATGGAAGGTGCGGATAGAGTATAAGAAGTATCGGAAACGACCCTCCTCAAGCTTTCCTAGATATGCAGTAACCTTAGAAGATGCATGAAAATGCTCTTTCTAAGAATTTTTAATTTTTCGTCTTTAATTTTTGGACCTTTATTTTATTTTTTGTTATTTTATGACACATTTTATTTTTCTTTAGAATAATTAATTTTCAGGTTTTCATTGTTTTCCACATCAAGAAACAAAAACTCCAACCCAAGAACCTCAAAACCATGGCAATCCTGATCTCACCCCAAGGAGCAAATATATGTCCCGAAACCGCTGCCAAAACGGACGAAACAGTGCATGCCTCGGAAATACCCAATGCCTCGGCAACCTTGGAAGCGCATGCCTCAACACGACCTGCCGCCTCGGTAATGTCGACTGCTCATGCCGCGACAATGAGGAAGAGCTCACTCCCCTAACACGCACCCAACCACCGAGAGCCACCAAACGAGTCAAGCATATAGAAACGAGGAGACTAATCATACAAAGCAATAACTCATCCGAGTCACTTTAAATTCCTTCTCTTATGCCTTTAATTTTTTTCCCTTTACTTTTTTGTGCTTATAATGCTTATTCTGTATTTTGTGCTTAATGCATTAAGGGTAATGCTTGTCTTGAGTTTGGGGGTGTAGGTTCCACTACCAAGGCACTACCATGCCGCGGCACGAAAATGCAGTTTTGTTTAATAATTGTCAATTTTTTACTACATGCATTGCCTTAACTGAATGAAGCTTATTCCTCGGTAATACTCTCTATCAAGTGCCTCAGGTTAGTTTTAATTAAATATTCTTTCTTGGCAATAGAACTCTCTCTTCTTACTATTGTTTAGAACTGTTTAGAGCCTTTATTTTTAGGATGCTTAAAGGAAGATAACTTAGGATCACACAATGAGATTAGAACTCTAAACCCATTTGTGACTTGCATGATTTAAGGAATTCTAGTACACTTAGGACATAGACTAGCTTAGAAAGAAAATTGGGTAAAAGTTAGAGGTGCCCACCACTGGCTCTAGCTTAAGGAAGCCCTAGAGGTTCTTGAAACCGGTACTAGGCTAATAATTAGAGGTGCCCGAAATTGGCTCTAGTTGGTTAGGTTGATTATAAAAAATTAATTACCCAAGTAAAGTAGGCTAATGCTTAAGTGTTTACTTAGAATCCTTGTAATCATCTTGTTCAAAATACATGCACACACTCACAAATCTTATAGTTTGGTTCCGGGAAATTCCTAAGGCATCCAAAGATTTAAGGGCCGAAGCATTCTTTGCCATGTTTTGAAGATAGAAGGAAAAATAAGACCAAGGAGATGGTTTATAAAAATTAAGGTTTGGCAATTGATGGTTTGCATTGCTTGAGGACAAGCAATAGTTCGAGTTTGGGGGTGTGATAAGTGCCTAAAAGTTCTATATTTTCACCCTTTTTACATGGAAATTATTGCTCAACCTACACCCAATTGAGCTACATTATGGCATTTGATACATTAATTATATTGTTTCTATCCTTGATCCTTACATTTGATTTATTTAATGAAAAAGGTATTGTTTTAAAGCATTTTGGTGCTTGTGCAGCTTTACTCACAGTCAGGGCATGTGATATCGTTCCAGCAGGTAATGCCAGGGCATGTGAAGTCGTGCCAGCAGGTGATGCCAGGGCATGTGATGTCATGCCGGCAAGCGATACCGCAACATTTCATTGCCAAGCCATGTCGAGCCATTACCGCTGCATTTCATTGCCAAGCCGAGCCAAAGATGATATCTTCTACTGAAGGAAGCTGATTTATGAAGATAAAGCCTTGTGGAGCATATCTAG
This sequence comes from Hibiscus tridactylites, assembly GCA_958450335.1. NCBI lineage: Eukaryota > Viridiplantae > Streptophyta > Magnoliopsida > Malvales > Malvaceae > Hibiscus > Hibiscus tridactylites. Next base: position 31,020,817 of record OY288266.1, read on the forward strand.
TTTCAGACCCATGTCGAGGCATCATAATTCTATGACGCGGCAATTCATTGACGAGCCAATGTTGCAGCATTGTACAACCCAACTTGCCGGCGAGCAAAATATGCAAAGTGGTAGTCGATTTGAAGAGCATAAAATGCTAAATTTTTTCTACACACTTTGCATGGCGATCGGAGCATGGGAAGATGACGAAAGCATGGAAGGAAGGTTAAAGATGGAATTCGGCCAAAGAGGATTAAATGCATTAAATTAAAAAGATTCACCTCTTTAATGAAGACAAGTCCAACTCCACCTTAACTTCTTATCCAAGGACTTTGCCCAACACCTCCTCCTATATAAAAGACCCTTTCGGTCAGGAGGAGAGATGTCGAATATTAAGAGTTTGAGAGGCATGGCATATTCTAGTTCTTAGGCTAGGGTTATTTTGTTTAGTAGTTTTGGGAAAACAATTGTATTTTGTTTAAGTTTTTAATGCAATAAAAGTTAAGGTTTTCTTATTCTTGGTTTTAATCATTCTTGCATTCTATTTGGGAGAAGGTTTGTGAGATTATCTATTTGTTCAATATTGGGAGAGTTGAACTCACGAAATGAATAAGCACGGTTATCACCCCCATGTGGTGTTAGCTAACTCGGCCTAGGGATAGGTTAAGAGTTTCAGCGGCTAAGAGAAGCGTAAACATCGTTGGAGTTTGTCTTTGGTTAACGCCGGGAGGTATCATCAAGGTTCATTCATCAACCAGTGTTATGAGCTTAGAGATAAGGAGGAACCATTAAATGACGCTTTGCCGAACCTTAATAGAATCTGCCAAGAGCAAGGGATTGTCGCGGTAGAAACTTCAACCATTGCAGCCGTGGTAGGGACGTCATTGTCGGGGCATCACTGTGTTCGTTGCATGCAAAGACGGAGACAAGTCAATTGGATTCCACACTATGATGCAACTTAACCCGACCTACTCTTCTCTCTTATTCGTCCTATCTATTTATCTTATATTTTTTAGTTAGATAAAACTCTTTCAATCAACTTATCTATGTTTTTACTTTATTTGTTTTGCAGTGCAAGAAGATAGGACCAAAAGACGAGTACCAATCCCTGTGGAGACGATACTCGATATACTTATCACTTTATTACTCGCGACGTGTATACTTCCACAAATTGTGCATCACTTTACACACAACAAGCTTGGGTCATTTAAGTGAGAAATGCATATCAAAACTTCATAAAGATAGAATTTGGATTCTTTTGTTTTCGAATAATTAGATATATGTAAACCTTGCTTAATGGGATAAATGACCAAATCGCCATTTGATGGTAAAAATTAGCGAGCAAGTTATTTATTATGTTTAACACATAGTGATGTGTGTGGACCGATGAATACACAAGCCAGGTGAGGGTTTCAATACTTTGTTACTTTCACTGACGACTTCAGTAGATATAAGTATGTTTACCTAATGCATCATAAATCTGAAGCCCTTGAAAAGTTCAAGGAATTTAAGAATAAAGTACAAAACTAGTTAGGGAAGAGTATCAAAGCTCTTCGATCAGATCGAGGAGGAGAATACTTAAGCCTAGAGTTTGATGAACTCCTTAAAGAATGTGGGATTGTCTCATAACTTACACATCCAGGTACTTCACAACACAATGGAGTCTTTGAAATGAGAAATCGAACATTGTTAGACAAGGTTCGGTCAATGATGAGTCATGATGATCTTCCAACTTCTTTTTGGGGACATGCGCTAGAAACAATTGTTTTCACACTAAATCGAATTTCGTCTAAATCGGTTCAAAAGACACCATATGAGATGTGGACTGGGAAGCATCCTAGTATGTATTTTATGAAAATTTGGGGATGCGAAGTTTATGTTAAACATCATATGTCTACAAAACTCAAACCTAAATCTCATAAATGTAATTTTGTTGGGTATTCTAAGGAAACTAAAGGATACTATTTCTTCAATTCATCTGAGGAGAAAGTGTTTATTGCTCGAACAAGAGTCTTCCTCGAAAGAGAATTTATTCTCGGAAAGGGAAGTGGGAGAAATATTGAACTTGAAGAAATTCAAGATCAACCACATATCCTTGAACTAGAGTTTGAACAACCACTAGTTCCACAAATATTTGAGGAACATCCAATAGTTCTTAAAACACAACCACTGCAGAGATCTATGAGAGAACGCAATGCGTCTGAGAGATGGATTTCATGTCACATTGCATGAAGATGTTCTTCTCATAGACCAAGATGAACCTAAGACTTATCAGGAAGCAGTGGAGAGCCCAGACTCTGAGAAATAGCTAGAAGCCATAAAATCCGAGATGGATTCCATGTCAGAAAACCAAGTATGGACTTTGGTGGACCCACCCGAAGGGGTTAAGCCCATAGGGTGCAAATGGGTTTTCAAAAAGAAAACCGACATGGATGGCAATGTCCAAACATACAAAGGGCAATTGGTTGCTAAAGGATTTCGTCAAATTCATGGTATAGACTATGATTAAACTTTTCCCCATGTTGCTATGTTTAAATCTATCCAGATATTACTTGCAATAGTTGCATATTACGATTATGAAATCTGGCAAATGGATGTCAAAACCGTTTTCCTTAATGGAAAAATAGATGAGGATGTGTACATGACACGTCCTGGGGGTTTTGTCGATCCAAAAGTTGCCCTAAAAGTATGCAGACTACAAAGATCCAGTTATGGGTTGAAGCAAGCTTCTCGAAGTTGGAATCTTCGTTTTAATGAGGCAATCAAAGAGTTTGGTTTCATTAAAAATGAAGATGAGCCATGTGTTTTCAAGAAAACTAGTGGGAGCATTTTTACATTCTTGGTATTGTATGTGGACAACATACTAATAATAGGAAATGACATACCTACCTTACAATATGTAAAGACTTGGTTAGGAAAATGTTTTTCTATGAAAGACTTAGGTGAAGCAACCTACATATTAGGAGTCAAGATTTATAGAGATAGATCAAGACGACTCCTAGGACTAAGTCAAAATACATACATAGACAAAGTATTGAAAAGATTCAGTATGGAAGAATCTAAAAGAGGATTTTACCTTTGAGACATGGTATTTTGTTCTCGAAGGAAATGTGTCATGTAACGCCTCAAGAGAGAGAACACATGAGTAAGATTCCATATGCTTCGGCCATTGGTTCTATCATGTATGACATGCTATGTACACATCCGGATGTATCATATGCACTAAGTATGACAAGTCGATATCAAGTAGATCCTGGTGAAGGTCATTGGGTTGAAGTTAAAAACATCCTTAAGTACTTAAGAAGAACTAAGGATACATTCCTTATGGATGGAGGTGAGGAAGAACTAAGTATAAAAGGTTATAGTGACGCAAGCTTCCAAACTGATAAGGATGATTCTCGATCGCGATCAGGTTTTGTGTTTTGCCTTAATGGAGGTGATGTAAGCTGGAAAAGTTCAAAGCAATATACAGTAGCAGATTTTACAACAGAAGTCGAGTATATTGCAGAAAGCGATGCTGCAAAAGATGTTGTGTAAAACCAAAATTGATTTTGATATAACAATTTACCTTAAGGACTAAATTATAAAACAATAAATTTTTAAGTATTTTCAAAGACTCACAATTTGACAAGACATTTTGAACCAAATAATATTTCAAGTCAAAACACATTAAAAGGGTTCAAATTTTCTAAGTCTTTTCAAGCCAAAAAGCAACAAAATGCCTAGGTGTGTCGATACCCTTAGACGTATCGATACGGTTTTTCAACACTGGAATTTTAATCGTTCATAGCGTACCGATACGATTTAACCCTGTATCGATATGATATTCATCTGGGCAAGACTTTAAGCTATAGCATATCGATACACATCGAGACCGTATCGATACAGTTTTCATATAAAAAAATATTCTTTGCTATAGCGTATCGATACGGTATGTCACCGTATCGATACGATATGCTGACCTTTGCAAAAATCTTTGCATTTAATATTCGAACGTTGGCTTGTCAGTTATTGGAATTCAAAATTTTAAATGACCGTTAAACGGTATCGATACGCTAAGGTAGCGTACCAATAAGCTTTTTAGCAAAACTCAATTTAGAATTCCACTGAGCAAAATCCGTATCGATACGACATTTTGTATCGATACACCCCTTAATATCGTACCGATACGCCTTTCAAGCGTGTCGATACTCCCTGTTTTTCAGTCACAATGGCTCTTTCTTCTTTGAGACAGGTACCGATACACCCATGAACCGTACCGATATGGTAGGTTGTTGAGGAGCATTTGTTGCAGAAAATTACAGCCCAACAGCTAGATTAATGACATCAACTACCCAAACAGCTAGAAATCAATGCAAGAGTATAAAAACAAGTCTCAAATGCTACAACAATAACTATTGAGCCTTCAAGCAACATCAAAGCATTAAAATCCAAACCTTGAGCCTTTTTAGAGTCATATCTTTGTACCCAAATCAATTGAGTCTTTTATTGTAAATTTGATTGAGAGTTTGGGGTATGATTAATTGTATTTGGGTAAACATCAACCTTTGAGAGGTAATTCTAAGGTTTACCAAACTTCTTCTTTGTAAAGAGTGAGTTGGATTCAGCTTTGGGTAGAAAGCTTAATCGGTCTTGTAAGGTTTCCTCCTCATCCAAGAAAAGGGGAAGAATCAATTAGTGGATTGGTTGAAAATCCTTAGTGAGAGCTAAGGTAGTGGAGGTAGAGTTCATTTAGGAACTTGAACCACTATAAATTGCCTTGTGTCCAATTTTTCATTCATCCATTTTCTCCCTTCAAATTTTAATCGTCAATTAACTCCCTCTTGGTCATTTGCAATCGATTGATCAACTCAACAATTGGTATCAGAGCCACACTCATTGGAAGGATTACAACCCTCTTGAGTCAATTCTAGGAGAGTTTGATCAACAATAAATTGAAGCAATGGCATCCACCTCCACTCCCAACCTCTATGAGTCTCAATCCACCACCAAACAACCATTTTTCAATGGGGATAACTACCCATATTGGAAGAATCAGATGCGACTCTTCATCAAATCAAACGACTACATGGTATGGGACGTAGTAGAAGACGAGCCAAGCATTCCAATGAAGAGAGATGGTGAAGGAAGATTAGTCCCAAAGATCAAAGTCGAGATAACCGACGAAGATATAAGATGGTTGCAAGTCAATGATAAAACCTTGCATATGATCTTTTGTGCTCTCGGTCCCGATATCTATTCAAAGGTGTCTTCAATCGAAAGCGCCAAGGAAGTTTAGGATACCCTAAACCCTAAACCTTAAACCCTAAACCCTAAACCCTAAACCCTAAACCCTAACCAAAATAAAAAAAACTAATATTTGTTTGTAGGGGAGTATTGCTACAAAGCCAAAGCTTCAAGTCAAAACACATGGTACCTTGATAGTGGATGCTCAAGACACATGACCGAAGACATGAGTAGATTCAAAGAGCTCAAGCCAAAGCATGGTGGAGTAGTGACATTTGGTGTCAACTCCAAAGGCCATATTGAGGATATTGGCTCCATTGGTAATCTCTCAACTGTACTCATTGAAGATGTATTGCTTGTCAATGGTCTAAAACACAACTTGTTGAGCATTAGTCAATTATGTGATAAAGGTTTTAATGTCCTCTTTGATCAAAGTGGTTGTAAAATAATGAACATTAAAACAAATCAATTGATGCTCATAGGGCATAGGATAGACAATATTTATATGGTGCACTTAGATGAAATAAAAACATCCAATGCATGCTTAGTTGAAATAAAAACATCCAATGCATGCTTAGTTGCATACGATGAACATGATTCATAGCTTTGGCATAGGAAATTAGGACATGCTAGCATTAGTGTTTTAGAGAAATTAGTTTCCCTTAATCTAGTTAGAGGTTTACCCAAACTTAAGTTCTCCAATGATAAAATATGTGATGCATGCTCTGAGGGTAAACAACATAGAACTTCATTTAAATCCATTAATGATGTTTCTACTAGTAGATGCTTACAATTGATTCATATGGATCTTTTTGGGCCAACTAGAACTATGAGCTTAGGTGGTAAATCATATGCTTTTGTGCTTGTAGATGACTATTCTAGGTTTACTTAGGTTCTATTCTTACGTACAAAAGATGAGGCTTTAGAAAAATTCATCACATTTTCTAAAATAACTCAAAATGATCTTGAGCTTAAAATTACTCACATTAGAATTGATCATGGAACCGAGTTTCAAAACTTGGGTTTTGAAGAATTTTTAAATGAAAATTAGATTATCCATAATTTTTGCGCACCTCACACTTCTCAACAAAATGGGGTAGTTGAGAGGAAAAATCAAACTTTAGAAGAAATGGCTAGAACCATGCATTGCGAAAATAATGTACCTAAATATTTTTGGGCGGAAGCCACAAATACCGATTGCTACATTATAAATCGAGTAATGATTAGGCCTATTTTAAAGAAAACACCATATAAGATTTTAAAATCTAAGAAGCCTAACATTAGTTATTTTCATCCATTTGGTTGCAAGTGTTTTGTTTTAAACAATGGTAAAGACAACTTAGGTAAGTTTGATGCTAAAAGTGATGAAGCTATTTTCTTAGGATATTCTTTGAACTATAAAGCCTATCGTGTATTTAATAAGAAAACTTTAGTAGCAGAAGAGTCTATGCATGTTGTATTCGATGATAACCTCCTTCCGAGGAAGGATTCTTGTGATGACGATTATGTAGGAATCATTGAAGCCGTTGATGAAGGACAAACATCAAAGGTGGATGAGATTCAAATAAAAGAAGAGGAACCACAAGATCCACCTCTTGAAGCCTTAAGGGATTTGGCTCTTGAGGAAAAGGAGGTCACCTACCCAAGGGAGTTAAACTATGTCAAGAGTGGTGAAATCTTGGGTGATCCATCCAAGGGGGTAATCACTCGTTCTTCTCTTAAATTAATGAACCATGTTGCATTTATTTCATGCATAAAGCCTAAAAATATCAATGAAGCATTAAAAGATGATTTTTGGATTTTGGCAATACAAGAAGAACTTAATCAATTTGAGAGAAGTAAAGTATGAACATTAGTTTATAGGCCTAGTAATCAATCTACTATAGGAACTAAATAGGTCTTTAGGAATAAACTAGATGAGAGTGGTAACATATTGAGAAACAAGGCTAGGCTTGTTGCTCAAGGTTACACTCAAGAAGAGGGAATTGATTTTGATGAAACATATGCACTCATAGGTAGAATGGAAGCTATTAGGATGCTCCTAGAATTTGCATGTTACCATGATTTCAAGCTTTTCAAATGGATGTAAAAGTGCTTTTCTAAATGGTTTTAGAAATGAAGAAGTTTATGTTGAACAACTACCGGGTTTTGAGGATCCTAAATTTCCAAATCATGTTTTTTTTTAAATTAACAAAAACTCTTTATGGTTTAAAACAAGCTCCTAGAGCTTGGCATGAAAGGCTTTCAAACTTTTTGATTGAAAAAGGTTTTGAAAAAGGCAAGGTGGATACTACACTTTTAAAAAAAAGATATTGTAATGACATCTTAGTAGTACAAATTTATGTTGATGATATCATTTTTGGTTCTACTAATGATTGTTATTGCAAAGATTTTTCTAAGCTAATGCAAGGTGAGTTCGAGATGAGCATGATGGGGGAGCTCTCATTCTTTTTGTGGCTCCAAATCAAACAAAGGAAGGATGGCACCTTCATCAATCAAGCAAAGTACGTGAATGAAATGCTCAAGAAGTTCGTCTTGGAGAATGTGAAGCGTCAAGCCACTCCTATGAGCTCTTCTATAAAGCTTGACAAAGATGACAGAGGTAAGTGTGTCGATCCTAAGATTTATAGATCTACGATAGGTTCTTTGCTTTACCTTACTACAAGTAGACCGGATGTTATGTTTAGTGTTTGCTTGTGTGCTAGGTTCCAAGCTAGTCCTAAAGAATCACACTTAGTAGTCATTAAGAGAATTTTTAGATGCCTTAGAGACACACCTAACTTAGGTCTTTGGTACCCTAAGAATTCTTCCTTTAGCCTTCATGTTTATTCGGATGCGGATTATGGGGGATGCAAGATAGATAGGAAAAGTACCTCTGGAACATGTCAACTCTTAGGTAGTATGCTCGTATCTTGGTTCTCTAAGAAACAAAATAGTGTAGCCTTATCTACCACCGAAGCGGAGTACATATCTTTAAGGAGTTGTTGTGCTCAAGTCCTTTGGATGAAGCAACAACTCTTAGATTATGGTGTTGAAGTAGATGCAATACCCCTTAGGTGTGACAACACTAGTGCCATTTGTCTCACTAAAAATCCAATCCAACACTCTAGAACCAAACATATAGAAATTAGACATCATTTTATTAGAGACTGTGTTTTGAAAAATGATGTTGTTCTTGAATATGTTGATACATTGAACCAATTGGCAGATATATTTACCAAACCTTTACATAAATAGCATTTTTTAACCCTTAGGAGAGAGTTAGGTTTTACTAACCTTTTTTGACCCTTTTAGGTCCCAAATGGTCAAAAAAATTGCTTGAAATTGGTTGATATTCATGCTTATGTTAATTTGCATAATTTTGCTTCTATGCATGTTGCTAGGGGGAGTATGCATTAATTTTAGTCATTAAATCTTGCTCATATGTCATTCACATGCATTTAGGGGCATTTAAAGTTGGATTCTTGGACTTGAAATTGTCCAAAATGCACTTTCAGGTAATGGTGTATCAATACGGTTTCAAGCGTATCGATACGGGTTCGTCAATGGGAAGTGATACAGGTCAAACTGTATCGATACGGTCACGCACACCGATACGGTATTAAAAATTAATTTAAAATTAAGGAAAAGCGTGTCGATACGCTCTAAAAGCGTACCGATACGGTATTGGTGGAAAGCTTAAACTTGGATTTTAATGAGAAACCATTTTTCATTAAAACTCCCCCTTTTACCCTAAACAAACCCTAGCCGCAAATAACTATAAAACCCCCTTATTCTCTCAAATTTTTCACAACAAACTTCAAATTAATTGAGGATCTTTCATCAACACATCAAATCCAAGCTTTGTTAGCAATCGTGTGCATTCTCATCACCCAATTCATCCATTCTCATAACTCAAGGTATAAACTTTTTTCCTTGTTTTTCTTTTTAATTTTCGTTTAATTTCATTAGTTGTTTTCAATTAATTTTTTTATAAAACATATACATATGGCATGGGTTTTCAAGTTTTTACAAAAACTTTTTAAAATCTAAAAAAATTTCATTCGAATATAATTTTATAACGTATATTTTTATAAATTGTTTTTCAAAAAAAATTCATCAAAATTTTATTTTATACTTGTATATATTTTTAACCTTGAATTATTGGAATTTATTGTTGGATTGAATGAGATGATAATTGCATACATATTCGATTTGTTTTGATGTTGTTTTTTAATATTATGGCACCCAAAAAGAGAGCGAAACGATGCTTAGCCTCTACATCTTCCGATCCTATCGAAGACGATGAGGGTAATCCTAAACCTAACCTCTCCTCTTACATAATCCAAAATAGTTTTCCACACCCTTCAGACTTGTCACGTTATAAACTATTCCAAGGATTTACTCTTAGGGAAGAATGTGTCGTATCAATCCCATTTTTGAACTCTGTGCGTTTTAAATTTGAATATCTTCCTTTGTTTCAAAGATGGAAATTTATAAACTTTTTGAACATAAATCCTATTTTATATCGAAATTTGGTCATAATTTTCTTTTCAAATGCCAAATGCATTCATGATGCACAAAGGGAACATGTTGTTGCTATAGAGTCTCATCATATGGGCACAACTTTTCGAGTCAATCAAACCGTTCTTTGCAATGCTTTTGGTTTTGAAAATGTCGAGATTGATGATGAAAATTCTTTAGGTCATGGTCCTCTTGGTTATGTCGATGTTTTAAATGCTCAAGACTGTATACTTCATCTCATAATTTCATGGTTTATTCGTCCCTTGAGTGGGAAATTTTCAACTATTCGTCAAGTTGATGATTTTTGGCTTAGGTGTTTTCGTGAGGGTAAGCCCTAATCTTTGTCAAATTATGTTTGCTGATCTTGTCTATCTTGTTCAACACCGTCACACCGACCAAGTCAAATCTTTTTACTATTCAACGGTGTTGAGTCATTTGGTTCACTCACTTAAGATAGATTGTACCCATGACTATCCCGAACCCCTTGGCCTACCCATAAATGAGCGTTCCCTCACCCGTGCTCACTTTGCCTACCTCAACAATGAATGGGTTCGTGTTCCTCGAGCTCCTCACCAAGATGTTCAAGCCGAAGCTCCACAAGGCTCTCAAGGTGCTCCTATTGCTCAATCCTCCATGGATACTCTCATGACGTTTCTTAATGAGAAATTCAACAGCATGAAAGTCGGGTTTGCCGCTATTGACACTCGATTCACATTATTGGAAGATCGAGTCAAGGAGCTTGATACTCCCTTCACATCTTTAGAGGATCAAGTCAAAGTCATTGCTCTTCAACAAAATTACATGGATGACTCTCTCATCGCCTTCCATAGTGCTTGGCTCAATCAAACTAGGATGCATCAACCGAATCAAAATGATAAGGATGAAGAGGATGAGGATGACGACAATGGTGGGAACGAGTAGTCGTGCATTTCAACACATCTCATTTAGTTTTTCTAGTTTATGCATCTATCTATTAGAACCCTATGCTTTCATTTATTTTGTTAGGATTTGAGTTTGGCTTTATGTTTTTGAACTATTGGTTGCTTTGAATTATTAAGTTTGCAATTTGAATTTAATGATATTATGTTGATATTATCCTTACCTTGTGTTATTATGTTTGATCTAATAAAAATGGATAGAAATATTATAGACCTAATTTTGAAATTTTGAAACTTAATTTTGAAAACCTATCTTAAATTAAAGGGGAGTAAGCTTTTCAAAGTTTTCAAAACTTAAAAATTTATATTTGGTTTTGTTATATCAAAAAGGGGGAGATTGTAAAACCAAAATTGATTTTGATATAACAATTTACCTTAAGGACTAAATTGCAAAACAATAAATTTTTAAGTATTTTCAAAGACTTACAATTTGACAAGTCATTTTGAACCAAATACTATTTCAAGTCAAAACACATTAAAAGGGTTCAAATTTTCTAAGTGTTTTCAAGCCAAAAAGCAACAAAATGCCCAGGCGTATTGATACCCTTAGGCGTATCGATACGATTTTTCAACACTAAAATTTTAATCATTCATAGCGTACCGATATGGTTTAACCCCGTATCGATACGATATTCATCTGGACAAGACTTAAGCTATAGCGTATCGATACGCATCGGGACCGTATCGATACAGATTTAATATAAAAAAAATATTCTTTGCTATACTGTACCGATACGGTATGTCACCGTATCGATATGATATGCTGACCTTTGCAAAAATCTTTGCATTTAATATCTGAATGTTTGCTTGTAAGTTATTGCAATCCAAAATTTTAAATGACCGTTGAACGATATCGAAACGCTAAGGTAGCGTACATATACGCTTTTTAGCAAAACTAAATTCAGGATTCCAGTGAGCAAAATCCGTATCAAAACGGCATTTTGTATCGATACGCCCCTCAATATCGTACCGATACGCCCTTCAAGTGTATCAATACGCCCTGTTTTTCAGTCACAATGACTCTTTCTTCTTTGAGACAAGTACCTATATGCCCACGAATCGTACCGATATGGTAGGTTGTTTAGAAGCATTTATTGCGGGAAATTGCAGCCCAACGGCTAGATTAATGACCCCAACCAACCAAATGGCTAGAAATCAATGCAAGAGTATAAAAACAAGTCTCAATTGCTACAACAATAACTATTGAGCCTTCAAACAACATCAAAGCATTCAAATCAAAACTTTAAGCCTTTTTAGAGTCATATCTTTGTACCCAACTCAATTGAGTCTTTTATTGTAAATTTGATTGATAGTTTGGGGTGTGATTAATTGTATTTGGGTAAACAACAACCTTTAAGAGGTAATTGTAAGGTTTACCAAACTTCTTCTTTGTAAAAAGTGAGTTTGATTAAGTTTTGGGTAGAAACTTTAATTGGTCTTGTAAGGTTTCCTCCTCATTCAAGAAAAGAGGAAGAATCAATTAGTGGATTGGTTGAAAATTTTTAGTGAGAGCTAAGGTAGTGGGGGTAGAGTTCATTTAGGAACTTGAACCACTATAAATTTCCTTGTGTCCAATTTACCATTCATTCATTTTCTCCCTTCAAATTTTAATCACCAATTCACCCATCTCTTGGCCATTTACAAGCGATTGATCAACTCAACGGGCTGTTTGGATCAAAAAGTTCATATCTGAACTAGGGGTCATGCCTAGCATATCAAATACTATAGATCTACGTTGTGACAACAACAGAGCCATCACACAAGCAAAAGAACCCAGATCTCACCAGTGATCCAAACACATACTTAGGTGTTACCATCTTATTCGTGAAATCATTGATTGAGGATATCTAGAAATATGCAAAGTACCAACGGATGACAATGTCGTCGATCCACTGACAAAGCATCTGACACGGTAGAAGCATGAACATCACACTAAGTCTCTTGGAGTTAGATACACGAGTGATTGGTCTTAGTGCTAGTGGGAGATTGTTAGAGTATGCCCAAAGACAAATCATGAGATGATTGTAAAGGACATACTTATTTTATCTTGTTTATTAATAAAGTCATTATTATTATTTCAGTCTTATTTTGTGCATCTATAAATAAACTGATTTATAATAAAGTCCTTAGAATAATATAGTTATTCTTGAATGTCCTTAGTCGAGAATTATTGTGGGCGTGGACAACAATAATATATTAAGACTAATATGTAGTATATTGATAACAAAGTGTTGTTATTGGCATAAAGATGTTAAAATCAATACATAAGTATGTGTTAGAGAACGACATACTGGACTGACCCGCTTTAAGCATATTTCTTGGATTTTTATGTGACAGTCACAACATTGCACATGGTGATAACTAAGTGTATGATCTTCAGACTTGAGATCATCATTATTTCAATATCGAGAGTGACATATTTTTATGCAGTCAAACGTGTGTTGCAACAGACTACTCTATAAAGACTGATATTGGATATGTCACACTCTATATAGAGAAATATGGTTGATCAAGATAAGATTTGTCCCTCCTACATAATAGGAGTAATATCGTAGGCCACTTGATTGTGTGAGACTAGAAAATGCATGGTCATGCTCGAATAAATTGATATGAGATATCATAGTTATTCGTTCATCATAGTCTACTCAAGATATCAAGAAATATTAGATGGACTATACAAGTGTGACTAATCCATGACTTGTGTTCGGTCTAGATATAAGGACAAAAGGATGTAATACATAAAAGAAGTTAATCACGGAAAAAGGTAAAGTCAAACCACGACTTCAAGTAACTTAGGTAGCAATGATGTATTGCTAGATGCCACTCATTGTTTGTAATATTAGAATTGTTCTAGATATTACTACTAACGTTACATGAACCTACAAGGGTTACACCCTATGATTGAAACGAACAAATATTTACTAGATAGCATATGCATAAACTTATTGTACACGTAATAATTATTAAAGACGAAATTATTATAATTATTGTAATTATAGATAATCTCGTTTATATATATTTTAATAATTAGATAATTATTGTAATTATCAAACACTATTAATAAAATATATATCCCTAATGAATTCGAATTAAAGTAGAATTAGATTCTACATATTTAATTATATTCGGTTAAATATATTGTATATTTAATGAATCCGAATTTAATTAGAATTAGGTTTTTGAATGCTATATAAAGACATAAGGTCTAGCAGCCAAAGCATGCTTTTTCGAAAAACCTCTCTAACAGTTAGAGAAGAGAAAATATTGTTTGTTTCGTTGGGTGGACTGCGTAGAGGTCGGAGCGCTATTGTGATGACTCGGATTCGATTTGGTTTATCCTAACTCCCTAAGGATATCAATATACCATATTTATTAAGGTAATATTTCATCTCTACTCACCCCGAATTCGTCCCTTACATGGATCACTACGGAATTCGCCGGATAATTTTTCGTTGCGCCATGGGGTGTAGCGAAGTTTCCCAACATTATTTTGTGATTGTTTACACTTTAGAGACACACTAAGCTCTTTAGCTTATACACCTAGTCTTTCTTTCTAAGATACTCAGACTCTTTTAGGCGACTTGGTACTTGGAGCATCTCGCTCTTATTCAGATCATTTTTAAAATTCAGTATGAACTCTCTTTTGAGTATTTCAGACTATTGTTTTAATATTGTTTTTGAATATTTATGTAATCATACTTTGGGACTATTTATAATTTAGGCTTTAATAGATGTATGCATTTATAAAGCTATTTTCAGATATTTAATCAAACTATCGGAATAATGTTTATACGATTACATTTTATAACAACAGAGGCGTTAATGAGTATTTTTACTTTTAAGAATAATTTTGTACTTTAAAATATTTAAATCTAAGATTTATAACTTGAGGGATAAGTTTTCAATCGAGATTTTCTAGATTCGGCTTATTTTTTCTGGGCCGGGTTTAGGAGGTTACATGGACAATTTTTAAAGTATTAGTCGATTAAATCTATTAATTTACTTAAGGGTAAACTACACAGATGACCACTGAACTATGGGTTTGGTGTCAAAATGACCACTATATTATTTTTTGCCGCAAATGCACCACACAACTATTTAAATGGTTCCATTTTAGCCACACGCCGTTAAAAAACGAAAAAGTTGACGGAACTGTTAAAAATTGATATAATTACACATTTGGTCCTCTATATTTATACAATATATCAATTTAGTCTTAATTTTAATCTAATAAAATAAATTAATTATTCAATAAGATGGTGACACGTGTCACCATCTTATTGGAAGTCTTTAATTATTTTTATTTAATTAATTTAAAAGGTGGAAAATGAGAGCAACAAATTACCACATAAGGATTTGAACCCAAAACCTTAGATTACCCCAGGTTTGTGTTTGCCACTGAACCAAGCATACTTTTGTCCTATTAAGTACAACAATTAATATATGTCTTTAATGATTGTTAATGCCCAGAAAAATTAAAGAGAAGAAAATGCAACTAGAGGGATTCAAACCAAAGACTTTATAGTCCATAGCACATGTGCTTACTACTGCAACAAGTGTATGCCTTGTGATATAAAGTACATCATTTAATATATGTCTTATATAAATTTTAATGCTTAGAAAAAGCAAAGAAATGTGATTTTAGGAAACTCGAATATAATATTTAGATGCGCTTTTTTTTAACAAAGTTTAAGATAAAAAAATCAAAAGAAAACTAAACCAGAAAAATCTCTTTAAAAAACTTACTTCCGCGTTGTTGTTAACGGGTTTCTCTTCATTTGTTGACCTTGAAACTCCTGGACTTGAACTCAGGAGATTTAAACCCAATTATAAACTCAGTACTACACGGTTGATATCATTTTTTTTTGCCTTTCTTGCTCTTTGTAAGTTTGATTTTCACTCTTTCGTACTTTATTTTTTGTTGTTATTAAAGTCGGTATTATTTTTAAAAGGAATTAAAAAAATAATTGATAAAAATTTACAGGAAATTGTAGTGACAATAAAAATGTTCGATATTTTATTTTTCATACTTCCAACACTAGCAAGCATTTACTTCGTTTGAAATCGAGCTTGCAAAATTTACACATAAAACTACAATTGCAAGTTGTCTTTGACTTATCTGCAGATAGCAAGCTTGCTTCCCTGCCTTGTATTTTTTCCACCAGAAAGGACAATTCTCGGGAAACAAACAAAAGAAAGAAAGAAAGAAAAGAAGAAGCTTTAGAGAGATTTGCTGGAAACAAAACAAAGCTGCTTGAGTATAGCAATCCCTCGAGAAAAAGAGAAATTTTCCGGCAGAAAATAAAGGGGAAAATAAGAAATTGTAAGAGAAGAAGAAGACCCAAAAATACGAGACTAGCTAGTGGCAGGAAAATATAATGTTATCGTAATATTTGAATTATTACTTAAACTACTCAGGTTTTGTCCAATAACTTGATGATCAAGTACTTAACCAAGTTAACAAAGTCACCAACTTCCTACTTTACCAAATCAAACCTCTTAAATTTGTTTCTACCGTCTTTTGAAAGCATGCAAAGTGAATGTGTTAGTGAAAAGATCGAAAGCCTTATAGCGCTAGGGAGTAGTGGAGGGGAAAGAAATAAAAAAATTATAAATATAGAGGATTAAATGTGAAATTATATAAATTATTTTTATTTTAGTGGTTAAAATACAAGTTAAGTAATAGTTTAGGGACTATTTAAGTAATTTATCATTTTTTTTATTGTGTCAGATCACCCTTCCGTTTAGATTTAACGGTTGAGTGACTAGAAGTTTATGTCCCGAAAACGTTTGGGACCTTACTGGTCATTTTTCAAATTTGGGGACTAATTCTGTACTTAGTATAAACATAAGTGACTTCTGCAGTAGTTTACCTTTTATTTTATTAGAATAAAATTATGACTAAATTGATATATTGTATAAATATAAAGGACCAAATGTGTAATTATATCAATTTTTTAACAGTTCCGTCAACTTTTTTGTTTTTTTACGGCGTGTGGCTAAAATGGAACCATTATTTAGTTGTGTGTTACATTTGCGGCAAAAATATAATATAGTGGTCATTTTGACATCAAACTCATAGTTCAGTGGTCATTTGTGTAGTTTACCCTTTAGTTAATTGGTAAACAGATAATTATAACAATGGATTGAGATGAATACTTTAAATTTGATAAAGATCGCAAAATGAACATTTTGGATTAAAAGAATGAAAATAAAAGTTGCAGAGACTTGTTTATCTTTGAACCTGAACATATCTCGAAATCCAAAATAAATTACACCGAATCAAAATTGACTCAAATTTTAGTTGAACTGATATAGACTCGAATTGAAGGTTGTTCGATCCGATTTCATCCAAATTGAAAGTAATTTCAACCAATTTTACCCGAATCGAAGGCAACTAAACTGAAAATAACCTAAGTTTATTTTACCTAAACTCGATTTAACCAAACAAATTTTATTGGTTTGTTGTTGGATACATAATAATAATAATATATAAAATTACTACAAGGATATTTTATAATAATATATGTGCAATTGCTATAATGAAAAAAATGATTTTTTTTAGTTGAAACAAGTTTTTACATTAATAACGTATCAATCATATTTAAGGATCAAAATCTTCTTCTTCTTTTTTAACAAAAAGAAACTAAAATGATAATTGACAAACAAAAACGTGTATTTTTTTAAGAATATACTAATATTTTATATATAATTCGATTAGAATCATACTCAACTAAAAGCGAAGATCCAAAGGTTGACCTCAATAAATAAAAAAATTGGTCGATCTCTTATTAACCCGAAATCAATCAATCTAAAAATATTCGACCCAAATTACCGTAGAACAAAACTTAAATTTAATAAAGCTAGACTTTAATCGAATTTAAACCGAATAAATAGACTCAATATTATTCAAATTAAAATAACCTGAATTAAACTCGACCCGAACGATCTGTCTGCCACCTCTACGGTCACTCCCAGTTGATCGAGAAAGCTGCCCCCGTTGAGGTTGGATTAATTGGTGTGCAGGCCATGAACATGGATCCAGATGGGCCTTTATCCTTGGTTCTGCCCTTTTCATTGATTTGGATCGGGTTGGTGATTGTTTTAGTAATGTTATTGAGAATAGTCTAATAAGGCTGACTCATGGGAGGATTGCAAAATTATACATTTTAAAGAAAGTACACGAGCTTATATAAAATTTAAGAAATTTATTTAGTAATAAAAAATTAGTATATTAAAAAATTTAATTATTAGTTTATTTTAAAATAAAATAAAAATGATAAAGTCGTTCAAAAATGTGAAATTACTGAGAAGAGTGTATGCTAATACATAAACATAAACTTTTTGTAGAAAATTGCGTGATAATAGTAACTAAAACCCGAAATTTTTCGTAAGTAGTTTTAAATAAATTTTAATTAGTTTAATTTTAGTGTAGAAATTAATTACATATATAACATTAAAAAATACTTATAAATATCTTTATATTTATAATTATTTGTATTAGATTAATTAATGATTTTAAATGAAGCACTCTAGTGTTAACGAGCGTATACGAGCGATGTGAGAGAAGAAAAATGACTAAATTGATATATTTTTTAAAATTTGAAGCGTTAAATTTATTGAATTAGAATTAAATTAGTATAATATATAAGTTTTGAGGACTAAAACTGTAGAAGAATGCGACATCATCATTTTTGAACTGCATGACAAACCGGAGATTACTGAAGGATAAACTCGTGTAGAAGAATACAGCAAGAAATCTATCAGGCGTTCATTGCGACAAAATATAAGACTTCACTGATGAAAGATGGACAGAAAAGAAGAGGTCAACCAAAAGATTCTAACTAAACGGTTCTTCATCATCTCCTTCATGATCCCTCAGAAGATGCAAGGTATGTGGGTTGCGCCTCGAAACGTAACATGGTTCGGTTTTTCAAAACCGAAGACGGATCATGGAGCCATGAGGCGAGCACATAAAATCTTGTACTGCCGTTGGTGACAAAGACCTTTATAGGTAAACGATAGAAGGTGCCAAGTACGGGTTGAAGGATTAATTCAGAATGGAATAGTTGTTGCGACAGAAGATGGGTAAAACATGGCAATCAGATGTTCTGGAAATCCAGGTCTGTTCTAACATGCATAATCATATCAACTTGTTCGATTAACCATATCAATAGTCATCGTTACATTCTTTGTTCCCCGGAGGACCGCAGATGATCCAGTTGAGCTTAGACGAGAAGCGGCTATAGGTGATGAACTCGCTATTCAGCACATAGGATCGACAAATCTATCCGGAACTTGTGGAGAAAGGCAGCAGATCGATGTTGAATAATGCAATCACTTACAGACAAAAACGAGCGTGATGAACCAACTAGATAACAAAGATCCCTATATGAGCCCTACCTGTATGTATCTGATGATAAAACTAATAAACCTGCATTTTGGACTATGTTGGATTAGTGTTGCATATGGTATGTTTAGTTTTTTCCAAAAGGATCTTTGGAATGTCACATCTCGATATTCAAGTTCAAATATGTGTCGGACACGAGTGTCAAACTCAAACACGGAGTACTTCAGAGAAAAATGAGAAGTTATGGGGATAGGTTTTAACAGATAAGCCTAATAACATATAAATAAGAAATAAATCATCTTAGACTAAACCATGTGAGACTATTGTTACACTATACAGAATAGTGTTAGGATTGAGAGATGCCATAGATTTTACCTTGAAGTACATTGACCATTTAGCAAAGGACAGTTCAGACTTAAATGTAAATTAACCTTTTCCTTCTGTTCTCCACTCAAGAGTCAAGTACTTGAATAGAAAAAGCTAAAACAAATAGTGGAGAAGACTTACATTTTACACAATTATTGGAGATTTTCACTTTTAACCATGAAAATTGAAACAGCTGATTCAAACACAGAACATCTTGCAACCCCAGATTTTGCCTGTAAATACTCAGTTTATCCCTCTAATCTAACAAGCAAGCCTTAAATATACAATAATAACCAAAAAAAGATGAACAAAACACAGCTCAAGAAACCCATTATCACTTGTCACACAGTTACAAAAAACATCAAATTTGGGTCCTTTTTTTAGGTTCTAAGTTCCAACACTTTTGATCCCTCTAGCACATCTTGTAATAATCTCACAACCCCTACTATAAGGATTAGCTTGACCAGCATGACAATCATAGTAAGAAGCACCAGGCTTCTCACAAGGGATCATGTCCCTCCTCAGTGTGTCATAACTAATGTACCTTCTCTGCATCAGAAGCAGCCTCCTCTGGCTCTCAGACTCCATTTCTTCCTCTCCTAAGCAATCTTCAAGCTTTTTGGTGCAAACCCTTTTCACCATGGCATCAACTTCACTGGTTTTCAGTGCATTTTGGAGCTCTAGAACTGAGACTGCATCATAGCTATGGAGGCAAAGAAGGGACAGAAAGAGAGTGGTGAAGATGAGTTTGAGAGTGGCCATTTTTAGGGGATTTTTGGGAATTTGGAGAGTTAGCTTGGAGTTTTGTTGGTCTGTTTTAGAGGTCTTTCATGGGGGACTGAAGGTAAAGGCATTTTAGGGTGGTTGAAGGGGTAATGGATGAGGACAAGACATTGAAACAGAACAAGCTTCCTTATATTTATGTTCCCACCCAAATTATCCCACTTCGATTGGAAATAAAACGAAAAGTTGTCTGAATTTTTTTTATTATAAATGATAAATTAATCTATGAAATTATAAAAATTGAGATTTATTGATTTATTTTTGAATTTCCATGTAAATTAATAGGAAAAAGGAATTTTTTTTAATTTCATGAGGTGTATTTTATTATTTATTTTATAAAAAATCAACCCTTTGTGATTTGTTTTAAGATTAAAGATTTTTACTTGAGATGATGATTGATTTGTTAATTGAATTAGGTCAACACTTTTATTTTTGAGAGTGCTTGGCAGTTGGCTTATAAGTAC
This sequence comes from Hibiscus tridactylites, assembly GCA_958450335.1. Taxonomy (NCBI): domain Eukaryota; kingdom Viridiplantae; phylum Streptophyta; class Magnoliopsida; order Malvales; family Malvaceae; genus Hibiscus; species Hibiscus tridactylites. The sequence goes on from OY288266.1 coordinate 31,041,426, forward strand.
CATAATAATTGCATGTTCTGCATTTATAATGAGTATAAATTAATAATATAGACCTATTTTTCACTTTAATGTAAGCCTCAGATCAGAATATGGACTTAGGTTAGTCTAAGTAAATGGAAAATAAAATAATTATTAGCACATAGTTCAATAAAAAAATCAGATTAAAAATAATAAATAATGATTTTTTAAATGTTAAAACATATAGGTAAAGATATTATTTTCATTATTTTTATTAAATTATTGATATAATTCAGCAGGGAATTGAAGCGGTGTTGGTACAAGAGTACTTCTCCCAATTAATGCTATATTGAAGTCCAATGCAAATATATATATAGTAGAAACAATGCATTCAACATACAAAAAGTATCTAATACAATAATCCTTAATCAATATTCTCATAAATAAAATTATAAAACCAAAATGAACCTCTCAAAATTTATTGATTAATGGACCGACAAATGGTATGGTTTTGTTTCTTATTCTTGATTTTACTATTAACTTGTCACGTAACTATTACCCCTTATTTCTAAACCAGCTTATCACAAAGAGTGGCACTCGAGTTTATATACTGGTACTTGTTGTCTAATTCATACCTTTTCACCTTTATCTTATTTGGGGTACTTTTTGTCTAAGACCCTCCGATATCTGGTTGTCACATTGGACCTCAACTATTATGAGAGTCCGGCCAGGTGGAACCCGAAATGGGAGAAAGCTCTTTCACCGCCTATTTTCTTCATTCACAACACTCGAAACCAAGACATTGAACACTAAGCTCTTTACCACTTACTCTTAAGTCTTAAGGGTCATCAGCTTTCTCCAAAAGGCCTGTCAAAACCAACTTTTTTCTTTTCTAATTGAGCTGAGAGGGAAGACTCCATTGATGAAGAATGCTTGACATCAACACTTGGTTGACCCTTTCACTCTAAATCCGAGACATACAGAAACCAAAGGTAGTTTTCCCTTTTCGATTTTACTAATCATATTATCACTATTAATACTATGCTCATGTAATTTCAGTTGGATCCTATTTTCACAAAAAACATGAAGATCTTAAATCGTGCATAACATTCACTACACAAACTAATGAGTAATCTATGAATCAATTGGCCAAAACGAACAAAATAATGCCATAACTAAAGACTGATGTTACCAAAAAAACAATACCAATATGCATGAGATGAATTGTTAGATGAACTTCTTAAGACAGAAACAGCAGTTCAGTTTCAGTTTGCCAAAATGGAAAGCTCTAGGCCCTGAAAACACTTAAGAGTAGACTTCAGTTTCGATATAGGAAAAGATGGCAGTTTAGGTCAGTTTAACTAGATGCACATAGTCACCTAGTTACTCAAACCTTGAAAACTAAAACGTAGAGCTACATAACTTCCTATTTTAAATTGAAAAAAAGGTTGCTATCACTCGAATTTGAGCACTTGTAGTAACACGCTACTAACAGAACGGAATTCAACATGATTTTATTCAAGCTAATTTTGGGCAGTTACATATAAAATCGAATCCTATAAATGAAGTAACTATAAACATCACAAAGAAACAAAAGGAATGAAAGACACCTTTGTAGACTTCTCACCGGATTCCAGGAAAGACAACTTTTCTGCTCATAGACTAAGCTGCTCAATGTTCTTAACATTCCTGGGTAGTCCATGGGCCGACCTTTTGTCTTCTTGCTCTTCATACGGATTTGCTCGATAATTGGAACTGGCCTCTTCATTGTCAGATGAACCTGGTCTTTCAGTGAGGAATTGTTCCCAAAATACATCATTCACTCTAACCGGAGGAGCAGCAGGCTCTTGATTTCTGTTAGATCCTTCTTTTGACGAGGATAATGTTGTTTCCCCATCAATCATGTTTCTGCTGTTCTCAAAAGCTCTGGGAGTGGGATCAGTGTCTTTATTGTTGGCATTGGACCTCGACTCTGGGACTTTTCCGATTTCCCAATTTAGTTGTGACATCCTAGTTAAACTAGGACTTTTATTGACTTGCAATGATGAAGATGCCAGAGTTAGATTCAATTGACAGGAAATATTACTATCAGGTTCTTCAATGGAACTTAATCTCTGTTGCGTTGAATGCACTGTTGAGCTTTCATTCATCAATACTCTTTGAGTGAAAGATGAATCCATGTTGAATGTAAAAGATGTGCCCGTATCTGAAAGGTCTAATGTTTCGGGAGTAAATAAAATGCCCTCAGGTCTGATATTATCATCCTTTGGTTCTCCTTGAGATATCCTTCTCTGCAGACTTTCTCCATCTTCGTTAGAACTTTGTGTGCTCTGAGAAACCAAATTCATATCCGAAACAGCTGATGATAATTCTAGTCTTAGCTTGTTTGAGAAATCGAGGTGGACAACATTTCCAAACTCAGATGTAGAACTGCTTTTGTTGTCCAAAATACTAAGTTGTCCAACTGGCTTGATTTGATCATTTTCAGGCAGTCTTCTTTTCTTATTATATGCAGCAACATCATCCATAGATTCAATCTTACGAAAAAGATGTTCGACGAAAGAAGGGTCCTGCAAAGCCTTTTCTAAGAAGTTAAACAAAGTCTCCTGCCTCCGCTCCATTTGATCAGCCTGCAGTGTCAGCTCTTCCACCTGCTGCTTCAAAGCTGATCGCTCTTGTCTAGACTTTGAAACGTTAGCCTCAAGTGCAGCTTTCTCACGTGAAAGCTTTTCGATTTCTTCTTCATATCCAGCTCTTTCTGAATCTATCAAAGAACCCGGTGGATTACTATGGCTGTGAATAGGTTTTCTACGGTGGATGTTCTTAAGAAGATGTCTTTGATCTTTCACAAATTCTTCATTGGCGAATTCCCACTTTTCAGGATCAATCTTCCGGAACCCCTGTCACCAAATTAAGTTCATATGCACTCAGATCATGCTTAAGCACTCAATTATCATACATCTAATCTAAGCAAACTATAAGTAATAGAAACCTATTTAATTCTTCTTTCAACCGCCCTATTCATCGAAGATAAACACACAAACGATACCGTATCGAAGATTACATACTCTTCATTAGAAAACATGCAAAATTTTAGGATATTTTGGTTGAGGAATGCACAAAAACGACAAATGAAAATGCCAAACAATTACGCTGAAGATTCTTAAAATCCAAAGTAAAAAAGAAGACTTATTTACAATCCTCACATTTCCTCAACAATATTGATTCACTTCCATAGTTCTTTGACTAAGAAAACACCTTAATTCTAATGGAATTTACGTCGGGAATCACAGCAGAAGACATTGATAGGTTGAAATTGAAGTTGTTTAATCATCAGAATGAACAAAAAATGGATAAATTTCCCATTCTCAAGGAACAATTATATAAAACTTAAATTACTCCAAATATTTGCTACCGCAATTTCGCAAAATGAAGTTAAATGCTAAAAAAACACATACTTTCGCCTAATTATCAAAGAATTCAATTGAGATACATTAATTAGAGAAAAAACCCAGAAAGAAAAAGAAACCCACATAAGTATTAAGCTGCCTGATGAAGCTGGAGAAGTTATTGTGCTTGAAATACGTGGGAAGCAAAAGGCGGGCAAATTCAGGAGGGTTCCAAACCACAAAGCTCTTTTTGTTGGAGCTCCATGAAACGATGTCGTCGGTCGAGGAGTCGTCCACCATGTCGTATGTCTTCACAAGGAAAGGTGCAGGCCCTCCTCCGCCACCTGCGCCGCCGACGGCCGATCCGGAGGGTGCAATTGGGTCCATTTTTCGAATTCTTTACTCTTTTTTTTTTTGGTAAAGAAAGGAGTTTTAGGGAAGAGTCGTCGAGTTGCCTAACGGAGAAATTTGACAAATTTGACTTTATCTTTTTAGTGTTCGTAAATTTAAACAAAATATTATTACATATTCCAGAAATTACTAAAACAAAAATAATACAATATAATATAAAATTATTTTTACGTAAAAAATATACCTAAAATATGTTAATTTACATGATTGTAAAATATTATAAATATAATTTGAAAACGATAAATATTGAAAAAAATCGTAAAATTTGATGTAATACATAGTTTGTCTTTTAAAGTATACATTTTCAAATAATTAGTTCTCCTAAAATTACTTGATTATAGATCAAAATTCGTGATTAAATGTTTAGTGCGTAACCTCGTAACACTTTGTTTCATCCATAATCTAAGATTTTGCTCCATTTTAACTTTCATTTTATTATTTTAATCATTTTAGTTATGCTTTTTCAAATAAAATTCTCTCTTATTATACATCCTCCAATGAGTTAGTAATTAATATACTAGTTATGATTGTAATTTTTAGCTTAGATGTCTTTTTGGCCATTTTAATCCAAATATCAAGGGAGCCCTTGCTTTCAATCATGGATCAAATGTGTCCTTATTTGAAATTTTGTGATCAATTATTATTAAACCCTTCTATTTGCATTTGATGTTATATTATGTTAACTATCATTAAATTTGTTGGCATAATTTATAACTTTAATATAAATACAATTGATATGGAAATTGAAAATTTAATTATAACTTTTTAGGCTTAAAGATACTTTTACCCGTAAGTAATTTTTAATCAATAATTTTTGAAGAGTATAACAATCGATCAATAAAGTTAAGAGGGTGGATTGAAATTTTTAAAGAACAGTGAAAACTAATTGCAAAGATAGAAAATTACAAAGTGATTTATAGTGGTTCAACTTCTTTAATGGAGTCTACATCTACTACCTTAATGACCACACTAAGGATTTTTCACAAATTCATTAATTTGTCTTTTATTTAGGATAATTAATTTGTCTTTCATTTAGGATAAGGAGTAACCTTACACAATTCAATAGACTTATACCCTAAAGTTTATTGAATCATTTCCCAAAAACAAGTACAAATGAGTAAACTAAAAAATCCTTACAAGGAAGGTGTTTGCAAAGTTTAAGCTCTTTCACACACCCTAAACACTAGTAAATGAATTACAATGAAGAACAACACTAGTGTTTACAAGAAAGATGAAAATTTGAGCACAAATTGGATTTTGATTGCTTGAATATATAGATAGGCTTTCTTGTTAATTCTTTATTGTTTGGAGACCCCTTTTATATGCTCTTGAACTTTTTTAACCGTTGGGAGACGTTGGAGGGAGTTTGAAGCCGTTAGAAGTCATTAAAACTGAACATTAAATGATCACCTGCATAGAGGTCTCGAAACCTTTACCAGAGGTTATGAAACTTTAAGAAGGGATTTGTAAAATATAGTCGTTACAGGGCCAATGTATCGAAACTGTAAAAAAAGGTTTCGAAACTTTCATTAAAAAATAAAAATTTTGGCTATTTGTTGACTTTTAAAAGTATATTTGATATAAGTATAAAGTCAAGCATTTTATAAAACATTTTGACAAGTTTGAATCGAATTTTTGACAAATTTATTTTAAAAAATTTGCATTACAAATTTTTACAAGTTAATTTTTAAAATTAAATTTAAGTTATATCAAAATCAAAATAAGTCAAACAATTTTATTTATCCTTTTTAATTTTATCAATTTAATTTTTATAATTAATCAAAATTAAAAATGTTGTTAAATTTGAAGACCAGCGATCTGGATTGATGAAAACCAAGTTCTTGAAGAGATTAATGAGCTTAAATGGGCCCGCCCAAAAATGTCATTAAACAACAAATCAAAGTAACAAATTAAAAATAAATTAAATTAAATTAAATTTTGAAATATGATTATCCTTGAACATATATTTTCCTAATTAAATAGTGTGATGATAATATTTTCAAGATAAATGTTGAAATTCGAACTCACACAAAAAATAAAATGGACAAATATTCATGACTATTAGATTAATTAGTAAAATTCCCAGACAAATATTTATGACTATTAAATCAATTAGTGAATCTCCCACACAAATTTTATAATAGAAGAAATTGGTTGGCTAATTATACTTGGATATACGAACTGGTTTGGTTTGATTATTTTGGTGTTGTATATGTCAATATCATATATGCTTCCTAAGAAGTTTCATATAATTATTATTCATAAAGAATCAAAGATACCTGTTTGACCAGTTTTTATTGTTTTCATTAATGTTTGACTAAATTTTTAATGCATTTAATAGGTAGAAAACGAATTTTGGACAGCTAATTTTTATAATATAATAGCAAGGCTTCAGATTGACTTGGACTGACTTATTGTTTTTATTAGGGGTGAGCATTCAACCGAGTCATGTTAAGTTAAGTAAAAAAAATTCAAATTAAAATAAAAAACACCTAAAAAATTTAACCCACGAATCGAAAGAGACAAAAATAAAATTATTATTAATAAAATCTCTACATTTAAAAGAAATTGGCCTTTGCTTCAAGATATATTATTAAATTTCGAGTCTTTCACGAGTAAGTTCCTTTAACCGTTTTATTTTTACATTTATTCTATATCGCGGTTGAGGCGTCGATTCATGATGGATTGAGGTTTTGTGGGTAAATTGTTTGAAATTCATCAGCGTTAGTCAAAGGTTAAAATTGAGATTGGAGATAAGAGTAATGTCGAGCAGCTGTAGGCGCCGTCAAGTTTGGACTCTATACATTGGAAATCTATCGAATCAAATACATTGAAAGGGAGTGTGGCAGGTGTTTGATCGCCATGGTCAGGTTTTAGATGTTTTTGTTCCAATAAAAAGGGCGATTGATGGAGCAAGGTTTGGCTTTGTGCATATGGAGTCGGAGGTTGCGGTTAAGAGGGCAATTGAGATATTAGATGGTAGTTGAATTTATAGGTCTAGATTGAGGGTGTCTTTCGCTCGCAGAGCGTCGCGAGAATCCTTTTAGAGGCGAAAAGTGAGAAATAGGAAGGCGGACATTGATGAATTGAGTATTAGAGTGGAAGCTCACAAGGAGTGGGTTATAAGTAAATTGTTGAAGGAGTGGAGGATGATGGTAAAATTGAAATTCTCTAGCATTGTGCAATTGTGTGGTGTAGGGTATCAATGGGGATTGCATCGCTCGCACACGCGTTGAAAGAGGTGGAGATTGTTGGATTCTCATTAATGCGTATTGCGGGGTCGAGAATATTACTGATGTTCTCAAGTAGTGATACTCGACGTGAGGTTCTTGGTAATGGGGTATTAAGCAAATGGTTTTCTAAGGTTGAAATTTGGAAGCCAAAGTTGGATAGAGGGAATCAGAGGGTTTGGTTGTCGCTACGTGGGATCCCAATGCATGTATGGTCGCGAGATACTTTTGTTAATATAGCATCGATGTGGGGGGGGGGGGGGGGCGTTGATAAAGTGTGAGGATTTTCTCTTGGAGCCTAATTCGTTTGAAAGATGACATGTGCTGGTGGAAACGGATCAATTCAAACATATCGACGAGATCTTAGAGTTACAAGTGCAAGGGGTGTCGTATCAGATTCATGTTGTTGAGTTTGAACTGTTGACAGATATGCAATTGTGTTCCTATTGTGAACGTGCATGTGGGTCGAAGATTGAAAGCAGGGATGATGAGTCCAATAGAGATGGCTCTGGGGGTGATAAGACGAACCTGCTGGCAAAAGAGGATGCATAGGATATGAAGCAGTATGGCTCGACTGTCAAAGATGATGAGGTTAATCAGGGAGGGATGGATAAAGAGTTGCACCAATTTGGAGGATAAATGAATTGTGGTTTGAGGAGCAGTGATCAGAGGATAGAGCTTTAAAAGTTCAGTCGAGTTCCATAGATTGGATGTCAGATGAAAATGTGGGTATGATATCGTGAGTGGAGCTTGATGAGCAGTGTGAGGCTAGATCAGGGTTAAAGGAATTTGATTTGATAGTCTGCCCTGTAAATTACGAGTCCATGAGAGTAGAATCGGGAGAGATTGGGCCAATAGAGGCTAGGCTTACAATTTTAGTGGAGCCCTTACCTGATACTTCTCAGGTTAAGGCACATGTCGTTCAGCAAGGGGCAAGAAACGAGTTGGATGTGGTATTGCCAAGTGAGAATGCTCATTCCTGTAAAAAAGGGAGAGATCGGGACAAATCATTGGTAGCGCTGGCGCGTGGAGCGAAGGGAGGTTCGTTCACTGAATCTAAGTGTGTTGTGCAACATCAAGCTCTATTGAAGGAGGCGAGAGCAATAATAGAGTTAGAAAAATTTCTAGGAGTCTCAACAATTGATAACGAAAAAGTGATATTAAAGAAATTGCGCGTTTATTAGACAAGGGTGATCGAGAGGAATAGCAAGGAGCGATAAGCGACGGTGTGTAATGAGAAGAATCTGATATAGGAGATTGCAGTGTTTATTGAAAATCAGGAGAGGCGTGTGTGATAGTACATGATAAGATTTTATCCTGAGTTATCAGCGGCTTAAGTAGCGTAACTAAGAAGAAGACAATAATGTTGAAGACATAATTGAAAGCATGGAGGTGATGGATCTTGGGGGTTGTATGAGTTTTTGTAGGTGGCTTACAAGATAGAATAAGAGTTTAGTAGTGCACTTTCCAGGGTAATCCAAGTGTTAGTTATTTTAGTAATTTGGCTGTTATAATCGTGGCATGATGTTGAGGTGCTTGGAGGCTTGTCTAACTTGTTTGTTAGATTTTATACTTTTCTCGATTATGATTATGCAAAGTCGTGATGAGTTTGATATTATTTAGTTAGTGTGGTGTCGTGAATTCGTATTGTTTGCCGTTTGACTTTGTTTGGGGTGTCATTTGATTAGTGTGGTGTTGTTGTTTTTTTCGAGTGTCTCTGGACAATGTTTGGTTCTTCGCTTTCTTGTGTTGGAGTCGTTTCTTGTTTCCTAGATATTATCATGTGTACTCTTTTCTTCCAATTTAGGATTAGAGAGGTTTTTAATAAGACACATGTTAATACTTTGTATGATTTTTCCTTTAATAAAATCATATGTGCTGATAAAAAAAATCTCGAATTAATGAGTCCTATTTTATAACTCAAATTTTATTTGAAATTTTTTAGTCGAGTTTACAAAATTTGAGTCAAGTTGAGTTGTTCGAGTTTCTGTTCAATTTAATTGCATATATTTATAATGTTTTGTTACTAATTGGTTCCAATTTAAACGAATTCCTATAGCCATATACGATTTACACACACACACATATATTTCTTCATATTTTTTCATATGTAATAGACATATATGAGATAAAGTTGAGGGACTTTTACTCGAACTTAAAAACTGATCCACTAATTACTAAAAATTTCGTGTTATTCGTAGTCTCATTATATAACATAAACTTCATTTTAAATTTTTTCAAGTCGAATAGAGTTTTTTCACGTCGAGTCAAATAAAAAATTTCGGTTTTTTCGAGTGAACCGAATTTTACTCACCCCATAGTTTCCGCTATAATGGTTTAAGGACAAAAATCCTATGCTCCAACACTAAAATATTAAATTCTAAGCTTTAACCATAAATTCTAAATCCTAAACCATAAAATCTAAACCTTAAAATATACACCCTACTTTAATTTCCTAAACTCTAGCCTTAACTCCAAAACTAATTTTCTAATGTGTGCCTAAATAGGAGCACCGAAAAAATGGGTGGGTATAAATTTGTATTCTGGTTTAACCTGTAACATGTCAACTTGGCTTAATCTTTATACAACTTGTTCTTAAATCTCACCTTCACATTGACTGAAAACAATTTACTAATCGAAAGTCAGCCGATCCAAACATCTGGTTTCATATAAATTGAAATCCAGAAACAAGAATTTCTCAACCTCTTCATTTTCTCAGTTTATTTCCATCAAATCAACCATTTTCCATACCAGAAGATGCCGAAACCATGGCAAACCCTCGATTCATCACACATTTCTTTCCTTTCATCCATGGTTTTCTACGTTCATTCCGTGATTCTCATCTGCCAAACTCTTGGCCTCTCGTACAATTCCACATTGCTGGCATCGTTCATATCAGTCCCTTGCTGTTTCTTCATCATCAGTAATTGCCTGCAAATGGATGAATCATTTGGCAATCTTTACCAGAACCATTTGTTGTTCGTAGCCGCTCATCTTTCGACTGTCTGCGACTCCAACAACACGGACTTGGCACGAGGGAAGTTGCTGTTGTGCATTGGGGTCTTGTTTCTTTCACTTTACAGCATCTACATCTGGTGTTGTCCTCGGAAAACAAGTGGTTCGTCGGAGAAGAACCGTTTTCATCTTGTAATGGTAGCGGCCTCGTTTTCGTGCATGGCGAACGGGATCGGTTTGGTCGGTAGATGGTTCATTCCAAGAGACAGCCTTACTTGGTTGATGGTTGGGGCTGGTGCTATGTTTTCAATTGGGGTTGTCTTCTTTCGTTGTTATCTGTTTTCTTCAGGCAAATTCAAGAAGACATAATCATCTCATTTAAGTACTTTGTATTGAACTAATTTCAGAAAATTTCAAATTCACATTGATGTTTCCACTGGAATGGTTGAACCTGTAACATGTCATGTCAACACGTGAAAGTGGAATCTTTTACCAGAGAAGAAATCCAATTGTCTCGAACACGATTATTTAATTCTTCCTTTGAAAATTATTTAATACTCGAATTCTATCGACTTTAATTTATGTAAGTTTATTTTTTTTTAAGATTTAAGGATTTAGTTTAATGTTTAAGTTTAAATTTTATGGTTTATGTGAGGTTTAAGATTCAGGATTTATACGGTTTGTGTATAAAAAAAATTTATGTGTTAGAACATTCGAAATATTACACTGATATAATAAATATAAAATGGAGAGAAAGAAATGGTGTTTTTATTGAAACCAAACCAAGAGTACTGACACGCGTCGTATAGTGTCAAAAATAAAATCTTAAACTCAAAATAAATAAGATTTAAATTAATATAGCGAGAGTAAGGGTCGATCCGCAGGGAATAGGAATTCTAACACCTTTCTTCTGATTTAGACCAATAACCTGTAGAAAATAAAGGGGGATTTTAAAATAGTGATTTGAATGAGAAAAATAGTAAAAACGTAAAATAAATGTTGAGAATGAATTATGGATAGAAATAGCCTCAAGCCACGCTTTTGGCTAAAGGGAATTTAGTTAAGCATGGTTTGTGAAAAAACCATACTTAATAAAATAAATAAAGAAAATGGAGAAAAGAAAATGGAGAAAAATGGAGAGCTTTATTACTCAAGGAAGAAGAGAACAATGGAAAATGTTTGATGAATAATTCACCCCCAAAGTGGGGTATTTATAGTAGTTGAAAAACCCTAAAAACCTAAGATGATAAATCCTAAAAAATTTAAATAAAATTATATAAGATAAATATCCAAGTTTTGAATTTAAAGATAAAAATCGGATGATAAGCTGTCTTGATAAGTGGACTGATAAGTTATCAGGGTTGCTGACGTCATCTTCTAGAAGGTGCTGACGTGGCGCCCAGTCAGCATTCATGCCATGGTTCATGCCCATGAATCTGCCCACGACTTCAGTATTTTCTGCAGCACTCCAACTCATTTCCAGCATTACGTAACCTGCATGAGAACAACATAAAAACGGCCCAATTAAGTCCTTCAACATATATATTCGATCAAAATAAGGACTAAAATATAACCAAAATAAATACTTATCAAATTCCCCCTCACTTATCCGATACTTGTCCTCAAGTATCTCAAAATTAAATAAACTTAAGTTCAAGTTTTCATCCTTAATTTCACGAAGTCTCAAAAGGTCTCAATATAATTAAGCATCTAAATATGAGAGAAAACTAAGGAGCAAAAATAGATAATTGGCAAGACTAACAATTTAAAGCTAAGACGACATTCTAAAACTCTACTAACATCAATGATGCAAACCAAGTACCCTCACAAGGAATCGCTCATGTCACTCAAAGTGTTTAAGGGTAGAAAAAAATCACTCGAGCCATAGCTAATTATAACATAACCATAAGCTTGTGTTTAAATCTAATCTCCACTACTAACATGAGTATGATGCAAAAATCAAGAGGTCTTAAAGAAGGGTTGTAATGGGGCTAAGGTAAGGGTAGGATAAAGGCTGAAAATAAGGGCTAAAACTCAAAAAAATCATCTAAAAAATATATTCGAAACTGTTTTTTTATTCGAACCAAAACTGCTCGACATTGTACCCTTTTTTTTCTTTTCGAACTGCACTGTTTCTTTTTTTTTCTGGTTTTATTTTTCTGCAGACTCGAACAATTTCCTGCACTGTATATTCGAATCAATTCTGCACAGTTTATTCGAATAAATTCTGCACAGTTTTTTTCTCTGCACGGTGTTTTTAGCTGCTGCACTGCACTTATTCGAATCTTTTTTTTTGAAGACGATTTTTGTCTTGAAAAAGGGAACAAAAGTGATGGATTTGAGAAGAAATTGGATTAGGCTTAAAATGTGGTAATTTTCAAGAAAAAGGATAAGGCTCAAAGATTGTTTCACTAGGGGAAATTAATTAAAGGGTAGGTAATTTATTTGGGAAGAGAAATGGTTAAAACCTAGTGCCTCTATCATATTAAAGCATCGTAATCAATCAATGTAATCTCAAAAAGAATTTAAAAACAAGTTCTAGAATGCAACTAATATAGCTAGGCACACTCAAAGAAACAAAGAGCAAATATAATGCATGCTCATTAGGCTCAAAAAACTCACAAATATGTCTTGTGTACTTAGATAAGCATCATGTAAATTAATAGAGAAAGAAAATGTCATATAAAATATTTTAATCAAAAATTAATCATGCCAAAATCTACCATGCAACCTAGAATTTTCTAAGAAGATAGATACAAAGCCATATGAAAACAGTGCGACAAGGCAAAACTAAGGATTAAAACAAGGAACTTAGATTAAATAAAATTAAGAAATCAAGAGAACAACCAAAACGGATAAGCAAAATAAAAATTTGACAAGCATATCTCCCTCCCCCTCACTTAAATCATTTTGCCTCAAAATGAACATAAAATAAAATACAAAAGAGAGAGGGTGAAAATACTCCCCGATTGTAGAATAACATGTTTCGGTAATGGGTTCCGAGTCTGGTGTAGGGACGAAGGCGAGCTAGCCCTCGAGTTCGGATCATGGTGAAGAAGTAAAGAGAGATGGGTTTTGGGAAATATGCGGCTGTGTTTAAAAGGTGAGGAAATATATAAAAAGGGTTTAAAAGGTATAATGGGTGGTTGGGGGGTGTAGCCGTGTAGGTCAAAGTTTTGGGTAGGGGTGGGGTCCACAGGTATTTAATTGGGTGAGGGTTGTGGTGTTTTGACTGGTTAGAAATTTTGTAGGTGGGGTCCACGGGTGTTTTAATTTGGTTTGGAGTGTGTTTAAAATATGGGTTTGATTGGGAAAGGGATAAAATCCGAATATTAAATTAAAAATTCAGCCCACAAAATTCTGATAGCTTCTCATCTCTTTATTCGATCTAAATTATCTGCAAATAAAATAAATAAAAGATCAGATAAAAATATAATTCAAAATAAAAAATAAAAATAAAATAAAATGATGAGATAATAAAATAAATTCAAAAAGATAAATAAAATGAGATAAAAATAAATTTAAAAATAGATAAGAAAATATTCAAAAATAAATAGGAAAAATAATGAAGATAAATTTGAAAAAAGATAAAATCAAAATTAAAAATATTTAGATTAGATAATTTCGATTCTTTTCTCTCTTTTTCCTTTGTTTTTCTTTTTTTTTTCTTTTTTTTAACTAAAAAGAGAATTTAAATAACATTAAATTTATGGCAGTTTAAATAGAATAAAATAAAATAAAGAAAAATAAAAATAAAAATAATTAAAATAAAAAAGAAATGGGTTGCCTCCCATCTAGTGCTTGTTTATCGTCATTAGCTCGACGACCTGGTTCAGACTACAGACATTGCGACAAATACTTCTTCTAGTTCTTGCGCTTTATCCAACTGAGTATTTCCCTACGAGAAATTTTGCGATTATGGAGTTTTTTTACTGGAAAAATTTCTCTTTCACTCTTCAATTTATTTGGAGGTAATTTTAACTCCAAATTCAATTCCTGCAAAATGAAAGAAAACATTTTAGATTTCAATGGAGTTAGGCGTAAATTAGAATGAACAGAAGAAACATTTTTCAACTCCTTAATTCCTTTGCCGTGATCCTTCAAATCCCTGCACGAATCATCAACAGATTTAGATTTTATAAATTCTTCAACGGTAGGCTCAATAACATCTATAAAATTTATACTGGCAACATTATTAGGATGTCGCATCGCTTTGTAAACATCAAATTTTGCGACCTCGCCATCGAACTCCATTGTAAGGATCCCGCTTCTCACATCGATTTTCGTATTTGCAGTGCTAAAAAATGGGCGGCCAAGGAGGATCTCGGAAGAATTATTGGCCCGGTCGTTTTCCATGTCAATAACATAGAAATCCGCCGGAAAGATCAAATCGTTTACCTTTACCAAGACGTTTTCCAGTAATCCTTCTAGGTAGATTATGGATTTGTCTGCCAGTTGTATGGTTACCTTCGTATCCTTCAAAGGCTCAGCAGAAAGTGAGTTATAAAATGAAAGGGGCATAACATTAATACAGGCCCCTAAGTCACACATTGCTCGTTTAATACCCATTTTACCGATTTTGCAGGGAATGGCGAACATACCTTGGTCCTTCAATTTTGGTGGCAACTTTCGCTGGAAGACCGCCGATACATGCTCTCCTAGATTAACCTTTGTTGAGTGGATCGCAAGATCGATATTGACCAAGAGGGGGGGGTGAATTGGAAATTTAAAGGTTTTGAGGTGGAGTTTGCAAATTGAAAATAATTGACAAGGGATTTAGAGTGGTTCAAGTTCCAAATGAACTTTACATCCACTACCTTAGCCTCACTAAGGATTTGCAACAATTCCACTAAATTGATCTTCCCCTTTTCTAGGACAAGGAGGCAACCCTTTACAATTTCGGTTGATTTTTCTACCCAAAAATCAACCCAATCCTCACACAAGTGAACAAAGAAATTTAATGGCTAATTAGATATCTCTCAATACATATAATAGCCCAAATACAAGCACTCAACCCAATTGAACAAGATATGAATGAAAATTACAATTGGGGTTTTAGATAAAGTGGGATTTTTGCACAATTGCTTGGATTTGATGTTTGGATGTTTGCTTTAGGATCAATAGTTGTTGCTGATGCTTTTGGATATCTCTTTTATACCTTCTCTTTGATTTCTAGCCGTTTGAGTGGTTGGGAACATAAATGGAGCCGTTGGAACCCTCTCTTACCACCATAAATGCAGTCTGCACCAACCCGTTTCGAAACACGGGGTACCTGTTTCGGAACAGACTAAAATAGAAAAAGCTGTTGGGGTGCATTTAAGAGCCCGTTTCGAAACGCCTTAGGGCCGTTTCGAAACACTTTTGCCACTGTCAAGGGTCGTTTCGGAACGGTCTTAGCCCGTTTCGAAACGCCTTAACGATTTTCAGAAATT
The DNA here is from genome assembly GCA_958450335.1 of Hibiscus tridactylites. Lineage (NCBI taxonomy): Eukaryota > Viridiplantae > Streptophyta > Magnoliopsida > Malvales > Malvaceae > Hibiscus > Hibiscus tridactylites. Next base: position 31,056,801 of record OY288266.1, read on the forward strand.
CAGTTAAAAACACTATAACGGTCATATTTTTAAATTCAACTTAAGACCTGTTTCGAAACGATATGGATCCGTTTCGAAACGGATTTGCTACTGTCAAGGGTCGTTTCGGAACGGCCTTGATCCGTTTCGAAACACCCCTTTTATCTTTATAAAATCAGCAAATATTTGAACCGTTGTACTCTTTTTAAATCAAATATGAAGAACAGTTTCGAAACGAGTGATACCGTTTCGAAACGGGGTCAAGTGTTTCGATACACGTTTCGGAACGGTGGTCGACAGTGATGAAAACGTTTCGAAACGCCCGAGGACCGTTTCGAAACAGGAGCTTAAAATTCACTGTTTTGATTTGAAACACTTAGAAAAATATTTGAAAAACTTTGTTTTTAACTTGGGCATAAACTTAAAATTATATAGGGATATTTTGAGGACTTAAAATTCGTTTTGACATTTTCAATTTAGTCCTTAGGTTTTTAGTTATATCAAAATTAAAATATTTGTTTCACAATCTCCCCCTTTTTGATATAACAAAACCAAAGTTAGAATTTTTGAGAATTTTGAAAGTTTTGAAAATATTCTAACTCCCCCTTAATTTAAGATAGGTTTTTAAAGTTAAAAGAAATTTTTGATTTGAAATTCAAGTTGTAAACCTTTAAAAAACCTTTTAAAATTTAAAACGAATTTTAGTGTGGCTCTTAAATTTCTTCTCCCCCTTTTTGTTAGATCAAAAAGAACAATGAAAGCTCATAGAGAAGATAAAGGATTAGTACCAATAAGCATTAATAAGCAACCATAATTAATTCATAATATCAAAATATCCAAAACATAAACCAACATTAAGTTCAACATAAAATCCCAAATAAAAAGCCAAAAGCATAGGTTCCTAAAACATGAGAAAACATAAAGATGCAATCTTAATCCTAAAATGCATATATAATATGATATGATATGAAGTTCCTAGGCCTCGTCATCATCATCCGAAGTATCATCATCGCTCTTGGCTTGAGAACGGTGAAACTTCGTCCATTGCCCATAGAGCGTAGAGAAGGATAGATCCAAGTTGGAATGAGAAGTCTCAAGAGTATGAAGACGATCCTCGACATTCTTCAAACGAGTGTCCATAGATTCAAAACCCGAAGCAATGCGAGTATCCAAAGCATTGAACCGAGTGTCCAAAGCATTGAACCGCTCGGTAATGAGAGCCGTGAGGGCGTCATTGTTTGCAACTTGAACTTGCGGTGGAGGAGCAACGGGAGGAGGAACGGCTTCTCTATCAATTCTTTCCCAAACATCATTCGCATATGTGAACCCGGACTTGCGAAGGGATGACTCACCAATCTTGGTCTTGCGAGGTTCCGGAGAGTCGTAGGAACAATCGATGCCAAGATCATGAAAAATGTAGCTCAAGACTATGGCATATGTAAAAGACTTCAACTCATTTGTGTCAATAAGCTTGATATTATTGACTATCTCGACAAAAATTATCTTAGGCACATTTGGGCGCTCACCCTTACGGAAACACTCTAGCCAAAAATGATCGGTTTGACGGATGTGAGAGTATTTACCTCCGGAAGGTCGAATGAACCAAGAAACCATCAAGTGAAGAACTCGATCGTGCACATCCAAATGAAGTGCCTTACCGGTGAAAGTGCAACATTAACAACAAACTTTTTGCCCAATAAGGATGATTCAATTCCTATAATCTCGGTTTTGGTCTCATCATAAATAAAACGAGCATTAGAGTAAAAAAGGAGTACCATGTGTTTGTAGCGAACATCCGGAATGCTCAAGAAATAGATGAGATTCCACTCACTCAAACAGTCGAGATAACGGAATAGGAATCGCTCGGAATTGAGGAAATCAAGATCAATGACACGTTCCTTGCGAATTTCGAAATCCTTGACATAAGAGAATCGAGCACGCATCTCCGAAGTTTTGAGAGTTTTCTGAAAAAGCAAAGGAAGATTCGGACGAACGCTCGAATCACCGGTTTGAACGGCCTTGCGCTTTTTGTTAGCTTGATCCGCCATCTAGAAAAATAAGCAAGTATTTTAAAATTAAGTGTATGCATTGATAGTTAAAAATCAATCCAATAATAAATCCCACTTAGGTTTTTGAAAAAAAAATTAAAATAAAATAAAATAAAAAAATAGTAAAGAAAAATACGACTGAAAAATTTTATATTCGAATAAAAAATTTTGAGATTTGGAATTTTTTTTACAAGATATGGAAAACCCACAAATAAAAACATATAATTTATACAAAAATAAAATTTTCTAACCTAAGATTCGAACATAAATTGAAAGAAAAAGAAAAAAAAGGAAAAAAATACCTTAGTTTGGGATTTTGGATGATTTGATTAAAATCCTTGCACAAGGTTGATGAAACTTGCTTAGACTTGAGATTTAGAGTAAAACCCCTCACAATTTTGTGAAAAACAATGAGTTTGAGAGGGTATTTATAGAGAGGGAGGCGGTTTAGGGTTTTAAGAGTTTGATAAAAAGTGAACTTTATCATTAAAAGCCCTAAATAAAGCAATCCGCGATGCCGTTTCGGAACGGTCAAGACCGTTTCGAAACGGGGCGGCTAGGGTTTTGACCGTTTTGAGACCATAGGCTGACCGTTTCGATACGGTGTTGACTGTATCGAAACCCTTTTGACCCGTATCGAAACACGTTTCGATACACCCCTTGGCAGTAGCAAAAACGTTTCGGAACGCATTGGAGGCGTTTCAAAACGCCCTTCTCTCAAAGCTGGATTTAAGGTATCCGTATCGAAACAGGGTCACCCGTTTCGATACACCTGGGCCTGGAAGTGCAGAAAAGGCTCTAAAAGTGCAGAAAAAAAAAAGTTTTAGGAGGCCTAACATGCATAAAAGTTATGAATGAGCAGGCAAAACATATTTAAGCATAAACATACTCCCCTAGCTATAGGCATGGATGAAATTAGGAGTTTAAACACATCAACATGGCATTTCACAAAATTAAGCATATTTAAGCACAAAAGAGGTCCTAAAAGGTCAAGATAGGCTAGCTAGACCTAACTCTCTCCTAAGGGACCAGAAACGCTCTTTGTCTAAGGGTTTTGTAAATATGTCCGCTAATTGATTCAAGGTGTCTACATACTCTATAACCACATCTTCCTTAAGGACATGATCTCTAATGAAATGATGCCTTATTTCTATATGTTTGGTTCTAGAGTGTTGGATGGGATTTTTAGTTAAACATATTGCGCTAGTGTTGTCACATTTTAGGGGTATGGTTCCAACTTTAATTCCATAATCTAAGAGTTGTTGCTTCATCCAAAGGACTTGAGCACAACAACTCCCTAAGGATATGTACTCGGCTTCGGTGGTAGATAAGGCTACACTATTTTGTTTCTTAGAGAACCAAGATATGAGCATACTACCTAAGAATTGGCAAGTTCCCGAAGTACTTTTCCTATCAATTTTGCAACCCCCATAATCCGCATCCGAGTAAGCATGAAGGTTGAAGGTAGAGTCTCTAGGATACCAAAGGCCTAAACAAGGAGTGTCTCTAAGGTATCTAAAGATTCTCTTAACGGCTATAAGGTGAGACTCTCTAGGACTAGCTTGAAACCTAGCACACAAGAAAACACTAAACAAGATATCCGGTCTACTTGCGGTAAGGTAAAGCAAAGATCCAATCATAGAACGATAAAGCTTAGAGTCAACACACTTACCTCCTTCATCTTTGTCAAGCTTTGTAGATGAGCTCACAGGAGTGGCTTGAGGCTTTGCATTCTCCAAGCCAAACTTCTTGAGCATATCCTTTATGTATTTTGCTTGGTTGATGAAGGTGCCATCCTTCTTTTGCTTGATTTGGAGTCCCAAAAAGAATGAGAGCTCCCCCATCATGCTCATCTCAAATTCACCTTGCATTAACTTAGCAAACTCTTGACAATGACATTCATTAGTAGAACCAAAAATAATATCATCAACAAAAATTTGAACTACTAAGATGTTATTTTTATACATTTTTATAAAAAGTGTAGTGTCCACCTTACCTTTTTCAAATCCTTTTTCAATCAAAAAATTTGAAAGCCTTTCATACCAAGCTCTAGGAGCTTGTTTTAAACCATAAAGAGCTTTGGTAAGTTTGAAAACATGATTTGGAAATTTTGAGTCTTCAAAACCCGGTGGTTGTTCCACATACACTTCTTCATTTATTAAACCATTTAAAAATGCGCTTTTAACATCCATTTGAAAAAGCTTGAAATTATGATAACATGCATATGCAAGCAACATCCTAATGGCTTCCATTCTAGCTACGGGTGCATAGGTTTCATCAAAATCTATTCCCTCTTCTTGAGTGTAACCTTGTGCTACAAGTCTAGCTTTATTTCTCACAATGTTACCACTCTCATCTAGTTTGTTCCTAAAGACCCATTTAGTTCCTATTGTAGATTGATTACTAGGCCTATCAACTAATGTCCAAACATTACTTCTCTCAAATTGATTTAACTCTTCTTGCATAGCCATAATCCAAAAGTCATCTTTCAATGCTTCTTTTATGTTTTTAGGCTCTATGCATGAGATAAATGCAACATGGTTCATTAATCTAAGAGAAGAACGAGTGGTTACCCCCTTGGATGGATCACCCAAGATTTCACCATCTTTGACATAGTTCAACTCCCTTGGGTAGCTCACTTCCTTTTCCTCAATGGCCAAGTCCTTCAAGGCTTCAAGAGGTGGATCTTGTGAGTCATCTTCCTTTGTTGGAATCTCATCCTCCTTTGAAGTTTGACCTCCATCAAAGGCATTTATGATCCCTACATCATCATCATCACAAGAATCCTTCCTAGGAATGAGGTTATCATCGAATACAACATGAATAGATTCTTCTACTACTAAAGTTCTTTTGTTAAATACTCGATAGGCTTTAGAGGTTAAAGAGTAACCTATAAAAATGGCTTCAACACTTTTTGCATCAAATTTACCTAAGTTATCTTTTCCATTATTTAAAACAAAACACTTGCACCCAAAAGGGTGAAAATAACTAATGTTAGGCTTTTTGGATTTTAAAATCTCATAAGGTGTTTTCTTTAAAATTGGCCTAATCATTACTCGATTTACTATATAACAAGCGGTGTTTGTGGCTTCCGCCCAAAAATATTTAGGTAAATTGTTTTCACAAAGCATAGTTCTAGCCATTTCTTGTAAAGTTCTATTTTTCCTCTCAACTACCCCATTTTGTTGAGGAGTTCGAGGAGCCGAAAAATTATGGCTAATACCATTTTCATTCAAAAATTCTTCAAACCCTAAATTTTGAAACTCGGTTCCATGATCACTTCTAATATGTGAAATTCTAAGTTCAAGATCATTTTGGGTTAATTTTGAAAATGTGATGAATTTTTCCAAAGCCTCATCTTTAGTACTTAAAAATAGAACCCAAGTAAATCTAGAAAAATCATCAACTAGCACAAAAGCATAAGACTTACCACCCAAGCTCATAGTCCTAATTGGCCCAAACAAATCCATGTGAATTAATTGTAAGCATCTACTAGTAGAAACATCATTAATGGATTTAAAGGAAGACTTATGTTGTTTACCCTTTGAGCATGCATCACAAATTTTATCATTTGAAAATTTTATTTTGGGTAAACCTCTAACTAGATTTAGGGAGACTAGTTTTTCCAAAACACTTATGCTAGCATGTCCTAGCTTCCTATGCCACAACCATGCATCATTTTCATTTTGAGCAACTAAGCATGCATGAGATGTATGTATGTCATCTAAATGCACCATGTATATGTTTCCTATGCGATGACCTATGAGCATAATATTATTAGATTTAATGTCTACAATTTTGCATCCATTTTTATCAAATAAAACATTAAATCCTTTATCACACAATTGACTTATGCTCAATAAATTGTGTTTAAGACCATCGACATATAAGACATTTTCAATGAGAATAGTAGAGTGATTACCTATGGAGCCAATACCTTTAATGTGGCCTTTGGAGTTGTCACCAAATGTTACTACTCCTCCACTTTTTGGCTTTAAATCCATGAATCGACTCTTGTCTCCGGTCATGTGTCTCGAGCATCCACTATCAAGGTACCATGAGTTTTGACTTTGTGCCTTGGCCTTGTAGCAATGCTCCCCCTACAAACAAAGATATTAAACTTTGGTTTTTGGTACCCAAATCATTTTGGGTCCATGAGTGTTAGCTCCCAAAACCTTGGTTCCCTTAGGAATGCAAGATGACATAGCAATAATATTATTAGATTTTACAAGTTCCTTAGGAACCCATACACTTCTAATTCTTTTAGCTCTACTATGTCTAGGGTAGCTACCTTGTTTGTAGTAATTAGTCTTTTCTTAGGTTGATGTGTTCTAGAGGATTCTCCTACTTCATGCTTGACACTACCAACATTTTTTAAAGACTTTTTGGGCTCATTTAGCTCACCCAACACCTTTTGGTGTTCACTATTACATTGAGATAAAAGGTTATTAAGATCAACATTTTCATCTTGAAAGAATTTTAGCTCATCTTTTAATCCTAATATCTTTTTCTCAAATTTTGAATTAGCTTGAGTGAGTGAGTCATTTTTCTCATTTAGTTCTAAAATGATTTTCTTGTTTTTAATGACCGACTCTTTAAACTTCTCAACTAATTCATCATATACCTCTTGTAACTCATCATATGCATCATTTAACTCTTCATATGAGAAATCTAAAGTAGATGAGTTAGAGGTTACCATGGAGGAATCTTCCTCAAGTGCCATGAGGCAAAGGTTAGCCACTTCTTGTTCGTCATCCTCCGATGACTCCTCATCACTCCAAGTAGCAAGCTTGGCTTTGAGCTTTTTCCTCTTCTCAAAGCCCTTCTTCTTGAGTTGAGGGCACTCCGAACGTATGTGGCCGGGTTGTTTGCACTCAAAGCAAATGATTGGATCCTTTCCATCTTCCTTGTTCTTGCTTTTGAAGTCCATCTTCCTTTGGATTTTTCTTCCCCGGTTGGACCTCATAAAGCGTGAGAATCGTTTGGCTATCATAACCAATTCTTCAAGTTCATCCTCCTCACAAGATGAGCTCTCATCATGTTGTGAAGCTTTAGCCTTGAGAGCTATTCTCATCTTCTTCTTCTTCTCAACCTCAAGCTTCTCTACCCTTTTCTCTTCTTTCTTCTTCTCATCTTCCCTTCCTTGCTTCATGATCTCATGAGTAAGGAGAGAACCCACAAGCTCATCAAGCTTCAATGTCTTCAAGTTCTTTGCTTCGATGATAGCGGTTCTCTTCCCATCCCAAGATTCGGGAAGTGAATAGAGTAGCTTCCGGACAAGCTTGTCTTCCGGTATGATCTCTCCAAAGCCCTTTAGACCATTGACAATCGTGGAGAATCGATCAAACATCTTTGACACCGTCTCATCGGGCTCCATCTTGAAATTTTCATAACTAAGATTGAGAATTCCAATCTTAGTTTCTTTAACATCATTGGTGCCTTCATAAGTGGTCTCAAGAGTGTCCCACACTTCTTTGGCACTTTCAATTGATGAGACCTTTGAATAGATGTCCAGACCGAAAGCACAAAATAGCATGTGGAGAGCTTTATCATTTACTTGAATCTTTTTCCTCTCCTCTTCACTCATTTCTACTTTCTTCTTTAACACCATCTTGCCTTCACCGTCTTGCTTCAATGGTATGTATGGCCCATCCTCAATGACATCCCACACAAGATAGTCACTTGACTTGATGAATAGACGCATTTTATTCTTCCAAAAAGAATAGTTATCACCGTTGAAGAAGGGAGGCTTTGTGGTCGATTGTGACTCGAACATGCCGTAACCGGAGGTTGAAGCCATCTCTTGATATTTTGATGATCACACTCTTCCAAGGATCTCCTCTTGTGGTTGTTAATCCTCAAAGAGTTAAGCTCTGATACCAATTGTTGAGTGGATCGCAAGATCGATATTGACCAAGAGGGGGGGTGAATTGGAAATTTAAAGGTTTTGAGGTGGAGTTTGCAAATTGAAAATAATTGACAAGGGATTTAGAGTGGTTCAAGTTCCAAATGAACTCTACATCCACTACCTTAGCCTCACTAAGGATTTGCAACAATTCCACTAAATTGATCTTCCCCTTTTCTAGGACAAGGAGGCAACCCTTTACAATTTCGGTTGATTTTTCTACCCAAAAATCAACCCAATCCTCACACAAGTGAACAAAGAAATTTAATGGCTAATTAGATATCTCTCAATACAAATAATAGCCCCCATTTACAAGCACTCAACCCAATTGAACAAGATATGAATGAAAATTACAATTGGGGTTTTAGACAAAGTTGGATTTTTGCACAATTGCTTGGATTTGATGTCTGGATGTTTGCTTTAGGACCAATAGTTGTTGCTGATGCTTTTGGATGTCTCTTTTATACCTTCTCATTGATTTCTAGCCGTTTAAGTGGTTGGGAACATAAATGGAGCCGTTGGAACCCTCTCTTACCACCATAAATGCAGTCTGCACCAACCCATTTCGAAACACGGGGTACCTGTTTCGGAACGGACTAAAATAGAAAGAGCCGTTGGGGTGTATTTAAGAGCCCGTTTCGAAACGCCTTAGGGCCGTTTCGAAACACTTTTGCCACTGTCAAGGGTCGTTTCGGAACGGTCTTAGCCCGTTTCGAAACGCCTTAACGATTTTCAGAAATTCAGTTAAAAACACTATAACGGTCATATTTTTAAATTCAACTTAAGACCTGTTTCGAAACGATATGGATCCGTTTCGAAACGGATTTGCTACTGTCAAGGGTCGTTTCGGAACGACCTTGATCCATTTCGAAACACCACTTTTATCTTTATAAAATCAGCAAATATTTGAACCGTTGAACTCTTTTTAAATCAAATATGAAGAACAGTTTCGAAACGAGTGATACCGTTTTTGAAACGGGGTCAAGTGTTTCGATACACGTTTCGGAACGGTGGTCGACAGTGATGAAAACGTTTCGAAACGCATGAGGGCCGTTTCGAAATAGGAGCTTAAAATTCACTGTTTTGACTTGAAAAACTTTGTTTTTAACTTGGGCATAAACTTAAAATTATATAGGGATATTTTGAGGACTTAAAATTCGTTTTGACATTTTCAATTTAGTCCTTAGGTTTTTAGTTATATCAAAATTAAAATATTTGTTTCACAACCTTCTCAATTCCAATAAGACGACGTTTATTAGTACATAAATCTTTAAGGAACTTAACATACCTTGGGATTTTTCGGATTACGTCGAGGAGTGGAATATTGATCTCTACTTTTTGAAACACATCTAGGATCTCCTTTTCTTCAGCTTGTTTGTCTCTTTTCATTAATCTCGACGGGAAGGGAGGTGGCACGTCATAGGGGGATGGTTTAGGGGTCGGGTTCAGTTTATCTTTTTCAACGGGAGATGTTGTCTTTTCTTTACCTTTCTTTTGAACGCCTTCCTCTGTGGTTTTTGGTTTGATGATGGTACCGCTTCGTAGAATGATGGCATTCACATTCTCTCTTGGATTGGGCTCCATTTGAGAAGGTAATTTTCCTTTGGATTCTAAGCGACTTACCGCTAAGGTCAATTGACTTATCTGTTTGTCAATTGCTTCAAAGTGAGCTTCGATCTTTAGTTGAAACTTTTCTTGGGCTAGCGCTAACTTTTCAACAATTGACTCCAACGATGGCTTCTGCGGTTGATATTGTTGTGGTGCAATTGGTTGATAAGCTTGATTTGACCTCTGGTTTTGTGCGTAACCAAAGTTTGATTGGTTTCTCCATCCTTGATTATATGCATTTCCTATGACATTGGCTTGTGCGATATCATCTTCTTGAATCATCGGACAACAGTCTGTCGGATGTTTTGGACTAGTACAGATTCCGCAAAGTCTAGCTGTTCTTTTTTTATCTGCAACAAGAGATTGCACTATTTCAGCTAATTTATCAATCTTATTTTCTAAAGAAATTGTGCTTACCTCGCGAACCCTTCGAGATGGTTCGCTAGATTGATTAAATCTTTGCGAGTTGGCGGCCATGGTTGATATCAGCGTTTTAGCCGCTGCTGGTGTCATGTTGACTAGAGCTCCGCCACTTGCTGCATCTATCACTTTCATATCCATAGGCGTCAATCCTTCATAAAAATACTGGAGAAGGGTTTGTTCCGACAACCCATGTTGTGGACAATTTGCACACAACTTTTTAAACCTCTCCCAATATTCATATAAAGATTCAGCTTCTTTTTGTTGAATGCTCAGGATGCTGCGCCTAATTTCGCTTGCTTTCGCTGCAGGGAAGAACCTGTCAAGAAAAAGTTTAGCCATGTCAGTCCATGTTGTAACAGAATTAGGGGGTAAATCAAATAACCAATCTTTCGCTATATCAGCTAGGGAAAATGGAAATGCTCTAAGTTTGATTTGGTCATCGGATACTCCCTGTGGCTTTGTACTTAGAAAAACCATGTGAAATTCCTTTAAATGTTTATGAGGATTTTCTGTCGGTAAGCCGTGAAAGGTAGGCAAGAGATGGATCAAACCCGTTTTTAGCACGAACGGTGTTTCGCCATTCGGGAAAGTTATACACATAGGTTGTTGGCCATCGGGTGCCGCATTTAGTTGGCGTATGGTTTGATTGTCGTCTCCCATCGGATTGGGCTCGTAACTCGATTCTACTTCGGATGTGATTTCTAGATCGCGTTCGAATCTCTGTTGGCGTCTTTTGTTTTTCTTTTCCCGAAGTGTTTATGCGTTCAACTTTCGGGCTAGTGCTTCGATTTTCGGGATGAGATCAAATTGTTCTCCCGGATTGCTCCTGGTCATAAATCAAATAAAACGATATTAGTAATTTGACGTATTCCCCGGCAACGGCGCCAATTTTGACACGCGTCGTATAGTGTCAAAAATAAAAACTTAAACTCAAAATAAATAAGATTTAAATTAATATAGCGAGAGTAAGGGTCGATCCGCAGGGAATAGGAATTCTAACACCTTTCTTCTGATTTAGACCAATAACCTGTAGAAAATAAAGGGGGATTTTAGAATAGTGATTTGAATGAGAAAAATAGTAAAAACGTAAAATAAATGTTGAGAATGAATTATGGATAGAAATAGCCTCAAGCCACGCTTTTGGCTAAAGGGAATTTAGTTAAGCATGGTTTGTGAAAAAACCATACTTAATAAAATAAATAAAGAAAATGGAGAAAAAAATGGAGAAAAATGGAGAGCTTTATTACTCAAGGAAGAAGAGAACAATGGAAAATGTTTGATGAATAATTCACCCCCAAAGTGGGGTATTTATAGTAGTTGAAAAACCCTAAAAACCTAAGATGATAAATCCTAAAAAATTTAAATAAAATTACATAAGATAAATATCCAAGTTTTAAATTTAAAGATAAAAATCGGATGATAAGCTATCTTGATAAGTGGACTGATAAGTTATCAGGGTTGCTGATGTCATCTTCTAGAAGGTGCTGACGTGGCGCACAGTCAGCATTCATGCCCTGGTTCATGCCCATGAATCTGCCCACGACTTTAGTATTTTCTGCAGCACTCCAACTCATTTCCAGCATTACGTAACCTGCATGAGAACAACATAAAAACGGCCCAATTAAGTCCTTCAACATATATATTCGATCAAAATAAGGACTAAAATATAACCAAAATAAATACTTATCAAGTACACTGATAATATATAGCAAAAGAGATAACATTCTATTTCTGGAATCCTCAAATTTTCGTCCAGAAATCACTCCACAGATATGTTTTTATCATTTAACAACCTTTTGACAGCTTAGCAAAAGAGATAACAAGCTATTTCTAGAATCCTCGAATTTCCTCCAGAAATCGCTTCAGAATTCTTAAATTTTCCTCCAAAAATCGCTCCAAAAATTTACTTTTACCATCTAACAACCTTATGACAGCTTAGCAGTACAGCTGCCAATGATATATTCATTCTTCAACATTTCCCCTTGTTTTTCTTTCCTGGACTTCAGTAAGACTTCAGACATTCAATTGTTTGCGAAGTTTCAAAGTGCTGAACTGCAACTGGTTTAGTGAGGGCATCAGCAATTTGACATCGAGCTGGTATGTAGTTAACCTAGAGTAGACCATCAGCCACCTATTTGCGGAAGTGAAAATCAAGATCAACGTGCTTAGTTTTAACATGTAGGACAAAATTTGCAGCCATGGAGACGGTGCTAGTGTTATCACGCCACACCTTAGGCACATCAGGCAAGTAGATCCCCATGATCGAGAGAACATATTTAACCTAAAAAATATCAGACGTAGCATCAGCAAGGCTCCTATATTTAGCCTCTGCAGTGGAACGAGATACAATGCGCTGCTTCTTGGAGCTCCAAGATACTAAGTGAGAACCCAATGTTACACAATAACCAGTGGTGGAGCATCTATCATCCACATCACTCCCATAATCCGCATCCGAGTAAGCCGTGAGGAGAAGTGAATCTAACGCTTGAGCAAACAATAAATCATAATCAACAGTACCTTTCAAATATTTGAGAATGCGACATACAACCTTCTAGCTAACATCAGAAGGAGATTGCATGAGTTTTGCAACTTTGTTGACTGCAAATGACAGATTAGGCCGGGTGTGGTATATATATTGGAGGCTCCCTACAATGCTGCGATAGGTGTGAATATCTCCCAGAGGATCACCATCGTGTCGACTTAACTTAGGATAGGAAACCATTGGTGTAGATGCCTCCTTCCCATTGAGTTGTTCTGACCAACGCAATAATTCAAGAGCATAGTTCTTCGGATGGAAATCATCTGCCCCAAAGTATGCCTCTATTTGTGCCCCCACTTTAAATTAGTAGGTTTAGAGTTTAGGGTTTGGGGTTTAAGATTGGGGCTTACGATTAGGGTGTAGGGAATTAGGGGTAAGGTGTATGTTTTTAAGGTTTAGGGTTTGAGGTTTAGAATATGAAAATTAGGGTTATGGGGCAAGATTTAATTTTTAAGTATTTTTAGGCAGGGGGCATAGAAGGAGGCATGGTTAGGGGGCATGAGATTTTTACCCTAGTTCTTCTAATGTAAAAATAACCCACCACCAACCTGTTGAACATCAATTCTAAGGAAAAACTGATGGAGGCCTAGATCTTTCAGAGAAAAAATGAGTGTGTAGTTCTGCTATAATATGTTTGATATGGTCCTTCGAGCTCCCTGTAATGAGAATATCATCAACGTGGATGGCGAGATACATAGTCACAAAATTTGCCATGCACACAAATAACGTTGTATCAACAGAGGAGGCATGAAAACTAAGATGAAATAAGAACGACTTCAACTTGAGAAACCAATTTCTCGGGGCCTGGCGTAAGTTATAAAGTGCCTTTTTGAGCTTGCAAACAAGAGGAGTGCCATCAGATTTGTGTTGCACAAAACTAGCAGGTTGCTAAATGTAAAACACTTCTTGAAGCACGCCTTTAAGAAAGGCATTGTTTACATCCACATGATGTATTTACCACTTTCGAGTTACAATAATAGAGAGGAATACGTTCACTGTGAAAAAGCGTATGAATAGGCTGAAGGTCTCCAAATAATCATGATCAGAAACTTGAGTGAAGCCCTTAGCTACAAGTTGAGCCTTGTAGCGATTGATTGGGCTGAAGTTCAGGAAAGAAAATCAAGTGGGAGAAATGTTGAAGAATGAATATAAATCCATTGACAACTGTACTGTTAAGTTGTCAAAAGGTTGTTAAATGGTAAAAACAAATTTCTGGATGAAAATTTGAGCATTCTAGAAATAGCTTGATATCTATTTTGCTATATAATATCAGTGTACTCTTGGTTTGGTTCAACCAAGATTTAATAAAAATACCATATCTTTCACTCCATTTTACATTTACTATATCAGTGTAACATTTCGAATGTTCTAACATGATATCAATTTTTTTTGGTTCTGATCTTGGTTCCACCTTCCTCCCTTTGTTTCTCGTATATTACACGATGCCTAGTGATTCCACAACACTTGATACGAGCATGTCTACACTTTCTGCTTGAGAAGAGACCTATGAACAATCCTTCTCTAATAAACGGATTAGTATCAAACTTGATGATACAAACTTCTTGCTTTGGAAACAACATGTGACGTTAATGATGCGAGGCTAGGGTTTGGAATCTTACCTTGATGGCTCAGTCCCCCCTCCTTCGAAGCTGATCGTGGATGATAATGGTGAGTGTATTCCTAACCCAGCGTATATTCCTTTTATTAAACAAGACAGCTTCTTTGCCTCTTGGCTTTTATCTACTGTGAGCCCAAATATCCTACCACAACTTGTTGGTGCTAATTCCACATCTTCAATATGGAATAACATACTTCAATTGTATTCCAAATTGTCCACTACTTGACTCATGCATCTTCATTGTATACTTAGATCTATCAAGAAATCCACCATGTCAATGAGATCATACACCATGCAGATAAACGAAATATGCGACCTGTTAGCTTCATGTGGCAGTCCAGTTTCAGCAGCCAAACAAATCGCCAAGATCCTAAACGGTCTTCTTTCAGAATATGATCCTTTCATGGCAGTAATTTAGGCAAGCAAACCCCTATGTCGAGAGAACATATTTAACCCATAAAATATCAGTCGCAACATCAACAAGACTCATGTATTCATCATCTATAGTGGAACGAGATACAACGCGCTGCTTCTTGGAGCTCCAAGATACTAAGTGAGAACCCAATGTTATATAATATCAGTGGTGGAACGTCTACCATCCACATCATTATGTTAGAGTTTGTGACTCGAATTTTGTATCGTTCTGGTTCAAAAAGTTTATGATGAGACATACTTGGTGAAGAAATAAAATTAGGAGAAAAATAGATATTCGTGGTGGTTGCGAGGAAGCATGTGTTAAGATATATGTTTTGATATGATAATTAAAAAATTGATTTGGACTAAATTGAAAAGGATTTCAAAATGTTTTGTAAGTCCAAACAACTTGAAAAATATGTTTAAGGGTTTTTAGAAAGCTTTGAAATGTTTTAAAATGTGTTTTAAGTAGCCAAACTTGTGTTCTCAAAGTCATCGTACTGATACGGTATACACCGTATCGATACGTTTTAGGGTTTTAGCTATAGGGAAATTCCAGTAGCCAAAACCTGTACTGATACGCATTTGCTGTATCGATACGAAATGCTTTAAACCCCCGAACAGGTAGTTCACGTACTGATACAGTTGTATCACGTACTGATACATATTAACCGCTCCCAACGAACATTTTCCCAACGACTATTTGAAATGCAAGCTGTATTGATACGCTCGTAAGCGTATCAATATGTATAAGCTGGTACAAGTTCAACGACTAGTTTTCAAGAAGGTTGTATCGATACAGTGACACGAGTATAGATACCCTATTTCCCAAAACTGTATTTATAGAGAGAAATAAAGATCCCAACGATTCCAATCCAACCCCAATGGTCTACAACGACTAGAAGATCAATTGGAAGTATAAAAGGGACCTCCAAGCATCTATAGAATACTAATGTTTCAATTGTCAACAACATTATGATGATAATTTGTCTTAGAGCTTAATTTCCATTCCTTGTATAGACAAACACTTGTGAGCTCAAATTTTCAATGTATGCTCAAGTGTTCTAGGTTTTAAAGAGTGTGCCCAAAGCTCGGGTTGTGAGCTTTGGTTGCTAGACTTGGTGAGTGAGTCTAGGTTTTAAATAGTTGCCTCCTTAGCCTAGAAAAGGGAGGAATTCTTAGTGAATTTGTGAAATCTTTGGTGGGTAGCTAAGGTAGTGGATGTAGGCTTCGGTTAGAAAGTTGAACCACTCTAAATCGTGCGTCAATTTTTTCTATCTTTTGCTTCCACCACAAACACCCAAAATTACATCTTCTCCACTACTTGGCAAGCTAAATCGATTGAAGGAAATCAAGCCTATGAAGCCTAACAATTGGTATCAGAGTGAGACTCAATCTAGAAGGTTTAACCACCTATTAAGGCGATCCGGGAAGCTCGATACATCAATTCTATCAACCGGTCAAATGACGCAATCCATCGACAAGCCATATTTCTTTGACGGGACCAACTATGCCTATTGGAAGACAAGAATGATGTTCTTCATCAAGACCAAAGATTACAAGCTTTGGAACATAGTTGATGATTGTCAGTTCGTGCCACAAATATGCATGGCAGATTGGAATGCGGATGATCGCAAGAAGATGGAGCTAAATTGCAAGGCTTTGCACATTCACTTTTGTGTATTTAGCCCCAACATCTATAAGAAGTTGCCTTCTTGTGAAGATGCCAATGAGGCATGAGACAAGCTTGAAGTCACATAAAAAGGAACCAACGAAGTAAATGAGACCAAGATCGGTCTTTTCAACCTCAAGTATGAGAACTTCAAGATGGAATCGAATAAAGACATCACGAAGATGTTCGATAGATTCTCTACCATCACAAATGAGCTCAAAGGCTATGGAGAAATCATTCTGGAAGATAAGCTTGTTTGAAAGCTTCTCTATTCTTTTCCCGAGCCATGAGACTCAAAGAAGACTGCCACCATTAAATCTAAAAATCTCAAGACTTTAAAGCTAGATGAACTCTTGGGGTCTCTTCTCACTCATGAAATCATGAAGAAAGAAAAGGAAGAAGAGAAGAAGAATGAAGAGATAAAGAAGATGGGGAAGAAGAAAATCATAGAGCTAGGCTTCAACATGAATGTCGTTGCTCTCAATTCCTCCATATGCCCACATGTAGATTCAAGTGAAGAGGGAGGTGAAGAAGAAGAGATGGTTTATCTCTTCGAAAAGTTTTCCCGATTAATGAAGAGCAAAATTGAAAAATCCAGGCATAAATCGAGGAAGAAGTAGAAGATGGCAAACTCTTCAAGCCATAAGAAGAAGGCATATGTGGTTACTTGGAGTGATGACGACTCCACCGACAATGAACAAGCCAACCTTTGCCTTATGGCCATCTAAGAAGATTCAAGGGTAACTTCTAACTCATTTTGTTCAAATTCTTATAGTTTTGATGATTTACAAGAAGTCTATGATGAATTGGTTTTTGAATTCAATGCTTTATTTTCGAAAAACAAGAAATTGATTTCAAAGTTAAAAACCGAAAATGATTTGCTTTCTAAAACCTATTTAGAGTTTGAAGCAAAAATCAAAGATTTTGAACTTAAAGTTTCAAGTTTACAAGAATTGCTTCAAACAATTGAAAAAGGTCATCAAAAGGAGATTGACGATCATAAGAAGGAAAAAGAATTGATTTCCAAATAGATTGAAAAGAAAAACAATTTGAGAAAATAAAATTTTTATATTAGACAATCTAGTGCCCTTATATTTTTTAATGGAAAATGTTTAAGAAGTATTTGGGTCCCAAAAAGACTGACTACTTCAAGTAAAAAGGATGAAATTGAAAAATGAATTCCTAAGAGGACTAAATTATGTACTACTAACACTTATGGATCCAAAGCAATTTGGATACCAAAAATTTCTTGATTGTCTTGTTTTTAGGTGTGATGGAGATTGGTCAATAAAGTACAATATTGAGGGGGAGCTTCACACACACAAGGGAGATCACTTGAAGAAGGAAGGCTTCACATCCTCCCTTTGATTCAAGTAGTAAAATTAATTTAATTGAATTTATTTTCTTTTCATGTGATTTATTTACTTTAATTCAACTAGACAATCATATTTGTTGGACTAACCATTTGATGATGTTTTGAGTAAGGGGAGCCATTTTTAAAACCAAAATTCTTATTTGTGTCAAAAAAATTTAACCTCATATGTTATTTTGAACTTAAAGTATTTTGAAATCTTTTTGATATAACAAAAAATGAGAGAAATGATTTGAAAAATTGATTTTTCAAGTTTCAAGTGAGAATAAGGGTGAGCTTCAAATTTTCAAAAATTATGTCTCTTATTCAAAAATTATTTTACAAAGAGGGAGAATCACAAACAATTTTTCAAGTTGTTTTATTATATAAAAAGGCAGAGATTATTAAGATATATGTTTTGATATAATAATTGAAAAGTTGATTTGGACTAAATTAAAAAAGATTTCAAAATGTTTGTTAAGTCCAAACAACTTGAAAATATGTTTAAGGGTTTTTACAAGGCTTTGAAATGTTTTAAAATGTGTTTTAAGTAGCCAAACTTGTGTTTTCAAAGTCATCGTGCCGATACGGTATACACCGTATCGATACGCTTTAGGGTTTCAGCTACAAGGAAATTCCAGTAGCCAAAACCCGTACCGATACGCCTTTGCCGTATCGATACAGAATGCTTTAAAAACCCCAACGGCTAGTTCGCGTACCAATACGGTTGTATCACGTACCGATACGCCTTAACCGCTCCTAACGAACATTTTTCCAATGGCTATTTGAAATGCATGTCGTACCAATACGCTCATAAGCGTATCGATACGCATAAGCTGATGCAAGCTCAACGACTAGTTTTCAAGAAGGTCGTATCGATACCCTATTGCCCAGAACTACATTTATGGAGGAAAATAAAGACCCCAACGGCTCCAATCCAATCTCAATGGTCTACAACGGCTAGAAGATCAATTGAGAATATAAAAGGGACCTCCAAGCATCTATAGAGGACTAATGCTTCAATTGTCAACAACACTGTGATGATAATTTGTCTTAGAGCTTAATTTCCATTCCTTGTATAGACAAACACTTGTGAGCTCAAATTGTCAATGTATGCTCAAGTGCTCTAGGATTTGGATAATTGCTTTAGTGTGCAAACATCAACCTTGTAGATGAATTTCATTTGCTTAGAATTCTCTTGTTTAAAGTGTGTGCCCAAAGCTCGGGTTGTGTACTTTGGTTGATAGACTTGGTGAGTGAGTATAGGTTGTAAATGGTTGCCTCCTTAGCCTAGAAAAAGTGAAGAATTCTTAGTAAATTTGTGAAAATCCTTGGTGGGTAACTAAGGTAGTGGATGTAGGCTTTGGTTAGAGAGTCAAACCACTTTAAACCGCGTGTCAATTTTTTTGTAACCCCCTCGTCCCGGTCTGGTCGGATGACCGGTCCGAGTGAGCCACACGGGGAAAACCGAAGCGGAACCCAAGGGGTTCCCCCTCGGTTAGCAACCCTACTTTTTTTTTTATCTTGTCTAGAGGATGATTAAACCCTAAGTGATTCACAACAGCGGGAACATGCAAGGAAGACACACTCGAACTCCGGCCATGCGTGAACAGTCCATTTTTAAGTTTACAGACAGGCAGTATCGATACCCATTCAAGGGGTATCGATACCCCCTTCTAGACCAACCCAGAAAAATCAACCCCAGATGACCATATCGATACCCTTACCAGGGGTATCGATACCCCTTCCTCGGTCAACCTTCCTTGGTCAACAAAATATATCCGTATCGATACTCGGGACCTCGTATCGATACGCTCTACTCTAACCCCCCAAAACCAAATTCCAGAGAGTTTGGAGGGTATCGATACCCTTAGGGTATCGATACCCCAGGCAAAATCTGAGGCCTTTGGGCAAGACAGTATCGATACCCTAGCTAGGGTATCGATACCCCCTGCACTGCAACTCCACGATTTTTGCACAAGTGACCCTTAACCCAACTCTAAAGGCATTATTGGACTTCCCTAAGCACAAGCAACATACATACACCAAACCACAATCACAATTTAGCATGTGGGGCAATTAATCTAATGAAATTCATACAAATCAAAGCTTCATGCAATTTCACCCAAAAGTGCATACTTAACAAACATGAATTCCTCACAAAGGATGGTCAATTATAAGGCATACAAGGCCAGCAACACACATAATAAGGCACGTTCACATAAGCATCGTACCAAGCATAAATAGCAAACCAAGAAGCAAAGCATAACATAACATAGAGTTTAACATACTCAATATAAATTCCTAAGGAGTTTGACCCCAACTCCTACACTCTATACCCCATTGTCTAGGCATTATTACAAAAGTAAACCATACTTAAACTTGCTTGAGAACTCCCAAAAGCTCCTCCTTCGCCCGCTCGCCTCCCGAACTCTAACGATCTGCACGTTGGAAACAAAGAGCATAAGCAACTAGCTTAGTGAGAGAGGCTCTATAATTCACAACATGTAGTTTTCCAAAACACGATTTATATGCAAGAAAGCAATGGATGCACAAGGGTTAATCGCATAACAACACATGGTTTGCACAAACACAACCATCATACACATACGGTGGGACTACACATCACCGTTTCGACTAGTGGACGTACAATGGGACTACACATCAAAGTACTATCCTACTAGTCACTACCGGTGGGACTACACATCACCGTAGTTTAGACCACCATCACGTGAGGCACGAACTCAACTCGACTACACAATTAACAACTCAAAATGCACTTAATGAACATGACATATAAGCATTCAACATATCACAACAACATGGGAGTAGAGAGGCTTACACACGGGTTTAGATGACCCCTCAAGGTCTCACCCAAACCCCAAAGGAATCCATATCGAGCTCAATGCAAAAATCAACAATTCTACTCACCGTTACTACCCAAGAGAAGATCGAAGACCGAGCTCAAGACTCCGAAATCCCCGGATTTGTCCCCGAAGCTTCTCCAACCAAAATTCTTGCTTCTTTGCGAAATTCTTCAAAACGAGCAAGACATTTGATGAAATAGTAACCTAAGGAGAGGGGGGGTCTTTAGACGTGGGAGTGAATAGTGAGGAGAGGTGAAGAAGATGACTCCAAGCAATATTTTAGGTTTATTTGAAATTAAGAGGCTAAAGACTTAAATGCCCTTAATGAATCAAGGGAATTACAATGGATGACACCCATGGCTATGTGGGCTTGTTTAAAATATGGTCCAACTAAATAAAACCCGAGGCCCAAGTCATTATTTAATTATTTAAAATTTGAAACCGAAACCCGAACTATTTTTAAATTAATATTTTCACCCGACCCCTAAACCGGGGCGTTACAACTCTCCCCTACTTAAGGAAATTTCGTCCTCGAAATTACCTGACGGAAACAAGTACGGAAACTGCTCAAGCATGTCCGCTTTCCTCTCCCACGTGGCTTCCTCCACACCTCTATGCCTCCATAAGACTTTGACTAACTCTATAGTCTTGCCACGCAACACCTTGCTATCAGAAGCAAGTATCTCAACTGGTTCCTCATTGTAAGACAAGTCTGGATTTAACTCTATTTCTTCCACTGGCATAACATGGGACGGATCCGATCTATACCTCCTAAGCATCGACACATGAAATACATCATGAATCTTCTCTAGCTCAACAGGGAGTCTCAATCTATAGGCAACCGGACCAATTCTCTCAACTATCTCATAAGGCCCTATGTACCTTGGGCTCAACTTGCCTTTCCTCCCAAACCTCATCACCTTCTTCCATGGTGAGACTTTCAAAAACACTTTATCCCCCACGGAGTATTCCACTTCCTTCCTTTTTAAGTCGGCATAGGACTTTTGCCGATCTGAAGCCGCCTTCAAGCGATCACATATCAACTTCACCTTCTCGGTGGTTCCCTTAAGTAACTCGGGCATCGGCACAAGCTTCTGTCCGGCCTCAGCCCAACAAATCGGGGTCCTACACTTCCTACCATACAAGGCCTCATAAGGAGCCATCTGAATGCTTGATTGGAAGCTGTTGTTGTACGCAAATTCCACTAATGGTAGGTGTTTCTCCCACGACCCCTGGAAGTCAATAATACAACACCTCAACATATCCTCCAAAATCTGAATTACTCTCTCAGACTGCCCATCTGACTGCGGATGATACGAAGTACTGAAGTTCAACCAAGTGCCTAAGGCTCGATGCAAACACTCCCAAAATCTAGAGGTGAATCTCGGATCTCGATCTGACACAATTGACTTCGGTACCCCATGTAGTCTCACAATCTCACGGATATACAATTCGGCCAACTTGTCCAACGTATAGGTGGTATGAACCGGTATGAAGTGTGCACACTTGGTGAATCTGTCTACAATCACCCACACTGAATTTTTCTTCGAAGGAGTCAACGGAAGTCCCGATACAAAGTCCATAGTGATACGCTCCCACTTCCACTCTGGAATCTTCAACGGTTGCAACAACCCTGAGGGAAACTGGTGCTCAGCCTTGACCCTCTGACAAACCAGGCATTTACTTACAAACTCGGCTACATCCTTTTTCAAACCAACCCAATAATACTCTTCCTTTAATCCTCGATACATCTTCGTGCTACCCGGATGCATAGCAAAAGGGCTATTGTGAGCCTCACTCATGATCGTACGCCTCAACTCGGCGTCCTCCGGAACCACTATCCTATCCTTGAAACATAGGATTCCATTCTCTCTGAAACAATACTCGGTAGGCCTATCTTCCGCTATGTCTTGCACGTGAGGTGCCAAGGACTCATCTCGCAACTACTTCTCACGAATCAACTGAACCAACGATGGCTTAACCTGAAGCTCGGCCACTAGCCCACCATCCGTAGACACACTCAACCTTGCGAACATTGCTCGCAACTCAACGGCCATCTTCCTACTCAAGGCATCGGCCACCACATTCGCCTTGCCCGGATGGTATTCTATGGTAAGGTCATAATCTTTAAGGAGCTCTAACCACCTTCGTTGCCTAAGATTCAACTCCTTTTGGGACATCAAATATTTCAAGCTCTTGTGGTCGGTGTACACAGTGCACTTCTCACCATAAAGATGGTGTCTCCATATTTTCAACGCGAACACCACTGCGGCCAACTCTATGTCATGTGTGGGGTAATTCTTCTCATGAACCTTCAACTGTCGGGAAGCATATGCCACTACCTTACCTCCTTGCATAAGTACACAACCTAGCCCCACGTAAGATGCATCACTGTAAATTACAAACTCTCTCCCCGGCTCGGGCTGAATCAAAATGGGAGCTTCGGTCAAAGCTTTCTTCAACTTCTCGAACGCTTCTTGTCTTGCATCTGACCATTCGTACGGAACATTCTTCTGTAGCAACTTGGTCAACGGAGCCGCTATCCTTGAGAACCCTTCAACAAACCTCCTGTAGTATCCCGCCAAGCCTAGGAAACTGCGGATTTCTGTCACTGATTTTGGTTGCTTCCAATTTACAATGGCTTCAATCTTCTTGGGATCTACACTAATCCCACTAGCGGAGATCACGTGGCCAAGGAAGACCACCTCTCTAATCCAAAACTCACACTTACTTAGCTTGGCATACAATTGGTTCTCAAGTAGGGTCTGAAGCACTAACCTTAAGTGTTCATCGTGCTCTTCTTCGGTTCTAGAGTACACTAGGATGTCATCGATAAACACTACCACAAACCTGTCCAAGAACTTATGAAACACCCGGTTCATCATATCCATGAAGGCCGCTGGAGCATTGGTCAACCCAAAAGGCATCACCAAAAACTCATAATGTCCGTAGCGTGTACGAAAAGCTGTCTTCGGTATGTCCACATCCTTTACTTTTAACTGATAATACCCCGACCTCAAATCAATCTTTGAAAACACGGAAGCACCCCTCAACTGATCTAGCAAGTCATCTATCCTTGGCAAGGGATACTTGTTTTTCACTGTCACCTTATTCAACTGTCTATAGTCTATGCACATCCTCATGCTACCATCCTTTTTTTTCACAAACAAGACCGGAGCACCCCACGGGGAAACACTAGGCCTAATGAAGCCTCTGTCAGTCAACTCCTGAAGCTGTGTCTTTAACTCTTTCAACTCTTTCGGTGCCATCCTATACGGAGCAATCGACACCGGTGCAGAATCAGAATATGTCTCAATAGCAAACTCAACTGCTCTGTCTGGAGGCAAGCCTGGTAGTTCTTCCGGAAAAACACTCGGAAAGTCACACACAGTCCTGATGTCCTGGGGTCTCACCTCACTCATATCCGGGTTCATTACGTAAGCCAAGTAAGCCTGACACCCTGAACTTAACAATCTCTGAGCTTCCAAAGCCGAAACCACATTGGACAAAAACTTAACATTCTCCCCAACTACTACAACCTCTAAGTCATCAGTAAGCTTCAAAGAGACTCTCTTAGTCTCAAAGTCAACCTTAGCTCTATGCTCTACAAGCCAATCCATGCCCAAAATCACATCAAAGCCATAAAAGGGTAGCTCCATCATGTCGACTGGAAACACATGGCCCTGAATCGTCAAGGGACACCTCCTATACACTTTCCTGACTACCACTGTATCACCAAAGGAGCTAGTGACATTTACACCTACTTCTAACCAATCACAAGGTAGCCCTAATGACTTTGCATGCTCACCCAAGATATAAGAATGCGTTGACCCCGAATCTATCAGAGAAAGCAAACTCAAAGATTGCAATATGAAATTACCTGCAATGACATCAGTGTCATTCCCAGCCTCCCGCTGAGCGTACACCCTAGCCGGTCCTCCTCCCTCGGGCTGGACTGCTACCACATGAGCCAAGTTCCTCTGACCCTCATTCCTTGGCTGGAAGTTCCCACGACCGCGCCCACGACCTCTCTGATGCTCAAATCCCCTCGCTGGAGCCGGTCCTCCTCTGACTGGGTGTGGACAATCACGTCTCAAATGATCTCGGGAGCTACAGTTCCAACACGCCCCAAACATACCCATGCACTCACCTGGGTGGCGTCTCCCGCACTTAGCGCACTCCGGAATATGCCCAACAGCCCCTTGGCCCTGACGGCCCTGACCATGGTTACCACCCCTAGGCCTCGTATCCGGCTGATACCTCCTATCCTTATGCCTCTTGGCATGATCTCTATCCCAGTTCGCATGTCTCTTCCCGGAGTCAGACCCACCAGCACGTGCTCTAGAGCTTAGGTTTTGCTCTACATCTTTGGCTCTAGAAACCAAGACATCGAACTCAGTGTAGTCAGACCCACCAGCACGTGCTCTAGAGCTTAGGGTTAATCGCATAACAACACATGGTTTGCACAAACACAACCATCATACACATACGGTGGGACTACACATCACCGTTTCGACTAGTGGACGTACAATGGGACTACACATCAAAGTACTATCCTACTAGTCACTACCGGTGGGACTACACATCACCGTAGTTTAGACCACCATCACGTGAGGCACGAACTCAACTCGACTACACAATTAACAACTCAAAATGCACTTAATGAACATGACATATAAGCATTCAACATATCACAACAACATGGGAGTAGAGAGGCTTACACACGGGTTTAGATGACCCCTCAAGGTCTCACCCAAACCCCAAAGGAATCCATATCGAGCTCAATGCAAAAATCAACAATTCTACTCACCGTTACTACCCAAGAGAAGATCGAAGACCGAGCTCAAGACTCCGAAATCCCCGGATTTGTCCCCGAAGCTTCTCCAACCAAAATTCTTGCTTCTTTGCGAAATTCTTCAAAACGAGCAAGACATTTGATGAAATAGTAACCTAAGGAGAGGGGGGTCTTTAGACGTGGGAGTGAATAGTGAGGAGAGGTGAAGAAGATGACTCCAAGCAATATTTTAGGTTTATTTGAAATTAAGAGGCTAAAGACTTAAATGCCCTTAATGAATCAAGGGAATTACAATGGATGACACCCATGGCTATGTGGGCTTGTTTAAAATATGGTCCAACTAAATAAAACCCGAGGCCCAAGTCATTATTTAATTATTTAAAATTTGAAACCGAAACCCGAACTATTTTTAAATTAATATTTTCACCCGACCCCTAAACCGGGGCGTTACATTTTTTATATCTTTTGCTTCCACCAAAAACACCCAAAATTACATCTTCTCCACTTCTTGGTGGGTGGGGTATTTATTATCTTTTTATACTATATCATGGAAGAGACTGATCCTCTCTATACTAAAATGTAACATTTTAAATGTAACATGACCTAAAAAGTAATTAATCTCTAGCTTAAAAAAATAGTAGCTTATTTTCCTCCAAAATTTTGTCTTTTCTCTCTCTATTTTTTCCAATTGTCTTTTTTTTTTTCAATCTAGCTTAAAAAATTGGTGGCTTATTTCCCTCCAAATTTTTGTCTTTTCCCTCTACATCATGAAAGAGATTGTTCCTCTCTATACTAAAATGTAACATTTTAAATGTAACATGACCTAAAAAGTAATTAATCTCTAGCTTAAAAAAATTGGTGGCTTATTTCCCTCCAAATTTTTGTCTTTTCTCTCTTTATTTTTACCAATCGTCTTTCTCTTTTTTCTTTTTCTTTTAAATTTAATTGAGTTTCAATTTAGATTAATTTAATTGAAATTTCACATTTAGTTTTAGAATTATTTTAATTATGTCCGTGATTTATGCTTTTAGATTTTAGTTAGCTCAATTAAAAATATAATAAATAATATCTATTTTTAACAATATAATAAATAATAAAAAGAAGTATGTTTTATTATCTTTTTATACTATATCATGGAAGAGACTGATCCTCTCTATACTAAAATGTAACATTTTAAATGTAACATGACCTAAAAAGTAATTAATCTCTAGCTTAAAAAAATGGTAGCTTATTTTCCTGCAAAATTTTGTCTTTTCTCTCTCTATTTTTTCCAATTGTCTTTTTTTTTTCAATCTAGCTTAAAAAATTGGTGGTTTATTTCCCTCCAAATTTTTGTCTTTTCCCTCTACATCATGGAAGAGATTGTTCCTCTCTATACTAAAATGTAACATTTTAAATGTAACATGACCTAAAAAGTAATTAATCTCTAGCTTAAAAAATTGGTGGCTTATTTCCCTTTAAATTTTTGTCTTTTCTCTCTTTATTTTTACCAATCGTCTTTCTCTTTTTTCTTTTTCTTTTAAATTTAATTGAGTTTCAATTTAGATTAATTTAATTGAAATTTCACATTTAGTTTTAGAATTATTTTAATTATGTCCGTGATTTATGTTTTTAGATTTTAGTTAGCTCAATTAGATCCTAAGTTTAATAAATTAATTCATTTCAGAAATTATTATTATTATTATTATTATTATTATTACATATAATAAACTTTGATTTAATATAATTATACAAAAAAAAAATTTGATATGGATACATGAAGCTTTGATTTAAATATTTAATCAAATTCAAATGCATAGATTAACGAGTTGAATCAGAATTAATCTCATACATCAATAACTCTAAACTAAACCATAAATACTAAACCTCAAACCTTTAACCTAACTCAAATCGAATTGACCCGAAAATTTAAATGTTGACCCGACCCGATTTTGATCCGACCCGAAAGCGACCCGATTTTGACCTGAACCGAAAGCGGCCGATCCGATATTGACCCAACCCGAAAACAACCGATCCGATTTTGACCTGATCCAATACCCGAACCAAATCCGACTCAACACAGACTCGAATTAGACCCGAACCCGAACCGAACTGACCCGAACCGAATCTAAACCGATTTTAGATAGACCCGAAATGACCCGAACCGAATGACCCGATTGCCACCTCTATACAAGACTATACTTTTTCAATTAGATTAGTTTAAAATGAGAAACTCAATTTAAGTAGATTTCTTGTTCTATAATATTTATTTGTATTCAAGTTACTTATCCTATAAATATGTAACGTGGTTTAGGATTTAATAAGTTATTATAAAGTTGTTTAGTTGTATAATCTAATTTCAACATTACACTGAATTTCTCTTAAAATTGTTCACGTAAAATCTTCGTGTCCCTTACATTGTGCGATCAAATTATTTGTCATTATCATCTAATATAATATTACAAATTGGCATCAAGACGTTTAGGGTTCGATTTGAATATGAAAATGGTGCCTATGAGTATGAAATTTTGTTGTTGAATCGTAACACTAAGTTCTCGTCGTGACGAGTAAAGATGCGAGTGATTCTCTCACTTTTGGATTTGGAAGATATCTTATTAGGGTTTGATAAGATATCACCGTCTTCTACTCTCAAGCAAAAACAACATAAAAATCAGGTAAAAGTTCTTATCTAACAAGAATTTTTGGTAAACAAGTTTATTTTCTATAAATTTAGAATATACTTTAACCTTTAAAATCGTAAAGGTAATTATTTTGAAGAGCTGTAATTTTTTTTGCGATCTCTGTAACTATTGTGATGTAGACATGTGTTTGTAAGGGCGTTGAGGCAAGTCTTGGTATATATACATCCAATTTTTGTCTCTCTCATTGTGTTTATCAAGGACGGAGCTAAGATTTGAAGTTGAGGGGGTAAAACATAAATTTTGAAAGAGGGGCAAATTTACAATTATCCCAATTTTTTCAAAAAAATATAAGAAATTAAAGGGTTAAAAAAAAATTCCCCCTACCGGGGGGCCACAGCCCCACCCATTGGAGCTGTGGCTCCATCACTGGTGTTTATAGTGGATGATTTGCCTCGCTCATATGTAGAGATAAACAAGGTGAAAATTCATTTTTTGTGTTTGTCTTATTTTAGGTTGACCTCGTGTTTATTTTTTACTTTTAAATTTTTAACAATATATTGTGCATTCGCCAACAACCAAATTATCTAGTGAGATGAGGTACTAAATCTCTTAACTAAGATGATAGTCTAAATCCTAAGGTTTTGAATTGAAAAATTGGGTTAGAAAAGTAGCCGCTACAATGAATCTCTATAATATTCAATTCGAATTAACCAACTAATAGATTAAATATTATAAAATAATATGGAATTCCACATGCTATAAAGTTGCATGAACACATTATATATACAATACAAATATAAATTTTCTGCCCATTTTTTATGTCTTATTTTCGAAGTGTCATGTATTTGTCACATTCTACCAAAACGGAGTGGCTCAAATAAGATTATTTTTTTCTTTCTTTCATGTTTCATCCTCAATATCAACGAGACACCGACTCATAATATGTACTACTACTACTAGTATATGTTTGCAAGGTGTGGGTTGACTTTGTAACTTTGACTGCGGTGGGTGCAAGGAATCAACAAACCGGCATCGTAATCCGAAAATAATCCAAGACTAAAATTAAAAACAAATATATCAATAAGATAATAGTGTTGCCGTTTGACTATGTGAACCACAAAACACATATATGGGTAAATTACGTAAATCGCCAATGAATTTTATTTTTAAATTTATTTTAGTCACTAAAATTTTAAAATTTTCAATTTATCTACTGAAGTTTAGACATTGAACAATTTTGGTCACTAAAGTTTAAATATTGAACATTTTTTGTCACTCTTAAACCCCAAATAGTCGTAGATAGTGATCGTTCAGTCTCAAATTTCACCAATCACTTCGTCTCGCCCCCCTGAGTCTGAATTCGACCTCTATTTCGCCGAAAAATGCTCTAAAATTCACAAATTGGCAAAACAAATTTTAATTCCTCTCTCGTCGATCTTTCTCCTCCTCCGTAGGATGGAGCCCATTTCTAAGTATGTTACTTCTCTCGTGTCGATGAAGTTTTCCACCATTCGGATCTTGATAGAAGTTTCTTCGTTCGCCAGTAAATGAACCTCGTCAAAAAATTAACAAAGGAGTGATCAAAAACGTTTATTGTCTAAATTTTAGTGAGTAAATTGAACGTTTTGAAACTTTAGTAACCAAAATAGGTTTGAAAGTAAAGTCTAATGATGATTTACGTAATTTACCCATATATATTAAACTTTACACCCTTATGTTTCCATCAGAATGGTTGAACCTGTAACATGCCAAGCTGTCTTAATCTTATCTAACTTGATCTTAAATCTCACCTTCCAATTGACTGAAAACAATTCACTAATTAAAGTCAGCCGATCCAGCTATCTGGTTTCATATAAACTCGAAACCCAGAAACATAAACTCCTCAAACTCTTCATTTCCTCAGTCTATTCCCATCAAAGCCACCATTTTCCATACCAGAAGATGC
Source organism: Hibiscus tridactylites (assembly GCA_958450335.1). Taxonomy (NCBI): domain Eukaryota; kingdom Viridiplantae; phylum Streptophyta; class Magnoliopsida; order Malvales; family Malvaceae; genus Hibiscus; species Hibiscus tridactylites. The sequence goes on from OY288266.1 coordinate 31,086,586, forward strand.
CAAAACCATGGCAAACCCTCAACTTATCAGAACTTTCTTTGCTTTATTCCATGGTTTTCTACGTTCACTCAGTAATTCTCATCTGTCAACATTTCAGCCTCTCATACACTTCCACAATGTTTGTATCTTTCACATCAATGCCATGTTCTTTCTTCATCATCTGTAAGTTCCTGACAATGGAGGAATCATTTGGGAACCTTTTCTGGAACCATTCCTTGTTCGTATCCGCTCTTCTTGCATCTGTTTGCGACCACAACGGCCAGGATTTCTGGCTGGGGAAGGTTCTGTTTTCCATAGGGATCTTGTTGCTGTCACTTTGCAGCATGTACATCTGGTGTTATGCTCGTGAAAGAAGTGATTCATCGGAGAAGAACGGTGTGCATATAATCATGGAGATCTCGTTTACGTTGATCGGAAGTGGGATCGCTTTGGTCGGAAGATGGTTCATTCCTAGGGACAGCCTTTCAGGGTTCATGATTGGGGCTGGTGCTATGTTTTCAATTGGGGTTGTTTTCTTTTGTTGTTACTATCTGTTTTCTTCTGGCAAATCCAAGAAGCTTTAGGCTAGTTTTTTTTTTTTTTGTCATTTTTTAGAGAAGTGCCCGTGGCCTAATATTATTATTGTTCATTCGTTTTAAAGTGAAAAAATATTATTAATATTAGTTTTTTTTTTTGTATGAATTCAAATTATGATATTTGTTGAGAATATTATTATAAAGTTAATTATAAAAAAAAATTGAAAAAGTGCTTTTTGAAGTGTTTATGAGAAGTCTTTTTGGAATGTGTGTTTATATATTGTTTGGCTTAAAATATAAGCATCTGATATTGATATGAAGAAGTGCTTTTTAGATAGATAAATAAAATATCTATTTTAGATATTGTTTCAAAAAATATAAAGGGTAAAGTATATTGTAGGTTACTCAATTATTAATAAAGTTACGATTGGGTCACTCAATTAGTAAAAATTATAGTTGGGTCACTCAATTAAAGTTTTAGTTATGATCGGATCACTTCTCCGGTAAAATACAAACAAACATCTAACAAGGTTCGATATAATAACTTTTTTAGTCCTCAAAACTTATATATTCTACTAGTTTAGCCCTAATTCAAAATAATTCAATAAAATTAACACTTCATATTTAATTATAAGTAAATTAAAAAATAAATTTGTATATGGATCTTAAAAATATGAAGGGTTAAATTTATTGAATTATTTTGAATTATGACTAATTTGGTAGAATATGTAAGTTGTGATGACTGCAACTATCATTATATCAAACCTTGTTAGATGTTCGTTTGTATTTTATTGAAGGACAGACTCAATCCTAACTAAAACTTTAATTGAGTGACCCAATTGTAACTTTTAATAATTGAATGACTCAATCATAACTTTTAATAACTGAGTGACTCAATCATAACTTTTAATAATTGAGTGACTCAATCATAACTTTAATAATAATTGAGTGATCTATAATATAGTTTACCCAAATATAAAAGAATCGGATTACCCATATATACACCGAATAGTTATATCCATAAGTGCTTTTAGAAAAATTAAAAACTAAAAATTTTAGTTTTGAAAAACACTTATCAAATCAAGCTGAAAAAATACTTTTAAATTAAAAATATAAATATTCTATATTGTTTTTGACTCCAAAAATATTTTTGAAAATAAATGCAAAACGGGCCTTAATCATCTCTAAGTACTTGTATTGAACTTATTTCAGGAATTCATAATTTCACATCGGTATATGATGATAGTATTACATTACATCATCTCATCCAATATAACATATTATGATTTTTGCACAACAAATTTTAAAGAAAGGATGATTTCTTGATAGGTGAAATGTTTAAATCCAAATATCTGAAGTGCAATCACCACCTGGGTATCTCATCTCATGAGCCAGGCAAGGTCCATCGGGTTCGGCTCCGAAATCGACGAAAAAATCTGGGTTTATTTTAAGACCACCTTTGTTGGTGTCGACGTCGATCAGCAGCATGTGGGAACCCTTCTCTATAACATCCGGATAGAACTGCCGATCCCATGTGCTGAACAGCGAGTTGGTCACATATAGCCTCTTCCCATCCAAGCTCAACTGTGTCATATGCGGGCCCCCTCTCAAGCTATGTCCCTATAGACAGCAGTCGAAACGATTAATCCGAAAAAATATCAAGATAAGAGTTTCACCGGTGACATAATGTTAGACAAACCTGGATAGTAGGAACATCGGCTTGCCATGTTGTACCATCTTCTGTAACAGCAACTATAGGACTTCCCTTTTGAATCAATCCTCCAACATATACTTGTCCGACCAAGACCGGGTTTTCAGGGTTCTCGATGTTGTATTGCCGGACATCTCCGTGAAACCAGTTGACGAAGTACAGGAACCTATCGTCGAGTGAGATCAAAAGGCCGATTATAAGTCCAGGCATTTCGGGAAGGATCCAATTCTCCACTTTCAATGGTTCCACTTTGATAGCCACCTCGTCACCCCATGATCCATCTTGTTTCTTGAAAAACCGTACCACGTTGCTTGTTAAGACACACTCCACGTACCCCGTATCTTTGGATGGTTCATGCAAGAATCTTATCTGCAAAGAAACAACATTATATGATTATAACATAAACATAAGCAAAATCTAGTGTCGGAAACAGAGTTGTAAACCTCTCCAGGTATGAGACCGTTGTCGCCGAGATCCAATGTTTGTTTGAGATGACCATCAGGCCAGTCATAGACAAAGAGCTGTCTTCCATAAAGACCATCTTCGACATGTTTAAGGTTGAAACCTTGGGTGAAAGCAAAAGGAGCCCCAAATGATGAGCAGATCATTGTTTTATGTCGAGGTTGGTACCAAAAATCATAGCTGAACTCAGCTTTAGGCCCCGTTTTCTCCCACCTGAAGACAACACCATTGGATCGAATACAAAGTGTTACAGAAATAACATGTCAATCGAGCCAAGACTGAGGTTTTATTATTTTTACCTTCCTTTGATATTGAATTGGGAATCGAGGAGGAGAAATCCATTGCCTTTGGAGTGTCCATCTTTGTCTCCGAGGAACGAAATCATTACGTCTCCGGTGGCAAGGCAGTGAGACGTGTGGGGATATGCCAAGCCGGTTTTCTCGACGATATCTTCGGCCTCCACCACTTTGTGCAACGAGGGAGCCTTCGGATTCTTCTGTGTATCGATTACATAGACACGACCAGATCTGAAACAAGCAACATACTTGTAATAATGCAACTTTGTTACCTACACATCTTAGATGTATACATAGAACAATGAATTAAATTATATGTCTGTAACCTAAAGATTCCACCCTATAAGATCAGAGCAAGTAAAAAACGTGACAAGTTTTGAGTTCTTTTGCAATCCCTATCAAACGCATACTTTATTCGACAAACTCGCATAAACCTGAGTCATTTGAACATTTAATATAGAATATGTTATCTTACAGCAAGCCAGGCAGGATCAGAAAACGTCGAGTTGCAGAGGGATCACCATGGCAAGAACTGCATGAATTCCACCCAGTGTGATGGAGTTCATCACCTATATATGGCAAAGACAGCCTGTGTATGACTTTAGAATAAGTGGGTGAGTTTGGATCCACATCAACCGTTGCCAGAAAATCAGGCTTCTCTTTTCCAGTTCCTGCATTTTTCCAACTTCAAAACAAAGAAAACTAGCCCAAGATAACCATAATCATGCTCCAAAACACAAAGAAAAAGTACCATTATAAACACATGTAACATAAAGAAGAGCTTCTCTAGGACCAGACATGGCTTCCAATGGAGTTGCATATCCTGGTCCTGCTCTCTTGCAACACTTGCTTTCTTCACCCATCGCAAGTTTCTGTATATGTCTCTCTTTTCTTACAAAAGGCTCTCTAATGGCGGTTGCTTGTGAAAAACATTGGGAACATCTTTGTAATTTATAGGCAATTGGGACCTAATTAGCTCAGACTTGAGAGGGACAGGCATGAAGCCCACCCTCTCTTTTTGAATATATATTTGTCTTATCTATTAAGAAAATCAAAACACGACTACACTTGAAAGTGTTGAATTTTTTGACATAATTTGACTCCGTAATTTTATAATTTTTTTTGAATATATATATATTTGACTCGACTCCGTAATTTTATAAATTTGACTCGATGAAAAAAATTTAAATAAAAGAGTTATAGAATGAGATTCGAATAACTCAAAATTTTTAGTAGTTAGTAAATCGGTTTTCAAGTTTGAGTTGAGTCTCTCAACTATGTCTGATACATGTATATCACATAAGAAAAATTGCAAAGAAATATATATATTTATATCGTATATAGTTATAGAAAGTCTTTTAAATTAAAACCAATTGAGTAAGCACATTTGACCGGTTGGTCAAGTCGTTCATCTTTGTTCCTTCATATTCCTCTAAGTCATGAGTTCTAGACCCACTAGAGTCTCCCTCCTCTTCCCTCTAAGTAGGATTATGATTATATTTAAGATTTGTCAAAAAAAACTAGAACTAATTAGTATCGGACATTATAAATATTTACAATTAAATTTAATCTGAAATTCGATGGCTTAGCCTCCCCTATTGACGGTGGCCGTTGACATGTGAAACTTCAGATTAGAAAGACGATCAGAGAAGCGAACGGAGAAGATGAAAGACAAGCAAAAGAGGGATTTAATTTCATTGACCTAGAAATCGATAACAGAGAATTTGGGAATATTTTGCATAAAAGAAATGTAGGCCAACTAGATTAATTGGGCCAGTTCCCTCTTAGGGGTTTATATAGCCCATCTGTTAATGTTGAAGACTAATGAGTCATTCAACCAGCAACCAGCTGTCAGATAGGGCCCATACACTAACAACTTCAACAACCAGAAACAAAATGAACAAATTCTGTTACAATATTCCAAATGGCAGAAACTAATAAACGGCCGGCTAAAACTAGCCTATATTTCAATATTTCCCCCACTTTCTTTCTTCCCTTGAACCTGTGTAAGAGACCAAACATTCAGATGCTTCCTTAATGCATGAAACCGAGCAGCAGGGAGTGGCTTGGTAAAAATATCCGCAATCTGATCTTGTGCTGGAATGTAATTCACCACAAGATGTTGTCGCAGAACCTTTTCACGAACAAAATGTAAATCGAGTTCTACATGCTTGGTTTTCGCATGTAGAACTGGGTTTGCAGCCATAGCCACAGTGCTAGTATTATCACACCAAACCTGTGAAACATCAGGCAACACAACGCACATATCACTTAGAATGGCCTGCACCCACAGAAGTTCACATGCAGCATCGGCAAGACTCCGATACTCCGCCTCAGCCGTGGACCGAGAAACAGAACGTTGCTTCTTCGAGCTCCAACATAACAAATGATGACCCAAGAAAACACAATGGCCAGAAATAGACCGTCTATCATCTATATCACTACCCCAGTCAGCATCTGAAAAAACTTGAAGTTGCAGAGGTAAAGTCTGAGACGAAAACCAAACACCATGATCAATAGTGCCTTTGAGATATCTGAGGATGCGCTTAACTGCAGCCCAATGCATATCAGTGGGTTGTTGCATAAATTGGGACACCTTATTAACCGCAAAGGAAACATCAGGGCGTGTATGACACACATAAAGTAGTGCCCCTACTGTGCTTCTATAGAGCTATGGATTGTCAAAAACAGTACCAACATCTTTACTTAACTTGGGTAGTGCTACCATTGGAGTATCAACTGGACTAGAGGTTATCATATTTGTCTTAACCAATAACTCCTCAATGAATTTCTTCTGACTAAGGAAGAGACCGTCAGCACAGTGAACAGCTTCAATACCCAAAAAATATTGAACATGACCTAAATCCTTAAGAGAGAATGTACTGTCAAGTGCATGAATAACATGTTGAATATAATCCTCAGAAGCACCCGTTATCAAGATATCATCAACATAAACAGCGATATAAGTAACAATAGCTGACTCATTTCGAATAAACAATGAAGAATCAGCATTAGAGCATCTAAAACCAAGAGTGCACAAGAACTCTCGAAGCTTAGAAAACCAGTTTCTAGGTGCTTGTCTAAGGCCATAAAGGGCTTTTTTAAGCTTGCACACTAGTGTTGTACCATCAGAAGAATTCTTAACAAAACCATCAGGTTGTAACATATACACATCCTCAGACAATTCTCCTTTCAAAAAAGCATTATTAACATCTACTTGATGAATCATCCAGCAATTTATAACAGCCAAAGATAACAGTATATTAACCGTAAAGAACTTAATAACAGGGCTAAAAGTCTCACCAAAGTCATAACCAGGGACCTGTGAGTAACCCTTTGCAACGAGTCTGGCCTTATACCGATTGACAGACCCATCTGAATTGAGCTTAATACGAAACAGCCACTTTGACCCAACTGGCTTTCGATCTAGTGGCAAAGGAACAAGCTCCCAGGTCTGATTTTTGATTAAGGCATCATACTCACAATGGACAACTTCACACCACTTAGGATGAGCAAGTGCTTGATGAACGGTCTCAGGAGTGAAGTGATGTTCAGCAGTATACAATTTGGGCTTGAAGATGCCAGCTTTGCTCCTAGTGGTCATCGTATGAGTATTAAGAGCTGAATGAGAATCAACTTGTCTGATATGTAATGCATCATGGGATGCATCAGTCAAATGAGGAGGAGCTCTACAAATCTCATTTGTAGTGGCCAAAGGAGAAGCTACAGTAGTAGAGTCAACAACAGGTAATAAGGTTGGAGAAGCATTCACACTGTCATCCATCCTTTCTAACATAGCAGTAGTGTGAGTGGGAACACCTAATGGACCAAGATGAGTAGAATCTGAGTTAGAGGCTGACATTTCACATGATTCATCAGCAGCCTCATCTACAGGTAGTAGTAAAGGATCAGGTCGATCTGATTCTGTGTTGGAGGCTGACTTTTCACATGAGTCATCAGCAGCCTCAACAGCTGGTAGAACAGTAGGAGGTGTGAAAGGATTCATTTCTGCACTGTGATCAGTAAGTTCAGTAGAAACGCCTGTATCAAGTGAAGGTGCAAGAACGGAAGTAGAATTATCCATAGAAGCAAGGTGATCTTGCAAAGAATGTCCAGACTCAGGAGTATCAGATGGAACTTCAGAAGCACAAACCACATCTGGAAGTACAGTGGTACTGTCCACAAGTGGAACTGCAGTGGGAGATGCTTCATTAAGAACAGCAGGGTCAACAGGTGTCTCTGTAATGGGAGATGCATCATTAAGAACAGCAGGGTCAACAGGTGTCTCTACTGATTGAGTAACCTTAGAAGTATGACTAGTATCAACAGTAGAAGAATATTGCATGGAAGGATCACAAGTAGGTATCTCAAGTGGAGCAGAAAAATAAAACTTATCAGTGCTAGGCATATTTTTAGCTGCATCAGAGGCAAATGGAAAAACAGATTCATTAAATCTAACATTCCTGGAAACATAAATACGACCAGATGAATCCATACACTGATATCCACGATGCTTAGGTGAGTAACCAAGAAAAACACAGGCCTTAGAACGAAAAGCAAACTTATGCTTATTATAATCTCTTAAGCAGGGAAAGCACTGTGAACCAAATATTCTCAAGGCTTGATAATCAGGTTTTCTACCATAGAGTTTCTCATGTGGAGATAAATTACCTAATAATTCAGATGGCATTCGATTGATTAGATATACAGCACTTAAGGCAGCAAAAGACCAATATTGCAAAGGAACAGATGCATTAGCTAAAAGAGTTAAAGTAGTATCAATTATATGTCTGTGCTTCCTCTCAATTCCACCATTTTGAGCAGATGTATAGGGACAGGTAACCCTATGCTGAATACCTTTACTAGCTAACACAGTGGTCAATGCAACAAACTCACCACCACCATCAGTTTGCAAAGCAGTAATATGTGAAGTAAATTGATTCTCAACAATTGCAGTGAACATATTAAATGCAGTAACAACTTCAGACTTTGCCTTCAAAAGAAACAACCAGCAGTTCTTTGTGTACATATCTATGAATGACACATAATACTGATAGCCTACAGACTTGACAGGAGATGGACCCCACACATCAGCTTCTACAAGCTCAAATGGTGTACTGTATACAGTAGAAGAGACTGAAAAAGGAAGTCTATGGCTTTTTCCAAGTTGGCAAGCATTACATAACAAATGTTTATCAACAGAAAAAGACTTATTTAAAGCAATATTGACAACATGCTGAGTTGGGTGACCTAATCTTTGATGCCATAGCCAATATAGAGATTGCATGGAAGTTTTATTAGCAGTAACAGTAGCAGATGCAGAAGAATCAGCAGGAGGAGTAGCAGAGACAGTATTGCAGACACTATCACATGAAGTAGAAATACCAACAAGAGAAAAACAATATAAACCATCTTCAAGGGAGCCAGTCAGAAGAATATCACCTGTCACTTCATCCTTGACACAGCAGCTGTCAGCATGAAACTCAAAGTAAACATTGTTATCCAAAGCAAAACGAGACACATATAGAAGGTTCCTTGTAATCTTAGGCACACAAAGCAAATGATCAAGCAGTAAAGATTTAGATGCAGTAGGAAGATAATAATTACCAACATGTGAGATGTTAAGAGTGGAACCATCACCCAAAAAGACCTTACCATTCCCTGTGTAAGCTTGCTTGGCACCAGCAACACCCTTCGTGACATGGTGAGTGGCTCCAGAATCTGGGAACCACCTATCATCCATAGTAAGAACACCCCTGGCAATGAGTGAATTAACTTGTGCTGTATCAGTGGTATCCTCAGCCTTGACTTCAAGTGAATTCGAGCTTAGGCCCACAAAAGGATTGTAACATATATCATCTTCATTATCAAACTGACAAAGATTGGCTTGGGTACCAGTAGGCTCACTTGACTGCTGTGACATCACCCCCTTGAAGTTCTGATCAAAGCGGTGCCAGCACCGATCCACCAGGTGACCAAGCTTCCCACAAAGCTGACACTGCAGACGGGGTCGACCACCTCTGAACCTCCCACCAGACTGTCCATTGCCACCAAATCGTCCACCAGACTGACCATTACCACTAAACCTTCCACCAGAATATCCGTTACCACTGAACCGTCCACCAGCTTGATTATTACCACTGAACCTTCCACCAGATTGACTGTTACCTCTATCATTGCTATAAGCATTTCCAGTCTTCTCATCATCAAATTGAGTTAGATTGATACCGACAGGCATACGAACTGAATCAAGTAACCTTGACTCAGCATCAATGAGGCCAGTTGTAACAGACTCCAGAGTATAGGCCTCACGACTCATGGTTATGGCAGCAACAAAAGGATCAAAATCCGGTGTAAGACCATTAAGAACAGTAGCAATTTGTTCTACTTCAGCAACTGGACTCCCACTTGTAGCCAGTAAATCACAAATCTCCTTGATTTGTGTTGTGTACTCTCGGATTGACAGAGATCCCTTCTTAAGAGCTCTTAAACGACAATGCAGATTCATTATTTTCGTAGTTGAAAATTTTGAATAGAGATTGAGAATTGCTGACCAGATAGCTGAGGACGTTTCAGCTCCAACAAGACGTGGTAGCACCGTGGAGCTAACTGTAGAAAGCAACCAGGAGGCTAGAGCATTGTCCTCCTTCTTGAACCTTCTGAAATCTGGATTCAAAACTAACTTCCCAGCTGAATCTTTCACAACTTTTGATGGAACCGGTGTTTCTGGATCAAGATAGTGCTCTAACTCTTGTCCTCGAATCATCAGGACCACTTGTTGTTTCCACAGAAGGAAGTTAGTGTCGTCGAGCTTAACGCTCACCTGTTTGTTAGCGAAGGTTGAATTGGAGGAGCTATAGTCAATTTGCAGCGCTCCAACATCATCTGAAATATCTGCAGTGAAATCTCCTACTTCTGGTGCCATCGAATTAGCAACGAGACGCACAAAAGAGGCCAACAAGATCGAAAAACAATCAATCCAAGGTGCCAACGAACAAAGCAACACCGAGAAACGGAAACTCAGAACCTGCCGATGACCAAGGTGCCGTCGATCGCTGGCTCTGATACCATATTGACGGTGGCCGTTGACATGTGAAACTTCAGATTAGAAAGACGATCAGAGAAGCGAACGGAGAAGATGAAAGACAAGCAAAAGAGGGATTTAATTTCATTGACCTAGAAATCGATAACAGAGAATTTGGGAATATTTTGCATAAAAGAAATGTAGGCCAACTAGATTAATTGGGCCAGTTCCCTCTTAGGGGTTTATATAGCCCATCTGTTAATGTTGAAGACTAATGAGTCATTCAACCAGCAACCAGCTGTCAGATAGGGCCCATACACTAACAACTTCAACAACCAGAAACAAAATGAACAAATTCTGTTACAATATTCCAAATGGTAGAAACTAATAAACGGCCGGCTAAAACTAGCCTATATTTCAATATCCCCTACTTAACAATTACACCAGACCATAAGACATGATAAGCCATTACAAAATAACAACCAAGCTCAAGTTAACAAACACACAAGATTAACTCATTTTCTACCGCCAAGCTTTAAAGAGCTTTTCACGTTGCAAACCATCCGCCAAAGTGTTGCTCTGTCTGGTTTCTCTCAATTCTTTCTCAATGCCAGTATTGTAGGATCAACACTGCCACGACCTTCTAAAATACTAATTTTAAATTCAATCTCCTGTATATGGGAAATTAAATTCTCGCCAGCTTCACTATCCAGTTTTTGAGAGCATCTTTATGTCCCTTTAGTTTCACCGCCACATCCGATTTAGAGTATATTCCCTTTTCAAATACCTTAAAATTCTTTCTGCAACCATTTTTTTGTAGCCACACATTTATGAACTTGAATGGTCTTGTCCCCCAGTTCAGAGCCTCAGTCGAAAGTAGAACTAGTATGTGATCAGAAACTGAGCAGAATAATCTTGTTTGTGCCGCGTCCTAGATTAGTGTCACAGACCAAACTTTTGGAACCGAGTCATTGGCGCAAACATCAGGCAAAGAGGTTGTGCGCGATGCATCGGGCTCGCCAAGACCATTAGACTTGGCCTGACACTTGGAGAAAGCTAGAAAGCCAGCAAGCCCACCAGAGTTAGTAAAGTCCATGGAGGATTTACCAAGGTAATTTGGGTGGTAAATGTGATAAGTCATCCTACTTATCACTTATATTATTTGAATATATTATTTAGATAATGTTGTGATATTTAGAGATTTTGTAAAGAGATAGAGTAGATCTCGATCGTCGATGTAATTTAAATTGTACTCTTGGATCTAGGAGAGTTCAACTGTAAATAAAGGCTCACCAGCTCAGTTGTAATCATTCATTCACTCATTCTTTCTCTCTTTGAGTGATACAAGAAGCATTTACTCTAAACTCTATGAGTGTTCCTCGTGTTCTTTGTTGTTCTTGTTGCCATCACTTTCAGTTGTTCTTTTATCAGCTTTCGCGTAGAACAATCTTGCGTTCGAGGGCTTTAGAAGTGTTTGATCTTCTAGAGCGAGAATCCAGTTTGACTTAGGCGTTTGTCAGGAGAACTTCGCCTAAGGTCGCGTGGTTTGGTAGCAGGAGTCTAGCCCTGTGACAAGTGGATTTAAGCTTACTTAGTCAAACAAGGTTCCGAGAGTCGACTTAGGTCGCACGTTCGAGTTAGCAAAAGTCTACAGATATGACAAGTGGTATCAGAGAGAGTTGAGGAGACTTGCGTTTAGACCAACTTGCAGTTGCAGACAAGCGTGGTGAAGATTTGCATTCGAGTTAGTCGAAGTGATCAGGGATCAGACTAGTTCATGGCAAAGTAGAGAACGAGATGGCACCAAAGAATAAGATAACGACAATGGACCAAGTAAAAGAAGCTATCGATGAATCTGATGGGAGAATCATAGACGAGATTGAGAGCCTTCTTGATGAAATGTACTATAAAATTCAAGAAGACTTGGCTAAAGTCTCGACATCGTTGGAGGAGAGGATCGATAGACTCAAGGAATCCGAAAGGGAGGCTAAGCAGATCCAAAGTGTTGTGGAGTAACGTCTTGAAAATTTAGAGTCCATAGAGGGCCAGTTCTATGACGTGAAATAACATATCCTGAACGAGTTGAAGATAGTTCAAGAGAATTGTGTTCCTGAAGCCGAGATAGAAGCTTTGCGGAAAGAGATGGATGGGCTCAAGAGTGAGATGCTCAGTTACAAGACCGCAATGAGTGAATGGTGTGTGCTCAAGATCTTCTTAGAAGAGCTTAGACCGAGGGCGAAGCTGGCATTAGAGAAAGGTGATGCCCAAAGGCTTATAGAGACAGTCTGTGTTGCCAAACCTCCAATTGAGCCTGCAGAAAATAAGCAAGCTCGTGTTGAATCAACCAAGCCTAGATCGAAAGACAAGGGTAATGGTGAGTCGAAGTCTGTGCCGAAGAAGAAGGGGAGCAAGAAGTTGAAGTGCTACTTATGTGATGGTCATCATTTAATAATGGGATGTCCTGAGAAGATCTGCCTTACTGCCATGGTGAGGACATCAGACGAGTCAAAGAGAGAAGTAGTGAGACTTAGGGCGATCACGTATGCCAGTGCCGCCAAGCCAAGAGAGAGTCATGGTTCGACTACGAGTGCCAAAGTATTCAAGCCAAGGTCGAGACCTGGTGCGATAGCGAATGAGGAAGCTGCAAGCCGAGGGTGTAGAAGCAATTAGAATGCTACCGATGTAAGTGGCCTCACAAGTTCTGCCAAGGCGTATATTGATCAAGAGCAGAATAGGTTAGACATGTCCGATAAGGCTACGAAAGAGTTTGCCGAGCATGTTCGTGGAAAGAACATGGCTGCAAAGACCACCATGAGAAGAAGGTCAAAAGAAAAGCTTTTCGAGGATGTTCTTGGGGAAAAAAGCATTACTTCAGAGGCTACAACTAGAAAAGGGGTGAAGGAAGAGCAAGCCGAGGGTGTTCGTGTGAAGAACACTTCTTCAGAGACCACAATGAGAAAAGGGTCAAAGGGGGCCAAGCCAAAGAGGGACAAAGCTACCGTTGAGACACAACCTTTGGGCAAGGTTGGAAATGAGTGAAAGACTTCAAGTAAGAATCGCCGATGCAAGAGGAAGCACCGGACTTCAAAGAAGAAGGGTCGATGCAGAAAGAAAGCTACCGATGTAAGTGGCCTCACAAGTTCTGCCAAGGCGTATATTGATCAAGAGCAGAATAGGTTAGACATGTCCGGTAAGGCTACGAAAGAGTTTGCCGAGCATGTTCGTGGAAAGAACATGGCTGCAAAGACCACCATGAGAAGAAGGTCAAAGGAAAAGCTTTCCGAGGATGTTCTTGGGGAAAAAAGCATTACTTCAGAGGCTACAACTAGAAAAGGGGTGAAGGAAGAGCAAGCCGAGGGTGTTCGTGTGAAGAACACTTCTTCAGAGACCACAATGAGAAAAAGGTCAAAGGGGGCCAAGCCAAAGAGGGACAAAGCTACCGTTGAGACACAACCTTTGGGCAAGGTTGGAAATGAGTGAAAGACTTCAAGTAAGAATCGCCGATGCAAGAGGAAGCACCGAACTTCAAAGAAGAAGGGTCGATGCAGAAAGAAAGCACCGAACATCAAGTTAGAATGGAGGATGCTACAAGGAGCAACGCACTTCGTGGAAGAAGGGCCGGTGCGAGCAACGAACTTTAGTGAAGAAGGTTTGGTGCAAAGGGGGCCAGACTTCATGGAAAAAGAAAGGTTGACCCATTTTAGAGTAAATGGGACCGGGAGGAAGGTACATCTCAAACACATTCCTAGTGTTTTTGATTTTGATTTGCCGACTTTGATGAGCGTAGGTCGAGTGAGACCTAGCCTTCGGTATAAGAGAGACAAAGATTGGAAGGGACCTTTCAGTGTTATAAGGGGCAAGTCAGAGTTGCCGACAAGTCTGGGAGTTCGTCCCGTGTTTAATGTTGTGACAGTTTCCAAGTCTTTGTCGTTGGATCAAGAGGATCCGAGTCGAGGTAAATCAGATTTTGTGGGAAAGAGTTCCTACGATGGTGATGTACCAAGTGGCGTCTTAGTACGCGATTGTCTAAGGCACTTTGAACCGAGGCAAGCAGTTCGTATAGGAGAATTGAACGAAGCTGAGGCATCGAGGAGTAATCAAGTTGACCCTGCCTAGGATCATTCGAGTGGAGCGACGAGAGCGTCGCTAAGTTCAGTGGGATAGAATATCACATACCAAACTTTTGGGACCGAGTCATTGGCGCAAACATCAGGCAAAGAGGTTGTGCGCGATGCATCAGGCTCGCCATGACCATCAGACTTGGTCTGTCACTTGGAGAAAGCTAGAAAGCCCGCAAGCCCACTAGACTTAGTAAATAGAGGATTTACCAAGGTAATTTGGGTGGTAAATGTGATAAGTCATCCTACTTATCACTTATATTATTTGAATATATTATTTAGATAATGTTGTGATATTTAGAGATTTTGTAAAGAGATAGAGTAGATCTCGACCGTCGATGTAATTTAAACTGTACTGTTGGATCTATGAGAGTTCAACTATAAATAGAGGCTCCCAAACTCAGTTGTAATCATTCATTCACTCATTCATTCTCTCTTTGAGTAATATAAGAAGCATTTACTCTAAACTCTATGAGTGTTCCTCGTTTTCTTAAGTATTCTTTGTTGTTCTTGTCGCCATCACTTTCAGTTGTTCTTTTATCAGCTTCCGCGTTGAACGATCTTGCATTTGAGGACTTTAGAAGTGTTTGATCTTCTAGAGCGGGAACCTAGTTTGACTTAGGCGTTTGTCAGAAGAACTTCGCCTAAGGTCGCGTGGTTTTGTTAGTAGGAGTCTAGTCCCGTGACAAGTGGATTTAGCCTTACTTAGTCGAACAAGGTTCTGAGAGTCGACTAAGGTCGCACGTTCGAGTTAGCAAAAGTCTACGGATGTGACACTCCAACTGAACTTACTCCGTTGCAAAGGAAAATCTAGAAAACCACAACAATCGAAGAATTGGTTAAACTGGTCAGCCCCTTTTCGCAGACTTTCACAACTACATCGTTACTCCTCTTTCTAATTGCATTGAATCGCCCCTAGCACCCAATTAATCTGCCCCAAACCTTTTAATGTTGCTAACTCATTCCAAAGTGCTACTTGTTATGACACCACACACGATGCATACATGATGACGAACGTAAACTCTGTATAATACTCCACCCATTTTTCTCGCATCAGTATGTAATTTGGCTCCACCCTCTGCGTGTTCCAACTTCTCTAAAATTTTGACATTTTCACCTTGGAGCCTATACTCATCACAATCCAGGTTAGAAATCTCATCTTTCCCTCGCTAAAACAAGTTATACAACTTGTCTATTTACTTCCAGTAGCGCTAAATCTTTCACCACTTCATTCTCATCTCCTATAATTTGAACTCCAAGGTTCTTCCTTGGTTTCAATGCCTTCCCTGCCTCCCTAGTTGCCATATCCAACCTATAAACCATGTCTGAATTCGAAAGAGACTTGCTTGACAGTTCTGACGTTTCATTCCCCTTCGATTTCTTCTTGTCCCTCTTTTGAGCTCGATCCCTCTTCTTCTTTTCTAACTTCGTTAGTGCTTTATCCTGGTAATCCCATAATGACCCGTATCTTTTCCCATGTTGCTTCCGGTTGGGTTTTATGTGCTCGATTTCCTTCAACCATTCTAGCTAGCCAAGTGTGGAGAAGATTGGATATTTGGGTGATTTTGTGGGAGATGAAAATTAGACAATAGACACAAGTATTTGTAGTGGTTCGACCTTCTAACAAGCACCTACATCCACTACCTTAGCTCCCCACTAAGGATTTCAACCAAATTCACTAAGAATTTCATCCTCTTTTCTAGGCTAAGAAGGCAACCTTTACAACGATTAAGCTTTCTTCCCAAAGCTTGATCAACCACTCTCTTACAAGAGAAATTCTAAGCAAACTTGAAATCTCTCTAATAGGTATTTGTTTGCACTATTTAGCACTCACCCAAAACCTAAACACTTGAGCAAATTTGACAATGTTTAGCTCACAAGTGTTGTATATACAATGAATTTACATTTAAAGCTCTAAAGACATTTTAACATCATAATGATGTAACAATTGAAGCATTAGACTTCTCTTGATGCTTGGAGGTCCCTTTTATACTTTCAAATGAGTTTGTAGCCGTTGAGGACTGTTGGAGTTGTTTTGGAGCCGTTGGAGACTTTATTTCCCTCCATAAATGCAGTTTAGCAGCTTAGCGTATCGATACTCCTCAAACCGTATCCATACAATCCTGATAAGGAAGTAGTCGTTAAGCACTTCAGCTGGGGCGTATCGATACGCCTAGTAAGCGTATCGGTACGGTCCTGCAATTTAAAAGACCGTTGGGAAATTGACCATTAGGGGTAGTTAGGCGTATCGGTACGCGAACTAGCTGTTGGGTATTTTAAGGCACACCGTATCGATATGGCAAGGTGTATCGGTACGGGTTTTTGCTACTAGAAAATGATTGTAGTTGAAACCCTAGGGCGTATCGGTACGATACCACACCGTATCGGTACGGGTACTTGAAAAGCACGGTTTTGACTACTTTAAATACACTTTAAATCATTCCAAAGCCATGTAAAACCCTTAAACATATTTTCATGTTGTTTATGATTAAAATACATTTTAAATTCTTTTCAATTTTGTCAAAAACTTTTTTCAAATATTATATCAAAATACTTAGTTCTACAATCTCCCCCTTTTTGATATAATAAAACCAACTTGAAAAAATTGTTTGGGAGTCTCCCCTTAGTATTTTAAAAAATTGAATAAGAGATTTAAAATTTGAATGAAATTAAAGCTCCCCATTATTCTCTTGAAAAAACAAATTTTTAAACCATTTCCCCCCTTTTTGTTATATCAAAAAGAATTTAAAAGAGACAATAGGCTCAAAATAACTTAGGAGGTTTAAAAAATTTGACACAATTAAAAACTTTTTGGTTTTAAAATTGGCTCCCCCTTACTCAAAGCATCAAACAATGTTAGTCTAACATATATGATAATCTAGTTGAAATTAAACAAATAAATCAAATTAAACAACTAAACAACTAGATTTTACCATACTTGATCTCCAAGGGAGAATGTGAAGCCTTCCTTCTTCAAGCGTTCATTCTTGTATGCATAGAGCTCCCCCTCAATATTTGACTTGTTGATCATTTTCCATCACACCTAAACAAGACAATCAAGTAATTTTTGGTATCCAAATTACTTTGGATCCATAGACATTTGTAGCACGAAATTTAGTCCCCTTAGGAATCCATTTTTCAATTTCATCATTTTTAGTTGAAGTGGTTAGTTCTTTTGGGACCCAAACACTTCTAAAACATTTTCCATTTATAAATCTAGGAGCACTAGATTGTCTAACATAAAAGTTTGATTTTCCAAAATTATTTTTCTTTTCAAGCTCTTTGGAAATCAAATCTTTTTCTTTCTTAAGATCATCAACTTCCTTTTGATGATCTTTTTCCATCGTTTGAAGCAAATTTTGTAAATCTAAAACTTTAAGTTCAAAATATTTAAGTTTTGCTTCAAACTCTAGATTTGTTTTGGAAAGCAAATCATTTTCCTTTTTCAAATTTGAAACTAACTTTTTGTTTTTTGAAAATGATGCCTTAAATTCCAAAAGCAAATAATCATAGGCATCTTGTAAGTCATCAAATGTGTATGAATTTGAAATAGATGAGTTAAAAGTTACCTCCCTCTCATTGAGGGCCATGAAGCATAGGTGGGCTACCTCATCATCGGTGGAGTCTTCATCACTCCATGTCGCCACATATGTTTTCTTTGAAGATGACCCATTTTTGTTGGACTTGTGGGAATTCTTCATCTTCTTCTTTGATTCATGCTTGGATTTTTCCATCTCGCTTTTCATGAATCGGGTGAATTTCTTGAAGAGATAGGCCATCTCTTCATCTTCGCTTTCCTCCTCACTTAGTTCTACATGATGGCACGTGGAGGATTTGAGAGCAACGACACTTGCATTGATGCCTAGATCCATGAACTTCTTCTTCCTCATCTTTATTATCTCTTCCTTCTTCTTCTCCTCCTCCTCTTCTTTGTCTTTCTTCATGATTTGATGAGTGAGAAGTAACCCTATGAGTTCATCAAGCTTTAAGGTCTTCAAATTTTTAGCTCCGATGATGGCGGTCTTCTTTGAGTCCCATGACTCGGGAAGAGAATATATAAGCTTACGAACAAGCTTTTCTTCAAGGATGGCTTCTCCGTAGCCTTTGAGTCCATTGATGATGGTGGAGAATCGATGGAACATATTCTCAATGTCCTCTTCCAGATCCATCTTGAAGTTTTCATACTCTAGGTTGATGAGGCCGATCTTGGTCTCCTTTACTTTGTTTGTTCCATCGTATGTAACTTCGAGCTTGTCCTAAACTTCCTTGGCACTCTCGCAAGAAGACATCTTCTCGTAGATGTTGAGGCTAAGTGCACAAAAGATGAAGTGCAAAGCCTTGCAATTTAGCTCCATCTTCTTACGATCGTCGGCACTCCACTTCGCCTTGCTTCCTTTTAGTACGAACGTGCCATCTTCAATGATATTCCAAAGTTTGTAGTCTTTAGATTTTACAAAGAACGTCATCCTTGTCTTCCAATAAGCATAATTGGTCCGTCGAAGAAGAGTGACTTGTCGATGGATTGCGCCATTGAACTGGTTGTTTGAAATGTTGATCGAGCTTACCGGATCGCCTCAATATGATATTAATCCTCTTCAATTGAGCCAAGCTCTGATATCAATTGTTGGGTTTTATGTGCTCTATTTCCTTCAACTGTTCTAGCTAGCCAAGTGTGAAGAAGATTGGATATTTGGGTGATTTTGTGGCAGATGAAAAATAGACAATAAACACAAGGATTTATAGTGGTTTGGCCTTCTAACAAGCACTTCATCCACTACCTTAGCTCCCCACTAAGGATTTCAACCAGATTCACTAAGAATTCCGTCCCCTTTTCTAGGCTAAGGAGGCAACCTTTTATACTCCCTTTTATACAATTAAAGCTCTAAAGACATTTTGACATCATAATGTTGTAACAATTGAAGCATTAGACTTCTCTTGATGCTTGGAGGTCCCTTTTATACTCACAAATGAGTTTGTAGTCGTTGAGGACCGTTGGAGTTGTTTTGGAGCCGTTGGAGCCTTTATTTCCCTCCATAAATGCAGTTTTGCAGCTTAGCATATCGATACTCCTCAAACTGTATCGATACGATCCCGATAAGGAAGTAGCCGTTGAGCACTTCAGCTGGGGCGTATAAATACGCCTAGTAAGTGTATCGGTATGGTTCTGCAATTTAAAAGACCGTTGGGAATTGACTGTCGGGGGTAGTTAGGCGTATCGGTACACGAACTAGTCGTTGGGTATTTCAAGGCATACCGTATCGATGCGGCAAGGCATATCAGTGCGGATTTTGGCTACTGGAAAGCGACTGTAGTTGAAACCCTAGGGCGTATCAGTACGGTACCAGACCGTATCGGTACGGGTACTTGAAAAGCACGGTTTTGACTACTTTAAATACACTTTAAATCATTCCAAAGCCATGTAAAATCCTTAAACATATTTTAAAGTTGTTTTTGATTAAAATACATTTTAAATTCTTTTCAATTTTGTCCAAAACATTTTTCAAATTTTATATCAAAACACTTAGTTCTACACTTCCGCGCAACCAGCTCTGGGAAAAACGCCTCTGTCTCCTCCTCCTCTTTTGAGGAATCCTTCTTCGTAATACCTAGTTGATTTGCAGCCTCGATCTCAATTTGTGCATCTGCCGATCTGTTTTGGGCGTCCACCTTAGCCTCCCAATCTGACTTAAATGATTTATCAGGTTGAACTATTTCGGGGCTCATAATATTGAAGCACATTCCTCTAATATCCTCAACAGCCATAACTGACACCCCATTTATTTTCCCGTGGATGCACTCTATCTCCTCATTTAGTAGTTCCTTTTCCATCTCTTAGACCTCCTTACTAGTCCCAATTTTTCCCTGTCACTGTTCTCAGTCTTATTCTCATATGCCTTCCCCTCCATTCCCTTAAGCTCACTAAAAACCACATCAACCCAACTGGCTTTTACACTCTTGACCTTGTCAGCTTTGATTATCTCTACCGTAGACCACTCTCTTAGGATAGCAGAAACATTATCCTCTATGTTGTAGCCTTTTATAGCACTTTCCCCTAAGTGTATGTTAGAATCCAACTCCATCGAGCCGCCATCATCATTGTTTTCTTTTCCAACGAACATCTCATTCAATGCTTCATCGTTCTCCTGTAACTTGCTACCCACTGGCGTCTCTTGCGACTGATTCTGATCAGTTTCAAATGAAGAGTCTAATTGGCTTGGGCATTGATTTTGCTCTTTGGGTTCCCTCTTCCTTCCTGTTTAATTCCCCTAGTAATACGCTCTGGTTATCTACAAAACCCGCCTTCACTAGCCGGACATTATGTACTATATTTCCAGCTTTCAGCTTCACTAATTCACCAATCTTCATTGTCTGCTTTGTAGAGATCAAGATTATCGTTTTTTTTTTCAGAATCCTTCGAACGGTTTACATTTTAGCCAAAGGCTTCCAACTTACCCCAAAGTCTTGCAATGTTTCTTAATGTAATATGGTTCCAGCAATGGATTGAAACCCCCTCACCTCAAGCCATGTTACCCTCTCCACCACCTCCAATTCTTCCGTCCACATTTTTACATTTGCAAAAATCTCCTTAAGGTAAGACTAATTCAAATCCTCGAGCATCGTGAACATTTCATCATCCTCAAATGATAATAAGAAAGTTTTTCCTCCCATCCTTTGTATCTTTATGTCACCCATACCTCATTCTATTAATCTCCTCATAATGTTATTCACACTACACACAATTTTCATCTCCCCTACCAGGTATCTCTTACACTTCCACAAGTCCTCAGCTTTGATATGTCCCACGATTCTTTTATTTTGCACTGTATTTTTGTAATTAGTCTCTCCTTCCACCAGTGATGTATTTTTGCTCCCCCCTTTCTCTCTATAGTGTCCCCTTTATCAGCCACCCCCTTACAATCCTCCGAATTCCTTCTATCGACAGGATGTCATTTCGACCTAGACTTTATTTCAGTTTCATAACCTCTTCTAGTCTTGTCCTTCTGTTCCGGTCGTAGTCTTCTCCAAAATGAATTCCTTGTTTTGTATTTTGCTAAGGTTGCTGTTATCTTGCTCCCATAAAATTTGAAACTATTTAACCTTTCAATGCTCCTAACCGCGTCCTCCTTCTTCAAGAATCTGACAAAATCGAATCTTTTACTGCTTGAGCTCCGTTTACCTGCTATGAACGCGTCTACTACATCGTCGTGTCTCTCAAAGGCGTGCTATAGTCCTTGCCAATATAGGGTTGCCGATAAATTGTCTACAAACAATGTGATTGCCTGTTTACCTTCCTTCCTCACCTGAAAGTTTGCCATGTTTACAAATCTTACTTAAACCTTAGGGGATGTTGTCTTGGCATCATCTTTGCATGCGTCTACAGAGGGAAAATCTTTGAATGATAATTAAGTTGAGGAAGAAAATAAAGTTGAAAGGGAAGGTTGTTTTGATCGAGGCACCCAAATATCGATATATTTAAATAAATGATCTTTTAATTTACATCTTATCTATTTGAAAGAGGGAAAAAAACATGATCAATCAAATTGAAATATTTTAGTTTATTTGATGATTTTTTGTCGTGTAGGAATTAAAATTGATCTTTGCTACTTACTATCAAAGCATCATAGGCTTTACCTGAGGATTAAAACCATTGATTATAAGCAAGCTATGCAGTGAAATATGAACTTTTATTTGTCGGGATGCTAGTTCAGTCATTTTAGATGAGAGGAAAGTGGAACAATAAAAGGTATAAATTCAAATTTAGTCCTTAATGTTTATCAAACTTTATGTTTTACTCAAATTGCTCCAATTTTAATAGAACTTATAATTAGATTTTTAATTCTTTTAATGACACTGATGTGGTAACGCTCGTTGCAATTGGTGTGTTACTTTTTTGTATTTACGTAGAGTTTATTAGAAGAAATAAAGAGTAAGTTCCGATGTGGGATTACAGTGGAAGAGCACTACTTTGGCTAAAGAATTAATTTAATACATTGTCACGGTTTTCATTTCTTGAATAAGATATGTCCAAAGCAGCTGAGATTAAAAGCAAAAGTAAAAGAATTATTTGATTTAATCAAGTTGGTTTAATTAAATCTTTCTATTCTTTTATTCACAAACCAAACAATTAACATAATCTAGTCATTTTTTTTTTGGATAAATGAAGACTTTATTCATCCAAGAACCTCCCAATACAAACAAAAAAAAAAACACCATCCAACCAGCCATAATCTAGTCATTTTTTATGTTAAAAAAAAGTAGAAACATAATCTAGTCATTTAGATCCGTTCATTTTCCTTAATCTGATCCACTTTGATCCTTAATGTCAAATTTGATAGGCTTCATGTTACTGGTGTCACTCAAAAGGCAAATAAAATGCGTAAAGGGCTCTTATTTGAACATATTCGAATCCGGGGAAACACATTTTTGACTTGTATAGGAATGTAAAACTAAACAGGCAACAATGGTTGGTGATATCTTTTGGCATCCCGGACGACGATTTGTGTCACTAATGAGTTTTAAGACGCGGAGATTCTTCACTATCGTATGTAAGCAACAGCCGACCTCTCACTATGCATCTCCTTCTCTTGGTGTTCCGTGTTATGCAAAATCGTAGTTTGGAAACATTTGGATTTTAATTTGAAACCTTTGATCTCAAGATTAAATTATGAGAAACTTGGATTTATGGGTCAAAATCGTAAACTATTTATACATATATCATATGATTTTTATATATATATATATATATATATATATATATTATGTTTGTCCACTTATAATATATGGATATTATATACGTATATATTAATCTATATGTTGTCAATCTCCTTTTTATAAGAATTTGAATAAAAATAAAACATTGACTTTTTTATTTTAATTACTTATGTGTCAATGGATTAATTGGTTGTTTTATTTATATTAATTGACATAGAATTAGAATAAAAAGAAAAGAAGGAAACATGGACTCTTTTAATTTTCGATTAAAACTTTTAAACATTTATTTTATTTTATTTATAATATATTTATAAACCCTATTACTCTGTGTAGAGAACTCAATCCTGAAACCCTTTACAATAGTTCTTTGGTGCTCGATTTGTGTCGTCCTAAGAGCTAGCAGCTTCATGGTTGTTGTCGGTGCATGTACATCCTCTTTATACCGCAACCAATAACCCTTATCAATATCAACCGTTCAATCCAACAACGACTTCGATTGATTTGGAGATCAATGATATGAATCAAATAAGTAGTTTATATCAGCAAAAATTATTAAATAAGCATTTAGGAGAAATTCCTTAGTTATATTTAGCATAGTAATAGTGTTAATGTAAGATTATTCTCATAAGTCCGATACAGTTGGACCATGTACTTTTAATCGTGAAAAAGGTGTGTGTTTTTACCGTGCTATATAAATGATTTATTGTGTGATGTTGTTTTACAATTTATGAGTATTTTACATGAGATGTGTTGTTGCATAAAGAATTTTCTATGCATTCATACTTGAGATAGATATTTATTTTAAATAATAATTTTGTGGACTATGGACTCAGATTACAATGCATAATTGTGTAGAGATTAAAGAATTTTGATTCTATACTGTTGTGTGCATGGGTTGAAATTATACGGTGGAAGATTGTGGTGACGACCACTTATTGATTGGTGATGTATTGAGGAGTTCTGGGGAACTTTTCTCTTATTGATTGGTGAGCTGTAGTTGGGTACATTGCATTGTGTTTATAAAATTAAATCATTTGTATTGTGAATCATCATTGTTTTGAACTTAAAGGTTTTATAGAAATTATTGTCTTGTGTTTACGATTTTTCTTGCACTTTAGAGACACATTATGCTCTATAGCTTACTCTCCCATAGTTTTCTTTTACAGATATCTTGGACTTTAGGCGACGTGGTACTTGGAGTATCTTAAATTTTATTTTATCCAGTTATTTTATTATTCAATATGAACTTATTTTAGACTATCATATTATTGTTATTATTTATTATTTTGGGATATTATGTAACTTCATACTCGAGAGACTATTTATGTTTTTCAAATTATTTAAGCATTCTTTTATTATGATATTTATGTTTTTATTTATTATAAGATAATTATTAAATTACAATTATTTTATTTTAAATTAAAGTATTGTTTTTAATATTAGTTTTTTTGAGGGTTAAGTTTTCAAACGTGACTTCTTAAATTCGGTCTTTTCTTCTAAGCCGGGTTACAGTTCCCATATACCAGAACTAGCATAGATATTAGATAACAGAATATAAGTCGAAGGTTCTTCGGATTTCGAGCTAAGTAGGTGGTGAACAAACCTAATGGCCATTTTGGCGTTTCCGTACTGTTTGCATGAACTTAACAATGCTGCCCCAAGTAGGTTGACCGGGCTTAAATGGCATTGAGTTTATAATAGTTTCGGCCTCCTCAAGGTATCCAGATCGACCAAGAAGATAGAGCAAACATGTGTAATGCTGCAAGGAAGGATTAATACCGTAATCCTCAACCATAGACTTAAACAACATGGCTACAACTACAAGCAAAAATCAATCCAACAAAGGTCACTTCATTCGGTTTTACTCTATTCAAAACCATCTTAGCGATGCTGAGGGACCCCAACTATTATCAATGTCGAGGAAACAAAATCTCTTCGTCACATCCTACTAAAAACATCTCTTGCTGCCAATACATCACTACATTTTGCATACATATCCACAAGAGCATTGCTTATAAACACGCAAGATTTGTACCCAAGCCGTATAAGGAGTTCATGAACCTGTTTCCCTAGTTCCAACATTGCCAAATTAGCAGAAGCACCAACTATGCTTGAAAGAACAAGAGGGTCGATTATACTAATCCCTTTCCTTCTCATCTCAACGAACAAACCAAATGCATCAACCGCATAACCACTCTGTACTAACCCGGATATCAAAGCATTCCAAGCAAACAAATCTTTCAGAGGAACCCTCGAAAACAACTCCAAAGCCTCCTCTTTTCTCCCTTTTCTAGCATACCCATATATCATAGCAGTCCAAGAAGCCATATTTCTCGACTCAATAGAATTGAAAACTATACGACCTTCATCAGGCAATCCACATTTTGCATACATATCAAACAAAGATGACTTAACAACATCATCATCAAAAAACGATTATGCTAAAAAAAATTGCCATGAACTTGCTTTCCTTGTTTAATAGCCCCCAAGCTACCACAAGCCTTAACAAGGCTATCAAAAACAAAATCATCAGGCAACAACCTGTCAATGAAAACATCGAAGGGAACACAGAGAGGGTCTTGTTGGGTAAATTGGCTTGGTTTTGAGCAGTAAGAATGGTAGCCCATGAAACATGGTCTCTTTGGGGCATGCCGTCAAACAGTTGGAGAGCATCTTCAAGCGGGGTGCATTTTGCATAAACGTTTAAAAAGGGTATTGGTTAAATGGATAAACTGGGTCAACCCGAGTTTGATGAAATGGACATGGAGTTGTTTGGTGGAAACTGTGGAGCACCTCCGGTGATCGGAAAACAGACCAGAGATAGAAGAAGAAGAAAATTAGGTTTAGTGAGGACGGAAAATTTGAGAAAGAAGATAACATGCGAAAGTGTTTGGGAAAATTTTCAATGTAGGTCATTCAGAATTCACTAATGGGCCATTACCATCACAATAGATTTTAGGGTAAACTATACTAATGACCACCGAACTATGGGGTTGGTGTCGATTTAACCACTATATTTCAATTGTGTCAAATATACCACTTAACTATTTAAATGGTTCCAATTAAGCCACTCGCCGTTAAAAAAACGAAAAATTTGACGGAACTGTTAAAAAAATTGGTATAATTACACATTTGGTCCTTTATATTTATACAATATATCAATTTAGTCCTAATTTTAATCTAATAAAATAAATTAATTATTCAATAAGATGGTGACACGTGTCACCACCTTATTGGAAGTCTTTAATTATTTTTATTTAATTTATTTAATTAATTTTCCACCTCCAATCAAGTGGTGACACGTGTCACCCAATTAGAGGTGGAAAAATGAGAGGAACAAAAAGCCCCCATCATGGATCAAACCTGTGACTTTAGAGCAACCAAGGTTTGGTTTTGCCACTGAACCAAGCACACTTTTGTGCTATAGTGTACAACATTTAATATATGTGCTTAATGATTGTTAGTGCCCAGAAAAATGAAAGAAAGGGATTTGCACTTGGGTGGATTCAAACCAGGGACCTTAAGATGCATAGCACAAGTGCTTGCCACTGCACCAAATATATACTTTGTGATATATTGTACAACATTTAATATATGTCTTATATAATTTTTAATGCTTGGAAAAAGGAAGGAAATGTAATTTTAAGAAACTCGAACATAATATTCTTATGATGCATAAAAACATCTAAACCAATTAAATAAATCTAATAACTAAATTAAAGTTAAGAATATTTTGTATATATTTTAAATTATAGTTAGTGCACGATTTAAAATAAAAAATTTAATATTATTTTTTATTTTTTTAATAGAAAAATCATTTTAAAATTTTATATTTTAATCTAAATTTAATATATTTTTTAGTTCCAGATTTATTTTTATAATTTCACGTATATAATGATTTTTTAACTTAATTAATAATTTTAATATTTACTAAAAAATTAATTAAATTATTATATATATAATTATATTAAAAAATTAAAAATTATATTAAATTCATTTAGCGAATTCAAACTCACAAACATAATTTAATATTCTTAACTTTAATTTAGTTATTAGATTTATTTAATTAGTTTAAATGTTTTTATGCATCATAAAAATATTATGTTTGAGTTTCTTAAAATTACATTTTCTTCCTTTTTCCAAGCATTAAAAATTATATAATACATATATTAAATGTTGTACAACATATCACAAAGTGTTCATTTGGTGCAGTGGCAAGCACTTGTGCTATGCATCTTAAGGTCCCTAGTTCGAATCCACCCAGGTGCAAATTCTTTTCTTTCATTTTTCTGGGCACTAACAATCATTAAACACATATATTAAATGTTGTACACTATAGCACAAAAGTGTGCTTGGTTTAGTGGCAAAACTAAACCTTTGTTCATTTAAGGTCACAGGTTCGATCCAAGATGGGGGCGTTTTGTTCCTCTCATTTTTCCACCTCCAATTGGGTGACACGTGTCACCACCTGATTGGAGGTGGAAAATTAATTAAATAAATTAAATAAAAATAATTAAAGACTTCCACCACCTTATTGAATAATTAATTTATTTTATTAGATTAAAATTAGGACTAAATTGATATATTGTATAAATATAAAGGACAAAATGTGTAATTATACCAATTTTTTTAACAGTTCCGTCAACTTTTTCGTTTTTTTTAACGGCGAGTGGCTTAATTGTAACCATTTAAATAGTTAAGTGATATATTTGACACAATTAAAAATATAGTGGTCAAATCGACACCAACCTCATAGTTCGGTGGTCATTAGTATAGTTTACCCTAGATTTTATATCCCAATAGCCTTAACAAAATAGAAATTAATAATTTAATCTATTATTTTTTTGGCAGGCTTAGCTAAAATAAATCATATTAACTAACAACTCGTCCAGTTGGCAACCCAGAACTATCATCGATAGAAGTTATTCAACAATCTTCAATATTCACCCATTTTTTCTTCTTAAATCTGCTTGATTGACCAAACACCGAGTTGTCTCCTTAACTATTGAAATCGAACAACGGCCAAAGGCTTAGTAAGTACATCAAGCATTTTGAAACTGTCTTGGCACATAGTTAACTTCAAATTATCGATTGCTGACTTTTTCCCTTACAAAATGTAAATCTAAGTCAACATATTTAGTTTTAGCGTGAAGAATCGGATTAGCCGTCATAGCGACCCTGCTAGTATTGTCGCACCATATTTTTGGGGTATCTTCAATCTTCACCCCCATATCAGACAATAGAGAAATAACCCATATTAGTTTCGATGTTGTATCTGCAAGACTTCGATATTCATCTTCCGCGGTAGAGCGCGACACCGACCTTTGTTTTTTGAGCTCCATGATAAGAGATGAGACCCCAACTACACACAGTACCCCAATATTAATTTCCTATCGTTAATATCACTTTCCCAATCAGCGTCAGAGAAAGCATGTAATTCAACCTCTGTACTTTGTTGAGGAAACAAAATACCATAATCTGATGTAGCCTTCAAGTACTTGAGAATCCTTTTCACTACTATCCAATGTATGTCCTTGAGATCTTGCATTAAATTGCGCTACTTTATTAACAACAAAAGAGATATCAGGCCGGGTATGACAAACATATAACAATGACCTAACTGTATTGCTATACTTATTAGCATCCAAGAAATCAATTCCATCATTCTTACTCAACTTAGGAGAGACTACTATAAGAGTGTTCAGTGACTTGACATCAGTCATACTATTTTTTGTTAACAAGTCAGTGATAATTTTCTTTTGTGTGAGAAACAACCCTCCTTTCATTTGAATTGCCTCGACCCCTAAAAAATAATGGACAGTTTCCAAATCTTTCAGGGAAAATTTCTCATGGAGAGCCTTTTTGACACGCTTAACATGCTTCTCTGTTGACCATGTAACTAAAATATCGTCAACATACACAACTAAGTATGTAACGACATCGTTGCATTTGTAAATAAACAATGAAGAATCTGCAGTTGGTGACCTAAATCCCAACTTAAGAAGAAACTCGCGTAACTTGTTAAACCAATTCCTTGGTGCTTGTCGTAGCCCATACAAAGTCTTTTTGAGCTTACACACCAAAACCTACCTTTTCTCATCGCACTGCTGAAAACCCAAAGGCTGCTCCATATACACATCTTCCATTAAACCTCCTTTTAAGAACACATTATTAACATATACTAGATACACCTGCCATTTATTCATCACAGCCAAAGAGAGCAAAACATTCACAGTAGAAAATTTATAACTGGACTAAAGGTCTCAAAGAAATAATACCCCGGAATTTGGGAATAGCCCTTGGCTACCAAACTTGCTTTATAGCGATTTATCGAGCCAATAGAGTTCAACTTCACTTTAAAAACCCACTTGTTGCCTATGGCTTGTCTATTTGAAGGTAGCTGGACCAATTCTCAAGTATCATTTTCTAACAAAGCTTTGTATTCAGCAAGAACAACTTCGTGCCATTGTGGATGAGATAAGGCTTCATAAACTGTAGACGAAATTGCTTTGGATGTCTCGGCATAATAAACTTTTGGTTTAAAAATTCCTACATTGCTTCTTGTTACCATGTGATGGCCATTTGTTGAATTAGGTTCCTTGTAATTGGATCCAAGCGCAGTTTGTTGATTAGAATTGTCTATGATTTCTGTAGTATTTAATGAAAGAGCGGCCTCACTTGCCGCATTAGGCTCTCCCTCGTACGGCTCAACACCATATGCCTCACTTGCTTCATTAATCTCATCTCCATGTGCCTCACTTGTTGCATTAGGCTCTCTCTCATATGGCTCAGCACCATACGCCTCACTTGCTTCATTAACCTCAGCTCCATGTGCCTCACTTGCATGTGAATTAGTATCTTGCATCGAACCATATGAATCAGTACTAACATCTTCAGTTAACTGTGCCTCAGTAACTTGCATTGGCTCTCGACGTTCCTGTTGTAAACAACTTGGAGTAGAAGCACAAGTAGTACGACTCACAATAGGAAACAAAGCAAACTTAAATGTAGGTGAATCCAAAATCGTAGTGTAATCACTAATTTTGTCCGGACCTTGAACCCCCTTTAATTTGTGTTTACCTTGGGCTTATTAGGGCTATTAGGTAATTAAAAGAAAAAAAGAAAATGGAAAAAAGAAAATATATATATATATAGGTATAAATAATACTACTATTACCTTATATTATTACTACTATGTTAGCATTATTACTATTATAAATATTATTATCATCATGACTATTGATTATTACTATTTACCACTATTATCATATTAATATTATTAGTAATATTATTATTATTAAGAAAATAAGACACGGATAAAAGCACAAACTATGATTGAATAAATAAACAGTCCATTTAAAATACCAGCCCAAAATAATACAATAAGCCCAGCAAGCCCAATGGACAAAAATCCCTAAGCTAACCCTAATTCCATACTATGTGATGCAGCCGCCACAAGCCATAGCCGTTGGATCTGATACGAGATCAACGGTCCAGATCAAGTCTCCAGATGAAGCCCTAGCAAGCCTGGTTCTTGTCGAGCGCCGCACACGCCTCAACCATCCGATCTCAAGCGCATCGGACGGCTTAGATGAGCCCAGAGATCCCACGCCCTTCACGTACGATGGTTTCGTCGCCCACCGCACCCACGCACCTGAACGTTCTAACCAATGGCCTGCCACAAGCACGCGTCTGCCTCCTGCAACCGGCACGCCTCTCCCAATTGGGTAAGTCCGGCAACATCAGAACGCAAATCAGAATCCGTCAGAAGCCCAAAAAACTGCAACAAAAAACAATAAAGTGAAGGCATTTAATCAAAGAAAAAAGGACGGCAGAGGAGAAGTCAACCCTTTTTTTCTTTCTTTCAAATGTAATCCGAATATAAAATCCGTGAATGAACCAATGTAAAGAGGAGAGCATTGAGAGAAAAAAATCAGTGAGCATGATATTGTAAACACAAAAACCATCGAAAATTTTCAGAGAAATAACAAGAAAAAAAAAAACTTCTAAGGTACTTTCTACTCTTTCGATTGCATGCAAGCCTATACAAAAAATAAAGGAAAAACAGAGGAGAGTCTAGGGTTTACCGTCGCGTCTTTTCATCTCCACGCCCGTCCGTCTTCCCCCGGTGACAAGCCCGTTCGTTTTCCTCTGAGAAAACATAGCGGTGAACCGATGAGGGTTCGAAGTGAAGTGAAAATTCTTCTCTTTTAAAAGGGGAA
The DNA here is from genome assembly GCA_958450335.1 of Hibiscus tridactylites. Lineage (NCBI taxonomy): Eukaryota > Viridiplantae > Streptophyta > Magnoliopsida > Malvales > Malvaceae > Hibiscus > Hibiscus tridactylites. The sequence continues at coordinate 31,117,646 of OY288266.1, forward strand.
GCAAAAAAAAGGAAATTTTGGTCTCGGCTTTTTGAGAAATTTTTAAGAGAAGAAAATAGGGGTTCGTCTTCTTCTTTGCGTTGTTCCTCTGAGTTCTCCGGTGCCGGAAGTTGGTCGACGGCGCCGGTAAAACCCTATCCCCTGTTTTGAAAACCCTAATCGGGTGAGAGGGGAGAGGCTGTGTTTTAATCCGTAATGGGCAAAAGGGTAACCGTTTCTTTAAAATGAATTTTTATAGCCTATTTGTGTTTAAAATTTAGTTTATTTACCAGTTTAGTCCCTCCGCGTTTTTGAAAATGTTCTCACAAGGGCTTCCATCTTTCGAAATACCATCTCTAGTCACTACGGTTTTCAAGCCTTTACATTTTCGTCCACTAATCTGTTTTAAACGACACAGAATGGTTTAATACTCATTTCGATCCCTATAAATTTTAGCGTTTTTTTATTTCGGTCCTTGTTTGGACGATTTAACGTTTTTTTAATGGTTTATTTCCCTAAACGATCCTCACAATCTGTACCGGGTTCAGATTCAACCCATTTCAGTATGGTTTTTTTACACAGTTTAGCTTTCGTATTATAAGGAAGTTTCCTCATTTCTTTAAATTCATGTCTTACTTTACATGTTGTACATATACGCATGCTTAACCCGTGATATACAGTTGTCGTGATTTACAATTACCTTTTTTACCATCCAGTTTATCGTTTGATGTAAATAGTGCGTAATGCTAAGTCATAACCTATGCATGTGCTCTCATGATTTACGCCCTCTATATTGCTTGGTTTAGCTTGTTCGCTCCTTTCCAAGTATGTTATCATAGACATTTAGGATTAATTACGTCACTTGCGTTTTTGCTCCTTTTGTTTTCATGTCTTGTTTAATTTGCTTGGTTTATTGTATGCCATGTTTGATGAAATTAGGAGTCATACATGAATTTATAAAATGCAATGCGAGCGTCTTTTTATTTGGGAACGAACGAGGCCAGTACCAGTCGTACTGGTGGTGATTCAGACGTTCTTTCTCGAATATTAAGGCCTTTAAAATTCACTCAATCGTATAACCAAATTTTGATACGAATAGTCACTTTAATTCGCAAAATTTAATATTAATTAAACGGTAATGTTTTTGGTACTGATTTTCGAGCACGACGGGGGTGCTAATCCTTCCCCGCGTGTAACTAACTCCCGAACCCATTTTCAAAAGAAAAATCTCTGGTTTTATTTCGGTGTCCGATCTAACATTTTTAAATGGCCGGTGGCGACTCCCTTTATTTTCAAAATCCGATTAAATTTTTCGAAAACCATCTAAAAACCCGGTCCGTCCGAGCGACACCCGAGGTACTTATATTTTTGAAATTTTTTAGTCGCAACAGATGGCGACTCCGCTGAGGACAAAAATTTGTTTTCAAAAACAAAAAAGAGAGTCAAGCCAAAGAAAAACTTTACCGCTCAATTAATATTAGAAGTTGCGAATTAAAGTGACTGATTCAATTGATATTTGTTTATTAGTGCGAGTTTATTTTAAACGCATTTAAAATTGGCATTTAAACCCTTTGTTTAAGTTGGGGGAAACGCTAGCGCTTTCGCGAGGATACCGTTCCTCTGTACGGGCCTAGCAAGTACCTTCGGGGCTCGAATACCCTATATCTTCGTGGGAATATCGTTTCTCCGTACGAATATAGCTAAAGGGTCCCCTCGGATTGAACTCGGTTGAGAGGAGCCTATAATGGATGATGACCGAGGGCCTTGCTACCCTTAGAAGGGGACAGCAAGAACAGTTCGAGTACCTCATAGAACCAAAATTGCATTTAGAGAACTAGAATGCCTACCCCCGTTAAAGCCATGCGGACAACCTAGGTTTATTAGACGGGATAAATAGGGTTGTTTTCCTTCATGCTTGCCTTATTTCTTTGATCATATGTTGACCGCGTTTATCCGACACTAACACATTTCTTTTATGACTTTTTGCATTTACTTTTCGTGCATGCATTTCATGAGTCAAGGTGGTTCTACCCATTTTTGGGGCTATCATTGTGGACGGGAGGTTGCTAGAAAGGATAATGTCAATTAGCAAGTTCGACATCGGTCAGAGTTAAATCAGAACGGATAAAAGGGCAGTTTAGCGAGCGAACGCACAGTGTCGGGTCATTTAATGCCTACCATTGAAGAAAGCACAACATTTCTCCATCCCGAGGAAGTCAAGCAAGATTGGATCTACTCCAAACATCCTGAGCCGCAAAATTTTGAACCGTCTACCGGATCAACATCTTTGGATCACAAGCGGAAGCATATTTGTCAAGACTTAGCTATGATTGTCTCGTAACAAGGAACATCCTTCACGTTCAAATGATAGTCGACCTCAGGGGAATCACCTATAGGGCCAACACATTTCATACGCATACACATGTGTACATATTTCATTGCATCATATGTTCATACATCATCTCACGACATGACATGCATTGACCAACTAAATAAGGGATTAATATTGAAAAAATATTATTATAGTGGTGAAGTTTTCAATCTACAACCATTCCGCGTTCGTACGACACTCGTTCTCAGTTACGAGCAATGGAAGAAAGGATGGCCAGGTTTGAACAAGGTTAGAAGGACCTCGAAGGCCGATTGGATGGGATCGAGCAAAATATTAAGGATCAGATCGCGCAATCACAAACCACCATCATCGCTCAGATGACCGAGCTGGTTGAGAAGAAGTTCAGTAAAGAAGGGGGATCAAGGGGCAATTCGAATGAGAGGGGAGTAGGAGAGACTACATCACATATCCAACTAGGAGCGCCGACCACCGAGAAGAGAGTGCATATCAACCTCGAGGGAACACCCACTAATCGTCCTACGGGGGCACCGACTAGCCGTCACTTGGACCAACCTGTTGAATTAGAGGAAGATCTCGAGGTTGAAGTACCAGATCTAAACCTGTTGAATGAGGCAGAAGAAAAGATTAGGGCTGAGATGGAAAAGAAGTACGAAGAGAGGTTTCGTCTCTTAGAGGAAAAGTTCAAAGACATGCAAGGAGTGGACAAGCAAGGGAACGATGCTAGTGATTTGAGCCTTGTAGCGGATTTAGTTTTTCCTCCGAAATTCAAAGCCCCCGACTTTGATAAGTACGACGGGACTACTTGTCCTTCAGCTCACATCACCATGTATTGTCGAAAGATGGTGGCTTTTATAAAAGACGAGAAGCTACTTATCCATTGATTTCAGGACAGTTTAACTGGTTCCGCAACCCGATGGTATACTCAACTTAGACGAGTCGATATCAAGTCATGGAGCGCTCTTTCGAAGGCTTTCGTGGGTCAATACAAGCATGTAACTGATATGACTCTGAATCGGCTCATGCTACAAGGGATGGAACAAAAGCACGGTGAGAGTATCCGTGAGTATGCCCGGCGTTGGCGAGACGTAGCAGCTCAGGTGCAACTCCCACTTTTGGAAGGTGAAATCTTTCCTTTGTTTGTTGACACTCTGAAAGGAGTCTTGTACGATCGCTTGATAAGAAATCCCTCCATCAGCTTTGCGGACATGGTCTTGACGGGAGAACGTATCGAGGACACCATCAAGAAAGGGAAGATAGTAGATCCCTATGGCGCAACCACCCACAAGGGGCATGGGTCCCAAGTTCACATGGTGGGTTCTCACTCGAACAACCAGTCTTCTGGCCGCTACCATAATCAAGCATCCCAGTCTGCAAAGCCTTAAAAGGACCTTCATCCAGTTCCTATGTCGTACACCGATTTGCTCCCAATGCTTATTGAGAAGAAGCTTCTAGCTCCGGTTCAATCCAAACCAAAGGATCATCCCTATCCCGAAGGCTATGATGTCAATGTCGTTTGTGACTACCATGTGGGAAGCACGGGCCACACTACAGAGAATTGTGGGGCACTGAAAAACAAGGTGCAAGCTCTGATCGAGAACGATCACTTGATATTCTGAAAGGAAATACCGGGATTGTGACTTTTGGGGTGTGCTAATGCCAAACCATCTTTAGGAGTCTTGTATGTTGCATTTTTCTCTCGAAGTAATGCATGGAACAAACGTTGCTATCATTTTCCCAAGATAGTAATGATTTTTTTTCTTTTTTCAAAGGCATTTGTTATGTTCACAATTTGACATTCTAATGAAATGCACTTCTTTTTTAACATACAATGACCTTGAAATCATGTATATGCATATATCTCTCCATACCTCCATAGGTCCTCGGATATCATATGCATGATGTGGCATTGATTACTTTTCCTTCGATGAAGTATGATGTCCCGCTCCGTCCGCTCTGGTCGGTAAAGCGAGAGAAGCAAGATTACTTTTCCTTCGATGATGTTCGGTGATAAGGGAATCTCCTAAGAAAGCCCAAGTAGAGTTACTCGAATGTGCAAATAAATAAATAAATAAAAAGGAAAGAGAAATGAAAGAAAATATATATATTGTTTCAAAACAAAATAAAATTTCACAGCCTGGTAATAGGCATTAACCAAAAAGCACTCCAATGTTCGAAACCTGGTAATAGGCATTTTCAAATACGAGTGTGGAATTCTTGGGGCACTCCGCTGAAGCTCGAAACCCTTCGCTTCATAAGTGATGGTAATATTTTCAAGTTGTGACTATGTCGAGTAACTCGGAGTATTGTTGTATGCTCCATCAGTATCCTCAAGACAAAGGACTGTGACGATTTGAATTCCCCTAGGAAAAAAAGAAACGAATGAGCAAACCGAATAAGTCTCGGATGTGAATCCTTGAGGACACTGACACAATACTAATTGTAATCAGAAGCACATGCTTACATTTAAAATTCTTGGAGTGACATTTTCTATTCAATGGGCTAAATTTTTTGAAAGCATACGGAGAAACATTATGAGAACTAGAAGGAATAGTAATCGAGCCAATTAAGCAAATACCATAATCATGAGGATGAACCGAGCGATTTGGAAAGGGTTTCACAACTTCGCATATCGCCACAACATTCAGATTCTCCATTCACTCAAGCTGATCATCAGAAAGTAGGATCTAAGACGCTCTTGCATTTGATATCTGGGGCATCCTATTCTATTTTTTCTTTTAATTAGAATTCTGACTTCAAGGTTCTGTATGGTAATCAAAAAGGACATTCTTCATTAGAATGACAATCCATAAACTGATACTTTTTAAACCAAGAGATCTCTCTGTATTACTTCGGAGATAAATGCATCAGCAAGGCCCAAAGGTTGAGGGGCACGACGTGAGGAGGAATGACAAAGAGTCAAGTGAGGCTAAATTGCCATGATGGGGTACCATTGTCCGTGGGGAAACTAAGATTTTCACGTAAAAAGGTTCAAACCGAAGTATATGAAAGATGGCACAAGGCCAGAAAGGATTTAGAGTACGACCGAAGTCACTTGACTCAAATATTAAAACGAAGAACGAGCGGCAGAAGTTTAGGGGCCAGATTTTTTTAAGACACAAGATTAATGGATGGTTGTAGTCCCAAGACAACGACAACTAACCCTAAGAAATGAAGACAAACTAAATCCATGCATCTTTACATTCTCGTAAACATATGCATATTTACATTCTCGTAAACACATGCATCATTGCATCCTGAAATATGCTCATGCATCATCGATAGCTAGATGTCACCCATGCTAGGAGCATACTAAATCATATCATAGCATTTTGTTTTCTCTAAACAGACGTTTGAAGATTGGTAAGAGAACATATCTACAGCTTCACGAGAGGAGAAGCAGATCTCACAAGAATCAAGAGTCCTTCGACTTTCGTAATTCGGATTCTTAAAATCTTTCCAACCCCCGATTTTAATCTTCCTTGAAGATTGTTTTTCTTAAAACTCGAATTTCTTAAATTTATCCTTTCAAATGGATGTTTTTCTCAAAACTCAATTTCTCAATTTTATCCTTCCAAAAGGACGTTTTCCTCAAAACTCAATTTCTTAATTTTATCCTCCCAAAAGGATGTTTTCCTCAAAACTCAATTTCTCAATTTTATCCTTTCAAAAGGATGTTTTCCTCAAAACTCAATTTCTTAATTTTATACTTCCAAAAGGATGTTTTTCTCAAAACTCAATTCATCCTTCCAAAAGGACGTTTTTCTCAAAAAATAATTTCTCAATTTTATCCTTCCAAAAGGATGTTTTCCTCAAAACTCAATTTCTCAATTTCATCCTTCTCAAAGGATATTTTTTTCTTAAAAGTCAAAATTTCTCAATTTATCCTTCCAAAAAGATGTTTTTCCTCAAAACTATATCCTTCCTAAAGGATATTTTTCTTAAAAAGATCAAAATTTCTTAATTTTATCCCTTTACACAGATTTTTGAAAGACAACTTGAATACCTCTCGGGATGAAGAGAAAACGATAAAGCGAGAACTAAAAGGATTTCAGGCAAATCCTTTCAAGCCGCCACTCCAGAATGTTAGGCGAAGTCTTCATATTCGCCACTCAAGGATTTCAAATGAAAGCTTTCAAGCTTACCGACAGATTTCAAGATAAAGGATCCTACAGAGAAAGGGTCCAAACAAGCTCTATAAAGGAGGAACTCGTAACTTCAGGATCTTGAAAGTGGAGGGTCCTACGGAGAGGGGACTTGTAGATCCTTGATTTTAGAGAGGAGTTCAATAGAGAAGGAACTACTACTCGAAGAGTACGCTAAGGAAAAGGAGTTCTGTGGACAAAGAACTTAGAATCCTAAGGCTTCAAGATCTCGAAAGCGAAGGGTCCTACAAAGAGGACTTGGAGATCTTTGATTTCAAAAATACGAGGACGAGAGTTCTATATAGGAAGAACTTCCACTCGAGGAATACGCCAAAGAAATGAGTTCTATGGAGAGAGAACTCATATTCTTAAAGCTTCAGAGAGAAAATACTTGGTCTAGCGTGTTGCAGCTCCGGGAGAGTAAAACGTCCGACAGGGAAGTTGGACAGATTTAGTTATGACCAGTTTGCTTTACGACCGTGAAGGGAAAGCAAATCCACTTGGACGCCCAAGTTCGCCTTTTGACCGTGACGGGGAGGCAAAAAATATTTGGAGTTTCAGCTTGCTTTTTGACAGCGAAACAGACAACTTGGTTTTAGACAGCGAAGGGAAGGCAAAGTTGTTTGGATGACCGGCTTGTTCTTACAAAAAGGGGAAGACAAAGATATTTGAAATCTGCTCATATATTCGGGCACTTGGAGAATAGAACCCGCCTATCCGTTCGGGCACTTGGAGAATGGAAATCTGCACACAAAAAAACTCTTTTTCTACCTGTTTGGGGCATCCGGAGGGAGAACTCACGATTGGAAGGCTTTGGGAAGAGGAATTACTTGGAATCGCATGGCTGCGTCGGGAGTAAACTGTCCATCAGGGAAGTAGGACAAAATTAGTGCTTAAGGTCATTGCTTTATTCTTGTTCCACAAGTATAAGCAAAGAGGGGCATCTGTAATCACTAGTTTTGTTCGGACCTTGAACCCCCTTTAATTTGTGTTTACCTTGGGCTTATTAGGGCTATTAGGTAATTAAAAGAAAAAAAGAAAATGGAAAAAAGAATATATATATATATATATATATATATATATATATATATATATAATGCTACTATTACCTTATATTATTACTACTATGTTAGCATTATTATTATTATAAATATTATCATCATCATGACTATTATTATATTGATTATTACTATTTACCACTATTATCATATTATTATTATTATTATTATTATTATTATTATTATTATTATTATTATTATTAAGAAAATAAGACATGGATAAAAGCCCAAACTATGATTGAATAAATAAACAGTCCATTTAAAATACAAGCCCAAAATAATACAATAAGCCCGGCAAGCCCAATGGACAAAAAACCCTAAGCTAACCCTAATTACATACTATGTGATGCAGCTGCCACAAGCCATAGCCGTTGGATCTGGCACAAGATCAACAGTCCAGATCAAGTCTCCAGATGAAGCCCTAGCAAACCTGGTTCTTGTCGAGCACCGCGCACGCCTCCACAATTTGATCTCAAGCGCATCGGACGGCTCAGATGAGCCTAGAGATCCCACGCCCTTCACGCGCGACGGTTCCGTCGCCCAACGCGCCCACGCGCCTGAACGTTCTGACCGAAAGCCTGCCACAAGCACGCGTCTGCCTCCTGCAACCGGCACGCCTCTCCCGATCGGGCAAGTCCGGCAACATCAGAACGCAAATCAGAATCCGTCAGAAGCCCAAAAAACTGCAACAAAAAAACAATAAAGTGAAGGCATTTAATCAAAGAAAAAAGGACAGAATAGGAGAAGTCAACCCTTTTTGTCTTTCTTTCAAATGTAATCCGGATATAAAATCTGTGAATGAACCAATGTAAAGAGGAGAGCATTGAGAGAAAAAAATCAGTGAGCATGACATTGTAAACACAAAAACCATCGAAAATTTTCAGAGAAATAACAAGAAAAAAAACCTTCTAAGGTACTTTTCTACTCTTTCGATTGCATGCAAGCCCAAACTGTAATATCCCAATTTTGGGCTTGGAAGTTTAGGGTCTGAACCGGACCGATATGATTTTCGGCTCGAATATAAAAGGTTGTTTTAGGGAAAGCCTAGTTCGGGTTGCATTAAAAATATGGGAAAATATCTAAAAATCACCTTTTAATATATATAAGAGAGTGGTGAAATCAATTTTACAAAATAAGGTTTGGAAGTGTGACATTTCGAATTAGTGACTAAAATGTAATTTTTGAAAAGTTCAGTGGTGACTGTTTTGTAAGGATTGAAACTTTGAATCTTTAAGGAGCTAATTTACCCAAGATTGATTTCTCTAGATTTTTCTTAGTTTTTAATGATTCATTTAATGTTTAATTAATTAAAGGAAGATGGGAAAAACCAATTTTGAGATTTCATAACTAACTTTCTTGAAAACTTTCTCATCTCATTTTCTCTCAAAATTCCCTCAGCCAAACACATTTCTACAGCAACTTTTCTTTTGATTTTTACACTAAATGATGAGGTTTCAATCATCAATTGATTCCTAATCCTTTCTACATTAAATCCTCTTCATTTGCTTATTGAATTTTCAAGGATTTTGGCTCTAATCAAGGAGAAATCTACATTTAGAGGTAAGGATGTTCTTATCCTCTAAATACTCAGTTCTTTACTGAAATTCCCAAGTTCTCAATCCTTAAATTAAGTTTTATTAAAGGTTTTAATGTTGTGATCTTGATTTTGGCTTAAAACTCAAGATTTGGATTAAATCTTAAAGAAATCCGTGGTGATTGTTTGGGCTCTGTTTTGAGATGGCATTTTAATGTATTTTGGATGTATAATGATGTGTAATTGAGGTTTAATCAATGCAATCCTGAATAGGTTGATATTCCTAAGTTTTTGCTTATGAAAATGGTGGTTTTTGGGGTGATCTTGGTGTTCTGTTATAGTTGGAGGTATAAGGACGAGTTTAGGTTCTTTTTTTTATGTTAATTGATGTTTAAGAATGTTTAGAAGTGATGGATCTTGGCTGGGTAATGTTGTGGAAGAGTTTGGAGGTGTTTTCGGTTGTGTTTGGTAGCCGAAATGTTAGTTTTGGTGAGAGCAACGAGTTTAGGTGTAATGGCTGAAGATTTTAATGCATGATGATGCATTAATCCTCTACTTTTATGTGTTTAAAACATGGGAGGCATCTTCGGATCCTTGTGGTGTTGATCTGGAGGCTTGAACGGCGTTTCGGCAAGCTTGCGAAACAAAATTGGTGAGTGGAGTTGGATTCCCAGCTTTGTATCGGATATTTGAAGGTTTGGGAGCTTAGTTTAAGTCTAATCAACTTAACTAAGCTCAAGAGTAAGTTTTCGGAAAAACTCTCTTGGATGAGCCATGGATTGGTTCGATGCACTTGTTGATAATTGCATGTTTAAATTCTGTTTTTGAAAGCATGTTTAGGGTGGTTAATGCTGGTTATGTAAGCCATTTATTGAAGGATGCTCAAGGTAAGATATCCTTGGTTTGATTTGTTTAAAATGTGGATTGATGTATAGTGATGCATGTTGTAAATGGCTTGTTTTAGATGCTTTAAAACAATGGATTATTGATGATAATTGATGTATATTGGCAAGTGATGTGTTGGTTTTAAAGTACCTGAATCAGATATAGTTAGCCGGCTATAGGATTGGGTGCACCGTGAATTAAGTCGCCTTGGATGTTGAGGGGTTGTAATCGTACCGTAAACTCCATCCAAGTACACTAACGAGATATCGCAATGGTGGTTAAAAGTCCATGTGTGGATCTTGTGTTGTGTGTCTTGTGTTCTCGTTAGTGATGTTATACAACTACCGATGAGTGATATGGAGGGGTTGTGATTGTATCGTTAAACTCCATCACGGGTGTTGAGGGGTTGTGATTGTACCGGTAAACTTCACCTTGTGTGTTCGGTAGTGTGTATGAAGCGTATGGGACAACGCTTGTAATGCGCGTATCCAATTGTGTTTTATGTTGTAAAAGGTTGTGATTTATCACTTGGAAGCCAATATGACATGTAATTGATATTGAAGCATGAGATGCTTGTTGTGAATGCAATGTTGCATGAATAATGATGTTTAAGTGTTAACGGCATTACGGAAAGTGTTTTTATAAAATGCATTATTGTGTTGTTTCTTTAGAGCATGCCTCACTAAGCATTTGTGCTTACGCTCTCTCTCTCTCTCTTGAACCAATAATGCAGATAATTGAGGTGTTTGTGGGTAGCAAGGAGGCTAAGAATCCAAGGGAAGGCTAAGCTCATGTATGGTGACTATTTCACAACATTATTAGATTTTGATATTTGGCAATGGGAACCTAGGTTGTGTTTTTGGGAGATGTTTTGGACTCCCTAGTTGTGGCATGATGCCTTAATGTATTGGATATGTAAATGGCCAATTTGGTTCTTGCTTTGATGGTTGTATGCTTTGGACATTAGGATGCATGCCTATAATCTTGTGAATTTTCCTAATTGATGTCATAATCGTGTTTTGTTGATGCAAACATGTACCTAATATGTATGATGACTTGTTGGCATGATTAGGAAGTCATTATGATGTATTTGAGTGATTAAATGTATTTTAAACCAGCAAAATCTGCACTTTCTGGGCAGTCCGTATCGAAACGGGCACTAATGTTTCGGAACGGGGGCATGTAATGGCCTTCGTGTACCGAAACGGGTAGAGGTCGTTCCGAAACGTTTTTGCCACTGTCAAGCCCTGTTTCGGAACAGGTCTCGAAACAAACCCGCGTTTCGGAACGGTCAACCTCCGTTCCGAAACACTTGACCGTTGGGCACTGATTTGAATGGTTTAAGGTTTGCAAGCTTTACGTTTTAGTCCTGAATTTTGTATTTGCAATTGTTTGAGTTTGAGATGTCCGTTTGAGGTGAAATTTGACAAGGAAGCATGTAATATGACTAATTTGATATTGGTAATTTAAAAATCAGTTAAGTCCTCCATCTTTCCAGAATTTACATTTTGGTCCCTAACTTTGTATGTTGTGCAATTGAGTCCCTTATTGCTTTTCGGTCGCTGTGATTTTGAAGTATTCTTTTCTCAAGAGTACACTTAAGGTTAAAGAGCATCTAGATAAGATTAAAAAGAAAAAAAGGGTCATTAATCAAGGTTGACTTTGGTTTTCCCCTTGTAATCTTCGTAGTTCGGGTCAACCGTCTAGGCCGGGCTAAGGGGGTTACACAAACAAAAAATAAAGGAAAAACAGAGGAGAGTCTAGGGTTTTTCGTCGCGTCTTTTCATCTCCACGCCCGTCCGTCTTCCCCCGGTGACAAGCCCGTTCGTTTTCCTCCAAGGAAACATAGCGGTGAACCGATGAGGGTTCGAAGTGAAGTGAAAATTCTTCTCTTTTAAAAGGGGAAGCAAAAAAAGGAAATTTTGGTCTCGGCTTTTTGAGAAATTTTTAAGAGAAGAAAAGAGGGGTTCGTCTTCTTCTTTGCGTTGTTTCTCTAAGTTCTCCGGTGCCGGAAGTTGGTCGACGGCACCGGTAAAACCCAATCCCCTATTTTGAAAACCCTAATCGGGTGAGAGGGGAAAGGCTGTGTTTTAATCCGAAATGGGTAAAAGGGTAACCGTTTCTTTAAAATGATTTTTTATGGCCTGTTTGTGTTTTAAATTTGGTTTATTTACCAATTTATTCCCTCCGTGTTTTTGAAAACGTTCTCACAGGGGCTTCCATCTTTCGAAATACCATCTCTGGTTACTGTGGTTTTCAAGCCTTTACATTTTCGTCCCCTAATCTGTTTTAAGCGACGCATAATGGTTTAATACTCATTTCGGTCCCTATAAATTTTAGCGTTTTTTTATTTCGGTCCTTGTTTGGACGATTTAACGTTTTTTAATGGTTTATTTCCCTAAACGGTCCTCACAATCTGTACCGGTTCAGATTCAACCCATTTCAGTATGTTTTTTTTACACAGTTTAGCTTTCGTATCATATGGAAGTTTCCTCATTTCTTTAAATTCATGTCTTACTTTACATGTTGTACATATATGCATGCTTAACTCGTGATATACGGTTGTCGTGATTTACAATTACCTTTTTTACCATCCAGTTTATCGTTTGATGTAAATAGTGCGTAATGTTAAGTCATAACCTATGCATGTGCTCGCATGATTTACGCCCTCTTTACTGCTTGGTTTAGCTTGTTCGCTTTTTTCCAAGTGTGTTATCATAGACATTTAGGATTAATTACGTCACTTGCGTTTTTGCTCCTTTTGTTTTCATGTCTTGTTTAATTTGCTTGGTTTATTGTATGCCATGTTTGATGAAATTAGGAGTCATACATGAATTTATAAAATGCAATGCGAGCGTCTTTTTATTCAGGAACGAACGAGGCCAGTACCAGTCGTAGTGGTGGTGGTTCGGACGTTCTTTCTCGAATATTAAGGCCTTTAAAATTCACTCAATTGTATAACCAAATTTTGATATGAATCGTCACTTTAATTCACAAAATTTAATAGTAATTAAGCGGTAATGTTTTTTGTACCGATTTTCGGGCACGACGGGGGTGCTAATCCTTCCCCGCGTGTAACCGACTCCCGAACCCATTTTCAAAAGAAAAATCTCTGGTTTTATTTTGGTGTCCGGTCTACCATTTTTAAATGGCCGGTGGCGACTCCCTTTATTTTCAAAATCCGATTAAATTTTTCGAAAACCATCTAAAAACCCGGTCCGTCCGAGCGACACCTGAGGTACTTATATTTTTAAATTTTTTTAGTCGCAACACGGAGTATTAGAAGTAGAACCATCTGCAAAAGGAAAACAATTTTCATTAAACTTTACATGTCGTGAAATGAAAATTCTCTCAGTATCATCCATACACTGATATGAAAATCAAATTTATGTTTGTTGTATGGTCGAAGCCAAGGGAAGCACTGACAACCAAATATCTTCAAGTTGTTATAATCTGGCTTCTTGTTGTATATCATTTGATGAGGAGAGATACCTCCCAACACAGGTGTGGGAAGCCTGTTAATCAAATAAACAACACTGATGACAGCAAACGACCAATATTGAAAAGGCATTGAAGAGTGCACAAGTAAAGTCGGAGTTGTTTTGATAATATGTCTATGTTTACGCTCCACAACACCATTTTGTTGAGAGATGTGTGGACACGTAACTCTATGTTGTATTCCTATTATTGCTAAGTCGGAATTAAGAGCCTGAAATTCACCTCCCCCATCTGTTTGAAGTGTCACAACACTGGTTGAAAACTGATTCTTAACAAGAGCAACAAACAATCGAAAAGCATGCAGAACTTCTAATTTATTGCGCAACAAATATAGCCAGAAATTACAGTTGTACATATCAACAAAAGTAACATAGTATTGAAAACCCGAGGACTTAACAGCTGAGGGTCCCCAAACATCAGCTTCAACAACTTCAAAAGGTTTATTGTAAACAGTAGTAGAAGAAGAGAAAGACAGCCTATGACCTTTACCTAATTGGCAAGGTCCACAAATAACATTTTTATCTACAACTACATTCTTATTTAGATCCATACTAACAACATTTGGTGACGGATGTCCCAAACGTTTGTGCCAAATCCAGTAAGTATCAGCAGTAACTTGAGAAGCAGAAGCATGTATGTTCGACGCAGTAGTATGACAAACGGAGCTAGCAACTGATTGTGAAAAATTGAAGAAATAAAGACCATCTCCAAGCCTTCCCTTAAGCAAGATGCTTCAAAGTTTTCATCCTTCACAAAACACTCATTAACATGAAACTCAAAATACACTGAATTGTCTTGTGTGAATCTCGAAACAGACAATAAATTTCGTGTAATTTGTGGAACGTGTAGAAGATGAGTTAAAGCAAGTGGTCGTGAGGCAGCGGATATTTTAGTTGTACTGATTTGCTTAATACTTAAAGTAGAACCATCACCAAGAAAAATTTTACCAGTACCTGAGTAAGATGAACCATGCTGACCATTTGGAGCACAGTATGTGACGTGATGTGTCGCACCGGAGTTAAGGTACCACCTGTTATCAACTGAAACAACTCTGTGAGCAATGAGAGAGTTAATATGAGCAGTATCATCAGTAGCTTCTGTAGGATTTTCTGCCGACGCAACAAAATGATCATAGGTCCTGACGGACTGATCAGAGGTATACTGAATGATATTAGCCTGTGAAACATAATTTGAAGAATCTTGTTGTAGTGAGAGCCCTTTAAATTTTTTGTTGAACCTGTGCCAACAACGATCTGCAAGATGTTCTAGCTTGCCACAAATCTGGCATTGCAGTTAAGCACGTCCACGAGACCTTCCTCCTGTATACTGTCCAGATCTTTGTCCTTTATATCAAGGACTGTAGTTGTAAGAACATGCTGCTCCTTGCTCATTCACCGAAACATCCTGATCATATCATGCCATATTAATACCAGCAGGCAATCGCATTGGGTCAGAAATACATGATTCTGCATCCATCAATACTGAGACTACCGCATCAAACGAGTATGGCTCATGGCTAACAGTTATGGTTGCTACAAATGGTTCAAACTCAACTGTCAAACCATTCAGGACAGTAGCTATTTGTTCGACTTCAGAGACTGCACTCCCACTTGTAGTTAACAACTCACACATCTCTTTAATTTGCGTTGTATATTCCCGAATTGATAGAGACCCTTTCTTAAGCGCACGCAATCAACAATGTAAATGCATAATTTTTGTTGTTGACAGTTTTGAATAGAGTTTGAGTATCTCATTCAAAATCTGCGCTGGCGGTTCTGCTCCCACCAGATGAGGTAAGATTTTTGGACTGATAGTTGACAACAGCCATGAAGCGAGCTAACTGTCTTGCTTCTTGAACTTCTTATAGGATGGATTAACTACACGTTGTCCGTCTAAATCTACCATAAGCTTCGGAGGTTTTGATTGGAAGCACTTTAATAGTTCGGTGGTTCAGTTGACAAAATTTTGAGTTTAGTGGTCAAAATAGGATCAACAATAATTCAATGGTCATAAGTGTAGTTTATCATATATTTTATTTGAAAATTTTAATACCTTTGCTCAATTTTATTGTTAACTTTTACACTGTCGTTAACTTCTAACCTAACAGCTATAAAAAAAAAAAGGCAAGGTAACTTTCATTCCCTACGTTTATAGTTTTTATCAAATTGACCCTTAAAATACTATAAACGTAGAGGACTGAAAATTTCGTATTATTCAATTAAGGATATTTTTATGGTAAAAACAAAGACATTCAGTTTTTTCTTGTGATTAGATGACATAAACACACTGTTATTCCCTTACAAAAGTGTGAGTTAACAGTATTCTAACAAGAAACATAAGTTAATCGACTCCACTGTGTCTGAATTCATAGCTGATCATCTTCAGAGAGTCACACTTGGGAAGTTGCAGTGTCCACGACCTGATCGAAAAGAAACCAAATTAGAGAGATTTAGGACCAAATTTGAAGCTTGTAATAATCAGACAGTCAAAAAAGCTTACTTGGGTTATTTCTGGTTTGTCTAGCTAAGCCATTGAAGTAGCAGGTTGCACCTTGTTTTCGGAACTTAGCCCAGTATGAGCTAAATGCATAACTTGCATGCCAAAACACCGATACCGGCTCGTAACACGGTTGTCCAGGGTTCAATGCAGCACAAGTTTGGTTACCTTGGCTACAAGCATACGACAAAGCTGAAGACAAGTTTGCTGTGTCGACACCCGGAGCCACCTCGCACCAAAGCTTACCCCTATACGGTACGTTGTTTCTGGCAGCAGGCAGTGGTTTGTAACTGGAGAGAGGCCGCCTCCCGGTGATATCGATATCGTAAATTGGCGTCCCGTTCGAACGTAGCAAGCCCCAATGCCTTTCGGTTGTTGGACCTGGCTTTTGGTTTTCGTCATATAAGGAGAAAATGAATGTTGGTATGACTGCACCAGGTCTAGCAGGGGTCCCTAATGGTGGCTTAGCAGTCATTTTTTGTATCAGTTTTCGGTTATAAGTGGCTGCATTATAGATATTCGCCCCGACTTGATCGATATCCCCTGCAGTAGGCCAACCTGTTTCGCCTATCGCAATCCGGATATCGGGGTATCCAAGTTTTCTCATTGCGAAAATGACCGAGTCGAGCATTTGGTCTAACAGATTTGTGTAAACTAAGCCAGTGTTATGGTCAGTTTGATTTGCTCTCCCTCTAAAAAGAGCAAAATCTAAGCTGATGTTCCTCGAGTTAGCCGACCATGCTAAATAAGGGTAAACATCGATGAAAAAAAACGATTTGGTTCCGTTCAAAAACCTCAGCAATGGTGCCATCACCGTATCCTTAATGTCGGACCGAAATTCACCGCTCGATGGCGGAAAAGTCGATTGCAATACATCCATCGCTAACGGGGTACTGACCTTGATGTTCTTAATATCATGAGCATTCAGCGAGTTCTTAATCCTACGCATCGCTGGCACAAGGCTAGGCCAAATTCTCCGGTCGTGACTGAGTACTTCGTTGCCAACCAAAACAAACCGGATCATCGTATCGGGGTAGAAATCTAGGACATTGCTTTGAACCCATTGCTCAGCAGCTGATTGGCTTGACGCGATGCGGATTATGTCATTGTTTGGAACCATAGTGGACACACTAATATTGGTCCCTGAAAGAAGCTTCAACATCTCATGGTCTGAATCATAGAGCTTCATCCGGCCTGCATTCATCGATCTCACGGTCTCGATGGTTCGATACGGCGATGGCAAATTGTCGCCTTTTCGACCATAGTTCACCCCTATCTTGCTCGAGATATCAACAGCTGCTCCACCATGAAAAAACAACAGGGTTTAATTCAATAACGCACACACACAACCAAAAGACAGCATTTGTGACATTGAAAGACTTACAGGAGACAAGGACAGAGGACAAGAGGATTGTTGCAAGAAGAGCCGCCATTGTTGATATTATCAAACAGGTTGTCTTCTGTAATGCGATGGATTTGGCCCCTTTGCTTTATAAAGAGGGAAATTAGGGTAAATTAAGTGAGAAGTAGCTAAGATTAGTTCAATGATGTTTATGAGTTTCTTTAGTTTATTACAATCAAGAAAAAGGACATGAAACAAAGATTTTATGTTATTGATAATGTACATGAAAAGCCTAAAGATTATGAAGTATTATATATGGTGGGTCTTCTTGTCTCCTTGATTGAATATATATATATATATAGAGAGGTTAAGATTCGTTAACACAATGTAAAACTGTTAAAAAGTTTTAATCTCAACCATTAAAATCAGTTAATACAACGATACAATGAACGTGTAAACTTCGGATTCATAATTCAAATGTAATTAAAAATTAACAATGATTATTGTCAATTTAAAGAATGTGAATATATTATACAATTCCTCTCCCTCCAAACCTATTTTTCCTATGTGAAAACAAAACAAATCAATTGGCTAGCTTTTGAAGAAACAACAACAAAAACAAAGATAAACATAATATGACCATATAACATTCTTAGTTATCATCTCATACAACAGCTCAATATGGTTCTTTTCTTTTTTGCCCATACCTTTCCAAAATTATGTCCGGTAATGTATTTCCAATTTTCCATCACCGGCCATCAGACGAGCTGAATGTTGCCGAAAATCCTGAGGGCTTCGCAGGAATACTCGACTGGGTTTCGGAGTATGAAAAATCACCAAACATCGTCGAAGTACCTTCATCTGCTTGCCATTTCTGTAGGAACTGAGGGAGGCTCATGTGAAGGTCAACACTAGAGTTTCCATCATCCTCTTGGGTTGTAGGTTTCCACTGCTCGACGAGAGGGCCGAGCACATTGACAGCATGCCCCATATCGGGTCTTTGATACGGCTCACGAGCCGTGCAGTGACCAGCTAACTCGGCTACCTTGAAGATTATTGCCATTGTCTCCTCGTCATCACAGTTGATTGTTTCATCGACCACTTTGGGAATGTTGTCTTTGTTGGTTAGAACCCTGCGGAACCATGTCACTAAATGTGATTTCTCATCAGGTAAGGTTACGTCTAAAGCTTGCCGGCCGGTGATTATCTCCATCAACACCACTCCAAATGCAAACACATCCACCTTTGTCGTTACCCTTCCAGTTGCTGTCGAGATCGAAAGAAAAAAGTATATGTTTAGAAAAGAGAATGTAGAGCTAAGCAGATTATAGTCTCAACAAATTTCAAGATAATCAAATTACCAGCATATTCGGGAGCAAGATATCCAAATGTTCCTGCCAGTTTTGTCTCCAAAGAGTACTTTCCCTCAGGTGCATTCTTAACAAGGCCAAAATCTGCAACCTTTGCCCTCATGTCATCGCCGAGAAGTATGTTCGAAGGCTTCAAATCGCGGTGAATGAAACTTTGTTGTGCCAAGGAGTGCAAATACTCAACCCCTCTTGCAACATCCAGTGCAATGGTGACCCTTTGCTTCCAGGTGAGTGGAGCAAAGCCCTTTTCACGCCATTCGAAGAGATGCTGACTAAGGGTACCTTGCGGCATATACTCGTAAACCAGGAGCCTCTCGTTGCCGTTAATACAGTAACCCAAAAGTGCAACCAAATGCCTGTGCCTAACCTTTGTAAGCACTGCGATTTCGGCTTGAAACTCATTCATTCCTTTAGTACCTTTTTCCGCACACTCCATCCTCTTGACGGCTATCTGCATGCCATCAGGCATTATGCCTTTATACACAATCCCGAAACCCCCTCGTCCTAATACATTAGCCTCGTTGAAATTATCAGTCACCTCTCTCAGGACTTGTATCGAGGCAGCAACGTTTCCGCCCTCAAAGAAATGACAATCACTATGATCACCGCTACTTTGGCTTTGCATTTCAACAGGCAATCCTCCGTAGCCATTCATTGCTTTACCGATCACCCCATTATTAACTACTCCGTTCTCGGCATCACCGGCATTGCCATCCATCTTACCGAATTTCCCATACTTCTTGTTCATCACATACTTGTAAGAAACAAAGCAAACAACAACAACGAAAACCAATACACCAATGACAATACCGACAATCAAAGCAACCGAATTCTTACCATTGCCACCGTTTTTCGAGTTACCATCTGAACCATCACTAGACCCTCCAGAACCTGGAGTTCCACCACCACCAGAACGGGTAGATTTTCCTAGTAAACTATTCCCTGAGTAATAAAACTTCACCGAAGACGAAAATTTCGGAAAATCTCCGGTGAGATTGTTATTAGACACATCGATAAGCTGCAAACTACTCAACTTGGTTAGACCATCAGGGATGGGACCTGTTAAACTATTATCATTCAGATTCAAGTTCTTCAACATTGTAAGATTCGCAAATGCCGGAGAAATCGTCCCGACCAGATTTTTCTTTGCAAGATTCACAGTAATCACAGATTTCTGTGAATCACAAGTAACAAAAACCAATTGGCAAGCATCATTTCCAGACCAATCATCAGAAAGGAAAACAGGGTACCCAAAACCTCCAGCAATCTCAAGCAATGTGGTAACTTGAGGATCACAAGGATTTCCATTATTATTACAGAAATTATTAGTCCCATTAACAGCAATGCTCTCAACTGAGCTGGGAAATTTCGGAAAAGGACCCTGCAATTTGTTATTAGACAATGAAACATTCTTCAAACTGGGAAGATTAATTAAAGAACCCGGGACAGGCCCAGTCAACTGGTTTTCCCTAAGCTGAAGATCGAAAAGACCCACACATTTAGACAAATCTGGGATCTGACCGGTGAACAAGTTTTTATGAACCCAGACCTGAGACAACTGTGTCATGCTGGATAAAACATCTAAAGTACCTGTGAACCCAACGATCTGGTTGTTGATCCAGAGATTCTTAATCATCGAACCGCCGAGAGAAGCCGGCAATGTACCGCTCAAGTTGTTGTAAGACAACCTTATACTTTCTAAACTGCTCAAAGATTCGAACACATCGGGTAATGTACCGTACAAGTTGGTGTTGTCTAGTTGAACTACGACGAGGCTTGTCGATTGGGACAAATCTGGGAAAGTCCATGGACTCAGCTTCGTGTTTTCACTTAAACTCAGCGTTTGAAGACTGGTTAACCCGAAGAAAGCGTCGGGTGAGACCGATGTGAACGCATTGTCGTCGAGGAAAATTGTTTGTAAGTTTGAGAGATTGGCGAAAGATGGGACGGACCCAGATAAGGAGTTGTGTTGAAGAGATACCGTACGGAGTTCCAACAAGGTGGCGATGTCGGGAGGAAGTGAGCCGGACAGGGATTTGGAAGCTAAGTTGATGGCTGTTACGCGGTTCGATTTGTCGCAATTGATGCCTGGCCAGCTGCAGTAGTTGTCGGAAGAGGTGGAAGACCAGCCGGTGGGAGATGGACGGAAGGATGAAGCTAGTTTTAGAATAGAAGCGCCGTCGTCTGCGGCGGCGAGGACGGCGGAAAGAAGGAGAAAAGGGAGGAGGAAGTGACGGTGGTTGATGTTTTCCATTGTAGGAATGAAAACAAAGAATGAAGCAAACGCTTCAAAATAAAGCGTTATAGTTATTAATTTCAAGAGAAAAATAATATAGTATTCATTACAAATTAAAGGAATTTTTTTACCAGAAATTATTACATCGACGAATTATTAGATTTTTGGTTTTAGACTTATTATACATCAATTATAAAAAATTAAATATAAAATTACTATTTTTTAAGGATAATGTTTTGAAAACCATATCAGTAGATTAAATAATTTTTAATTATTTGTTTTAGTTTCTAACTTTTATTAATTCATCTCCTAATCACATTTTATACGATTTTATGTCATGGTTCAAATAATTAATTATTAGTTTAATCGATCAGTTCGATCTAATTCTAAACAACACAGAAATAGTATATAGTAGAATATATATCAACTAGTATTTTTTTTATTTAAAGAATATCTTAGCTGTACTTGTTTTTGCATAAAGGGACTTTCGTGCTTGATCAGAAATAAAGAATAAGAATCTGCCATTAATTATGCCGTAATTTTCAGATTTTTAATCATGTGAATATTGTTTTTTTTAATAATTTTTAACATTGTTTTGTTGTCTTTTAATGGTATGAACTTCAAATATAAATATATATATTATTTCACTGATATTTAGTTTGTTTAACAAGACGAAGTGTTAGCGGATACTTTTTTTGTGGATTTGATTCACGAAATGTAGTACTATTTTTGAGAATAAATTTTTTTAGAATGATTCATTATTTAGCATATTACTGAGAATGTTTTATTACATTGTTTGGTTTGTTTGACAAAAATATAAAATTAAAGCTTTTGGTTGATGTTTTAGAAGATTACCATAATGCATATTTTTACAAAATTATTCTTGTAATATATTTTTTTAACTGGTCAAACTTCCAATATTAAAGTCAACATTTTCATAAAAATTCTTAGAAAATATATTTTGCTATTGTTTTTAATTTATATAGTTTTCTTTTATAAATTTCTTACACAAATAATTAAATATAGTTTTTGATGGTATAATACAATATTATATATTTGAATATCTGTGATTCATTATGATTATATATTTGAAAAATACAGTAAAAAAATTCATAAGCTGCTAAATAATATCGCATTCACTACTAAATCAAATATACTAATAACTAACTATAAATATTATATTTATATATTTTATTACTCAATTTACACTATTTTAAAAATTAAAAATCTTTCTTTAAAATCTAAAATTTCAAATAAAATTTGCAATGTGATTTAAAATTAAATAATACAGATTTTTACCATATAAAGAAAAAAATATGATTATTTAGCGAAGAAATAATATTAAAAATTATTTCTAATATTTATTATTATTTTTAATGATGAGTGTGGTTTATATATTTTATTATGCAACAATTTAAGTTAGATAAGGATTTATTTTAAAATATCAAAACAAAACAAAAATTCTTGGAGAAATAGAAAATATTGATATATTTGAATGCAAAATATTATTTTAAGGCTATTTTAGTCAAAGTGGTGTGAATTGTCTTATACTTAAGAATAGGGTTGGAATGACATTCCCACCATTTTAGAGAAAAAGAAGCTACTATTGAGAATGTAGTATTACCCATTTAGGAAATTCTCCTACCAAAACATGTGTATGTGATTTCGAAAAAGATTGTTCCTCTTGGTAGAGGTGTTCAAAAATACCCGACTCGATTGCAATGTGATTTAAAATTAAATAATACAGATTTTTACCATATAAAGAAAAAAATATGATTATTTAGCGAAGAAATAATATTAAAATTTATTTCTAATATTTATTATTATTTTTAATGATGAGTGTGGTTTATATATTTTATTATGCAACAATTTAAGTTAGATAAGGATTTATTTTAAAATATCAAAACAAAACAAAAATTCTTGGAGAAATAGAAAATATTGATATATTTGAATGCAAAATATTATTTTAAGGCTATTTTAGTCAAAGTGGTGTGAATTGTCTTATACTTAAGAATAGGGTTGGAATGACATTCCCACCATTTTAGAGAAAAAGAAGCTACTATTGAGAATGTAGTATTACCCATTTAGGAAATTCTCCTACCAAAACATGTGTATGTGATTTCGAAAAAGATTGTTCCTCTTGGTAGGGGTGTTCAAAAATACCCGACTCGACTACCCGAACACAAATAATCAGATATTTACCCAGAATTTTTTGTTCGGGTCAAGTACCCAGCCCGCCATTTCTCGGGTCGGGCCCGGATCAAAATATTATGAATTTTCGGGGTACCCAGATATATTTAAAATTAATATTTTTTATATGCAATATATATATATATATTAAACTAATAAAAATATTAATATTTTTATATTTAAAAAATACATATTTTTATCTTATAATAATAAATATCTTTTTTTATATTTTGTATTAAACCAATAAAATATTTTTATATTTAAAAAATATTTTTTAAAAAATTTCAGGTACCCAAATACCTGATTTTCCGGGTACCCGCAATTTTCGAGTACCCACTAACGGGTACCCGCAATAATCGGGTCAGGACACAAGCCAAAAATAGTATTACCCGATGATTCAGGTACCCGGTAGTTTGGGTACCCGAGTACCCGAATTTGAACACATCTACCTTTTGGTAATAATCTTTTTCGCGAACCAAACGCCCCTTAAGTTTTTTTTCAAATACCTAACCGCACTCCCTATCATTATAACTTTCCTTTCTTTTTAATCTTTATATGACCAGCCGTGATATCAGTCAAAATTTTGGTTGTCGATTGCCGATAAACCTTTTTTGTTTCATTTTTAATTTTTAGTTTTTAAATTCAACATTTCTGTTCTTGTGACATGTTTTTATCTACCTTTTGGTACATATCTTCTTCCTTTTGACACGATTTTTCCTCTTAATCGGTCATTTGATCACTTTTTTATTTTTCTATCAGGATTGGATTTGACGTCGCCACGACTGATTAAGATGGCGCTCTTTTGATTATCATGTTGATCTTCCTATTTTGAACCCTCGAACTATATTTGAATATTAGCTCATTGTCACCGCTCTTGTTCGCAGTTGAGCTTGTGTCATATTATCATCTCTTAATTATGGTTTAATTCGAAACATTGAACGGTTAAGAGTTGAAATTGAGCCTAAATGATAAGATTGACAAAAAATGTATTTTTTACGCGAATATATTAATAATTTTATATATACTTGTTGATGGTCAAAATGATTAGGGGTTGAAGACGATAGTAGGGGCAATCGTTCTAGGTTAGAGCTCAAGTATTGCTCTCATTTTTGTATGGTGATAGCCTTGGGGATAAAATGTCTTGGTACCTCTCGGTTGCATGCCTAGTTTTATATCACTTGGACATGTGTCAATATGGGGTTGTCCTAGCGTGTTGATTGGACTAAGTATGACTATATGTTCTAAGTTCTCCTTAGCATCTGTGATGGGCACATGTGTTGTCACGTAACCAGTAAATAGGGTGCGATGTTGTTTGTGGCTTTGTCTGGTCGCCACATATTGCGAAAGGTGTCGCATGGTTCGTGGACGATTATGTGCGTTATGGTCCGCTTGTCGACAGGTGTCCAAGTGATCTTATTCACCCTGGTTTCGACACGTGTCGACAGGTGTTTGTAGATGCTAACAATACTCAATTGAATACATATCCAACTCAACTCGAATTGACCAAGAGATCCGAAAATTGACTAAAATCAAAATTTAGTCTGTTTGATATTGACCCGAACCGAAAACCGATCCGATGCTGACTCGACTCGAAAAAGCAACCGATCTAATATTGACCCGACCCGAAAAATCAACCGATCTAATATTGACCCGACCCGAAATTCAACTTATCTGATATTGATCTGACCTGACACCTAACTGACCTGAAATTGCATAGACCCGATTTAAATCCGAATCAAACCAAATCTAATTCGATCCGAACCTAAACCGAATGCGACCCAAACTGAAAATCAAACCGAATAGAATTTACCCGAACTGAACTCGAACCGAACGACCTAATTACCACCTCTAATTTGATTTAGGGTTTTTACGTTTTCTTTGTATGGTCATGTTTATGATCTAGAGACGTTAGTTTTGTTATGAATATATCCAGATCAAGTTTGTTTACCTTAGTTGTAAACTCACATTGTATTTTTGAATTTTTCCTCTTTTAATAAAAGTGACGTACTCACATTTAAAAAAAAAACAAGACGAAGTGTTAAAATTTTTAAGTTATATTAGAAATCTAAATTCTAACAATGTGAAAGTAGAAGCTTAGATTAGAAAGATCTTCTTTATAATATACCTATACAATATTACTTAGTTTAAATTAGTCCGTCAATAAAATAGATATTAATGATTATAAAAAATGTTTTTAATATAAAAAGTAAATAGAAGAACCCAACAAGTGTCCCACTGAAAAAGTAGAAGATGTTCATTCTAGGAGACAGGAGTTCAAATCGCTTTGTCTACAAAGTGTATGTACATTGTCAAAGGGTTAAAAATATTTATGAACAAATACTATCTTATAATCACCTTTAAACTATTTAAAAAAAAGTAAATGGAGAATTTTGATTAAAAAAAAGTAAATAGAGAATACCACCAAAAGATACAGCTGTTGATTAGCTGATACCATACAATGAAATTCAATTCTTACCCTTTTTTTCCATTCGTGGATAGCGCGTTTCTCATTTTTTTTATTTTGATTTATTCCATATATGTAACATTTAGTTGGCCAAGAGATCTCATTGTTAAAATGTTTATATTACTCAATTTTGTATAAATTTAAATTTTGATATAAAAATTTAATATTTTTATATAATAAAAAAAAGTTGGCCGAGACTTGATTTCTTTGATCCGTTATGTTTGGGCTTGGATTTAGGGTAAAATGAAATTTTGTGCTAACAAATTTTAAAAATAGATAATTTGATTATTGACCCCTTTCTATTATCTAATTTCAGTTAAAAGGTCTAAAGGTTACATATTAAATGAGATTTTAATGGGCTTTATTATAAGGTTTAATACTCATTGGAATTAGGGCTTTCATCTTATGCCTATAAATATAGACTTTTGAAGAAAGCATTGTACACAACCCTACATTGAGAATATAATAGAAGTCTCTCTCTTTGTCTCTCATCTTTACTCTTATTTATCTCTCTTGTTCTTCTTTACTTTATTCACAACATGTTATCAGCACGAAGCTCTAACCAACTGAGGTATTTTGTCGTTCGAATCCTAAATGAGTTATTAAAAAGAATTTGATACTAGCATGAATCAAAGTTAAGTTCTTCTCCCTCAATTATATTTTAATTATTGATTCTCTTTCTTTCTTTAATCTTTAACTTGACTTTTAATTTTTGAAAAATCTTTAGTTGTTTTGTGTTAGTGTAGCCATAGAGTGACTCAATTATCGTGGTTCTTGTCGACAATTCCCGAAAAAGATTTTAACAAGATATTGGTAACAACATCTACCATATATTTCGATATAGCGATCGATTAATCATTCTTATTTATATATCCTTATAGTTGTTTATTTGTTTAAGAATGACAATTCATTTGTAGTGATTATATTTATGTTTTCTTTTGTTAATGTTGATATTTTAACCATGTTTTGAGTTTTACATGATATCTTTAAATGGCTTGGAATAACAAAAGAGATTGTGAGGAGATGTCTTGGTCATGTATATCTACATTGTCCTTGAGAGAAAAATCAATATCGTATTGGATATATATTGGTTGCTCAATTATTCTTTAATAGTATGATTGTTATAAAGTCTATATTTTCTTGAAAGCAATATTATTTGTGTCGAAAAATTCGACTATAGACTTCTCCCAAGTTCAAGTTACGAAAATCGTCTTGATCCAAAAAAAAATTTTATGGGGGGCATTCCCTGAAGTGAATGCAAGCATGATGTTTATTCCATGCGATTATTGGACTTATGTCATTCCTTGAAGTGAATGCAAGCATGATGTTTATTCCTTGCGATTATTGAATTTGTTTCATTTCTTGATGTGAATACAAACATGATAATTGACGAGTTCTCAAATATGACATATTTCATTTGCTATTTTTCTAGTTATTAGGACTTCTTGCTGCTTAATATATGTTGTTTTTGTTATATTTTGTGCAGGGATCCAATTCTAGAAATAGTAGTGAAAAGGGGGCATTTCTGTAGTTTTTTTATATATTCTGTCATGACTAGCATCATGGGCACGACACCTGGCACGACTCGTCTGACGTGGTAGTGACATGGCAACTTCTAGAAGATCCTGGAATGTTCCGAGAGAAGATTCGATCCAATTATCAGTTTTATCCGTTTGGTTTTATTTTGAATTTTAATAAACATTTGAATTTGAATTGTTATTTCTTATCTCTTATCCTTGTAATCTAAGCCTATAAATACCAACCTTTGGTGAAGGCTTAAGATCATCTTCTAGCTTTGAGTTTTTTTATCTTTGTAAATATTTTTCTAGTTTTAATTAAAAGTTCTTCTTTTTCTTTATTTTATTTGTTTCGTTTATTTTATGTTATTTAATTATTTTTTTCCAAAATCAAGTTAAGCATGATAATCAATATCATGCTTAGCTAAATCTTTTAAGCCAAGAACCAGCCAAGTCAATTCGATTCGTGAGAATTGAACTTGCTTAAATTCTTTTGGGAAATTATTTTTATCTTTCTGCTTAGATAGTTTGGCAATCGGTCTTACTAAAGGATTTTAACCGTTTTTCAAATAAAAAAGAGCTCGTTGGTCTGGAATCGTTTAAAAACATAGTTGGGAGGAAGGATCGGCCTGTGGCAATTTCGACTTCCTATGAACACTCTTAGCGGCGATCCGCTAAGGAAAGATAAAATCAGAAGCGATTCTTTTTAGATAATTTATGAGTCGGGTTTTTCCTGCTTTCATTCTAAATATTTTAACGACGATAGACATGGTTGAATTATTTAAGAACCATCTTTCGAAGATAGACTTGGGAGGATTGGTTACTCGAGAGAGAAACAAGTTACGACGGGTTGGGCCTCGTAGACTATAACCGACATGATCCCCGAAATAAAAATCTATTTCAGTGATCGAAAGAATTGAAGGAGCTGGTTCGAGGCTATTTCACATACTTGGTTTTTCTTAATCTTTTACCTCTGCTATTTCATTTTCATCCAATATCAAATCACTCCCCCCATTTTATTTACTTATTTATGCAGATATTCCTGGAAGTAATAATTAAAGCAGTCTTCAGTTAATCATTCTAGCTAATCTCCCTGCGGATCGACCCTCTTTCCCTATATCTATTTAATTTCTTTATATTATTATTTATTGAAAGAGGTTAATTTATTCATTTATTTTTGATCGGTTAAACGACGACTTGTCAAAATTGGCGTCGTTGCCGGGGAGATTTACTTTAGGCATTTTGACTGATTTTTGTTTTATTTTTATGACCAGGAAGAACCTGGGTACTTTAGCTCCATACAACCCGGAAATCAAAGCAAGCGCTCGTAGAACTCACGGCGAAACACTTCGACGAAAGAAAAAACAAAGCACACGACGATCCGAACAGGAATCCACTTCCGAAACCACACCAGTCGAAGAACCTACACAAGAACCTGAACCGATGGCGAACCAAACGATCCGACAACTAAATGTCGCCCCTACTGTGCAACAACCACTCTGCATCGCTTTTCCTCAAGGCGATACTCCTTTCCAGCTCAAAACGGGATTAATTCACCTACTCCCTACTTTTAATGGCCTTCCTACTAAAAGCCCACATAAGCATCTTGCCGAATTCCATATGGTGTGCAGCAGCATGAAACCACAAGGGTCTCAGAGGACCAAATAAAACTAAGGGCTTTTCCTTTTTCCTTAGCTGGAACGGCTAAAGAGTGGTTATTTTGTTTACCTCCGAATTCGATTAATACATGGTCTGACCTTTCTCGTGTTTTTCTTGACAGATACTTCCCTGCGGCAAAAGCGACAGAAATTAGGCGAAACATATTGAGTATCCAACAAATGCACAATGAATCCCTATATGAATATTGGGAAAGGTTCAAGAAGTTGTGCGCAAACTGTCCGCAACATGGCTTATCCGAGCAAACACTCCTTCAATACTTATACGAAGGAATGTTACCGATGGACAAAAAGATGGTAGATGCAGCAAGTGGTGGCGCGCTCGTTAACATGACTCCTACTGCAGCGAGAACATTAATCTCCACAATGGCTACAAATTCACAGCAATTTGGTTCTGCAAGTGAACCCAGTCGACGGGTTCAGACAGTAAGCACAATTACATTAGAAAATAAGATTGATAATTTGACTAATATTGTGCATTCACTTGTTTCAGGAGAAATAGGAGCTGCTAAGGCGTGCGGGATTTGTACTATGCAAGACCACGCAACCGATTTATGCCCACTGCTGAGGGAAACGTCTGGTGCCCAAGTCAACGCCGTATACAATTTTCCCGGACCTCCCCAAAGGCCATATAATCCACAAAGCAACACGTTCAACCATGGTTGGAGAGATCATCCTAACCTTAGCTATGGTAATAGGAATCCAAATTTCCAAACTAGACAACCTCCCTACCAAAATCAAGCTCCCCAGAAATCTTCCCTTGAATCTATTGTTGAGAGGTTAGCCGTTTCACATGAAAAGTTCCAAACCCAAACGCAACCTCACCTTCAGGAACTAGACAAACAAGTTAGCCAATTAGCTCAAACAATAGGGCGTCTAGAGTCCCAAGGAAAATTGCCATCACAAACTAAAATCAATCCAAGGGAAAATGTGGGCGAAATCACTTTGCGAAGCGGGACCGTGATAGCACCTAAACCGCCAAAGAATGACGAGCAAAAATCCGAAGGCTCTTCGGAACACCAAAAAGAAAATTCTCCTTCCACTTCAGGTAACGTCAAATCTAAAATTCCTATTTCTACTTACGAACCCGTTCCACCTTTTCCAGGAAGACTAGCAAAAAGAGACAAAAAGGAGGAAGAGAAGGAAATAATAGAGGTGTTCAAAAAGTGGAAATTAACATTCTACTCTTGGATGTTATTAGGAAGGTTCCTAAATACGCAAAATTTTTGAAAGACCTGTGTACAAATCGAAGAAGGCTATCGGGAAACGAGAGAGTCAACCTTAGCGAGAATATTTCGGCCATTTTTCAAAAGCCATTGCCACCAAAGTACAAGAATCAAGGTATGTTTGCGATTCCCTGTAAAATTGGGAATGTGGGGATCAAAAGAGCTATGTGCGATTTGGGTGCCTCCATCAATGTCATGCCTCTAAATGTTTATAGAAAAATCTCAAATGATCCACTAAAGGAAACTAAGGTAACAGTACAATTGGCTGATAGATCGATTATTTATCCCGAAAGGGTGTTGGAAAATATTATGGTTAAGGTAAATAATCTCATTTTTCCCGCCAATTTTTACATTATTGATATGGAGAATGATCATAGAAACAATGGATCTGAAATTTTGCTTGGACGTCCCTTTCTATCAACCACACACACAAAAATCGATGTCCGTAATGGCATTTTAACCATGGAATTCGATGGAG
Organism: Hibiscus tridactylites; assembly: GCA_958450335.1. NCBI lineage: Eukaryota > Viridiplantae > Streptophyta > Magnoliopsida > Malvales > Malvaceae > Hibiscus > Hibiscus tridactylites. The sequence continues at coordinate 31,148,090 of OY288266.1, forward strand.
AGGTAGTGAAGTTTGATGTGTATAAAGCTATGAAATATCCTGATTCTGTCGCAAGCCTTAATTTTATTAATATCATAGATCCTTTGGCTAATGACTTTATCGGAACTGATTTGTTTCATGATTTTTGTAGGGAATTGGAAGATCTCAACGATGACGACTTAGGCGAAACAATCTCAACTCTTTCTTTAATTTCTGAACTTCAATTAACTCTATCACAATCTAAACCTCTTCCCTCAATTTTGCAGGCACCTCAACTAGAATTGAAACAACTCCCACCACACTTGAAATATGCATATTTGGGCGACAAGGAAACTCTACCCGTCATCATATCAAGCGAATTGTCGTCGCAACAGGAAGAGGAGTTGATAGCTACGTTGAGCATCCATAAAGAGGCAATCGGATGGACATTAGCCGATATCAAAGGCTTAAGTCCTTCCACGTGCATGCACAAAATAAAAGTGGATGATGGTGCAAAACCTATCCGAGAGGGACAACGACGATTGAACCCACCGATGATGGATGTGGTAAGACAAGAAATACAAAAATTGCTAGATGCCGATATCATCTACGCAATTTCTGTCAGTAAGTGGGTTAGTCCAATTCATGTTGTGCCTAAGAAAACGAGAATAACTGTTGTCGAAAATGATGGAGGGGAAAAGATCCCAAAGAGAGTTCAAAATGGATGGCGGATGTGTATCGATTATAGAAAACTTAATTCTCAAACCCGAAAAGACCATTTCCCTTTACCATTCATCGATCAAATGATCGAAAGACTTGCTGGAAAAACACATTATTGTTGTCTTGACGGATTTTCTGGATTTTTTCAAGTTCCTGTAGCACCCGAAGATCAAGAAAAGACTACATTTACTTGTCCATTTGGCACCTTTGCATATAGGCGAATGCCTTTCGGGCTATGCAACGCTCCGGCCACCTTCCAACGTTGCATGCTAAGCATTTTCTCCGACCACATCGAGCGAGGTATAGAAGTATTTATGGATGACTTTACCGTTTACGGTGATTCATTTTCTAAATGTCTCTCTAATCTTTCATATGTGCTTAAACGATGCATTGAGTATAATTTAGTGTTAAATTATGAGAAATGTCACTTTATGGTAAGTAAAGGTTTAGTTCTCGGTCATGTGGTTTTTGCAAAAGGTATAGCCGTCGATAAGGCTAAAGTAGACGTCATTCGCTCACTTCCATACCCCACTTCGGTGAGGGAAATTCGTAGTTTTCTTGGCTATGCATGATTCTATCGACGGTTCATAAAGGACTTCTCCAAGCTAGCGCAACCACTTTGTCACCTATTACAAAAAGATGTGCCGTTCGATGTACACAAAGCTTGTAGAGAGTCATTCGGTGAGCTGAAATTACGACTTATTTCCGCTTCAATTGTGCAGCCCCCGGATTGGTCGTTACCCTTCGAGTTTATGTGCGATGCCTCCGATCTAAGTGTAGGCACAATGCTTGGACAAAGAACTAAAGACGGACCACATGTTATCTCGTATGCCTCTAGAACTCTTGATTCGGCACATCAAAATTATTCTACAACAGAAAAAGAGCTTTTTGCTGTCATTTTTGCATTAGATAAGTTTCGCCCTTATTAGTTAGGAACTAAAATTCTTATTTTTTCTGATCATGCAGCATTGAAATACTTGATCAACAAAAAAGACACGAAACCTCGTTTGATTAGATGGATACTCTTGTTACAATAGTTTGACATACAAATCAAAGAAAAAAAGGGCAACGAGAATTTGGTGGCGGATCACCTAAGCCGCTTAGCGATATCGCCGAACGAACCCCCTTTACGAGATGAATTCCCAGATGAATCGCTAATGGAAGTTAAGGTAACATTCCCTTGGTTTGCCGATTTGGCGAATTTCTTAGCCACTGGTAAGGTCCCTAACAATTTGTCTCAATTCGCGGTTAAACGTATTAGAAGAGATGCTAGATATTATATATGGGATGATCCATATTTGTGGAAATTGTGTTCTGATCAAATAATTCGTCGTTGCGTAGGTAATAGCGAGGTAACATCTATACTTAAATTTTGTCATTCTTACGCTTGTGGCGGATATTTTGGCCCTAAACGAACTGCGCACAAAATCCTTGAGTGCGGTTTCTTTTGGCCTACTTTATTTAAAGATACTTACGATTTCTGCAAATCATGTGACAGATGCCAATGGGTTGGGAATTTAAGCCGTCGAAGCGAAATGCCATTAAATCCAATACCTATATGTGAAGTATTTGATGTGTTGGGTCTTGACTATATGGGACCTTTTATTTCATCCTATGGAAATCTCTATATCATTTTAGCGGTCGATTACGTTTCAAAATGGGTTAAGGCGAAAGCCACCCGTGAAAATGATGCAAGAACCACGACTAATTTTTTGCGTGACTTTATTTTTTCCAGGTTTGGGACTTCGAGGGCGATCATTTGTGATAGAGGAACACATTTCGTTAATCGGATTGTCAAAGCTTTGATGAGGAAATATGGCGTGACGCAACGCATATCAACAACTTATCATCCGCAAACAAACGGACAAGCGGAGGTTTCAAATAGGGAAATCAAATCAATCCTAGAGAAAATCGTCAAACCTAATCGAAAGGATTGGAGCTTGAAATTAGTCGATGCGTTATGGGCATACAGAACCGCTTACAAAGGACCTATCGGCATGTCACCTTACCGCCTTGTCTTCGGTAAACCTTGTCATCTTCCAGTCGAACTTGAGCATAGAGCGTTTTGGGCAGGGAAAGAATGTAATATGGAGATGAATGCCGTTGGCGAGACACGAAAACTCCACATCCAAGAACTTGAGGAAATTCGTCGAAACGCTTACGATAGCGCGCAACGTTATAAAGAACAAACTAAAGCGTTTCATGACAAGCACATTTCATTTAAATCTTTTTCAATTGGACAAAAAGTTCTCCTATTTAATTCAAAGTTGAAAATTTTTGCAGGAAAACTTAAGTCTAAGTGGAACGGAGCATTTACCGTAGTCAATACCTTCCCTCATGGAGCTGTGGAGATTGAAGATAGCTCGGGTGCACAATTTAAAGTGAATGGACATCGACTTAAATTGTTCTTCGAAAGTACATCGATCGAACAAATTGAAGAAATTATCCTCGAAAAACCTAAAATCTGAGCAATGAATTGGTCGAGCTTAACGACAATAAACAAAGCGCTAAATGGAGGCAACTCATTGGTTTATTTTTTTTATTTTACTCTCTTTCTTTTTATATATAATTTACTTTATGCTTCTTCTTTTTTCATTTTTGCCTTAAATAATTTTTTCCCCTACAGGTCTTCTTTCGAACGCAGCAGGACAAGCCTAGTTCACCCACCCAAAGTGCACCGTTTCATTAATGCGGTGCATTTTAGCACACTTAATGAATGGTGCACGATAGCCCAAACCCTCATCCTTTAGCATACCGTCCATTTTTCCCTCTTTTCCCCTATTCCCTTTCTTTCTTTTCCGCAAAACCATCAAACCCTAGCAAAGCTCACCCTGCCGCAAAACACACCCCGCCGCAAAACACACCCAGCCGAATTACTCAGCCCACGATGCCACGCACAAGACAATAAGCTCGCCGGCTCCCCCAAGAACCACTGTTGGTTATCGGCGGACAACGTCGTTCTCAACCATCCCAATTCATGGCGATCAGCAACGATTCCGAACCCTCCACCACACCTCCTCCTCGCCGCGAAGATCGTCAATGGCAAGCCACCACTCCACCGGCCGAAAATCCTATCCCTTCGACTCCCGCCGCTCCTTTGCCTCCTTTCCCGAACGTCAGCCGCCATTCACGCCTCTCCAACAGCACCGCCAGACCAAGCACCAACCGCCGTCCGCCATCCCCATGGTCTCTGTCACCATCATTTTACTCAATGCCCATTGTGGACTCCTCCACACCCTTTCGGCAGCATCCATCACACACCCAACAGAGGGATTCCACCATCCCCTCATTTTCCATGCATTCTGCCGAATTGAAGCAACACCCCGAGGTAAATTCTACTCCGATTTTAACCCACCCATTACTAATGTATCACCCTTCTTTTGGTTATACAGAAGATTTCTCGGCCGATTACGGTTTCCACAACGATCACCAGTTCTCTGCAAACTCTCACCATGACGAACACTCTGCCCAGCAGCAAAGCGCGTCATCCTTTCCCTCTCCTCCCAGGGACGACACAGAAAACTCAGAAAGAAACAGGCGTGGGCGTAAATACGCAGTTCTGGCCGAAGAAGAACTCAAGGGCTTCTTTATTTTTCCTTCTGATCATATTGACCAATTTCAGAATTTCAGACATCGACATTTTCGGGTTTGCAAATTCATTCCTCAGCTTACTATTGTTAATCTTAATATCTCTGAATCTGTCACAAACTATTTTAATGCTATCGGTTGGACTGCTTATTCTGAAATAAAATGCGGAACATTTTATGAGTTAGTTTTTGAGTTCTATTCTACTTTCTCTTTTTCCGAAACTCGTTACATTACGCCTGATTCCCCCGCTGTTATTAAATTTCGGCTATGTGGTGAAAAATTTGCTATGTCTGTGAATGAATTTAATTTGGCTATGGGTTTTGTGACTAACGTCACAGACCCTGATTATCTGATAGCATTATTTGAGATTCCTGCAGATTTTGATGAAAATGCAACTTACTTTGAGCTCTCCGGACAAACAGACATAGCCTTTGACCCTCGTTCCACCAAAGCTGTTACGCTTCAAGACCCAGGGCTACGTTACATTCATCGCTTCCTTGCCTATAATTTTTCTGGACGTAACGATGCCTTCGCTACTCTCAGTAAGACTGAACTGTTTTTCCTTTGGTGTATGCATTCGGGAAGAAAGGTAAACTTAGGATTTTGGTTAGCTCGCCAATTCAAAGTTTCAATCCAGTATAATCGCCCCTTAATCCTTGGTCCTTTAATTACTCACCTTGCATCTAGAATAGCTCACTTTGATATTGAGAATTTTACTTACGCCTTTTCTATGGATGCTTTAGATGAGCGTTGCTTGGATTCCATGGGACTCCTTGATGGACCACCAGATGCGCCTTTCTTCAACCCATCGGGAATATTAACACCAAGAACGAGGAGAGTTTTCACTCGCAGAAATGCCCCACGCGCCCCTCGATCCCCTCCTTCCCAAAAGCAGCCTTCACACGATGTTTCGAATTTCGCTGCGCGCCTCCACGCACTATAAGACAACATTTCCGAAATCCTCCCTTACCTACGTCCTGGGCGCGGCCGCGGACGTGGCCGCAATCATCGTTGATCACGGGGAGTTCCCTTTACCCCTTTTTGCCTTACTTTTTTAATTCTTTTCTCTGAATTGGGGCAATTCATTTAAGTGAGGGGGAGGGTGCACAAACACCACTTGTCCTATGCTTCTTTAATAATATGTTTTGATTTTGATTAAACCTTGAGATGAATTTTTTTTCTTGCCATTACTTGTTGTCCAGCATGTTGTACTTGTTCTTGTTCTTAGGAATGATTGAATTATAGAATTTTGATAATCAAAGGATATGGGTAATCTGCAGTTTGACATCTCTTTTAATTTCTCTTGATTGTGTTAATTAGATTTCTCGCCTAGCTTAATCAAATTAGCCCAATTTTGGTAAGATTTGAGCCTTGAGCATGCATTCTTCATATTATGCTCGTTTCTTTTTCTTGAGAGTGTCATCCTGAATTTTAGGAATCTAGAACTTGTGGCTTGCTTACGATTCGAGACTACACTAAGAACGAGGTGCTTTAAAATGATTTAGGCATTAGGCTTTAACCTCTTCCATCCCTTTCATTTTAATTTACCCTTTCTCATCGCCTAGTGAGCCTTTGTAAGCCTTACATCCCATTCCTTTGACTTAACCATTTCAATTGATCAAATGCTAGAATCTTTATTAGACATGAAGAAGATACTTTTCAAATAAGGGCATAATTTTTCCAAAAAAATGATGAAAAAACAAAGAAAAAAGGAAAAACAGAATAAAAGGAAGCAATTGCTTCGAAAAGAAAAAAACAGTTTCGAAAAGAAGAAAAGAAAAAAAAAGAAAGAAAAAATGTGTGTTTGCTTGCCCATCTTTAAGCTCCTCATTTGTCTTCACTGTTTATTGTTTGAAATATCTTGCATTGATCATCTTCTTTTGTTTATTTTCTTTCCATCTTTTTACCCTTTTCTAAACCCACATTACACCTTGAATAAAAGACCTAATGATTTTTGCACCTCGATTCTAATAAGTAGTGGAGAAATTGAACTTGTTACAAGCCTATGGAAACCTTTGTTCATGCAAGACTTAGAGTGTTTTTGCTTCACATTTACCTTTAAACACTTTGAGTGCTCTTGAGTGTATCTTGGTGAGGATTAAGACTAGGTTAGGATTTGATTAATGCTTGATAGGTAATTGGAAGAGATAAGGGTTGTTCTTTGCTTGCATCCATTTGGTTTGATAATGTTTCTTTCATGATACTCCTTTTGCGCTAGAACTCTTATGATTATGTTTGATGCTTGTAATGGCTTGAGAAATGCAATCTTTGGTTTATGTTTTTTTCGGACATACTTGAGGACAAGTATGAGACAAGTGAGGGGAATTTGATGAGTTCTCAAATGTGACATATTTCATTTGCTATTTTTCTAGTTATTAGGACTTCTTGCTGCTTAATACATGTTGTTTTTGTTATATTTTGTGCAGGGATCCAATTCTGGAAATAGCAGTGAAAAGGGGGCATTTCTGCAGTTTTTTATATAATCTGTCATGACTAGCATCGTGGGCACGACACCAGGCACGACGCATCTGACGTGGCAGTGACGTGACAACTTCTAGAAGATCCTGGACTGTTCCGAGAGAAGATCCGATCAGATTATTAGTTTTATCCGTTTGGTTTTATTTTGAATTTTAATAAACATTTGAATTTGAATTGTTATTTCTTATCTCTTATCCTTGTAATCTAAGCCTATAAATACCAACCTTTGGTGAAGGCTTAAGATCATCTTCTAGCTTTGAGTTTTTTTTATCTTTGTAAACATTTTTCTAGTTTTAATTAAAAGTTCTTCTTTTTCTTTATTTTCTTTGTTTCGTTTATTTTATGTTATTTAATTATTTTTCCAAAACCAAGTTAAGCATGATAATCAATATCATGCTTAGCTAAATCTTTTAAGCCAAGAACCAGCCAAGTCAATTTGATTCGTGAGAATTGAACTTGCTTAAATTCTTTTGGGAAATCATTTTTATCTTTTTGCTTAGATAGTTTGGCAATCGACCTTACTAAAGGTTTTTAACCGTTTTTCAAATCAAAAAGAGCTCGTTAGTCTGGAATCGTTTAAAAACATAGTTGGGAGGAAGGATCGGCCTGTGGCAATTTCGACTTCCTATGAACACTCTTAGCGGCGATCCGCTAAGGAAAGATAAAATCAAAAGCGATTCTTTTTAGACAATTTCTGAGTCGGGTTTTTCCTACTTTCATTCTAAATATTTTAACGGCGATAGACGTGGTTAAATTATTTAAGAACCATCTTTCGAAGATAGACTTAGGAGGATTGGTTACTCGAGAGAGAAACAAGTTACGACGGGTTGGGCCTCGTAGACTATAACCGACATGATCCCCGAAATAAAAATCTATTTCAATGATCGAAAGAATTAAAGGAGCTGGTTCGAGGCTATTTCACATACTTAGTTTTTCTTAATCTTTTACCTCTGCTATTTCATTTTCATCCAATATCAAATCACTCCCCCCATTTTGTTTACTTATTTTTGCAGATATTCCTTGAAGTAATAATTAAAGCAGTATTCAATTAATCATTCCAGCTAAACTCCCTGCGGATCGACCCTCTTTCCTTATATCTATTTAATTTCTTTATATTATTATTTATTGAAAGAGGTTAATTTATTCATTTATTTTTGACCGGTTAAACGACGACTTGTCAATAATTCACTATATGGTTAGTGAATAAAACCCAGTTATGTGCCAGAGTATCACTGATGAGGTTTTAAAGACCTTTTGGCCTCCGCCACATTCCTAGAAGTGAATATGATATTTTTATAGCGAAAAGAATAAATGCCACATTAGCAACTGTGGTCGCGATTGAGGCCATAAAATATAGACATGGATATGATGATCCTTTTGAGAATGTTTATATCCACCGAAAGTGGGATTATAAGGATGACAAGAATGATATATATCATATCAAAATCTTTATGTTATCAATACGATGGTACAAACCATTGGTCTCGTACTTGTCAAACGCCAAAGTATTATGGACTTTATCCATAAGCATGAATGATAAATGAAAGAAAATATAAACATGTTTATGGCGAAAATAATTATGGCGTTGTTAGTCCAACCCAATTGGATATTGTTAAGTTCTTCATAACCCTTGAAGAGAATAATTCGCCATTTATTTTATTTTCTTTATAACCTCTAAAGGGAATAATTGATCTTTTATTTATTTTGTTTTATGTTAATTTTATTATTTATTTATGTTAATTTGCTTTATATTAACTTGTTTTACATATTATTTATTTATGTTTTATGTTAATTTATTCTTTGAAGAATATGATTATTTTCGGAATAAAATATACAATAAATTGTGGCTATTTATGCCGAGCAGACAGTGCAAGTACTCATACTATACTTAAGCGTAAGAAATATTTTCCCATTTAAATGCAAGGGGAAATATCTAAGTACTATTTTCCAAAGTACTAAAATATAAATGCTTCGTAAGAGCAATAAGTTCTTGAGGGTTTATCTCTGATAGATAACTGATTTGATATGATGTGTTATGTTTAATATTTTTCATTCCCCGAAGTGAATGAAATAAAGCACATTTTGAAAGGTGCATAACTATGCATATTTCCCCATTTAAAATGCAAGGGAATAATGTGAGTATTATATCCAGAAGTACTAATATCACAGAAGGCTTCGACTGAGCAAATATGTTATTGCCAAATGGAACTCTATTCCATTTTCACAATGCATTATACTCGTCAAAGACGCAAAGAGACTTATTGAATTTTAAAGATATTTGCATAAATATATTGAGAATATTAGTCGAGTGGGTGTTAGCTATCTCAATATTACGAGTATAACTCAAGGCAATAATAAAATATCGAAAAGAATATATGCACTATCATCCATATTGTACTACACAAGAATTAGTACAAATTGAAGCTCATGCTATTGTAAATCAGAAGTTTACTGATAACTTTATTATTTGGCATGATCGGATTGTTGAGATTTAAGGGGCTCGATTCCTTCAACCGTTCTTGCTTGCCAAGTATGGAGAAGTTGGATAATTTGGGTGTAATTGTGGGAAGGAAAAGATAGACAATTTACACTAGGATTTATAGTGGTTCAACCTTCTAACCAAGGTCTACATCCACTACCTTAGCTTCTCACTAAGGATTTCCAAACAAATTCACTAAGAATTTCGTCCCCTTTTCTCGGCTTAGGAGGAAACCGTTACAACGATCAAGCTTTCTACCCAAAGCTTGATCAAACACCCTCTTACAAGAGAAAGACTTAGCAAACTAGAAATCCCTCTAATAGGTATGTGTTTGCAATACTAAGCACTCACCCAAAACCTAAACACTTGAGCAAATATTACAATGTTAAGCTCACTAGTGTTGTCTAAGCAAGAAATATACAATTTAAGCTCTAGACAAATTTTGACATCATAATGTTGTAAAAATTGAAGCATTAACCATTACAAGATGCTTGGAGGTCCCTTTTATACTCCTTGATGAGTTTGTAGCCGTTACTAGCCGTTGGGATTGAATTGGAGCCGTTGGAGCCTTTATTTCCCACCATAAATGCAGTTCTGCAGCTTGGCGTATCGATACCCTTCAAACTGTATCGATACGGTCCCGATAAGGAATTAGCCATTGGGCTTCTTCAGCTGATGCGTATCGATACACTTACCTAGCGTATCGGTACGGTCCTGCAAATTAAAAGACCGTTGGGAAAATGACCGTTGGTGTAGTTAGGTGTATCGGTACGCGATACACCCGTATCGGTACGCGACTAGCCGTTGGGCTATTTCCAAAAACATCGTATCGATACGGCTAAGCGTATCGGTACGTGTTTTGACTACTGGAAAAATCATGTAGTTGAAACCCTAAGGCGTATCGGTACGGTCCAAGACCGTATCGGTACGGACACCTAAAGTTCTTGGTTTTGACTACTTTAAATGTACTTTGAATCATTCCAAAGCCTTGTAAAACCCTTAAACATATTTTCAAGTTTTTTTTTACTAAAAACATATTTTAAATGGTTTTCAATTTAGTCCAAAACATTTTTCAAATATTATATCAAAACACTTAGTTCTACAATCTCCCCCTTTTTGATATAATAAAACCAACTTGAAAAATTGTTTGGGATTCTCTCCCCCTTTGTATTTTAAAAATTGAATAAGAGACTTGAAATTTAAATTTGATTAAGGCCCCCTTTATTCTCTTGAAAAACTTGAAAAGTCAATTTTTCAAACCATTTCTCCCCCTTTTTGTTATATCAAAAAGAATTTAAAATGACATTGAGCTCAAAATAACTTAGGAGGTAAAAAGAAAATTTGACACACTTAAAATTTTGGTTTAAAAATTGGCTCCCCCTTACTCAAAGCATCATAAGAATGTTAGTTCAACATATATGATTATCTAGTTGACATAAATGAAAATAAATCAAATAAGAACAAAAACAACTAGATTTTACCACACTTGAACCCAAGGGAGAATGAGAAGTCTTCCTTCTTCAAGTGTTCTTCCTTTGTTTGCATGGAGCCCCCCCTCAATTTTTGACTTGTTGATCACTCTCCATCACACCTAGCAAAAGACAATCAAGTAATTTTTGGTATCCAAATTGCTTTGGATCCATAGACATTAGTAGCACAAAATTTAGTCCCCTTAGGAATCCATTTTTCAATTTCATCCTTTTTAGTTGAAGTGGTTAGTCCTTTTGGGATCTAAACACTTCTAAAACATTTACCAGTCACAAATCTAGGGGCACTAGATTGTCTTACATAGAAGTTTGATTTTCCAAAACAATTTTTCTTTTCAAGTTCATTGGAAATCAAATCCTTTTCTTTTTTGAACTTTAAGAAATAAATTTTGTAAATCAAAACATTTTTGTTCAAAATCTTTCAATTTTGCTTCAAGTTCAAGATTTGTTTTGGAAAGCAAATCATTTTCAATTTTTATTTTTGAAATCAACTTTTTGTTCTTGGAAAATGATGCCTAGAATTCCAAAAGCAAATCATCATAGGCATCTTGCAACTCATCAAATGTATATGAATTTGAGATAGATGAGTTAGAAGTTACCTCCCCCTCATTGAAAGCCATCAAGCATAGGTGGGCTACTTCATCATCGGTAGAGTCTTCATCACTCCATGTGGCCACATATGCTTGTTTTGAAGATGATCCCCTCTTTTTGGATTTGTGGGAGTCCTTCATCTTCTTCCTCGATTCGTGCTTGGATTTATCCATTTCGCTCTTCATGAACCGGGTGAATTTGTTGAAGAGATAGGCCATCTCTTCATCTTCACTTTCCTCTTCACTTGAATCTACATGATGGAATGTGGAGGATTTGAGAGCTACGACACTTGTATTGATGCCTAGCTCCCTGATCTTCTTCTTCCCCATCGCTCTAATCTCTTCCTTCTTCTTCTCCTCTTCTTTGTTTTCTTCATTATTTGGTGAGTGAGAAGTGACCCCATGAGTTCATCAAGCTTCAAGGTTTTGAGATTCTTGGCTTCGATGATGGCGGTCATCTTTGAGTCTCATGACTCGGGAAGGGAGTAGATGAGCTTTCGGACAAGCTTCTCTTCCGGGATGACTTCTCCATAACCTTTGAGTCCATTTGTGATAGTGGAGAACCTATCAAACATCCTTTCGATGTTCTCTTCTGGATCCATCTTGAAGTTCTCATACTCTAAGGTGAGGAGCCTGATCTTGGTCTCCTTTACTTCATTTGTCCCTTCGTATGTGACTTCAAGCTTGTCTTATACTTTCTTGGCACTCTCACAAGAAGACATCTTCTCATAGATGGTTGGGCCAAAAGCACAAAATAGGATGTGCAAGGCTTTGCAATTTAGTTCCATCTTCTTGCGATCTTCGACACTCCATTCCTCTTTGCTTCGTTGAAGCACGAACGGGCCATCTTCAACTATGTCCCATAGCTTGTAGTCTCTTGACTTCATGAAGAATTTCATCTTTGTCTTCCAATGGGCATAGTGATTTCCGTCGAAAAAAGGCAGTTTGTCGATGGATTGTGCCATTTGAGCCGGTTGGTGAAATGATGATCGAGCTTGCCAGATCTTCTCAATAGGATGTGAATCCCCTTCGATTAAGCCAAGCTCTGATATCAATTGTTGAGATTTAAGGGGCTCGATTCCTTCAACCGTTCTTGCTTGTCAGGTGTGGAGAAGTTGGATAATTTGGGTGTAATTGTGGGAAGGAAAAGATAGACAATATACACAATGATTTATAGTGGTTCAACCTTCTAACCAAGGTCTACATCCATTACCTTAGCTTCCCACTAAAGATTTCCAAACAAATTCACTAAGAATTGCGCCCCCTTTTCTCGGCTTAGGAGGAAACCGTTACAACGATCAAGCTTTCTACCCAAAGCTTGATCAAACATTATCTTACAAGAGAAAGACTTAGCAAACTAGAAATCCCTCTAATAGGTATGTGTTTGAAATACTAAGCACTCACCCAAAACCTAAACACTTGAGCAAATATTACAATGTTAAGCTCACTAGTGTTGTCTAAGCAAGAAATATACAATTTAAGCTCTAGACAAATTTTGACATCATAATGTTATAAAAATCGAAGCATTAACCATTACAAGATGCTTGGAGGTCCCTTTTATACTCCTTGATGAGTTTGTAGCCGTTACTAGCCGTTGGGATTGAATTGGAGCCGTTGGAGCCTTTATTTCCCACCATAAATGCAGTTCTGCAGCTTGGCGTATCGATACCCTTCAAACCGTATCGATACGGTCCCGATAAGGAATTAGCTGTTGGGCTTCTTCAGTTGATGCGTATCAATACGCTTACCTAGCGTATCGGTACAGTTCTGCAAATTAAAAGACCGTTGGGAAAATGACCGTTGGGGTAGTTAGGCGTATCGGTACGCGATACACCCGTATCGGTACACGACTAGCCGTTGGGCTATTTCAAAACACACCGTATCGATACGGCTAAGCGTATCGGTATGAGTTTTGGCTACTAGAAAAATCATGTAGTTGAAACTCTAAGGCGTATCGGTACGATCCAAGACCGTATCGGTACGAACACTTGAAGTTCTTGGTTTTGACTACTTTAAATGTACTTTAAATCATTCCAAAGCCATGTAAAACCCTTAAACATATTTTCAAGTTGTTTTTGACTAAAAACATATTTTAAATGGTTTTCAATTTAGTCTAAAACATTTTTCAAATATTATACCAAAACACTTAGTTCTACAGTTAGGCCATCCCGATTCAATTATGATGCAAAAATTTGTTTACACTTTCATGTGGTCATTATTGAAGAACTAAAATTTTCTTCAAGGTAATGTTTTTCATGTGATACTTGCTATCAAATCTAATCGATTATTCAATCATCATCAACTAAGATAGATTGTGAATCTATTAATTTTCTGGAACATATACAAGGTGATATATGTGGGTCCATACACCTTTCTTACAGTCCATCTAGATATTTTACGATTTTAATCGATACATCGAACAAATGGTCATATGTATCCTTGTTATCAACCTGTAACTTGGTGTTTGCGAGGCTATTTGCCCAGTTGATAAAATTATGAGCACATTTTCCAGATTACCTTATAAAGACAATCGGTCTTGATAATGCTGGTGACATGTCATTTTACATGTAGTATCACTAATTCACATCAAGCCAACAAATTATCATAAGTTCTCCCCATTACAAATGGTTTTTGGTCAAAATCAAATATTTCTCATCTTAGATTTTTTTGTGTGGTATATGTTTTGATTCCTCCACCACAACAGACAAAGATGAGTTCTCAAAGGAGGTTGGGAATATATGTCAGATTCAAATTTCCCTTGATAATTAAATATCTTGAGCTTCTGATAGGAAATTTATTTACAACTTGATTTACTATTATTATTTTATTGAGTCAGTTTTCCCAACATTAGGGGGAGAGAATAAAATAGCTGGAAAAAGAAATAAATTGGAATGAATTATCATTATCTTAGTTTGATCCACGTACTCAACAATGTGAACTATAAGTTCAAAGGATAATTCATTTAGCAAATCAATTGCCAGATGATTTTGCTTACCCTAATAGAGTGACTAAGTCACATATACCAGCTATGATTGTTTAAATTTGATGTCCAGGAAGGACAAACTCTAGTTGCTAATGAGTCTAACTTACACATGTAGCATGGTAGACAAGTAGGTTCCAAAGATAAAAATCCTCGAAAAAGGAAGGGAGCTATAGTTATGATGGTCTGATCGAGGAATCAATGAATTATGAAAATCTCAAGAAGAGATTAAAAGGTCTCCAATAGAGACACTAACATGACTCAGGTACATGATAATAAAGAGATCTCAATAGATTATTGTCATATCTGGTAATAAGTGGAACTGAAATCAAATCGATGTCGATAATATATTTGCATGCAATATAGCACTAGAGATTTTATTTGATGATGTGGATCATGAATCATTGTCAATTGGACAATGTAAACAAAGAAATGATCGACCAATATGGAAAGAGGCAATTGAGGCGAAACTAAGATCTCTTTCGAAAAGAGAAGTATTGGGCCTATATCCCGTATATTGAAATGTGTAAAACTCGTAGATATTAATGAGCCTTTGTTAGAAAGAGAAATCATGAGATATAAGCTTGTTTGGTTGCACAAAGATTCTCACAAAGACATTGAATTGATTATGAGGAAAATATATTCCTCGATGGTGGATGTTGTTACATCTTATTTGTATGAGTCTCTTGATAACAACATTTATGTAACCCCCTCGTCCCGATCTGGACGACTGACCGGTCCGAGTAGGTTACACGGGGAAAACCCATTTCAGGATTTTTGATAAAAAACCCACCATTTTAAGATATATTACATCTAAAGCAAGACTAAAATATAAATTAGCTTCACAAATCAAGACTCCATCAAAAACCCATTAAAGCTTCTTACTTTTACTTCAAAACTTGAAAACTTCAAAAACTTTAAAAGTGATTTCTATGAAAAACTAAAGCTATAGGAATGTTGGAAATGATGAGGAGAAATCAAAAATATAATTACCTTGAAGAGAGCCCTTGAAATGATGAAGAAATTTGATGAAATAGTGTTTAGGGGTTAAGGGAGGTTTTGACGTGAAATGTTTGAGGAAGAAGAAGATGAAAACCTTTTCAAAACTCTCCTTTTTCTCACCTTATCTTCCTTTATTTTCAAATTACTAATTTGCCCTTAATGAGCCACAAACCCTTTTTAATTAAAACCAAAGCCTAGTTTAGTTTAAAACGAGCCCACGACCCAAACCCGATTCACCCGTGTAACATCCGACCCCTAAACTCGGGGCATTACAACTCTCCCCCACTTAAGGAATTTCGACCCCGAAATTACCTGACGGAAAGAGGTATGCAAACTATTTTCCATGTCCTCATTTCTCTCCCAAGTAGCCTCCTCCACACCTTAGTGTCTCCACAAAACCTTGACTAACTCGATAGACCTTCTACGCAACACTTTCTTATCCGTAGCAAGAATCTCAAACGACTCTTCATCATAGGACAAGTCGAGGTTCAACTCAATCTCTTCCACTGGCATCACGTGAGACGAATCCGATCTATATTTGCGGAGCATCGATACATGGAATATATCGTGGATCTTCTCTAACTCGGTCGGGAGCCTCAATCTATACGCAACGAGACCAATCCTCTCAACTACCTCATAAGGTCCAATAAATCTCGGGCTCAACTTACCTTTCCTACCAAACATCATCACCTTCTTCCAAGGTGAGACTTTCAAAAACACTTTCTCACCCACAACATACTCTATCTCTTTCCTCTTTAGGTCGGAATACGACTTCTGTCGGTCTGAAGCTGCCTTCAAACGATCACATATCAACTTTACCTTCTCGATAGTGCCCTTAAGCAAATCAGGCATCGGTACAAGCTTTTGTCCGGCTTCGGCCCAATAAATCAGAGTCCTACACTTCCTACTATACAAAGCTTCATACGGTGCCATCTGAATACTAGCCTGATAACTGTTATTGTATGCAAAGTCTACTAACGGTAGATGTTTCTCCCAAGACCCCTGAAAATCGATGATACAACACCTCAACATGTCCTCCAACACCAGAATCACTCTTTCGGGCTGACCATCTGACCGCGGATGTTACGAAGTACTGAAGTTCAACCAAGTACCCAAGGCACGATGCAAACACTCCCAAAATCTAGCTGTAAACCTCGGATCTCGGTCTAACACAATCGATTTCGGTACCCCATGCAACCTCACTATCTCACTGATGTACAAATCGACCAACTTATCTAAGGTATAGGTAGTATGAACGGGTATGAAGTGAGCACACTTAGTAAATCTATCGACTATCACCCATACTGATCTCTTCTTCGAAGGAGTCAATGGTAAACCTGACACAAAGTCCATGGTGATACGTTCCCACTTCCATTCCGAAATCTTCAACGGCTATAACAAACCGAAGGAAACTGATGCTCGACCTTAACTCACTGACAAACCATACACTTACTCACAAACTCGGCCACGTTCTTTTTCAGTCCAACCCAGTAATACTATTCTTTTAAACCGCGGTACATCTTTGTACTACTCAGATGCGTAGCAAAAGGACTATTATGTGCTTCATTCAGGATAACACGTCTCAACTCGGAATCTTCCGGAATGACTATCCTTGTAACATAGGATCCCATTCTCACCAAAACGAAAATCGGTAGGCCTATCCTCGACTATATCTTGCACGTGAGGTGCCAAAGACTCATCTCGCAACTGCTTCTCCCGAATCAATTGAACTAACGAAGGCTTAACCTGAAGCTCGGCTATCAAACCACCATCCTTGGACACAATCAATCTCGCAAACATAACTCGCAACTCAACTGCCACTTTTCTACTCAAAGCATCGGCCACTACGTTTGCTTTACTCGGATGGTACTCTATCGTAAGGTCATAGTCCTTAAGAAGCTCTAACCACCTACGTTGTCTAAGGTTCAACTCCCTCTGAGACATCAAGTACTTCAAACTCTTGTGGTCGGCATATACGGTGCACTTCTCACCATAAAGGCAGTGTCTCCAGATCTTTAAAGCAAACACTACTGCAGCTAACTCTATGTCATGGGTGGGATAGTTCTTCTCGTGAACTTTTAACTGCCTCGAAGCATAAGTTACCACCTTACCTTCTTGCATAAACACACAACCTAAGCCTACATATGATGCATCACTGTAAACCACGAACTCTCTTTCCGGTTAAAGCTGAATCAAAATAGGATCTTCGGTCAAAGCTTTCTTCAACTTCTCAAACGCTTGTTATTTTTGCATCTGACCACTCATATGGGACATTCTTATGAAGCAACTTAGTCAAAGGAGCCGCTATCCTAGAAAATCCCTCGACAAATCTTCGATAATATCCAGCCAAACCTAGGAAACTACGGATTTTGTCACTAACTTCGGTTGTTTCCAACTCACTACAGCTTCTATCTTTTTGAGATCCACACTAATCCCCTTAGCCGAGATCACGTGACCTAGGAAGACTACCTCCCTAATCCAAAACTCACATTTGCTTAGCTTAGCATACAACGGATTCTCAAGCAAAGTCTGAAGCACTAACCGCAAATGCTCATCATGCTCCTCCTCGGTCCTAGAGTATACTAAGATGTCATCTATGAACACTACCACAAACCTGTCCAAAAACTTGTGAAACACACGGTTCATCATATCCATGAAAGCTGCTGGACCATTAGTCAACCCGAAAGGCGTCACCAAGAACTCATAGTGCCCATAACGTGTACGAAATGCTGTCTTCGGTATGTCCACATCCTTCACCTTCAACTGATAGTATTCGGACCTCAAATCAATCTTCAAAAACACTGAAGCACCTTTCAACTGATCAAGCAAGTCATCAATCCTAGGCAAAGGGTACTTGTTCTTCACTGTCACTTTGTTCAACTGCCTATAATCTATACACATCCTCATACTATCGTCTTTCTTTTTCACAAACAAGACCGGAGCACCCCACGAAGAAATACTAGGCCTAATGAACCCTATATCGGACAACTCCTGAAGCTGTGTTTTCAACTCTTTCAACTTTTTCGGTGCCATCCTATACAGAACAATAGACACTGGTGCAGAATCGAAATACGTCTCGATAGCAAATTCAACTTCTCTATCTGGAGGCAAACCCATCAACTCTTCCGAAAAACACTTGGAAAATTACATATTGTTCTGATGTCTTTCGGTCTAACCTCACTCATATTCGGATTCATCACATAAGCCAAATAAGCCTGACAACCAAAATTCAACAACCTCTGAGCTTCCAAAGCATAAACAACATTGGACAAGAACCTAACGTTCTCGCCAACTACCACAACCTCAAAGTCATTTGTAAGCCTCAAGGAGACTCTCTTGGTCTCAAAGTCAACCTTAGTTCTATGCTCTACGAGGCAATCCATGCCCAATATCACGTCAAAACCATAAAACGGTAACTCCATCATATCAACCAGAAACACGTGACCTTGAACCATCAAGGGACATCTCCTATACATTTTCCTAACTACCATTGTATCGCCAAAAGAGCTAGTAACATTTATACCTACATCTAACCACTCACATGGTAACCCTAATGACCTTACGTGCTCACCCAAAATGTATGAATGTGTCGACCCCGAATCTATCAAAGAAAGCAAACTCAAAGACTGTAACGAAAAATTACCTGCAATGACATTCGTGTCGTTCCTAGCCTCTCGCTGAGCATATACCCTACCCGGTCCTCCACCCTCGGGCTGAACTGCCACTACATGAGATAAGTTCCTCTGACCCTCGTTCCTCGGCTGAAAGTTACCACGACCGCACCCACGGCCTCTCTGATGCTCAAAACCCCTAGCTGGAGCCGGTCCGCCCCTAGCCAGGTGTGGATAGTTGCGCCTCATATGATCTCAGGAACCACAGTTCCAACATGGCCTAAAGGTACCCGTACACTCGCCTTGGTGGCGTCTCCCGCATATAGTGCACTCTGGAGTGTGTACACCAACTCTTTGGCCCTGATGGCCCCATCCATAGTTACCACCCCTATGTCTCAAATCAGGCTGATACCTCCTATCCCTATGCCTCTTGGCATTATCTCTATCCCAATTCGTGTGTCTCTTCCCGGAATCGGGCCCACTAGCACGGGCACTGGAGCCTAAGTTCTGCTCAATATCCTTGGCTCTAGAGACCAAAACATCAAACTCGTTGTAGTCAGAGGCAAGCATGTAGGTCTTCACATCTCTAGTCAACCCATACCGGAAGCGCTCACACCGTTCCCTCTCATTAGGAACCAACTCAGGTGCATACTGACTCAATCTCACAAATTGAACCTCGTACTCGGACACGTTCCTGTTACCCTAAACCAAGGCCATAAACTCCCTCTTCTTCTCATCCAAATACCGAACTCCGAGATACTTCCTCATAAAGTCATTTCTGAAGAACTCCCATGTGATATCCGCTTCGGCCATACCCAAAGTAACAGTGGTCCACCAAGTGTATGCGTCCCCCTGAAGCAAGGAGACAATACAACCTAACTTACGAGCGTCTGAGCACTTCATCTGACCCAAGATGCGTGTAGTACTCTCAAGCCACGCCTTTGAATCCTCGGGAGTCAACCCACGGAACTCAACTCCGCCCAAACTATGGAGCCTCTCTAGAGGTAATCATGTCCCCGTACCCTGAGGTGGTGCTGCAGCTTGTACACCAGCCAAAGCTATCTAAAAAGCTCCAGCTATGGTCTGAATCAAATGGGTCATGTCCGCGCCTGCCTGACCCTGACCCGCCTGGGCTCCATTACCTCCAACATTGGCACCGGCCTGAGGCCCATTACCAGTACCTCCGTCTTGCGCACCAGCCTGAGGCACGTTACCTTCGCCACCTAATCCATTACCACTAGGAGTAGGAGGAACAGAAGGCTCACCCCCGGGTGCCTGGTCACCCGCTCTAGGCCGCCCCCCGGTCTCACTATAACAAGATAGAATCTAAAACAACAAACACATAACACACAAGAAAAGCATTAGGTTAGCAAAAGGGCAAGGACTCAGGTTTTCAAGCTCGTTAAACCAAAAACCATTTTTTTTACAACAACACCTAACAAATGGGACATTTGACCAACCCTTAACCAACAACAAGGCCACTAAAACATGCTTTCAAACACCGTACTAGCAAGCAAACTTCAAGCATACATGGTAAAACACTCACTGAGACATAACAACAACATAACACATCAAACTTACCTCACTTACCTACCCGAGGTCTCGGAAACCTCAGGCTCTGATAGCACCTTATGTAACTCCCTCGTCCCGTTCTGAACGACTGACCGGTCTGAGTAGGTTACACGGGGAAAACCCATTTCGGGATTTTTGATAAAAACCCACCATTTTAAGATATATTACATCTAAAGGCAAGACTATAACATAAATTAGCTTTACAAATCAAGACTGCATCAAAAACCCATTAAAGCTTCTTACTTTTACTTCAAAACTTGAAACCTTCAAAAACTTTAAAAGTGATTTCTATGAAAAACTAAAGCTATAGGAATGTTGGAAATGATGATGAGAAATCAAAAATATAATTACCTTGAAGAGAGACCTTGAAATGATGAAGAAATTTGATGAAATAATGTTTATGGGTTAAGGGAGGTTTTGACGTGAAATGTTTGAGGAAGAAGAAAATGAAAACCTTTTCAAAAGTCTCCTTTTTCAAACATTATCTTCCTTTATTTTCAAATTACTAATTTGCCCTTAATGAGCCACAAACCCTTTTTAATTAAAACCAAAACCTAGTTTAGTTTAAAACGAGCCCATGACTCAAACCCGATTCACCCGTGTAACATCCGACCCCTAAAATCGGGGCGTTACAATTTATATAAAGCTTCTGGAAGGATTTAGACTTCCAGAAGCAGTTAATTCAAGTTCTCGAGAACATTATTCAATTATATTGATTATATCTTTTTATGGATTAAAACATTTTGGACACATTTGGTATAATCTCCCCCATTGAATACTTATTAGCGGAAGACTATAAGAATGATTTAATTTCTGAAGCATTTTATTAAGAGGTTTAGCTTTGGATTTGTCTTTGTTTTTATTTTGTATGTTGGCGATTCATTGAGACTCATGAAGAGATCTCCTTAACAATGGAATCTTTGTGCAGCAATCGGCATACACAGAAAATGTTTAAAGAGACTTTACATGCATAATACATATTTGTTGATCACTATTTGGTTGCTAGGTCTCTTAATGTAAACAAAGATCCATTCTGCCCTTGAGAAAAAAAGGTGATGATATTCTTGGTCTAAAAGCACCATATATACATTAATTGATCTGGAAGCATCATATCTTAGCTGGTCCAGAAATACTATCTAAGTGCTACGAGACCATTGCCTTTAAATAATTGCTATGCATGAGGCAAAGCCGAAATATGTGTTTGGCTAAACATATCCAGAAGATATGTGAATTGCTTTCACAAGATGAGATGCAAGCTATCTTATGTAGAGATAATGCAAAATTTATATCTCAAGGTGGATACATCAAATGTGATAAAACGAAACATATATCTTTAAAGTTTTGTCTCTCATGATCTTCAGAAGAATAGTATTTGATGAATCATTTCAAGTAATAATTTGGAAGATTTATTCACTAGTGCATACTCTATTTCAACATTTGAAGATTATATTCAGGATTGAATTATGAAGATTCAAAGATCTTATGTGATATTTTTATGAGGGGGAGTAAATACGTGTTGCACTCTTTTTCCATTAACCAAGGTTTTGTCCCAATGGGTTTTCCTAGTAAGGTTTTTAATGAGGCAATATGTTATCCGTATCAAAGATGTGTGTACTCTTTTTCCTTCACTGAGAATTTTTTTTCATAGGGTTTTTATCTTAATAAGGTTTTAACGAGGCACGTTATCTTTATGGATATCCAAGGGGGAGTGTTATGAATATATTTATTTATGATGGATATCCATATATTAAATGAGACTTTAATGAGCTTTATTATTAGGGTTTAATACCCATTGGAATTAGGGTTTTCATCTTATGCCTATAAATATAGACTTTTGAAGAAAGCATTGTACACAACCCTACATTGAGAATATAATAAAAGTCTCTCTCTTGTCTCTCACCTTTGCTCTTATTTATCTCTCTTCTTCTTCTTCTTCTTCTTCTTCTTCTTCTTCTTCTTCTTCTTCTTCTTCTTCTTCTTCTTCTTCTTCTTCTTCTTCTTCTTCTTCTTCTTCTTCTTCTTTACTTTATTCACAACATCAACAAAATTATTAGGTATGAAAAATGTGAACAAAATATTAAATTCATTTAAAATATATATTGAACTTACGATCCAACGCCCATTTAAGCGTGAGTTTGTTGATCCGATTAAGTTTGGGCCTAAAGTCAGGGCAAAATGTTTGTAAGTTGTACATGTATAGTAGAGTTAGAAATAAATTTAATGGAAAACATGTATAATTATTAATCATTTATTAAAATAATAAAATAATAACGTACAAAATTCACACTTCCCTCTACTTTTATTTTTTAAGAAGTTATTTAAAAAAATCTCATAAATTCTTTTTTATTGAAATTCTAACAACGGCCTTTATGGCGTCGACTAATTTTTAATTTTTATGTTGTTGTTCTTTATTTTGCTTTGCTAGAATCATACTGCATATGCTTTTTTGGCTTTTTTCGTATGCTTGTATGACACTTTATTTGTCTGTATTTTTGCTGGTTTGTCTGTCTTTGTGACAATGTTGTTTGCTATTATGGCAATTTAGCGTTCAGATAACAAGAATTATCTAGCGTTTCTAGTCACAAAACGATCGACGGTCTGAAATTTTTTTATTCCTTAATGGTAGTTTGTCGATGTGCCAAGAACTTGCAACGGAAGAATGCTTGATTCATAGAGCTTTCTGATCAAAGTATATCGTTGTTTGATTTCATTTAGAAGACTAAGCAAGTTTTTCTGTAAAGTGATGGGTTTTGCTTCTCATGTCTTTCACACTCTTTAAAATTTATTGCATTTAATTTTCACATTAAATTTTCAATGGTTGTGGTGTGATCTTTTTATAATCTTTTTCACTTTGAATATAATCTAATATACATTTATTGTTCAAAAAATAATAATGTGGGCAGGTAAAAACAAACTTGTTAATCGTTTACAAATATGAATAGATTTGGATAAATTTATAGCATGTACTTTTTTGTTTAACCCTTGTATCCGATTCATAGGTTGACTAATTCGGATCGGATTTTACAAAGCCTTATTATAAGGACAACCCTCCTAACCCAGTTTTCTCCATTTACAATGTCGGGATTCAAATTTCTAATCTTGCTTAAGGGACTAAAGCCTTACCCCGCTAGATCAATTGGTTGTTAGTCTATAGCTTATACTTTTTTTTTGTTTAACCACTAGTATCCAATCCATTGGCTTGGCTGACTAACATGGATTGGGTGATTTCAAAGGTTCGATATGGGAGCGACTCTTTCAATCCAATTTATTTCATTCACAACATCAAAAGTCGAATCTCAAACCATACTTAAGAAATTTAGTGTCTCATCCACTAGACCAACTATCATCAACGAATATAAAATGTATAACGCCCGAGTTTAGGGCCCGAGAGATAATCAAGTTTGGTTAAACCGGTTCGGGTTAAACTAATTTTGGGGAACCATTTATAATAAACAACTTTAAGGATTTTAAAGAAAAAGGGAATTTTAAAATTAGAAAGGATTTTTTAAATAGCCATCATCTTCCTAAAACCCATTTTCACGTTATCTTCCCCAAAACACCATTTTCACCATTCCATTGATTCAAGCATTTCATTCAAGCAAGCTTTCAAGGTAATCTCTTTCTTGTTTTGATTTTCTCTTCCTTAAACTTGTTGTTGATGAAATCTTTCCGTAACTCATTGTCTAAGTTTGTTTCCAAAATGCTTTATGTTGAGAAAAGAAGAAAATGAGGGAATTTTCGTTTGGGTTGTTTGATGCTAGGTTTAAAAGTGTTTTTAAATTTGCTTTAATGTTAAAATAATGTTGGGATAGTGGCTTAATAAGAGGAAACCCGAAACTAGCAAAAATGAGAGGTTTTTTGAGTTGAAAATTTGGGTTTTTTGGTTTGTTCTTGTAAAGAACTTTGGGCTGATGGTTCCTAGAATTTGGGTAAGTGTTTTGGATGTTGAAAGGTTTTGTTTTGATGGTAATTTCGTTGGGTTTTGGCCGCTAGTTGGTTTGGGTCATTTTGACGATGTTTCCAAGTGTTTTCGGTTGTGAATCGATTAGTTTTGATGATAGATGTTGAGTTTTTGTGTCACTGCAAGTTTAGGGGCTTGAATTGGGTTTAATGCTCCATTTTTGAATTGATTAGAAACAATGGAAACATATTTGGGCTCTTCGAATGCGATACCGGGTGATTTGAGGGCTTGAATCGGTGTTTCTGCTATTGCTTGTGTATTGGCTG
This sequence comes from Hibiscus tridactylites, assembly GCA_958450335.1. Taxonomy (NCBI): domain Eukaryota; kingdom Viridiplantae; phylum Streptophyta; class Magnoliopsida; order Malvales; family Malvaceae; genus Hibiscus; species Hibiscus tridactylites. The sequence goes on from OY288266.1 coordinate 31,172,782, forward strand.
GTGAGAGGAAATGTTTTCTAAGCCTTAACTTGGTTAAGGATATGTTTTGGGGGTTTAGATTGAGCTTGATAAGACAATCTAAGCTCAAGAATAAGTTTTAAGCATTTTAGTCTTTATTTTCGATAAATTATACTATTTGTTATGAATGATTTCCATAGTGCATGTTTTCCACGAATATCCTTGTGTTATGCATATGATTACTTTATCCCATGTTGGTTATGGTTGTGACCATGGGAACACGAGGTAAGTGTTGGTTTGTTGAATTATTGACATTGTGAAATCTTATTACCGGATATATAGTTGGTTGACCAATAGGATGAGAGTGCACTCGGGGTAAAAGTCGTGTGTGGCCTTAGTGATGCTAGATTCCACTAAGGAGGACTATGGTGATGTGAGATTCCACCGAAAGCTATGTTTTACTAGAAGAGTGAGTATGGTGATGTGAGATTCCACCGGAAGTGTCTAGTGGTTTTGAGAACTATCCGCATATCCGAGTAAAAGTATTAAATGTCAATATACCCAGAGTGCTCTAAATTCTCATGTTAAGCATGTTATATTGTTCATTTCCATTTATGCTTATGCATGTAGTTGGTTACGTTGTATGTATATGAGAATGAGCATAAGGTAAGCTTGTGGCTTGTGGATGCATTCGGTAAATGCACGAGATTTTAAATGCATGGTTGTTATGTGTTCAAGCATGAGGGAAATGATTTTGAAATGGTTTTTGGTTTCAAGCAAACTATGGTTTTAATACTGCATTGTTGTAGCTACTTTTTTTAGCACCGCTCACTAAGCATTCTTGCTTACGCTCCTCTTTCCAACAATGCAGATCCATAGTGTCTCGGTGCAACCAGGGGAACAAGGGAGTGACCAAGGAGGTCGTTTTTGCTCAAGTATGGTTTTCGGCATAATAAATAGTATATAACAATAGGATATGCCCTTTTGTTTTGGAGATGTTGCTAGAACTCCTTATTGTTTGGGATATGTTGTTATGCCTATATAGACTTGTAAAGACTCTTATTATGTTGACGTATGACTTGTTGTGAGTTTTGGTTGTTTGTTGGATTTTATGCAAAGTATGGCTTTCCTTTTAAATCTTGTTATATTAAGTTTTGCCATGATGTGTTTCTAGCATGTCTTGATGAGGACCATTGGTTACCTTGAGTTTGTAGAGTGTTCTATGTTGTTAGGGTGCCTTTCGGTGGTTTCAAATTGGCTTAAACCATAAAATTCAGTCATTTCAGGCCTACCGTTTCGATACGGTCAATGTTGTATCGAAATGGGGGACCTAAAAGGGCCTTGGCGTATCGATACGAGTTGGGCGCGTATCGGTACGTTTTGCAACTGGAATTTGCGGTTCCAAAACGTTTCAAGGGTGTGATGCACGGTGATTGTAAGCATGCTTATGGCTTTCTTTTGTGTTGGTTGGGAGATAGTTAAAGGCACCCATTGCTAGTATACTGTTATTGCAAGTGGTTTTAATTTTAAAGACTTGAGCACCTTGGACCTTGTTCCTTGCTGACCCCAAATCATTTCACTTGTTGTGTTTATTGTTTAGTTTTTCATCTGTTAGCATGGTAAGACCGAAGGGAAGGCCCAGAATCGATGATCTGAGGGTTGAGCGGATTGAGAACGTTGAGGATGTGCAAGGGGAGAACTTTCCTCCTCCTCCTCCTCCTCCTCCGGGTGGTGGTGGAGCGAATGTCGGAGGTGTAGGACCCCGTGTTGGTCAGGGACAGACTGGCATTGATGTGAATTCGTTGATTCAGGCTATAGTCGGGGCTATTCAGACAGCTTTAGCGGGTGTTCATGTTGCAGCACCGCCTGAGGGTGCAGGTTCTAGTCTGCCGTTAGAACGACTTCGTAGCTTGAGCGGAGTCAAGTTTCGGGGATTGTCACCCGAGGGTTTAGAGGCATGGTTTGAGAGCACAGTTTGTATTTTGGGACAGATGGAGTGCTCTGATGTCCATAAGCTAGGTTGCATCGTCTTTTTGCTTTAGGGAGATGCCTATACTTGGTGGACTACCATCACAACGAGTACGCGAGAGGCCGAGGTTACTTGGGAATTCTTTAGGACTACTTTTCATAAGAAGTATCTAGGTCCTCGATACCTAGACGAGAAGAAGAGAGAGTTCATGGCTCTAGATCAGGAGAGCATAACCGTGTTCAAGTATGAGGTATAGTTCGTACGTCTTAGTCAGTATGCTTCTGAGTTGGTTCCTACTGAGAGGGAACGATATGAGCATTTTCGATATGGTTTGATCCAGGAGGTAAAGACCTACATGTTGGCTTCTGACTATACGGATTTTGATGTATTGGTTGCTAGGGCCAAGGACATTGAACAGTCTTTGGGACTTGCTGATCGTAAAGGTGGATCTAGTTTAGGGAAAAGGACCGCCGAATGTGATAGAGACGGTGCCAAGAGGCACAAGGATAAGAGACCTCATCATGATCATAGGCGTGGAGGTGGTAATCCGAGGCGAGGCCATCACGGCCAAGGGGCTGAAAGTCGTACTCTTGAGTGTACCAAGTGTGGTAGACGTCATTTCGGAAAATGTTGGGGCACTTATGGCTCATGTTAGAACTACGAGTCTCGAGCGCACTTGAAGCGTGATTTTCCACACCCGGCTAGGGATGGACAGGCTCCTGCACGAGCTGTCGAGCACCAGAGAGGTCGCGTGCACGGTCGTGGTAACTTTCAGCCTAGGAATGATGGTCAAAGGAATATCGCTCATGTTATGGCAGTTCAGCCCGAAAGAGGTGGATCGGCTAGAGTGTATGCGCATCGTGAGGACAGGGATGACACATATGTGATTGCAGGTAATTTCTCGTTACAATCTTTGACTTTGCTTTCTTTGATTGATTTCGGCTCTACACATTCATATATATTGAATGAGCATGCGAAGCTGTTAGATATTCTGGTTGAGATATTAGATGTGGGTATGAGTGTCACGAGTTCTTTTGGTGAGACAGTTGTAGTTAGAAAGATGTACAAAAGATGTCCTTTGATGGTTCAGGGTCATGTTTTTCCCATGGATATGATGGAATTGTCGTTTCATGGTTTTGATGTAATTTTGTGCATGGATTGGCTTGTGAAACATAGAGCTAGGGTAGATTTCGAGATAGAGCGTGTGTCCTTGAGGCTTTCAGATGATTATGAGGTAGTAGTAGTGGGCGAGAACGTTAAGTTCTTGTCCAATGTTGTTTCAGCTTTAAAGGCTCATAAGTTAATGGATGTTGATTTTCAGGCATACTTAGCCTATGTTATGAATCCAAATATGAGTGAGGCACGGCCGCAAGACATCGAAACTGTTTGTGAATTTCCCGAGGTATTTTCGGAGGAATTGCATGGTTTACCACCTAATAAAGAGGTAGAGTTTGCTATAGAGACTTATATTGATTCTGCTCCAGTATCGATTGCTCTGTATCGAATGACTCCTAAAGAAATGAAAGAGTTGAAGACACAGCTTCAAGAACTGACAGATTGAGGGTTCATTCGTCTGAGTATTTCACCTTGGGGTGCACCGGTTTTGTTTGTAAAGAAGAAAGATGGTAGTTTGAGAATGTGCATAGATTATAGGCAGTTGAACAAGTTGATAGTGAAGAACAAATATCCTTTGCCGAGGATTGATGACCCGTTTGATCAGTTGAGAGGTGCTTTCGTGTTTTCCAAGATAGATTTGAGATCCGATTATTATCAGTTGAAGGTAGGAGATCAAGATGTACCGAAGACAGTTTTCAGCACTCGTTATGAACATTATGAATTCTTAGTGATTCCCTTTGGTTTGACGAATGCACCAGCAACTTTTATGGATATGATGAATAGGGTGTTTTATGAGTACTTGGATCAATTTGTGGTAGTATTCATTAATGATATCTTAGTGTCCTCTCGTACCGAGGAGGATCATGATCAGCATTTGTGTTTGGTATTGCAGAAATTGTTAGGCAACCAGTTGTATGATAAGTGGAGCAAATGTGAGTTTTATGGACTATAATGAAAAAAAATATTAAATTAAAATTAAAAACATTGAACTAAATTACAAAAAAATGAATAGGGTTCAATTTGGACTAAAAATAAAGTTTTATGGATTATAATCAACAAAAATATCACAATATTAAAAATATTTGACTAGATTAGAAAATTTTAAAATAAATAGTGGTGAATTCGAATCACTAAACCCCAAACATCAACCCATAAATCTTATGATCACTAATAATTAAAGTGCAAACCAAATCCCTAAACTAATCTCATAACTCCAACCCACCACTCAACTTGACACATTAACCCCTAAACCTAAGACATGAACCCCAAAATCTTACAATCACTAATAATTATAGTGCAAACTGAATCCCTAAACTAATCTCATAACCCCAATCAACGAGTCAGTTAGGCTTGATTTACTTCAACCGTTATGGATTGCCAAGTGGTGGAGAATTTGAATTTTTGGGTGATTGAAGTGTGAAAGCTAAAAGATAAATGACACGATAATTTAGAGTGGTTCAGCCTTCTAACAAATACCTACATCCACTACCTTAGCTTCCCACTAAGGATTTCACAACTAATTCACTAATTGATTCGTCCCATTTTCTCAACTTAGGATGAAACCCTTACAACGATCCAAGCTTTCTAGCCCAAAGCTTGATCAACCCCTCTCTACAAGAGATAAAGATAAGAAACTAAAATTCCTCTTACAAGGTTGATGTTGGCACACTAAAGCACTCACTCAAACCTAAACACTTGAGCAAATTTGACAATTTTGGCTCACAAGTGTTGTCTATACAAGAAATTAACAATTAAGGCCCTAAGACAAATTTCTCATCATATAGTTGTTGACAATTGAAGAATTAACCATCTCTTGATGCTTGGAGGTCCTTTTTATACTCTCAATTGAGTTTGTAGCCGTTGAGGACCGTTGGGGTTGAATTAGAGCCGTTGGAGCCTTTAGTTCCCACCATAAATGCAGTTTTGTAGCTTAGCGTATTGATACTCCTCAATTCGTATCGATACATTCCCGGTAAGGAAATAGCCGTTGAACACTTCCAGCCGGTGCATATCGATACGCGTGGCAAGCATAATTATACAACCCTGCAATTTAAAAGACCGTTGGGAAATTGACTGTTAGGGGTAATTGGGCATATCGGTACGTGAACTAGCCATTGGGCATTTAAAGCAAACTGTATCGATACGGAAAAAGTGTATCGGTACGGTTTTTGGCTATTGGAAAATCACTGTAGTTAAAACCCTAAAGGGTATCGATACGGTAACATACCTTATCGGTACGGTTACATTAAAAGCTTGGTTTTGACTGTTTTAAATGCACTTTAAATTATTCCAAAGCCTTATAAAAACCCTTAAATATATTTTCAACTTGTTTTGACTAAAAGCATGTTTTAAATTCTTTTCAATTTAGTACAAAACATTATTCAATTATTATATCAAAATAATTAGTTCTACAATCTCCCCCTTTTTGATATAATAAAACCAACTTGAAATTTTTTAGGGATCCTCCCCCTTAGTGTTTAAAATTTTGAATAAGAGATTTTGAAAATTTAATGAGGTTAAAGCTCCCCCTTATTCACTTGAAAAATCAAATTTTCAAACCATTTCTCCCCTTTTTTGTTATATCAAAAAGAATTTAAAAGACATTAAGCTTAAAATAACTTAGGAGTTTAAAAACTGACACATTTAAAGATTTTGGTTTTAAAATTGGCTCCATCTTACTCAAAGCATCAAATATTGTTAATTCAACAATATGATAATCTAGTTGTAAAGGAAACAAAAAAAAAACAACTAGAAATTTTACCAACACTTGAACTTCAAGGGAGGATGTGAAGCCTTCCTTCTTAAAGTGTTCTTTTTTTTATGTATATGGAGCCCCCCCCCCCCCCCCCCCCCCTCAAATTTGGACTTGTTGATCACTCTCCATCACACCTAACCAAGACAATCAAGTAATTTTTGGTATCCAAATTGCTTTGGATCCATAAACGTTAGCACATAACTTTGTCCCCCTAGGAATCCATTTTTCAATTTTATCCTTTTTAGTTGAAGTACTTAGTCCTTTCGAGATCCAATACTTCTAAAAACTTTTCCATTCAAAAATCTAGGGGCACTAGATTGTCTAATGTAAAAATTTGATTTTCCCAAATTGTTTTTCTTTTGGAGTTCATTGGAAATCAAATCTTTTTCTTTCTTAGGATCATCAATCTTTTTTTGATGATCTTTTTCAATCGTTTAAAGTCATTCTTGTAAACTTGAAATTTTAAGTTCAAAATCTTTGATTTTTTCTTCAAACTCTAGATTTGTTTTGGAAAGCAAATCATTTTCCTTTTTCAAATTAGAAAGCAATTTTTTTATTTTTAGAAAATGATGTCTTAAATTTCAAAAGCAAATCATCATAGGCATCTTGTAACTCATCATATGTATATGAATTTGAAATAGATGGGTTAGAGATTACCTCCCCTCATTGAAAGCCACGAAGCATAGGTGGGCTACCTCATCACCGGTGGAGTCTTCATCACTTCATGTCATCACGTATGCTTTCTTTGAAGATGGTCCCTTTTTGTTGGGCTTGTGGGAATCCTTCATCTTCTTCTTCTTTGATTCATGTTTGGATTTATCCATCTCGCTCTTCATGAATCAAGCAAACTTTTCGAAGAGATATACCATTTCTTCTTCTTCACTTGATTCAACATGGTTGCACTTGGAGGACTTGAGAGAAGCGACATTAATGTTGATGCCAAGCTCCATGATTTTCTTCTTCTCCGTCTTTTTTATCTCTTTCTTCTTCTTCTCCTCTTCTTTATCTTTCTTTATTATTTCATGAGTGAGGAGAGACCCCATGAGTTCATCTAGCTTCAAGGTCTTAAGATTTTTGGCTTCGATGATGGCGGTCTTCTTTGAGTCTCGTGACTCGAGAAGAGAATAAAGAAGCTTTCGGACAAGCTTGTCTTCCGGAATGATTTCTCCATAGCCTTTGAGTCCATTTGTAATAATGGAGAATCTATCGAACATCATTGTGATGTTTTCATCTAGTTCCATCTTGAAGTTCTCATACTCGTGGTTGAGGAGGTCGATCTTGGTCTCATTTACTTCATTTTTTTCTCTCGTATGTGACTTCAAGATTATACAATACTTCCTTGGCATCTTCGCAAGAGAACATCTTCTCATAGATGTTAGGGCCAAATGTACAAAAGAGGGTGTGCAAGGCCTTGCAATTTAGCTCCATCTTCTTACGATTTGTATTCCCCTAATTTTTAGGTAGACTTATTTGAATGGTAGCATAATAAAGATCACTCCCCAAACTGAAGTACTCCTAAAATAACGGGATGAAGAGAACGACGGACGGGACTCTGTGGCGACGGCTGGCCAGGGAACAAGACGGCAGTGATCACGGCAGCGGCGGTCAAAATACAACGAACCCTCAATCGACACAACAGGTTTGGACAATATATGTGGGAGGAATATCGGAGACCTTACACTGGAAGGGTTTATGGCAAGTTTTCGATCGCCATGGAGTGGTGCGAGATGCGTTCATACCACGCAAGAGAGCTCGCGACGGGGCACGCTTTGGTTTTGTTCGAATGGCATCAAAGGAGGACGCAGAAAGAGCGATTGAACGGCTACACGGTAAGTGGATTTATGGGGCCAAATTGAGAGTGTCGTTGGCATGGAAGGGGATTAATCATTTGAGGGATACATGGAAACGGAAGAAATCACAACAGCCGATGAACGACAACAATTCAGGATCCAAATCGGAAAAATCAGCAGTACAAGGGGTATGTGACAGTGGATCAAATCGGCGAGAGATAGAAGGGGTATTAGATGAGGATAAGTGGGCAATTCTCCAATGGTGTGCGATCGGATGGAGTATAAAACCTTGGAATTTAAAGACTCTTGCAGATCGATTGGAAGTGGAAAAGAAGGAGGGATTTTCGATCATGCGGCTATCGGGGTCAATGATACTATTAATGTGCACATCGGCGAAAATTCGTGAGGAAGTGTTAAAGATGGATTGTATTAGAGAGTGCTTCTCTAAGGTGCTCGATTGGTCGCCATCAATTTCAACAGAATCTCGTCGTGTTTGGTTGTCCGTGGTGGGATTACCGATCCATTTATGGCACAAGAAAACTTTTGTGAATATAGCAGGTCTATGGGGGTCATTCATATGCATGGACGACGATACGGAAACACCTTCATCCTTTGATTGTGGTCGCATTCTGGTGGAAACGACATCGATGGAACTCATTGAGGAGACCATCAAGGTGAAATTAGCAGCCGCGGAATACATGGTGAGGGTGTTTGAATCGGATGGACAAGGTCCCACGATCGAATGCGGCTGTTACGAGGGTAACGCGTCGCAATCGAAACAACAGAAGGAAGATAGCAGTTCAAGTCGTCCGTCGAAGGCTCGTTTAGGAGGGGCGGAGGACATCACAGTAGTGGAAAACGAAGCACATTTGATTGGGGGGATTGATACATCAGTGCCTCAAGGTGAAATAAACATGGAGCACACGCCGGCTATTACAACGGCAGAAATTGTGCCGGTGCAACAGCTGATTACTCCGATCAGCTCTGACAGCTTGGAGAGTGAGAGATTGTTTCATAATAGAACTCTAGTGGAGAGTCCCGAAATAGCTGGGGTGGTGAATTCGAAATCAAACTCTACAGAAATCAGGGGGGTTACAGAAGTGGATGACAACGCAATTTCAAAAATTACTACCTATGCAAACGTAGCGACACAGGGATTGGGCAATACAGAAGTGATTAGAGTGGGGAACTCGTATTGCAAGGTCCGACGAGTGGTAGGAGGTGAGATTACCGGAAACTCAAGCAATCCTCTGTCCGGTCGTGGTCGAGGGTCGGTGAAAAAGGCCACACAAGCAGAAGCAATTGAACAGGGGCATGAGAATCATGGTACGTGCGTGGGGCAACAGCAGGGTACAAACGAAGTGACCGAAACAGTGAAGTTGGGAGCGTTGATCGGCGTCAAATCAATTGGTAGGGAAGAAGATATCATTAAAGACATTTCGCGGGTTATTGCCGGAGAGTGTCGGGGTTTCTGACTCATGAAATTACTAACGTGGAATGTAAGGGGTTTGGGAGGGTGTGCGAAACGGCGTTATGTTCGAGAGGTCATTCGGAAAAATCATTGTGACATGGTGTTATTACAGGAGACTAAACTGGAGGAGATTCCTACATTGTTGGGGAATAGTTTGTGGTATTCGGATGATTTCGAATTGGCGTTCTCACCGTCGGTTGGTGCTTCCGGAGGTATATTGGCAATTTGGGAAGGTACGAAATTTACATTAGACTCATTTCATATTGATCGCCATTATATTATGTTGTTTGGAAAATGGTCTAGTGAAGAATTAATGTGCGGTATTGTTGCGATATATGCACCTTGTGATGTAACGAGTCAAGGTGTGTTATGGAATAATTTGCTGGCTAGTATGAGCACGTTTCAGGGGCCTTGGTGTGTGGCAGGAGATTTCAACGCTATATTGAAAAATTCGGACAGGATAGGGGTAACGGATAGAGAAGCTGAAATGGAAAATTTTGGGAATTTTGTTAACAATGCTGGTTTGATAGATTTACCTATGTCTGGAAAACGGTTTACGTGGTATGGTCCGGGTAATAGAAGTAGCCGAATTGACAGGTTTCTAATTTCAGCACCTTGGTTTGATAATTTCAACAACATACAGCAAACAGCTTTGTCGCGAGGTGTATCTGACCACACGCCACTGTTATTGGCATGTGACGATTGCGATTGGGGACCAAGACCTTTTCGCTTCTTCAATTTCTGGTTAGAGGGAAAGTCTAACGTGATGGACCTCGCTAGAGAGTGGTGTCGTCTGACTACAGCTGGTTTGGGAAAAGACAATATTATGGTGAAGTTGAGGCATTTGAAGTCGTTTATGAAACGATGGAACACAGACATCTTTGGGGACGTGAATTTAAAAATTGAACAATTACAGCAACAAATAGATAAGGCGGATGACTTGTTGACAACGGATGAGGGTAATAACGCGATAGAATGCGAACGGCGACAGTGGATGCAAGCTCTATGGAAAGCAATGCGCAACAAAGAGGCTATGTGGCGTCAAAAATCTCGGGCAAATTGGTTGAGATTAGGTGACCGAAACACAGCTTATTTTCATAGAACGGCGAAGCTACGGACAGCTAGAAACTTCATACCTGGACTGTTGATTAACGGACGTTGGGTTACAGCTCCGGCCTCTTTACGCGCTTATGTTGTGAAGGCATTTTCAGCTCATTTTGCTAGAGTGGATCGTAGTGGAATGTGGGATTTTGAGGGCCAATTTCGTCGAATACAGGCAGAGACAAGAGGCACGTTGACAGCACCTTTTACAATTGAAGAGATAAAACGAACTCTGTGGAATTGCGATGGTTCAAAAGCTCCGGGTCCAGATGGATTTACTCTCGAATTTTACAAGAAAAGTTGGGAGGTGGTAAAAGATGATATACTGAATTTCTTCTCTTAATTTCATGAACGAGGGACTTTACCAAAGGGAGCGAATTGCACTTTTATTGTGCTTCTACCTAAGGTGGCAACACCGCGGATACTAGGCGAATATCGACCGATTGGTTTGGTGAATTCTATGTACAAACTATTAGCCAAGTGCCTTGCGACTCGGTTGCAATTAGTTTTGAATTCTCTGATTAGCGACACTCAATCAGCTTTCATCAAGGGTCGCCAATTGGTTGATGGGGTCTTGTTAGCAACGGAGATAATTCATTCGCTTCGAGGTAATGGTGTGGGAGGATTCATTTTGAAGCTGGATTTCGCAAAAGCGTATGATTGTGTGAGCTGGACATTTTTGGATTCTATACTTGAAAAGATGGGGTTCTGTGCAACATGGAGGCATTGGATACAGGTTTGTATCAGTACAGCACGCATATCTGTCTTATTTAATGGTAGCGCGACGAGTGAATTCCGGATGGGTCGTGGATTGAGACAGGGCTGTCCCCTATCACCGTTACTGTTTGTGATTATTGCGGAGGCTCTACACTTGATGTTGAGTACGGCGGAAACGGGTGGGCTGATTAGGGGAGTGGAGGTGGTTTCGAACATAAGGCTTACCCATCTCCAGTTCGCCGATGATACCATATTGTTTATTGATGCTAATGTTGAATATGCACGTAATGTGAAGCGAATTCTTCATTGTTTTCAGTTATGCTCCGGGCTGCAAATAAATTTTGCGAAGAGCTCTTTATTTGCGATTGGTGTGCCAGCAGAGTTAAGTGCCTCAGTTGCTTCTATTCTGGGTTGTCGGCTAGGGGAACTACCATTTGTCTATTTGGGATTTCCGTTGGGAGTTGATCCGAGGCGTCTTTAAGTATGGGATCCGATCGTGGCAAACTTTAGACGCAAGTTAGCAGGGTGGAAGCGCACTTCTTTATCTTTTGCTGCTAGGGTGACTTTAGTCAATTCGGTTCTCTCGTCCCTCCCTATTTTTTATTTAGGATTATTTTTTGTGCCAAAAGGGGTAGTAGAGAAGCTAGACAAGATACGAAGAGCGTTTCTTTGGGGTGGTGTCAATTTAGAGAGAAGAATGAGCAGAGTCGGATGGGACATTGTTTGTCGACCTCGACATCTTGGGGGTTTGGGGGTGGCGGACTTGAGAGTGAAGAACATGGCACTATTGTCTAAGTGGGTTTGGCGTTATGCACGCGACCATGATTCGCTTTGGCGTCGTTTAATAAAAGCCAAATATGGGGACAATGTTCAGTGGTGAAGATTTAATACTGAAAACCTATCGTCGATGTCGGTAGTTTGGCGTCAGATTGTGGCGAACGCTTGCTGCCCGGTTATTGAATCTCACGTGGGGGGTTCTAATTTTCAATGGCAAATAGGCAATGGACAGTTGGTTCTCTTCTGGTTTGATATTTGGGTGATGCAACAACCGTTAAAGGAGGCATTTCCACGTTTATTTGCATTGGCAGTGAATAAGTTAGCTTGGGTGCAAGATTATGCGTCGGATGGTCAATTCGATCATGCAAATTGGGATGGTTTTTTCCACCGGCAGCTATGGAGTTTCGAACAAGAACAGTTGCGCTCTCTATGTGATGTGGTAAGCGGGCTGCGATTGAGAATGGATCGCATAGACACATTGATTTGGACTCCGGATGAAAATGGGGAATTTTCGGTGCAAGCTATGACTAAGGCGTTGCTTTTAGAGAGGGTGGGAGATGGTGATTTCGGAGGTTGTTTCGCGTGGAAGGTTCTCGTTCCACCAAAGGTCCAAGCCTTCCTATGGTTCATTTGGTTGAAGAGGTTACCGACGGCTGATTTTTTACGTACACGAGGTGTTACATTGGCGGACGGACAAGGCTTGTGTCCATGGTGTGTACGGGTGGAGGAGTCGATCGCCCATTTATTTTACGATTGCCCGTGCATCCAACAGGTTTGGGATTGGTTACGTGGATGGTGGGGTATTGCATTACCTTTACCTGCAGGTTTTTTCGAGTTCTTCACTGTGAACTTCCACAGCTCTTTCCAAGGCTGTCAATTAAAGTGGTGGGTGGCTAGTGTGAGTGCTATGCTTTGGTCGTTATGGCTCACCCGTAACGAATATATTTTTAACGGCAAACGTTCGACGGTGGCGGAGGTGTGCTTCCTTGTAAAACTGAGATCATTCTATTGGATAAAAGTGGATGCCGACAGCGATTTCATGTCCGAATCAATGTGGTGGTCGTGCCCATCGTCGTGCGTGGTTAGCCGACGCCCAAAGAAGGTACGTGCTGGACTGGTATGGCAGCCACCGGTTGCGGGAACTTTGAAATTCAACGTCGATGGCTCGGCGCGTGGAAAGCCTGGTCCGGCGGGTGTGGGGGGTGTGATGCGCGACGCGGACAGCCGCATTTTGGCCCTTTTTTCCGGACCTATGGGGTGCTTAGATTCTAACGTGGCGGAAGTAAAGGCTATCGAACTTGCAGTGAAGGTAGTGGCGGAAGGGGCGTGGCGTGAGAAATGCATGGTGATTGAATCGGATTCCCAAGTAGCTTTGAGTTGGGTGCTGGGCTTGGCTAAACGCCCGTGGCGATTATGGGACTCTTTTGTTTCGATTGATCAGGCATGCCAGAAGATATCGGAGATTCATTTTCAATATACGCCGAGGGAAGCAAATGGTTTTGCTGATATACTCGCCAAGGAGGGTGTGGATCGGAGTACTCTTTTCTTAGCTTGTATTTAGGTGTTTCATCTTAGACGAGCTCTTACGTACTCTTTTCCTCCATTTAGGCTTAGGGAGGTTTTTAATGAGGCGTAAGGGCTGCGTCGAGCTGTATGTTTTTGTTATTCAATAAATACATACAGTAGTTGATCAAAAAAAAAATCTGCACTCCATTCCGCCTTTACACTTTGTGGCACATAATGATCTCTTTTCAACAATATCCCAAAGCTTTTAGTCTTTGGATATGATGAGGAACTTCATTCTAATCTTCCAATGTTCGTAGTTGGTCCCGTCGAAGAATGGTGGCTTGTCGATGAATTGTGTCATTTAACCGGTTGATTGAATTGTTGTATTGAGCTTCTCGAATCACGTCAATAGGATGTTAATTCCCTTCAATTGAGTCTCGCTCTAATACCAATTGTTAGGCTTGTTAGGCTCAATTTACTTCAATTGTTATTGATTTCCAAGTGGTGGAGAAGTTGGATTTTTGGGTGATTGAGGTGTGGAAGCTAAAAGATAAATGACACGATAATTTAGAGTGGTTCAGCCTTCTAACAAGCACTTACATTCACTACCTTAGCTTCCCACTAAGGATTTCACAACCAATTCACTAATTGATTCGTCCCCTTTTCTCGACTTAGGAGGAAACCCTTACAACGATCAAAGGTTTCTAGCCCAAAGCTTGATCAAACCCTCTCTATAAGAGATAAATATAAGCAAACTAAAATATCTCTTACAATTTTGATGTTTGCACACTAAAGCACTCACCCAAACCTAAACACTTGAGCAAATTTGACAATTTTGGCTCACAAGTGTTGTCTATACAAGAAATTAACAATTAAGGCCCTAAGACAAATTTCTCATCATATAGTTGTTGAAAATTGAAGCATTAACCATCTCTTGATGTTTGGGGTTGAATAGGAGCCGTTGGGGCCTTTATTTCCCACCATAAATATAGTTCTGCAGCTTAGCATATCGATACTCCTCAATTTGTATCGATATAGTCCCGATAAGGAAATAGTCGTTGAGCACTTCTAGCTGGTGCGTATCGATACGTGTGGCAAGCGTATCGGTACGGTCCTGCAATTTAAAAGACTGTTGGGAAATTGACTGTTGGGGGTAGTTGGGCGTATCAGTACGCGATTGTAACGCCCCAGTCTAGGGCCCGGGAGTTATCAGTTTTGATATAGAACTAGTTTCGGGTTAAATTTAGATTAAAATGTTGATTTTTTTTAAAATGCCATTATTTACAATAATGTCATTAATGAACTTTGAAAAGGGGGGTTTTGAGATTGAAGAGTCATCTTCATTTAAAAAAAAGAAACCTAAAAGCTTAAACTTTCTCCTAAAAGCTCTCCACCACCTCTCCCTTGGCTCAAAGGTTTTTCCATAGAATATTTTCAAAGGTAATCATAACTTTTACCTTGGATTTTATTTATTGAATCTTACCTTTTTGAAAACCTAGCAAAGTATTGATTTTTCACTTTGGGTTCCAAAGTTTTGATGGAAAAGAGATGGGTTTGTGAAATTTTCGTATGGGTTTTTAATGGGTGTTTGGTGGGTTGTTTTTGAACTGTTTTTTGTCGCTAAATAATGTTAATAAGTAGCTTAAACCCATAAAACCCGAAACTAGGTGTAGTGGGTAAGTTTTGAAGGTGAAAATGTGGTGTTTTTGGTTTAGTTTTGGAGTAAAACGAGGGTTGGAGGTATACAGACCTAGGATGGGTGTTTTTAGATGTTAATTGTTGGATTTTGAAGGTTAAAAATGTTAGGTAAAGTCAGATTGTGTTTGGATGATGTTTTGGCAACGTTTCGGTTGATTTCGGCTTTGTTTTGATTGAGTAAATGTGTCGATTGATAGACTGTTGCTTTTCAGTGAATTTGTGGAAGAGTATGGGAGTAATACTTTGTTTTTGGTTGATTAAAAACATGAGAAACGAGTTTGGGTCCTTTGGACGCGAGGCCAGGTGTTACGGAGGCTTGAGATCGGTGTTTCGGCTTTCGTTTGGGCTCTATCGGTGAATGGTAATGTTTTGAAGTTTAAAATGATTCAAAGAGATTTTCTTGGGGGGTTTAGGTGGAGCCTTAAGGGCTAACCTAAATCCAAGTGTAAGTTTGCCTAATTTATCTTGTTTCGTTAAGTGTTGGTGTGTGCGGATATTCGTGTTGTTGTTGTGTGAAATGTGGATTGCTTTTACTCTCCATTCTAATGTTGTTGTGTAGTCGTAGTTGATATCAAGCCTCACGTGATGGTTAGTTTTATACGGTGATGTGTAGTCCCACCGGTAGTGACTAGTAGATGAGTACGATGATGTGTAGTCCCATCGGAAAAATGCTAGTTGTTGTGTACGGTGATGTGTAGTCCCACCGGGATGGTTGTGTATGTGCAAACCACGATTCATCTATGTTTCCATTTCGTTGTATCTCTTTCTTAAATGGTCTTGCTTTTAAAACTAAAATACGTGTTTTAAACTGCATTGTTGTTGTGTTTTAGAGCTCCGCTCACTAAGCTCCTAAGCTTACACTCTCTTTTTCCAACAATGCAGATCGTTAGGGGCTCCAGGAGGCAAGTGGGCAAGGGAGGAGTTTTTGGAGTTCTTGCTAAGCTCAAAGTATGGTTTGTGGTTGTAATAATGCTTAGACGATGGGAATACTAGACTTTGTGTTAGGGAGTTGGTGTTCAAACTCCTATGTTTGGTTTTGTTTAAGTTGCTAGCATGTTTTAAATGTCGATGCCATGATATGTTGTGGCATGTTATGGCTTTTGGTAGATTGCTATGCGTTTTGCCTTGTTAGTGTTTTTGAAGCTAAGTATTCTTATGAGCTTTGGGTTGAGACTCATTTTCGTTGCGTGTATGCATGTTTGAAGTGGTGATTAGGGTGTTTTGCCTCTAGATTGATTTTATAATAAGTTGTCATGTG
This sequence comes from Hibiscus tridactylites, assembly GCA_958450335.1. Taxonomy (NCBI): domain Eukaryota; kingdom Viridiplantae; phylum Streptophyta; class Magnoliopsida; order Malvales; family Malvaceae; genus Hibiscus; species Hibiscus tridactylites. The sequence goes on from OY288266.1 coordinate 31,188,898, forward strand.
GTTTATGATGTCTCAGGGCAATTTTGGGAACATTTGGAGATGCCGAAATGCATTTTCGGGCCAAACTGTGTCCAGGCGTTTCAGAACGCCTGATATGGTTTCGGAACGGTCGAGCTCCACGGGCACCCGTATCGGAATGAGGGTGGTGCCGTTTCAGTATGATTTGCCACTAGAGGTGTAACACCCAGGTTTAGGGGTCGGGTGTTAGGAGAGTTTAATCGGGTTCGGGTCGTTGGGCTTGTTTTAAATAAAAATGGGCTCGGTTTTAAACTAATAAGGCCATGAGATTTCATTAAGGGCAAAAGAGGAATTTTCTAAATGAGAAAAACAAAACAAGTAAAAATAGACTTTTTTAAAGTCACCATCTTCTTCTTCCTTCAACTAAAATCACGACACAAAACCTCCCCAAACCCCAAGTTACCGTTCCATCTATTTCCTCATCGATTTCAAGTGTTTTCATCAAGGTAAATATGTTTTTGACTTCTCCTCTTCATCCTTAACGTTCCTATGTTCTTAGTTTTTCATAAACTCCATTTTTTAGATATCTTAAACGCTCAAATTTCAAGTAAAAGGTGGAAACTTTAATGGGTTTTTGATTTGTAAAGTTAATGTATGTTATAATCATGCTTTCAAGTGAATCATATCTTAAAATGGTGGTGTTTTTTTGAAATCCAAATGGTGGTGTTTTGTTGAAATCCCGAAATAGGTATTTGGGGGTGTGTTAAAGGGAAGAAAACTTGAGTTTTTAAGGTAGTTTTGTGAGGGAAAGTTGGGCTGATGGTGTGGTTATGCTTGGGAGTTGTTTTGAACGTGTTTAGTGATAATTTGGGTGTTGGAATAGATAGGTATTTGATGGGTTGTGTGTAAGTCCGAAAGTGAAGATTTTGGTTAGTTCTTGGTTTGGGAGTGTAGTGAAATGGTCTTGAGATTGTAATCTGATTTGTGGCAGTGGTTTTGTGGATGATTTGTTGAGTAATATGTTGTTTTTGGTTGATTAGAAATAAGGGAAATCGTTGGAGAAGCTTCGGGCTCGATTCCGGGAAACTTAGAAGCTTAATCGGCATTCTTGGCTTGTTTTGAGGTGTTTGGTGAGTGGATTGTCTTAAACGGTTTTAAACTGGTTCAAAGTGTGTTGTTGAGGTATTAGATTGTGCTTGGTAGGCCAATATAATGTGGGGATTAAGTTGGTAGCTTAATCTCTTGTTTGACTTTATGAGTTTCTTGTTAAATGTGCAAATGTGGTTTTGTGTGACACATGTTCGTTTATGCATGTTGCGATATATTGATGTTGCATGATGGTGATTGGTATGTTGTGTTGCATGATTGTGAAATCATGGTGAGGCTTGGTTAGTATGTTGGCACTAGTTATAATTATCGGGTATAAATGATCGATCATTAGGATGAGTGTGCACATGATAAGAGTCAAATTCGCGCGTGGCCTTGGTGATGTGTAGTCACCAAGGAGGAGTACGGTGAAGTAGCATTCCACCGGAAAGTGTTTGTATGTGATGATGAGTGGAATCTCATCCGTAAAGAAACAATGATGTGTGAAATCCCACCGAAAGGTAATATGGTTGTTTGAGTACGTTGGGACGAAAATCCCAACGGAAGCTATCCGCATATCCGAGTAAGCTATATAGTTGCCAATATACTTTGTTAATGTGTGGTTGATGAGTAAGATGTTTCGTTATGTTCATTCTAAGCATAACATGAGGTAAAATGCCATGTTCATCCATTCTAGTAGCGATTGGCTATGTTGTTAATTTGGTGTTAATGTATGCCTTGTGAATGTCTTATGGATACCATGCTTTGAACCATGTATTGTCGATGTTTTTTTTTACCTCCCTCACTAAGCTTCCAAGATTACGCTCTCATTTCCGACAATGCATATCATTAGTGTGGAAGTTAGCAAGGAGCAAGGAAGGGGCACCCAAGAGCGTGTGTTGCTGCTCAAGTATGGTTTTCTTAAATAATGTAATAGATAGCAATGCGGATGCTATGTGTTGTAGGAGCGTTTGTTAGACTCCTATGTTGGCTTTTATGTTGTTAAACGCCTATGCTTTTTATGTTGAAGAATTGTAAGTCATGTTTTATGGATGCTTATGTTTTTGCGTTGTTGGCATGTAAACCTTGTTTATGAAATGCTTTTGTGGATGTATGATTCCTCATAGTTAAAGGTCTCATATGCATGCTTATATGTTTGATCATGCTTGTGGTAGGATATGATGCCTCTGGATTGTATGTATGAGTTTTGCTTGTGATTCTTGTTGTTTGGGGCAAGTTTGTGGATGTTTGAAGATGCAGAAACCTGTTTTCGGGTCACTCTGTGTGCAGGCATTTCGAAACGCTCGTGGTTGTTTCGGAACGGTGGTAGCTTCAGGGATACTCATATCAGAACGAGAGTGGTGCCGTTTTGATACGATTTAACACTGTGAGCTCCTGTTTCGGTATGCGTTTCGATACGATTTGCCTCTGTGAGTGCATGTTTCGGAACCCGTTCCGAAATGTTTCGACACTATAGACCCTCGTACCGGAACGAAGTGGACCGTATCAGTACGGCATGGTCTGGCTTTTAAACTAGAGCCCGCGTTTCGGAACGGGCAAGCCTGTTTCGAAACACATGCCTATAAATTGGCTTTTTGGCATCTTCAAAGGTTCTCAGATGTTGTGTTTTAGTCCCGTTTGTTTGTTTGCTTCCTTATTAAGTTTATATGCATCTTTCATGTATGGTTTTGCTTCATAAGCATGAAATCGGACTAATATGTCACCTGGTAAATTTAAGTTACCTTACGTTCTGTTTGTATCATTTTGTTATTGTTTTCCGCTGTTGCCTTCGCGCTTAGGGCTAAATGTAAAATTTAGACAAGATAATTAAATGAAGGGTAATCTTCATCAGTGGTCCCTTTCGTTTAGGGTGTGTTCTATTTTGGTCACCAAAATTCAAAAATGATTATTCTGGTCACTTACGTTTAGAATCGTTTCTATTTTGGTCCCTTGGCCGTTAGTCTCTATTAAATAAAAAAATTAGTTTCTAATTTAACCTCCAAACTTTCAAAATTTTATTTTTCACCATCTTCCCCAAAAATTATAAAACTAAACCCAAAAAATTAATTCAAAACCCTAACGATCAAAGGATATGACTCCTAATTTTAAATCTGATTATGTTGATAAACAACAAGATGGTGAAAAATACACATTTCAGGAGAGGCCTTAAGTCTTCAAGGTCGTTTTGCACCTTTGATGAAAATGGCAAACAAAGACCCTGCATATGACTTCGACGCCTCGGTTTTACAGGTGAATATGATTTGAGATCACTGAATAAAAAATCGAAGCTTCGAGCATTCCTGATGATGAACATCAATCACAAATATGCAGAAGCTAAATGTATTGGATATATGTTACTGTCCTAAGATCAAATATGCGGAATTAGCCATTGTTACATGCTCAAGTAATTTCCCTGCAACATCGATGAAAAGGAAACAGAACTAAGGTGATCGATTCGATGGTACGAGGACATGATCCACGGCATGGTGAAATTAGCTTCATACCAAAGCTTACTTACATATCTCTGTACACTAAACTTCATATGCATTTCAGCATTTGATTCCAGAGTTCCCTCCCATATCTATGTTTAACACATATTCGAGCATGAATACTCGGTAATGACAATATTCGAGTACATGAAATAATGTACATGCCTGTGCAGAATCAGATTTAAAATTAGGAGTCACGTCCTTTGATCGTTAGGGTTTTGAATTAATTTTTGGGGTTTTAGTTTTATAATTTTTGGGGAAGATGGTGAAAAATAATGTTTTGAAAGTTTGGGGGTTAAATTAGAAATTAATTTTTTTTAAGTAACGGAGACTAACGGCCAAGGGACCAAAATAGAAACGATTCTAAATGTAAGTGACCAGAATAATCGTTTTTGAATTTTGGTGACCAAAATAGAACACACCTTAAACGAAAGGGACCACTGGTGAAGATTACCCTTAAATGAAAATTTTCTAGGGTTGCTAATAGGAGTGGAACCTTAACGGGTTTCACTTCGGTTTTCCCTGTGTAACATGTTCGGACCGGTCTGTCGACTAGCCCAGGACGAGGGGGTTACAGGAGGTTCTTGTTTCGGAACCATGTAGGGCCATTTCGGTATGTTTGGCCACTGGAGGCTCTCGTTCCGGAACAAGGTGGGACCGTTCCAAAACGGCTTGGTGTTACTTTTTGAATGGAGCTCGCGTTTCGGAACGGGCAGGCCAGTTTCGAAACGCGAGTAGTTAAAACGGTTAAAAGGCGTCTTCGGGGGTTTCTGAATGTTACATTTTAATCCCTAATGCTTGTATGCTTCCTAGTTGAGTTTATATGTGCCCCTTTGTGATGGCTTTGCCTCGTAAGCATAAAATTTGATAAATAAGCTACTTGGTAAGTTTAAATATTTGTATGCCCTCTGATTGGTTCGTATTCTGATTTCGCTTTTTCCGTTGTTGGCTTCACACATAGGATTAGAAGTGATATTTAGACAAGATGAATAAAAAATATGGTTGCTAATCGGAGTGAGGCCTTAACGGGTTTCGCTTCGGTTTTCCCCGTATAACTCGTTCGATTCGGCCTGTTGGCTAGGCCGGGACGAGGGGTTACAGCGATACAACTGTTTTGGTACGCGAACTAGCCGTTGGGCATTTAAAGCAAACTATATCGATACAGACAAAGTGTATCAGTACGGGTTTTGGCTACTGGAAAATCATTGTAGTTAAAATCCTAAAGGGCATCGATATGGTAACATACCGTACCAGTACGGTTACATTAAAAGCTTGGTTTTGGCTGTTTTAAATGCACTTTAAATTATTCTAAAGCCTTATAAAAACCATTAAATATATTTTTAAGTTGTTTTGACTAAAAGCATGTTTTAAATTCTTTTCAATTTAGTCTAAAACATTTTTCAATTATTATATCAAAATAATTAGTTCTACAAAGTCAACTTGAACACATTTACCCCTAAACCCTAACAATCAACTTGACACGTTTACCCCTAAACCCCAAACATGAACCCCCTAAATCTTACAATCACTAATAATTAAAGACTTAAAGTACAAATCAAATCCCTAAACTAATAATTAAAGTACAAGCACAATCTCCTAATCCATAAACTAACCCAATAACCCAAACACTCAACTTGAAAAAATTACCCCTAAATCTTTTTTTTCAGACCAAAATAAATTCGACCTTCAAAAGTCTGTCAAACGTTTGGAGTCGCCATCGTTCGTTTTTTTTTGGGTTGGGTACAACTAAAATAAGTTGAGCCTTTAAAATATTTAATTATTAAATAATTTTATTAAGGAGAATCTAATTAAAAAAGAACCTAAACCTAAATGTCTAAGGAAACTAAACTAAAATTGTGATTAGATCGAATCAAAGTAAAACTAAAGAATTAAAAAAAGACCTAAGTGTAAAACTCCTAAACTAACAATGACCTAAAGTGCAATTAATCCCTAACGGGTGGGATTTCCCCCTCCATTTGTTTACTTATTCCCCCCCCCCCCTTCGTTTTATCAATTATTTTCCCACCCTAATAATGGGTGTGAATGGATGGGAAATAAGAATGGGAATGGATTAGCCAGTTGTCTTGACACCTTGGGATTTGGGCCGCCCAAATCCCTAAAAAATCGGTGGTTGATTTTTTTATTATTATTTTTGTACTAAATTAGAATTACAAAAAAGAATTGGGGTTAATTTGGATTAAAAATTAAATTTTAGGGACTAGAAGTACTAAATTGCCAAAAATATCATCATATTTAAAATATTTGACTAGATTATAAAATTTTAAAATAAATTGGGGTCAATTTGGTTAAAAAATAGGGACTAATATGAACAAAAATAAACCTCAACTTTCATAAAAAAAATAAACCTCAAATCCCTAAACTAATCTTATAACCAAAAAAACTCAACTTGACACATTTACCCCTAAACCCCAAACTTCAACCCCTAAATCTTATAATCACTAATAATTAAAGTACAATACTAATCCTCAAATCCCTAAACTAATATCATAACCCCAATTTCAAAAACTCAACTTGAAACATATATTGTTTGTACCCTAAACCCCTACTCTCAACCCATATTCCTTAAACTATTCCTATGATCACAAACAATCAACTTGACACATTTAACCCCAAACCCCAAACATGAACCTCTAAATCTCACAAGCATTATTCTCTAATAATTAAAAAATTAATAGGTTACATTTATCAACACCTAATACTTTACATTTATCAACATTTTAAATTCATCAAATCATCAAATCATAGACTTCCTCAATTAACATGTCAAGTTAAGACAAATATCAAGCTAGGTCAATATAAGTTCAGGTCAATAACAGGTCGGGTTTAAAACAAGTCGGGTTCAAAAAGGTCGGGTAAAATCGGATCTCGGGTCGATTCAATAGGGTAATATCGATTAATTCCCAGGTCAGTCTCGGGTTTGGGTTCATTTCAGTCGGGTGCAGGTTGGGTTTCGGGTCTACAGTAACAGGTCCAATTCGAGTTCAGGTCGTTCTTGATCAGATGCAGGTCGGGTTCGAGTCAACAACAATCAATTACAGATCAGTTTCAGGTCATGACATCCTCGGATTAAACCAAATTCTAACTCGACCAAGTTTCATTCCGGTTTTCAGGTATCATTCCTTAGTCCTGATATCAACTAGCTTGTTATTCAAGGATAAATATCAGTTTTATATGGGAAGTGGAAACTGAAGTGTTTTCCCCCTTTTCTATTTTTATACATAAAGTAATAATAAAAGAAGAAAAACTTTAATAAAAAAGAAAGACTCGTTATTATAATTTAATTTTATATTAATATAAATTAATTTTTTTAATTATTAGGAAATACAAAATGCTTTGCCTAGCAGTTCAATAATTTTTTTTAGAGTTTTCAACTAGTATGTAAACTTCTTGGAACATAATTTTTTAATTTTAAGATAGTCATTAAAAATCATAAAAATATATAAAATAATAATAAAGTGCTTACGAATTTATCAAGTCGAGTTAGACCTTACTTAACTCGACTCACTGAAATTTTAAATCGAATCAACTCAAATTAAGCTCAAATTATCTATAAACTGCTCAACTCAATAAACCATCCTAATTCTCACTCTCATTTTCTTATAGGAAAAACGAACACACTGCAAATACATTGGTCTACCTTTATTTTTGTCATCATTAGAAGCTTTGGACTGAGTCTAAGTGACCAGCTGCCTTTTCCTTCGCAGTCTCCACTCTTCCCCCAGCTTGACTAATTACAATGCTTTGCATGGTTCATCATTAGCATATTGACCTTACTCATGGAAACCAACAAGCTTACTTATTGGTGGAAAATATCACATTCATGTATTTGAGGTTTATATTTTATGTTATAATATTAAAGTTTTATCGAGTAGAATAATAAAATACAAAAACATATTAATAATATCAGAATTGGAACACAAGTTTAATCATACGGATACAAGTTTAGTTGCAACCTTGAACAACATCATCAACGAAAGCCTTAAGGTTCATGTCCAGGGAACCACCTTCCATGGCGGCCTCCCTCGCCAACTCTTTCCATTTCTCAACATTCGTTCTCACTTCCTTCCCTTTTTCTCCATCGCCCATCACCAAATCCAAGCACCTAACAATCTCGCCGCGTTCCACCATCCCATCTTCATCAGCACTCACTCTCACCCCAGTCTTCCACACGTCTTCGATCAGCTTTGCATTCGTCCCCTGATCCGTCCACTGCGGAAAAGCCACCACCGGCACGCCGGCAACCAAGCTCTCCAACGTCGAGTTCCACCCGCAATGCGACACAAAGCAACCCAACGACGGGTGAGACAAAACTTCCACTTGTGAACACCATGGGACTATCCTCCCAAGCTGCTCTAATTCTTCCCTGCAACTCAGTTTATCTTCTTCCGTCTCTTCTTCTAGTCCATATTTCTGATTTCTCACCACCCACAAAAATGGTCGCCCGTTAGCTATCAAAGCTCGACTAATTTCCTCCACTTGTTGCTTGGCCAACACGGCAAGACTTCCGAATGATACGTAAACGACGCTCGATTTTGGTTTCGAGTGTAGCCATTGGAGATAATCGTTTGAAACGCATTGAAAAAGATCAGTTCTTAAGGAATTATCGAATGGGAATAAGGGTCCGATTCCGATCATTTTAAACTTGTCGATGGCTTTCAATGCTTCGGGCTCCAAGGCATCGAATGTGTTAACAAGGATTTTAGCGTTGGGTTCTTCGGCGAGAACTTCCATTTGCTCTTGGAACAACGACAGTATCGAACGGTAAACGTTTGGACCGTTGAAAAACGAGGGAAGGTCGCGGGTTGCGAGTGGCGGCAGCCCGGGTAATTTTATCGAACACTTGGAGTTGGACTTGTCGGCTTGGTCTTTCATGGCGGACTCGTATCCGTTGAAGTAAAAATAGTAGATGTCGAAAACTGTGGCGGGTTGAATCCAAAGGACAGCTGATGGGATGTGATGTTCACGCGCCACCTCCGTCGCCCAAGGAAGGAGCAAGGAGTAAACGATGCAAGTGACGGGTTTTCCTTCGTCTTCACTAGTTATTATAATTTCAGAGACGGCTTCTTTGCCTCGACGTCTGATTTCAGATAAGTAAAGGTCTGTGTCATCGCTAGGCTTCATTCCGTCGTCGTATCCATCGGAAAAGGGCGAAAATGAAAGGCCTTGAGCGGCGGGTACTTTCGTCATGCGGCGGCCGGCGGAGACGGTGGTGATGAAAGTGACACGCACGCCGACACGTATGAGATGCTTGGCGAATTGGAGGGAAGGGTTTATATGGCCCTGTGTAGGGAAGGTTAGCAGGAGAAAATGAGGCTGTGGCATGGTGGTGAAGGCGGCCCGTGGATAGGCGAAATCGGGTGTTTTTTTGTTTGTTCTCTTCCGAGAGTCAGTAGGGAAAACAAATGGGTTTTTAAAAGCGGTGGGCTTTGAAAAACATGACGTTTGAGCTGACGAATTATGAAGAAATTGTCTGGTTTTGGTTACAGTTTGATATGAACTTACTGGGAAGTGGGAACCACATGCTGTCGCAGAATGTCTCCAACTGCACGACTCTTCCCAGGTTCGAATTCAATTGGCAAAACAAATTTTGATCCGATTTTATTTCCATTTTCCCGTTTTGACGGCGACGTGAGCTTTTTTTGTTTTTGTTTTTTGGTTTAGGTATTATTATTCGTCTGTCATGTTAATTGAAATTGAATTTTTCAAAGACTTAAAATAAAGCTAGTCCCATTCTATTATTTTTTATTTATAATAAATTTAAATTTCTAATATTTATTAATGAATTTAACGTTTCATCTTTTAATCAACTGATTATTGATTTTATGAGTTAAATTTAATGGTGATAAAAGAAGACTGATCAGAATTCTTTCGGAAAAAAAGTTGGTTTATCAAGACCTAACGAGGAATATTTAAAGTTAATGAGCGTGAGTTTAATTTAGGCTTAAAGGTGAAATTGACCCTCAACGAAAAATTAAAAAAATAATTAAGTCCTTATAAAAATTTTGCACCTAATATATTTCTCATAATTTAAATTACACCCAATTTAGCCTCTTCGTTAGTTGATCGCGTTGACCGTCAATGCCCTCTAACAGTAAAAATATAAGCAGACACGTGGCACGCTCTGGGCATGCCACATCATCAAAATCGATTTTTTTTAAAAAATCTTATAAAATCTACAAAATTATAAAAATTCATAAAAAATGTAAAAATTAAAAATATTAAGTCAATTTAATTTTTCTTATTTTTCATTTATTTTTCTATAAAAAATATAAAATAATATTTTTACTAAAAAACCCTAAAGTTTCATTTCTTTCAAAAAAAAACTTCATGAATCCCTAAATCATGCATTAGCACCGATTCAATCACCAGCCACTCTCCGTCGCATGAAAGCTTCCGTTCTCCCTCAATATTTCTTCTCACCAACAATGTCGTCTGCTACACTACCAACAACTTTCACCGTCAATTAAACTGATTTGAAGAGTTAGGAATGTTGGGTTAGGGTTTAGTGTTAGGGATTTTGAAAATTTTGGGATTTTGAAAATTTGAGATTTTATAATTAAAAATATATATTTTAAAATTATACAAAATTTAAATATTATTTCATTATAAATATTTATATTTTTTTAATATTTATTACAATTATTTATATTTTTATTTTAAGTAAACTTATTTTTTATAATTTTATGCATAATTTTATTTTTTTTACACATTTAAATATTTTTTTAGATTTTTCTTGAATTTTTAAATTATTTTTTATATTTTTAATTTTTAATTTTTTAACAATTTTAAATATATTATTTTATAATTTAAAATATTTTTTAAATTTTTAAATGATTATTTATTATTTTGATAACGTGACACATCCAGAGTATGCCACGTGTCACCATCATAATAACTATTTTTGAGTTAATAGTCAACTTAACGGAAGGGCTAAATTGATTGTAATTTAAATTTTGAGGGCCTAATTGATCGTAATTTAAATTTTAAGGGTTTAATTGAGTACAAAATTTTTATAAAATTTAATTAATTTTTTTTTGTTAAGGATCAATTTAATCTTTAAACCTTTAATTTAGGGGACCTATCAACATATTTTTCTGGCCGCGTTTTCAACTCGCGTTGTTTATTATTATTATTATTATTTAAACTCACGTTTATCAACTAACTCACGTTAGTTTAAATAGCTTAAAGGGACCTAACAACCAGAAAAGTTTTTTTTTTTTTTTTGGGTCTGAAGAGTACTCCTTGCTTAGGGAACTAACGAGGTAATTTGGTTTAAATATTTAAGTTATTGAGGTTTGGACGGTGGCAATGAATTAGTGATAATCAAGTATTTAAATTGCGGTTATATCACGTTTTCGGTCAGGTTACGTTCTATCGCGTTTATATATATAATTGATGTTATTATGATCTTACGGATATCACGGTCATGAATTTTTTTTAAAAATAAATACTAGGGTAAACTACACCAGCAATCACCCAACTATCGTTTCATTCCTATTTTGGTCACCAAATTATTTTTTTTCGGCAAAATCGTCATTAACGTTTACTTTTTTTACTAATTTAATCACCCACCATTAAATATTAAACGGCACTGCTGAGTTGGAATATATTTCTATATTTCACAAATTTCACGCCATAATTTTTTCCTAGTCAGCGCACACTCACACGTGACTTTTAAATAATTTTATTATTTAAGGGTTTGAAACCCTAACTTTCTATCATTATCTCTTTCCTTCAATATTTTATCGTTTACAAAGAAGAACTAAGAATAGAAGAACGCGAAGAAGAAGATGGAAGCAAATCGAGTTATTCGATATTGTCACTGTGGGTATCCAACCGAGTTAAAAACAAGTTGGACATCAACTAATCTAGGTAGAAGATTTTTTTGGTGTTTAAATTTTGAGAGAAAAACAAGAAACTGTAATTTCTTCGAATGGTTTGATGCTGAAATTGCTAATCGTCCAAAAATTGTGATTGTTGGTTTGCTAAAAAAAAGTGCGATGGAGAGTGCAAGGAAACAAGAGCGAATGTTTTAGGTATTTTGTGTTATCGTTCTTCTTTATATATCATTCTTCTAGTAATGTTTAAAGTGAGTTTTTGTTAAATCTGGCTAAGAACTGTTTTATGGTAAGAATATTAAGTGAGTTTTACCCTTAAATGTATTAGGGATTTTTAATTTTGGGCTTAAGTTCTGTTTAGGGTTAATGAAATGCTTGAAGTGAAGTTAATGAAATGTTTTAATATTTTGTAAGAAGTTTGAACCTTTTTGTTTATATGTTCATTATAAGCACATAGAAAATATGAACTTTTAACAAGAATATAAGCTTAAAAAAAGTAAAAGTTGACTGAATTTTACATTAACTTTTAAATAAATCATCATTATTCATATAGTAAGCTGCTTATAAAGTTTGAAGTAGCAACACTACTTTTATTTTCACTGTAACAAAAGCTATCCATTTAGCACATAACAAAAAAAAAATGGCAGCAACTTTCATTGTAACTCTTGTCATACTTAGATTAGGAAACAAAAAAGAGGTATTATAAATGTGACTACAAAAGGCTGTTGTTCATACGCAACTTCTAAACAAATTTTTTTTCAAATCACATTTATCAATTCAATGATCTTTTTTAGTACTTGCTGCTTCATTTGAAGTGTATTAGTTGATCGAATTTTCTTGATTGCCAACCATCCATCTAACAACATGAATTGGTGGTGGTTGTTGCACCTGTGAAACTTGCTGAGTTGGAGCACGTATAGTTGCTGCAACTTCTTTAGCAATGCTACAAAATCTTCTCTTAACCTATATATGTAAAAAAAATAATTAATAAACCTAAATCACTTATTGTAACAGAAAAAATGATTAGAATGTTTAGTGTATTAACTAAAAATACTCACCGAAAGTTTGGGAAGCCTTTTCTTTGTTGATGCTTGATATTAAGATTGGACAATTTTATTTTTACCCACCTTGCTTTTACATGTCCTCACATTATGTCCACATTGTCCACACTTTTTACATTTCATGATTAATCATTTCCTGAAAAATTTAGCATTGGGATTAGTGGTTCCATCAAGTTCTTTTCTTCTATTCTTGTGACGTCTGCCTGGAGGTCTCTTCAATGATGGAGGTAAAATTGGCAGACATGATGATTCATGTGAAATTTATTGATTAAGACCTCTGACTGGGTGTATCATATGTGAATATATTGCTTGTTGAGTTTTTATTTTATAACAATCATTCACATAAGACTCGACTCTCTCTTCCCTGATTACTATCGTTGAAATTGCATGAGGACATGAAATCCCTACAAAAAACAGAAATGAAGTCAGTAATAAATAATTAAGGAAAAAATTAACTGAAAAGTAAATAAATTACCTGTTAAGTCTCACTTCCTGCATGAACAAGTATGTGCCTCCAAGTTCACCCCATATTGGCTGTGTGGGCCACATGTAACCTGATAAATATTACCACCAATATGGGTGGGCCAACACCTTCACACATAGAAATTACAAACAAAATTACAAATAGAAATTGTGTAAAAATAATTTTCACATATAGATTGCTTCTACACTAATTAAAAGATAATCAATACCTATTAGACATTTCAGTTGCTGCTTCTAATTTTTATATGAATTTTTGGATACAAAAGTCCAGTCCACTTGTCAGCTCCAGCCTTCTTCTTTGCAATCTTTCGCATTATTTTGGTTCGAATCCCCTCCTGCATGGTTATGATTGACCTTGTTCTTGCGTCAAGTACACACTACACGACAAAAAATACAAAATCAATTATAAACACGACATACTTAAAGTTTGAAAATATTTACATCAATTAAAATTTGAATTACCTTAGTAAAAGACTCGCATAAGTTGTTCAAAAACATGTCACATTTGCTTCTAATTGAAAAATGAGACTTAGTCCAAAATTTTGGATCAATGTCTGACAACCACAGAAGAGCTTTTGATGACAATGAATCCATTTCAGACAATGCAACTTGAAATTCTCTCATATAAGTAGATGTAGCAGCTTTCCACAAACTATCTTTCAATGCCTTTCCTTTATGTTTTGCCTTAAAGTTATTGTATAGATGTCTTACACAAAATCTATGCTTTGAATAGGGAAAGTATTCTGCCAATGCCTCTTTTAATCCCTAGAAACATAAGATAAATATTTAGAAATCACAAACATAATTCAGTAGTTACATATGTTTAAAGAAGTCAAACAATTACCTTTTGTCTATCTAACGTGAAAGAGATATGGTATGAATTGTTCATGTCCAAATCTTCCCCCCAAAGGTTGAACAAACTAGCACCATGATGAGTAACACTCACTCCCAACAGCAGCAAAAGCTGGGATAGATACAATCATTTGCATCAATCCCAACAGCAGTTAACAAAAGTCCTCCATGGTTACCCTTTAGGTGACAACCATCAACACAGATAATAGGCCTACATCCAGCTTTAAAACCATCTTTGCATGCTTGTATGCAAATATACCAACGCTCAATCCCTTTTGTATCCCCCTCGTCCCGGGTTAGCCGACAGTCCAATCCGAACAAGTTACATAGGGAAAATCGAAGCGAAACCCGTTAAGGCTCCACTCCGATTAGCAATCCTAGAAAATTTCTTTTAATGTTATCTTGTCTAGATGCTTTAATATATCCTATGTGAGAGGACACACAGTTGAAAAGACACGCGAATACAAAACACACAAAACAAGCAATTAAACAACCCATTTTAGCCTTTACAACAGGTCGTATCGATACGCTAGAAGACCGCATTGATACGCCTGGACTTGGTCAACAACCCAAAGTCAACCTAGGGAGACCATATCGATACATTGAAAAACAGTACCGATACGCCCTCAACGGTCAACTTCTCACGGTCAAACTACGAAGATCGTATCGATACCCCTAGGACCCGTACCGATACGCCAAAATCTCGTCAATTTCTCTGATTTCCAGAGAGCTTTTGGCGTATCGATACACCCCCGTGTACCGATACGCATAGCCCAAAACAAGGTTCAAAGCATAGGACCGTATTGATATGCCCTGCACTGCAAACCTTATTTTGGCTTCTAAAAACACAAGAACTCAACTCTAAAGGCATTTAACGACTCGACTAGCAACATACAAACTCTCATACATCACAAGGCAATCATGGATAGACATACGGAGCGATTTAACATTCAACGAAGCAACAATCACCAAGATAAGCATACATAAAGGAGACTTGCATACAAACATGCATAACGAGTCTATTTAGCCAAAAGAAATATGTAGCAACGTGAGCATCACAAAAACAAGGTTTACAACACTTCAACACAAAACATGAGCATCAACAACATGAAATCCAAATATAGGAGTCTAACAAACGCTCCTACAACACATAGCATCCCCATTGCTATCTATTACATTATTTAAGAAAAACCATACTTGAGCAGCAACACACGCTCTTGGGTGCCCCTTCATTGCTAACTTCTACACTAATGATCTGCATTGTCGGAAATGAGAGTGTAAGCTTGAAAGCTTAGTGAGGGAGCTCAAAAACAAATATCGATAATGCAGGGTCCAACGCATGGTATCCATAACTTATCAACAAGACATGCATTAACACCAACATAACAACATAGCCAACCACTACAAGAATGCATGAACCTGGCATCTTACCTCTTGTTATGCTAAACATAGATGTAACAGAACATCTTACCACATCTGTCACATCCCAAAAACCGGTCTAGTCGGAATTAGGTTCCGATGACCGAGTATTTTATATCGGTTCTATAAATTATTCGATCTTATTAGAATGTTCGGGGTCAAGTTCCAACAATCAAATATTTTTGTTTCGATTATAAGTTGGTTTGATATTGTTTTTAAATCAAAATAATAAGTATTATTATTATTATTAATTATTATTATTTGTAAAAAAAAAAAAAAAAAAAAAAAAAAAAGGCCATGGGACCCACGGCCAACTCCTTCAATTTGAAGGAATTGCCGTGGGCAATTCCCACGTAAGGGACACACATGGCCAAATGCCATTTTAGGTGGCATTGTTACCCAATTACGTGGCCCCAATTTAAGGGCATCATGCCCCAATGTCTGCCACGACTCCAGCTTATGTGGAGCATGGAGAAAGTAATTGAAGGGCCGGCCATTCTTAGTATAAATAGGGGGAAGTCTATGCGCAATAAGAAAGAAAAATAAGAGTCAGCGAAGAAACGATAAGGTGATCCAGTGTTAGATTGGTGGTACGATATTTTCGATATAATAATATCGAATTTCTGCCGACGTCGGGGTAAGCTCAAATCCTTGGTTGGTCTAAGTTTCGGTATCGGGTTTCAATAATATTTTATATTTATTCGATATTGTCCTGTCAGTCCTAACCGATTTCAATTTAATCTAGTTCAAGAAATCGAGAAAGGACAACCGCCAACCAAGAAAAAAGGCGTCGTTATTCGAGAACCCTAATATCGAGGTGAGTGTAGATGCATTTGTCTCGGGTGACACGGTGTCATTCCGATCTTTGTTTCTATGTTCTGATATGTGAGTGTAGTAGCGTCTCGGGTTAGGTAAGGGCCTACCCGAACTTGTTGTTATTTTTGTTATTGCTAACCCTTGAGTTAGGGGTTTTCATCATTGATCACATGTTGGTAAGTGTATGGTAAGCATTTCATTGATTCCATGATTTTTAAGCATGTTATGAAATTCATTGCAAGCATTTACATATGATAAGTATGATGTGAATAATTGTTATTGTTACGAATTATGAAATATGAACCTTGGATTCGAAGTATTGGATACAATTGGCATGCCATAGAATTCATGAGCTCATTGGTACGGGTATTGGGCTTCGGCCATTGGTGCGGCGGAGGGATGTGTTGTGTATTGGTCAGTTGGTGCGGCGGAGGGATTATGACACGACCATTATTGTTGGTGATGTGGTGGAATTCGCGTATCCAAATACTGTTGAATCGGTCCAAGGGAAAATATTGATTATTGATATTGTTTGCTATGAAATCATGATATTACTGTTCATGACATGATACTATGTTTTTACTATTGAATAAAGAGCATGCCATGTTTATTGCATAATTGATATTATGATTGCCATCAAAGCATGATAAATGGCATACCATGTTCATTCATTGTTATTGCCTACCTCACTTAGACTATGTAAGTCTAATGCATTCATTTGCATAACATTTCAGGCTAACAAAGTGTTTAGTCCGAGATCGGAGCAATCAAAGGATCGGCAAGTCACCAAAAGTAAAGAGTAATGTGTTTTGTCCTTATGAACTCCTAGTATGGTGGCAAAGTAGTTAAAGTAATTATACTAGTCTTGTGGCCCTACTATTGTGTAAATGTTGCCTATGTTTTGTATAAGGTTTTAAAGTTATAATGACTTTTGAGTTAGTAATAAAAATTGACATTATTGGCACTAAAATACTGATTAAAAGTTTAAGATTTATGTCTCCGATTTCCGTTATGTTTTTCGGTAGCGCTCTCCGACCCGGTTCTCTACCAGGCCGGGAAGGGGGTGTTACAACATCAACCACACATAAACAAGGTATATTGGAAACTATAAAGCTTACTCGGATATGCGGATAACTTCCGTTGGGATTTTTGCCCAACGTACTCAAACAACAATATTACCTTCCGGTGGGATTTCTCACATCACCATTTTATTTTACGGATGGGATTCCACTCATCATCACACACCAATACACTTTCCAGTGGAATATTACTTCACCGTACTCCTTCTTGGTGACTACACATCACCAAGGCCACGCGCGAATTTGACTCTTACCGTGTGCACACTCATCCTAATGATCGATCATTTATACTCGGTAATTATAACTAGTGCCAACATACTAAACGAGAACTCGCCATGATTTCACAATCATGCAACGCAACATACAAACCACCATCATGCAACATAAATATATCACAACATGCATAACCGGACACATATCACACAAAACCACATTCATGCACATTTAACAAGATATACATAAGATTGAAGAATGGATTAAGCTACCAACTTAATCCTACATTAGATTGGCCTACCAAGCACAATCTAATACCTCCACAACATACTTTGAACCAATTTAAAACCATTGAAAACATTCCACTCACCAAACACCCTCAAAACAAGCCAAGAATACCGATCAATCCTCCAAATTTCCCGGAATCGAGCCCGAAGGTTCTCCAACGATTCCATTGTTTCTAATCAACCAAAAACAACGTATTACTCAACAAATCATCCACAAAATCACTGCCACTAATCAGAATACAATCTCAAGACCATTTCACCACATTTCCAACCCAAGAACTAACCCAAAATCATCATTTTCGGACTTGAACACAACCCATCAAATTCCCATCAATTCCAACACCCAAATCATCACTAAACATGTTCAAAACAACCCCCAAGCATAACCATACCATCAGCCCAACATTCTCTCACAAAACTACCCCAAAAACTCAAGATTTCTACCCTTAAACACCCCCACAAATACCCATTTCGGGATTTCAACAAAACACCACCATTTTAAGACATGTTACACTTAAAAGTATGATTATAACATATATTAACTTTACAAATAAAAAACTCAATAAAAACCCATTAAAGTTTCCTCCTTTTACTTAAGAATTTGAACACTTAAAATATCTCAAAAATGGAGTTTAGGAAAAACTAAAACCATAGAAACGTTTAGAATGATGAGGAGAAGTCAATAACATATTTACCTTGATGAAAACACTTGAAATCGACGAGGAAATGGATGGAACAGTAACTTGGGGTTGGGGAGGTTTTTGTGTCGTGATTTTTGGTTTGGAAGAAGAAGAAGAAGACTTTCAAAAAGACGCTTTCACATGTTTTATTTTTCCTCATTGTAAAATTCCCATTTTACCCTTAATGAATCACAAGCCCTTTTAAAATCAAAACCAAGCCCATTTTTATTTAAACCAAGCCCAAAGACTCGAACCCGATTTAACTCACCTAACACCCGACCCCTAAACCCCGGGTGTTACAACTCTCCCCCACTTAAGGAATTTCGTCCCCGAAATTACCTGACTAGAAGAGATACGTAAACTGCCTCTCCATATCCTCCTTTCTCTCCCAAGTGGCCTCTTCTACACCTCGGCGTTGCCACTTCACTTTGACCAATTCAATCTGTCTACCACACAACACTTTGCTATAAGATGCCAAGATCTCCACTGGTTCTTCATCGTACGTTAAATCTGGGTTCAACTCAATCTCTTCCACATGCATATCGTGTGACGGATCTAATCTATACTTTCGAAGCATCGAAACATGGAACACATTGTGAATCCTCTCTAACTCGGATGAAAAATGTAACTGATAAGCAACCGGACCGATTCGCTTCACAATCTCATATGGCCCAATGTATCTCGGACTCAGTTTCCCCTTTTTCCCAAACCTCATAACTTTCTTCCACGGAGAGACTTTCAAGATCACTCTATCTCCCACAACATACTCAACTTCTTTCCTCTTCAAATCGGCATAGGATTTCTGCCTATCCGAAGCTGCCTTCAAACTATCACATATTAACTTCACCTTATCGGTAGTCCTCTTAAGCAAATCTGGCATCTGTAACAACTTTTGACCTGCTTCGGCCCAACAAATCAGGGTTCTACATTTTCTACCATACAGTGCCTCATACGGAGCCATCTGAATGCTCGACTGATAACTGTTATTGTAAGCGAACTCGACCAACGACAAATGTTTCTCCCAAGTACCCTAAAAATCAATAATGCAACAACGCAACATGTCCTCTAAAATTTGTATAACCCTCTCTGACTGACCATCTGACTGAGGATGATACGACGTACTAAAATTCAATCGGGTACCCAAAGCAGTATGCAAACACTCCCAAAATATGGTTGTAAATCTCGAATCTCTGTCAGACACAATCGACTTCGGCACACCATGCAGTCTTACAATCTCACTGATGTATAAATCAGCCAACTTATCTAAAGAGTAAGTCGTATAAACATCTAAAAAGTGAGCACACTTTGTGAAGCGGTCAACTATAATCCAAACCGAGTTCTTCTTCGAAGAAGTCAAAGGCAAACCTGAAACGAAGTCCATGGCGATATTTTCCCACTTCCATTCCGGAATCCTCAACGGTTGCAACAAACCTGATGGAACCTGATGTTCTGCCTTCACTCTCTGGCATACCATACACTTACTCACAAAATCGGCTACGTCTTTCTTCAAACCAACCTAGTAGTAATCATTCTTCAGATCGCGATACATCTTTGTACTACCAGGATGCATAGCGAACGGGCTACTGTGTGCTTCGGTCAAGATAGTACGTCTCAAATCATTGTTATCCGGTACAACTATTATGTCTCTAAAACACAAGACCGCATAAACACAGAAACTGTAGTCTGATGGTTTACCCTCGACTATATCTTGCACGTGAGGTGCCAAAGATCTATCTAACAGCTGTTTTTCTCTAATCAACTGGCCTAAAGTAGGTATAACCTGAAGCTCGGCCACTAGACCACCATCACCAGACAAACTCAAACTAGCAAACATGGTTCTCAACTCAACAACTACCTTCCTACTCAAAGCATCTGCCACTACATCGGCTTTACCCGGATGGTACTTTATCGTGAGATCGTAGTCCTTAAGTAACTCTAGCAACCTATGTTGTCTAAGTTTCAACTCTCGTTGTGTCATCAAATACTTCAGACTCTTGTGATCCGTATACATTGTGCATTTCTCACCATACAAATAATGTCTCCATATCTTCAAGGAAAACAAAACTGCGGCTAGCTCTATGTCGTGTGTCGGATAATTGTGCTCGTGATTCTTTAACTGTCTTGAGGCATAAGCCACCACTCTTCCGTCTTGCATGAGCACACAACCTAATCCTACATATGAAGCATCACTGTAGATCACATAATCCTTCCCCGACTCTGGCTGAATCAAAATCAGTGCATCTGTCAAAGCTTCTTTCAGTTTCTCAAAGGCTTGTTATCTCGCATCTGACCACTCAAACTGAACATTCTTCTGAAGCAATTTTGTCAAAGGAGCGGCTATCTTCGAGAACCCATTTACAAACCTCATATAGTAACCTGCTAAGCCTAGGAAACTATGAATCTCTGTCACAGACTTTGGTTGCTTCCACTCAACAATGGCTTCTATCTTCTTCGGATCAACTCTAATTCCCTCGGCTGATACTACATGTCCTAGAAAAACTACTTTTCTGATCCAGAACTCACACTTACTCAACTTAACATACAACTGGTTGTTTAGCAAAGTCTGCAAAACTAACCTCAAATGCATGTCATGATCTTCCTCGTTACGCGAATACAAGAAAATATCATCTATGAATACAACCACAAACTGATCTAAGTACCGATGGAAGATTTTGTTCATCATGTCCATAAAAGCAGTCGATGCATTTGTCAACCCAAACAACATAACTAAGAACTCGTAGTGACCATACCTAGTCTTGAAAACTGTCTTCGGTACATCAACCTCTTTTACCTTCAACTGGTAATAACCGGATCTCAAATAAATCTTTAAAAAGACTGATGCCCCTCTCAACTGATCAAACAAATCATCGATACGCGGCAAGGGATACTTGTTTTTCACTGTCAGCTGATTCAACTGTCTATAATCGATGCACATCTTTAAACTACCGTCTTTCTCCTTCACAAATAATACCGAAGCGCCCAAGGTGAAAAACTCAGACGGATAAAACCTCTATCTGACAACTCTTGTAACTGAGTCTTCAACTCTTTCAGTTTTTTCAGTGCCATACGGTATGGAGCGATCGAAACGGGAGCAGAATCTGAATATGTCTCTATGGAAAACTCTACTTCTCTTTCAGGCGGTAAACCAGGAAATTCTTCCGGAAACACACTCGGAAAATCACACACTGTTCTGATATCCTGTGGTCCAACTTCATTCATGTTCGGATTCATCACGTAGGCCAAGTACGCCTCACAACCCAACTCAACTAATCTCTGAGCCTCTAAGGCTGAAATAACATTCGATAAGAATTTTACATTCTCCCCTACTACGACAATCTCGTAGTCATCCGCAAGCTTCAAGAAAACTCTCTTAGTTTCGAAATCTATCCTAGCCCTATGTTCTGTAAGCCAGTTCATACCCAAAATCACATCGAAACCATAAAACGGTAACTCCATCATGTCCACTGGAAATATATGACCCTGAACCATTAACGGAAACCTTCTGTACATCTTCATAACCACTATTATATCCCCGAAGGAACTAGTAACACTAACACCTACCTCTAGTACCTCACAAGGTATATTTAACATCTTTGCATGCTCACTCAATATGTATGAATGCGTAGACCCAGAGTCAATCAATAAAAGCAAACTCAGAGACTGTATCGAGAAATTATATGCAATCACATATGTGTCGTTTTGTCCCTCTCGCTGAGCATAAACTCTAGCCTGACCTCCGCCCTCCAGCTGAACCGCAACCACATGAGCTACATTCCTCTGGACATTGTTCCTTGGCTGAAAGTTACCAAGACCACGCTCACGACCTCTCAGGTACTCAATAGCTCTAGCAGGAGCCTGAGCCTGAACCGGTGCAAACCCAACTTGATGTAGACAATCACGCCTAAGGTGATCTCTAGCTCTACAGTTCCAACACGCATGAAAATTTCCCCAATACTCTTTGATGTGATGCCTCCCGCATCTAGCACACTCGGGCAAACGCCCACCAGCTCTCTGGCCCTGATGGCCTCTTCCGTGGTTACCACCCCCACGTCTGTGATCAAAATGATGCCTATTGTCCCTATGCCTCTTGGCATCACCTCTATCAAAGTCGACAGACCTCTTCCCTAAACCAAAACCACCTAAACATTTGGTCAGACCCAAACTATGCTCTATTTCCTTGGCCCTAGCGACCAAGACACCGAAGTCCGTGTAATCCGTAGCCAAAGTATACCTCTTCACTTCCTCACTCAACCCGTAACGGAAACGGTCGCATCGTTCCCTCTTAGTAGGAACTAGCTTGGACGCGTACTGACTCAATCTAACAAACCATTCCTTATACTCGGTCACTATCATGCCACCCTGAAGCAAGGCCATGAACTCTCTCTTCTTTTCATCAAGATAGTGAGGACCCAGATACTTCTTGCGAAAAGCATACTCAAAGAACTCCCAAGTAATCTCGGCATCTGGCATGCCTGTAGTAATGGTGACCCATCAAGTGTAGGCATCACCCTGAAGCAAGGAAACAATGCATCCCAATCTGCGTGCCCCAGTACAACCTATCTGAGAAAAGATTTGAACAGTCTTATCAAACCAAGCCTCAGACCTCTCAAGTGTCAACCCTCGGAATTCTTCTCCTCCTAAGCTACAGAGCCTCTCAAGTGGCAAACCGGTGCCCTCACCCTGAGGTTGTGCCACAACTTGTCCCCCGGCCACAACTGCTTGAAGAGCCCCATCTATAGCCTGAACCAACGGTGCTAGATCTATACCGGTCGGACCTTGGCCAACCTAAGGTCCTACGCCCTCAGCTCTCGCCTCACCTCCCTCTTGACAAGGAGGAGAAGGAGGAGGTGGAGGAGCCTCCGCCTCTACAACCGGCTCAACTTTATGAGCTGCTGCTCGTGGTTCCGGATGAACCACCCTAGGTCTGCCTCTAGGCCTCATCTTATGTCTAGCAAGATATTAACTACAAACAAAATAAACACACAAGGATTGAGTTAGCAAAGGCAAGGGTCCTATAACACCCCTCACCCCGGTTAGGAGTAAGGAGCGTTAAACAGATTCGTATTAACTTTTACAATTAAGCAGCAAAAAACATATAATATTTTTTATTCGAATGCTATCAAGGTGGACCTAACTTAAATTTCGATTCATTTAATTTACATATGATCTAACAGTAAATTATTGATCTTATTTATCCAACATTTAACATACATATACATATTCAAATCCTTACTTTATCAATTTCGAAATATTCAATTTAATAAGTAAAATTAATTCCATTCATGATCAACTAGAGAATTTCATTTTTGAGATCATCATTATATCTTCATATGCTATATGCATCAACCATCATAGTGTTTGTTTCCCTTATACAAAAGATATTTCGGGGTAGCTAACATCGACTATACCTAATGGTTGCCTATACAAAAAGTGATCAAAAAGAAACCAGCCCAAAACATATACCAAGGGCTAAGCTATACCCCATATTTACCCCATACATACATAACAAAATGAGGGAAACTTAACTTAAGAGTTTTAAACAGTCTTAAGGTAATAGTTCATAAACATAACCATAAGTGCAAACTGAACTAGCATATATGATGACAGCTAGGCCACCCATAAGCACAACAAAGATAATGAAAGGCATACTTCTATCTTCGACAGCTAACAAGATCAGTGGGTAGATCGATAACTCAATTTCCTTTGGTTTTGGGAAGAAAGAAAAATACGAGTGATAAGTACTTACAATACTTAGTGAGGAAACCTTAGTCTAACCATTTTAGAATTTCTTGCTTTAATCATCACACAAGAATTCAATCTTTAATTTAAGTATGATTACACCATATCATTCGAATGGGTCATTAATCAACAATTAGATTCACAAGTCAACAATGAAGCAATTGCAACATGTATCATGCTTTCAATCTATTTCACAATCACAAATACTACAAATTAAATACAAGCAGCAGCAAATTGTAGCAATATAAATAAATAGAATTTAATTCATTAATTGCATGCTTCACTAACATTCCTACTATCAACTCATCGAAATCAGGGGATCAAACATCATTGTCTACAATTTTATTTAATTATTAACTTGATTATGATTCCTTGGTTCATATAGTTAGCTAGGTATTCAAGTTACGTGTTATAGAGATGTGAATCAATTCACCATATAATAGGTACCCAAGTACCACTTCATATTATCATATTACATGTCATCTTAGTGTCAATTTACACTAAGCAAATAGGTAAACTTACATACCATAACAATCTGGTACACTCACGTACCGATTTTTAACGAGCTCTAGACTCTAGGCATGTCGTACTACCTGGACTGACTATATATACCAAGGGCTTTGTCAATTATGTATTGAATTCAACTCCTGAAATTTTTACAATCAGATTCCAGGATTTATCAAACAATTCTTTCATTTATTTCAACTATAAGTTTCGATTCCATCATAATACATGTAATTTCAATTACAAAACAAGTCACACATATACTACTTATCGAGTACATGGTTCGGTCCTCATACCAAACTCTTGATTAATAATTCGTATTTTGCATATCTCAAGCTCCATCTTATACATGTAATTTCATAATAATTTCCTCATACCTACCAACTATATCAACATTCGATTAATACAATCCAGCAAGAAAATCATAATTGACTTAACTAACTCAATCCAATTGGTTCGATAACTTGAACCTCTCAAACAATTTAGGCAATCCTCAATTCATACACATATACATATACTCATAAACCACAACTCAACAATAAATCGTATTTCAATGAATAGATCGGCTTAGGCACATAGACAATCCACATATATAACACATATATATCACCAATTCAATCAATCAAGAAATTCATTCAAGCAATCACAAGCAATTTCAAATTCAATTTCCATTAACTTCCTTCCCTTATTAAATAAGCCAATTTAAATTTTAAGTCATGTTGCATGCAAACTATATAACAGAAATTATAATTAAAGTATTTGAGACTCTAATCTCAACTCTAATTGCGTTTCACTCACAGTCGTCGTAATAGTTCTGAATTCAGAGATTCTTCCCACGCTCCTTTACCGATCCAGCTATCGGATCCTCTTCGATTCTTTCTCCTCTAGGCTCTATTAAATCATTCACGGTCGTATAAGACAAAATTCAAAATCAATTAACTCAATTCACCACTTAATTTTACAATTTAGTTTTAGTCCTTGAACTAATTCAAATTCCGGATAATTTCGAGCTAGTTTACAAATCTTCTTATATTTCTTAATCCACCACTCAATTTTTCAATTACCTATGCCAAATTAGCACTAATAAATTTCTCATTCATGTTAATAAACCCCCTTATCAATTCTCACTGATTCAATTTAAAGTTTTATTCAAAGTTCGATATTTCCTTAATTGGACAGTTTCGACCATCTATACAAATTTAACTCCAAATTTCACTATACCACTTGGAATTAATTTCTGTTTGTTTCCAGGCTAAAGTAACATACGCAATTACCACCTATCAAAATTTTAAACCAAATTTCCAAGTATACAAATTTATATGAATTTTCAAAGTTCACTGTCCATACTAAAATATCATTCGGCAGATTCGAGTACCCTATTCAATTTCACTCCAGATTTTTCTATAGAACTCGAAATTAGATTTTGTTGATTTCCAATTAAAGTAGACATACTAAGGTAGGTTGTGTTAAAATTTAAAATTCAAATTTCTAGTATTTTATTTTCTACAAATTTTCAAAGTTGGTCCTCTAAGTTGAGGCATTGCTGGACAGATTTAAGTTCTTTCATCCTAGTGCATCTTTTAGCTCTAGAATTCTTGTTATGAGACTCACATTTCCAAATTTCTTCCCATTTCAAATTGTTAACCTTGTCTCTAAATTTTTCCAGCAACATTACCATATTTTTGTTGATCAATTTCTATGAATTACCGAAATTATAAAAACACACTCATTCTCAAAAATCTTTACATAACCGAATAGAGAATGAGGAACTTAACTTACTTTTAATTTTTAATTGACGATCCTCAACCAAGATAATGATAATGCAAAGCTCCCTTCTTCCTTTCTTCTCAACAATGGCCGAAATGAGCTTCTTACTTCTCTAATTTCTTTCTTGTTTTTGGTTTAGGCTTGTGGCTTTCTTTTCCACTAAGGGAGCCGGCCAAAGGGGACATGTTTAATGTGACAAGATGGCCATGTAATTTCCATCTCAAATATCTAATTTATCCTTTGATTTTACATTAATCCTAGTCATTAGTGAGGGCATTTTAGGTAGTTCGTTAATTGTTGCATAGAATTCCTATTATTTCTTTTTCATCCAATGTGGTCACTTCCTCTAGTTAGTAGTCTTCTTTGAATTTTTCAATTGAGTCCCTAATGTATTTAATCTAAATTAATTATTTAATATTTCTAATCTAATTGAGTCACTAATTATTAAATTAACTCATAAAACTTCTAGGTTAATTTTTGGGATGTTACATTTCTCTCCCCCTTAAAGAAAGAATTCGTCCCCAAATTCTTACCTGAATTGAACAAATAGGGATATTTTTTTGCTTTGTTTCTTCTTGTTCCCATGTTGCCTCTTACATCTTATGGTTTCTCCACAACACTTTAACCTGTGAAACATTCTTGTTTCTGAGTCTTTTTGTTTCCCTGTCCAGAATCTGAACTGGTTCTTCTTCATAAGATAAGTTAGGATTTAACTCTACTTCCTCCGGTTCTAGGACATCAGATGGATCGGATCTATATTTTCTGAGCATTGAGACATGGAAAACATTATGGATTTTATCGAACTCGCTGGGGAGTGCAAGTCGATAAGCTACTGGGCCAATTCTTTCAGAAATTTCGAAAAGTCCAATAAAGCGAGGGCTGAGTTTTCCTTTTTTTTCCGAACCGAAATACTTTCTTCCATGGAGAGACTTTAAGAAAGACTTTGTCTCCCATATTATGTTGGATATCTCTTCGCTTCAGATCGGCATAGGCTTTCTGTCTATCAAAAGCCTGCTTTAATCGAGAGTGGAT
Organism: Hibiscus tridactylites; assembly: GCA_958450335.1. Classification (NCBI taxonomy): domain Eukaryota; kingdom Viridiplantae; phylum Streptophyta; class Magnoliopsida; order Malvales; family Malvaceae; genus Hibiscus; species Hibiscus tridactylites. Next base: position 31,216,222 of record OY288266.1, read on the forward strand.
AATTTGGACTTTCTCTTCTGTTTCTCTGAGCAATTGAGGTCCCAATACTTTGTTTTCACCAAGTTCAGACCAGCAAAGAGGAGTTCGGCATTTTTTCCATACAATGCTTCAAAAAAAGCCATCTACTAAAGGTAGAGATTTTTCCCAAAATCAATAATACAAGCTCTAAGCATATCCTCGAGAATCTGAATTACTCGTTCAGACTGACCATCACTTTGCGGATGGAAAGCAGTGCTAAGATTTAGTTTGGTCCCCATAGCTCGTTGCAGTGTTCTCCAAAATCGGGAAGTAAATCTTGGATCACAATCAGAGGCAATGGAGATAGGAATTCCATGCAGCCGGATTATTTCTTGAATATACAGATTGGCTAAAGTCTCCAAACTGTAATTGATGCAAATAGGGATAAAATGTGCTGATTTGGTGAACCGATCAACAATCACCCAAATAACATCGCATTTTCGGGGAGAACAAGGAAGACCAGTTACGAAATCCATGGTAATTTGTTCCTATTTCCACTGTGGTAGATCAAGTGGTTAGAGTAATCCGGTGGGAACTCGATGCTCAGTTTTGACTCTTTGACAATTGAGACATTTAGATACAAATTCATTGATAGATGCTTTCATACCAGGCCACCAATACAATGATTTAAGATCTTTATACATCTTAACCGATCCAGGGTGGACCGAAAAAGAACTCTGGTGTGCTTCTTCCAGTAGATCTCTTTTTAGATTCTCATCATTTGGAACATGGATTCTCTCCTTAAAGTAGATGAGACCGTTTGTGTTGATACGGAACCCTTCCTCATCCTTTGTATCAAGTTTGGAAATAATATCCTGAAGTTCTGGGTCAGCTTGTTGAAGACTTCCAATCCTTGAGATTAGATTGGATTGAATTTGAAGTTCAGATAAAAATCCTTGTTTTTGATACACCCGTAGATGAACGTTGATAGCATTTGGAGCTACAAGTATAAATTAAACAATTTAGGCATAGATATTATTGAAGGTATATTTATTTATTCTTAGGGATTAAGGATTTGAAAATTACCCAATGTCGGTTTACGACTCAAGGCGTCTGCAACCACATTGGCCTTTCCGGGGTGATAGTAAAAAACTAAATCATAATCTTTCAACAACTCCATCCATCTGCGTTGTCTCAAATTCAGATCTTTCTGAGTCAGAAGATACATTAAGCTCTTGTGATCGGTGAATAGGTAACACTTTTCACCATACAAGTAATGTCTCCGTATTTTGAGAGCAAATACGATAGCAGCCAGTTCTAGATCATGTGTTGGATAGTTCAATTCATGAGGTTTCAATTGGCGAGAAGCATAAGCAATCACATTGTCACCCTGCATTTAGACACATCCAAGACCCGCATGCGAAGCATCACTGTATACGGTAAAATCTTTCCCTGGTTCTGGTTGAATCAAGACTGGGGCATGAGTCAAGGCTGCTTTGAGTTGGTCAAAGCTTTTCTATTGCTTCTCAGACCATTCAAACGATTGGTCTTTACGAAGAAGTTTAGTCAAAGGTAAGGCTATAGTGGAAAACCCTTTGACAAACCTTCTGTAGTAACCAGCCAAACCAAGAAAACTTCGTATTTCACTGACATTTCTGGGAGGTCGCCAATCCATGATTGACTGTATTTTCTTTGGATCTACTTTAATTCCTTCTGCTGAAATTACATGACCGAGAAAAGAAACTTACGTTAACCAGAACTCGCATTTGGAAAATTTGCAAATAATTGACGTTCCTGGAGAGTTTGCAAGACAATGCGGATGTGATTAGCATGTTCTTCTCGATTGCGAGAATAGACTAGAATGTCATCAATGAAGACAACTACAAATTTATCAAGATAGGGCTTGAATACTATATTCATGAGATCCATGAATTCCACCGGAGCATTTGTTAATCCGAATGGCATTACATGAAATTCATAATGATCATAACGAGTTCTGAAGGCTGTTTTTGACACATCCTCCTCCTTAACTCTCATTTGATAGTATCCAGATCACAAATTGATCTTTGAGAACACCGAAGCATCCCTAAGTTGATCAAACAAATCTTCTATTCTGGGGAGTGGATATCGGTTCTTAATTGTGATCTTGTTCAATTGACGGTAGTCAATGCAAAGGCGCATCGCTCCATCCTTTTTCTTTACAAACAGAACATGTGCACCCCAAGGAGAAGTGCTGGGTCGAATAAAACCCTTGTCTTGAAGCTCTTGAAGTTGCTTTTGTAATTCTTTTAATTCAAGAGGTGCCATCCGATATGGAGTGATAGACACCGGACTTGAGCCAGGTTGTACTTCAATCCCAAATTCAACTTCTCTAGTCGAAAGGAGACCAAGTAGTTCCTCGGGAAACACGTCAATAAATTCAGAAACAATAGGCATCTCAGGTAATTCAAATTCAATTTGATCTCGTAAGACCATAGATGCAAAAATGGAAGTGGGCTTTTTATCAATTAGGAGTATGGATTCTTTTCCTAAACCCTGAAGGTATAATCTTTTATTTTGACAATCTACCCAAGCCTCGTGTTTACTTAACCAATCGAACCCCAAAATTAAATCGAACTCACAGGATGGTAATATGTAGAGGTCAATAGAGAATGGCGAACTACCAATATACAAGGAACAATTTCTACATATTAGGTTAATGTTTGAATTTCCTCCTGAAGGGTTTGAAACTATCAGACTTGTTTTCACAATTTTGATGTTCTAATTCCAACTTTTTAACTACAGATAGACATATAAATGAATGAGTGGATCCCGAATCTATTAAGGCATAAACATGATGTGAATTTAGCTCAACAGTACCTGAAATTACTTCAGGAGATTCTTCGTCATCCCTACCATGAATGTGGTAGACTCTAGCATGAGCTCTGGATTCCTGATGAGTAGAAGCACTAGAGTGAGTACCCTTGCCTTTCTTTTGATAACTCGGTTGAGCTGACTTAGAATTCATGTTTTGATTAGATGACGTCGAACTAGGAATCGCAATGTTCCGAGCTGGCACTGATTCGGGCTTTTGAGGACAGTCTTTGATGTAGTGATCATCACCACCACAAGCATAACATAGATTCAACTGAAATCTGCACTAACCACGATGTAATTTCTGACAAAACTTACAAGGAGAAATCTTCTCTGAATTTCCCATGCTATTGACTGACATAGCCAGTACTGAGGATTTGATCACTGTGGACGTTTTCAAAGTATAATTGCTCATCGGAGCAGAAGTGAAATTAGAAGACCTCTCTTTCTTAAATTTAGTCTTCTTAAACTGCCACTGAGACTTGTCGTCACGTTTCTACTTTTTGTCAGATTGATTGCCCCCATTTCTTCTTTCAACATCTTTCATCTTAGCTTATGTTGCGATGGCCCGATTAACAAGATTATGAAAATCATTGATTCCCAAGGCAGTGAAGATTGGACTCAGTTCATCGTTCAGACCATCAATGAACATCCTGCATTTATCAGCTTCGGTTTTTATGTAATCCGAACCGTATTTGCAATATTTGCAAAAGTCTGCAACATATTGCTTAATAGGTCGGTTGGCCTGTTTAAGGTGCAGAAATCTCTTCCTTCTTTCAGCCAGGTATTTCTCACTTATATACTTATTTTTAAACTCTTCGATGAAGAATTTTCATGTCACCGATTCAGTTGGAACAATTAAGGTAGTGGTTTCCCACCAATTCAAAGCTTCATTTGCCAACAAAGCCACAACACACTCCAGTTTATGTTCATCGGAGCACTGTAATTGTTTGGTTACCACCTTAGTGGTGTTTTCAAGCCAATACTCTGTGTCTTCTGGCCTTTCATCATTCGTACCAGTAAAAGTATAGGCTCGGTGTTGAGCGAGTTTATCTATAGGTGCTCTACTGGGTGCAACAGTAACAGAAGAAACAGGTTGCTATTGTTTAAGATTTGACATAAGTTGATTGAACATCTCCTTCATACTGAGGAGACATTCCCTTTGAGTAGATTGGACCATATGATTTTTAGGTGGAGGTTGTTCACGCTCCGTGGTCTGAACATGCTCTTTATTGAATCGCTCAGTGATTTGAGCAGGCTCAGTAATCTGAACATGCCCTTTATTTTTCTCCTTTTCTGGAAGTTCAGTTCGTGCTGGTGGATTATCACCTAATCTCACACTTTCACCTTCAATCGAAGATTCGTGTGAACTTCCATTCTTTTGGCCCATCATTTTCTATCATAAATTTAAACAAGAAGATTAGAAAAGCACATTACAATTATCTCAGTGTGCAATTCATGGGTGCCATACTTAAAAGCAATACAAATGCATGCAGACTCAATTAAACTTTAAGAATTAACCTAAAAAGCTCTGATTACCACTTTATATAACACCCATCACCTCGGTTAGGAGTAAGGAGCGTTAAATAGATTCGTATTAACTTTTACAATTAAGTAGCGGAAAACGTATAATATTTTTTTTATTTGAATGCTATCAAGGTGGACCTAACTTAAATTTCGATTCATTTAATTTACATATGATCTAACATTAAATTCTTGATCTTATTTATCCAACATTTAACATACATATACATATTCAAATCCTTACTTTATCATTTTCGAAATATTCAATTTAATAAGTAAAATTAATTCCAATCATGATAAACTAAAGAATTTCATTTTTAAGATCATCATTATATCTTCATATGCTATATGCATCAACCATCTATAGTGTTTGTTTCCCTTATACAAAAGATATTTCGGGGTTACAAAAAGTGATAAAAAAGAAACCAGCCAAAAACATATACCAAGGGCTAAGCTATACCCCATATTTACCCCATACATACATAACAAAATGAGGGAAACTTAACTTAAGAGTTTTAAACAGTCTTAAGGTAATAGTTCATAAACATAACCATAAGTGCAAACTGAACTAGCATGCTGACAGCTAGGCCACCCATCATAAGCACATCAAAGATAATGAAAGGCATACTTCTATCCTCGACAGCTAACAAGATCAGTGGGTGGATCGATAACTCAATTTCCTGTGGTTTTGGGAAGAAAGAAAAATACGAGTGATAAGTACTTACACTACTTAGTGAGGAAACCTTAGTCTAACCATTTTAGAATTTCTTGCTTTAATCATCACACAAGAATTCAATCTTTAATTATGGTATGATTACACCATATCATTCGAATGGGTCATTAATCAACAATTAGATTCACAAGTCAACAACGAAGCAATTGCAACATGTATCATGCTTTCAATCTATTTCACAATCACAAATACTACAAATTAAATACAAGCAGCAACAAACTGTAGCAGTATAAATAAATAGAATTTAATTCATCAATTGCATGCTTCACCAACATTCCTACTATCAACTCATCGAAATCAGGGGATCAAACATCACTGTCTACAATTTTAATTAATTATTAACTTGATTATGATGCCTTGGTTCATATAGTTAGCTAGGTATTCGAGTCACGTGTTATAGAGATGTGAATCAATTCACCATATAATAGGTACCCAAGTACCACTTCATATTATCGTATTACATGTCATCTTAGTGCCAATTTACACTAAGCGAATAGGTACACTTACGTACCATAACAATCTGGTACACTCACGTACCAATTTTTAACGAGCTCTAGACTCTAGGCATGTCGTACTACCTGGACTGACTATATATACCAATGGCTTTGTCAATTATGTATTGAATTCAACTCCTGAATTTTTTACAATCAGATTCCAAGATTTATCAAATAATTCTTTCAATTATTTCACCTATAAGTTTCGATTCCATCATAATACATGTAATTTCAATTACAAAACAAGTCATACATATATTACTTATCGAGTACATGGTTCGGTCCTCATACCAAACTCTTGACTAATAATTCGTATTTTGCATATCTCAAGCTCCATCTTATCCATGTAATTTCATAATAATTTCCTCATACCTACCAACTATATCAACATTCGATTAATACAATCCAACAAGAAAATCAGAATTGACTTAACTAACTCAATCCAATTGGTTCGATAACTTGAACCTCTCAAACAACTTAAGAAATCATAATTCATACACATATACATATACTCATAAACCACAGCTCAACAATAAGTCCTATTTCAATGAATATATCAACTTAGGCACATAGACAATCCACATATATAACATATATATATCACCAATTCAATCGATCAAGAAATTCATTCAAGCAATCACAAGCAATTCCAAATAAAATTTTCATTAACTTCCTTCCCCTATTAAATAAGCCAATTTGAATTTTAAGTCATGTTGCATGCAAACTATATAACATAAATTATAATTAAAGTAGTTGAGACTCTAATCTCAACTCTAATTGTGTTTCACTCACAGTCGCTGTGCTAGTTCTGAATTCAGAGATTCTTCCCACGCTCCTTTGCCAATCCAGCTATCGGATCCTCTTCGATTCTTTCTCCTCTAGGCTCTATTAAATCATTCATGATCGTATAAGACAAAATTCAGAATCAATTAACTCAATTCATCACTTAATTTTACAATTTATTTTAGTCCTTGAACTAATTCAAATTCCGGATAGTTTCAAGCTAGTTTATAAATCTTCTTATATTTTTTAATCCACCACTCAATTTTTCAATTACCTATGCCAAATTAGCACTAATAAATTTCTCACTCATGTTAATAAACCTCCTTATCAATTCTCACTGATTCAATTTAATTTTTTATTCAAAGTTCGATATTTCCTTAATTGGACAATTTCGACTATCTATACTAATTTAGCTCCAAATTTCACTATACCACTCAAAATTAAATTTCATTTATTTCCAGGATAAATTAACATACTCAATTACCACCTATCAAAATTTTAAACCAAATTTCCAAGTATAAAATTTTATATGAATTTTCAAAGTTTACTGTCCATACTGAAATATCACTGGGCAGATTCGAGTACCATATCCAATTTCACTCCAAAATTTTCTATAGGACTCGAAATTAGATTTCATTGATTTCCTATTAAAGTAAACATACTAAGGTAGGTTGTGTTAAAATTTCAGATTCAAATTCCTAGTATTTTATTTTCTACAAATTTTCAAAGTTGGTCCTCTAAGTTGAGGCATTGCTGGACAGATTTAAGTTCTTCCATCCTAGTGCATCTTTTAGCTCTAGAATTCTTGTTATGAGACTCACATTTCCAAATTGCTTCCCATATCAACTTGTTAATCTTGTCTCTAAATTTTTCCAGCAACATTACCATATTTTTGTTGATCAATTTCTATGAATTAACGAAATTACAAAAACACACTCATTCTAAAAAAATCTTTACATAACCGAATAGAAAATGAGGAACTTAACTTACTTTTATTTTTTAATTGACAATCCTCAGCTAAGATAATGAACATGCAAAGCTCCCTTCTTCCTTTCTTCTCAACAATGGCCGAAATGAGCTTCTTACTTCTCTAATTTTTTTTCTTGTTTTTGGTTTAGGCTTGTGGCTTTCTTTTCCACTAAGGGAGCCGACCAAAGGGGACTTGTTTAATGTGACAAGATGGCCACCTGATTGCCATCTCAAATCTCTAATTTATCCTTTGATTTCACATTTATCATAGTCATTAATGAGGGCATTTTAGGTAGTTCGTTAATTGTTGCATGCAATGCCTATTATTTCTTTTTCATTCGATGTGGCCACTTCCTCTACTTAGTAGTCTTCTTTGAATTTTTCAATTGAGTCCCTAATGTATTTTATCTCAATTAATTATTTAATATTTCTAATCTAATTGAGTCACTAATTATTAAATTAACTCATAAAATTTTTAGGCTAATTTTTGGGATGTTACAGGTCCAAGGTGCTCAAGTATTCATTTACTTAAAATCTTTTCCAATAAAGTAATAGTAGCAATGGGAACTCGACAACTACGCCTCAACACAACAACCATACTAACACACTACAAGAATATAGACTTTTAGTGACAAATTGGCAGTGACTAGCAGTAATTTTGTCACAAATATTAAACTTTTGTGACATATTTTTTGTGTGACACTATTAGCATAAGTAATTGTGATGTATTTTTATTTGGTCACTATTATAGTATTAATTGTGACGATTACATTTTTCACAATTAAATTCTCACTGTAAGTCTATAACCGTGACACAAATTTCATTGCCACTAAAATTTTGACACATGATAGTGACGATATATAAAGTGGTCACTATAATTTGATATTTGTTGTGACAATGCAATTGTTTGTCAGTTAAAATTTTACTTCTGTTGTGATAAATTTTGTCACCAATAAAAAAATAAACTTAATGACAAGTTGTATATTGTCACAATAATAAATTTATTTTTACAATTATAAAAATTGAAGTTACCATAAAGTCATAAACTAGTTTATCAAAAGGTAAAGTAATTCTATTAGTCTCTACACTATGTGTAAATTGTTGTTTTAGTCATTTTATTTTGATTAATTTGAGTCCCTATAATTTTAAAATTTTAAAACTTCAATCCTAATCCAAACGGGACAACGACAATATGATTAAATTACAATGACTAAAAATGATTGAACAAAAGAATAAAAATCAAAAGTTTTACTTAACATATTTAAAGACTATCATTCATGTCAAGATCGAAATTTCAAAATTTAAAAAGTACATATTTTTTTTGAATAGAAAGTACATAAACTTAAAGTGAACAAATTAAAGTAAAAAGACTAATATGTAATCTTGACATAATATGTGATAGCAAAATTTTACCTTGTGAAAAAATTTACACTTGATATTTGTTTTAACTTTTCTTGTGGAGGTAAAATTTACATTGTCAGTGTAGTAAATAATTATCACATAAAAGATAATTCTATCAATAATTTAGGTCTAAATCTTAATATTCATATGTTTATATTTTAAAACCAATTCAATTATTTTTATATATTTTCTTCAACAGATGTATTTCGTATAGGAAACCATATAAAAATTAATTAAATTATTATTATATTAATTATTGTTATAATTAATACATACTTTTAAAATAAATAAAATTAATTTCAATTACAATTTAACCTAAATAATATTTTACTTTTAAAATAATATTAAATTTCTTGCCTAGCCTAGTGGATAGACATTGCACTCTCCCCCTAAAGGTTCTAGGTTCAATCCCCCACGAAACCATGCATTGTATTTATTTATTAAAAATTGATATATGAATATGCCACATCATTTATAATTAACCCCCTCGCCATGGGCTACGCCTCCGCGAGAGAGATATTCAGTGTGCGTGTTGCTTGACGGAGATCATGAGACGACGCTATCAAGATAAGCCCTTGGATAATGGACACATTATGAAAGGCTAACTTGTCTAGTATAAGTCCCTTCGAGTGCAGTACGACATGCCTGATCCGGGCCTGAATAAGATGGTTGCAACTAAAAAATATAATTATTTTATTATTGTTGAAAGTGACAATGCATTTTAGACATTATTTCAATATGTATTTGTGATAAAATGTTTGCCACTAATAAGAATAACATTAGTGTCTAAATTTTAGTCACTGTTATTAATCTTTTATGTCAAAAAATATAGTAATAAAAAATATAACTTATTGTGACAAAATGCATAAAAGTTGTCACTAATATAATAATGACGAAGTTATTAGTGACGACTCAAAAAAATAATCATTGTAAATTTTAGTGACTAAATTTAATACTTTTAGTGACTATTTTTTATGTCACTAAAAATCTATTTTCTTGTAGTGACATGCTTTCAAACACCATGCAAGCAAGCAAACAACAAGCATACATAGCAAAAGCATTCACCGTACAACATACACCGAGATAGAGAAACATAGCACTTCAAACTTACCTTACTTACCTTCCCGAGGTCGCGAAAACCTCAGGCTCTGATACCAACAAATGTAACCCCCTCGTCTCGGGCTAGCCGACAGTCCGGTCCGATCAGGTTACACGGGGAAAACCGAAGCGAAACCCGTTAAGGCTCCACTCCGATTAGCAACCCTAGAAAATTTCTTTTAATGTTATCTTGTCTAGATGCTTTAATATATCATATGAGAGAGGACACGCAGCGGAAAAGACACGATGATACAAAACACACAAAACAAGCAATTAAACAACCCATTTTAGCCTTTACAACAGGTTGTATCGATACGCTAGAAGACCGTATCGATACGCATGGACTTGGTAAACAACCCAAAGTCACCTAGGGAGATCATATCGATACATTGAAAAATCGTACCGATACGCCCTCAACGGTCAACTTCTCACGCTCAAACTACGAAGATTGTATCGATAACCCTAGGACCCGTACCGATACGCCAAAATCTCTTCAATTTCTCAGATTTCCAGAGAGCTTTTGGCGTATCGATACACCCCGTGTACCAATACGCATAGCCCAAAACAAGGTTCAAAGCATAGAACCGTATCGATACGACCCTTACGCGTATCGATACGCCCTGCACTACAAACCTTATTTTGGCTGCTAAAAACACAAGAACTCAACTCTAAAGGCATTTAACGACTCGACTAGCAACATACACACTCTCATACATCACAAGGCAACCATGAATAGACATACGGAGCGATTTAACATTCAACGAAGCAACAATTACCAAGATAAGCATACATAGAGGAGACTTGCATACAAACATGCATAACGAGTCGCTTTAGCCAAAAGAAACATGTAGCAACATGAGCATCACAAAAACAAGGTTTACAACACTTCAACATAAAACATGAGCATCAACAACATGAAAGCCAAACAATGGAGTCTAACAAACGCTCCTACAACACATAGTATCTTCATTGCTATCTATTACATTATTTAAGAAAAACCATACTTGAGCAGCAACACACGCTCTTGGGTTCCCCTTCCTTGCTCCTTGCTAACTTCTGCACTTATGATCTGCATTGTCAAAAATGAGAGTGTAAGCTTGAAAGCTTAGTGAGGGAGCTCAATAACAAATATCGACAATGCAGGGTCCAAAGCATGATAACCATAACTCATCAACAAGACATGCATTAACACCAACATAACAACATAGCTAACCACTACAAGAATGCATGAACATGGCATATTACCTCATGTTATGCTAAACATAGATGTAACAGAACATCTTACCACATCAACCACACATAAACAAGGTATATTGGCAACTATAAAGCTTACTCGGATATGCGGATAACTTCCGATGGGATTTTCGCCCAACATACTCAAACAACAATATTACCTTCCGGTGGGATTTCACACATCACTGTTTTCTTTTACGGATGGGATTCCACTCATCATCACACACCAATACAATTTCCGGTGGAATGTCACTTCACCGTACTCCTCATTGGTGACTACACATCAATAAGGCCACGTGCGAATTTGACTCTTACCGTGTGCACACTCATCTTAATGATCGATCATTTATACCCGGTAATTATAACTAGTGCCAACATACTAAATGAGAACTCACCATGATTTCACAATCATGCAACACAACATACAAACCACCATCATGCAACATAAATATATCACAACATGCATAACCGGACACATATCACACAAAACCACATTTATGCACATTTAGCAAGATATACATAAGATTGAACAAGGGATTAAGCTACCAACTTAATCCTACATTAGATTGGCCTACCAAGCATAATCTAATACCTTCACAACATACTTTGAACCAATTTAAAACCATTGAAAATAGTCCACTCACCGAACACCCTCAAAACAAGCCAAGAATGCCGATCAAGCCTCCAAATTTCTCGGAATCGAGCCCGAAGCTTCTCCAACGATTTCCCTTGTTTCTAATCAACCAAAAACAACGTATTACTCAACAAATCATCCACAAAATCACCGCCACTAATCAGATTACAATCTCAAGACCATTTCACCACATTTCCAACCCAAGAACTAATCCAATATCCTCATTTTCGGACTTGAACACAACCCAGCAAATTCCCATCAATTCAAACACCCAAATCATTACTAAACATGTTCAAAACAACCCCCAAGCATAACCATACCATCAGCCCAATATTCTCTCACAAAACTACCCCAAAAACTCAAGATTTCTACCCTTAAACACCCCCACAAATACCCATTTCGGGATTTCAACAAAACACCACCATTTTAAGATATCTTACACTTAAAAGCATGATTATAAAATATATTAACTTTACAAATCAAAAACCCAATAAAAATCCATTAAAGCTTCCTCATTTTACTTAAAAATTTGAACACTTAAAATATCTCAAAAATGGAGTTTAGGAAAAACTAAAACCATAGAAACGTTTAGAATGATGAGGAGAAGTCAAAAACATATTTACCTTGATGAAAACACTTGAAATCAATGAGGAAATGGATGGAACAGTAACTTGGGGTTGGGGAGGTTTTTGTGTCGTGATTTTTGGTTTGGAAGAAGAAGAAGACTTTCAAAAAGGCACTTTTACATGTTTTATTTTTCCTCATTGTAAAATTCCAATTTTACCCTTAACGAATCACAAGCCCTTTTAAAATTAAAACCAAGCCCATTTTTATTTAAACCAAGCCCAAAGACCCAAACCCGATTTAACTCACCTAACACCCGACCCCTAAACCCGGGTGTTACACCTTTCATCTAACTGACATACAATGGTTGTTCCAGGACTGCTTAACCTAAGTACCCTAAGGTAATCGTATATCCTACCATATTGTTCTTTGTGATTTCCTTCAATAATGCTAATAGCAATGTCCCTTGCCCTATATAACTTGTTATGATTTTCAGGAGCTATAAAATCTTTCCTTACAGCTTCATGCAAAGAACGAATTGAAATTTTTTTGTCACTCACAAAAAAGTGTAAGTACTTCTCCGCATTAGTCCTAGATGACATATTGATTTTGCCATATTCTTTAGTACAACTATGTTCATTTTTTAAAGTTTTAATTTGCCAAGTGAAATCTTCAGGAACACTAGGGTTCTGTCTTGATGCCCATAAACCCACGGACATCCAGGCTTATAGATGACATTTACCCTTCTAAGGTCATTTCTTTTAAACTTCAAACTCAACTTATTCTGTAATCTATAATTAATCACTGCCTTCTTTAACACCTCTCTATCAGCAAAGATCATACCCACCTTCAACACAGGATGCACCATGTCAGTTTGAGTGTTAAATTCTGGAAATCTCTTTTTCCTGTAATCACCATCTGAATCTAACTCTTCTACACAGTGTAGTGAGTCAGAATATTCAGTTTCATTATCACTCACTACCACTGCCTCCTCAAAATGTGTTTCAAATTGACTAGCATGTTTAGTAAAATGTGATCTATTAGCTACTGGTTCAGTTTCATCATCAGACACTTCATCAGTAGAAAATTCATCCTCTTCAAAACTAGATTCACACTCAGTTTCAGATTTAGATTCAGTATCGTTATTTACTAGTTCAGGTTCATCATTTGGTTGAGATTTAGGATCTATATTTTGTTCAGTTTCATATGCAACATTTGGCTCATGGAAAGGTGATTCAGACACAAATGCATGATTTTGTTCAACCAAATACAAATGCACGTTACGATTCCTAGGCAATTCATATATCATGTTCAGAATATCATTATCATTATTCAGTGGCAAAATCTTAAATGGCCCTTCGGGCACTGCCCTAAGTATTTTCACCGTAGTTTCAATTCCTAAAGTCTCAATCATATGGATCACCACAAAAATAGACATTTTATCCGCAACACAAAAATCAAAGTAATCAACCCATTTACCATTATATTTCAGATTCTGTGTATTTGAAAAAGCCCCACCATGGTGTATAACTGTAGTAAAACATGTTGCATGTGGGCCTGCAAATTATATACAAGACAAATTACAAGAGCACACACTCTAACAATATATTACTTTATTAAAGTCAGACAAAATAAATCAGGACATGTGGATCTGCATCATATACATAATACACCGCATGTGAGTCTAATTACATTATATTTTTTCACAAACAAAAGAAAATATAAGTATAAACAAATGAAGACAAATAACTGTAAATAACATATTATAATTCTCAATAACATACAACATAATACTCAATAAAAAATTTCAATTAGTACAACAATCCCAATTATAAATTAGTGCACTAAAACCAAGAATATAAGAAAAGAATATCATTTCGTTCGAAGCCAGAACTAAAACCAGTAAAACAAACACACTCAACAATGTTAAAATACTAACTTTAGTGTACTAAAATCTTAATCTTCATAAAAAATCAGTAAAACAAACACACTCAACAATGTATTTTTGAAATTGTAAAAATGAGAAAGGCTTAACAGAGTAAAATATTCACATCTTAGTTCATAAGTATCAACATCCTTCACAAAGAGAATCACCTGTTAGTTACCATTTAATATCTTTATCCTTTGATAGGGTAATACATTTAACCGCTTCTCGAAATTTAAGACTGTTAAAATTACATGTTAAATCTCACATTTTGAACCACTTTGGCTTATCAATGTTAAAATATTATGGCTTATCAAAATTATCAAACATATTTTAAACTTGAAAAAAACCTTAACTTTAGTTGAATCATTATATTCAAGAAGCCAGAACTTAAAAATCTATGATTAATCATTTTTCTGAAAACTCATTATGAAATACATAAAAATTGTTGCAAATCTTAGAACATGCCATAAAGAGGAGAAGGCGTCCCTTTCGTCCGAAGCTTCCATCCTCCTATCGTGTTACAAATTGAATTAACCTTACAATCAAGATCAACAACGTAATCGTCTGATTAAAATCCTAACTCAATGTGATTAAGTCCTAAACTCTATGATTAATTACTAACAAACTCATGCTCTTACGATTTTGAAGAGAAGATTTGGGGGTTTTTTCTAAATGAAAGAAGTTATGAGAAGTGAGAATTGTTTAAGTTTGAGAAATGTTTATTTGGGTTAAAACGCCCCGTTTTAATTTACATTTTTTGGTCTTCCAAAAAAATCACGTGAATCTATGTTGACTAGGAAAAAAATATAGCGTAGAATTTGTGAAATATAGAAAAATATTCTAACTCAGCAGCGCCATTAAATATTTAACGGTGGGTAACTAAATTAGGAAAAAAAAGTAAACGTTAATGACGATTTTGCCGAAAAAAATAGTCTGGTGGCCAAAATAGGAATGAAATGATAGTTGGGTGACTGCTGGTGTAGTTTACCCTAAATATTATTGTAGACATAACAATTGTAGATATCACATTTTAATTAATATTAAAATTATTATATAATGACCATTATAATAAGAGTTAACTACTAGAATAGTCACTTATGTTTCTCCCAGTACAGAGTTGGTCACCAATTTTGAAAAACGACCAGTAATGTCACTTACGTTTTCGGGGCGTAAACTTTTGGTCATTCAGCTGTTTGTTGTCGTTAAACATTGACGGCTTGCTGACCTGGCAGCAAAAAATTAAGGGTAAACCACTGCAATGGCCACTAAAGTTTATCCCATGTACATTTCTGCTCCCCAATTTTAAAAAATAAATATTATGGTCACTACTCAAAAGGTTTCTTTATAATTTCACCCTTGAATTTTTAAAAATTCATTTTTCAACCCTAAAACTTTACAATCAATTAGTACAATAATCTTATAAAGGCTTAAATGAAAAATAGATACCCAAGTATACCCTTTTTAAATTTTAGGTGCTCAAATTGCTCATATTTAATAATTAAACTTTCAAATCGCTCATATTTTCATTTGGATTATTTTATTATATTATTATTATTATTATAACATGACATGTCATTTTTTTATTATTGTTAAATTAAAAATAATTTAAAAATAAAATAAAACCATTTTTATTACTATTAAATTTAAAATATTAAAAAATATTACTTCTTAAAATAATTTAAGTGTCTAAAGTATTTTTTTTGTAAAAATAGGTGACCAAAGTCGATAGTTAAAATTTTAGGTGCCTGATTGTTAAATGGGTGTTAAAAAATTGTCAACCAATCGGTACTTGACACGTGGCATTAATTTTATTTTTTAATGGAAAATACTCAAAATTTTCAATTTTTTTTATAGAATCTCAAAATTTTACAAGCTTCACAAAAACAGTCCCTAAATCTCTAAAAATTTCTAAACTTTTACCGTATATTGCCGCCGATCGTCGTCGCTGACCACACCCACTTGGTCGCCGAACCAAGGCGACCATTTCCCCTAACATGGCATCGCCGAAAACGCCCAACAGCGTGCAGCTGAATGTCGAACACGAAATCGACGTTCGTGTTTGACGTTCGGTTGCATGGCGTTGGGCGTTTCCGGCGACGCCGTGTGAAGGGAAATTGTCGCCTTGGTCCGGCGACCAAGTGAGTGTGGTCAGCGACGATGACCGGCGGCTAAAGCAGCAGCAATCGACGACGAAAGTTTAGGAATTTTTAGGGATTTAGGGACTGTTTTTTGAAGCTTGAAAATTTTTGAGATTTTATAAAAATTTTAAAATTTTGACTATTTTCCATTAAATATTTTTTTAAAGAAAAATAAAATTAATGCCACGAGTCAAGCACAGATTGGTTGACAATTTTTTAACACACGTTTAACAACCGGACACCTGAAAGTTTAACTATAGAAACTTTGAGCACCTATTTTTATAAAAAAATACTTTAGACACCTAAATTATTCTAAGAAGTAATAGTTTTTAAAATATTTAAAATTTAATAATAATAATAATAATAATAATAATAATTTTATTTTATTTTTAAATTATCTTTAATTTAACAATAATAAAAATGACATGTCATGTTATAATAATAATAAAATAATCTAGAGTGAAAAAAATAGAAACAATTTGAAAGTTTATTTATTAAATAGGAGCAATTTGGGCACCTAAATTTTTTTTAAAAAAAGTATACTTTAAGCACTTATTTTCATTTAAGCCTTTATAATATTATTGTACTAATTGATTGTAAAGTTTTAGGGTTGAAAAATGAATTTTTAAAAGTTAAAGGGTGAAATTATAAAGAAAGTTTTTCAATAGTAACCATAATGTTTATTTTTTACAATTGGGGAGCAGAAATGTACATGAGATAAACTTTAGTGGCTATTGTAGTAGTTTACTCTTATTTTTTCGTTGTCAGGTCAGTAAGTTGTCAATGTTTAAGGTAACAAACGGCTGAGTGACAAAAAATTTACGCACCGAAAACGTAAATAACTTTACTGATCGTTTTTCAAAATCGGTGACTAACTCTATATTGGGGGAAACGTAAGTGTTAAATAGTACACTCTTATAATAATGGTGGACCACTATTAAATTCTTGATTATAATTAGGGATGGGCACGGGTCGGGTCGTGTTTTTGGCCCACCCGAACCCGATCTAATTTTTTTAAAAACTCGACCCGAAAATAAATATTCAAAACTCCACCCCGACCTATAGAAAAAAAATTAATTTTAGGGACCTAATTGTAAAAAAAATAATTTTAAGAGGCATAATTATAAAAAATAATAAATTTAAGGACTAAATTGTAAATAAAAAATTAATTTTAAGGACCCAATTATAAAAAAATATATAAATAGGGGGTATTATTACAAATATTCCTAAAATTTTAGGGAAAATTACACTATTACTCCCGAGTCGGTTTCGGGTCAGATTTTTTCACCCTAAAACCCGACCTCACACTACACAAAACCCGACCTGACCTGAACCCGATTTTTTTCATAAAAATACCCGACCCGATCGGGCCGGGTCGGGTTGAAACCTGTCGGGCTCGGGTGAAATGTCATCCCCAATTATAATAGTAGCAGCAGTGATGATCGGTGACCATTGAAATTTTGTTCAGTCTTTCTAATTATGAAGAATTTGTGTGGTTTTGGTTACAGTTTGATACGAACTTACTGGGAGCCACATGCTGTCGCAGACAGTCTCGAACTGTACGACTCTTCCCGGGTTCGAATTCAATTGGCAAAACAAACTTCGATCTGATTTTATTTCCATTGTTTTCAATTTGACGGGGACGTGACCTTAGTTTAATAATGACAAAAGAAGACGGGCTTGAAGCCGGCAATTTCGTCAGGTTATTCCCCTTTGGGGGAATTATCCGAAAAAATACCTCTCAACAGATAATATTTGAAAAAATACCCCTTATTTGGCCCTCGTCAAGTAAAATCGCGTTTTGCAAGGCGCGAGATCTAAAATCGCGTTTTACATTGCGCAACTTCAGTCCGGTGTGAATTATATTATCCGGTTTTAAATTTATAAAAAAATATTGAAGTCGTGTTCTGTAAGACGCGACTTCCTCGAGAACTTCAAATGACTAGTCGCGATAAGATGAAATCGCGTTGTCTAAGGCGCAATTTCTACGGTAATAGATTGGAACGGTTGAAAATTAAATTCCGCGATATGGTTATAAAGAAGTCGCGTTGTGTAATACGCGATTTCAGGAAATCACGTTGTACATGACGTGATTTCCATTCAGTAATCGCACCCCAACCGACGCGATATCCATTATAAATTGTCCCCACCCGGTACCATTTACCCCACACCCAAAATAATCAACTCTCTCAAATCTTCTTTATTGGTTGATTTCTCGTGATTGATATAATGGCGGTTTTGATAAGGTTGGATTACAAGCACTTGTTCGATTATCATCGAAGATATGTAAGTTTTATCTCGTTTTATTTTTGATAATTTTATTCTATATTGTTAATAGTAGATACGTATTTTTGTTATTTTTTATATAGTTTAATTTATACCTATGTGTTTATCTTTTAGAGTATGAAATGACGTTTAGAGGTTTCTTACAACCAGATGACGACATTATCGGACCTTCTGATAGGACCGTACTTAGAGCAGGCCGGGTTTTTGCACGCATCCAAAAATGTTGGAGGTGCAAAAATAGACGTTGATTTGATAAACGCTCTTTTGGAGAGGTGGAGACCGGAGACACACATTCCACCTTGGTTGTGGAGAAGTGACGATTACCTTAGAGGATGTGTCGCATATCCTAGGTTTGCTTGTTGATGGAGAGGCTATCAGTGGTCCCAGTTCGGATGCTTGGTCCGACTTATGTTTGAGTGGGCTAGAGGCTGCGCCGGATCGTTTTTA
This sequence comes from Hibiscus tridactylites, assembly GCA_958450335.1. Taxonomy (NCBI): domain Eukaryota; kingdom Viridiplantae; phylum Streptophyta; class Magnoliopsida; order Malvales; family Malvaceae; genus Hibiscus; species Hibiscus tridactylites. Next base: position 31,235,264 of record OY288266.1, read on the forward strand.
CGGCGGAAAAATGTGACTAGCATGGCTGCGTGATAATTTTGGTAACGTACCCGTTAACGCGAGTGAAGAAGGTAAAAATAATTTTTTTAGTGAATATTATTGAAATAATAATTTTTTAACATAATATATATATATATATATATATTCATATTGTAGGCTTATGCTCACGTTTATATTTCATAGATGATCGGCGGGGTATTGATGCTTGACAAAACCCGGGACAAGGTTCACACGATCTGATTGCGTCATTTGTAGAATTTTGAAGAAGCTGGTAAACTGAGTTGGGGATCTGCAGTTTTGGCCACTCTATTTAGGGAGCTCTGCAAGAACACTGATCCTGACAAGTGCCAAATCGGTGGTTGTTTGGTGTTGCTCCAGTCCTGGACATGGTGGAGAATGTCGTTTTTACGCCCTGAGCTTCTGCAGCCTACTCTACATGTTTTTTCGCTAGCCCGGAGGTAAGGAAAGAGTTGTTAATTTTTTTAATAAACATATTATTATAATTAATTTAAATTATCTTCTTATTTTGTAGGTGGACCGCTCCTTTAACCCATGTTGGTGTTGTGAAGGGCCTGACAGTTATTAGACAAGATATTGAGAATTTTTCAAAAGATCAGGTAACACTTTGGTGTATTTATTTGAATCTGGAATTTTATATGTAACTATACATGATTCCTTTTTTCTAATATACACTTTATATATTCTACAGTTTTATGGACGTCGTACTCTCATACGGACTTGCAGCTTTGCATCCCGATATTTTCGGACGAGACGAGGCTTGTTTGGACAGCCACTGTACAACTCATCTGCTATGCCACAGTTGAGTGACATCCGACCGACCGCGCCCTACGGCAATTTGGTTGTTTCCAAGGTATCCCAACCGAGCCTCCAAAATTGGATGAGTTGCACAAACTCACTCGACAAGGGAAGCCCGAGGTAATAAATATTTATATACTTACCGCATTCTTTTATTAATTCGAACATAATTTATATGTAAAAAGAATAAATCAACTATTTGATTGTCTTTAGGTTGATTGGTCGGTACACCATCAGTCTTATATCGCTCACTGGAGGGATAGATTCAATCAGCGCTGGCAACCTCGGACTGATTATCATTTGTTTGATACGATGGTGAGCGATGATTACGACGAGTGGTTTAGGGCGAATGAGAAACTGTCTATTTTGACTTCAGAGGAGGCAGCAGTCGTGTATCAACGCCAGCAACAAAACCGCCCACAGTCTCAGCGTTCGAGGGGGAGAGGAGCACGGAACACTTTCGGTGCTGGTCCTTCATCCGCAGCACCGCCACCGCCACCATCAGATGCTATCTCACCACCGATGTGGCCACAGTTGACGCAAAGTCCAAGTCAATGTTATTTAATGCCTTCTTCTATGTCAGACCACTTTGCTCAACTTTAAGCAATGATGAGTGGTGCCTCTAGCTATCCCGCAGGCTATATGTCCTATATGACCTTGATGCAGTTCCCCCCGATGTCAGCCGCATTTGGATCCAATATTATCCAACAAAAGCCAGCACAGTCGATTTTCTACCTAACTGGGCCCGATGGAACGAGTGGTACTGCAACTGCTGGAACTGGAGATGATGATGAAGATGATGGCGGTGATGATGGTGACGATGCTCAACCACGACGCAATCCCGAGCGACATCATCGTGCACCGACTTGTGGTACCAGTGGACATAGGCGCCATTAGTTTTTTTGTTGTTGTTTATTTTATTTGAAAATATTGAACTCGGTGTTTTTTGTTTATATATATACTAGTTTAATCATGATTTGTATTTTATTTGGGTTTGTATAATTAATTAATTAATATTTTTAAGTTTTTGTTTTTTATTCTTTAATTAGTTTATATTTTATTCGATAGTCGTGAACAAGAGTACGAAACAGCTAACATATAATGAACATAGATATGCAACTACAAATAACAACAAATCAAAATATCTAGAAAATCAGTTTTCGAATAAATTTTTGGGAGGCAAAGACGCGTTCTATAAGACGCGATTTATCTGACACGTCAGGCAAAGTTGCATTGTGTACGACGCGATTTTTATGCTATTTATACCTTCCCTCTATTACGATCCTTACTGGCAAACTCACATTTGTATTGTGAGTTGTGGGTATATGCAGTTGTGGGTGGATACCAATTGTTGTTGTGCGATGTTTGTACCGTGCATTTTTTAAAGATGATCGACAAATCACAATATCCGAAAACGCGTGGTTGGGTCAAAGCTGCTACCATTGTCGGTATTTTCAAAGCTGCTGCCATTTGTCTACCGCAACGACACATCTCTCGTCGGCCATACAAATGGGACAAACTATTGCATTTCTCGTCTATATCAATTCATATGTAAATTATTTAGTCTGCATATTTAGGGGTACAATTCACTGTCTGTTTAAGGGTACAAATATAATTTACGTTTGTAATTCGGATGTAATATTGTATCAATGCATGCCTTCTATTAAGAACAATAATTTACAATTTACCACGTGTTTAGGGGTACAAATTACAATTTTTTTCAATGAATGTCTTCAAGCTTGGGGTTGGATCTTTGCCTCCGGTTGCATGTGGGGTCCTTGCCTCGAACAAAAGGTCAAGGCCTCGTGCTTGTCTTGAATCTTGGAGGTCTATTGGATATTGTCACTTGCCCACCATTGAAAAATACCTCAAATTTCCAGATATTGTGATTTGTTGTTGTCGATACTCGTGAACAAAAATATTGAATACTTAACATCTACTCAACATATAGATGCAACTACAAATATCGACAAATCACAATATCAGGAAAATTAATTTGGTAATAAAATTTCCAGATACGTGATTTGTTGGAATTAGTAGTTACAATCGAAAACTTCAAGCACTACTATGCAGTTTTTTCTCTTCGAATCAGTGGTGTAGGATTGGAACGACCGGGAAGGTATTTATAGTCCCAAAATTCGCGTTCTTACGAGGCAACTTTGCTGACACGTCAGGAATCCTAGCAAAGTCACGTTTCGTAAGGCGCGACTTTCCTGACACGTTAGGAATCCTGGTAAAGTCGCATTGTGTAAGACGCGACTTTCCTGGCCAATGTCTCTTTCTATAAGACGTGATTTAATTGCCAATAGATACGAGAGTTGGTCTATATATAGCCCTCTTTATGAACGCTGGTGAATATTTTCACTTGTATTATGATTCATGGGTATATGTATTTACAAGATTAGTATATGAATTTGGTAGGATACCAGTTGTGGTGCAATATGTGTATCATTTTGTGTTTCTTGAAAATGATCGACAAATCACAATATCCGGAAATGCATAGTGAGGTGTGACATTTGATATTGCTGGTCAAAGCTTCTACCGTTTCCGGTGTTTTTGAAGCTATGTTAAGACACTCGCATGTAGCGGTGTTGGCGACATATGTGTCGTGGAAGATGATTATGTCCAACAACCTGGACAAACTATGGCACCTCTCGTCGACCATTTATAAGTTCATATGTAAATTATTTGAGCCTACAAAGTTTTAGTATTCAAATGATTTTAATATTCTTTTTTTACAATTGAAAGGATTTGAGTATTTCTTTACAATTGAAATGATAAAATCACATTTGCAACCAACTAACATTTATTAAAGAAGCTAAAACTTGTTATGGCGGTGATGATCATCATGACGGTGCTTTTATCATCGACTGGTCCTCGTGAATCTTGCCTTGCACGAGATGCCTGTTTTGAATCTTGGCAAAGTCTATTGAATATTGTAACTTGCCTGCCATTCAAAAAGACTTTGAATTTCCTGATATTGTGATTCGTTGTTGTCGATCCTCGTGAAAAAAATACCGGATAGGTTACATATGCTCAACATTTATATGCTACTACAAATAAGAACAAATTACAATTTCTCGAAAATTAGTTTCAGAATAAATTTTCTCTTCGAATAAGTGGTGTGGGCTTCGATCGGTCGAGAAGGTATTTATAGTCGTAAAAGTCGCGTTCTGTAAGACGTCACTTTGCTGATAAGCCAGCGAAATCACGTTCTATAAGACGTGATTTTCTTAACACGTTAAGAATCCTGTTAAAGTCGCGTTATGTAAGACGTGATTTCCTTGTAAAGTCGCATTATGTAACACACGAGTTTGTAAATCATGACGGTGCTTAAGTATTGTTGATGAATTGAATCCCTCATCAAACGTTACACTAAGCTCGATGTTCGTACCTCCGGCACGTTTGTATGCCCGAAACATCTTGCGCATAACTTTATGATTGGAAAGTGTTAGCATGTAGTGTTCTTCTGGGCCGGTCTCATTCAATAGAAATTTGGCAAGCAACGCAGAAATTTTGGAGCTTGTAGACTCCTTAACTCTTGTTGAAATCAACTCAAACAATTCATCTCTTGTGATATCCTCATTGAAAGAAGTGTAGAAGTAGGTTTCACGAAAGAAGTCAGTTACAAAAAACGCGCCATAATTTGTCTTTGTATGTGTGGTTTAACAATGAAATATTTGTAGAAATTGTTTGAGTAGTGTAAAAAATTTGTAACTCTGCCAAAACATATATAAGCTTGAGCGATGTCGAAATAATTTGGCAAAGTTGCGTTCTACAGGACGCGATTTTCTCTGAGGAGAGAGAATTCGCATTTTACAGGACGCGATATTGCCTGCCATGTCAGGGTACCAGCAACAGGGTAGAAAAATGTCGAAATAATTTGTTAAAGTCATGTATATGATGCTAAAATTGGCGCGTTTTAATGAATCTTCATAGAACGTTAATAATATAAATAAAATTTACATATTATTTAACTTCAATAACATCACTATCATCAGAAAACATTACATGAAGCTCAAACTCAAGGGCCCACCCTGAACAAAACTGATGGTGAGATTCCACCATCATTTCTGCATCAGCGTCGTCCATAATGTGGAATAATGAGTACGTTAATGGTTCTAACGACATCGACATTCTGTACTTCAATGATTCTATCTTTTTGTCAGGACTATGTGGAACATGCTTCTTCACTTCATTCATCAACTTCTTATACGATAAGTTGTATGGAATCGAAAGCAATATACCACTTGAGGACTGAAAAACGACGCTCAGAGATGCGTCATCGATTATCTGACCATTGTAGTATACCAAAGCTATAATAGTTTCTCGTTTCGACATATTATATCGATTGAAGTCTTTACAAAGTAAATTCCAACCTTCATGGTGTATATATATATTGAAGAAGTCGCGTTCTATACGACGCGATTTTTTCTGACACGGTACTTATACTGCAAAGTTGGCACAACTCGCGTTTTATACGACGCGATTTCTCCTGACACGTCTAGAATTTGCAAATTTGGCACAACTCGCGTTTTATACGACGCGAGTAACGATTTGTCTTTGTTCCAACATCACGTCACCTCCTATTTCGTATACTACAAAGTGGGTTGTATAAAACGCGAGTTATCAGAGGTATCAGAGAGCTGGAAAAACTCACATTCTATAAAACGCATTTTCCCCTTACATGGTACGTATACTGCAAAGCTAGCACAACTCGCATTTTATACGATGCGATTTCTTTTGACACGTCAGGAATCTGTAAAGTTGGAACAACTCACGTTTTATACGACACGAGTTACACTTTGTCTCTACTCATACGTCACGTCACCTCTCATTTTCTTAAATAGGAGGAATTTTTTTTACAGGCAACAAACTTGTTTCTTCCAAACGTTCAAAGCATTTCGTCTGCGAAGAAGAAACATTGCGTCGTTTTTTCAACAATGCCACAGAAAGTTGATGCTCTAGTTCATTACGATGGTGAGATGATCCCAAATGCCGAAATTGGTGACATATTCAAGTCCACTAACAATGTTACGCTGCAGATTTTGAACGGAGTAACGTATGAAAGGCTGAAGCGAGAACTAAACAGGAAGATTCCACATGCTTCCAAGAGGGAGTTACAATCACTGAGGTATCGACTACCTTCGTCGATAGATCCCTTTTATTTCATAATATTCAATGTCAAATACGACGAAGATGTGCAAATGATGATCGACACCCATATGCAGTATTCAATGGGATAGCCCTAGAGCTCTTTGTTACATTTTCAGAAAGAAACGTCAGATTCCAAACCGTTGTTCCAAATTGGATGCATGCAAATCTTGACTTCGACCCAAATGCTAATAGTCCAACATCGAGTTTGTGACAAGACTTCAACTTACTAAGTGCAAGCAATGACCAGGCTTCCTCGTCTTCTGGCTCGAGACCAAGGCATTCTTCTCTAGCCACGTTCGACATTGACCTGAATATGCCGCCAACCCAGCACTCAACATACAATCCATACAGTGCCGGTGTCGGGCCGTCATCATCTATTGGGCCGTCTCACCATGAAGAGTTTAACCCATTCGACCACTTCTCTTTTGGATGTCACTCAACATATATCCCCACTGACACAAACGTAGATGATTTCTCATATGGACGCCACTCAACTTATATCCTCAATCAGACAAACGTAGATGATTTCTTATACGGATGACTTCTCTTCCAGACATCACTCAACTTATATCCCCAGTGAGCTAAACACAGTTGATTTCTCATCGATGGGGAGACATTCATACGTTGCTGATGTCGACCAAGATATTGGACATAGGGCTCCTATTCGGGTTCCGGTTGTAGAACCTGACATGGTACATGTTGTTGATGAATCATAAGTATACGGTTTTGAAGGGGATGAGGAACAACTGAGGGAACCCGGCCTCGAAGGTGACGAAATGAGTTTATTTCCAGAAGAACCAAATGACCTTGACGAGCCCGAGATTGCCGAGGATGAACTTGGCCCCGATGTTGTGAAAGATATTCCAGAGGACGAACTTGTGGACGTTGTTGCCCCTGGAAATTCTACTGGAACTGAACTCACACACCCTTAGCGTATTACGATCCACCATCCCACTTCACAACAATGTATATGGAAGGATTCAACGATACATAATTTCCAGAATACCCACAGTTGGAATAGTTGAACGAACGTAATAATGGTGAACTGCATGTTGGGATGGTACTAAAAAACTTGCGGAGACTGCCATGAAGCATTACAACATACGCAACTCAGTTATGTCCACCGTGCACAAAACTGAAGCGGACAAATATATTGCTGAATGCGCCCACAAGAATTCTGGATGTAAATGGAGGGTCTCTGTATCACGTTTGAAGAGGTTGAACAAACTCTGGCAGATAACAAGATACGAAGGACCCCATACATGCACCGTGGGAAGCCTGAATCAAGACCATCCTAACTTGGATGTGCACGTGCTATCTGAGCATATTCGTCCACTCGTGAAAGCAAATCCACGCGTTTCTGTGCTGGTATATATATGATCAATCCTTGCATGTTACAAGTACACTGTTAGTTACGATAATGAGTGGTATGCAAGATATCGTGCCATCCAACAATTGTATGGGCAGTGAGAGGAATCCTACAATGAGTTGTGATTGTGGCTCAATTGTATGCAGAAATACAACCCAGAAACTATTGTTGAACTTGAGACAATGCCAAGATACGAAAGGGATCGTGTCATACCCGGGGAGCACGAATTTTTCTACCTTTTTTGGACATTTCAGCAATGCGCTAAAGCATTCTGCCACTGCAAGCTGATGCTGCAGACCGACGGTACATTCTTGTACGGCAGATACACACAGATCTTACTAGTGGCAGTTGCACGAGACGGAAACAAAAAATGCATTCTGGTAGCGTTCGCCATTATTGAAAAGGATGATATCCCTTCGTGGACGTTTTTCCTTTCCAACCTGCGAACCCATGTCTTTCATCGGGTACTACGAGCAAGACTTGACGAAATATGTATTATTTTAGACAGAGGCGCAGAGATCTGGGGATCAATCCAACGTTTGAGACCGTCTTGGGAACCTTCATATATTCATCATTGGTACTTTCTGCGACACATTACTGCAAATTACTATCAGAGATTTAAGAACAATGATTAACGTATAATGGTTCTTCGCATGGGAATGCCTTTCACTCTTAAAATTATAAATTACATTGCGAATTATTATTATTTCTCGTTATTATTTTGTCTTCTATTGAGTAGGCAACACACACCGAGTAGAGCAGGTTCAGGACCTGCTACAAGAGTTGAGAGATAGAAATCAATTTGGATATGACTATCTTCTTGATATCCCGAGGAAGAAATGGTTGGGATGTTATGATGGGGGTCGTCGATATGGTCACATGACGACGAACTTGGCTGAGGCGATCAATTCATCTCTGAAGGGAACGTGTCATTTACCCATCACATCAGTTGTTAAGGCAACATATTATCAACTGGCCCTTTTTGCAACCCTCGGGAAACAAGCTATGAACTGGATGGCAGGTGGCCACAAGTTCCATCCAGATCTCCAACAAAAATTTCAGATATACCGTGCGCAAGCAAACGCGATGGGTGCCACATGCTTCTCACGTCACCAATATAAAGTTTACGGTTACTGAATTTTCATGACCACTTGAAGGAATTATGCACCACAACTACGTTGTTAATCTACAAGAGCGAACATGTGATTGTGGAGTCTTTCAGACATTCAAGTACCCGTGTGCTCACGCCTTCGCTGCATGTGCATCTGTTCATCTCGACGCAATGACACTCGTTGATCCTGTATACAAACTTGAAAACGTTTTAAGGTATACAGATCCGAGTTTCCTCCGATCGGAAATGAAGGTCATCTTGATGTGGTTGAAAATGAACCTAAGATTCGGCCAAATGAATCCCTGCAATGCAATAAAAAAGGTCACCCGAAGTCAAATAGGATTCATTGTGCGGAGGATATGGTTCCTCGAGAACCGATCGGCCAACCTAAGTTGTGTGGATGTTGTAGGAACCCTGGACACGACATTAGAAAATGTCCTTTTAAGAGCCAGCCTCGAATCAACTAATTGTAATTTGTAACTCTAATGTTTTAATCCTAAATAACATGTGTTCTCGTAAGATTTTAAACATGTGTTCTCGTACTACCACGTGAAAGTTATATAACAAAAAAGCCACAAACATACACTAAAACAATAAAATCGACTAAAACATGAATATCGACTCATGTTTCCATTTTATTAATGCAAAGGAATATACCAAAATAGCATTTTTAACACAATTTCTACACTCTTTAGGATGTCTTTTTTACGCGTCAATTTTTGCACCATTGTAAACATGTGTTCTCGTACTACGACGTCAAAGTTAAATAACAAAAAAAATGTGAAATTCCCATGCAAATCAACCCTAAACAACCCTACCAAACCATGCTCCAATTTTCTTCAATCAAAGAAACATGGCAAGGTAGCGTTTTTAACGCGATTTAAACATCGTTTTTGATGCTTTATATACGCTGATTTTTACACCATTTTGAAGAGAAACATCACTACTATGAGAAAAAACATTAAAATTATAAAAAAATTATCCCCCAAGACCATGCAAATCAACCCTAAACAACCCTACCAATCCATGCTCCCATTTTCTTCAATCAAGGAAACATGGTAAGGTATCGTTTTTAACGCGACTTAAACATCGTTTCTGATGCTTTATATACGCCGTTTTTACACAGTTTTGAAGAGAAACATCACTACTATGAGATAAAACATTAAAATTATAAAAAATTGTCCTCCAAGACCATGCAAATTAACCCTAAACAACCCTACCAACCCATGTTCCGATTTTCTTCAATCAAGGAAACATGGCAATGTAGCGTTTTTAACGCGATTTAAACACCGTTTCTGATGCTTTATATACGCTGATTTTTACACCGTTTTGAAGAGAAACGTCACTACTATGAGATAAAACATTAAAATCATAAAAAAATTATCCCCCAAGACCATGCAAATTAACCCTAAACAACCCTACCGACCCATGTTCTCATTTTCTTCATTCAAGGAAACATGACAAGGTAGCGTTTTTAACGCGATTTAAACAACGTTTCTGATACTTTATATATGCCATTTTTACACCGTTTTGAAGAGAAACATCACTACTATGAGGTAAAACATTAAAATCATGAAAAATTATCCCCCAAGACCATGTAAATTTACCCTAAACAACCCTATTCAAAATTGTATAAACAGCAGAATTACGCAAAAGTCGAGTTCTGCAAAACACGACTTCTTCATATCATTCGATAAATTTGCGACGAGTCGTTTGAAATTCTCGAGGAAGTAGCGTCCTACAGAACGCGACTTCAATATTTTTTTATAAATTCAAAACTGGATAATATAATCTACATCGGACTGAAGTCACGCAGTGTGAAACGCAATTTTGGATCTCGTGCCTTGCACGACGTGATTTTGCCTGACGTGGGCCAAATGGGAATATTTTCTAAATGTTCCCCATTGGGGGGTATTTTTCCAGATAATTCCCCAAAGGGGAATATCCGGACGAAATTGCCGTGGAAGCCTAGAATTCTTTACGAAGAGAAAAGTTGGTTTATTATTAGGACATGCTAAGGTGCGATATTTTTTGGTGCGATTAAAATGTGGCATACACAACTTTTATTATTTTAGTAAAAATGTATGTAAAATTGAGTAATAATTTAGGTAGAATTAAAATTTAACCTAAATTCTTATTAACCGAATAAAAATTTATAGTATAACTTAAATTCTTAACAACTGAATAAGAATTTATGTTGAATTTTGCCTTAAGTAAAAATTTGTGTCATAAAACTAATGGGAATACTCTCTATTTCTTTAAAGGCTTCTATAGTTTAGATATATTTTTTATATTGACATTCTAATTGTCCATGTCTTACTATTCTAATATAGTTTTTTAATAATTCACACTACTTACATAAAATCTTTCATCTGTCCCTAGTTAAACTATTGGTTTTGAATTAGTCAGAAATCGGTCTTCTAACTATGGATTTACCATTGTTGACATAGACTGTAGTGAGCAAGGATTTAAATTGTGGTTGCAGTCGTGCTTTCGATTGTAGACATAATAGGTGTTATTATCGTCATTGTCGGTATTACGATTGTAAATATTTTAATAGCATATACTATTGTAAATTTAACGGTTGTGGATATCACAGTTTCAAACGGTATCAAAATCATTATAAAACAACGAGTGTTACTGTTGCAGCCACCAGATGACAATTTTAGGTGAAAAACTCCTTTTAAATTATTATTTGGGAAAATGGCTCCCAAAAAATAATATTTGACAAAATGACCCTCAAACTTGCCACGTCGGTGGACCTCGCGTTGTGTAGGACGCGAGGTTTGATATCGCGTTCTACAGGACGCGAGGTCATGGGGTTTTTTAAAAATTAAATGCATGTTAACACAAACAACAAGACTATGTAGACTAAAATCGCGTTGTGTAGAACGCGATATCAAACCTCGCGTCCTACACAACGCGAGGTTCACCGACGTGACAAGTTTGGGGGTCATTTTGCCAAATAATATTTTTTGAGAGCCATTTTTCTAAATAATAATTTAAAAAAGATTATTCATTCAAAATTGCCCACTATTTATATACCCGATAATTAAGTTCAAAAGTGGCAATCACCTTGTTGAAAGGATGTTGGATTACCAATGAGCAATGGCGATGGCGTCACCCTCTCAAAGAACGTCTAAGTACAAGTCCTCGACAAGAGATCACATGCATCTTCAAATGAAAATGACGAAGGAAAGGATAAAAGATATCAAATCAAAAAACTACACATATACGAATTAGTGACGGAACTCAATATTATATATTAAAAAAATTATTTAAAAATATTTAAATTTAAAGAGCCTAAAATTTAAATTATATGTTTTCAGTAGATTAAATTATAATTTTACTATTAATCAATTAATTTTTTTTAATATTTAAAATTTTAAAGGTCGTGGCTTCATTCGTCCCTAAGAGGTACGTCCCTGCGAAGCCACATTCGTCAAAGTCCAATCAGAGTAAAAAATTGAATTACGAGTCACTTATGCATGAAAAATATAGAACACACTATGGCCCACAAAAAGTAATGTTGTTAAAAATAGGCTTTAACTACAAAATATGTGTCAAATTATGTCTTTTTTTTTACTATAGGTGCTTAAAGTATTTTTTGTTAAAATAAATGGTTAAAGTCTCATTTTTAACTTGTTTTAAAGTCAAGTGAGACAACTACTTTGCTAGAAAAAAAATATAGACACATATTTCAGCAAAAAAAAATTATGCGCCTATTGTAGAAAAAATAGTTTAGACACTTATTTTATAATTAAGTCTTAAAAATATGAAGTGAATTTTTTGAAAGAAAAAAAATTTGTCTTGATTTATATTTCAAAAATGTAGTTCACTCGTATTTAGAATATATATGTGTGTGTTTATCTCTAATAATTAATAAGATGGTATTTTTATTGAGTTTGATTGATGGTCACGTTAAATAGGGATGATAACAGGACGGTTTGTGTTTTTAGCCATCTCGATCTTGATACGAAATTCTAAAATTTCGATTCAACCTTTATCCAACATAAGTCTAATATATTTTATTCTCAACTTGGTATAATAAAAACATAATATGATCCTGATTCGACCTTTAAATTTTAGTAATAAAAAATTCGACTAAACGCGACCCTACTTGGTAAAAAAAATTAACAAAAATATTATATACAACATGTATATTCAAAATTAAATCTGATTGAGTTAAAGAATTTTCACCCTAAACTCAAATCTAACCTGACTTACATTTTTTATTTTTTTTTTAAATTTGGCACAACACTAATTTTTTTAACAAAAAAAAAAATCTGCCCTATGGGTCGGGTTAGGACTCTACGGGGTCTGGTAAATCGGTTATCCCTAACGTTAATTAAGAATGTTCTCCTATCAGGAATATTTCATAAGATAACATTAAGTGAGTAATCTCAAAAATTAATATTAGGAAAATATTCTGATACACCAGCTTATTTTACATATTTTTTTTAATTTTAACCTTAGGGTTTAAGGTTTTAGGTTAGAGTTTAAAGGTTTAGTGTGAAGGATGTAGAATTTGAGGTTTATAGTCAAAATTTAGGGTTTAGGGTACTAGGGTTTGAGATTTAGGTTTTAAATTTTATATAAGAGTTATAATTTTTTTGGGTAAACTACATCATTGACCACCGAACTAATTGAGGATTCCTATTTTGACCACTAAACTAACGAACTCGTCAATCAGATCACCAAACTTATTAAATTAACCTATTTTGACCACTGCCGTTAAAAAAATAACAGAGGACTTGACGAAGGGATGACGTGGCAGTTAACGAACTTTTATAAAATTACACATTTAATCCCTGCTATTTACACATTTTTTCAATTTAGTCCTAATTTTAAATTAATAAAACAAATTAATTATTTAATTAAGTGACGACACGTGTCAACATCTTATTGGAGGACTTTAATTATATTTAATTTTATAAATTTATTTTCCTCCCCCAATCAAGTGGATCGAACCTAAGACATGTGGGTTTCAAATCCACACCTTTACCACTGCACCACGCCTTTCTCAATGGCATGAATTGCGCCATTTAATATATATATGTTATAATGCAGTAAATGTTAGGGAAAAAAGTAAAAATGGTTGAAAGGGGATTCGACCCTAGACCACTTGGAATGTGTATAATCACACAAACATTCGATATAAAGAAAAGAAATTCTATTAAAATATTCGAATGTTTTTTTTCTTTTTCATATTTAAATTAAATCGAATATTTGATTTAAATATTTTAAATCAAATATTTTAAAAATATTTTGTTTTTTTCATACTTTAAATATTCGACTTAATTTAAATACTTTAAAATTTTGATTTAAAATATTCAAATATTTTAACAAATATTTTTTAAACTGGAAAAGCAAAATTTGTATTAAATCGAATATTTGTATTAAAATTTGTAATAAAATGGAAAATTTGTATTAAAATTTGTAATAAAATTTGTTGAGTGGATCGCAAGATCGATATTTACCAAGAGGGGGGTGAATTGGAAATTTAAAGGTTTTGAGGTGGAATTTGCAAATTGAAAATAATTGACAAGGGATTTAGAGTGGTTCAAGTTCCAAATGAACTCTACATCCACTACCTTAGCCTCACTAAGGATTTGCAACAATTCCACTAAATTGATCTTCCACTTTTCTAGGACAAGGAGGCAACCCTTTACAATTTCGGTGGATTTTTCTACCCAAAAATCAACCCAACCCTCACACAAGTGAACAAAGAAATTTGAAGGCTAATAAGGTATCTCTCAATACAAATGATAGCCCCAATACAAGCACTCAACCCAATTGAACAAAATATGAATGAAGATTACAATTGGGATTTTTACACAAAATGGGATTTTTGCACAATTGCTTGAATTTGATGTTTGGATGTTTGCTTTAGGATCAATAGTTGTTTATGATGCTTTTGGATGTCTCTTTTATACCTCCTCATTGATTTCTAGCCGTTTGGGTGGTTGGGAACATAAATGGAGCCGCTGGAACCCTCTCTTACCACCATAAATGCAGTCTGCACCAACCCGTTTCGAAACGCGGGGTACCTGTTTCGGAACGGACTAAAATAGAAAGAGCCGTTGGGGTGCATTTAAGAGCCCGTTTCGAAACGCCTTAGGGCCGTTTCGAAACACTTTTGCCACTGTCAAGGGTTGTTTCGAAACGGTCTTAGCCCGTTTCGAAACACCTTAACAGTTTTCAGAAAATCAGTTAAAACAAGTTCAATAGTCTTATTTTCAAATTAAAACTTAAGACTCGTTTCGAAACGATATAGATCCGTTTCGAAACGGATTTGCTACTGTCAAGGGTCGTTTCGGAACGGCCTTAATCCGTTTCGAAACACCCTTTTTATCTTTTAAAAATTCAGCAAATATTTCAACCGTTGGCCCTTTTCAAATCAAATATGAAGAACAGTTTCGAAACGAGTGATACCGTTTCGAAACGGGGTCAAGTATTTCGATACACGTTTCAGAACGGTGGTCGACAGTGATGAAAACGTTTGGAAACGCCTGAGGGCCGTTTCGAAACATGAGCTTGAAATTTACTGTTTTGACTTGAAACACTTAGAAAAATATTTGAAAAACTTGCTTTTAACTTGGGCATAATCTTAAAATTATATAGGGATATTTTGAGGACTTTAAAATTCGTTTTGACATTTTCAATTTAGTCCTTAGGTTTTTAGTTATATCAAAATTAAAATATTTGTTTCACAATCTCCCCCTTTTTGATATAACAAAACCAAAGTTAGAATTTTTGAGAATTTTGAAAGTTTTGAAAAATGTTCTAACTCCCCCTTAATTTAAGATAGGTTTTTAAAGTTAAAAGAAATTTTTGATTTGAAATCCAAGTTGTAAACCTTTAAAAAACCTTTTAAAATTTAAAATGAATTTTAGTGTGGCTCTTAAATTTCTTCTCCCCTTTTTTGTTAGATCAAAAAGAACAATGAAAGCTCATAGAGAAGATAGAGGATTAGTACCAATAAGCAATAATAAGCAACCATAATATTAATTCATAATCAAAATATCCAAAACATAAACCAACATTAAGTTCAACATAAAATCCCAAATAAAAAGCCAAAAGCATAGGTTCCTAAAACATGCGAAAACATAAAGATGCAATCTTAATCCTAAAATGCATAGATAATATGATATGAAGATCCTAGGCCTCGTCATCATCATCCGAAGTATCATCATCGCTCTTGGCTTGAGAACGATGAAACTTCGTCCATTGCCCATAGAGCGTAGAGAAGGATAGATCCAAGTTTGAGTGGGAAGTCTCAAGAGTATGAAGACGATCCTCGACATTCTTCAAACGAGTGTCCATAGATTCAAAACCCGAAGCAATGCGAGTGTCTAAAGCATTGAACCGAGAGTCCAAAGCATTGAACCGCTCGGTAATGAGAGCCGTGAGGGCTTCATTGTTAACTTGAACTTGCGGTGGAGGAGCAACGGGAGGAGGAACGGCTTCTCTATCAATTCTTTCCCAAACATCATTCGCATAAGTGAACCCGGACTTGCGAAGGGATGACTGACCAATCATGGTCTTGCGAGGTTCCGGAGAGTCGTAGGAACAATCGATGCCAAGATCATTAAATATGTAGCTCAAAAGTATGCCATATGTAAAAGACTTCAACTCATTTGTGTCAATAAGCTTGATATTATTGACTATCTCGGCAAAAATAATCTTAGGCACATTTGGGCGCTCACCCTTACGGAAACACTCTAGCCAAAAATGATCAGTTTGACGGATGTGAGAGTATTTACCTCCGGAAGGTCGAATGAACCAAGAGACCATCAAGTGAAGAACGCGATCGTGCACATCCAAAGTGAGTGCCTTACCGGTGAAAGTGCCAAAGTGACGTTCATCCTCAATACCCTCATCCTTAAGTTTAAAAGTAGACTCCAAAAGAGCAACATTAACAACAAACTTTTTGCCTAATAAGGATGATTCAATTCCTATAATCTCGGTTTTGGTCTCATCATAAATAAAACGAGCATTAGAGTAAAAAAGGAGTACCATGTGTTTGTAGCGAATATCCGGAATGCTCAAGAATAGATGAGATTCCACTCACTCAAACGGCCGAGATAACGGAATAGGAATCGCTCGGAATTGAGGAAATCAAGATCAATGACACGTTCCTTGCGAATTTCGAAATCCTTGACAAAAGAGAATCGAGCACGCATCTCCGAAGTTTTGAGGGTTTTCTGAAAAAGCAGAGGAAGATTCGGACGAACGCTCGAATCACCGGTTTGAACGGCCTTGCGCTTTTTGTTAGCTTGATCCGCCATCTAAAAACATTAAGCAAGTGTATTTTAAAAATAAGTGTATGCATTGATATTTAAAATCAATCCAATAATAAATCCCACTTAGGTTTTTGAAACAAAATTAAAATAAATAAAAAACAGTAAAGAAAAATATGACTGAAAAATTTTATATTCGAATCAAAAATTTTGAGATTTGGAAAAAAATTTACAAGTTATGGAAAACGCACAAAGAAAAACATATAATTTATACAAAAATAAAATTTTCTAACCTAAGATTCGAACATAAATTGAAAGAAAAAGAAAAAAGAAAAATTACCTTAGTTTGGGATTTTGGATGATTTGATTAAAATCCTTGCACAATGTTGATGAAACTTGCTTAGACTTGAGTTTTAGAGTAAAACCCCTCACAATTTTGTGAAAAACAAAGAGTTTGAGAGGGTATTTATAGAGAGGGAGGCGGTTTAGGGTTTTAAGAGTTTGATAAAAAGTGAACTTTATCATTAAAAACCCTAAATAAAGCAATCCGCGATGCCGTTTCGGAACGGTCAAGACCGTTGCGAAACAGGGCGGCTAGGGTTTTGACCGTTTTGAGACCATAGACTGATCGTTTCGATATGGTGTTGACTGTATCGAAACCCTTTTGACACGTATCGGAACACGTTTCGATACACCCCTTGGCAGTAGCAAAAACGTTTCGGAACGCTTTTGAGGCGTTTCGAAACGCCCTTCTCTCAGAACAGGATTTAAGGTATTCATATCGAAACAGGGTCACCCGTTTCGATACACCTGGGCCTGGAAGTGCAGAAAAGGCTCTAAAAATGCAGAAAAATGAAGTTTTAGGAGGCCTAACATGCATAAATGTTATGAATGAGCAGGCAAAACATATTTAAGCATAAACATACTCCCCCTAACTATAGGCATGGATGAAATTAGGAGTTTAAACACATAAACATGGCATTTCACAAGATCAAGCATATTTAAGCACAAAAGAGGTCCTAAAAGGTCAAGATAGGCTAGCTAGACCTAACTCTCTCCTAAGGGACCAAAAACGCTATTTGTCTAAGGGTTTTGTAAATATGTCCGCTAATTGATTCAAGGTGTCTACGTACTCTATAACCACATCTTCCTTAAGGACATGATCTCTAATGAAATGATGCCTTATTTCTATATGTTTGGTTCTAGAGTGTTGGATGGGATTTTTAGTTAAACATATTGCACTAGTGTTGTCACATTTTAGGGGTATGGTTTCGACTTTAATTCCATAATCTAAGAGTTGTTGCTTCATCCAAAGGACTTGAGCACAACAACTCCCTAAGGATATGTACTCGGCTTCGGTGGTAGATAAGGCTACACTATTTTGTTTCTTAGAGAACCAAGATATGAGCATACTACCTAAGAATTGGCAAGTTCCCGAAGTACTTTTCCTATCAATTTTGCAACCCCCATAATCTGCATCCGAGTAAGCATGAAGGTTGAAGGTAGAGTCTTTAGGATACCAAAGGCCTAAACAAGGAGTGTCTCTAAGGTATCTAAAGATTCTCTTAACGGCTATAAGGTGAGACTCTCTAGGACTAGCTTGAAACCTAGCACACAAGCAAACACTAAACAAGATATCCGGTCTACTTGCGGTAAGGTAAAGCAAAGATCCAATCATAGAACGATAAAGCTTAGAGTCAACACACTTACCTCTTTCATCTTTGTCAAGCTTTGTAGATGAGCTCATAGGAGTGGCTTGAGGCTTTGCATTCTCCAAGCCAAACTTCTTGAGCATATCCTTTATGTATTTTGCTTGGTTGATGAAGGTGCCATCCTTCTTTTGCTTGATTTGGAGTCCCAAAAAGAATGAGAGCTCCCCCATCATGCTCATCTCAAATTCACCTTGCATTAACTTAGCAAACTCTTGACAATGACATTCAGTAGTAAAACCAAAAATAATATCATCAACATAAATTTGAACTACTAAGATGTCATTTTTATACATTTTTATAAAGAGTGTAGTGTCCACCTTACCTTTTTCAAATCATTTTTCAATCAAAAAATTTGAAAGCCTTTCATACCAAGCTCTAGGAGCTTGTTTTAAACCATAAAGAGCTTTGGTAAGTTTGAAAACATGATTTGGAAATTTTGAATCTTCAAAACCCGGTGGTTGTTCCACATACACTTCTTCATTTATAAAACCATTTAAAAATGCGCTTTTAACATCCATTTGAAAAAGCTTGAAATTATGATAACATGCATATGCAAGCAACATCCTAATGGCTTCCATTCTAGCTACGGGTGCATAGGTTTCATCAAAATCTATTCCCTCTTCTTGAGTGTAACCTTGTGCTACAAGTCTAGCTTTATTTCTCACAATGTTACCACTCTCATCTAGTTTGTTCCTAAAGACCCATTTAGTTCCTATTGTAGATTGATTACTAGGCCTATCAACTAATGTCCATACATTACTTCTCTCAAATTGATTTAACTCTTCTTGCATAGCCATAATCCAAAAGTCATCTTTCAATGCTTCTTTTATGTTTTTAGGCTCTATGCATGAGATAAATGCAACATGGTTCATTAATCTAAGAGAAGAACGAGTGGTTACCCCCTTGGATGGATCACCCAAGATTTCACCATCTTTGACATAGTTCAACTCCCTTGGGTAGCTCACTTCCTTTTCCTCTATAGCCAAGTCCTTCAAGGCTTCAAGAGGTGGATCTTGTGAGTCCTCTTCCTTTGTTGGAATCTCATCCTCCTTTGAAGTTTGACCTCCATCAAAGGCATTTATGATCCCTACATCATCATCATCACAAGAATCCTTCCTAGGAAGGAGGTTATCATCGAATACAACATGAATAGATTCTTCTACTACTAAAGTTCTTTTGTTAAATACTCGATAGGCTTTAGAGGTTAAAGAGTAACCTATAAAAATGGCTTCATCACTTTTTGCATCAAATTTACCTAAGTTATCTTTTCCATTATTTAAAACAAAACACTTGCACCCAAAAGGGTGAAAATAACTAATGTTAGGCTTTTTGGATTTTAAAATCTCATAAGGTGTTTTCTTTAAAATTGGCCTAATCATTACTCGATTTACAATATAACAAGCGGTGTTTGTGGCTTCCGCCCAAAAATATTTAGGTAAATTGTTTTCACAAAGCATAGTTCTAGCCATTTCTTGTAAAGTTCTATTTTTCCTCTCAACTACCCCATTTTGTTGAGGAGTTCGAGGAGCCGAAAAATTATGGCTAATACCATTTTCATTTAAAAAATCTTCAAACCCTAAATTTTGAAACTCGGTTCCATGATCACTTCTAATATGAGAAATTTTAAGCTCAAGATCATTTTGGGTTAATTTTGAAAATGTGATGAATTTTTCCAAAGCCTCATCTTTAGTACTTAAAAAGAGAACCCAAGTAAATCTAGAAAAATCATCAACAAGCACAAAAGCATAAGACTTACCACCCAAGCTCATAGTCCTAATTGGCCCAAATAAATCCATGTGAATTAATTGTAAGTATCTACTAGTAGAAACATCATTAATGGATTTAAAGGAAGACCTATGTTGTTTACCCTTTGAGCATGCATCACAAATTTTATCATTAGAGAACTTTATTTTGGGTAAACCTCTAACTAGATTTAGAGAGACTAGTTTTTCTAAAACACTTATGCTAGCATGTCCTAGCTTCCTATGCCACAACCATGCATCATTTTCATTTTGAGCAACTAAGCATGCATGAGATGTATGTATGTCATCTAAATGCACCATGTATATGTTTCCTATGCGAAGACCTATGAGTATAATATTATTAGATTTAATGTCTACAATTTTGCATCCATTTTTATCAAATAAAACATTAAACCCTTTATCACACAATTGACTTATGCTCAATAAATTGTGTTTAAGACCATCGACATATAAGACATTTTCAATGAGAATAGTAGAGTGATTACCTATGGAGCCAATACCTTTAATGTGGCATTTGGAGTTGTCACCAAATGTTACTACTCCTCCACTTTTTGGCTTTAGATCCATGAATCAACTCTTGTCTCCGGTCATGTGTCTCGAGCATCCACTATCAAGGTACCATGAGTTTTGACTTTGTGCCTTGGCCTTGTAGCAATGCTCCCCCTACAAACAAAGATATTAAACTTTGGTTTTTGGTACCCAAATCATTTTGGGTCCATGAGTGTTAGCTCCCAAAACCTTGGTTCCCTTAGGAATCCAAGATGACATAGCAATAATATTATTAGATTTTACAAGTTCCTTAGGAACCCATACACTTCTAATTCTTTTAGCTCTACTATGTCTAGGGTAGCTACCTTGTTTGTAGTAATTAGTCTTTTTCTTAGGTTGGTGTGTTCTAGAGGATTCTCCTACTTCATGCTTGACACTACCAACATTTTTTAAAGACTTTTTGAGCTCATTTAGCTCACCCAACACCTTTTGGTGTTCACTATTACATTGAGATAAAAGGTTATTAAGATCAACATTTTCATCTTGAAAGAACTTTAGCTCATCTTTTAATCCTAATATCTTTTTCTCAAATTTTGAATTAGCTTGAGTGAGTGAGTCATTTTTCTCATTTAGTTCTAAAATGATTTTCTTGTTTTTAATGATCGACTCTTTAAACTTCTCAACTAATTCATCATATACCTCTTGTAACTCATCATATGCATCATTTAACTCTTCATATGAAAAATCTAAAGTAGATGAGTTAGAGGTTACCAAGGAGGAATCTTCCTCAAGTGCCATGAGGCAAAGATTAGCCACTTCTTGTTCGTCATCCTCCGATGACTCCTCATCACTCCAAGTAGCAATCTTGGCTTTGAGTCTTTTCTTCTTCTCAAAGCCCTTCTTCTTGAGTTGAGGACACTCCGAACGGATGTGGCCGGGTTGTTTGCACTCAAAGCAAATGATAGGATCCTTTCCTTCTTCTTTGTTCTTCCCTTTGAAGTCCATCTTCTTTTGGATTTTTCTTCCCCGGTTGGACCTCATGAAGCGTGAGAATCGTTTGGCTATCATAGCCAATTCTTCAAGTTCATCTTCCTCACAAGATGAGCTCTCATCATGTTGTGAAGCTTTAGCCTTGAGAGTTATTCCCATCTTCTTCTTCTTCTCAACCTCAAGCTTCTCTACCCTTTTCTCTTCTTTCTTCTTCTCATCTTCCCTTCCTTGCTTCATGATCTCATGAGTAAGGAGAGAACCCACAAGCTCATCAAGCTTTAATGTCTTCAAGTTCTTTGCTTCGATGATAGCGGTTCTCTTCCCATCCCAAGACTCAGGAAGTGAATAGAGTAGCTTCCGGACAAGCTTGTCTTCCGGTATGATCTCTCCAAAGCCCTTTAGACCATTGACAATCGTGGAGAATCGATCAAACATCTTTGACACCGTCTCATCGGGGTCCATCTTGAAATTTTCATAACTAAGATTGAGAATTCCAATCTTAGTTTCTTTAACATCATTGGTGCCTTCATAGGTGGTCTCAAGAGTGTCCCACACTTCCTTGGCACTTTCAATTGATGAGACCTTTGAGTAGATGTCCGGATCGAAAGCACAAAATAGCATGTGGAGAGCTTTATCATTAACTTGAATCTTTTTCCTCTCCTCTTCACTCATTTCCGCTTTCTTCTTCAACACCATCTTGCCTTCACCGTCTTGCTTCAATGGAATGTATGGCCCATCCTCAATGACATCCCACACAAGATAGTCACTAGACTTGATGAATAGACGCATTTTATTCTTCCAAAAAGAATAGTTGTCACCATTGAAGAAGGGAGGCTTTGTGGTCGATTGTGACTCGTACATGCCGAAACCGGAGGTTGAAGCCATCTCTTGATATTTTGATGATCACACTCTTCCAAGGATCTCCTCTTGTGGTTGTTAATCCTCAAAGAGTTAAGCTTTGATACCAATTGTTGAGTGGATCGCAAGATCGATATTTACCAAGAGGGGGGTGAATTGGAAATTTAAAGGTTTTGAGGTGGAATTTGCAAATTGAAAATAATTGACAATGGATTTAGAGTGGTTCAAGTTCCAAATGAACTCTACATCCACTACCTTAGCCTCACTAAGGATTTGCAACAATTCCACTAAATTGATCTTCCCCTTTTCTAGGACAAGGAGGCAACCCTTTACAATTTCGGTTGATTTTTCTACCCAAAAATCAACCCAACCCTCACACAAGTGAACAAAGAAATTTGAAGGCTAATAAGGTATCTCTCAATACAAATGATAGCCCCAATACAAGCACTCAACCCAATTGAACAAAATATGAATGAAGATTACAATTGGGATTTTTACACAAAATGGGATTTTTGCACAATTGCTTGAATTTGATGTTTGGATGTTTGCTTTAGGATCAATAGTTGTTGCTGATGCTTTTGGATGTCTCTTTTATACCTCCTCATTGATTTCTAGCCGTTTGGGTGGTTGGGAACATAAATGGAGCCGTTGGAACCCTCTCTTACCACCAAAAATGCAGTCTGCACCAACTCGTTTCGAAACGCGGGGTACCTGTTTCGGAACGGACTAAAATAGAAAGAGCCGTTGGGGTGCATTTAAGAGCCCGTTTCGAAATGCCTTAGGGCCGTTTCGAAACACTTTTGCCACTGTCAAGGGTCGTTTCGAAACGGTCTTAGCCCGTTTCGAAACACCTTAACGGTTTTCAGAAAATCAGTTAAAACAAGTTCAACGGTCTTATTTTCAAATTAAAACTTAAGACTCGTTTCGAAACGATATAGATCCGTTTCGAAACGGATTTGCTACTGTCAAGGGTCGTTTCGGAACGGCCTTAATCCGTTTCGAAACACCCTTTTTATCTTTTAAAAATTCAGCAAATATTTCAACTGTTGGCCCTTTTCAAATCAAATATGAAGAACAGTTTCGAAACGAGTGATACCGTTTCGAAACGGGTCAAGTGTTTCGATACACGTTTCGGAACGGTGGTCGACAGTGATGAAAACGTTTCGAAACGCCTGAGGGCCGTTTCGAAACAGGAGCTTGAAATTCACTGTTTTGACTTGAAACACTTAGAAAAAATATTTGAAAACTTGTTTTTAACTTGGGCATAATCTTAAAATTATATAGGGATATTTTGAGGACTTTAAAATTCGTTTTGACATTTTCAATTTAGTCCTTAGGTTTTTAGTTATATCAAAATTAAAATATTTGTTTCACAAAATTTATTAAACATTTTAATAAATATTTTTTAAACTGGAAAAGCAAAATTTGTATTAAATTGAATATTTTAAAGTATTTAAATTAAATCGAATATTTAAAGTATGAAAAAGAAAAAATATTTTTAAAATATTTAAATCAAGTATTCAAATTAATTTAAATATGAAAAAGAAAAAATATTCGAATATTTAAATCGAATGTTTGTGTGATTATACACATCTCAAGTGGTCTAGGTTTGAATACTCTTTCAATCATTTTTACTTTTTTCCCCTAACATTTACTGCATTATAACATATATATTAAATGGCGCAATTCATGCCATTAAGATAGGCTTGGTGCAGTAGTAAAGGTGTGTGTTTGAAACCCACTGTCCTAAGTTTGATCCACCCCAACCCCATTCTTCCAAATTTGCTTAATTTTCCTTCAACCAAGTGGTGACACGTGTCACCACTTGATTGGAGGAGGAAAATAAATTTATAAAATCAAAATATAAATAATTAAAGTCCTCCAATAAGGTGCTGACACGTGTCATAACACTAATGAGAATACTCTCTATTTTTTTTAAAGGCTTCTATAGTTTAGATATATTTTTTTATATTGACATTCTAATTGTCCATGTCTTACTATTCTAATATAGTTTTTTAATAATTCACACTACTTACATAAAATCTTTCATCTGCCCCTAGTTAAACTATTGGTTTTGAATTACTCACAAATCGGTCTTCTAACTATGGATTTATCATTGTTGACATAGACTGTAGTGAGCAAGGATTTAAATTGTGGTTGCAGTCATGCTTTCGATTGTAGACATAATAGGTGTTATTATCGTCATTGTCGGTATTACGATTGTAAATATTTTAATAGCATATACTATTGTAAATTTAACGGTTGTGGATATCACAGTTTCAAACGGTATCAAAATCATTATAAAACAACGAGTGTTACTGTTGCAGCCACCAGATGACAATTTTAGGTGAAAAACTCCTTTTAAATTATTATTTGGGAAAATGGCTCCCAAAAAATAATATTTGGCAAAATGACCCCCAAACTTGCCACGTCGGTGGACCTCGCGTTGTGTAGGACGCGAGGTTTGATATCGCGTTCTACAGGACGCGAGGTCATGGGGTTTTTTAAAAATTAAATGCATGTTAACACAAACAACAAGACTATGTAGACTAAAATCGCGTTGTGTAGAACGCGATATCAAACCTCGCGTCCTACACAACGCGAGGTTCACCGACGTGGCAAGTTTGGGGGTCATTTTGCCAAATAATATTTTTTGAGAGCCATTTTTCTAAATAATAATTTAAAAAAGATTATTCATTCAAAATTGCCCACTATTTATATACCCGATAATTAAGTTCAAAAGTGGCAATCACCTTGTTGAAAGGATGTTGGATTACCAATGAGCAATGGCGATGGCGTCACCCTCTCAAAGAACGTCTAAGTACAAGTCCTCGACAAGAGATCACATGCATCTTCAAATGAAAATGACAAAGGAAAGGATAAAAGATATCAAATCAAATAACTACACATATACGAATTAGTGACGGAACTCAATATTATATATTAAAAAAATTATTTAAAAATATTTAAATTTAAAGAGCCTAAAATTTAAATTATATGTTTTCAGTAGATTAAATTATAATTTTACTATTAATCAATTAATTTTTTTTAATATTTAAAATTTTAAAGGTCGTGGCTTCATTCGTCCCTAAGAGGTACGTCCCTGCGAAGCCACATTCGTCAAAGTCCAATCAGAGTAAAAAATTGAATTACGAGTCACTTATGCATGAAAAATATAGAACACACTATGGCCCACAAAAAGTAATGTTGTTAAAAATAGGCTTTAACTACAAAATATGTGTCAAATTATGTCTTTTTTTTTTACTATAGGTGCTTAAAGTATTTTTTGTTAAAATAAATGGTTAAAGTCTCATTTTTAATTTGTTTTAAAGTCAAGTGAGACAACTACTTTGCTAGAAAAAAAATATAGACACATATTTCAGCAAAAAAATAATGCGCCTATTGTAAAAAAAATAATTTAGACACTTATTTTATAATTAAGTCTTAAAAATATGAAGTGAATTTTTTGAAAGAAAAAAATTTGTCTTGATTTATATTTCAAAAATGTAGTTCACTCGTATTTAGAATATATATGTGTGTGTTTATCTCTAATAATTAATAAGATGGTATTTTTATTGAGTTTGATTGATGGTCACGTTAAATAGGGATGATAACAGGACGGTTTGTGTTTTTAGCCATCTCGATCTTGATACGAAATTCTAAAATTTCGATTCAACCTTTATCCATCATAAGTCTAATATATTTTATTCTCAACTTGGTATAATAAAAACATAATATGATCCTGATTCGACCTTTAAATTTTAGTAATAAAAAATTCGACTAAACGCGACCCTACTTGGTAAAAAAAATTTAACAAAAATATTATATACAACATGTATATTCAAAATTAAATCTGATTGAGTTAAAGAATTTTCACCCTAAACTCAAATCTAACCTGACTTACATTTTTTATTTTTTTTTAAATTTGGCACAACACTAATTTTTTTAACAAAAAAAAAAAATCTGCCCTATGGGTCGGGTTAGGACTCTACGGGGTCTGGTAAATCGGTTATCCCTAACGTTAATTAAGAATGTTCTCCTATCAGGAATATTTCATAAGATAACATTAAGTGAGTAATCTCAAAAATTAATATTAGGAAAATATTTTGATACACAAGCTTATTTTACATATTTTTTTAATTTTAACCTTAGGGTTTAAGGTTTTAGGGTACTAGGGTTTGAGATTTAGGTTTTAAATTTTATATAAGAGTTATAATTTTTTTGGGTAAACTACATCATTGACCACCGAACTAATTGAGGATTCCTATTTTGACCACTAAACTAACGAACTCGTCAATCAGATCACCAAACTTATTAAATTAACCTATTTTGACCACTGTCGTTAAAAAAATAACAGAGGACTTGACGAAGGGATGACGTGGCAGTTAACGAACTTTTATAAAATTACACATTTAATCCCTGCTATTTACACATTCTTTCAATTTAGTCCTAATTTTAAATTAATAAAACAAATTAATTATTTAATTAAGTGACGACACGTGTCAACATCTTATTGGAGGACTTTAATTATATTTAATTTTATAAATTTATTTTCCTCCCCCAATCAAGTGGATCAAACCTAAGACATGTGGGTTTCAAATCCACACCTTTACCACTGCACCACGCCTTTCTCAATGGCATGAATTGCGCCATTTAATATATATATGTTATAATGCAGTAAATGTTAGGGAAAAAAGTAAAAATGGTTGAAAGGGGATTCGACCCTAGACCACTTGGAATGTGTATAATCACACAAACATTCGATATAAAGAAAAGAAATTCTATTAAAATATTCGAATGTTTTTTTTTCTTTTTCATATTTAAATTAAATCGAATATTTGATTTAAATATTTTAAATCAAATATTTTAAAAATATTTTGTTTTTTTCATACTTTAAATATTCGACTTAATTTAAATACTTTAAAATTTTAATTTAAAATATTCAAATATTTTAACAAATATTTTTTAAACTGGAAAAGCAAAATTTGTATTAAATCGAATATTTGTATTAAAATTTGTAATAAAATGGAAAATCTGTATTAAAATTTGTAATAAAATTTATTAAACATTTTAATAAATATTTTTTTAAACTGGAAAAGCAAAATTTGTATTAAATTGAACATTTTAAAGTATTTAAATTAAATCGAATATTTAAAGTATGAAAAAGAAAAAATATTTTTAAAATATTTAAATCAAGTATTCGAATTAATTTAAATATGAAAAAGAAAAAATATTCGAATATTTAAATCGAATGTTTGTGTGATTATACACATCTCAAGTGGTCTACGTTCGAATACCCTTTCAATCATTTTTACTTTTTTCCCCTAACATTTACTGCATTATAACATATATATTAAATGGTGCAATTCATGCCATTGAGAGAGGCTTGGTGCAGTAGTAAAGGTGTGTGTTTGAAACCCACATGTCCTAAGTTTGATCCACCCCAACCCCATTCTTCCAAATTTGCTTAATTTTCCTTCAACCAAGTGGTGACACGTGTCACCACTTGATTGGAGGAGGAAAATAAATTTATAAAATCAAAATATAAATAATTAAAGTCCTTCAATAAGGTGCTGACACGTGTCATCACTTAATTAAATAATTAATTTATTTTATTAATTTAAAATTAGGACTAAATTGAATGAATGTGTAAATAACGGAGATTAAATGTGTAATTTTATAAAAGTTCGTTATTTGCCACGTCATCTCTCCGTCAGTCCTCTGTTATTTTTTAACGGCGGTGGTCAAAATAGCTTAATTTAATAAGTTTGGTGGTCTGATTGACGAGTTCGTTAGGTCGGTGGTCCAAATAGGAATCCTCAATTAGTTCGATAGTCAATGGTATAGTAGTTAACTCTAATTTTTTTTACACAGCTTGTATATCAATATAACCCTTAAATATGAAAAACAAAATTTTAATGTTAATCCAACAATCATTCCTTAATTTAATTTGAGAGTCATAATTAGCCGGCCAACAACATTAATTAACTCAGCATCCGACTTTTTGTCACCCCTCCCCTCCCCTTTTCTTAATTTAATTTGGAAAATGGCATTTTTTTTTGGTATTGTATGGTCCCTTCGGTTTCTCATTTTCTACTCTGCCCCACTATCGAGAAGATAGAAATTCTCTACTTTTTTACGGTGCTTTTACTTATGTTTTCACACTTAAAATTAGGTTCAGGGTTTTAAGTTATGAATTATGGTTAGTGTTTAGGGAATTTAGGTTAGGGTGTATTTTTAGGGTATAGAATTTAGAATTTGTAATTTAGAGTTAGTGCTTAAAATTTAATTTTATTGTTTTTTTTAGTGTTGTAGCATTAGTAGGGGCACCGAAAAGGGGCAGAGGATTTTTATCCCTATCAGGATCAATGCTTTTGCATCCCCTCGCTCGAAAGCAGTGTTATCCTGGGTCCCGCCTCCCACGGACACTGTGAAATTTAACTTCGACGGAGCTGTTCGCGGTAATTTTGGTGCGTTAGGTATCGGCGAGGTCCTCCGAGACCACGAATGAAAAATCCTAGTTCATTTCTCGATGAATGTTGGTCTTATTGATCCAATCGGTGCTGAACTAAGAGCCATAAAGGAAGCTTGCTTAATCTTCAAAGACTCTATATGGGGCAGCTTCTACTCCTCTGATTGTGTATACAATTTTACAGGGATTATTCATGGAATTTTCAGTTTTCTCCTCGTGAAGGAAATGGCACATCTGACTTTCTTGCCAAGGAAGGAATCGATAGACCTCCTTTCATTTGGACAGTTAATAATCCTCTATCTGTGTGAGGTTGGTCGGTCGCACAGTAAAGTGACCTTTTGGGTGGTGGCTTTGCTTTCTTGTCGCTAATACTCTCTTGAGTTAGCATTTTCTCGAGAGTTGATTAACGTCGAGTAGTTGGAATGATGCAGGTGTGTAACCTTGGATTTCTTTGCTGTGCTATGATAAAGGTGTAACGCCAATGTGTTATTCGATATTTATATCAATAAAGTTATGGGTATTTTTTTCTCCTCCAGCTTTTCTGATTTAGAATCTTTTAGAACTCGATTATGAGAGGATTTTAATGAGGCTTGAATTCTTGTAAAAAAAATTAAGGAATACTTGAAACTTTCATTGAATTTGAAGGTGAAGCCACTTGAGATGAGATTCACTGTATGATTGATTCCATTATGCCTATTTGTTAGTCCAATTTCAAGGTTAATGATGAAGAAACATCTCAAAGAAGAAGGAAATAACGAAGAATTGTTTTTTATATATATTTTGGTGTAATTACATGGTAGTATATGTTCTTTATTTTTAACTTTTTAAAAATACAATAATCTTACAAATTACGCTGCTCGAACTTAAATCACCTAAGAGAAATGTCATTTTTATCATTGAGACTAGGAGTGTTTATAGTAGTTAATTGTTATAGTATTTTGATTAATCCTAGTGAGATGGACACATTATCATTAGATATTGTCATCTAATTATATTAAAAACAAAATCTACAGATTAACTGTTATAATATATTAGTTAACTATGAATACCTTGAAACCATTCAATGAGTTCATCAAGAATAAAATTGATTGCATGACAATTATCAATTAACAGTGGCTTGGAATACAAGTGTATTGATCCCACAATACATTATTAAATGATGACCAACTGTTTTTAGTCGGCTTAACCAGCAATTATTAGGCTTGGTTGCACAGTTTATCTAACTTTAGACCAAACCCCAACCCTACCCACTTTCTTTCTATCTCTTCATCTAAATTCGATCAAATTGTAATGTAAAAAATTTATCGCGATCAGTTTTTATGGATATAAATAATTATATTGATATATATAATATTACTTTAATACATTTAATCATTGAGTAAATTGGTTTTAGGGTGGTTCTCTCTCAGTCGATATCTGAGAGTACCTTTTGTCACAAAGAATTTATCTGCTAGAGATTGTGAAGGATTAATAGGGAGGATTGTGCAAAAAATTAGAAGTTGGCCTTTGCAATTCTTTTCTTTGGAAGGGCTCACAAAGGTCTGCTAAGAGAGCGCGTGTTAGTTGAAAAAAGGTGTGTCATCCTAAACGTGAAGAGTGCTCGGGGTAAAGAATATATCTGCGTAGAATAATGCTTGTATGATGAGATGCTTGTAGCTCATTTTCGCTCAAACATGTTCGTTATGGGTTGCATGAATAGAGAAGTATGTTCTCAAAGGGAGCTCGGTTTGGCAAGCCACTATGAAGGGTACATTTAGTTGGGCTTGAAAGAAATTTTTGAAGCTCGAGATGATCATTCCCTTGTTGGTGTTTAAAGCAAGGAGAATTTGGAAGGTTTTTCGGCACAAAAATAAGCGTGTTTCTTGGTTTAGACTTGTTTGGGGGAGGAGCTACCCATACCACGACACTCATTTGTGGCTTGGCTTGTGATTCATGATAGATTACCAACGAGAGATAGAATGTTGCATTGGGGGATACAAGTTGATTTGCACTGTATGCTATGTAACAATGATTTGGAGAGTAGGATCACTTATTTGTTGGTTGGTTGTTCTCTCGACAAGTTTGGAGGGAGGTGCTTTCAGGGCCGGCCCTGGGCAGGGGCAGCAAGGGCGCCCGCCCAGGGCCCATTGCTTAGAAAAATTAAATATTATATATTTTTAATTATATTTAAAAATTTAGTTTCTTCTAATATTTGTTATTAGGGCCTATTTTTTAATATTTGTTAATAGGGCTTAAGATTTTTTTCAACATTTATTATTAAAGATTTACTCTTAATATTTATTTTTTCTAATACTTGTTATTAGGGGCCTATTTTTTTTATATTTGTTATTAGAGGCTGAGTATTTTTCAATATTTATTAGTAGGGGTTTACTCTTAATATTCAATTTTTTTCTAATACTTGTTATTAAGGGCCCATTTTTTAATACTTGTTATTAGGGGCTGAGTTTTTTCCGATATTTATTATTAGAGATATACTATTAATATTTAATTTTTTTAGTACTTGTTACTAGGGCTCCAGTTTTTTCTAATATTTGTTATTATGGGCATAGTTTAAAGGTAAAATTTTGATATACATGCTGGTAAAAATAATTTTACACAAGTATGCATATTTACATTATAAAACTCAAATCTTAAATTCTAACCTTAACCCTAAAAAACTAAACCTTAAACCCTATACCCTAAATTCTCAACACTAATCTTAAATTCTAAACCATACAACATAAACCCCTACACTTTAAACCCTAAACTAAAACCCTAACCCCTAAAACTAAAAGGCACATGTAAACTAAAGTTTACACCGCATGTGTATCAAAGTTTTTTTAATAGTTTTAAAATTTAATTTTTTCAATACTTGTTATTAGGGGACCAATTTTTTCAATGCTTGTTACGATGGACCAACTCTTAAAATTTAATTTCTTTCATTACTTGCTATTAGGAACAAAGATTTATATAGCGGCATGCAACCACAACAACGATCGTTATATGACGGTAGTGGCATCATCTAAAACCGCGATATATAGAACCATTATGTCCAAAATATCATAGGTTACTAAAAAAATTTCATAACCGCGATACTCGCAATAAACAAAATAACATCTATTATATCTACAATCATGATAAACACAACACAACCGAAAAATACGACTGTAGCTATAATTACAATTTAAACCCTCAATTTAAGGCCCATTTTTTAAGTTCGCCCCGGGCCTCCAAAAATTCAGGACCGGCCCTGGGTGCTTTTAGCATGTCACATGGGGTTTTAGTTAGATGGCTGGTCAAATATGGTGAAGTGGGTTCAAGAGTGTGACAAGGGGAGGTCTCTTGGTGTTGTTATTGTTCGATTGGCATGGTGCGGTTTTTTCTACTACATATGGCAGGGAAGGAATTGTCGAGTCCATGAGAAGTCTAAGGCAAATTGAAACGGTTGCTTCTCTGATTAAAAAAGATGTTTGAATGAAACTAACTGGTCATACAAAGTTTGCTCATTCTTCTTTTCCTCTTGATGTGGTCATACAAAGATGTTTGGGGATCACTTCTTTTTTTTCTTGTATAGATGATTTTGACGGTGTAAGTTTGTTTTTTTTTTTAATTTGTATATGAATGATTATTTTGAATGAAAAAGATAACCTCATTTATAAAAAAAAATCAAAATCCAATCAAATATAAAGTCACCCGACATTTCCATTTCCCACTTACTTTTCTCATTCATATTGGTGACAAAAATGAAAGATTAACGAAATGAAAGAGAGAATGCATGGAAAGGCTTGTAGTTCTTCCTTTCACCACCGGCTGTTCTTCTTAGGCAAGTGTTGCGGTCGGCAAAAGTCCCCCGAGAAAACAAAAGCCAGAACCAACTACTCAAAATCCAACAGGTATGATCATCTCTCAGTTTCTGTTTTTTCCCTAGGTTTCAATGTCTCTAAACTAGGGTTTTGTCTGATATATTATACTGTATTTTATTAAGGTAAACAACTAGTAGGAGAAGATTGTTCATCCAAGGTCGGTAAGTTTCATGATTAATTCTGATATATATTTATATGATTATAATTCATATTTGTATTCGTATTCGAATATGTATCGAACAAAGATGACATACATAGAGAAATACTAATCTTTTTTCTTTTGGATTTTCAGTTTACAAAGAGAGAGGAAGTGGCACTGCAGAGATGGAAATCGGGTATCCGACAGATGTTAAACATGTTACACACATAGGATTGGATGGCACGACCACAGCCACCACAAGCGGCAACCCTTTTAAGGGTTGGCAAGATTTCAACCCCGTCGGCCATAATTTCATTGCTTTCCCTTCTATTTCTTTGAGGCAATTCAAGCAGGCCATGGCTGACCAGACTCAAACTGGACCACTCATTCATTGAAGAATGAATTTGGTCATGATTTTTTTATTGTTATTTCGTATAGAAATAAATCACAAATCTAAATACTAATCTTACTACCCTAACTCCCAACCTTCATTTCTAAACCTTAAATTATAATCATAAACCTAAATTCTACGCCCTAAACCTTAAATTCTGGACTAAATCACTAAATCTAAATCTAACCCGATTGTAACAATTTTTTTCCACCGCCATGTATATAATATTTTCTCTTACATATAATACATTTATATGATTGCAATTATAATTAATCAATATAATACTCAAACGAAATTATAAAAACAATTAATTATATAATCTAAATAACCATTATAAAACACATATGAACAGAGGCGGAACATAGGGGTGGGTTTTGGGGCGTGAGTCCCTTGCCAACTTTGTTTCTTTTAATAGTAATAAAATAGTTTTTTAGAAAAAAAATAAAGTTTAGTTATATAATTCCTTTAATCTTTTTAAAATCTTATTATGACCCCTCAAAATTTTAAATTTTATTATGGTTCTCCTCTTTATAAATTTCTAGTTTCGCCCCTGCATATAAACATATTGATAACTAGAATATATTTAGAACTAGAGTATAATAACTCTTGCAATGCCTAAACATAATGAAACTTAAATCAGAATAGATTTAGACGGAATGACTCAAACTTCAACTTTTGCCAACTCTACCAATGACTTATTACCCTTGTCCTATTTAGTTGTTATTAGAGGGGTTCATGGGCCTAGTAGGCCATATTCAAGTTGGACTTTTGCATGAAATTAAAATATTTTATGTTTACTTAAGTCCGACCTAAAACACGAGCTTAAATTTTTGTCAAATTCTATCTATATTTATAACCAGAATAAATTTTTTAGCTTTGCTCATATTTTTTTTTGTTTTCTTATAAATATTATTATATTGAAATTTAATATTTAATGGTCTTTTATATATATATTTTTTGCTTTTTTACTTTATTTTTTTTGAAAGTTTTTTTACTTTATTTTTACTCCAATATACATGTACAACTTATTTTTTTATTGTTTACATTATAATTTTATATAGCACTATAAATTTAATTTTAAAGTAATATAAATTATGTAATATATAAAATTAAAACAATAACATATATTAGAAACTTAGAAAGTGACCTCGAGCCTAATTCATATTTTAAATGAGTATATATTTTAACCTAATATCTTTGTCTAAACCATCTCAAAATTCGGACATAACTCAAGTTTTGAGTAGTAGTCCGACTTTTGAAGAGATCTAGTTATCATAGATGGATTTTTATTATTTTTAATAAAACCGGTACAATTATTATATTAAATATCCTAATTAATTAAATTATATATATCAAAGGACATGGAAAGGATTATCCAAAATCGAACTCGAGATTTTATGTCAATCAAAATTAAAAACATATTTCTTAACAATACAAATGTTAAATTTTTTAACTGTTTAATGTGAATACAAGATAATATATATTCATTAATCCTACGCATTTTAACAATTATATTTAAAAAATTTACATTAAAAAGTCAAAAATATTTTTTACGGTTAAAAAGTTTGTTGGGCATATTTTTATTAAATACTATATTGTTACATATAAAAGTATAAAACCGAACGCCTACGCGTCTAGATCACCCATTTCCTTCCCATTACCAAGCAATTTCCCTATCATTACGACCTTTGCATCTCTGTGTACAAAAACCCTAATCCTTTGGCTATCATATTCATACATACAAAACGATCATGCCGAAGCTTTCATTTGCATGCAATGACGGAGGTGGAACGTCTAGGTTTTCGGATTCGGAAATCGATGTAGCCTGGCAGCTGATCAAGCTTCGCAGTGACGACAATAACAACGATCATAACATGCGTCGAAGTTTAACAAGGAAACAAAGAAAGATGAAAAACAACAACTTTGTTGCTGTAATCCCCTAGACCCGCCTATGCATTACATCGAATTCTAGGAGGTTACATTGCAGTAAAAAATCCACAAAAAGGGTTTCTTTAACCACATTATAATTGAAAAACAAACTTCTAGTTAAAACATTATTTCAAGAAATCTTATAAACATATAACAGAAACTTAGAAACATATTACATACTCTAACATAAAACAATACACGACATACATGCCCACTAACTGTACTAGTACCGTACCCCAAAAGCAACGCCGAGAGAACTCCAAACACTGATGTTGGTCACTACCATGAAGGATTTATTCTAATTTGCGATGGTAAAAACAACATGAGCTTGAGAAATCTAAGCAATACAAAACTACCAAAATGATGTTGTAAGAACATGCAAGGATATGACGAGATATGGCGAGCATAACATTGTCATGATGTTCAGGGTAACAACAGACTCCCATTTATGATCCGATAATTCAGTGAAACGTTATATTTGAATATAACATAATTGTTCTTTATTCGATCGTTGAGTATTAGGTGAGAAGCATATAGACTGCATAATCATAAGCGAGATAGATTACAGAAGTTGAACTAGGGAGTTTAGTGTATTTCATTAAGCACAGATTGGGAGCATATAGAGAGTTTCAGACTTTAGTAAGTTAATTCAGTAGAGTAGAATCATAGAAGAGAACATCTGACAATTTTAAACCAAATTCAAAACGAGGTCTGTATGAAAAGGGGGTTCGATACTAACGGCTCAAACCAGACATTCAGAAGTTGATGCATCAAGATCGTTGAGATTTTAGATATATCGTGAGTGATCCGATCATTAAAGCCTACAAGGGCATTATGGTCATTTTAACCTTCAAGGATAATTTGGTAATTTAAACCAACGAGGTATAAGTGGTGACATGCAGAATTCGGGAATTCTAGTTGCTCTTCAGGTTTCTGAGTCCCTTTGAACTAATCGGAACCCAACAATAGGATGTTTATTATTTAACCAGATAAATACACCTTAAGTATCCATTTATCAGAATCTGACTACAGTGTATAACAAAATAGTTCGCCTTCACCAATCAACCACTGAATGTACATCGAGAAATCGAACATGTATTCAAGCGGTATTTTCCAAGTATTCGAACATGTGCATTGCACCTAAACTCAATCCATAACATCGAATGTACCTTTGAATAGGTTACTCTTACTATTAACTATGTACTTTCTCCAAATAAATCGAACATGCCTTCATATGGTATTCTTCTAATATCACATTAGCATTAGAAACCAACAACAAACACGAGTCGTGTATTACCACTTTCAGAGTCATTACATTTGTTTGGCTTTATTGGTATTTCTTATTCCAAGTCTTAAAGGTATTTTCAGTCATTTTAGTGTTTGAAGGTATTTCAGACACTTCGATGCTCGAAGGTTTTTAAATTATCATGAGCCTTTCGATCCTTCCAACTATTCATTCATTTCAAGTCTCGAGGGTATATCCATCATTTCGGTTAATTTAAAAACTTGGTGCCTGAGGGCTTTTCAGTCATTTCAATCAATTCAGTTTATTACGCCACTTTGATTTATTAAGACATTCAAATAATTTTCCATAAATTTATCCTCGGATATTTATTCATAATTCAAGAAAATTCAAGTACTTAACAATCTCGAATATTTAAGTTTAGAACCATGGCTTCCCAAGCAATTCGAGGTTTTTAGATTAATCAGTTGTTTTACCTAATCTATTGCAGATTTAAAGATCACTTTCACTATCAAGGGTATTTTAGTCATTCTTATACCTAAAGGGTATTTGTAACACCCCATCATGGTCTGGTAGGAAACCAGTTTGAAAAGTGTTACTAGTGATCAATGCGACGATTTGGTGCAATAATTCTCATTCAATAATTGATACAACACTATTCAATACAATGTCGTATTGGTAGGCGGAAGCAGTGATGCAATACAGAACTATATTAGTCAGATTTAAGGCCAATTTTTAACTTTTACAACCTTTAGGGACTAAACTGTGAGTTTAGTATTTTAGTGGTCATTTCTTGTAATTAACCTTGTAACAATGAAATTCATGCTACATTCAGTGTCCATGTAAATTTTCAAGTTAATCGAAGTTCAAATACCCAATCAATTAAACTATAAGGGATTCAATGACTGTTTTGTAAACAATGCAAAGCTGTGTTCAATGTCTTTTAACATAATTAACTACTACCGTACCGATACACATGGGACCGTATCGGTACGTTATGCTTGATTTTAGAATTCCAGAATCAAATATCACAAGACTGTATCGATACAGCTCGAGCCATATCGGTACGAGTTGACTTCATTATCCTCGTATCAGTACGCCTTAAGTCTGCATTGATACCATTTTTGCAACCAAATTCCAGTAGCCATTTTCCGTATCGAAACGCACTATGCCATATCGATACACCCCTTTGACCTGGGTTAACCTGACTGACAATACAAGGACGTATCGATACACCATCACATGTATTGATATGCCCTGCACGGTCAACCAATCCATCCCAAGGATTACATCAGCAAGTTTCAAGGTAACTCGCTTAGTATCAAAATCGACCACAACCTTATGCTCGCTCAACCAATCCATCCCAAGGATTACATCAAAACCATAGAAAGGTAACTCTATTAAATCAACTGCAAACACATGACCTTGAACAGATAAAGGACATCTCATATACAACCTTCTCGTAACCACAGTTTCACCAAAGGAACTACTTACTTGCATTCCCACATCTAACATCTCAATAGGGATATAAAGCAAATGTGCATTCTCACTCAAGATATATGAATGCGTAGAACCAGAACCAATCAAATATAACAATGACAAGGATTGCAAAGTGAAAGTACCTGCAATCACATCGATGTCATTACGTCCCTCACGATGTGTGTACACCCTCGTAGGACCACCACCCTCAGGTTGAATAGCTACAATATGTGCTACAACAACTCTCTGGCCATCCTCTCTATGCTGGAAGTTACCACATTCGTGCCCACGGCCTTGTTGAGGTGCAACAACATGTGCTCTTCCCTAACCACCTCTAGCCAAAAATGGACAATCACGCCTTAGATGATCAGCCGATCCATAACTCCAACAAGAGTTAGCTACCAAAGTCGCAGGAGTCTGTCCCTCACGAACCAAACGAGGATAGTCCTGCCTCAAGTGCTCACGCAATCCAAAAACCCAACAAGCATTTTGCTCAGACCTCACCTTGTTACCTTAAACTGGCGCACCACGCCCAACATTACCTCGCCTTGGCTCAGGCCGATACCTACGATCACGATGTCTCTTAAATTATCCACCACTAGGACCAAAATCTGCAGCTCTATTACTCGAGCTATAACCTCCCACGCGAGAGGACAAGCTCAAACTCTGCTTAATATCCTTAGCTCGCGTCACCAACACATCAAAATCTGTATAATCAGAGGCCAACATGAAAGTCTTCACTTCTTGTACCAATCTGTAACGGAAATGGCCGCAACGATGCCTATCACTTGGCACCAACTCAGGGACATACTGACTCAAACGAACAAATTGGACCTCATACTCAGCCACAGTCATACTACCCTGAACCAAGGACATAAAGTTGCGCTTCTTTTCATCCAAGTTTCTAACTCCTAGATACTTCTTCTTAAAAGTAGCTTGGAAGAACTCCCAATCCACCTTGGGCTCCATAGCCGCAGTTACATTCGTCCACCAACTGTAAGCATCACCTTGCAACAATAAAACAATATATCCCAACTTATGTGTATCATTGCACCCCATTTGATTCAAAATCTAAATCGTACTAGCCATCCAAGCCTCAGATGCCTCGGGTGACAAACCACGATACTCAACTCTGCCTAAACTACGCAAGCATTCTAACGGCAATCCCAATTTCCCAACAGCAGGTGCCTGCACTTGCACTCCGGCAACAGTAGCTTGGAATGCTCCAGTCATCGCCTGAACTAGAGGCGTCAAATCACACAACACAGGCCCAACTTCCACACGCCGTCCTTGCTCCTCACCCCCGAGTGGAGGCTGTGGAGGAGGTAAATTCCCACCAGGAAGAACCTCGTTCTCCTAATTTCCCTGCTCACCAGCAACAACAATCGTACTCGAGCGTAACTCTCTCTTCGATCCCATTGTGCTATTATAATTAAGGCATGATAATAAAACAAAACAAGAAATTATGCCAGCTTCAAGCAAGGATCCAATACTTCCAATTCAATTTAAAACATTTTACTATAGTAAAGGGCAAAGGGTATCCCAATTTCCCCCAAACATAGCATAAGGCATACAACATATGTATCACAAGCATCGTGCATAGCAATCAATCAGATTCAGCCCATACACCATCATATATATAACAACTTACACATACATCACAATCATCATGCTTGGCATCAATATCATTTGCTCATCAACAACATAATTATATCAATCACCGTGAAAAGCAAACATCATCACTCACTTAGAATTACATCACATTAACTTACTCATAACTTACCATCATCCCATTCTTTCGAAACTTGGCTCTGATACCACCAAATGTAACTCTCTCGACTCAGTCTAGGCGGAAGACTGAACCGAACGAGTCACACGAGGAATATTAAGGTAAATCGGGAACTTTACCTCAATAAACGACCCTATTTTTTCATTTTATTTTTTCTAGATGTCCATTATTATCATATGTGTTGAGCATCGCAGTAGAACATTTTGCAACCTAATCAGTCAACAATTAGCAACTCAATTGCATGCAATCACGTTTTAGGGACCATTTTGTAATTTTGAAAAAATATAGGGGCTTCTTCACTTTTTAATTTACCAACCTTTAATTAATCACATTACATGCATTCCTGTCAAACCTCGACTCAAGACAACAATTCAAGCTTATTTAATTGCATCCATAACATTTAGGGATCAAAACGTAAAGAATCAGAACCTCAGACTAATCCACTAACCAACTTAACTGTAGGGTGTTTTGGTACAGGCTACCCTGTATTGAAACGCCCATTTCAAAACAAGGTTGCTCGTTTCGGTACATGGGGCCATTTTGATACTACCTAAAAATTGTTTCGAAACATACCTTCTAGTAGTCAAACGTACCGAAACACCCCTCCTTGTTTCGAAACCCCAAGGACATTTCAGGCACCCTGTTTCAGTACAGGCTCAAGTGTACCGAAACACCTAGGCATGTAATGTCACTTTTTTCTGGTTTTTCATACTTTAATCCAATCTAAATCAATCTCACATGCTTCCAACATGCATACAACATATATAAGCATCAATCCTCAAACATCCATGGCATATTCATCAACATAGCATGAACATTTGCATCAAAGGTAAACTATAGGCATGCAACCTATTGTCAAACCAAGCATGATACCAAAATGCAAAGTAAAGCATAAACCAAATACCAATGGCCAATTACAAGTCTAAAACAGCAAACCAAACTTGCACAAAAGAGAGTTTACACAAATCTCCCAACAATTCAACAAATCCCCCATTACCCTTATTACTTTAGTCTAAACCGAAACATACATTCTAAAGCGAAGTCTCTTGGAATCCCTTGCCTCTTCCTGCCTCCCAAAGCCTCAATTATCTACATTGATGGAAAAATGAGAGCGTAAGCACACAAGGCTTAGTGATGAGGCTCATAAGCAAAACACCACCAATGCATTAAAACCATTTTCATGCCCACATTGAAATCCCATTTCAATTTGATAAAACTTTGTTTATAAACCATCATGCCCTTTTTAAAACCATGCACTTTTCTCAATCAAAACCAGCATGTTAAACACCATGCAACATGTATTATGAATCCAACATCAAATCTATTGCTAACACTCAACTTAAGCCTTCCCATGCATAGCTACCATATGCAAAGCTTAAAGAGTAAAACATGCATTTTCATATTGTGCACCATAAACCATTTCATAACACATTATCAATTATATTGGCTTACAAGTGATCGTCAACATGCTCATTTCTCAAAACCACATCGGATACGCAGATTCACAAGTGTTGTCCCAACACTTCATACATTCTCACCGGCATCTCAAGGTTCACATACGGGAGCTACCCTCCACTGTTGTGACACTCGTGGTGGAGTATTCGGTACACTGTATAAACCCCTCAACACCACTCATCAGTAGATGTATAACCCCACTAACGAGAGACGGGACACCATACATTTTCCTCAATCGTTAGGGTACTTGGATGAAGTATTCGGTACATCGTTTAAACCCTTCAACATCCAAGGTGTAACCACATGGACCCGCTTATGCGATTAACCCAACTCCAGGCAGTCACAACCTATAATCAAACCCTTGTGAAATATCATAGTCAAAATTTCAAAACTGACATAGTTTCCCCCTTTTGGGAGATTTACGAATCATACCATAAAACCTGTTATCGAATACATATCAATGTTATTCTCAGAACGATTATAAAATCTACTAATAACGCTTTCAAATCCATCCAAAAGTAGTAAGCAAAAGTTTAGTATCATGTGATTACAAAATAGATGATATGAAAGCATAAAGTGTTTAGTTATAACAAAAGCCAACACCCGGAAAAACCAAAAGATAAGTCATATCAAAATATAGACATAAGTCACCCAAATACAGACAGTTTGGAAGATAAGAACATTACAACAGTCTAGAGCTAAATGTGCCGATCCTTCAATTGCCGGGTCCAAAAGGGGTAGCCTATCACAAGTATCTGAAAGGGGAGAAGAAGAGGGCATGAGCTAGGGAGCTCAGTGTGTTCCAATAAGTGCAGATCAAACAAGCAATGAATACATAACAATCAGATCATAAGAACACATAGCAGATCAATGCAAATGCTCGGATGCATGCATGAGTTTACTAGTGACTACCCTCCAACCTTACACCAAATGCAGTCCCCCAGAACTGCATCCATAAGGACTTACCCTAGGCCCGATGGGCATAGGTGCCACCTAAGGGGATGCCTTAGGTCCATAAGGACTTACCCTAGGCCCGATGGGCATAGGTTCCACTCAAGGGGAGACCTTGAGTCTATAAGGACTTACCCTAGGCCCGATGGGCATAGGTGCCACTCAAGGGGAGACCTTGAGTCCATAAGGATTTACCAGCTTGATCAGGTCTGTACCAACAGAGACTTCACAACATAACCCAATAGTATACCCCAGATAGTAATCTGTGTCCAGATCTCATATATGAATAAAAGAGTACATGTGGCAGGCATTCTATTCAGAATATCAGAAACAGAAGATTTATACTTTTGACAGATAATTGGGCATACCTATT
This sequence comes from Hibiscus tridactylites, assembly GCA_958450335.1. NCBI lineage: Eukaryota > Viridiplantae > Streptophyta > Magnoliopsida > Malvales > Malvaceae > Hibiscus > Hibiscus tridactylites. Next base: position 31,277,835 of record OY288266.1, read on the forward strand.
GAGCAAGCAGACATTCTCATCATTCAACATACAAACAAATTGTAACATCTCAGGTCAAGCTAACATGTCATACTTACAAGTTCATCAGACAATCAGGCAATTCCATCACAGATCAAGAAATCATATTACAAGTATACGAATTGAGCAAACATACATCATGTCGGCAGAGAATGTCATTATATAACCAGTTCATCATTTCATCTCATTTCTAACATAGTGATGCAATCTCAACAACAATTAAGATATTAAACAAACATAATATTATTTATGATTAAATCATTAAGCAATTCATTCAACAGAATATAGCACACATGGAACACACCTCAAAGCTGGTCGGAGAAGGGTCTAACGGACACATGCCTCAGTACGCTCGGATACAGGGTCAGATCCTAGATCAGAAAGAGTACTGGTCATAATGTGAAATAAAAGTTAAATTTATTCTTATACACAGGGTTTGGATTCATACTGATATTCACTGAAGCGTGAGGGTGAGCGGGTCGAGAGGAGCTAGGCTGAGCTGGAGAGTGGTCACATGAGTCTCGGGTACCTTTACACAATTAAAACACTATTTTAGTCACTTATTCGATTTACTATTATCTGAATAGAATAATTAAGTACATATGCATAATTTGGGTTTAAGGTCAGATTTGGGGGCCTTAGAGTCAGAATTTCGCAAAACGGGCTTCAAAAACGGACTCAGGATGTCAAAAAACATAAAATAAGGCCTTTACGAAAAGTTTGACTTTTTGGTCAAAGTCAACACTGACGTCAGCAAGTCAACGCTGACGTCAGCATGTCAAAGTCAACTGGGTCAGGTCAACCGATGACATCATGATGACGTCAGCACCCAACAGGGTCAACTGTGTTGACTCGGTGAGTTAACTCACTGAGTCAACTCGGGCGAGTTGACTCACTGAGTTGACTCAACGAGTTGATTCGGACACGGGTCGGTTCGGGTCAGAGATGGGTCGGGCCGGACTCGGGCGATGGGATCGGGTTTGGTTGATGTGCCGACTGGTCCATCCGGTTCAAGCTGGTACGAGCCGGTTCACTTACCCAACCGATCTGGTCACCGGACGACCGACGGAGAAGTCACCGGAGTTGCCGAAATCACCGTTTTTCACCTGAAAATATATACATCACCGATAATACCTTTTAATCATGCAAAACTCAACCAAGAAGGACTGAATTCTCGCCGGAAAACTACGAATAGCAAAGGGGGTCGTCGGAACTTACGTTGCTCCGATGAACGATTTCCTGACGGCGAATGGACGACGGGCCGGCTGGGTTTTGCTTGGTGAAGAGACGCGTCTTCAATTAAATGCAGATGTAAAACAAATTTTCGTTAATCTTAAGGACAAAAAGGGGGGTGGTAAAATCAGAAATGAGCCTTGGCTCAGATGGTTAACACGTTGGATGGTGAGGGCTGAGGTCTCAGGTTTGAGCCTCCACACCCTCACCTTCATTTCCCCATTTTTATTCTCTTTTTTTCATATATTTTACCGGGTGTTACAACTCTCCCCTCCTTAAGAAAAATTTCGTCCTCGAAATTTACCTGAATCAAATAGATGCGGAAACTGTTTTCTCATGGATCCTTCGATCTCCCACGTAGCCTCACTAGGACTCCTATTTCTCCATTGTACCTTTACCATCGAAATGCGTCGGTTCCTCAGAACTCTCTCATCAAAATCTAAGATCTGAATTGGTTCCTCCTCATAGGACAAGTCTGGCCTCAACTCTACATCCTGAACTTGAATGACATGACTAGGATCTGGATGGTACTGCCTCAACATGGACACATGGAAGACATTATGGATACGGCTGAGCTGAGGAGGTAACTCAAGTTGATAGGCAACTGGCCCAACTCTCTTCACGATACGGTAAGGCCCAATAAATCTCGGACTCAACTTACCTTTTTTTCCAAATCTCAGATCTTTCTTCCATGGAGATACTTTCAGAAAGACTTGATCACCGACCTCAAACTTAATATCCTTTCTTCTTCGATCAGCATAAGATTTCTGTCTGTCAAAGACCTCTTTCAGGCGATCATAGATTAATCTGATAGTCTCTTCAGTTTCTTGGACCAATTCTGGACCCAAAGTCTTCTTATCATACAGCTCGGTCCAACAGATAGGAGTTTGACATTTACGACCATACAGAGCTTCATAAGGGGCCATGCGAATACTAGCCTGATAGCTATTATTATAAGCAAACTCGGCCAAGGGCAAGAAATCTTCCCAACTACCGCGGAAGTCTATCACGCATCCTCTCAACATATCTTCAAGAACCTGAGTTACTCTCTCAGACTGACCATCAGTCTGAGGATGGAAGGATGTACTGAAATTTAAACGTGTACCCAAAGCATTATGCAAGGCCGACTAGAAGTGAGAAGTGAACCTCGGATCTCGATCAGATATGATAGATAAGGGTACCCCATGCAATCTGATGATCTCTGAGATATACAGCCTAGCCAGCTTCTCTAGAGAATAAGTAACTCGCACAGGAATAAAGTGAGCTGACTTGGTGAGTCGATCAACAATAACCCAGACAGAATCCTTTTTAGAAGGAGTCGGAGGCAACCTGGTAACGAAATCCATCGTGATACGCTTCCATTTCCACTCAGGAATCTTAATGGGTTGTAACAAACCAGAAGGATGCTGATGTTCCGCTTTGACTTGCTGACAGGTCATACACTTTGATACATAATCTGATATATCCTTCTTCATACCCTCCCAGCGGTACCTTTGTTTCAGATTCTGGTACATCTTGTCTCCACCAGGATGCATAGCATAAGGGCTGCTATGAGCCTCACTAAGTATGGCTCGCTTCAGGTCGGCATCATCGGGGACACAATAACGACCCTTGAAGCACAAAACGCCATTCTGATCGAAGGCATAAACAGATGTGGATCCCTGCTCAACTTGTTGCATGAATGGGAGTAAGGAACTGTCTAAGAGTTGCTTGGCCTTAATCTCTTCGGCCAAAGTTGGTTTAACTTGCAACTCCGCTAGCAAACTGCCATCACTATAAATACTCATCTTGGCAAACAGAGATCTCAGGTCGGATATGGTCTTACGACTCAAAGCATCGGCAACAACATTGGCTTTTCCCGGGTGGTACTCAATCACGCAATCATAGTCCTTTAACAGCTCAACCCAACGACGTTGCCTCATATTTAAATCCCTCTGAGTGGGGATATACTTCAAGCTCTTGTGATCAGTAAAGATATAGCACTTCTCTCCGTAGAGATAGTGCCTCCAGATTTTCAGAGCAAAGACCATCGCAGCTAACTCGAGGTCATGGCTCGGATAGTTACACTCATGTGGTCGTAACTGACGCGATGCATAAGCGATTACCTTCCTATCTTGCATCAGTATACAACCAAGCCCAGAGAGTGAGGCATCACTATACACTAAGAAGTCCTTCCCAAACTCGGGTTGTGAAAGGACCGGGGCTTGAGTCAAAGCCGCCTTCAGTTTCTCAAAACTAGCTTGCTGGGCATCAGACCAAGCAAAAGGAACATTCTTCCTCAAAAGCTTCGTCAAAGGGGCAGCAATGATAGAGAAACCCTCGACAAAGCGGAGGTAGTAACCAGCTAAACCCAGAAAGCTACGGATCTCAGAGACATTCTTGGGTGGCTTCCAACTGGTGATAGCCTCGATCTTACTAGGATCAACCTGGATACCTTGAGCTGATACAACATGCCCCAGAAATGTCACTTCTCTGAGCCAAAATTCACACTTGCTCAGCTTAGCATATAAACGATGCTCTCTCAAGGTTTGCAGAACAATCTTCAAATGTTCAACATGCTCAGATTCTATCCGAGAATAAACCAAGATATCATCAATAAACACCACAACAAACTGGTCTATATAGGGTCGGAACACACGGTTCATCATGTCCATGAAGGCAGCTGGTGCATTGGTAAGACCAAAAGGCATCACAAGAAACTCATAGTGCCCATATCTAGTGCGGATAGCTGTCTTCGCAACATCAGATCCCTTTATCTTCAGTTGATAGTATCCAGACTGAAGATCAATCTTTGAGAAAACTGTGGCTCCCCGAAATTGATCAAACAAATCGTCGATCTTGGGTAACGGGTATTTGTTCTTAACTGTCAGCTTGTTCAACTTCCGATAATCAATGCATAATCGGAGTGAACCATCTTTCTTCTTGACGAAGAGGACTGGAGCTCCCCAAGGTGAAGAGCTAGGTCGAATGAAACCTCGATCAAGCAACTCCTGCAACTGAATTTTCAACTCCTTAAGCTCTTTAGGGGCCATACGATAGGGATTCATAGATACAGGTGCAGACCCCGGATAAGTCTCAATCTCAAACTCAACATCCCTATCCGGAGGTAATCCGGGCAACTCTTCGAGAAAGACATCAGGAAATTCGCTGACAGTGCGAATTCCTTCAATCTTGGATAGAGAACCCTTCGTATTCAGGAGAGAAGCAATGAAGGTCTCATATCCCTTCCGAATCATTCTGTCGACGGTCAGAGCAGATACTACGTTAGACAAGTAACCTCGACGTTCACCGATTAGAACCACTGACTGACCATCAGAAGTCCTTAAGGTTGCCCTTTTCAATTCACAATCAAGGTTAACCCGATGCTCGGTCAACTAATCCATACCCAAGATCATATCGAACTCCTCCATTGGAAGCTCCATAAGATCAACCAGAAAGATTTCCCCTTGAACCTCAAGAGGACAACGCCTAAACACCTTATCCACGATCACCGACTGACCTACTGGGCTCATAACTGCAACAACATTCTCTGTGGCTTCTATCGGAAATGGGAGGTGTCGGGAAACAGATCTTGAAATGTAGGAGTGGGTAGAACCATTATCGAGCAATGCAAAGTATGGAACAGAGAAAATGGTAAATGTACCTGCTATAACATCCGGCTCATCTCTATCATCACGTCGTCTGGTAGCATTTACAAGTGCTGGCTGCCTAGCCTCAGACAAAACTGGTCCCCCACTCTGATAAGATCGTGCTCTAGAGTCTGTCCTAGCAGCAGATGCAGAAGGTCTACTCTGGCTACGACCCATGGCCGGAGTCTGTACAGAAGTCTGTGAGCGTGCAGGGATCTGGGAGGATGCCCGAGGTGCAGAAGATGGGACAGGGCAATTCTTCAGAAAGTGGTCTCCAGACCCACATCGAAAACAGGTACTGGTCTTCCTTCTACACTCGCCCCCATGTCGCTTGTCACAATGCACACAAAGGGGCATACGGGTGAAATCAGACGAATCACCTCTACTAGCTGCCGGGGTCGAAGAAGCATCAGGTCTGGATCCAAAATTACCTCTCTGACGACCAGAAGTGTGATTCCTCTTTCCATGACGCGAGGAAGGCTCGGGATTAGGAGGCCTCTTAGACCGCTCTCGGTCAGCTCTACCTCCACCAGTGGCTGCTAGCTCAACTTCTTCCAGGTCTTTAGCTTTCTCAACTAAAGTATCGAAGTCCTTATCCAGATGACCAACAACATGTACACATAGCTCATATCTCAGCCCCATCACAAATTTACGACATTTTTCCCTCTCGGTGAGCACTAAACTAGCCCCAAATCTGAGCAAGCCCAAGATTTCTGTCTCATACTCGGATACAGACATATCTCCCTGAGTCAAGGTCCTGAATCGTTCTTGCATCTGCCTCATGTAACGCTCACCAACAAAGCGGCTCTTGAAGCGCTCCTTGAAAAAGTCCCAAGTCAAACGGGCCGCAGGAACACTACTAACCACAGATTCCCACCAAGTACGAGCATTCCCATACAACATAGAGACGGCTCCCAAATATCTCTTGGGTGACTCAAGACCCAAAGAATCCATACGCCTCTCCAGATCATGGAGCCATTCCTCTGCCTCATTCGGGGCTCCACCAGTAGGACCATCAAAAGTTCTCGCCCCATTCGTGATCAAAGTTTGAGAGATGGGAACCTCAGGGACAATACCAGCTGCTCTAACCACACCAGTAATCAACTGCAAAAACTGCCTACTAAGGGCTTCATCAGTAACAGATGTGGGAGGCTCAGAAGAAGACAGTGCTCCTCTAACCAGAGTAGACACATCAATCCCAAGGGTAGACTGAGGAGCAGTCACTACAGTAGGGCCAGATGGTACGGAAGGCTCAGTAGGACCAGGGACAGGAGTTGAAGTAGGTGGCTCGACCACCAGATCATTCATCGCGTCGGCAAACCGGACAGGTCTACCGCGTCTCCGAATAGGTCAACGTCCTCTTGCAGTACTCATAGATGAAGACCTCTACAAGGAATAAGCTTAGGGTCAGTTTATAGCAATGGAGAATCGAACACAATTAAGCAGACAAAATTGGGTGACTTAGCTCATTTCAAAACACCTTTTTGTAAAACTTTTTCAAACATTGCGTAAAATGGACTCATACAAAGTCCGAGGTTTTTAAAACCAAAAGCTCTGATACCACTAAATGTAACCACCTGGACCCGCTTATGCGATTAACCCAACTCCAGGCAGTTACAACCTATAATCAAACCCTTGTGAAATATCATAGTCAAAATATCAAAACTGACATAGTTTCCCCCTTTCGGGAGATTTACGAATCATACCATAAAACCTGTTATCGAATACATATCAATGTTATTCTCAGAACGATTATAAAATCTACTAATAACGCTTTCAAATCCATCCAAAAGTAGTAAGCAAAAGTTTAGTATCATGTGATTACAAAATAGATGATATGAAAGCATAAAGTGTTCAGTTATAACAAAAGCCAACACCCGACAAAACCAAAAGATAAGTCGTATCAAAATATAGGCATAAGTCACCCAAATACAGACAGTTTGGAAGATAAGAACATTACAACAGTCTAGAGCTAAATGTGTCGATCCTCCAGTTGTCTGGTCCAAAAGGGGTAGCCTATCACAAATATCTGAAAGGGGAGAAGAAGAGGGCATGAGATAGGGAGCTCAGTGTGTTCCAATAAGTGCAGATCAAACAAGCAATGAATACATAACAATCAGATCATAAGAAGACATAGCAGATCAATGCAAATGCTCGGATGCATGTATGAGTTTTCTAGTGACTACCCTCCAGCCTTACACCAAATGCATTCCCCCAGAACTGCATCCATAAGGACTTACCCTAGGCTCGATGGGCATAGGTGCCACCTAAGGGGATGCCTTAGGTCCATAAGGACTTACCCTAGGCCAGATGGGCATAGGTGCCACTCAAGGGGAGACCTTGAGTCCATAAGGACTTACCCTAGGCCCGATGGGCATAGGTGCCACTCAAGGGGAGACCTTGAGTCCATAAGGATTTACCAGCTTGATCAGGGCTGTACCAACAGAGACTTCACAACATAACCCAATAGTATACCCCAGATAGTAATCAGTGTCCAGATCTCAGATATGAATAACAGAGTACATGTGGCAGGCATTCTATTCAGGATATCAGAAACAGAAGATTTATACTTTTGACAGATAATTGGGCATACCTATTGAGCAAGCAGACATTCTCATCATTCAACATAAAAACAGATTGTAACATCTCAGGTCAAGCTAACATGTCATACTTTCAAGTTCATCGGACAATCATGCAATTCCATCACAGATCAAGAAATCATATTACAAGTATACGAATTGAGCAAACATACATCATGTCAGCAGAGAATGTCATTATATAACCAGTTCATCTCATTTCTAACATAGTGATGCAATCTCAACAACAATTAAGATATTAAACAAACGTAGTATTATTTATGATTAAATCATTAAGCAATTCATTCAACAGAATATAGCACACATGGAACACACCTCAAAGCTGGTCGGAGAAGGGTCTAACGGACACATGCCTCAGTACGCTCGGATACAGGGTCAGATCCTAGATCAAGAAAGAGTACTGGTCATAATGTGAAATAAAAGTTAAATTTATTCTTATACACAGGGTTTGGATTCATACTGATATTCACTAAAGTGTGAGGGTGAGCGGGTCGAGAGGAGCTAGGCTGAGCTGGAGAGTGGTCACATGAGTCTCGGGTACCTTTACACAATTAAAACACTATTTTAGTCACTTATTCGATTTACTAGTATCTGAATAGAATAATTAAGTACATATGCATGATTTGGGTTTAAGGTTAGATTCGGGGGTCTTAGAGTCGAAATTTTGCAAAACGGGCTTCAAAACCGGACTCAGTACGTCGAAAAACATAAAATAAGGCCTTTTCGAAAAGTTTGACTTTTTGGTCAAAGTCAACGCTGACGTCAGCAAGTCAACGCTGATGTCAGCAGGTCAAAGTCAACTGGGTCAGGTCAACCGATGACGTCATGATGACGTCAGCACCCAACAGGGTCAACTGTGTTGACTCGGTGAGTTAACTCACTGAGTCAACTCGGGCGAGTTGACTCACTGAGTTGACTCAACGAGTTGATTCGGACACGAGTTGGTTCGGGTCAGAGATGGGTCGGGTCGGGCCGGACTCGGGCGCTGGGCTCGGGTTTGGTTGATGGGCCGACCGGTCCATCCGGTTCAAGCTGGCACGAGCCGGTTCACTTACCCAACCGATCTGGTCACCGGACGACCGACGGAGAAGTCACTGGAGTTGCCGAAATCACCGCTTTTCACCTGAAAAAATATACATCACCGATAATACCTTTTAATCATGCAAAATTCAACCAAGAAGGACTGAATTCTCGCCGGAAAACTACGAATAGCAAAGGGGGTCGTCGGAACTTACGTTGCTCCGACGAACGACTTCCTGGCGGCGAATGGACGACGGGCCGGCTGGGTTTTGCTTGGCTCGACGCGGGGAGCACAGTGGTGGCAAAAACACACCGAACGAACGACTGACGGAGGCTGAACGGTGAGCAAAAGCTGACGAAATTCAGGGTAGGGTTCGTCGAACCTTTAGCCCTCGAATCACGACGATGGCGGCGGGGGAAAGGCGAGTGACTACCGGGGATGAGCTCAGGGAAGAACGGCGCACATGCCGGCAGCGGCGGTGTTGCGCACGGAGCGACGGTGGAGGGGGAAGCAACGGTGACCGGTCGGAGTAGGTAGGAGCGCTGGGAGAGGGGATGTTTCTCGAAGCTTGAAAGAGGGAAAAAGAGCATTCAATTTGGTAGGTGAAGAGACGCGTATTCAATTAAATGCAGATGTAAAACAAATTTTCGTTAATCTTAAGGACAAAAAGGGGGTGGTAAAATCAGAAATGAGCCTTGGCTCAGATGGTTGACACGTTGGATGGTGATGGCTGAGGTCTCGGGTTCGAGCCTCCACACCCTCACCTTCATTTCCCCATTTTTATTCTTTTTTTTCATATATTTTACCGGGTGTTAAACAAGGCGACTTGTTTATAATGCACTCAATCCTATAGCCGACTAACTATATTTGATTTCATTTATAAACCATTTCGCAACATCACTTGCCAATATAATTCACATTTAACACATACCTCACCGTTTTTAAAAGCGTCGTCAACAAATCACATTTTCAAGCATTAAACCATTCTTAAAATCACAAGTATAAATCATATACTTCAAGGATCACTTACCTTGTGCATCCTTCAACATTACATCATTAAAAACAATAACCATACTCATATAAACATGCTTTAACAGTAGGTAAAACCATTAATTCAAAACAGTGCATAAATCATCACATAAAAGCACAACCGAGGAAGGAAAATCCTTTTGCTTACTTTCGAACTTAGTTAAGTATATCAAGCTTACCACTAAGTTCCCAAATCACCTTTTAAAGCTTTCAAAACTGAAAATCATGTTCTCACTCACCAACACGCGCAAATTCGATTAGCCGATGCGAATCTAAGCAATCAAAACTCATGAACCTTCACTGATTGCTTCTGATACGTTCTCCCCTATTTATACCACACAAGAATAGAGGATTGATGCATCATCATGCATTAAAATCACTAGCAAGCAAAGCTACCCCGCTGCTCTGCCTAAAAACACCAAAATGCCTATCCGAAACAACCGAAAACACCTTTGATTACACTACAAACTCAGCCCAGCCAAAACCTCTCACTTCCATCCATTTTTAAACATCAGTCAACATCCAAAATCAACCTAATTACATCATTATACCTTCAGCAACTCAGATTTCACCCAAACACCACAAAAACCCCAAATCTAACAATCTAACAATTAGAGATCCAACTCATTTCAGGATTACTATTATAAAACCTTTATTTTAAAATCATTTAACACCCAAATCATGATTAAAATCAATCAAAATAGTATCATAACGAAATTCTTGAGAAATCATCTTCCAAAACTTGATTTAGCCATTTTCATCAATTAGATTATAAAATCTTGTTATTAAATATAATTAGAGGGCCAAAGACTTGGGAATTTCAATAAAGAACCTTGATCAGAGGAGAGAAAAGAAAGATCACCTCTAACACAAGTTTTTCCCCTTGATTTGCAATGATTTTGAAGAAATCCTTAAAGAGATCTTTTGCTAGTTGAAGTAGAAACCCATGAGCATCATTTAGAAATCAAAAGTGGATAAAATGGGGTAAATCTCTGGAGATTTTAATGATGAAAAGGTAGTTTGGCTGCTGGGAAAGTTGAGAGAAAAGTTTAAAAGAAAAGTAGTTACGTAAATAAATGTTTAGCCTTTTTAAAATCCTTTTTATCACTTCACATTTAATAAATCAATTAATTAAATCATTTTAAAACACAAAATCAAGGGAATAAATGATAACACCTTGGTGTAATAGCTTCCTAAGGATTCTAAGTTTTGGCTTGCTTCAATTTAGTCATTAAAACGTATTTTGCAATTTTTACAAAATAGTCACCGTTTTCAAATTTTCAATAAAATCAGTCCAATTTCATTAAATTGAACTCTCCAAAACCTTCAAAACGTTATTTTAAGATTATAAAATATTTTTCCATATTTTATTGTAGAGCGTTTGGGTGTTCTCTAATATGAGCGCAAGTGCACACTCTTGTCAAGTTATAGTATATAAGATATCGTCTCCCACAGGGAATGGACAGCTCAACTCAAATTGTGATTCCTGCACAAGGAAAATTAAATGCACAAATAAGTTTAGTTTATTTAATAGGAAAGTAAATAAACACAAGTAGATAAAGAGAAGAGATCAGATCGATAGAATGGGTCAGGTTATGCTACTGAGTAGTGTGAAACTGCATTGAATAGGTTAAGTTGCTATGCGCTGCCAAACTTTGCTGCCTCGGCGGAGGATGGAAAATTGGTTGCTTTGCCGCTTTCGCTGCCTCGGTGGTGGAACAGACGAATGGCTCAGCGGAAAACTCGATAGTCCTTCAAGGCTCGGCAGAACACTTTGATAATGATCTCGCTTATGTCTAAGTCAGAATGTTGTTGTTGCCCAATGCAGATAATGCCCGTCGCGGCGTGAATCTTTCAAAGACAGCAACCTTAGTTTGTTCTTCTTTAGCCGCCTTAAATCCTAACCTATGTCTAGGCTGGATTGATCAACACTTGATTAGAGTGAGGATCGTACTTAACCCTTTCGTGAGTTCGACTCTCTCGATACCGAACAAATGGATAGTTAACAACCAATCTTTCAAACTCAATTGAAAACTATGAAGAGCATGGAATAAGCAAACCTTGAAGTTTTATTGCAAAAACAATCTTAATTCTTAAACAACCGTTCTCACACTAGTTTACAACATAACCCAAACCCAAAAGAGAATTTAGAACATAATTGGCGGTAAGAAAACCTAAACTATGCCTAAGGGAAAACCTAAGCTCTTTTGAAGTACAAAATATGTTGAGTATATATAGGCATTTGCATTAAATGCAACCTTTAATTCTAACTTCTTTGAGTTGAATGTGGACTCCTTCTCGTTGCCTTGCACCGCAAGTTATCTTGAACTCCTCCTTCGGCGGCTCTGTCCGCTGCTCCAGGCATCAGAAAATTGAGTGAATGGCATTGTTGGAATCATGATTTTCTGCTCTAGAGATCGCACTCAAGTTTACCAATTTCTCAGCTTGCTGCCCTGGGCGGCAGGTATGGCGGCAACGGCTACTCGGCAATGACTGTCTCTGTCTATAACTGCATCATTACAGCTCCTTGGTCTGTTGTCTCAGCATCTTGTCCTCAGCTCCTTGGTCTGCTGCCTCAACATCATGTCCTCAGCTCCTCTCTCCTTCTACCAGCTTAAAGTACCTGAAAACTAAAACTAAACTAAAACAACGTCATTTCCTTACCAATTAAAAGATAATCAATAAAAGCATGGCAAGGTAAAGAATATTGTATATGCAATGCATGGACCTAATTATGCCTAAAATGTATTTAAGAACAACAATAATATGAGATGGAATGCGCACAAAATATAGAACATATGAACACTTTACACACCCCAAACTCGAACTATTGCTTGTTCTCAAGCAATCCAAACCTAAACATACTTGCCCTTTGAACTAATCAGAAAGAAAACATGTTTTAATCTTTATTTAACACTTGAAGGCCGTGGCACCTGTCATTAGATTAGTGATAGGGGAATAACATGAATTACCTTAGAATTAAACTATAATGCCAGTGAACTGTGTGCAGAAACTGTGTACAGGCTGAATCCGAAGAATATTCTAAATAAACAAAGATGTTGTCACGATATATCAGGTTGCTGCTGAGGTAGCATAATTAAGCACAGTTAATAATCATGGCGATAAGGGCTTCAGCTCTTCACAACTACTCTTCTAGGTCTAAAATTAAGATGAGAGCAAACTACAAAACCCCGAACCCATTGAGTAGAATCATCCCGTGAAGACTTTCATTCACTCATGCTAATTTGTCTATCACTTCAAAGATTTTTAGATTTATGGACCTTGATAGCAGCGGAGTGTCCTTGCATATGATTCTTCCTAAAGCCGGTTTCAAGCACCTCTAGGAAAAAACAACATAAAAATTTCTTTCATGTCGTGGCAGTGCTTTTCTTTTTCCTGTTTGTTGCCTGCCACGACAGCTTCCTGCAATCAAGTTAGAATTTTTCAAATAATTCAAGCATGCAATGTTTATAAGAAATTCAAACAAATTCAGCAAGTAACAATAGTGTTTTTAATTTTTTGTAATTATAGAAAAATCCTAAGTTTACTTCATGTTTTCCCCAAAATTAAGTTCTTTTTAACTTGGCGCAAAAAATTTAAAGTCGACTATCCTATCATAGGCACAAGTTCTAACAAAAAAATTTCTTTTCGATTAGTTTTTAAGGCAAGTGTTGAGTGTGTAAAAGTTCTATACTTTACCCCCTATTTAACCCATATTTCTGTTGCATTCAAACATAATTCATTGCATTTAGGATATATTTCATTCATACATCACAATTTTATTAAATGGCACAGTTGCTACTGAAATTGGTTACTTTTGCAGATAGTTGTTGTAGCAGACGCAAGGCAGTGGAGAAGCAGAGCTGGAACACATGACTGCAGACGAGAAGAAGGATGCTGCCATGGCCGCTGCCGTGGCAGCCAATGACGACAGCCATGTTGAGCGGAAAAAGTGAAGTGGAGCTCGACAGAAAGAGGAATTTAAGCCGGTCTGTCGTAGAGCACTCTTGTATTTTTCTGAGCCCTAGATCAGAATGAAGGCCAAGCCCAAAGTTCAAGGAAGAAACTCCAAGCAAGGAAAGAGGACAAATTAAAGACATCTACCTTGAAGATTTAGTCTTTAATAGAGTTGTACTTTAATTTAAACTTGTATTCTTGTCATATTAGAAACTTGAACCCAAGGCCTATATAAAGGCATGTAATTCGACCTAGGGAAGGATATCTTACTCTCTAGCCGTCTTCCCCTAAACCCTAGTCATTTTCCCCCTTCTCATCATGTTCTAAACTTCCCCTAGGGCTAAGGGTTGATTCTGTAAAGTAGTTGCAAGGATTGCATTTGTTTTAGGAATTTTTCTGTTCAATAAAATAGACTTCAAGTTTGCTTTTTCTGGTTTTCAACATCTTGCAAGAGTATCGGGAGAGCATTGTGAGATTATACATTTACTTAATATCGAGAGAGTTAAGTATACGAAAGGAATAAGTACGGGTTCTCCAGTTTATGGTTGAACTATCTCGGACTTAGGGATAGGACGAGGTTAAGTGGCTAAGGAAGAATTCAACAACATCGGTGTTCATCCTTTGATTCACGCCGGGAGGTATCATCAAAGACGTGTTCATCGACAGACTTGGACCTAGGAATAGGACAAGGCACAACATGGATTCTTGCCAAGCTTGAAGAACAGAGTTGTGTGATCGCTGCCGCGACAACAACAGACAGCTGCCGCCGTAGGTGCTGCCGCGACAGGAGCAACGACAGAACAGGAAGTCCTAGACATTGCGACACCTACACTACTGAGCAAATTAATACTGGCACATTCTCTCTATCCTGATTTCTTTAATCCTTTATCTTCAGTATTCTTTAATATTCCCTTATAAACAATTAAAATTATCTTCTTTCTTGTGCAGAAATTCAAGGTTAAGGCTATTTCCAGTTCCTGTGGATTCGACATCCGATACTTCGTGTATCACTTTACTACTTGCGTCGTGTACACTTGCACTCTATTGCGATAGACTCTTTTACACGCAACAAGTTTTTGGCGCCGTTGCCGGGGACTGGTAACGTATCTTTACCTTACTTTTACTGCACATTTTTTTAATTTTTCTGTTTTTAATTTGGATTGTTCACCCTGTGCTTTTCACAAGATCTTTTGTTTGCTTATGCGCAGATATCAACGAGGCAAAGAACCTGAGCACAAGTTAGACCCTAAAATAGAACGAACGTGCAACCTCAGGAAACGAGTCTGCCTCCTAGTAGAAAGAAACGAGTACCTGGAGGAACAGTTGGAAGCAATGGTGAACGGAAGACACGAAGACAAGAGGAACAACTAGGGGTGTTCATTTCGGATATCCGATCCGAAAATTCGGATCACCTAAATAGCGATCCGTATCCGTTCCGAAAAAATCGGATATCCGAAAATCCAGATATCCGAATTTTCGGATCGGATACTCGGATATCTGAATATTCGAAATTTATGAATTTATTTGATTATTTTTTTTAATTTAATGGTTCTATCCATGAAAAATTTAGGTTTTCCAATATAAAAATTAATAAATTATTGAATATAACAATATTTGTATCAAGAAATTTCAATTTTTCATATATAACAAGTAAAAATATCGAATATAATAAGATTTATACCTATAAAAAAATTGAATTTTCGGATATCGGATAATCGGATATCCGATCCGAATGTAAAACCACTATTCGTATCTGATCCGAAATTTTCGGATATCCGATCCGAATTATCCGAAAAATAAAAAAAGGATCGGATATCCGAAATTTCGGATCGGATCAACGAATAATCGGATCGGATCAATCGGATCGGATTTTTTTGAACACTCCTAGGAACAACCAAGGGAATCCCAAGGTCCTGAAGATCCTATCTGAGATGGAGGAAACGGAAGGCCTGCCGATCCTCCTGATGCTGGGGCTGCACGCTGGTCATGTCGTGATTAGATGATCAATGATCATGTGGAACTAGAGACCACTCTGCCAGACGTGGAAGCTGAAAATTTCGAGCTGAAACCTGTCATGTTCAGCATGATTAATTCTGCTGGCCAATTTAGTGGTGCTGCTACAGAGGATGCTAGGGAACATCTGAAAACTTTCCAAGAAATTTGTGGTTCGTTTAGACTACCAGGAGTAAATCCGGAGATACTGAGGCTTCGGTTATTTCCTTATTCATTGAGGGACAAAGCTAAAACCTGGTGGAACAAACTAATGTCGGGTTCAATACGAACTTGGGCAGATTTAACTCGTGAATTTTTGTTTCATTTTAACCCTTCCCATTTATCTGAGCGATTACGTAACGAAATTGCTACTTTTCAACAGGAAGACGACGAGCCAATGCACGAGGCGTGGGATAGGTTTTGTAACGCCCCGGTTTTGGGCTTAGAAGTTTTGGGCGTTGACCGGTTCGGTCAAAGTGCTGTTCGAATATAAAAAGGTGAAATTAGGAAAGCCTAGTTCGGGTTCTATTAAAAATATGGAAAAATGTTCTAAAATCCTCTTTTAATATATACAAGTGAACTGTGAAACCAATTTTACAAAATGAGGTTTGGAAGGGTGACATTTTGGCTAGTGACCAAAATGTAATTTTTTGAAAACTGCGTGACTGTTTTAGAAAGGATTGAAACTTTGAATCTTTAAGGAGCTATTTACCCAAAGGGAGTTTCTCCAGATTTTTCTAAGATATTTAGTGATTTAATTCTGATTTTTAAACAAAAGGAAAGTGGAGGGAAGTTATTTCTAACTAATTTTTCCTAAAATCTCATTTTCCTTTTCTCTCATTTTCTCTCAACCCAAACACCTTTTCTCCAGAGTTTTTCTTCTGATTTTGTCACTTAAATCTCTCTTTTCAATTCTCTTTTGATTGCTAATCATCTCATCAACAAAACCTCACCATTTGCTACTTGATTCTTCAAGCTTTTTGGTTCTAAAAGAGGAGAAACTCAAGTTTGGAGGTAAGAACGTCCTTCTCCTCTAAACTCTCAGTTCTTTACTGAAATTCCTAAGTTCTCAATCCTTAATTGATGATTTTTAAGTGGTTTTAAAGTTGTGTGATGGATCTTGGCTTAAAATGCAAGATTTGGTGAATTTGATGAGTTTTCGTTTGATCTGTTAAAGCAGTGATTTGAGGTGTGTTTTTGATGTTAAATGAATGTTAATTTGATAAGGAATTGAGTTTTAATTAATGCAATCCCGGATAGGTTGAATTTCCTAAGTTTAGCTTGTGATTCTTGGTTGTTTTGGGGTGATCTTGTGGATCTGATGTTGCTGGAGGTATAAGGATGTTATTAGGTCCTTTTTAGATGTTAAATGATGTTAAAGGATGTTTAGATTTGATGGTTTATGGCTGGGCTTTGTTGAGGAGTTGTTTGGATGCATTTTCGGTTGTGTTTGGTGGCCGAAAATGGAGTGTGGATGAGAGCAGCGAGTTTAGGTGCTTTCATTGAAGCTATTAATGCATGATGATGCATTAATCCTCTGCTTTGATGTGTTTAAAACAGGGGAGTCATATTTGGATCCAAGTGGTGGTGATCCGGAAGCTTGATTTGTGTTTCGGCAAGAGGCGAAACGGAATTGGTGAGTGGATTTTGGTTTTCGGCTTTGAAATCAATGTTTTGAAGGTTTGGGAGCTTAGTTTAAGTCTAAGCAACTTAGCTAAGCTCAAGAGTAAGTTTTCGGTTAAACTCTCTTGGTGATGGCCATGGTTTTGGTTGAATGCAATGTGGTTGTTTGCATGTCTTTAAATCTATTTTGAAAGCATATCTAGCATGTTTATTTGCTGTGATTTAAAGCCATGTGTTGAAGGAAGCTCAAGGTAAGAGTTCCTTGTTTTTGAACATTGTCTAAATGTGGTTTAATGCTTAAAGATGCATGATGTTTATGGCTTGGTTTAATGCTTTAAAACAGTGGTTTATTGATGATAATGATGCATATTGGCAAGTGATGGTTAAGGTCACAAAGGTGGTTAAAAGTCCTTGTGTGAGCCTTGTATATTTAAGAACATCAAGGTGGTTAAAAGTCCTTGGATGGTTCTTGGTTAAGATCACAAAGGTGGTTAAAAGTCCTTGTGTGGATCTTGGAAAGTTTAAGAACAACATGGTGTTTAAAAGTCCATGGTTGGTTCTTGGTTAAGGCTCAAGGTGGTTAAAAGTCCTTGTGTAAGCCTTGGTTACTTAAGAACTCCAAGGTGTTTAAAAGTCCTTGGGAGATTCTTGTTAAGGACATAAAGGTGGTTAAAAGTCCTTGTGTGGTCCTTGCCATGGTGTTTAAAAGTCCATGGGTCCATGGTGTTTAAAAGTCCAAGGGGATAAGATCACAATGGTGTTTAAAAGTCCATGTGTGGATCTTATGAGAATTGTATCACTTGTTGCCAATATGACTTGTTATGAACTTGAAGCATGAGTTGCTTGTTAAAAGGCTTAAGAGCATGTTGATGTTACTTGAAGCATGGTTATAAATGAGTTTTATAAATGCATTATTGTATGGTTTTAAATGAGCATTCCTCACTAAGCTTTTGCTTACGCTCTCTCTCTCTTTTTTTTAAAACAATAATGCAGAGCATTAGGGTGCATTGAGGTCAGCAAGGAAGGCAAGCAATCAAGTGGAAGCTAAGCTCAAGTATGGAATGGTTTCTTAACACTTTTAGCTTTTGGCATTTGGCAATGGGGGACCCATGTGGATGTTTTGGGAGATGTTTTGAACTCCCTAAGTTTGTTTAATGTTGTTAATAATGCTGGATTTTGTAATTGGCCATTATGTGGTTGGTTTGGAGTTTTAATGCTTGAATGGCTTGCTAAGTAGGAAGTATGCCTTTAGATTTGGGGCTTTTCATATTTAATGCCATGATGATGATTGAATGATGCATTTATGTTCCTTACATGTTGAATGTCTTGCTGGTAAAGTTTGGTTGCATTTAGAGCATGGATGGTTGATCAATTGTGTGTTTTAACAGCCATTTTACTGCATTCTGTGCAGGCCGTATCGGAACGGCAGCTACCGTTTCGGAACGGGTGGCCTGTAGTAGCCCAGGCGTCCGAAACGGAAGACACCGTTCCGAAACGGAAAGCCCTCTGCCAATCCTCGTTTCGGAACACGTTGCGGAACGGTCCCGCGTTTCGAAACAGGCTCTCCCTGTTTCGGAACACCTGACCGTTGGGGGCTGACATTGGCAGTTATATGTTTTGAAATGTTTGCATTTTGGTCCTGAATCTTGTTTGTGCAATTGCATGAGTTTGGAATGTCCGTTTGAGCTGAAATTTTGCAGAGAAGCATGAAACCTGATTAATTATAAGATGGTAACTTTAATTTGGGTTGAGACCTTATAATTTGCAGGATTTACATTTTGGTCCCTAAAGTTGTAAATTGTTCAATTGGGTCCCTGTTCGATCTCTGATGATTATGATCTTTGAGCTTGCTGTTTGAATGATCATATCTAGGGTTAATATGCATCTAGACAAGTTTAAAATAAAAAAAGGGTCATTAATCAAGGTTGACTTTTGGGTTGACTTTGGTTTTCCCCGTGTGACTTTCTTAATTCGGGTCAACCGTCTAGGCCGGGTTAAGGGGGTTACATTTGATGGTATCAGAGCTGAGTTCTCGAGTAATTGGGAATGTTGGTGTGAATGATTTATGCATGTATACTTTGTATGCTTGTTGAGTGAAAGCATGTTGAATGAATGGTATATGTGATGCGATTGAGTTGTATGCTGTGGTGAAGCATGTTGTGGGTACCCATTGCCAAATCAAAGCTAATGAAATGATGTTGATTTTAAATGAAAATGATCTTGAGTACTTGGATTGCTTACCTTGCCGGACCTGACTTTGTTTATTTGCATTGTGATTGCATGGTTAGAATATGGCCCCTCGTAGAGAGTTGAGGAGTAATGTGCGAGCTACGGCTTCGAATGAGAATGAGAATGAAGAGAATGCGGGAAGTGCGGTGTTACCTCCTCCACCTGGGGGGGGTGGTGCTGAGGGTGAAAGAGCTGAAGCTGCAGCTGGTGCTGGGGTCGCTGGACCTGAGGCTGGTCAGGGGCAAGCTATGCCTGACATGACGATGTTGGTACAAGCTATCGCTGGTGCTTTTCGAGCGGCAGTAGCTGGAGCTCAAGGAGTTGGGCATCAGGGAGATGCTGGAGTGAGACTACCCTTGGAGCGCTTACGCAGTCTAGGTGGGACTGAGTTCAGGGGTTTGTCTGCTGAAGGTTCTGAATCCTGGATGGAGAGTACCAAGAGGATCTTGGGTCAGATGAGTTGCACTGATGTGCAAAAGCTGGGTTGTGTAGTATCTTTACTACAGGATGATGCTTATACGTGGTGGACAACCACTATTGCTGGGATGGCTGATGCTGATGTAACTTGGACATTCTTCCAGAATGTGTTCAAGAGGAGGTATCTTGGTGTAAGGTACCTGGATGAAAAGAAGCGAGAGTTCATGTCTCTTACCCAGGGGAGCATGACTGTGGCTGAGTATGAAGTTCAGTTTGTTAGACTCAGTCAATATGCACCTGAGCTGGTACCTGATGAGCGGGCGAGGTGCGAAAGGTTCTGTTATAGTTTAGTGACGGATGTGAAGATGTATGTGCTGGCTACCGAGTATGATGATTTTGATGTGTTGGTAGGACGAGCCAAGGATATTGAGATGAACTTGGGTTTATCTGCTAAGAGTGCTGGTTCTAGTGCTGGTAAGCGAGCTGCTGAGTATAGTTCCGGTGGTGGACGAAACAAGAGGGGACGTGATCAGAAGTATCAGTTCTCGGCTAAGAGAGGTGGTGGTGTACCTGCTCGGGGAGGCAATGCTAGAGCTGATCCGAGTGCTTGATGGATTTGTGGTTCACGTGGTCATATGAAGCGTGATTGTCCTCGTGCTGTGAGAGAGGTGCAAGCTCCTGTTGCGGCAGCTGGTAACGGGTGCTGGAATTGTGGATCTACGGATCATCTGAGGCGAGAATGTCCTATGTTGGCTGGTGGCCAAGTGCGTGCTCCTGTTGTTGCTGCACCGCAGAGAGGTCGTGGGTGCGGCCGTGGTAACTTTCAACGAAGAGAGGAAGGTGGTAGGGGTGTGGCCCATGTTGTGGCTATTCAGCCTGAAGGTGGAGGTCAAGCTAGGGTGTATGCTCAGCGGGAGGGGAGGAATGACGCGGATGTGGTTGCAGGTACTTTTACTTTGCAATCCTTGTCATTACTTTCCTTGATAGATTCTGGATCTACGCATTCTTACATATTGCGTGAGCATGCTGAATTGCTTGGTTTGCCTGTTGAGTCTTTGGATGTTGGTGTTCGTATCACTAGTTCTTTTGGTGAGACTGTTGTGACTCGAAAGCTGTATAGAAGGTGTCCTTTGGTTGTTCAAGAACATGTTTTTCATGTTGACCTTATGGAGCTGCCTTTCTATGGTTTTGATGTAATCCTTGGTATGGATTGGCTTGCTGAGCATCGTGCTATTGTGGATTGTGAAAATAAGCGAGTTTCGCTGAAGCTTGCGGATGATTATGAAGTTGTTGTGGTTGGTGAGAATGTGAAGTTTCTTGCCAATGTGGTGTCTACCTTGGAGGCGAGCAGGATGCTGAGGCAAGGTTGTGAGGCTTATCTAGCTTTTGTGATGAATCCTAGCTCTAAGGAGTTGCGGGTGCAAGATATTAGAGTTGTGAAGGAGTTTCCTGGTGTGTTTCCTGAGGAGTTGCCTGGTTTACCTCCTAATCGCGAGGTGGAGTTTGGAATTGAGCTGTATGAGAATACAACTCCTGTGTCCATTACCCCTTATAGAATGGCACCTAAGGAGCTGAAGGAGCTGAAGATGCAGTTGCAAGAGTTGCTTGATCGTGGTTTCATTCGGCCGAGTGTGTCGCCTTGGGGTGCACCAGTCTTGTTTGTGAAGAAGAAGGATGGCACTATGAGAATGTGCATTAATTACCGTCAGCTGAACAAGTTGACTGTCAAGAATCGGTATCCTTTGCCGAGAATTGATGATCTCTTTGATCAATTTCGGGGAGCTGATGTGTTCTCTAAGATTGACTTGAGGTCAGGGTATTACCAGTTGAAGGTGAAGGATGTGGATGTGCCTAAGACAGCTTTCAGGACAAGGTATGGGCATTATGAGTTTCTTGTGATGCCGTTTGGTTTAACAAATGCTCATGCTGCTTTCATGGACATGATGAACCGTGTGTTTCATGAATACCTGGACAAGTTCGTTGTGGTGTTCATTGATGATATCCTCGTGTACTCGCGTACTGAGGAGGAGCATGAAGAGCATTTGAGGATTGTGTTGCAAGCTTTGTTGGAGAATCAGCATTATGCTAAGTTGAGCAAGTGTGAGTTCTGGCTTAAGGAGGTGGTGTTCCTTGGGCATGTAGTTTCTGCTGAGGGGATTCGTGTTGATCCTCAGAAGATCGAGGCGGTGATGAACTGGAAGGTTCCTAAGTCTGTTCATGAGGTCCGTAGTTTCCTTGGTTTGGCGGGATACTACCGGAGGTTTGTGGATGGTTTTTCTAGGATTGCTGCACCTTTGACGAAGTTGTTGCAGAAGGATGTTAAGTATGAGTGGACGGAAGCGAGACAGCAGGCTTTTGAGAAGCTTAAGGCGGCTTTGACACAAGCTCCTATCTTGGTTCAGCCTGAATCAGGGAAAGAGTTTGTGGTCTACAGTGATGCGTCCTATGTTGGTTTGGGATGTATGTTGATGCAAGAGGGTAAGGTTGTGGCTTATGCATCGCGGCAGTTGAAGGTGCATGAGCGCAATTATCCTACGCATGATATTGAGTTGGCTGCAGTGGTTTTTGCTTTGAAGATTTGGAGACATTATCTGTATGGTGAGAAGTGTACTGTGTACACGGATCACAAGAGTTTGAGGTATCTGATGTCTCAGAAGGAGTTGAATCTCAGGCAGCGGCGTTGGTTGGAGTTGCTCAAGGATTATGATTTGACGATTGAGTACCATCCTGGAAAGGCTAATGTTGTTGCGGATGCCTTGAGTAGGAAGGTAGCTGTTGAGATGAGGGCTATGTTTGCCAGTTTGAGTATTTCGCGTGATGGTGGTCTTGTGGCTGAGTTGCAAGTGAAACCATCTTTGGTTCAGCTGATCAAGGAAAAATAGTTGTTGGATGATTCCTTGGTACCGCATGTTCAGGATATCGCGGAGGGTAGACCTTCGGATTTCTGCTTTAATGATGATGGTATGTTGTGTTTTGGGAGTCGAATAGTAGTGCCCAATGATGCTGAGTTGAGGCGTGCTATTCTGACTGAAGGTCATAGTAGTCCTTTTGCCTTGCACCCTGGTAGTACTAAGATGTATCGTGATCTTCGGGATGAGTACTATTGGGTGGGTTTGAAAAAGGATGTTGCGGAGTTTGTGAGCAAGTGTTTGGTGTGTCAGCGAGTTAAGGCTGAGCATCAGGTTCCTTCAGGGTTGTTGCAACCGTTGAGAATCCCTGAGTGGAAGTGGGAAAGGGTTACCATGGATTTTGTATCTGGTTTACCTTTGTCACCATCGAAGAAGAATTCGGTTTGGGTGATTGTAGATCGCCTGACGAAGTGTGCGCATTTCTTGCCTGTGCATACTACGTTTTCTTTGGATAAGCTTGCGGAGCTGTACATTGCTGAGATTGTGCGGCTGCATGGTGTGCCTAAGTCAATTGTGTCGGATAGGGATCCGAGGTTCACATCGCGTTTCTGGCAGTGTTTGCATCAAGCTTTGGGTACAAGGTTGAATTTCAGTACATCCTATCATCCTCAGTCGGATGGTCAGTCAGAGCGAGTTATCCAGATTTTGGAGGATATGTTGAGGTGCTGCGTGATTGAGTTTCAGGGCTCTTGGGAGAAGCATTTGCCTTTGGTGGAGTTTGCTTATAACAATAGTTATCAGGCAAGTATTCAAATGGCACCTTATGAGGCTTTGTACGGGAGGAAGTGTAGGACTCCTCTTTGTTGGGCTGAAACGGGTCAGAAGTTGGTTTCGATGCCAGCTTTGTTGAAAGGAACCACCGAGAAGGTGAAGCTCATTTGTGAGCGGTTGAAGGCAGCTTCTGATCGGCAGAAGTCTTACGCGGATTTGAAGCGTAAGGAGATTGAGTATGCGGTGGGAGATCGTGTGTTCTTGAAGGTTTCGCCTTGGAAGAAGGTGATGAGGTTTGGCCGGAAGGGTAAGTTGAGCCCTAGGTATATTGGACCTTATGAGGTGGTCGAGCGTGTGGGTCCTGTTGCGTACAGGTTGAGATTACCTCAAGAGTTGGAGAAGATTCATGATGTGTTTCATGTTTCTATGCTCCGGAAGTATAGATCTGATCCTTCGCATGTGATGCCTGTGGAGGAAGTGGAATTGAATCCGGATTTGACCTATGATGAGGAACCGGTGAAGGTTCTGGATTCGGATAGTAAGGTTCTTCGTGGCAAGACCATTGAGTTGGTGAAGGTGTTGTGGAAGCACCGTGGTGTTGAGGAAGCCACGTGGGAGCGGAAGGATGACATGCTGAAGCAGTTTCCTTATCTCTTTCCTTCAGGTAAATTTCGGGGACGAAATTTCTTAAAGGGGGGAGAGTTGTAACGCCCAGGTTTTGGGCTTAGAAGTTTTAGGCGTTGACCGGTTCGGTCAAAGTGCTGTTCGAATATAAAAAGGTGAAATTAGGAAAGCCTAGTTCGGGTTGCATTAAAAATATGGAAAAATGTTCTAAAATCCTCTTTTAATATATACAAGTGAACTGTGAAATCAATTTTACAAAATGAGGTTTGGAAGGGTGACATTTTGGCTAGTGACCAAAATGTAATTTTTTGAAAACTGCGTGACTGTTTTAGAAAGGATTGAAACTTTGAATCTTTAAGGAGCTATTTACCCAAAGGGAGTTTCTCCATATTTTTCTAAGATATTTAGTGATTTAATTCTGATTTTTAAACAAAAGGAAAGTGGAGGGAAGTTATTTCTAACTAATTTTTCCTAAAATCTCATTTTCCTTTTCTCTCATTTTCTCTCAACCCAAACACCTTTTCTCCAGAGTTTTTCTTCTGATTTTGTCACTTAAATCTCTCTTTTCAATTCTCTTTTGATTGCTAATCATCTCATCAACAAAACCTCACCATTTGCTACTTGATTCTTCAAGCTTTTTGGTTCTAAAAGAGGAGAAACTCAAGTTTGGAGGTAAGAACGTCCTTCTCCTCTAAACTCTTAGTTCTTTACTGAAATTCCTAAGTTCTCAATCCTTAATTGATGATTTTTAAGTGGTTTTAAAGTTGTGTGATGGATCTTGGCTTAAAATGCAAGATTTGGTGAATTTTGATGAGTTTTCATTTGATCTGTTAAAGCAGTGATTTGAGGTGTGTTTTCGATGTTAAATGAATGTTAATTTGATAAGGAATTGAGTTTTAATTAATGCAATCCCGGATAGGTTGAATTTCCTAAGTTTAGCTTGTGATTCTTGGTTGTTTTGGGGTGATCTTGTGGATCTGATGTTGCTGGAGGTATAAGGATGTTATTAGGTCCTTTTTAGATGTTAAATGATGTTAAAGGATGTTTAGATTTGATGGTTTATGGCTGGGCTTTGTTGAGGAGTTGTTTGGATGCATTTTCGGTTGTGTTTGGTGGCCGAAAATGGAGTGTGGATGAGAGCAGCGAGTTTAGGTGCTTTCATTGAAGCTATTAATGCATGATGATGCATTAATCCTCTGCTTTGATGTGTTTAAAACAGGGGAGTCATATTTGGATCCAAGTGGTGGTGATCCGGAAGCTTGATTTGTGTTTCGGCAAGAGGCGAAACGGAATCGGTGAGTGGATTTTGGTTTTCGGCTTTGAAATCAATGTTTTGAAGGTTTGGGAGCTTAGTTTAAGTCTAAGCAACTTAGCTAAGCTCAAGAGTAAGTTTTCGGTTAAACTCTCTTGGTGATGGCCATGGTTTTGGTTGAATGCAATGTGGTTGTTTGCATGTCTTTAAATCTGTTTTGAAAGCATATCTAGCATGTTTATTTGCTGTGATTTAAAGCCATGTGTTGAAGGAAGCTCAAGGTAAGAGTTCCTTGTTTTTGAACATTGTCTAAATGTGGTTTAATGCTTAAAGATGCATGATGTTTATGGCTTGGTTTAATGCTTTAAAACAGTGGTTTATTGATGATAATGATGCATATTGGCAAGTGATGGTTAAGGTCACAAAGGTGGTTAAAAGTCCTTGTGTGAGCCTTGTATATTTAAGAACATCAAGGTGGTTAAAAGTCCTTGGATGGTTCTTGGTTAAGATCACAAAGGTGGTTAAAAGTCCTTGTGTGGATCTTGGAAAGTTTAAGAACAACATGGTGTTTAAAAGTCCATGGTTGGTTCTTGGTTAAGGCTCAAGGTGGTTAAAAGTCCTTGTGTAAGCCTTGGTTACTTAAGAACTCCAAGGTGTTTAAAAGTCCT
Organism: Hibiscus tridactylites; assembly: GCA_958450335.1. Lineage (NCBI taxonomy): Eukaryota > Viridiplantae > Streptophyta > Magnoliopsida > Malvales > Malvaceae > Hibiscus > Hibiscus tridactylites. Next base: position 31,303,744 of record OY288266.1, read on the forward strand.
TGGGAGATTCTTGTTAAGGACACAAAGGTGGTTAAAAGTCCTTGTGTGGTCCTTGCCATGGTGTTTAAAAGTCCATGGGTCCATGGTGTTTAAAAGTCCATGGGGATAAGATCACAATGGTGTTTAAAAGTCCATGTGTGGATCTTATGAGAATTGTATCACTTGTTGCCAATATGACTTGTTATGAACTTGAAGCATGAGTTGCTTGTTAAAAGGCTTAAGAGCATGTTGATGTTACTTGAAGCATGATTTATAAATGAGTTTTATAAATGCATTATTGTATGGTTTTAAATGAGCATTCCTCACTAAGCTTTTGCTTACGCTCTCTCTCTTTTTTTTTAAAACAATAATGCAGAGCATTAGAGTGCATTGAGGTCAGCAAGGAAGGCAAGCAATCAAGTGGAAGCTAAGCTCAAGTATGGAATGGTTTCTTAACACTTTTACCTTTTGGCATTTGGCAATGGGGGACCCATGTGGATGTTTTGGGAGATGTTTTGAACTCCCTAAGTTTGTTTAATGTTGTTAATAATGCTGGATTTTGTAATTGGCCATTATGTGGTTGGTTTGGAGTTTTAATGCTTGAATGGCTTGCTAAGTAGGAAGTATGCCTTTAGATTTGGGGCTTTTCATATTTAATGCCATGATGATGATTGAATGATGCATTTATGTTCCTTACATGTTGAATGTCTTGCTGGTAAAGTTTGGTTGCATTTAGAGCATGGATGGTTGATCAATTGTGTGTTTTAACAGCCATTTTACTGCATTCTGTGCAGGCCGTATCGGAACGGCAGCTACCGTTTCGGAACGGGTGGCCTGTAGTAGCCCAGGCGTCCGAAACGGAAGACACTGTTCCGAAACAGAAAGCCCTCTGCCAGTCCTCGTTTCGGAACACGTTGCGGAACGGTCCCGCGTTTCGAAACAGGCTCTCCCTGTTTCGGAACACCTGACCGTTGGGGGCTGACATTGGCAGTTATATGTTTTGAAATGTTTGCATTTTGGTCCTGAATCTTGTTTGTGCAATTGCATGAGTTTGGAATGTCCGTTTGAGCTGAAATTTTGCAGAGAAGCATGAAACCTGATTAATTATAAGATGATAACTTTAATTTGGGTTGAGACCTTATAATTTGCAGGATTTACATTTTGGTCCCTAAAGTTGTAAATTGTTCAATTGGGTCCCTGTTCGATCTCTGATGATTATGATCTTTGAGCTTGCTGTTTGAATGATCATATCTAGGGTTAATATGCATCTAGACAAGTTTAAAATAAAAAAAGGGTCGTTAATCAAGGTTTACTTTCGAGTTGACTTTGGTTTTCCCCGTGTGACTTTCTTAATTCGGGTCAACCGTCTAGGCCGGGTTAAGGGGGTTACAGGTTTACTACTCTTCTAAGGAATTACCTGATGCACGGATTCCCTGTTTGGAATCAAGTCATCAAATTCTACAATGCTGCCAACCTACAGACTCGCATGAGAATCGATTCAGCAGCCAATGGATTGCTGTTGGACAAGGATCCAGATGAAGCCATGGTAGTATTAAAGAATTTGGCGAAGAATGAAGAGCAATTTCCCACATCAAGGAGAGGTAAACGAGTACTAGCTTCGAAGGATTACGAAGCCAATAATTCCTTAAAGACACAAGTTGCATATCTTACAAAGGCAGCAGAAAAATTGTTGAAGAAGGATTCAAAACATGTCTACTCTGTAGAAGAGGTATGTGAAACTTGCAGCGGGAATCATAATTCGGAAGACTGCCCGTTACAGTTAGAGGAAGGGATGTATGTTGGCAACTATAACAAGCAAAACTACAATTCCAATAATTACAATCCCAATTGGAGGAAAGACCCCAAGTTCTTATGGAGAAACCCAAATAATGCCCTGAATCCTCAAGTACAGAACACTCAAATTCAGGGGGCACCTAGACCTCTGACACGGCAGCAACCGCAACAGCAGTAGCAACAGCCGCCGGTAGCCACACCTAGTATACTGGAGCAGGCCTTGGCCACGTTTATGTCTCAGACAGGAACTTACATCGCAAATATGGATCACTTTGTTAAGAAGACTGAGTCGTTCATGGATAAAACAAAGATTCAAATGACTAATCATGAAGCTACTCTGAAATCACTGGAGACACAGATGGGTCGGGTTTCCCATCATATTAAGCCAAGGCAGAATGGAGGATTCCCTAGCGATACTGAGGTCGCTAGACAACCCACACATGAGCAGTGCAAAGCTATCACAACTAGGAGTGGGAAGCAATTACTAGGGCCAGAGAAGAAAGTTGAACCAGTAAAAGAACCAGCCCTAGAATCGGCTACCGCGAACACTGCCCCGATAGATGATAAACAGCCTACTACCGCTACACCTGTCACAATAGCAAAAGGGACAGAGGAGAAGGATGAAGAACCTAAGCCTCCTCAGATCCGAATGAAATGGGAAGGACGCATTGAAGATTATCGTCCTCCACCTCCTTTTCCACAGCGGGTACAAAAGCAGAAACAGGAGTTCCAGCTTAAAAAGATCTACGATATTTTTAAGCAGGTTCACATCAATATTCCGCTGTTAGATGCCATCAAGGAGATGTTCGGTTATGCCAAATTTCTCAAGGATGCTATGTCAAAGAAATCCAGACTTGGGGAATTTGAGACGGTAAAACTGACAAAAGGATGCATGACTATTCTGCACAAGCATCCACCCCAGAAAAAGAAGGATCATGGGAGCTTCATAATACTGTGCATAATCGGTGATAAATTCGTGGGTAAGGCACTTTGTGATCTATGTGCTAGTATTAATTTAATGCCAAAATCTGTATTTCAGAAATTAGGTATTGGACGAGAACGACCCACGACAGTTATGCTGCAGCTGGCAGACCGCTCTTACGTTCAACCAGAAGTGAAGATTGAAGATATTCTAGTAAGATTGGATAGATTTATTTTTCCTGTTGACTTTCTTGTTTTAGATTGTGAAGCAGATGAGAATGCACCAATCATCATGGGGTGACCCTTCTTAGCCACATGCAGATCACTGATTGATGTAGAAAAGGGAGAACTCACTATGAGAGTGAACGATCAAGAGATCAAGTTAAATGTTCTCCAAGCAATAAAACACGCTGATGCAGAAGAAGAATGCAAGGCTATCACGGAAGTAATCCTTGACCAACCCTGCATCAGGTCGGATTGCCATGACATCAAATTTGGCCACTGCCAAAGCAGCCATCGGGAAGACTGTCACGGTAGCGATGACGATAGCAACTCCTCAGATTCTGGCATATCTGACACTGAAGGTCATGAGGAGGTAAATTGGATAGGTAATCGTCCAGGTAAGTTATTCGAGCCCTTAAACTATACCTCGAATGAACATATCATCCAAAAGTCATCAACTGTAGAACCACCTGTTCTAGATCTTAAGCCCCTGTCAGGGCAGCTCAAATATGTTTTTCTTGGATTAAATGATATGTTGCCCGTAATCATCTCTTCCAAGTTGATGCAGGAACAGGAACAACAGCTGATAGGGATGCTGCAGCAGCACAAAAGGCTATTGGATGGACGATAGATGATATCCATGGCATCAGTCTGACACTATGCATGCACAAAATTCTCCTCGAGGATGATCATAAGCCGACCATTGATGCCCAGAGACGTTTGAATGATGCTATGCGAGAAGTGGTTCGAAAAGAAATTATCAAATGGCTAGACGTTGGGATAATTTATGCCATCTTGGATAGTAAGTGGGTGAGCCCGGTACAGTGCATTCCTAAGAAAGAAGGAATAATCATGGTGACCAATGAAGAAAATGAGTTAATCCCAACCAGGACTGTGACCGGTTGGAGGGTTTGTATGGACTACCGGAAGCTTAACAAAGCTACCCTGAAGGACCACTTTCCCCTGCCTTTTATTGATCAAATGCTTGATAGATTAGCGGGAAAGCCTTATTATTGTTTTCTTAATGGTTACTCAGGTTATAACCAAATAGCCATCGCACTAGAGGATCAAGAGAAAACGACTTTCACTTGCCCATACGGTACTTATGCCTTTAGGAGAATGCCATTTGGACTTTGCAATGCACCAACAACCTTCTAGAGATGTATGATGGTGATATTCTCTTACATGGTGGAGGATTTCCTAGAAATATTTATGGATGATTTCTCTGTCTTTGGAGATAATTTTGAAAGCTGCTTAGGCAACCTACAGAAAGTGCTCGAGAGATGCGAGAAAGCAAACTTAGTATTAAAATGGGAGAAATGTCACTTCATGGTGGATGAAGGGATAGTCCTAGGCCATAAAGTAAGCTACCGCGGCAGAGAAGTCGACAGAGCCAAGATTGAGGTGATTGAAAAGCTGCCACCTCCCACCACAGTCAAGGGAATTCGGAGTTTTCTGGGGCATGCTAGGTTCTATCGAAGGTTTATAGCCAATTTTTCGAAGATCACCAAGCCGCTATGCCACCTACTAGAGCAGAATCGTCCCTTCGACTTCAATGCTAAATGTACTGAGGCATTCAGAATTCTGAAAGAGAAGCTAGTAACAACCCCAATTGTACAACCACCAGACTAGAAGTTGCCATTCGAAATTATGTGTGATGCAAGTGATTACGCTATAGGGGCAGCACTTGGGAAGAGGAAAGACAAGCTATTTCACGTAATTTACTATGCTAGCAAAACACTCAACAATGCCCAAGTGAATTACACCACAACAGAGAAGGAACTGTTAGCACTGGTGTTTTCAATTGACAAGTTCTGATCCTACATACTTGGAACGAAGGTGGTGGTCCACACAGATCACTCTACACTGAAGTATCTGTTTGCTAAAAAAGATGCAAAGCCCATACTGATTCGTTGGATTCTGCTGCTGCAAGAGTTCGACATAGAAATCAAAGATAAAAGGGGGACAGATAACCAAGTTGCAGATCACTTGTCAAGATTAGAGATGGGAAGGAGTCTTCCAATAGACAAGACACACATACTGGAGACCTTCCCTGACGAGCAGCTGTTCGCTGCCACAAGCACTACCGCGACAGCCATGGCGGCAGGTAAATTTTCTGAACTCCCCTGGTATGATGATTTCGTTAATTATTTAGTTAGCGGAATATTTCCTCCTAATCTTAATTATCAAGCTAGGAAGAGGTTCCAAAATGATGTTAAGCATTATTATTGGAACGAACCTCTTCTTTTCAAAAATTGTGCAGATTAGATTATCAGGAGGTGTGTACCATAGGATGAGCAGGAAGTTGTGCTTCATCACTGCCATGCTTCACAATATGGAGGACACTTAGGTGGTAACAAAACTGCTGCCAAGGTTTTGCAGTCTGGTTTTTATTGGCCTTCACTAAGGATGCACAAGCATTCTACAAAAGCTATGATAAATGTCAACGGACTAGAAATATCTCAAGGAGACATGAGATGCCACTGTAAAACATCCTTGAAGATGAAATCTTCGACGTTTGGGGGATTGATTTCATGGGACCATTCCCAACATCATGTGGGAATATGTATATCCTCATGGCAGTGGACTATGTGTCCAAGTGGGTTGAAGCGATTGCCACGCAGAAAAATGATGCCAAGACCATTTAGAGATTTCTACATAAGAACATTTTTTCCAGATTTGGCATCCTTAAGGCGATCATCAGTGATGAAGGAAGACATTTTGATAATAGGGTAATAGCTGCTGCCTTAAAGAAATATGGTGTCAAACATCGAATCGCAACAGCTTATCACCCTCAGACCAATGGACAGGCCAAAATATCTAACAGAGAGGTAAAGAACATTCTTGAGAAGATGGTTAAACCAACTCGAAAGGACTGGTCCTTACACCTCAATGATGCACTTTGGGCATACATAACAGCATTTAAAACTCCATTGGGAATGTCACCCTACCGGCTGATTTATGGAAAAACATGCCATGTACCTGTTGAGATTGAGCACAGAGCATACTGGGTCATCAAGGCAGTGCACATGGACTTGGAAAAGGTAGGACAAAAGCGGTAACTTGACTTGAATGAGATTGAAGAAATTCGAGCAATGGCATATGACAACGCAAGGATTTACAAGGACAAGACAAAGAAGTGGCATGAAAAGAAGCTGCTGCCATGACAGTTCTACCTAGGGCAGCTTGTGTTGTTATTCAGCTCTAGGTTGAAACTCTTCCCAGGGAAGCTGAAATCTAGATGGTCCGGCCCGTTTCAAGTGGTGCAAGTTTTTCCTCATGGTGCCATCACGACCATATCATTAAAAGACGGGCACCAATTTAATGTCAACGGATAGATACTGAAGCATTATCAGGGGACTGAAGCCCCAAGAATACATGAAGTGGTTACTTTAGGAGATGCCCCTCCTGGCATCCATAATTTAACTTAATTTTATTTTAATATTATTTATATATATATATATATTTATTAGGTAATTAGAATTATTTTATTTTTAGGAATTAAGTTTTTCTTTTAATTGTTTTTAGGAAATAACGGAGACAAGGAGAGGAGAAGAAGTGAACTAGCCCACCATCTCACCAGCAGCCCAAAAGAGGAGCCTGTCGTCACAGCTGTCGCGACAGATGCGGGAAATACAGCCTGTCAACATGTTGTCGTGACAGACACGCAAACGCGTAACAGATGCACAGCAGACACGGAAACACGTGACAGACGCGTCAGAAACAACGTAACAGCTGGCCCCGTTATTCGCGTCTGTCGTTACAGCTCCAACGGGGAGCAAACTCTTCATCTATATAAACCATGTTTTACTATTCATTTTTCACTTCACTTTTAATCTCTCTACTTTCTTTCTCTCTAGATTTTCATTTGCTTTCATTTTTCTACAGTCTTTTGCAACTATGAGTACCAGAAACACTAGAAGGAGTGTTGCCTCAAGTTCTGCTACCGCAGCAGCCACTCCTAGCCACGACAGAATCCCAAACCGATTTTCCAACGCAGAGTCTAATGACCGTTACTACACCTCCTTTCAGAAAAAGGGATATGTGGGAGGAGAAAGGGTTCATCTACAGCAAACGAACAGAGAATCTCGAGCTCAAACCATTTATAGCCTGTAAGATCAGAGCACTTCATTGGCAGATGTTTGCTGAGCAACCTGAGGAGATGAACGTCACCCTGGTCAGAGAATTCTATACTGCCGTCGACAGCAGAGACGTGACAACAGTGACAGTTCGTGGTAAGGAAGTCCCTCTCGAGCTGGAGTACATTAACACCCTTTACGGACTCTACGTCGGCAGAAAGGAAGACGAGCATAAGAGGTTCGTGGAGAGCCTGGAGGCAGCAAATTATGATGTTGTCATGGTAGAACTCACCGAGGAAGGAACCCAATGGAATACAGACCCCAAACACCCAAGGACGGTGAAAAGAGTTGAACTCACCCCCGAAGCCAAACTGTGGAACGCATTCGTGAAAAATAGGATTATGCCCTCCTCACACAACAGCACAGTGGATCAACCAAGGTTAGCTCTCGTTCATTCAATTTTAAACGAGAGGCCTATTAATGTTGGTCGATATATTTGGCAAGGGATTTTGGATTGTGCATTGCGGCCATCGGACCCCTTGTTTTCCCCTACCTCATCACAGCACTCTGTCGTGGCCACAATGTCCCTGAAATTGCTGAAGATCTGAAGGTACGAGGAAAAGGATGGACGGAGAAAAACATCTTCAGTTTGATGGAGCTGAAAACTGCAACTTTAATCTCATGCTTCAACCCGTCTGCCGCGGCAGGTGAGCCGACAGAGCCCACCCAGACAGAGCATGCCGCCACAAAACAGAGGCAGCCCACCACAATAGCTCCCACACCAGACTCCTCCACCCAAATCCTGGCTACCCTGCAGAAAATGGAGGAACGACAGCTGGGCCTTATGAGCTTTGTCTGCGACTTCATAACAACAACGGTACATTTCATTAAAAGAAATTTAAATTTTCCAGATTTACTGTTTCCTGTTTTCCCCGATCATTATTTTTCTGCCCCCACCCCTGCCCCTGCTGCCACACCGAGAACACCTTCTGCTGCGTCCACACCAACCCCGGACACGACAGCTGCAGGTGGCAGCCACACTGCCACAACCTCTGCCAGGGGAGAAAAGAGAAAGGAGCCCCCGTCCGACCTCGACGAATTCATTGATGGTTTCTCCTCTTCCTCAATTTGGGAGGACTCTGATGGTGAGCCCTCTGTCAAGAGGAACTTGTCCAAAGAATTCACTCAGATGAAGCGGCAGAAACCCAACACCGGAGACGGACCATCCGGCCAAAGGAAGCCTGCCAGCAGCAGCAGTGGTAGTAGCAGCAGCAGCTCTTTCGAGGAGATTCAAGTGCTGGAGAAACCACCCCAGGTCTCACCTACTCGCATCCAGCCTCCGAGGGAAGCCAAGAAAAAGACTGCCTCTGCCTCTCCAAGCCATCTGCCGGCACCGACGATGAAGGTCACAGCCTGCCAGCGGATACAGATCAACAGCAGCAGCAGCAGCAGCAGCGATGACAACACTTAAAATTTAAGTTTTTTTATCTTATCTTTGATGTCTGCTATTTTGTTATAATTGTGATGTTGTTTTTATTTTTTGTTCTGCATTTTGTTATCATGCATTGAGGGCAATGCAACCCTTGAGTTTGGGGGTGGCATCCCTCCATTAATGAAGTGTCTTTATGTTTAGAAATTGTGTCTAAGTGTTTAGTTTATTTTTGCTTAAAAAACAACAAAAATGAAAAAAATGAAAATTGGCTTAAGTCTTTGAACTTCACTTACCTGCCACGACATATGATGTCGTGATAGTGCCTTTAGGAAATTTTAGGATATGTTTAGAGCCTTGCTATGATTCTACCCTGTAAAACACTCTTTGTGACTCTTATGCTTTTTAGATTACTTTAGTACACTGGAATATGAATGTTTACCCGCTTGAACTTGCCACTAGAGGTGCCTATCACTGGCTCTAGGAAAACAAGGAAAGAAAGAAAAAATATTCAGACTCAATAGCTTGCAAAACTGCCTTGCACTTATTTTAGGAGATTTCTTTTTGAGCTAAGTTAGAAAAAACTAAAGAAGCCTAAGAATTGCCTCCATAAAAAATTGAAAAGGCATAACCTCAAGTTTGTAGGCATAACTATTCTGGTATACTAAGGTAGTCTAGATGCATAAGTGTTCACAAACCTGCACACACTTTACAAGAATTATAGCATGGTTCCGAATGAATCCAGAAATGCCCGACAAGGTACTACTCTTGATAGAATACAAGTGGTAGGTAATGTAGAGTTCACAGATTTAAGCCAAAGAAAAAAAATATATTTTAGATTAAGTTAGGTAATATTTGCTTGAGGGTAAGCAAAAACTTGAGTTTGGGGGTGTGTTGAGTGTGTAAAAGTTATATACTTTACCCCCTATTTAACCCACATTTCTGCTGCATTCAAGCATAATTCATTGCATTTATGATAGATTTCATTCATACATCACAATTATATTAAATGGCACAGTTGCTACTGAAATTGGTTACTTTTGCAGGTAGCTGTTGTAGCAGACGCAAGGTAGTGGAGAAGTAGAGCTGGAACACAGGACTGCAGACGAGAAGAAGGATGCTGCCATGGTCGCTGCCGTGGCAGCCAATGACGACAGCCATGTTGAGGGGAAAAGTGAAGTGGAGCTCGACAGAAAGAGGAATTTAAGCTGGTCTGTCGTGGAGCACTCTTGTATTTTTTTAGCCCTAGATCAGAATGAAGGCCAAGCCCAAAGTTCAAGGAAGAAACTCCAAGCAAGGAAAGATGATGAATTAATGACATCTACTTTGAAGATTTAGTCTTTAATAGATTTATACTTTAATTTAAACTTGTATTCTTGCCATATTAGAAACTTGAACCCAAGGCCTATATAAAGGCATGTAATTCGACTTAAGGAAGGATATCTTACTCTCTAGCCATCTTCCCCTAAACCCTAGTCGCTTCCCCTTCTCATCATGTTCTAAACTTCCCCTAGGGCTAAGGGTTGATTCTGTAAAGTAGTTGCAAGGATTGCATTTGTTTTAGGAATTTTTATGTTCAATAAAATAGACTTCAAGTTTGCTTATTCTGGTTTTCAACATCTTCCAAGAGTATCGGGAGAGCATTGTGAGATTATACATTTACTTAATATTGGGAGAGTTAAGTATACGAAAGGAATAAGTACGGGTTCTCCAGTTTATGGTTGAACTATCTCAAACCTAGGGATAGGACGAGGTTAAGTGGCTAAGGAAGAATTCAACAACATCAGTGTTCATCTTTCGATTCACGCCGGGAGGTATCATCAAAGACATGTTCATCGACATACTTGGACCTAGGAATAGGACAAGGCACAACAGGGATTCTTGCCAAGCTTGAAGAACAGAGTTGTGTGATCGCTGCCTTGACAACAACAGATAGCTGCCGCCGCAGGTGCTGCCGCGACAGGAGCAACGACAGAACAGGAAGTCCTAGACAATTCGACACCTACACTACTGAGCAAATCAATATCGGCCCATTCTCTCTATCCTGATTTCTTTAATCCTTTATCTTCAGTATTCTTTAATATTCCCTTATAAACAATTAAAATTATCTTCTTTCTTGTGCATCAATTCAAGGTTAAGGCTATTTCCAGTCTCTGTGGATTCGACATCCGATACTTCATGTATCACTTTACTACTTGCGTCGTGTACACTTGAACTCTATTGCGATAGACTCTTTTACACGCAACAGCAAGTACATTATGCAACATAATATGCACTAGTTGTGCCTAACAAAAAATGAGTGCTAACCTTCCAAATTCGATACGGGCATTGCCCTCAATGCACAAAATAAAATAGAAGTAAAAAACAGAAAAATAAATACAATTAAGATAAAAAAACAGATAAAATAAAGAAAAGAAAAAAAACAACTCTAGAAGTTGGTGGAAGGCTGAGAAGAAGCTTGGGTCTTGGCGGCAGAGGAGGACGATGAAGATTAGATGACAAGGCGACGACCGGCAGATGTCCGGGCGGCAGACTTGGCAAGTGATATTTTTGTTATCCGCAGTGGATGGACTCTCTTAGGAGTGAGGCGAGGAGCTTCACTCTTTTCTGTCTCGGATTCTGACTCCTCTGTCTCCGACTCGGTGGATATGATGTGCCGCTTCCTTTTCCTGGTTGCCTCCTCCATTTGTTCTGCTGGAGGGTCTGTCGTCATGGGTCCTGCTGCTGCTGCAATCTGCTGCTCCACTTCATTGAACGGGGAGGTGTTGGCTACTGTTTTTGTTGTACAGGCTGGGGAGAGATGTTGTTGATGCCTCTTGGGAGTGTCTGCCATCGTGTTAGAAGCGGAGGTGGCAGAGTATGATGGGTAGTGCGTCGGACAGGGCATCTGGCGGCAGAAGGCGACGTGGCGGGCATCTGTTTCTAATGGTGTTCCTTCTCGGGGTGCAGCTGCGGCGGCTAGGTTGGCGGGGAAGGTTGGCCGGGTGGGGCCGTCATTGGGAAATTTTTGAAGGAGATAGGCCACAAAAGCCTATTGTACCTCCCCCACGTACTTCATGAATGTCAATTGCTGCTACTTTATCCTTTTGTTGTTGTCAATGAGAGTGCACAGCAGGGCAATGACTTCACTGCTCTGGGCAGCTTCAGTACTGCCTGGGGCGGCTGGTGTAGCTGGCTAGGCGGCGGAGAGCTGACTTGGAGTTATTGGTTCTGTCTTTTGGGCCTGCATCATCTGCAGGCAGACCTTTCTAGTCCAGCCTTTTTTGGTGGTTGTCATCTCATCGTTTGGATCGGAGGGAACGTTGAAGTTGGCACATAAGCCTGTGATTAGAGATGGGAAGTACAGCTTGCCCTTTGATTTTCAGAAACAGTTGTGGATCTCCTTGCAAATTATTTCCCCAATGTTGATTTGTCGGTTCATCGTGATAGAGTGGATGAGGGTGAGACGCAGCCTATCCACGGTGGAATTGTGGGAGGATGGCAGCAGACGTCGTTTTATAAAGGTGTTCCACAGCATCGGCTCGGGCAGCAATCGGCGGCGTTGGACTAAGCCGCCATGTTTTCCTGCCAACCAAGGCGTATTGGGTTCGCATAATCGGGCCTTTATTCTGTCGTAATTGGCAGCCGTCAGTGACTGCCTCCATTCTTTTTGTGGGTTTTCGTTCATCTCTAGTCTGTAGAAGTTGTTGATGGCGACAACGTTGAGCTTGATAGGCTCCCCTCGTACAAACACGAACGAAACTTCTGGGCGGGGTGGTCGGAATAAAATTCATGGACCATGGTGATGTTTGTCGCCTCCGGCTGTCGTGCGAATATCTCCCATTCCTTGCTATGTATTTTCTCGAACAGGGCAGGCTCAAGGCCAAGATCCCCTGTTTGATGTGAGTAGTGGAACCCTTGTTCCTCCCATATTGATTGTTTGGCGAACTGGGTTTTGTATCTCTTTGCATCATCATGGGAGAAGAAGCATTGGAATGTGGGTTTGGATTGGAATGTTGATGCCATGTGTGAGACGGTTTTGTTGTAATATGAAATTTAAAAAGACTGTTATGAGAATGAGAGCAGTGGATTCAAGAAGAGTTTAACAAGGAGATGAAAGTAAAGTAAATGAATGAGAGAGGTGAGGTTTAAATTGATGTTGTTGAGAGATGTTGTGGCGGCATTAAATGTCCAACGGGAAAGTTGTCTCGCGCACGTTACGGGTTTTCTACCAGTTACTCCTATAGCCGTTGGTAGCTAGTCGTTAGCAGTCAACTAGTCGTTACACGATTTCTGCGCTGGGCCGCCCTCACCTGTTATGGCGGGATGGTGGGCGGGCTCCTTGTTGGGCCTTTTTCTTGGTCCGACTCGTTTATTCCTAAAGCCTGAAATAAAAATAAAATTAATTAAATACTAAAAATAAATTCTGAAAAATAAAGATGTGGTGAATAAATTTAACTAATTTAAAATCTAATCCTAACCGAAAGAAAATAAATTGCAATAAATGAAATTCTATTCCTAAAACAATTAAATAAAGAAAATAAAAATTAAATTAATTAAGTTATGTTGAGAGTGCATTTGGGTGCATCTCTCAGACATAACCACTTCCTGAGGTGGTGTTTTTTGTCTTTCCCTCCTGAGGGGGTCCTCATGTTCTGTAAGGTGGTGTATTGTTGGGTCCTTCAACCTCCCCTTAGGTCTGTTGTGACAGCTGCTGCCTTGCTCTGTCTCAGTGCTGATTCTTGAGGCCTGAGCATCCGGGCATCCTTCCTTTTCCTTTACTGAGGGTTGTAACACATTTAGCTTGATGCTTTGATTGTCTACCCTCATGATCAGCTCCCCATGTTTCACATCAATTAGTGTTATGCCCGTTGCCAAGAATGATCGCCCAAGGATGATAGGGGCATTTTCATCGGCCTCACAATCTAAGATTAGGAAGTCTGCTGGAAAAATAAGGTTGCCCACTCGGACTAAGATGTTTTCGATCTTACCCTCCGGTTGTACAAATGAGTGATCAGCAAGTTTCATCATAATGGAGGTAGGTTTGGCTTGCCCAATACCTAGCTTGTCAAAAATTGACTTAGGCATCAGGTTGACGCTGGCTCCTAAGTCACACAGGGCTTTCGTTGCATGGTTGTTGCCGATTCTGCATGGTATGACAAAGCTGCATGGATCTGTTTGCTTTGGCGGCAGCTTGTTGTGCAGCATAGCCATGCACTTCTCTGTCACAGCTACGGTTTCGAACTCCCCAATTATTTTCCTCTTGGAAACTATGTCCCTTAGGTATTTTGCATAGTTGGGTATGTTTTGGATGGCTTCGATGAGAGGAATATTTATGTGCACCTGTTTCAGAATATTTAGGAATTTCCAAAACTGGTGCTCCTGCTTTTGTTGCTTTAAACGTTGGGGGAAAGGCGGCGGCATGCGAATGTTCTTTATACGCTCTTTGCATGGGAACTTTGTATATGGAGGATCATATGCCTCAGGGCTGTTATCGGTCTCATCTGCCAGAGTGGGTGGTGTTGATGCTTCCGCGCAGGCACTTCTTTTTGTGTTGGTTGTTCCTCTTATGGCTTTTCCATTCTGGGTTCATCCAACTGTTTCCCACTTCTGGTTGATATGACTTTGCATTGCTCATACGTGGGTTTAGCTGCTACCTTTGTGCTGCTGGATGTTGTACCCATTGTCCTGCTGCTTATGATCTCTGTGAATTGCCCAAATTGGGTCTCCAGGTTAATTATTGCAACTTCCTGGTTGTTCATCCTCATCTCAGTCATGTCCATAAGTGACTCAGTTTTATCAATAAATTTATTAGTACGAACAATAAAATCATTGATTCTAGACATAAAAGTGTGAAGAGTTGCTTCTAGTGAATTATTGTTTTATGGTTTTTGAGCTTGTTGTTTGGACTGGTTCTGCTGGTAGCCTCCATGTTGCTGTTGTGGATTGGCAGCAATTTTCGGATTGCTCCAGGAGAAGTTTGGGTGATTCCTCCATCCAAGGTTGTACGTGTTCGTGGCAGGCCTGTTGTTCCTCTCGTATCCTCCCATGAAATTGGTAGATGCGGTATATTTGGAGGAATCGTGGTTGCCCCCACACTCGTTACAAATTGGCTCTACAGCCTTGGCCTCATAGACTTTTCCAGTGGGTTTTACCATGTTCATGACCAGCTTTTTCGGTTTGTCGTGGCGGGCATTGACAGATTCTTAGGCTTCTACTTCGTTCACAATAGTTGGCTGCCTAATGCCGCCTCGGCGGACTGTTGGGAACTTATAGTCATTTTTGGTGGCTTGATTCAGGATTCGCGGTGCCTCCTCTGGTGGTCGGTTGAGGATGATTTTGTTGGCTGAGGCATCGAGCATCATTCGAATTGGGTAGTTTACCCCGTTGTAAGACATCGACACATGCGTCCAAGCCAGGAAACCATGAAGCGGGCAGTTATTGAGCATATGTTGGTACCGCTCCCATGCTTCATACATTGGCTCGTCATCCCCTTGTCGGAAGGTTGTGATCTCGTTTCTCAATATGTCTGTGACGTTAGATGGGCTGAAACAATCCAAGAAGTCTTTGCACAGCTCCGTCCATGCATTGAATGACCCTGTCGGCTGGTTGTTCGACTACTGCTTCGCTCTATCCCTTAGTGAATAGGGGAATAACCTCAGCCTTAGCATGTCTTGGTGGACTGCGTGTATCTTGAAAGCTCTGCATATATCTAGGAATCCTCTCAAGTGTTGTCGAGCATCTTCTGTGGCAGTCACTCCAGAATGCCCCAAGGTGTTGATCATATTGAACATCACGGGCTTTAGCTCAAAGTGATCCACTTCAATTTCAGGTTGTATCATAGTCGGATCAAACCCTCTGAAATCATGCTCCAAGTAGTCCCTTGTGGTTCGAACATACTGTGGCTGCTTGGGCGGAATTGGGGGTTGTTGCCTAGGTGGAACTTGCTGCTGCTCTCTGGGCAGCGGATCTTTCTACCCATCCCTGCCGTTCCGAGCATCGTTGGCAGGGTTTTCGTCAATGTTGTTTACCATGGTTGCCTTTACTTTTCCATCTTCCTTGGCTTTCCAGAGGGCTTCTCTAACTTCTTTCTTGAGTTTTCTTGCTCTTCGTTCGATCTCGTCTATGTAAATGATTTCACCCTTTGGATTTGCTCTGGCCATGCACTGGCAAAGAAAACAGTAAAAAAATATTTTTTTCGAATAAAAATAATAAAAACTAAAAATTAAATGCAAATAGAAATAAAAGTGCAAAAATAAAAATGAATTTTACTGTTGCCAATCCCCGGCAATGGCACCAAAAACTTGTAGAGCGTTTGGGTGTTCTCTAAATATGAGCGCAAGCGCACACTCTTGTCAAGTTATAGTATATAAGATATCGTCTCCCACAGGGATTGGACAGATCAACTCAAATTGTGATTCCTATACAAGGAAAATTAAATGCACAAATAAGTTTAGTTTGTTTAAGAGGAAAGTAAATAAACACAAGTAGATAAAGAGAAGAGATTAGATCGATAGAATGGGCTAGGTTATGCTGCTGAGTAGTGTGAAACTGCGTTGAATATGTTAAGTTGCTATGCGTTGCGAGACTTTACTGCCTCGGCGGAGGATGGCAGATTGGCTGCTTTGCCACTTTCGCTGCCTTAGTAGTAGAACAGACGAATGGCTCGGTGGCAAACTCGGTAGTCCTTCAAGGCTCGGCAAAGCGCTTCGATAATGATCCCGCTTATGTCTAAGTCAGAATGTTTTTGTTGCCCATTGCAGATAATACCCGTCGCAGTGTGAATCTTGCAAAGACAGCAACCTTGATTCGTTCTTCTTTAGCCGCCTTAAATCCTAATCTATGTCTAGGCTGGATTGATCAACACTTGATTAGAGTGAGGATCGTACTTACCCCTTTCGTGACTTCGACTCTCTCGATACCGAACAAATGGATAGTTAACAACTAATCTTTCGAACTTAGTTGAAAACTATGAAGAGCATGGAATAAGCAAACCTTGAAGTTTTATTGCAAAAACAAACTTAATTCCTAAACAACCATTCTCACACTAGTTTACAACATAACCCAAACCCAAAAGAGAATTTAGAACATAATTGGGGGCAAGAAAACCTAAACTATGCCTAAGGGAAAACCTAAGCTCTTTTGATGTACAAAATATGTCGAGTATATATAGGAATTAGCTAGGCCAAGTCCTTCTTGGAGTAAAAGTCTTCAAAGTAGCTTTTGCATTAAATGCAACCTTTAATTCTGACTTCTTTGAGTTGAATATGGACACCTCTTCGTTGCCTTGCACCACAAGTTATCTTGAACTCCTCCTTCGTCGGCTCTGTTCGCTACTCCAGGCATCAGAAAATTGAGTGAATGGTATCGTTGGAATTAGGATTTTCAGCTCTACAGATCGCACTCCAGTTTTCCAAGTCCTTAGCATGCTACCTTAGGCGGCATGTATGGCGGCGACGGCTACTCGGCAATAGTTGTCTCTGTCTGGAACTGCATCAGTACAACTCCTTGGTCTACTGCCTCAGCATCACGTCCTCAGCTCCTCTCTCCTTCTACCAGCTTCTAGTACCTGAAAACTAAACTAAAAATACGCCTTTTCTTTACCAAATAAAAGATAATCAATAAAAGCATGACAAGGTAAAGAATACTGTAATATGCAATGCATGGACCTAATTATGCCTAAAATGTACTTAAGAACAACAATAATATGAGATGGAATCGCACAAAATATAGAACGCGGAACTTGAAACTAGCATAACTCACTCGAACAGGTTTACCCGAACCTCTTAGCCGAACCCAACTAACTTCTAAGCCCAAAATCGGGGCGTTACAATGGAACGCGGATTCCTACGCCTCGCCAAATCAATGAATGGTCTATTTCTTCCGCCTCATCAATATAACCAATATCAAAAATAATCTCTCCACCTCGCCAAGTCAATATAGGTCGTAGCCTTAGGACCGTAGTCCACCCGTACACTAAGCTCATGAATTCTATGACATGCCAATTGTATCCAATGTCCTTCGAATCCAAGTTCCGGTGACAATATCATTTATCAATGTTCAATGAAAATTACAATGTTCAATGTTTCCAATATCCTTATCAACAAGCAATGTTCCAATATCAATGTTCTATAGCAATAACAATAATGGCGGCAATGTTCAACGATCTCAATGACAATATCAATAGCCGATGATACATTTTCAATGTTTCGATAACAATAACTATGTTAATAGCAATACACGATGAAAACGACAATATCAATGTCCGGTATTCAATGCTATACTTACCTATGCTTACCAATGTATCCACTTAATGATTTGATGCAACATCCCTTAGCCAATTGAGTTAACAATGATAAATTTGATAGCATTGAAATCGGGAAAGGCACCTAGCCTAATCCCGAGACTCTGACTACACTCATCTTGATAATTTGAAGCTCTTGCGAATCTTGGATGGTGATTCCTTTGTTCCTATCTTTCAACGGTGATGGTGGATGATCTTTCTCCACTTCTTGAGCTAGGTAAACAATAGGAAATTATTAAGACAACATCGATATCGATGTAACAATATCAAAAGTAATATTTAAACTCGATGTAAACAATATCTATCGAATATTCATGGATTGAAGTCTTGAGAATCCTATTATACTTAGACAATCAAAACTTCAACTAGAAATCAAACACTATATATCCATGGAATCACCTAATTGTTTGAGGGCTTGGACTTACCCGATCACTAGCTATGATTCGATATCAGTGGATTGAAGAAAACTCAAACTTTCGATAAACACCAATGGAGGTGTGTGCTTCAAGGAAGAAGAAAATGAGATCGAGGTGCTAGTTTAGTTTAAAAATCGGGTAAGCTTCTCTAATCCCTTTTTTCTTTAATTTCATATAGCCTTTAAGGTTTCCTTAAAGTGAAGGAACTCAATCCTAATCAACCACATATGTGGTGATTTTATTTGAGGAGGGGCTAATCGTAAGATTAGTCCCTCAACTCTTGTCCTTTTATGGTCTTGCCCCCCAAAACTTTCAATTTTCCAAATTTAACCACTAAGAGGCTTTCAATACATTTAATAAGGTCCATAAACAATAAATTGACTCAATCAGAGTCCAATATCATGAAATTGACCTCGTGGTCAGAGTCAATACTATATTTGGACCTTTAGATATAGGGTTTCTAATCACCGGAACCTAATTCTCACTAGACCAGTTTTAGGGATATTACAACTCTTCCCCCTTACAAATTTTTACCTGAACTGAAGAGATGTGAATATTGCTTCCTCGTTGTCACCTCTAGTTCCCAGGTAGCCTCTTCAATAGAGTGGCTTTTCTAGAGCACTTTGACTAATGATACAGATTTGTTGCGAAGCCTCTTGACTTCTTTTGCAAGGATCTGAACCGGTTCTTCTTCATAGGATAGATTAGGCTGAATCTCAACTGACTCAGGCTCAATATATGTGAAGGTTTGGATCAGTACTTCTGGAGCATTGACATGTGGAATACATCATAGATTTTGCTCAATTCTGAGGGCAACGATAACTAATAAGCCACATGGCCAACTCTTTTAATAACCTCAAAAGGTCCAATAAATCGGGGACTCAGCTTCCCCTTATTGCCAAACCTCAGAACTTTCTTCCACGGTGAAAATTTAAGGAAGGCTTTCTCGCCGACTTCATACTGAATATCTCTTCTCCTAAGGTCGGTATAGGCCTTTTTTGGTCAAAGGCAGCTTTTAAGCGATCATGGATGATGGTAACCTTTTCTTCTGTTTCCTGAATTAGATCAAGGCCTAACATTTTGTCATCGCTGAGTTCAGACCAACACAATTGAGTTCGACAATGCCTACCATACAATGATTTATATGGTTACATCTTGATAGAGGTTTGGTAGCTATTGTTGTAGGCGAATTCAATGAGAGGTAGAGATTTCTACCATGATCCGCCAAAATCAATGATGCATGCACGCAACATGTCTTCTAAAATCTAGATTACCCTTTTAGATTAGCCATTAGACTGAGGGTGAAAAGCAGTGCTAAGATTGACCCTAGTGCCTAAAGCTTCTTTCAATGTTCTCTAGAATCGAGAAGTAAATCGTGGAACTCCGTGGAGTCGGATAACTTTATTAATATACAAGTCAACCAATTTTGGAAGATCGTAGTCTATTCTAACTACTATGAAATGTGCCGACTTGGTGAAACGGTCCACAATGACCCAAATGGCATCGTATTTAGTAGGAGTCAAAGGTAAACCACTAAAAAAGTCCATAGTGATCTTCTCCCACTTCCATTGCGGTAGATCAATGGGTTGCAATAATCCAGTAGGAACACGATGCTCAGCTTTAACCCGTTGACAAGTGAGACACTTGGACACGAAGTCAATTATGGCTTGCTTCATGGCTTGCCACTAATATAATTCACAAAGGTCCTTATACATCTTCACAGACCCCGGATGAATCGAAAACAAACTTTAATGGGCTTCCTTAAGAATATCATCACAAAGTGATTCATCATTGGGCGCACAGACCCGATCACTAAAACATAAGAGTCCTTCAGAATTGATTTTGAAGTTCGGATCATCTTGAAGCTTAGAGGCAATGGGTTGGAGTTCGGGGTCTTGATCTTGCAATGTCTTGATCCTTGAAACAAGAGTAGACTAAACTTGAAGTTCAGCTACGAGAAAATGATGTTTTCGAAGTCGGAAGTGAGCATTAATAGCTCAAGGGGCTACAAAACAATGATTTGCAATGAGCCACATTGTTATTCGATGCATAGGGTTTCACATTTAATGACAATACTTACCAAAAAAAGGTTTGCGGCTGAGTGCATCAGCTACAACATTGACCTTGCCCGGTTGGTAATCAATGACAAGATCGTAATCTTTAAGGAGTTTCATCCATCTCTGTTGCCAAAGGTTCAACTCCTTTTGAGTCAAAATGTACTTAAGGCTTTTATGATCGATGACAAGATAGCACTTTTCTCCGTAGAGATAGTGTCTCCAGATTTTCAACGCAAAAACAATCGCGGCTAATTCCAGATCATGAGTGGGATAATTCACCTCACGAGGTTTGAGTTTCCTTGAAGCATAGGCAATGACTTTGCCTTCTTGCATCAATACACATCCTAACTCGAGACGCAGTGTATCACTATAAACTATGTAGTCTTTTATAGACTCGGGTTAGGTTAGGACCGGTGCATGAGTTAACACTTGTTTCAACTGATCAAAACTTCGTTTTGTTCCTTGTCCCAAACAAATGGAGATTCCTTCTGCAATAACTTAGTCAATAGAGCTGCAAATCCTTTGACAAATCTCCTATAATAGCAAGCAAGACCAAGGAAACTTCTCACCTCACCAATATTCTTCGGTGGATGCCAATCAAGGACGGCTTGAATTTTCTCCGGGTCTAATTGGATGCCCGAAGTTGATACAATGTGCCCAAGGAAGGCAACTTTGGTAAGCCAAAACTCACATTTAGAGAATTTGGCAAACAACTGCTTTTCACGGAGAGTTTGAAGCACAATACGAAGATGATCATGATGTTCTACAACATTCTTGGAATAGATTAGAATATCATCAATTAATATCACTACAAATTTATCGAGATAGGATCTAAATACTCGATTCATCAAGTTCAGAAAAGCTTTCGGTGCATTGGTTAGCCCAAATGGCATCACCAAGAATTCGTAGTGACCATATCTTGTACGGAAAGCAGTTTTGGGTACATCACAGTCTTTAACTCTCATTTGATAATATCCAGACCTTAAATCAATCTTAGAAAACACAAAGGCATCATTGAGTTGATCGAACATGTCGTCTATCCTTGACAATGGGTACTTGTTCTTGATGGTTACCTTGTTTAACTGTCGATAGTCGATGCATAATCTCATGGAATCATCCTTCTTCTTCACAAAGAGAATCGGAGCTTCCTAGGGCGAGGAACTCGGTTGAATAAAGACTTTATCAAGTAAATCTTGAATATGGGCTCTTAATTCCTTCACTTCAACGGCTGCCATTCGATAAGGTGCGATGGAAACTGGGGCAGTTCCAGGCTGCACTTCGATACTAAACTCTACTTTATGAATTGGAGGTAAACTCGGATGTTCATTAGGAAATTCACACACAGTATCAATATATTGTAATTGAGGTTCGTCCTTGGCTTCCATGGTCAAAGCATACAACGAAAGACTTCGGGATTGCATTAAGACAATACTTTCCTTGCCAAGGCCTCAAAGATACAATTTCCTCTTGCTACAATCTACCAAAGCTTGATGCTTACTAAGGCAATCTAAGCCTAGTATAATATCAAACTCATGGATCAGTAGGACCATTAAGTCAGCCGGAAATGGAATCCCTTGAATCATCAAAGGACAATTTTTGGCACAAGGTTCATAGAGACACAATCACCTAATGGATTTGTGACGGGGATTCTCGATGCTATGGGTTCACTAGACATTATATGATTCTTAATTAACTCAGTACTTGTGAAGGAATGTGTAGAACCAGGATCAATTAATACGTATAAAGAATGGAGGTACAATTCAATAGTACCTGCAATAACATCAGTCTCATCATCCTCCTCACAGCTCCTAACATGGTACATCTGAGCAGATGCTTTTGATTCTTGCATGTTGGTTGGTTTTCCTGTGCCACTGGGTTTCCCTGTAGCTCCTAAAAACTCTTGACATGATCCATTGCCTCGAAAGGACTGAGCAGGGGAGGCGACAATTGTCGGTGTATCTGTAAACTTGGTAGCACCATGAGGGCAATCACGAATAAAATGACCTTATTCACCATAATAGAAACATGCTCTAGTATACTTGCGACATTGACCTGTTGGACGCCGTTTTTTGGCAATAGTTGCAAACTGGATTCTGTGAACTTCGATTCGAACCACCAATACTTTCAACGGAAGCAACTTTGGCAAAAGATTGTGTTACGGCCAGAGGCCTCTCAATATTTCCAGAACAGGAGAACTGTAAATATGTATTCTGCTTGGGACCTTGATACTTGCCCTTCTTGTTCCACTTTGGAGGTCGAGAATCATATCTTAACCTCTTCTCAGACTTGCCGGATCCACCGGCTCTTTGAGCTCATTGTGCTGCTTCAGTAGCTTTAACCCAATTCACCAAATCCTGGAAGTTGGTAATACCCAAAAGCAGTGAACATAGGACGGAGCTCATCGCTAAGCCCGACAATAAACATCATGCATTTATCTTCCTCTTTCTTGATGTATTCAGCACCATATCGACAATACTTGCAAAAGTCATGGATGTATTGCTCAATAGGTCAGCCACCTTGTTTTAGATGGAGGAAGATGTTGCGTCTTTCTGCGAGGTAGTACTCGTTAATGTACTTTTTTCAAAATTCTTAAAGAAAGAACTCTTAAGTGACCGTTTCTTCAGAAACAGTAAGAATAATGGTCTCCCACCACTACAATGCTTCATCGGCTAGCAATTCAAGGGCGCACTCCAGCTTGTGCTCGTTCGAGCACTGCGGTTTTTTATTTAAGACCCTTAGCATGTTGTGCAGCCAATATTCCGTAGTCTCAGGATTGTCATCATCCTGACCAATGAAACTATAGGCCTGGAGTGATGACAGCTTATCAATAGGGGCCCAAGTATACTAGACAACAGGTGCAGCTGGTTGCACGGGAAGTTCAGCTCTCATCGAGGTCACAAATTGTTTGAACATGTTAGTCATATTCCAAAAACACTATGCATGTGCATTAGGCAATATCGGCTTAATATTTGGGGTAGGGGATTAGGTGGATTCGATGGTTCTCCCCCTACTTCCTCGTCATGAGTCGAGGAGCTGGTAGCATGCTCGTTTATATGAGCTTCGTTAGTCTCAGACATATCTATAACATAAAGAGACCGGATTAGTCGACAAGTCACAGTATACACAATATACAACTCCTAGGTGGCAAAGTAACACAATAACAATGCAATAGACTTCGATTTAGTTCTAGAATCAACTAAACTCTAGCTCTGATACCATAAACGTAACACCCTCTTCCCGGTTTGGTAAGAAACCAATTCGAAAAGTGTTACCAATGATCAATACGACGATTCAGTGCAATAATTTTTATTCAATAATCGATACAATACTATGCAATACAATGTCATATTGATAGGTGTAAGCAGTGATGCGATACAGAACTATATTAGTCAGATTTATGGCCAATTTTTAACTTTTACAACCTTTAGGAACTAAACTGTAAGTTCAGTATTTTAGGGGTCCATTCTTGTAATTAACATTATAACAATGAAATTCATGCTACACAGTGTCCATGTAAATTTTCAGGTTAATTGGAGTTCAAATACCCAATCAATTAAACTATAAGGGATTTAGTGACTGTTATGTAAACAATGCAAAGTTGTGTTCAATGTCTTTTAACAAAATTAAGTACTACCGTACCGATATACATGGGACTGTATCAGTAGGCTATGCCTAATTTTAGAATTCTAGAATCAAATACCACAAGACCGTATCGATACAGCTTGAGCCGTATCGGTACGGGCTAACTTCGTTGACCTTGTATCGGTACGCCTTAAGTCCGTACCGACACCATTTTTGCGACCAAATTCAGAAGCCATTTTTCGTATCGATACGCACTATGATGTATCGATACTCTCCTTTTGACCTAGGTTGACCTGACCGAGTATGCAAGGTCGTATCGATACACCATCACTGTATCGATACACCTTGCACTGTAATAACATATTTTAGCTAGTTTTTATTCGAATTGACCTATCTAACAAAATCCAAACACGATAAAACTTTACCAGCAAGATTTAAACACTATAATCAACTAGCATGTCAAATTGTAAGGCCATTCGAATCCATTTACTAAGATTTCACATTTATGAGCCAATTATGTTATTTTTACCATTTTAAAACCACTTCAAAAAGGTCATTTAGGGTCTTTAGCGATATTACAAACCATCCATAGCATACCCATACCAAAAAGGGACATAAATGAATAGTTCAACTACTTTGCCACCATTCTCAGAATTTATAAGGACAAAACACATTACTTGAGGCTCGTAGTGACTTGTCAAATATTTCGTTTCTCCGATCTCTTCGTTGATAAACTCTTTAACCTGAAATGCATGAAATGAAATGCATTAGGCATACTTTGCCTAGTGAGGTAGTCATAAATGATATAAAAATCAACAATATGCATTTCGATTCGTGAATTTAGCAATATCAATGCTATGAGTCCATAGTAACAATGCAATTTTCAAGTTCAAAAATAATATCTTCATATTTCAATATTAACCTTGGATCGAATTCGGATAGTGGATATGCGAATTCCTACGCCTCGCCAAATAAATAAATGGTTTATTTCCTCCGCCTTAACAATATAACCAATATCATAAATCATCTTTCTGCCTCACCAAGTCAATATAGGTCGTAGCCCTAAGACCGTAGTCCACCCGTACACTGAGCTCATGAATTCTATGGCATGCTAATTGTATCCAATGTCCTTCGATTTCAAGGCCCGGTGACAATATCATTTATCAATGTTCAATGACAATTACAATGTTCAATGTTTTCAATATCCTTATCAACAAGCAATGTTCCAATATCAATGTTCTATAGCAATAACAATAACGGTGGCAATGTTCAATGATCTCAATGACAATATCAATAGTTGATGATTCATTTTCAATGTTTCGATAAAAATAACTATGTTAATAGCAATGCATAATGACAATGACAATAACAATGTCTGATATTCATTCGATGCAATACTTATCGATGCTTACCAATGTATCCACTTAATGGTTCGATGCAACATCACTTAGCAAATTGAGTTAACAATGATAAATTTGATAGCAATGAAATCGGAAAAGGCACCTAGCCTAATTCTGAGACTCTGACTACACTCACCTCGATAATCTGAAGCTCTTAAGAATATCATATGGTGATTCCTTTGTTCCTAGCTTTCGACGGTGATGGTGGATGATCTTTCTCTACTTCTTGAGCTAGGTAAACAATAGGAAATTATTAAGACAACATCGATATCGATGTAACAATATCAAACGCAATATCTAAACTCGCTGTAAACAATAGCTATCGAATATCCATAGTTTGAAGTCTTGAGAATTTTATTTTACTTAGAAAATCAAAACTTGAACTTGAAATTAAACATTATATACCCATGGAATCATATAATTGTTTGAGGGCTTAGACTTACTCGGTCACTAGCTATGATTCGATATCAATGGATCGAAGAAAACTCAAGCTTTCAATAAATACCAATGGAGGTGTGTGTGCTTCAAGGAATAAGAAGATGAGATGGATGTGCTAGCTTAGTTTAGAAATCGAGTAAGTTTCTCTAACCCCTTCTTTCTTTAATTTCATATAGCCTTAAGGTTTCCTTAAAGTGAAGGAACTCAATCCTGATCATCCACGTATGTGGTGATTTTAATTGAGGAGGGGCTAATCTCAAGATTAGACCCTCAACTCTTATCTCTTTATGGTTTTGCCCCTAAAACTTTCAATTTTCCAAATTTAACCACTAAGCGGCATTTGATATATTTAATAAGGTCCATACAAAATAAATTGACTCAATTAGAGTCCAATATCGATGCAATTGACCTCATGGTCAAAGCTAATACTATATTTAGACGTTTAGATATAGGGTTTCCAATCATCGAAACCCAAATCTGACTAGACTAATTTTATGGATGTTACAGTATTCCTGTCATTTCTTGCCTTGACATTTCCGAAATTAGATCATTAACATACATAGCCAGATTTAAAGTATAGCAGTCTTACCAATTATTCTTGAATCAATGAAGTTCTTACAGGCCAATCATCTTCCTAACTGGACACTTCAGTCTTATCTGGATTACTACCCTTTCTCCGTAATCAATTAGACTTTAACAGAAATAACCATATGCATAACATAATCATGCAAGCATTTACAATATACCATTATGTTTCATAAAGCATATATGAGGCAGTAATGTATTACCTTTAATCCTTGTTATATCGGTCAACCATGATACTCCATTTGATTACTCTCTTGAACCCAAATTCGATGTTCCTCAACATCTCGTATTCAAGGAACTGTAAATACCTTCAATTATACAAATTCCAATTTCAGTCCTTATTCACATTACTCTTAACTGGATAATTAAATACATATACAACTTCGAGTTCAAGGTAAAATTTGGAGACTTTCGGGTCAGAATTTTGCAAAACATGCTTCAAAAACGGACTCAGGATGTCGAAAAACATAAAGTAAGCGTTTTCGAAAAAAGTTGACTTTTTGGTCAAAGTCAACGCTAACACTAGGAGTCAAAGTCAACACTAACGTCATGCTGGCGTCGTCGGCCTAAGTCAACACTGATGTCAATAGTCAAAGTCAACACTAACGTCATCAATCAATTCGGTTGACTCGAGCGAGTTAACTCACTGAATTGACTCCAATAGGTTGACTCGGTCCGAGTCGGGTATGGGTCAAACGGGGTCGAGTCGGATCAACTCGTGTCAGATCAACTCGGGTCGGGTCAAATATACTGGTTCGGACTCAAGTCACTTTCCCCGATCAGAAACTTGTCGGCAGTAAGGGTGTGCAAATTCGGATATCCGATCCGATCCGAAAATTCAGATATCCAAAATTTCGAATACCTAAAGTAGTTATTCATATCCGATCTGAAAAAAACACCAGGTATTCGAATATCCGATATGAACAGATTACTTATTTTGCCCAGAATTAATCTCATTTTTTTAAAAAAATTGAAAAGTATTCTGATATAAAATTAAAAACATTCAAGAATTCTAAATTAAACAATTAAACAAGTTTTACTAAAATAAACTATTAAAAAATAACAGTAGCAAATGATGTTGGTTGCTGCCAATTTTAAAACAAACACAAAATTGTCAAATAACAATTGAGCAGTAACAAATGATGTTGCTATAATAAAATAAAATATATGAGAACTAACATAACAGTTAACACAGCCCCAACACACATAACTAAATATATAAGACTATAAAAGTCTCAAGTCAACAACACAATGAAATATCTTAATTCTAAGTTCTAAGTTCCAAATTTTAGAAATCATCTAAAGTATTAATTGTCTAATCAATTATGATGCCTGGTTGCTCCAAAGTTAGATTCTTCATGCCTACAACACAATGAATTAAAATAAAGTAAAATTAAAACAAGCATTTATGTTTAAATATTAAATAAACAAAAATAAAACAATTAAAACTAAACTAGCCTTCTTCCAATTCTTCCAAGGCAAGTAAACCTTCTTCTATTATAAGAGGTGGTCGAGAAGTGTGTAACCAATCTTGAGTGAAAACAAGTGCTTCAACCATTTTGGAGTCAATGAAGTACGAAAAGAATCAAGAACGCGACCTTCTGTACTAAAAGTCAACTCGGAAGCTACGGTCAAAATGGGTATGACAAGCACATCTTTAGCCATCTTATAAAGAATGGGGTATCACTTTGGTTGATCTCTCCACCATTACACGATTTCAAAACTTGAAACATGCGGTTCACAAGCATCTTCTAAATACTTCTTGTTGAGTGGATCGAAAGATCGATATGAACCAAGAGGGGTGAACTGGATTTTTAAGGTTTGTGTGGTGGAAATTGCAAATTAAAAAGATTGACAAGGAATTTTAGAGTGGTTCAAGTTCCAAATGAACTCTACATCCACTACCTTAGCTTCACTAAGGATTTGCAACAATTCCACTAATTGTTCTTCCCCTTTTCTAGGCTAAGGAGGCAACACTTACAATTTTCGGTTAAATTTTCTACCCAAAATTTAACCCAATCCTCACACAAAGATAACAAAGAGTTTGATGGCTAAGATAGTATCTCTCAATACAAATTGTAGCCCAATTACAAGCACTCAACCCAATTGAAAAGGATAAGAATTAAAATTACAATTGTGGTTTCTAGACAATATGGGATTTTAGCACAAATGCTTGGATTTGATGTATGGATATTTGCTTTTTGGATCAATAGTTGTTGCTGGAGCTTTTAGAGGTCCCTTTTATACCTTCTTATTGATTTCTAGCCGTTGTGGTTGTTGCATTCTTCAATAGAGCCGTTGGGGGTGTTATCTCACCTACATAAATGCAGTCTGCAACCACCCGTTTCGGAACGCGGGGACCTGTTTCGAAACGGACCAAAATAGAAATAGTCGTTGGGGTGCATTTAAGAGCCCGTCTCGAAACGTATTGAAACCGTTTCGAAACACTTTTGCCACTGTCAAGGGTCGTTTCGAAACAGCTTGAGCCCATTTCGAAACACCCTAACGGTTTCCAAAAAATTAGTTAAAAACATTGTAACGGTTATAATTTTCAAACCAAAATGAAGAACCGTTTCGAAACGCTTGAAGCCGTTTCGATACGGGTTCATATGTTCTAAAGCCGTTTCGATACGCGTTTCGGAACAGGGGTTGGCAGTGATGAAACCGTTTCGAAACGCCATAGGCCGTTTCGAAACAGGGACTTGAAAAACATTGTTTCGGCTTTAAACACTTAGAAAAATATTTGAAAACTTTAGTTTTTAACTTTGGCATATTCTTGAAATCATATAGGGATGTTTGAGGACTTAAAAATTCGTTTTGACATTTTCAATTTAGTCCTTAGGTTTTTAATTATATCAAAATTAAAACATCGGTTTCACAATCTCCTCCTTTTTTATATAACAAAACCAAGGTTAGAATTTTTAAGAGTTTTGAAAATTTTGAACACATTTTAACTCCCCTTAATTTAAGATAGGTTTTTAAAGTTTTAAAAAAAAATTAACTTTAAAATTCAAGTTTTAAAGCTTAAAAACACTTTAAACATTTAAAACGAATTTTTGTTTTGGCTCTTAAATTTCTTCTCCCCTTTTTTGTTAGATCAAAAGTAATAAATAAGGCTCATAGAGAAGAGAAAGGATTAGTACCAATAAGCATTAAATAATAAGCAACAATAATATCAATTCATAAAATTAAAATATCCAAAGCATAAATCAACATTAAGTTCAAAATAGAATCCCAAATAATATCAAAAGCATAGGTTCCTAAAACATAATGAAACATAAAGATGCAAACTTAAACCTAAAATGCATAGAAAATATAATATGATATGAATCCTAGGCCTCGTCACCACCATCATCATCATCCGAAGTCTCATCATCGCTCTTGATTTGAGAACGGTGAAACTTCGTCCATTGGCCATAAAGGGTAGAGAAGGATAAATCCAAGTTCGAGTGGGAAGTCTCAAGAGATAGGAGGCGATCCTCGACATTTTGCAAGCGAGTGTCGATGGCACCAAAACTCGAAGCTATGCGAGTATCCAAGGCATTGAACCGCTCGGTAATGAGAGCCATAAGAGCTTCATTGTTTCCAACTTGAACTTGCGGTTGAGGTTCAACGGGAGGAGGAGGAGGTGCTTCTCTATCAACACGTTCCCAAACATTGTTCACATAATGAAACCCGGACTTGCGAAGAGAAGACTCACCAATCTTGGACTTGTGAGGTTCCGGGGAGTCATAGGTGCAATCGAGACCAATCGTGCTGAAGATGTAGCTTATGATCGTGCCATAAGTGAAAGATTTCAAGCCATCGGTGTCAATAAGCTTGACATTATTAACCATCTCGGCAAAAATGATCTTAGCAACATTTGGGCGCTCACCACGACGGAAACATTCAAGCCAAAAGTAATCAACTTGACGGATATGAGAGTATTTACCTCCGGAGGGGCGAAGGAACCATGATACCATCAAGTGAAAAAAACGATCGTGCGCATCCAAGGCAAGCACCGGACCGGTGTTAGTACCAAAGTGACGTTCATTGTCAATTCCTACATTCTTAAGGGAAAAGGTGGACTCCAAAATAGCAATATCAACAGTAAACTTTTTCCCGAATATAAAAGATTTAATCCCTACAACCTCGGTATTGGTTTCATCATTAATAAGACGAGCATTGGAGTAGAAGATGAGTATCATATGTTTGTAGCGAATGTCCGGGATGCTCAACAAAGGAAGAAGGTCCCATTATCTCAAATGCTCGAGGTAACGGAAAAGGAATCTCTCGGAGTTAAGGAAATCGAGATCAATGACGCGCTCACGACGAACTTCGAAATCCTAGACATATTTAAAACGAGCTCGCATCTCCGTAGTTCGAAGGGATTTCTGAAAGAGCTGAGTGAAATTCGGACGCATGCTCGACTCACCGGTTTGAACGGACTTACGCTTTTTGCTAGCTTGTTCCGACATCCTAAAAACATTAAGCAAGCATGTGTTTAAAAATTAAGTGTATGCATAGATTTTTAAATTCAATCCAATAATAAATCCCACTTAGGTTTTTTTTAAAAATTAAAACAAAGAAAAATAAATAAATAAAACAGTAAAAGAAAAATACGAGTGAAAATTTTTATATTCGAATCAAAAAAATTTAAGTTTTTGAAAATTTTTTATAAGATATAGAAAACACAAGCATAAAAACATATAATCTATACAAAAATAAAATTTTCTAACCTAAGATTCGAACATAAATTGAAAGAAAAAGAGGAAAAATACCTTAGTTTGGAATTTTGGATGAATTGATGAAAATCCTTGCACAATGTTGATGAAACTTGCTTAGACTAGAATTTTAGAGAAATACCCCTCAAGATTTGGTGAAAAACAAAGAGGTTTAGAAGGTTTCTATAGGGAAAAGTCGGGTTAGGGTTTTTAGGGTTTTGAAGAGTTTAAGTTTAAAGTGAATTTTAACATTAAAAGCCCTACTTAAAGTTGTCCGTGAAACCGTTTCGGAACGGTCTTAACCGTTTCGAAACGCGAGCACGAGGGTTTGACCGTTTTCAGAATTTCAACTGACCGTTTCGATACGGTGTTAACCGTATCGAAGCCCCGTTGACCCGTATCGAAACGCGTTTCGATACACCCCTTGGCAGTAGCAAAAATGTTTCGAAACCCTTTTGAGGCATTTCGAAACGCCCTTCTCTCAGACATGATTTTAAGGCATCCGTATCGAAACGGGTTCACCCGTTTCGATACACCTGGGCCTAGAAGTGCAGATGAGGCTCTAAAAGTGCAGAAAATTGAGTTTTTCTAAGGCCTAACATGCATGAATAACATGAATGAGCAGGCAAAACATATGCAAACATAAACATACTCTCCCTAGCTATAAGCATGGATGAAATTAGGAGTCAAAACACATAAACATGGCATTTCACAAGATCAAGCAATGTTAAGCACAAAAGAGGTCCTAAAAGGTCAAGATAAGCTAGCTAGACCTAACTCTCTCTTAAGGGACCAAAAAACGCTCTTTGTCTAAAGGTTTTGTAAATATGTCCGCTAATTGATTTAAGGTGTCTACATACTCTATAACCACATCTTATTTAAGGACATGATCTCTAATGAAATGATGCCTTATTTCTATGTGTTTGGTTCTAGAGTGTTGGATGGGATTTTTTGTTAGACAAATAGCACTAGTGTTGTCACATTTTAGGGGTATGGTTTCAACTTTAATTCCATAATCTAAGAGTTGTTGTTTCATCCAAAGGACTTGAGCACAACAACTCCCTAAGGATATGTACTCAGCTTCGGTGGTAGATAAGGCTACACTATTTTGTTTCTTAGAGAACCAAGATATGAGCATACTGCCTAGGAATTGACAAGTTCCTGAAGTACTTTTCCTATCGATTTTGCAACCCCCATAATCCGCATCCGAATAAGTATAAAGGTTGAAGGTAGAGTCTCTAGGGTACCAAAGACCTAAACAAGGAGTATCTCTAAGGTACCTAAAGATTCTCTTAACGGCTATAAGGTGAAACTCTCTAGGACTAGCTTGAAACCTAGCACACAAGCAAACACTAAATAAGATATCCAGTCTACTTGCGGTAAGGTAAAACAATGATCCAATCATAGAACGGTAAAGCTTAGAGTCAACACACTTACCTCCTTCATCTTTGTCAAACTTTGTAGATGAGCTCATAGGTGTGGCTTGAGGCTTTGCATTCTCCAAGCCAAACTTCTTGAGCATATCCTTTATGTACTTTGCTTGATTGATGAAGGTGTTATCTTTCTTTTGCTTGATTTGGAGTCGCAAAAAGAATGAGAACTCCCCCATCATGCTCATCTCGAATTCACCTTGCATTAACTTAGCAAACTCTTGACAATGACATTCGTTAGTAGAATCAAAAATAATATCATCAACATAAATTTGAACTACTAAGATGTCATTTTTATACATTTTTATAAAAAGCGTAGTGTCCATCTTACCTTTTTCAAAACCTTTTTCAATTAAAAAGTTTGAAAGTCTTTCATACCAAGCTCTAGGAGCTTGTTTTAAACCATAAAGAGCTTTGGTGAGTTTGAAAACATGATTTGGAAATTTTGAGTCTTCAAAACCCGGTGGTTGTTTCACATACACTTCTTCATTTATAAAACCATTTAAAAACACACTTTTAACATCTATTTGAAAAAGCTTGAAATTATGATAACATGCATATGCAAGCAACATCCTAATGGCTTCCATTCTAGCTACGGGTGCATAGGTTTCATCAAAATCTATTCTCTCTTCTTGAGTGTAACCTTGTGCTACTAGTCTAGCTTTATTTCTTACAATGTTACCACTCTCATCTAGGTTGTTCCTAAAGACTCATTTAGTTCCTATGGTAGATTGATTACTAGGTCTATCAACTAATGTCCAAACGTTACTTCTCTCAAATTGATATAACTCTTCTTGCATAGCCATAATCCAAAAATCATCTTTCAATGCTTCTTTAATATTCTTATGCTCTATGTGTGAGATAAATGCAACATGATTCATTAATCTAAGAGAAGATCGAGTGGTTACCCCCTTGGATGGATCACCCAAGATTTCACCATTTTTGACATGGTTGAACTCCCTTGGGTAGCTCACTTCCTTTTCCTCAAGAGCCAAGTCCTTCAAGGCTTCAAAAGGTGGATCTTGTGTGTCCTCTTCTTTTGTTGGAATCTCATCCTCCTTTGAAGTTTGTCCTCCATCAAAGGCATTTATGATTCCTACATCATCATCATCACAAGAATCCTTCTTTGGAATGAGGTTATCATCGAATACAACATGAATAGATTCTTCTACTACTAAAGTTCTTTTGTTAAATACTCGATAGGCTTTAGAGGTTAAAGAGTAACCTATGAAAATAGCTTTATCACTTTTTGCATCAAATTTACCTAAGTTGTCTTTTCCATTATTTAAAACAAAGCACTTGCAACCAAAAGGGTGAAAATAGCTAATGTTAGGCTTTTTAGATTTTAAAATTTCATAAGGTGTTTTCTTTAAAATTGGCCTAATCATTACTCGATTTACAATATAGCAAGCGGTGTTTGTGGCTTCCGCCCAAAAATATTTAGGTAAATTGTTTTCACAAAGCATAGTTCTAGCCATTTCTTGCAAAGTTCTATTTTTTCTCTCAACTACCCCATTTTGTTGAGGAGTTCGATGAGCCGAAAAATTGTGGCTAATACCATTTTCATTTAAAAAATCTTCAAACCCTAAATTTTGAAACTCGGTTCCATGATCACTTCTAATATGTAAAATTTTAAGTTCAAGATTATTTTGGGTTAGTTTTGAAAATGTGATGAATTTTTCCAAAGCCTCATCTTTAGTACTTAAAAATAGAACCCAAGTAAATCTAGAAAAATCATCAACAAGTACAAAAGCATAAGACTTACCACCCAAGCTCATAGTCCTAATTGGCCCAAATAAATCTATATGGATAAGTTGTAAACAACTACTAGTAGAAACATCATTAATGAATTTAAAGGAAGACTTATGTTGTTTTACCCTAAGAGCATGCATCACAAATTTTATCATTTGAAAATTTTATCTTGGGTAAACCTCTAACTAGATTAAGGGAGACTAGTTTTTCTAAAACACTTATGCTAGCATGTCCTAGTTTTCTATGCCACAACCATGCATCATTTTCATTTTGTGCTACTAAGCATGCATGAGATGTATGAATGTCATCTAGATGCACCATGTATATGTTCCCTATGTGATGACCTATGAGTATAATATTATTAGATTTAATGTCCACAATTTTGCATCCATTTTTATCAAATAAAACATTAAATCCTTTATCACACAATTGACTTATGCTCAATAAGTTGTGTTTAAGACCATCGACATACAAGACATTTTCAATGAGAATAGTAGAATGATTACCTATGGAGCCAATACCTTTAATGTGGCCTTTGGAGTTGTCACCGAATGTTACTACTCCTCTACTTTTTGGCTTTAGATCCATGAATCTACTCTTGTCTCCGGTCATATGCCTTGAGCATCCACTATCAAGGTACCATGAGTTTTGACTTTGTGCTTTGGCCTTGTAGCAATGTTCCCCCTACAAACAAAGATATTAAGATTTTGTTTTTGGTACCCAAATCAGTTTGGGTCCATGAGTGTTAGCTCCCAAAACCTTGGTTCCCTTAGGAATCCAAGATGACGTAGCAATAATGTTATTAGATTTTACAAGTTCCTTAGGAACTCATACACTTCTAATTCTTTTAGCTCTACTATGTCTAGGAAAGCTACCTTGTTTGTAGTAGTTAGTCTTTTTCTTAGGTTGGTTTGTTCTTGAAGATTCACCTATTTCATGCTTGACACTACCAACATTTTTAAAAGACTTTTTGAGCTCATTTAGCTCATCCAACACCTTTTGGTGTTCACTATTACATTGAGACAAAAGATTATTAAGGTCAACATTTTCATCTTGAAAAAATTTTAGTCCATCTTTCAACCCTAATATCTTTTTCTCAAATTTTGAATTAGCTTGAGAGAGTGAGTCATTTTTCTCATTTAGTTCCAAAATAATTTTTTTATTCCTAATGACTGACTCCTTATATTTCTCAACTAATTCATCATAAACCTCTTGTAACTCATCATATGCATCATTCAATTCATCATATGTAAAATCTAAAGTTGATGAGTTAAAGGTTACCATGGAGGAATCTTCCTCAAGTGCCATGAGGCAAAGGTAGCCACTTCTTGTTCGTCATCCTCTGATGACTCCTCATCACTCCAAGTAGCAAGCTTGGCTTTGAGCTTCTTCTTCTTTTCAAAGCCCTTTTTCTTGAGTTGAGGACACTCCGAACGTATGTGGCCGGGTTGTTTGCACTCAAAGCAAATGATTTGATCCATTGCTTTTTCTTTGTTCTTGCTTTTGAAGTCAATTTTTCTTTGGATTATTCTTCCCCGGTTGGACCTCATAAAGCGTGAGAATCTTTTGGCTATCATAGCCAATTCTTCTAGCTCATCCTCCTCACTAGAAGAGCTCTCGTCATGTAGTGAAGCTTTGAGAGCTATTCTCATCTTCTTCTTTTTTTCAACCTCAAGCTTTTCTACTATTTTCTCTTCTTTCTTCTTCTCTTCTTCCCTTCCTTGCTTCATAATCTCATGAGTAAGGAGAGAACCCACAAGCTCATCAAGCTTTAAAGACTTTAAATACATAGCTTCTATGATGGCGGTTCTCTTCCCATCCCAAGATTCGGGAAGTGAATAGAGTAGCTTCCGGACAAGCTTGTCTTCCGGTATGATCTCTCCAAAACCTTTGAGTCCATTGACTATAGTGGAGAACCGATCAAACATCTTGGACACCGTCTCATCGGGCTCCATCTTGAAAATCTCAATCTTAGTTTCTTTGACATCGTTGGTTCCCTCATAGGTAGTCTCAAGAGTGTCCCACACTTCTTTGGCACTCTCGATGGATGACACTTTAGAATAGATGTCCTGACCGAATGAACAAAAGAGCATGTGGAGAGCTTTGTCATTTACTTGAATCTTTTTCCTTTTTTCTTCACTCATCTCCACCTTTTTCTTCAAGACCATCTTGCCTTCACTATCTTGCTTCAATGGAATGTAAGGGTCATCTTCAATGACATCTCACACTAAGTAGTCATTGGACTTGATGAAGAGACGCATTCTATTCTTCCAAAAAGAATAGTTATCACCATTGAAGAAGGGAGGCTTTGTAGTGGATTGAGACTCATACATGCCCGAACCGGAGGTTGAAGCCATCTCTTGATATTTGATGATCACACTCTTCCTAGGAACTCCTCTTGTAGTTGTTAATCCTCAAAGAGGTAGGCTCTGATACCAATTGTTGAGTGGATCGAAAGATCGATATGAACCAAGAGGGGGTAAATTGGAATTTTAAGGTTTGTGTGGTGGAAATTGCAAATTAAAAAGACTGACAAGAAATTTTAGAGTGGTTCAAGTTCCAAATGAACTCTACAACCACTACCTTAGCTTCACTAAGGATTTGCAACAATTCCGCTAATTGCTATTCCCCTTTTCTAGGCTAAGGAGGCAACCCTTACAATTTTCGGTTAAATTTTCTACCCAAAATTTAACCCAATCCTCACACAAAGATAACAAAGAGTTTGATGGCTAAGATAGTATCTCTCAATACAAATTGTAGCCCAATTACAAGCACTCAACCCAATTGAAAAAGATAATAATTAAAATTACAATTGGGGTTTTTAGACAATATGGGATTTTAGCACAAATGCTTGGATTTGATGTATGGATATTTGCTTTTTGGATCAATAGTTGTTGCTGGAGCTTTTAGAGGTCCTTTTTATACCTTCTCATTGATTTCTAGCCGTTGTGGTTGTTGCATTCATCAATAGAGCCGTTGGGGGTGTTATCTCACCTCCATAAATGCAGTTTGCAACCACCCGTTTCGGAACGCGGGGACCTGTTTCGAAACGGACCAAAATAGAAAGAGCTGTTGGGGTGCATTTAAGAGCCCGTTTCGAAATGTATTGAAACCGTTTCGAAACACTTTTGCCACTGTCAATGGTCGTTTCGAAACAGCTTGAGCCCGTTTCGAAACACCCTAACGGTTTCCAAAAAATTAGTTAAAAACATTGTAACGGTCATAATTTTCAAACCAAAATGAAGAACCGTTTCGAAACGCTTGAAGCCGTTTCGATACGGGTTCATATGTTCTAAAGTCGTTTCGATACGCGTTTCGAAACAGGGGTTGACAGTGATGAAACCGTTTCAAAACGCCTTAGGCCGTTTCGAAACAGGGACTTGAAAAACATTGTTTCGGCTTTAAACACTTAGAAAAATATTTGAAAACTTTAGTTTTTAACTTTGGCATATTCTTGAAATCATATGGGGATGTTTGAGGACTTAAAAATTCGTTTTGACATTTTCAATTTAGTCCTTAGGTTTTTAGTTATATCAAAATTAAAATATCAGTTTCACACTTCTCCAACTCGCTTTTGTTGGCATTAGTTAATGAACAACTCGTACCTCTTTGATATTTTAAAGGCATGAGTTGTTGAAGGTCAACTTTACGCCCACTTTGAGTGAAAGTGGAGAAAGAGGTAGAAGTGGAAGAAGAAGTGTCACTTGTCTTTGAACAAGGCATTGAGGAAGCATATAAGTCAAACAAATATTGCAAACCATCTTAATATTGAGACACAAAAGATTGGATTTTGTTTCATCATAAGAATCTCGCACAATCCATTCAACATAATTCAACTTGTGCCTAGGGTCGAGGATCACAGCCACAAACATCAAAACATTGATATTATCAATGTTCTCATAGTATTTGTCATATTTAGACATCATTTGGGATGCCATTTTCCTAGCACTTTCATCATCATCATCCATGTTGTTTGAAATCATGAATCTAGTCCCATAAATCTCGTGTGCATATGAGTTGCAAGTGACATAACGGGAACCAAAAAATCTCAATGTTGCATCATAAAAAACACTCAAGAAAGGTAAACAACTGCTCAACCTCATTCAGTCCTCTTCATTGGGACCACCACCAAGCTTTCTAAGTTCCATGAAACAAGAAGAATCTTTCATGTATAAACTAACAAATGCCTTTTTAAATTTGATAGCAGACTCGAGCATTAAAAATATCAAATTTCATATTGTCTCAACATCCAAAACAACAAGACTTTTTCTATGATCTTTCTCATCTTCTATACAAGTTTTAAACTTTTGAAGCCTAGTGGGAGAAGACATAACATACCTCACAAGATCTCGAACTTTCACAATCGATAAATCAAGTTCTTTGAAACTCTCTCGTACGATCAAATTCAAAATATGAGATGCACATCTAATATGCAAATATATACCTCCTAATAAACTAGACTCCCAAATGGTAAGTCTTCTCCTCAAGTAATCAACTGCCAAATCATTAGAGCTAGCATCATCTACAGTCACAGTCATAATGTTCTTCAATACCCATTCATTCAAGCTTTTTTCAACCGCTCTACCAATAAGTTGCCTGGAATGACCAAAAATTGGACAAAAGTTGATTATTTTTTTATGTAAATTCCAATCATCATCGACAAAATGAGCAGTCAAACACATATAGCTTAAATTTTGACATGATGTCCAAGTGTCTGTTGTTAGAGAAACCCTAGAATTCAAACTCTTATAAGAATTTTTTAACTGATATTTTTGTTCGATGAAGAGAGCATAACAATCTCTAGTACCAGTGGTACAAGAAGGAACACTAAAGAGGGAATTTAATGCCTAACAGAATTCAATGAAACTTTCACGTTCAACAAAAGCAAAAGGTAATTCATCCACAATAAGCATTTTAGCAAGCTTCTTCATACAATTTTGGAACACTAACTGTTTCAGTAGTTCCATCTTCATTTACTAGTGTTTTAGTCTCAAAATCAATCAATTTTTGCTTCTTATCTAAATTTAGGTGATATTTTTTGCACCTACTAATGTGATTTGCTAAAGGAGTAGTGCCATTTTTAGTTTGACAACCAATAAGTTGTTGACAATACTTACAAGAAGCAAAAGCGGGATCCTCCTTATTATCTGTGAAATGAGCCCACCACTTGGACCTCCTCTTCTTTTTCTCATTGGTTGTTGTTGGTGTTGCTCGACTTTTCTTCTCTTTTTTTCTCTTTTTAGATGTTTGTCTTTCTTCTTTTTCAGAATCTTCCATCAACGAATCATCAAATACAAAATCAGTGTCTTCATTTTCATCAAGAGACGATGAAAAATTTTGTAAGCAAGCAAAAAAATCAAATTCATTTACGCCAAGTAATAAAAAATCAGGTTTGTTTATGCAAAGCAATGAAAATCATATTTTGTTATGGTTAACAATAAAAAACAGATTCATCTCTATAAAGCAGTAAAAACAGATTTATGGTTAAAAGAAAGATGATACTCGAGTTAAGTTAAAATTATAATTATAACAAATTATTAGAACCAATTCAATTAACTTGTAAATAGTCCCTAATGACTCTATATACATCTAAAGACAATTCAAATTTTAATAATGTAAACACATATTTACATAAAATTAGCCTTCACACTTTCTAACATATCAAAATAGTCCATTATAGAATCCCTAATACAAAACAGTTTCCGAAGAAAGTGATGAATCGGCGAGATCAAGAGGGGAACGGCGGCCGGCGGGTATGGAATCTATTCGTGTCAAACTTACCGACGCAATTGCACTGCCAAGGGGTGTGGTAAGTCTTTGATAGGCATGGAGTGGTGGTAGATGTCTTCATTCCTAAGAAAAGGGGAAGGGATGGAGCACAGTTTGGTTTCGTACGGATGGCGAGTATTCAAGACGCAAATAGAGTAATTGAGAGATTGAATGGCTTCCATTTATATGGATCGCTGATCACGGTGATGTTTGCCAGGGATGGAGTGCGTGATTTGTTTTGGCGTAAGAAACAATTGGGTGATCAAAATTCCCAAAAATTCACGAAGGGGAAAGGAAAAAATTTGGGAACGGAGAAGAATAAAGTAAATCGAGAGGAGAGTGGTAGTGAGAATCCTGCAAAATTGGGGAATCAACGATAGATTAGGAAGATTCAATGGGCGATAGACAGCGACAAATTGGAAATCTTGAAAGATTGTGTCGTAGAATGGAGGCATAACTCGATTTCAATTGACAGGATGGCGGCGGAGCTAAATGAGAATAATGCTAGGGGCTTTTCGATCATGCATGTGACGGGTAGAATGGTCCTTTTAATGCCAAATGGATCACTCGATAGAGAAGGAATTCTTGCGTGCGCATGACTGGATCGATGGTTTGTAGATTTACGTCCATGGTCACCATAAATCCGGATGTCGACAAGAAGGGTGTGGTTAGCTATGAGTGGGATTCCAATTCATGCATGAGCGACGGAAACTTTCGAGAACATTGCTAAGGTTTGGGGCTCCTTGATCTGTGTAGATCACATGACGATCTCACCGCGCTCGTTTGAAAGGAGTAGGATACTAATCGAAACTAATGTGTTCGAAAGGATTGATGAGGTTATGGAATTGGAGGTTGAAGGAATATCTTATAGCATAAGGGTGCAGGAATGGGAAGTGTGTTGGTGCAAGCGGACATGGAGGGTGAAGAGAGTGACTTGGATGAAGCAATGGAGGCGAATTCACGTGCGAATGTTGAGGCACCTAATGTTATCCGCACGCCTGGTGATAGTTAGGATTCGTTACTACAATAATTTGTGCAGGATAGTTTACTGGAAGG
Source organism: Hibiscus tridactylites (assembly GCA_958450335.1). Classification (NCBI taxonomy): domain Eukaryota; kingdom Viridiplantae; phylum Streptophyta; class Magnoliopsida; order Malvales; family Malvaceae; genus Hibiscus; species Hibiscus tridactylites. The sequence goes on from OY288266.1 coordinate 31,344,639, forward strand.
GGACGCTAAGGTTGTTGAGTTCGGAGGCAATCAGGGTGATCAGCAGGAGCTATGTTCGAAAGAGGGTGTTATTTACGACTGCAGTGGGAAGGATTTTGTTAAATAACAGGACTTGAGAGTTGAAGCACCGAGCGATGGGAATTCATGGGTATCGGATGAGGCAATAGCATTGTTGCATAGGGAGGGGGATGGTGATCGAGTAAGCTTGGATATTGCACAATTTGAAACTAAGGCGAGAGAGTATGCGAGGTCGAGTGAGGCAGGGGTGGTGGATACGGATGGGCCTCTTAATGAGAGGGCCTCGGATGTGAAAATTATAGAATATAATAGAGCCCTTAGGAAGGTTAGGAGCTTATCGAATGTAATTCTGAGTGTTTTAAATCCAGAGGAAAGGTCTGAAGCAGAAACAAGATTATCGAAAAAGACAAGGGGGAGACCGAAGAAGAAGCTTCATGATAACAATTGTGTTGCCAACGGATCTTTATCCGATTCTAATTTTATAAATAGGAAGAAGGTGATATTGAGGGAGGCGAGGGAAACGCTCGACTTGGGCAAATTGATAGGGGCATCCACGGTGGGTAACGAAGAAGCTATAGTGCAGGATATTGCGCGGATAATTGAGTCGCGCGTACAAGCCAGCTAGCGAACGGAGATGAGGGTGTTGTCGTGGAATATTCGCGGATTGGGTGCGGCCGCGAAGAGAAGGGCATTGCGTGATAGGGTGCGACAACACCGTTGCGAGATGGCAATGATACAGGAAACATAGATGGAATTGATGTCTGCAAATATGGTAGGTAAGTTGTGGTTTTCGGATAATTTTGATAATATTTTTGCTCCTTCAATTGGGCAATCTGGGGGGTTACTTCTAATATGGGATTGTGCAAAATTTCGGGTGGTGGAATCAAGAATGTTTAGGCATTTTGTGTTAGTTAAGGGAGAGTTGACAGATGAGAGATGGACATGCTGGAAGGTTAATATATATCCACCGTGTGCTTTAGAGAAACAAGTGATGGTTTGGCGTGAGTTAAGAGAGGTGATCTCGATGACGGATGGTCTGTGGTGTGTGGGGTGACTTTAATGTGGTGGGGGCTGCCGAGGAGAGATGTGGGTGTGTAGACTCGTCGAGGGGTACTGAGACTTTTAATGAATTTGTGGAAGATGTTGGTTTGTTAGATATTAAGTTAGTTGGAAAACGCTTTACATGGTTTGGATCGGGGAACAAGGCTAGCCGACTAGATAGATTTCTGGTATCAAGTGAATGGATTGATCGTTTCTCTTTGTTGTATCAATTGGATCTCCCTCATGGGATTTCGGATCATACGTCGATACGGCTTACTAGTGAGGAAGGTGATTGGGGACCTCGCCCTTTCCGGTTCCTAAACGCGTGGTTGGAGAGGAAGGAAAATGTGGACGTGATGGCAAAGGAATGGGACCGAATTGCAGCATTGAATAGGGGGCAGGCTATAAATATTAAGTTGAAGGAGTTGAAGAAATTTTTGCGAGTGTGGAATATGGAGTGTTTCGGGAATGTAGACAATAAAATTGGGGAGGTGACAGCTCGTATTGATAGGTTGGATGAGCATGTGGAGGAGGAGAGGGAAGCCGAGCAAAGAGCAACTGAAATTCGAAGTCTTAATATTGAATTGTGGTGTTTGAATAAATTACGTGAATCAATTTGGCGGCAAAAATCAAGGGCTCTATGGCTTAGGGAGGGGGATCAAAATACAAACTTCGTCCATAGAACGGCAAAAATTCGTGTTGCGAGGAATATGATACATGGTTTGCGTATCAATGGTAAGTGGGTGTCGGATCCTGAGAGGTTAAAACGCCACATCTATTCGGAGTTTCAGAAGCATTTTGCACGTAGGCCATCCAAAGGTTCGTTGGATGTTGTTGTCCGATTCAATCGTTTAGAGCAGGGGTGTTGTGACATGCTTGAGTCACGGTTCTTGGTATCGGAAGTGAGGGAGGCGATTATGAGTTGTGATGGCTCGAAAGCTCTGGGTCCGGACGGTTTCAGTTTTGCGTTTTTTAAGAATGGCTGGGATTTTATGCAAGCCGATGTAATGAAGTTGTTTGAGGCATTTTTTGAGACGGGAATGTTGCCGAAGGGGATTAATTTGATTTTGTGGTGCTCATACCGAAGAAGGATAATTCGCAAGTGGTAAGTGATTTTCGGCCGATATGTTTATTGAATTCGGTGTACAAGATTGTGGCCAAGGTTTTGGCCAGAAGACTTCAGAAGGTACTGCACTTGTTGATCAATGAGGAACAATCAGCTTTTATAAAGGGGAGGCAGATTGTCGATGGAAATTTATTAACAAACGAGATGGTACATTCACTTCGGACGTGGCGTTATTGGTGGCTCTTTGGCGAGATTGACAATGCGTGTTTGCAGCTGCGGTGTGTGTGTTTTAATCATGTCTTTCGTGAGGCGAATTTTATTGCCGATGCCTTGGCAAAAGGTGGTGTAGATAGAGTATCTTGGTTTCATGTCATAGCTGAGCCTTGTATGGCTTCCTGACTGCGTTTGGTATTGGTGTTGGTTGTTTTTGTGCCTACCATGATGCACTCTTTTTCCTCTAATTTAGGTTAGGGAAATTTTTTAAGGAGGCATATGGTAGGTTGTATGATTTTTGCATTTGAATAAATCATACTTCCATTGATCAAAAAAATACAAAACAGTTTCCAAAATCTCGTTCATATATTCAAAGATTCCAAATTCATTTAAACCCTTCCATACTTTAAGCAATGCAGCCATATTTCTTATATATATATATATATATATATATATATATATATGTATGTATATTAGCTCACAAACAATTATGAAAGATCATAAGACTCAAAACTGGGCAGCCAATTATATACACTCGAACACACATCAAAACAGTCTATTACTATCTAATTTAATCAAATCTGCCCAACTATACTTATTTACATAGTTTCATACATAAAAACAGTCCTTTTTCCTGCTTTATTTAATCTAAAAACAATCCAGAAATTTCATAGTTAAAAGAACACTTTTCAATCTGACCCAAAACTGCATTTATCCAGCTAGACAAAACTGCACTTTATAACATTTAAAACTGCACAGTAAAACTGCATTTTTGCATTCATCAAGACTGCATTTTCAAAATTGTTTTTCTGCATTCATCTAGAGTGCATTTTCAAAACTGTTTTTTTGCATTCATCTAAATTGCGTTTTCATGATTTTCATACAATACTAAGCAAATTTCAAGGTTTACTAAACTGTGATTCTGCAAATCAAATCTATTTTAAACTCAATTCTGCATTCATACAACATATAAATTTGCATTAATTTGTGTACAATCTGCAATGCATTTACAACATACAATCATCATGTATTTTCATATTCAAAACATTTCATCATGGTCAAATATCAAATCAAGCACTTATAATAAAAGATAATATTCCTTAATTATTTAAATTGTTTCCAAAGTATCCAATATATTTTAAACCACCAGTAGCATTCATGATCCTAATCCAGTTTACAAGTGATAACATCATTAAATAGCACTAGGAGTTACTTAATCAACAATTATAATTTCATGCAGAAAACAGAACAGGGGATTTAAATATCCAGTTTGTATATTAATCATCCAAAACGAGGATCAAAATTGATTCAAGTTATCAAATTCAAGTTCTAATCATATCCATTCACACAATAATATAATTCATTACATCCGTCCTATATTCCAACCTTTCATCTAACATACATACATTTCCACCAGAAATTTCTACGATTACTTGTATAAAATAAAAGAACAAGATGCTTATATACCTCATTTCCAGGTTGTTAATCGATTGAAAACTTTAATTGAACTAATTAATCCAATAAGAAAATCTCCCTTCACAAGGCTTTAACCTCTCGGTTATGGAGGATAAGGATAATTGAGAAAGATGATGAATCGTATTAACACCAAACACTGAAATTTCAAAAACGAAATTGATAGCAAAACAAAACTACCAAATTACTTAAATTACATAGATTACAGAGAAGGGTGAGTGGCAGGAAAAACTCAAAAGGTTAAAAAATTGAAAGAACCGTAATAAATATTAGAAGAAGTTGTTATAAATTACAGTGAACTTACCCGAGAATGAAGTGGATTTGTTGTGGATTTTGGTTCGCCATAGAGCGAGACTTTTCATGGAAGAAGATCAGAAAATGAGAAGAGTGAGGCATCGTAACTCGTAACCTTTGAAAGTAGTTTATCGGAGTGAGAGACGAGGGTTGAGAGCGGCTAGGGCAAATTTTTGTGAACTGGCCAAAGTGGAAGATACTTTTTGGGAGAAATTCTCGTGAAAGCTATGGAATAAAAAGATTAATGGCTGGGATTTAGGAAAGTTTCCTGTCATAGATAGGACTACCGGGGCCTAGGGCTACTGACCCATTTATTTTTTTAGATATTCGGATAATCTAAAAATAATATTTTCATGATCCGTATTCGATCCGAATATGCGATTTTTTTACCGGATATCTGATCCGAATTATCCGGGGAGAATTCGGATCGGGTATCTGTAGAGCGTTGGGGGTGTTCTCTAAATAGGAGCGCAAGTGCACACTTTTGTCAAGTTATAGTATAAAATTTATCGTCTCCCACAGGGATTGGACAGCTTATTCGAATCGCAATTCTTGCACAAGGAAAATTAAATGCACGAGTAAATTTAATTTGTAAAGAAAAGTAAATGAACACAAGTAAATAATAGAAGAGATCAGGGTGATAGAATGGGTCAGGTTATGTTGCTCTGTAGTGTGAAACTGCGTTGAATAGGTTAAGTTGTTTTGCGCTGCCAGACTTTGCTGCCTCGGCGAACGATGACAGATTGGTGCTTCGACGCTTTCGCTACCTCGGCAGATGGAACGGACGAATGGCTCAGCAGCAAACTCGACGGTCCTTCAAGGCTCGGCAGAACGCTTCGATAATGATCTCGCTTATGTCTAAGTCAGAATGTTGTTGTTGCAGACTGCAGATGATACCCGTCGACGTGAATCTTACACTGAACAACAACCTTTGGTTTGTTCCCTTTTAGCCGCCTTAAACCCTAACCTATATCTAGGCTAAATTGATCAACACCTGGTATTGATGAGATTGTGCTTACTTCTTTCGTGAGTTTGACTCTCTCGATACCAAACAAATGGATTGCTCCCAGTCGATCTTTCGAACTCAATTGGAAACAATAAATAACATGAAATAAGCAAACCTTGAATTTATTGCAAGAACAAACTTAAACCTAAACAATCGTTCTTACAACTACTTTACAACATAACTCAAACCCTAGAGAATTTAAAACATAGTGGCGGCAAGAAAACACAAGAGAAACCTAAGCTATGCTGACTGTGAGTTGTTTTAAAATACAAAGTATGGTCGGGTATTTATAGGGCATTGGCCTAGGTTAAGTCCTTCTTAAAGTAGAAGTCTTCCTCATCATAAAGTAGCTTTTGCATTGAATGCTTCCTTTAAATTCTGACTTCTTTGACTTGAAGTTGGACTTCTTGTGGCACAAGTAACCTTAAGCCGCCTTGGATAATCTCCCCTTGGGCGGCTCAGTCCTCTGTTTTCAGCATCAGGAAATTGCATGGATGGGCTCATTGGACTCAGAAAATTAGGCTCTTCCAATCACACTCCAATTCACCAAATCCTTTGGTTACTACCTTGGGTGGCAGGTATGGCGGCGACAGCTACTCGATAGCACTTATCTCTTTGTTGATCTGCTTCAGTACAGCTCTTTGGCTTGCTGCCTCAGCATCAACTCCTCAGCTCCTCTCTCTTTCTGACAGCTTCTAGTACCTGAAACTAAAACTAAACTAAAATAGTATCTTTTCTCACCAAATTAAAGATATTCAATAGAAACAATGCAGAGCAAAGAATATTGTAAATAATGCATGCATGCACCTAAATATGCCTAATATGCACTTAAGAACAGCAATAATATGAGATGGAATGTGCACAAAATAAAAGACTTGTGAGCACTTTACACACCCCCAAACTCCAACCATTGCTTGTTCTCAAGCAATGCAATCTTAAACATACTTGCCCTTGAACTAATCAGAAAGAAAAACATGTTTTAAACTTGATTTAGCACCTCAAGGTCGTAGCACCTATCATTAGATTAGTGAAAGGAGAAGAGTATGAATTACCTTAGAATTAAACTACAATGCAGTGAAGTGTGTGCAGAAATTGTGTACAGGCTGAATCTGAAGAATATTATAAGTAAACAAAGATGTTGTCATAGTAATATAAGGTTGCTACCGAGGCAGCATAATTAAGCACATTTTATAATCATGGCAATAAGAGCTTCAGCTCATCACAACTACTCTTCTAGGTTCGAAATTAAGATAGAAGCAAACTAAAAAACCCCGAACCCATTGAGTAGAGTCATTTCGTGAAGACTTTCATTCACTCATGCTAATTTGTCTGTCACTTCAAAAAATTTCAGATTCATGGACTTTGATAGCAGCAAAGTGTCATTGCACATGATTCTTCCTAGAGCCGGTTTCGGGCATCTCTAAGGAAAAACAACATAAAAAATTTCTTTCCTGTCGTGGCAGTGCTTTTCTTTTTCTGTTTGTTGCATGTCGCGGCAGCTTCCGGCAACCATGTTAGAATTTTATAAATAATTAAAGCAAGCAATGTTTATCATAAATTCAATCAAATTCAGCAAGTAACAATAGTGTTTTTATTTTTGGCATTTATAGAAAAATTCTAAGTTTACTTCATGCTTTCCCCAAAATTAAGTTCTTTTAATTGGTGCGAAAAATTTTAAGTTGGCTATCATATCATAGGCACAAGTTCTAACAAAATTTTTCTTTTGATTAATTTTTAGAGGCAAGTACATTATGCAACCTATATGCTCTAAAATATGCCTAAACAAAAATAGTGCTAACCCCCCAAACTCGATATGGGCATTGCCCTCAATGCACAAAATAAAATACAAATAAATAAAAAAACAGAAAAATAAAAGACAAGATAAATAATAAAAACAAAAAATAAGAGAAGAAAGAAAGAAACAACGCTAGAAGTTGGCGGAGGGCTGAGAAGAGGCTGGGGTTCCTACGGCAGAGGAGGTTGATGAAGACTAGATGACAAGGCGGCGGCTGGCAGATGTCTGGGCGGAAGGCTTGGCAAGTGATATCTTTTCTGTCTATGGCCGTTGGGCTCTCTTGGGAGTGGGACGGGGAGCTTCACTTTGTTTCGATTCAGATTCTGACTCCTCTACCTCTGACTCGGCTGAGATTATGTGTCACTTTCTTTTCCTGGTTGCCTTCGCCATGGGTTCTGCTAGTGGATCCTCTGTTTCCATGGGTGTCGTTGTTGCTGTCGTTTGTTGCTCAGCATCGTTGGACTAGGAGGTGTTTTCCACCGTTTCCGATGTGATCTCCGGAGAGAGTTGTTGTTGATGCATCTCTAGAGTGTCAGCCACCGTGTGAGAGGAGGAAGTGGCTGAGTAGGATGGATAGTGCGTCGGAGATGGTATCTAGTGGCGTGGCGGGTAGCTACTTCTGGTGGTGTAGTCTCTCTGGGTTCAGCTGTAGTGGCCAGTTCCTCAGGGAATCTAGATAGGGAGGGGCCATCGTTGGGGAACTTTTGAAGAAGATAGGCCACAAAGGCCTCTTGGACTTCCCCTCGTATTTCATGAAAGTCAGTTGCTGCTGCTCGATCCTCTTGTTGCTGGCGATCAGTGTGTTGAGCAGCTGGATGACTTCTGGTTGTTGGGCAGCTTTAGTACTACCTCCGGTTGTCGGGGTAGCGGTGTTGTCGACTGACGGCTGGGAAGGTGTGATCGGCTCTTTCTTTGGTGCTTGCATCATCTAGAGCCTAACCTTCCTTGTCCAGCCTCCCTTGGGTGGTGTCATCACATCCTTGGGGTCGGACGGGGCGTTAAAGTTCGCGCACAGGCCAGTGATGAGGGAGGGGAATTAGAGCCTCCCCTTGGACTTCCTGTAGCAGTTGTGAATTTCCTTGCAGATAATATCTCCCACGTTGATCGGTCTGTTGTTCATGATGGAGTGTATCAAGGTGAGACAGGGCCGGTCAACGGTTGTGTTGTGGGAGGTGGGCAGCAGGCATCTCTTGATGAATGTATTCCACAACATTGCCTCCGGCAGCAGACGACAGCGCTAGACAGATCCGCTCTGTTTCCCTGCCAGCCACGAGGTGTTTGGTTCGCACAGTCTGTCCTTCATCCTGTCGTAGTCCCCTGATGTTAGTGTCTGCATCCACTTCTCATGGGGGTCGTCGTCCATCTCCAGCCCATAAAACCTGTTTGCTATGAGTAGTGGAACCCTTGCTCCTCCTAAATTGTCTTGTTGGAAAACTGAGTTCTGTGATGTTTCTAGTCGAGCTCGGAGAAAAATCTTTGGAAGACGGGTTTGGATTGTGATGCTGCCAAAGCTGTGAGTCGGTTGTAATCTGAAAATAGTTGAGAGAGCAAGTGGACTGGGAAAAAGGTTTAAACAAGGAGATAAAGTGAAGAAAATGAATGAAATAGTGAAATATACATATATATATAGGGTTGTCGAGAGATGTCGTGGCGGCATTAAATTCCAACGGGCAGATTTTCGTGGCGCGTGTTACGGGATTAAATGCTCGTTATGTTGTAGCCGTAGGCAGCTAGTCGTTAGCGGATTTCTAGTTGTTATGTGCTTTTGCGGTGGGCTGCCTTCAGCTGTCTCGACGTCATGGTGGGCGAGCTCCTTGTTGGGCATTCTTCTTGGTCCTGTTTATTTATTCTTAAAACCTAAAAATAAAAATAATTAACTAAATAAAGAAAACTGAAATAAAAATGATAAAAATGTAGAAAATAAATTGCAATAAATTAAAATCTAATCCTAAAACATAAAAAGAAAAAATAAAAATAAAAATAAATTAAGTTATGTTAGGAGTGTATCGGGGTGCATCTCCCAAACATAACCACTTCCTGAGCTGGTTATGATTTGCTTGTTGTCCAGGTGGGTTATCCAGCTCCTTGGGGTTCTTGTTGCTCTGATTTCTGCCCTGGCAGCTGCTGCCTTGCCCTGTCTCTTGGCTGTCCTTAGAGGCATGTGTGTCTTGGCAGACTTCTTTTCCCTTGGCTGTCTTTGTGGGCTGTAGAACATGTATTTTTATATTCTGGTTGTCCACCCTCATGATGAGTTTCCCATTCTCCACATCTATCAATGTTCTGTCCGTGGCTAAGAATGGTCGCCCAAGAATGATGGGGGCGTTCTCGTCTGCCTCACAGTCCAGGATAAGAAAATCAACTGGAAAAATGAAGTTACCCACTCGTACCAGGATATCTTCAACTTTTCCCTCCGGTTGCACAAAAGAATGGTCAGCAAGTTGTAGCATGATGGAGGTTGGTTTGGCTTGTCCAATTCCTAATTTGTTGAAGACAGCCTTGGGCATCAGATTTATGCTTGCTCCTAGGTCGTATAAAGCTCGCATGTCATGGTTGCTGCCAATCTTGCATGGAATGATGAAGTTTCCTAGGTCTGTCCTTTTGGGCGGTACCTTGTTATACATCATTGTCGTGCATTCTTCAGTGACAACCACCGCCTCGAATTCCCCAATTCTCCTTCTCTTGGAAACCATATCCTTCAGATATTTTGCATAATTTGGCATGTTTTGTATGGCTTCCACGAGTGGGATGTTAATGTGCACTTGCTTGAGTATATCCAGAAATTTCTTGAACTGGTGCTCTTGCTTTCGTTGTTTAAGCCTTTGGGGGAAGGGCTGCGGTTGACGGATATCCTGGATGCGTTCATTGTAGGGAAATATGATCTGTGAGGGTTGGGGTTACTCTAGGATAAATTCAGATGCTTTTTCCAACTAGGGTTGTATGCGTTAGTGTTGGGCCTGTTGTTCCTCTCATAGGTTCCTATGAAGTTTGTGGATTCACTGCATTCAAAGGAATCATGGTTGCCCTCATACTCATCACAAAATGGCTCCATAGCCTTAGCCTCATATGTTTTCCCTTTTGCCATATTCATGACCAGCTGTGTCAGTTTGTCCAGGCAGGCATTAACAGATTCAGTGACCTCTACTTCATTCACGGCAGCTGGCCGCCTTATGTCGTCGCGGCGGGATATAGGTAACTTGTAGTCGTTCTTTGCAATTCAGTTCAGAATCTGTAGTGCCTCCTCAGGTGGTCTATCCAGGATGATTCCATTAGCTGAGGTGTCTAGCATTATTCGTGTCGGTTGATTTACTCCATTGTAGAACATCGACACTTGAGTCCAAGATGGGAAATCGTGAAGCGGGCAGTTGTTTAGCATCTGTTGGTATCTCTCTCAAGCTTCTTACATTGGTTCGTCATCCCCTTGATGGAAGGTTGTGATCTTGTTTCTTAATCTATTAGTTACGTTTGAAGGACTGAAACGATCTAGAAAATCATTGCACAACTCTGTCCAAGTGTTGAATGATCCCGCTGGTTGGTTGTTCAGCCACTGTTTTGCCCTATTCCACAGTGAATAGGGAAATAATCTCAGCTTCAGCACATCTTGATGGACTCTATGTATCTTGAAAGCTCTGCACATGTCTAGAAATCCCCTCAAGTGTTATCGAGCATCTTTCGTGGCAGTTCTTCCAAATTTCCCAAATGTGTTGATCATGTTGAACATCACGGGATTTAACTCAAAGTGATCAGCTTCAATTTCAGGCTCTGTCACAGTTGGATCAAATCTTCTGAAATCGTGCTTCAAGTAGTCCCTAGTGGTTTGCACATAATGTGGCTGCCTGGGCGGAACTGGGGGTTGCTGCCTAGATGGAATTGGTTGTTGATGTCTGGGTGGCAGATCTTACTGCCCATCCCTGCCGTTACGGGCATTATCGGCAGGGTTGTCGTCTTGGCCGTTAACCATTGTTGCCTCTGCTTTTCCTTTTTCTTTAATTTCTTCGAGGGCTTCTCTTGCTTCCTTCTATAGTTTTCTTGCACGTCGTTCGATCTCGTCTATGAAAACGATTTCGCCCGATGGGTTTGCTCTGGTCATGCACTAGACAAGAAAACTGTAAAATTCTTTTTTTTTTCGAATAAAAATAATAAAAACTAAAATTAAATACAAATAAAATTAAAAGTGTAGAAAACTAAAAACGAATTTACTGTTAGCAATCCTCGGCAACGGCGCCAAAAACTTGTAGAGCGTTGGGGTGTTCTCTAAATAGGAGCGCAACTGCACACTCTTGTCTAGTTATAGTATAAAAGATATCGTCTCCCACAGGGATTGGACAACTTATTCGAATCGCAATTTCTGCACAAAGAAAATTAAATGCACAAGTAAATTTAGTTTGTAAAGAAAAGTAAATAAACACAAGTAAATAATAGAAGAGATAAGGGTGATAGAATGGGTCGGGTTATGCTGCTCTATAGTATGAAACTGCGTTGAATAGGTTAAGTTGTTTTGCGCTGCCAGACTTTACTGCCTCGACGGAAGATGGCAGATTGGTGCTTCGACGCTTTCACTGCCTCGACAGATGGAACAGACGAATGGCTCAGTGGCAAACTCGGTAGTCCTTCAAGGCTCGACAGAACGCTTCAATAATGATCCTGCTTATGTCTAAGTCAGGAGGTTGTTGTTGCCCACTGCAGATGATACCCGTCGGCGTGAATCTTACACTGAACAGCAACCTTTGGTTCGTTCCCTTTTAGCCGCCTTAAACCCTAACCTATATCTAGGCTAGATTGATCAACATCTGGTATTGATGAGATCGTGCTTACTTCTTTCGTGAGTTTGACTCCCTCGATGCCAAACAAATGGATTGCTCCCAGTCGATCTTTCAAACTCAATTGAAAACATTGAAGAACATGAAATAAGCAAAACTTGAATTTATTGCAAAACAAACTTAAACCTAAACAACCGTTCTCACAACTAATTTACAACACAACCCAAACCCTAGAGAATTTGGAACATAGTGGGGGCAAGAAAACACAAGAGAAACCCAAGTTATGCCGACTATGAGTTGTTTTAAAATACAAAGTATGGTCGGGTATTTATAAGGCATTGGCCTAGGTTAAGTCCTTCTTGGAGTAGAAGTCTTCCTCATCATAAAGTAGCTTTTGCATTGAATGCTTCCTTTAAATTCTGACTTCTTTGACTTGAAGTTGGACTCCTTGTGGCACAAGTAACCTTAAGCCGCCTTGGATAATCTCCCTTTGGGCGGCTCGGTCTGCTGTTTCCAGCATCAGGAAATTGCGTGGATGGGCTCATTGGACTCAGAAAATTAGGCTCTTCCAATCGCACTCCAATTCATCAAATCCTTAGGTTGCTGCCCTGGGCGGCAGGTATGGCGGCGGCAGCTACTCGATAGCACTTCTCTCTGTGTTGAGTTGCTTCAGTACAACTCCTTGGCTTGATGCCTCGGCATCATCTCCTCAGCTCATCTCTCCTCTTGACAGCTTCTGGCACCTGAAACTAAAACTAAACTAAAATAGTATCTTTTCTCACCAAATTAAAGATATTCAATAGAAACAAGGAAGAGCAAAGAATACTGTAAATAATGCATGCATGCACCTAAATATGCCTAATATGCACTTAAGAACAACAATAATATGAGATGGAATGTATATAAAATATAAGACTTATAAGCACTTTACAGTATCCAAAATTCTTACTGAATCACCGGATAAACGGATCGGATATTTTTGTACACACCTAGTCGGCAGTTCATTGAAATGTCACCGACGGTCCCAAAATACTTGATTCTGTCAAGTTTCAAAAGCTCATTAGTCCGAGAATACAACCAACACAAAAACAACTCATTTAAGCTGAAAAGCTAACCGAAAATTACCTAAAAGGTCAAAGCTTTGCCAGAAATGACAAAGCTCCGACGAAGACTTTAACGGTGTTGTATCGACGATCAAACACCGGGGTCTTGTTCGTCTTGAACCAAGGAACTCGCCGAAGGAGACAGTGCGACAAACAGATGGCGGATGATGGAGAACATTGGCAAAATTAGATGAGGCAATTTGGGGTTTCTGGCTGAAACTTCAGACGAGCCTTACCGACGAAAGGCGGCTCGATTCCGCGCATGAAGGCCATGTTGTCGAGACAAAATGATGAACATGTCGGTGGTGGCAATGATGACCACGCACCGACGGTGGCCGAGATCTGAGGTCGGACAAAATTATCGTTCAAAGCAAGGTTTACCAACCCCCAAGGTCACAGTTTTGAGGCTCCCAAAAAGCATATCGCCTATATTTTTTTCTCTCTCATTTTTCATTTTATCTTAATTAATTAAATTATATATATCAAAAGACGGGGAAAGGATTATCCAAAATCGAACCCGATATTTTATGTCAATCAAAATTAAAAACATATTTCTTAACAACACAAATGTTAAATTTTTTAACCGTTTGATGTAAATACAAGATAATATATATTCATTAATCCTACGTATTTTAACAATTATATTTAAAACTTTCACATTAAAAAATCAAAAATATTTTTTACGGTTAAAAAGTTTGTTGGACATATTTTAATTAAATACTATATTGTTACATATAAAAGTATAAAATCGAACGCCTACGCGTCTAGGTCACCCATTTCCTTCCCAATACCAAGCAATTTCTCTATCATTACGACCTTTGCATCTATGTGTATAAAAATTCTAACTATTTGGCTATCATATTCATATATAAGAAACGATCATGCCGTAGCTTTCATTTGCATGTAATGATGGTGGTGGAACGTCTGGGTTTTCATAGTCAAAGATCGATGTAGCCCGACAGCTGATCAAGCTTTGCAATGACGATAATGACAACGATCATAACATGTGTCGAAGTTTAACAAAGAAACGAAGAAAGATCGGAAACAACAACATTGTTGCAGCATCTTCCATTGTTGAAGATGAGCACTTGAAGCTCGGGAAGAGAAAATCTCGGTCGATTCATTATATTTATAAATCTACCAAGCCTATGGTTTTTTTTCGACACTAAAAGGATTTGTTGTAATGCTACCGTATTTTTCGTCATATATGTAAATTGAAGACACAAAATAATTTAATAAATTTAATTTTTTTATAATTAAAAGTATCAATATCATATTATTTCGACATAGTTTTCTACCGTTTGCTACACTTTGATAGACCATTGAACATACTTATTATGACCTTAGTAGTACGACTTGTTATTAGACACAATCACTTTACTAATTAACTTGTGGGGTTATTTTATTATAATATTTATAATTAAACTTAAATAAAATAATTTCAAATAACCAGACATAATTTTCTTTTAAAATTCAAATTTCAAACTTAATATTTTATCTAACCACTTTCAAATATGGGACGAAGCTTTATTTTTAAATTTGAACGGAAATAATTCAAAATCATATTTGAATATAGCTCGTAAAAAGCAGCGCCCAAATCAATATTATTTCCCGCCAAACGCAGACATGTTTTCCCGCCCTACACACATATACACTAATCATCTCTCTTTTCCCGCTAAACCCCATTACTCTCTCATACGCGCTCACAGTTTCTTTCCGAGGGTTTACAATGGCAGACTCAACTAAGAAAAGGAAGCGGCCATCCCTTTCCCTTACCCATTCCCATTCCTTAAGAGGAATCATAACTCGTAGCAAATCCCAGATCCACATTCACCGCAACCGCTCAGGCAAATCTCGAACCCACTCCATCCGCGTCGGAAAATACCAAGATCTGCAACCCTTGCTCAAAAAACCCAGAAAAAGCTCACCAGCTGAAGATTCGGTGGGGTGCGATTTATCTTCCGTTTCCATCAAAGATCTCCGGTTAAGACGGGTATTTTCCCCCTCTTCCACTGATGGGGTAATTCCTAACTGTTTGGATGATTCCGAAAGCGAGGTTGCTGGGAATTGTTTGGATGGAAGGAAAGAAGATTGTGGAAATGGGGATTTCAGAAAGTTGGAGATTTCGAATGAGGAATTTATTCAGTCAACTCCACCAGATGCTGAGATCGTTGGAGTTGAGCAAGTGGTTGAGAGTAATGAAGGTGAAAACATGAAGAAGGAAAAGGGCTCTCCCGAAGAGAGAAATGACATGAACTACTCAACGAAATCAGTAAGATTTTAATGTCTGATTTATATTTTTCCTGTTTTGTTTTCCATTTCTCTAACAATGGTGTTGAAAAAATTAATTTTTTTAATGGCGTTTGTGTATGTGGCTTTGAGTAGGTCCTTAGACCATGTTCTCGAGTGAAGATTTTCAAAACGCCAGGCTCATTCAGCTTAAGAAGATTGCTTCCTTATTTGATGGATATCAAAAAAGATTGTTCTGGTAATTCCTCTGCTTTGATACTGTTCTGTTTTCAAGCATTGGTTGCACAAGAAGCAATGGCATTGAAACATTCTTGCAAATGATCTTTACAGGCTCGGGCTGTTGTCCGAAAACTAAAAATTGTTTCGAAGAGAAGCAATTGTTGGATTCAAATGTTGAAGAAGCATTGGGTGATAAATCTATGGCGACTGACTGCTTCCTGGAGGACCATAGCAGTGTTTCTGGTAAGGAGATGAATAGGGGTTCAGTTGAGTCGTTCACCTCACATGATAATGACTCTTCCTCAATGCCGCTTGTTAATGGAGAGATTAAGAAATTTGAGTTGCAAGTTTCTACTGAAGACCAGAACTCTAACTGCTTGAAAAGTTTTTCATCTTCAACTATTGAGGAATCTCATTTCAGCAAGGAGAATTCAGCTGGTGTGTTGTCCAACGATCAAATGTTGGCAGATGATGGTGAGGTTGCAAAAACTAATGTTGAATCTTGTGATTATAATGAAGTTACAGAAAATGCTAATGAGGAAATAAAGCTGTGTAAGACTGAAGATAATAATGCTGTAGTTGTGGAAAAAGTTGAAGACTTGAATGTACAATTTATGTCAGTGACACCACCAGACTCTGGCATTGTTTCTAAAATGGAGACTGATGACAGCAGAGTGGATTGCCTTTCTCAAGGAACAAATCATGATGGTGAAAAGTCAAAGAACGAAACCGTTCACAGAAACCGCAGTCAAGATAGCGATAAAAGCCTAGACTCAAGTCCTAAGAACAAGTTGGTATGGTGCTATCAGTCTTTTCTGAGTATTTTCAGTTATGGTAGCTCATTTTCGCATTACATACTTTGCTGATAGGTTCATATGCAACTATACTAGTTAATGACAACTTTAAACATATTTCTTGCTAATGTAATTGGCCTTGTAATGTTGAATAGGTCCCAAACCAACGGTTGCGTCTGAAGTTATCTAAAATCCCTGGTTCGTTCAGTTATCGAAGGTTGCTTCCGTTTTTGATAGACCTAACAAATGATATCTCCTGTGAGTCTTTTACTTGGCTATCTCCAGCTTACTGAACCCTTCTCGCTTTTGAATAATTCCTTTGTTTAAGAATTAGTTTGGATCCTATGTATTTGTAATCTGTTACTTGGATGCTTTACTAGGTGCTTCTAGAAATGATCAGTCATTGGAGGTTGAGAAGAGTTCTAGAGAAAAGCCTCTTTCAATAGGCTTTACTTCTGCCAAAGGTGCATGCATTGAACCTTTTGACTGCAAAAGTCGTGCTGTAGAGCAGAATACCGGTGATGGTATTCGGGTGCCTGAGACTGAAGCAACTGCTTTAGGATGTTCGTCTGATGATAAACCGACACAGTCTCCAAAACAAGTTACTGGTTCCTTGCTGATACCGGATTCAAAACAGGAACATGCATCGGTTATTAAACATGCTGCATTGGATGCAAACCAAAAGTTAGAAGCTAGCCCCAAACATGTGGTTGAGCTATCAGCCATGTCATCTAGCCCTTTCATCAATTCTGGATTGCTCCGACGAGAAGAAGCTGATAAGTCAGTGTCTTGTCGGCTAACCTTTGAAACCAAAACGGATACCACGAAGTCAACTGCAAAATGTGCAAATCGTGTAAAGCAAATCAAAGCTGATAGCTTGGGAGAAGCATCTACACCTATAGGATTCCCTATTGTCTGTCTCAAAAAGGGAATCCTTAAAAGAAATCCTCCTGGATGCAGAGGTAATTGTTCTTGTCTGAACTGCTCTTCTTTTCGGCTTCACGCAGAGAGAGCATTCGAATTCTCAAGAAATCAGATGCAAGATGCTGAAGAAGTGGCCTTGGATTTGATTAGAGAGTTATCGTTCCTACGGAATGTTTTGGAAAAATCTGCTTCTGGTGCTAAAGATCAGTCTAGTATATCTATCAATGAGGTGAATAACATATACTGCATACAATCCATATACCTGCTATATATTCAACTTTAATTGCAGAAATTTGTGCTAAATCTCTAATATGCCGAATTCAGGTTAAAGATGTTTGCAAGAAAGCCTCTGAAACCGAAGAACTTGCTAAAATCCGTCTCAGCGAAATGAACTATGATCTAAACATTCATTGCAGAATCCCAGTAAGTATAGTTTGTGCTTTTTCTCTCCATACAATAACATCTCTGAACAATTTCCTCATCATGTTTGTCTAACAATCTAAGTTCTTGTTCATGTAGTGTGGACAGCGACCGAGCGTGAGGTTTGCCAATTATGTCGAAAAACAAATCATTCCAGTAGCCGACTCATCAAACAAATAGTTTTACAAGAGGAAACTACTGCCATTGTGATTATTGTTTCTTGGTTAGCTAAGTGTTCGAGTCAAATGACCTCTGGTCTCGGACTGGTATCCGCTATCCATGGAAAACCAAGCATACCATCTAAATGAGATTGAAATGAGGCCAAGTTTGCAGTCATAGGTATTGATTGTTGGATCATTTGTTAAGGATTTTGGATATTTATCAAGTTTGTGTAGTTATTATGCATGACAGCATAAGTACGTCAATCTTGAATTTAAGAATGTTCAAACTCATGTTATAATAGTAACATATTGTAACAGTATCAACTCATTGACAAATTACATATTTATGAAGACTAGATTCATAACCTACTTTGAACAAAAAAAAGATTCATAACCTACATATAGTAACAGTATAGGGACTAATAAAAGAATTTGACCAAAATTTTAAACATAAAAAATACTAAACGATATGGATGAAATTGACACGAGTCATAGCCGTACACAGACCACGTGATCCGATGGCTATTTCAGAGTTTTATTTTGGATCGTAGCTGCAGTTGCCGGTGTGGGTGAAGGACTTATTATTATAAAGTTGGTGAAAGCCGATGCATGCGTCGGCATGGCCATCCTCTTCACTTCCATCGCCTTATCCACTCGCAGAATGTGGCTCTTTTACTTCCATAAAGTTGCCCATTATTTGTACCACCTATCATGATTCATGCCTTGCCTTTCTATTTTTTAAGAATAAAAATTAAACTAGGTTTTAGGGTTTAAGTTCTAAATTATTTTTTTATAGTCTATAATTTAAAAATTAAGGCTAGTACTTAAAATTTAATATTTTAGCTTTGGATATATATAAGGACACCAAAAAGTCAAATAATTTTGTTAATTTCTTGACTGCTAATCTTGTAATATTTTTAAAATAAAGTTTAAAAATAGTCACTAAATTATTTTAAAATATTTATTTTGATCATTAAATTTTTAAAAATTATATAATGATTATTAAATTTTAACTATAATTACAAAATATCACTGAACCGTTAAAAAAAAAAGTGCCATTTAAGAAAAATTTTATAATTTAGTATTTAGTCTTTTAAATTATACGTTCAATTAATTCAATTCTAATTTAAATGAAAAGTCAATGGCACACTAACTACTGTGCTAAAGGTGATCTTTGGTTATAAGTGAAAATAATTTTTAATTCTATATTTATAGATTCAATTAATTTAATTTTAATTTAAATAAATAGTCAATGGCACACTAACCACTATGCTAAAGCTGATCTTTGGTTATAAGCGAAAATAACTTATAAAAACTCAATAACATTTTTAATTATGATCTAGTGGCACGTGTTATCATATGATTGGAGTAAAAATATTAAATTATTTTTAGTTAAAAATAAAATTAAATTAATAAAATATATAACTAATGAAGGCTAAATTTATTTTTTTAAATTAAAATTAAATTTATTAAATATATAAAAATAGAATACTTAACGTATAGTTATACAAATTTCTTAACTACCACACCATCTTCAAAAATAATTAAAGGTATAATAAAAATAAAATTTAATGATTAGTTTATAACATTAAAAATGGGTAATCTTCACTCATGGTCCCTTTCGTTTGTGGTTTGTTCTATTTTGATCACCATAATTCAAAAAACATTATTCTAGTCACATACATTTAGAATAGTGTCTATATATTTTGGTCACTGGGACATTGGTCTCTGTTAATAAAAAAAATATTTTTTAATTTAACCCCAAACTTTTAAAACTTTATTTTTCACTATCTTCCCAAAAACAATTCTGAATTGGATTGAATAATTCGAATCCTTTCTTCAGTCTATTGTTGTCCCTCCAATCTTTTCTCTTCCCTCCTATTATCCTTTGTAACATCCACACCAGCAAAAAAGGCAGCAGTCTCAAAGATACCTAAAAGTCTCTCCTTGAGCACCTCTGGAGGCAAGTGATTCAAGTGGAGATAGATATGGTCCTTCAAAGATCCTATTAGATATAAGATTACAATTAGTAACACCGTGAGTTCAAATTAGCTTGCAAAAATTGGTAATAGTTTGAATCTCATAACAGTACAAACAAACATATACCTCTTACGACATGGCACATACATCGCCAAAAACATTTAAAATTTCATAGAACTAGAATCAAACGATCACATAAAATGAGTACCTACTCTAAATCACAAGCACCATACTGTAATACCTCAATGTACATTGCCAACCTCATACAAACTCCTTAAGGGGGAAAACACAGGTACTCTGGATGTTGAATCATAGAAATATCAGTGATGAAGAGAGAATCATATCTACACCACAACCTTTCCTGATT
This sequence comes from Hibiscus tridactylites, assembly GCA_958450335.1. NCBI lineage: Eukaryota > Viridiplantae > Streptophyta > Magnoliopsida > Malvales > Malvaceae > Hibiscus > Hibiscus tridactylites. The sequence goes on from OY288266.1 coordinate 31,364,520, forward strand.
TTTATGCTCATAAATCTTAAAACAACGTCCCTTGAAGCAAGATCGTTGGCAGTAGGTGCATACCGTTTCATAAAGTGTTCATTTTCACTATTTTTAAGAATACCGCCTTCACCACGAGACCCTACAAATTGCAGATGAAATTTAGAAATAAATCCCTCTCAACTTCAGTTAAATATAGAGGTGCAATAAAAATTAAATTTAAAAAGAACAATTAAAATAATTATTTATCTAATAACCAAAAAAATTCAACCCTAAACATCACACTTCATAAGAAGGGAAATAGGCACAAACCTCCATTAATGAGGCACCCAGCCCCATAGATTTCAATAGGGTGAAATTGCACAGACTCTAAAACATGTAAGAAAAATAAATAAAAAAGAAAGGAAGAACATATAAAGAAATAGTTGAAAAAGAGGTTTCAGAAACCAATTACAGAGTTATAAAAACAAAAGATTTAGATTCATATCAAGATCATTAAATAGAAAGTTCAATGAAAAGAAAAAGCAAAGTAAATAAAAAAACATTTTTTTTTTCATTTTGAAATTGATTATTGATTGATTTATTTGACAATAACAAAATGATTACTAGTAATTAGTAATTCGCGTCGCTCTCACTTAAGTGCATACCCGTATAAATATCATTCGCGCCTTTATTTTTACAACACGGTGATTTTAATCGAAAATCTAAAAAATGGTTTGAATAAAATCATAAGACTATTTAGGCCAACGTATTATTTCGAGAAACTAGTATATATTTCCGTTACAAAAAAAGGTTGTAATAAGAAACGCTTAATTTTTTGCACTCTTGCTACGGTTAAGCGACCCTCTTCGGACAATTCTTCTAACTCAAGGATAGTTATAATGTCCTGAAGTTCTTTGTAATATTGTAAGGTTTGCTTAACCTTTGCGCAGTTTCATAATGTTTCTTAGCTATAATATCCTGAAGTTCTTTGTAATATTGTAAGGTTTGCTTAACCTTTGCGCAGTTTCATAATGTTCCTCACTAACGATTTGAGGTTGGAACATGTTGACGTTGAGTCTAAACTACCGCGGGATAAATACTTTTGGCAACTAATCCTCTTGATAGTACGGTGGTAGCATTTAAATGCGCAATTCCTACAGTTTTGAAGGATAATATGAGGGAAGAGAAAGGATTGGAAGGACAACAATGCACCAAAGAAAGTCGAATTATCCAATTAGATTCGGAGTTGTTTTGGAAGAATACGGTAAAAAATAAAATTTTGAAAGTTTAGCAGTTAAATTAAAAATTAATTTTGTTATTAACGGAGACAAACATCTCAGTGACTAAAATAGATACGATTTTAAAAGTAAATGACTAGAATAATTTTTTTAATTATGATGATCAAAATAAAACAAATCCCAAATAAAAGGAACCACTAGTGAAGATTTTAGATAGTTTAGTGAGCATATCACTAACATCCGAACAAAACAGATTTGCAGAGCTATTTTCATATTCAAAACAGGAGGATTTTATTATCAGAAACAGAGGATTTACAGATATTTTCAAGCTCAGAAGATGGCTGAATTAAAACAGACAAAGTAAACAAAAATACATGAAAACAAAGAATATTAGTAACTTATTCCACCCCTAGGCCCTAAGCATCAAGTTGATTACATAGAAGAAAACATAAAAGAATATGCCACCATTAAACTTCGGTTCAATCTTTCTTTCAGAACCTCCGTTTACACTCTGGCGGAACGCCTTGCGGGAAACGCTTCAAATCGGTGCAGTAGTTGTAAATCATGAAATATTTTTGAACCCATCTCAATCTTCGTCTTCCGGGGGCATCTAGCCCGTTGGTTTCCCACGCACCGTCCGAAACCGAGTTCATCTTGGCACAAGACGAACCGGTCCCGGACCAAACACAAGCATTGGCATTAAAGTTCCGGTAGTAGGCGGTGAAGGGTGCCTTTGTCCAATCGGTTTTCACCAACCCTCCCCTCGTGGCCCAGTCGTCGGCGTTCCACAGGCTCGAGTAAATCCGCATGGGTTGGCTCTTGGGGAATGGCACACCGATTGCTTCAGCGTTTTTGAACACTCTGATGGGAATGTTATCCACCAAGAATCTGACAAAACGGAACAACAACAAAGACATCTAATGTTGTTATTAACTGTGTGGTAAAAAGACAAGTTGGAAGACATAACCGGAGGCTTTGGGATGTTCTTACATGATGTGTTGTGGCTTCCAAATGATGGAATAGGTGTGGAAGTTTCTTGTGGGGTCGAACCAGAGATAGAATTGTTGTTCTCTGTTTCCTTTGCCTTGTGTGAAGACATTGGTGTGCAATATGTAGGGGTCACCACTAAGATTCCCCAAGAATTCAAAGTCAATCTCATCATGGCTTGCCCCTTGAGAAGACAGCTGCAAATATAAGAAACAGATTCCAACCTATATTAATACACATCAAATTTATCATCTTTTTAAGTGTACTAGGAAAATACTTTTGAGGAGTTATTTTGAGTTATTTTTATTCAAAACTATTTGTTCGGCATTTGTTTTGATTCTAAAAGAATTTTTGACCCAAATATATTACAGAACGGAGCCTTAGTCACATGTAAAAATTTAATGTATTAGGTTAGAAAAAGGTGATAAGATAGGGATGGTTCAACGGGAAATTGCATGGACCATACCACATTTAAAGGCGTTTTAATGTAAAGTTTGTGGTAAAAAAGAATGAAGGAAATAGTAGTATTCGTTCAACATACGTAATAAGCAGTGACTGTGCCCGCCGAGTTACCGGCTACGAGCTTGAGTTGCATATCGATTCTCCCGAACAAATACTCTTTCTTTGATTGAAAACCCGACCCCGAAACCCTGTCCAAGGACAAAGACAAGAGCTTGCCACCGTTGAAAATCTTACCCCTTCTGTCACCCCATGTTAGGTCGAAATCCTGGTAAAAGTCACCACCGTAGGCAACAAACACCAACGAGTTCATGACCAGACAACCCATTAAAGCCATGGAAACAGCATTACAACAACAACCCATCTTTTCTTTCATACACAAACCAAAGATTGGATGAGAATAAGAGAGATGTGGAGATGTTTTTTTGTGTGAATATTTTGAAAGAGAAAGGTATTTATATAGGCAAAGAGATGGGCATGGAGGTGGGGGCAACGCGTGAGGCAATAACTAAGGGAGCTGGTGACAGCTTAGCATATAAAACAATCAAAGCTGGAAGTTTGGAGGCTTTTGCTTTGAGCCTATTGGAAGGGTGGTTTTGAAATAACTTTCTTGGGTTTTTAGCAAAAATGGAAATTAAGTATATTTTTTCGGGCTTAACCACTACTTTTCGATTTATTGGTCGACTAATTCAGATCAAATTTATAGAGACAGTGACGATTCTTTCAATTTAATTTTTTTCCATTCACAATGTCATAATTCAGACTCTGACTTTATTTAAAAAAATCTAATATTTTAACACATTAGACTAAATGGTTGTTGGTTGGAAATAAAATATATTAAAAAAGGAAATTGAAAAAAATTGTAAAAAAAGGATGGGTTTTGATTTGGATTTTTGTGATGGAAACTATGTAGAATGATTTTGTCCCGAGGGAAATGAGCTAAGGGTAGGGGTCCCTTCACTATGATTTGCTTGCTTACCGGTGGTGGATGCCAACTCGGATCCCGTATGGGTGAGTACGCCACGAGGGACTACTTAACTTGTAGGTATTCATTGTTTGCCATGTGTCTAAAATGATAATATGAGTCATTTCATCTGGGGTAAACTAACTAGTTGGTATCTCACTTATTCTCTCATTTCTGTTTTAGTCACTATTTTGTGTGGGCAAAGTCACATCTAACGTGTTATTTTTTTTAATAATTTTATTCAATTAATAAGGTAGAGATGTGTCACTATCTTATTATTGGCTGAATAAAACCAAAAAAAATAACATGCAAGGTATGATTTTATCTAAACAAATAGTTGAGTGACCGGAATAGAAACTCGAGGCTATGTGGACTACCAAATAGTTAGCTTACTCTTGTATCTATTGCTTGGGGACTCATATCTCAAAATAATTTCTACTTTAAATTTGATATAATTTCATTTTCCATGTCATTACTCATTAATTTATCTTTTGGAAAAAAGATAACGATCTCGCGACAATCGACAGATGTATAAATCTATTATGTAAAATATTAAAATTTAATGTTTTAAGTTCAGAAAATGATAAAAATGTATTCTAGGATTCCCATAAACGATAAAATTTCAATTTATTATTTTTAAATTATTAAATTATAAATTAAAATAATAATAAAATTATACTGTAATCTTTTTGAAATTTATAATTTACTTTCGGTGTCTTAAAATAATTTGTAGTTTCAACCCTAATCGGAGCTAAGTTTGCTTGATTTAGACATGTTTATTGGTTTTAATGGAATGTTTTCCCATTCAAATTGGGAATAAATAATCGTTTGAAATAATTATGAGGGTCACGAGAACACTAGGTTCCGTTTTGTTGTTAATATGTGACCAGCCATTGGTTTTGACCTTTTTGTATGGTTTTTGTTTCTATATGCGTCACATTTCAAATTCTTGGATAAGTTCTGCCATTATTCTAAACCCTGAAAGCAATCAAAATTCAAAATACCAATAAAATAAATTGAGAGTAAAAAATAATAAATCTATTCGAGTATATAACTTTTAAGAACTTGAAAAGCATTTGTATCAACCAGAGGTGGCAAATGGGTCGTCTAGTTCGGATTTTTTCGGGTTTGACTACATTTAGTTTAAGTTTAGTTTGGTCTAGATCAGTTTTAGTTTAAGTTTATGGTGATTTTGGTTCGATTAATATCGGGTCAATATCGGGTTAATATGAGATTGACCGATTTCAATCTGGTTTTCAGGCTAAGTTAGATTTTTACACCCTATATATGACTTTACATAGCATATATATTTGGCTTTTTGGTGAGTTGTGCGACAATTCACATCCCATCTTTCTTTATTTATTTTAATATATTTTCTTTATTTCGGGTTGCATTCGGTGCAGATTCATTCGGTTCGTGTCCATTTTTAGTTCAATTAAAATTCGAGTCGATTTTAATTAGATTTATTTCTGTTAGAGTATATGTTAAGCTGTTATCCTTGTAACAGAGTTAGTTTTAACTAACTCCAGCTCATCATCTTGTATCTTCTTTGTGTAGCTCTCTCCTATATAAGGAGATGTAATTCCTCTGTAAAGATTAAGTTCAAGTGAATAAAAATCAAGAAAGTATCTTCAAAGATCTACAAGTTTTCCATCATGGTATCAGATTTGCCAGAATCCTCTGTAAATGGAAGTTCTTCTTCCAAGCCGTTTACCAACAAAACCATCACCATTCGACTCGATCAAACCAATTACATGCTCTGGCGTCAACAAGTTCTATTTGCCATCGAGAGTTTGGGATTGGTTTCTCATATTGACGGAACTCGTGTTGTTCCGGCTCAGTTTGTTGAGTCCAATGGTGAAAAGATTCTTAATCCGCAGTTTCTTGCATATAAACAAGAAGATAGTGCGCTTTGTTCTTGGTTACTTGCGTCCATCAGCTCGTCGATTCTGCCGTCTTTGGTTAGTTGTAAAACTGCCTTTGACATTTGGGAAAAGATTCGTCAGGGTCTTTCTGTTTCTTCCACGACGAGGATTATGCACCTCTATTGCTCTCTTAGGAATCTGCGGAAGAGGGATCAGAGTATGCGTGATTATCTTGCGCAGGTTCAATCCATCTGTGACAGCCTTGCTGCGTGTGGCAATCCGTTGCCGGAGACCATGCACATCTCGGCCATTCTTTCTGGTCTCCCTCAGGTGTATGAGCCGGTGATCGCTGTTATCACATCCAGTCAACAACCGTACAAGCTTGACGGTGTGTGTAGCATTTTACTTGACACGAAAGCACGACAACTGGAGTTTGGGTCGCATAATATTTCTGTTAATCTTGCCCAAGGGCCTCAAGGTCGTCAAGGCCCATTTCTTTCAAGCCCGTATGTGGATCAGGGTTATTCTGGTTATGTTGATCTTGCGACGTCTCAGCCGCAACGAGGGGCTCTCTCTCAGCGTGGTCAGCTGTTTCACGGCCAAAACTAGTCTCAATTTCTTCAGTCAGGTTCGTCTCAGTCTAATTCTCAGTTTCCTAATCCTCAGTTTAATCCTTTTTCGAATTCCTCTCGGTTTCGAGGACGTGGAGGACGGTTCTTTGGTGGGCGTGCTCGTCCACAGTGTCAAATTTGCGGGAAGATTGGGCATCTTGCCAATCGATGTTTCTTTCGCTTTGACCAATCGTTTGAAGGCGTTAATCAGTCCGTCAACCACTGTTTTGTTTCCGAGTAGGTTCCTGAAGACCAGGGTTCTGGTGATCTTGTGTCTTCTAACGCTTCTATGGATATGGTGGCTGATGATTTTTCAATGACCTGTGATGAATCTGCCTGGTACCCTGATTCTGGGGCTACCACCCATCTTACACCAAACGTCGGTATGATTTCTAAATCTATTCCTTACAATGGTGATGGTAAGGTCACTACAAGAAAATGCATTTGTAGTGACATTGAAAATAGTCACAAAAAGTGTTAAATTTAGTCACTGAAATTTACAGTGACTATTTTTTTGAGTCGTCACATGTCGTCACTAATAACTCCGTCACTATTATATTAGTGACAACTTTCATGTATTTCGTCACAATAGTTATGTTTTTATGACCACACTATTTGACATAAATGATCATTAATAGTGACTAAAATTTAGACACTAATGTTATTCTTACTAGTGACAAACATTCTATCACAAATACATATTTAAATAGTGTCTAAAATATGTCGTCACTGTCAATAATTAAAAATTAATTATATTTTTAGTTGTAACCATTTTATTTAGGGTTTAAACTAATCACTAATTGTCCCTGAAATTTAATGGAGCTTTTGCATTTTAGTCACTGGAATTTAATTATAGATGATGTAGCATATTCAAATATCATTTTTTAGTAAATAAATGCAATGCATGGCTTCAAGAATGATCGAACCTGGAACCTTTAGGGCGAGAGTGCAATACTTATCCACTAGGTTGGGCAAGAAATTTTATATTATTTTGAAAGAAAAATAATATTTAGGTTTAATTGTAATTGTAATTAATTTTATTTATTTTAAAAATATTTATTAATTATAACACATTATTATAATAATAATTTACCTAATTTTTCTATGGTTTCTTATACAAAGTACGTATGTTGAAGAAACCATTTAGATTTTTTTTTCTGTAGAAAAAACTAATCAAAATGGAATATATCTGTTAAAATTAAAAAAAAAACTCTATCATATATTATGCTAAAATCACATAGTAGTCTTTGCACTCTAATTTGGTGACTTTAAATTTCTATACTTTTAAAATTTTGAATTTTTTATCCTGACATGAATGGTCGTATTTAAATGTGTTAAGTACAATTTTCTTTTTAGCTAATTTGTTATACAAAAGTTGCTTATTTAATTTTTTTTCTTTAATTTCATCATTTTTAGTCCTTGTAATTTAGTCATATTCCCGGTGTCTCGTTCGGATTAGGATTAAAATTTTAAAATTTAAAAAATATACGGACTAAAGTTGATCAAAAATATATTGACTAAAACAACAATTTACACATAGTATAGACTATAGAAATATTTTACCTTTTGACAAACTAGTTTATGATAACTTTACTTTTTATAATTATAAAAATAAATTTATCATTGTGACAATATCTAATTTGTCATTACTTTTTTTTTGTGACAAAATTTATCGCAACAAAAAAGTGAAACTTTAAGTGACAAGTAATTTCATTGTAACAACAAATATCAAATAATAGTGACCACTTCACATATCGTCACTATCATGTGTCAAAGTTTTAGTGACAATGAACTTTGTGTCACAATTGTATACATATAGTGAGAATTCATTTGTCAAAAATGCAATCGTCACAATTACTACTGTTACAGTGACCAAATAAAATTATGTCACAATTACTTGTACTAATTGTGTCGCATAAAAAAATTGTCACAAAAAGTTAATATTTGTGACAAAATTATTTCGAGTCACTATCAAATTGTCACTACAAACCTATATTCTTGTAGTGGGTCTCCGTTGCGAATGGTTCTGCTATTTCCATTTCTGGTATTGGTAATGCTTCATTAGCTTCTATTTCTAGACCTTTGATACTTAGTAATTTATTGCATGTTCCTAGTGTTAAGAAAAATTTATTGTCTGTTTCGAAGTTTACTAAGGATAACAGTGTTTCTATTGAATTTTACCCTGATTTTTGTGTTGTGAAGGACCTAGAAACTCAACGACCGATATTGCAAGGTTTGCAAAGTGAAGGGCTTTACAAGTTTTCTTTTGATGGATCATCTAGGACTGCTTTGTCTTCCTGTCAGGTTCAGGTTTCTGATATGTCTAGGAATAGTCATGTACCTAGTGTTTTTCATGTTTCTGATTGTGTCTCTGTTTCTGAATTGTGGCATAGACGATTAGGCCACCCTTCTGTTGATGTGCAATCTAAGATTCTGAAACTGTGTAATGTTTCTGTCAATAAAGATGTTTTTTCCTGCATTGCTTGCAAGCTTGGTAAATCTCATAAGTTGCAGTTTTCCTCTTCTAATTCTGTTTGTTCTCAACCTTTACAATTGGTTCAAGTTGACTTGTGGGGACCTGCTCCTGAGATTTCGAATAATTCTTTCTACTATCTTAGCATTGTTGATTCTTTTTCTAGGTTCACTTGGGTTTATTTTCTTGCTAAGAAGTCTGATGTCTCTAGTGTGTTTGTTGATTTTCATAAATTAGCTGAGAGGCAGTTTAATGTTAAGCTTAAAGTTGTGCAAACTGAATGTCGGACAGAATTTAAGCCTTTAGGGTCTTATTTTAAACAACATGGTATTGTTTTTCAGCAAACATGTCCGTATACGTCTGAGCAGAATGGTATTGTCGAGCGTAAGCATCGACATATTGTTGAGCTTGGTCTTACATTAATGGCACAGTCCTGTGTTCCTTTTAAGTTTTAGACTGATGCTTTCTTTACAGCTGTTTTTCTTATAAATAGGTTGCCATCTAAGGTATTAAAAGGTCTTTCACCCTATGAGAAGTTGTTTGGTAAGTGTCCAGATTACAGTTTTCTTCATGTGTTTGGCTCTAGGTGTTTCCCTTTGACTAGGCCTTATAATAAAAACAAACTTGAATTTAGGTCTAAACCTTGTGTTTTTATTGGATATTGTACTAGTCAGCATGGTTACAAATGTTTAAGTGAGGATGGTAGAGTATATGTTTCTAGGCATGTCCAATTTGATGAAGGGGTTTTCCCTTTCAAGTTACAAGATACTGGTTCTTCCTTAAAATCTGATGAGTGGTTAATTCCTGGAATTAAGTTTGTTAGTCCTAAACCTGTTAGTCAAGGTGTTGTTCAAGGACAATCTGTTACTACTCAAGTGCAACCTGTGGCTCCTACTCAAGTGCAACCTGTGGCTTCTACTCAAGAGCAATCTGTGGCACCTACTCAAGAGCAACCTGTGGCCCCTGTTGTTTCAACTGGTGGTCCTCTAGTTTCTCCTCAGGGCACAAGTAATGTGGATTGTCTAGCACATGTTCTGGATGCAGGCTTGGATTCAGTTATTCCTGCACAGAGCACCAGTTCTGCTAATTCGATTAGCCCTCAGGATATGGGTGTACCTGCAAATTCTGTGGAGTCTGCTGTAGATTCTGCTAATGATAGGTCTGGTTCACCTCAACGTTCAGCCTCTTCTCAGAGTTCAGATAATTCTCGAGGGTCACATCACATGATCACGAGATCAAAGGCTGGTGTTTCTAAGCCTAGAGTCTTCTACACTGAAGTTGCATCTGCTGAACCAAAGGATATCTTTCAAGCTATGGAGTCCCCTGAATGGAAAGAAGCTGTTAACAAGGAGATGGCAGCTTTGATGCAAAAGGGTACTTGGGAGCTCGTTCATCTTCCTTCAGACAGAGTTCTTGTTGGTTGCAAGTGGCTCTTTAAGGTTAAAAGAAATTCTAATGGGAGTATTTCTCGGTTTAAGGCACGTTTAGTAGCTAAGGGGTATTCACAACAAGCTGGCTTCGATTACAGTGAAACCTATAGCCCTGTTGTAAAACCTGTTACTGTGAGGATGTTGTTGAGTATGGCTTTAAGTAATAAGTGGGCATTAAGGCAGTTTGATGTGGATAATGCCTTCCTTAATGGAGATCTAACTGAAGAAGTCTATATGCAGCAGCCTCCAGGGTTTGAGCAATTTGATTCAAATGGAGAATTACTTGTTTGCAAACTGAAGAAGTCCCTTTATGGGTTAAAGCAAGCACCTCGTGCTTGGTTTGAGAAGTTTAGGAGTTGTTTTGTCAATGAGTTAAATTTTACAGCTTCATTTGCTGATACTTCTCTCTATTTTCGAGAAGTAAATGGGAACAAGGTCTATGTTATAGTTTATGTTGATGATGTGGTTGTAACAGGATCCAGCTCTAAAGATGTTGACTGGGTAATTAAACAAGTTAACTCAGTCTTTCCTCTCAAAGATTTAGGAACACTGAATTTCTTTCTTGGAATGAATGTACATCATGTCAAGAATGGAATAATTCTTAACCAGAAGAAGCATGTTCTGGAATTGTTAGACAAGACTAACATGCTAGAAGCAACTCCTGCTCCTACTCCAATGGTTACAACACCTATTTTATCTGCTCAAGATGGAGATCCCTGTTCAGATTCTACTTTATATAGGCATGTAGTTGGTACTCTTCAACACATATGCACTACGAGGCCTGATATTCACTTTGCTGTCAACAAAGTGAGTCAATTCATACAAACACCTTTGGACAAACATTGGAAAGCTGTTCGAAGAATATTGAAGTATTTGAAAGGAACTCTTGATCATGGACTGTTCTTCAACAATAGTCCTAAGTTTACAAATCTTATAGGCTACTCAGATTCTGATTGGGGCACAAATTCTGCAGATCGTAGGTCCACATCTGGACATTGTATGTTTTTTGGAGACAATCTGGTGGCTTGGTGTTCAAAGAAACAGGGAGTTGTTTCTCGGTCATCTGCAGAGGCTGAGTTTCGAAGTATTGCTAATGCTATGTGCGAAACAATGTGGATTAAGTCTTTGATGACAGAATTAGGCATTAAGCTTCACTCCACACCTATTATTTGGTGTGACAACACCAGTGCAATAACACACTCTGCCAATCCTGTGAATCATGCTAACCTTAAGCATGTAGAATTAGACTTGTGTTTTGTCAGAGAGAAGATAGCTCAAGGAGAGTTTCAGATTAACTATGTTTCAGCAGCTAATCAAATAGCAGATGTCCTGACTAAACCCCTTTCTGCATCTTTTTTTGTTCACTTGCGTCGTCAGCTTCGTGTCTTCTCTCCTGAAGATCTTTAGTTGATTGAGTGATTTCTCTTCTCTTGTTTAAAGAAAAAGAAAGAAACAAAGAGTAGTAGGAAGAATGTTAGAGTATATGTTAAGCTGTTATCCTTATAACAGAGTTAGTTTTAACTAACTTCAGCTCATCATCTTGTATCTTCTTTGTGTAGCTCTCTCCTATATAAGGAGATGTAATTCCTCTGTAAAGATTAAGTTCAAGTGAATAAAAATCAAGAAAGTATCTTCAAAGATCTACAAGTTTTCTATCAATTTCGAGTTTAAAATTAAATTCAGTTCATCATGTTCGAATCAATTTTAAATCTCAATTTGGGTCTCGAGATCAAATTCGCCGAGTCTAGTATAACCTGAACTTCGACTGACATTCCCATTATTCTTCTTAATCAACGAAATTATATTTAAACACAACATGTAAAGGGACATAGATAGAATCAAAGATTAAAGAAAAAAACATAAATATTTATTAATTTATTTTTTCGATATTTTTTATAAATAAAAAGTAAAAATATTGTGGAAAAGAATAACAGTCTCTCCTAGATTCTACGTACCTCCATCACTGAACATGTATTGATTATAATATTTGATAAGGTAAAACTACTATAGTGATCATGGTACTTTGAGGGAGTACCTATTTTAACCACTAAACTATTAAATTCGTCAGTTAGACCATCAAATTTATTAAATCAACTTATTTTAATCACCGCCGTTAAAAAACTGACGGATAGAGTGACATGGCACTTAACAACAATTAACAAAAATTTATAAAATTACACATTTAGTCCATGTTATTTACTTATTAAATCAATTTGATCTTAATTTTATTTTAATTAAATAAAATTAATCAACCAATCAGATGATGACACATGTCATCACCCAATTGGATTAATTTACTCAAATTTTTATTAAATATTATCAGAAGGAAAATTAAAGAAGAATGAAGAGTGACATTGGTATGGTTCAAACCTAGGACCTATAGCGTGAAATCCAATGTCTTTACCACTAATCCAAGCTACCTCTTGATGGTTTAAATATGAAAATTATTAAATATTCGATTAAAAAAAATTGGATTTAAAATATTTGAATATATTTTTTTTATTTTCTTATTTAAATTAAATCAAATATTTATTAAAATATTCAAATATTTTACTTTTTTTAAATATTCAAATATATTTTTTAAATATTCGAATACTTTTTTAAATCAAATTTCTTTTCTCTTAAATTAAATATTTAATATTTTAATAAATATTCGATTTAATTTAAATAAGAAAATGAAAAAATATTCAAATATTTAAATCTAATTTCTTTCTTAATCGAATATTTTTCAAATTTAAATTAAATCGAATGTTTGTGTGATTATACACATCCCAAGTGATCTAAGTTTGAGTCCCATTTCAACCACTTTTACTTCTTTTTCCCTAACATTTAATGCAACATAAGATATGTATATAAGGTGTGCAATTCATATCACTAAGAGTAGTTTGACTTAGTGATAAAAGTGTGTGGGTATTTATTCTCTTGGTCTCAAGTTCAAACCACGTAATGGCAATTTTCTTTCTTCTTTAATTTTCTTTTAACATTTACCGCAATATAACATATTAAATATCAAAAAGTGTGAATTATATCATTAAGAGTTAGCTTGGTCTAGTGGTAAAGACACTTCACCTTATAGGTCCTAGGTTTGAACCATACCAATGTCACTCTTCATTCTTCTTTAGTTTTCCTTTAATTAGGTGGTGACACATAAATTAATTCAATTAGGTGATGACTTATGTCATCATATGGTTGGTTAATTAATTTTATTTAATTAAAAATAAAATTATGATCAAATTAATTTGATAAGTAAATAACAAGGATTAAATGTGTAATTTTACAAATTTTCGTTAACTACTGTTAAGTGCCACATCACCCTATCCGTCAGTTTTTTAACGGCAGTGATCAAAAAAGTTGATTTAATAAATTTAATGGTCTGATTGACGAGTTCAATAGTTCGATGATCAAAATATGTACGCCCTCAAAGTTCAGTGGTCGAGTAATTTTCCCATTTGATAATTATTACATATTTCATAAGACAAAGCGCAAAATAAATTACCTAAGGGGTGCATTGGCTGGCTTCGCGCAACTCTTATCCGTCAGGGCACAAAAAATCAGATATAATTATTTATTTATTTATTTACACGAACCTTATAATTTAAGGATTAAAAGTTTAGTTTAGAGTTTAAAGTTTGATTGTTTAGGTTTTAAAATTTAAAATTAGTGTTTAGAATTTAAGGTATATGGTTTAGAGTTTATAATTTATTTTTTAGGGTTCATGGGTAAGAATTTAAGATTTAAGTTTTATAATGTAAATATATATGCAGTTTTCGTGTAAAATAAATTTTATACAATCTGTGTATCAAAAATTTATCATAATTTAATAATTTTTATATTTAATTAACATGTATAAATAATTAAAACCATCGAATGAAAACAGATTACATCCTATTATATAGTTTAAGATATGTAAAAAAAACAAAGGATTAAATGAATAACGTATTATTAAATAGCAACGATAAACCATATTTGATGAGAGCTAATATTATATAAAACCATCATCTAATTAATATGCTGTATTGCTGGATAGCAATTAGTGTTGCATAATTACACTCACATTAGCTTTTAAAGCTGTATTATTATATCATTTAGATTATTCTGCTTCAAAAATATTGATCATTTAAAGTAAATTCATCACACTAACGGAGTTGGTCTAAATGATAAATAATTTGACATCATTTAAGTAAATATCGAATTTGAGGTCATGTGTATGTAAAAAAATTCGGCGAAAAATTCATTCGCCAAAATTTAGTGTACGACACAGGTTAATCCGGATTAGTATTATTAGAAAATTGAAAAGTAAACCGAAAAGTAAGGTAATTTTTTTGAAACAATATGAATTTTATTTCAGCGAACTAATCTTGGGCCTCGATTAGGAGAAATTATTATATGGACCCTTCCCACCACGTCATCCATGGTCCCTAGTAATAAAAAAAATTCCACGTCATTATTTTTTTCATATCATTTGTACACTAGGATTATATTTTCCAAATCATCTTCTCTAATTTCTCCAATTAACGTAGGGTTTAGGGTTAGGGTTTAAGGGTTTAAGTGTTGGTTTAGGGTTTAGGGTTTAGTATTTAGGGTTTAGGGTTAAGGTTAGGGTTAGGGTTTAGGGTTTAGGTTTAGGGTTTAGGGTTTAGGGTTTATTGTTTATGGTTAGGGTTTAGGTTTAGGGTTTAGGGTTAGGGTTAGAGTTTAGGTTTAGGGTTAGGGTTTAGGGTTAGTGGAGGAAGCTATCATTCTTGAAGAAAAAAAGAAAATAGTAAACCCTAATTTATTTTTAATTTGATACGACACCATGATTTGGAAAATATAATCCTAGTGTACAAATGATATGGAAAAAATAATGACGTGGAATTTTTTTTATTACTAGGGACCATGGATGACGTGGTGAGAAGGGTCCATATAATAATTTCTCCTCGATTAGGGCCTCATTAAAAAACTTCCCTAAAAGTTAGATGGAGAAAAAGAATGCCCAGGATCGAAGTCGATCGCATAATCGAAAATTACACTGGTCCAGTTATCACCTGCTACAATCCAAAAAGGCCAACCCCTATCTCTAATGATCGTAAGGAAAAACTCTTTACACGATTACACAATTGGAGTTGGTCACCCGATACTAGCGTTACAAGCAGACTTCACCCACATGGTTTAAGACCTGAGACGCCAAAAATACATGCCATACTCGAAGCTATGTGAAACCCCTTCATCGCTCAGCTACAAAGCTTCAACTATATGTAATGACTTTTACTGGCTCGGTGGACATGAGATCTACTCTTTGATTGATTTTTTTTTTGCCAAAATATCAGCGCTACTGTTATATTCTCTTGGAGTTAGACAGATGGACCATTTAAAACCTCTATAGGCATATAAACATGAAAAATAATCTGCTTGAAAGAACCAGGGGCCGTTAAACCAATTAACTACTAGGCTGCAATCACACTCTATGCACAAACAATACAGTTTCATCCATCGAGATGAGCTAAAGAGCTTCAACGCTTAGACCACCGCGAGAACTTCTGCAGTTGATGCATTCATGTAACCCACCGCTTTTGAAAACACGATCAAGGACATGGATTCATGATCTCTTAGAATACCTCCTATACCTGTTGCCCTAAAACTCTTCGACACAGCCCCATCAACATTAAATTTTAATGAACTCACCTTCGGGAGAATCCAACTATTCGTATCAAGGCATTTCTCATTAAGAGATACACCTTTTAGAGTAAAGGGCAATTACAAATATCAGATATTGAATAATGGCTTTTGGCCACTTAGATTTGCACCACCATGCCACTCTAAGAACTAGCAACTCGAACATATGTGCCACCGAAAAACACTTTTCTTTAAACACGGCTTCATTACGACACATCCATATGGTCTACACAACACTAAAAGTAATGTAAAATTGAGCACAACACTAATAAAAATGTTGCATACTTATTCCCAAGTTCCATGATTGCTCACTTTATGTATAACTTTGTTTCTTTACCCTAGATGCCTCGTGCACTAAGTTATTAAAGAAAACAGACGTGGATATTGGAATATTTAATAAAAGCAATAACCACTAAACAAGGTTTCAATCGCATTAGTATATATTAAATTAATTTTGTATTTTTTATGTGTGTAATAATTTGACAGTTAAGTTTAGTAACAAAATTATTAATATTTTGTGCATGTAAAATATGATATTTGTACCATATAGATCAATAATATTATAACTGTAATTGTTGATTGAATTTAATTCGGTTGAAATTGTCATTGGTACAATACACATGATGACGTAAGATTAAAAATGTTAAGCACTCAATATCTTCCGACATACGATAACATAAATATTATCTTTATATGGATTAGTATAGAAAATAAGTGTCCAAACTATACCTCTTGTTAACTCTAGGTGCCCAAACTATTTTTTTGGTAAAAATATGTGTCTAACGTTTCATTTCGTTAATTTTAGGTGTCTGATAGTTAACCGTCGTTAAAAAAATAGTTAACCAATTAAAATTTGACATGTGACATGTTTTAATTTCAAATTTCTTTTAATTATTCTTTATTTTTAATAATTTATTTTTCAAAAGTAATCTTGAAATTCTAAATTTTTTTAAAATAGTCGTCAAATCCCTAAAATCCAAAAAGTCCTAAATCCTAGCACCACCGATGACGATCGACGATGGTAGCGGTGAGGATTTGGAGTTTTGGACTTTTGTGATTTTAGGGATTTGGGGACTGATTTGGAAATTTTTGGAATTTATTTTAAAAGAAAATTTTAAAGCTTTTTTTCAATTTTTTTAAAAAATTAAATTACTATCACATGTCAAACATTGATTGGATAATAGATTTTTTAAATGTCCTTTATCGACCATACGCTTAAAATTTGTATATTAAGCCTCCTTATTTTTATGAGTAAACTTTTGATACACATATTGTGTAAAAAATTACACAAGCTTGCATACTTACTCTTTAAAAACTAAAATATAAATTCATAAAATCCTAAATCCTAAACTAAATATTTAACCCCTAAAATAAAAAATTTGTGTAGTCTTTATTGTGTATTGAATAATTTTCCTATATTTATATGTATTGTGAAAGTTATTGTTCTCACCTAATTATTGGTGATAAAAATTAAAGTATGAGATAGATAGAGACCTATTTTGGAATAGAACATTTAATTAATTTAAATTATTGTTTAATAAATATTTTTTTAATATGTTAACATATTGCAAATACTAAATCACTTTTCCTGAATTTGATGATAGTATTGGAAAAGTGCATTTTCTATGTTTTTTTGGGATTAATATATGTATAGAACTATTAACATGTACGAATGCAGAATTTTATATTAGAGAGACGAACCTATAAAATTTTACAGAATAAATTTATAATATTTTAAAAATAAAATAAAATTTTAATAAAAAATATATACTAATTTTCATTTTTTAATGGGACGGCTGCACCCTCTACCTCTCGTTACATCCCTGGAATCATATATAATTCTTAAAAGTTTAAACAGTCTTAATATCATACAGGGTTAAATTTCGAAGAAGGTACATGGAGGTAGGTGTCGTCCATTTCTTTAAAGAAAGCTTAATATTACTTTGACACCTGTGCTTTACTAAAATTCTCAGCTTGGTCCTTTTACTATTTGTTTTTCTCTTTTTTGGTTAAAAAACTATATGATCCAATCAGAACATGCCTTGTGTAATAAATCTTAAAGGAATTCTATAAAAATTGTAGAAAATTTTAAAAATATATAAAATGAAAGAAGCATAAAAAATCTCTTTTTTTTTCTTCAGAACTAATAATTTTAATATTAGCAAATAATTTCATTTAATTTAAACGAACCAAACTCGAATAGAGTTTTAAAACTCTTAACGATCACAAACGAGACATGGATAAATTCAAAAATAAATGAACAAATACAAATACAAATATATATTTTTTCAAACTTCATTAAAACATTTGTATATTAATATTTTAATATATACTATATAATAAATATAAATAAATGAATTAGATTTCCGAACTGAATAGGGCAAAGCTTACAAGCATGAATGAAATTGATTAAAGGTTAGTATAGAATTTAAATCAAACCAAAAGCAATAGCTTTGAACAGCTCATAGTTTGGCCCCTACTTGTCTCATTATTTATAGCTCTTTCAAATGTGCTTGAGATAGCATCTATCCGTTTTGGGACCATCCCTATTCATATTGATTAAATTTAAGGACCCTAAATATATTTTTTATTCAAATAGATACATGCATTGTACCAATGTTTGATGTATTTGAATATTTGCACAAAATCACAACTAATGATTACATCGAAAATAAGCAATACTAATATATTTTATTTGATATCCCATATTATGAATATTCATGTTCGAAATCCGTGGATGTTCCTCTCAATAATGACATCTCTAAGGTTTAAAGTTACACCCACTCTTGGAAGAGCAACGCACTTGACCGTTACACTCAACACTAGTCGGGAGATGTAAACGAAGATTTAATCATATGAATAATTATAAAATTGCCTTGGTAAGAAATTAATGAGGATTGAGTTCAAAAGTACCATATATAATATGAAGATGGATAGTCCCATAAGGTTATCAAAAGAAAGATGGTACCAATATTTAGTGGTTGAAAGAAATGCATGGGAGAGGTGTATATATAAAATATATGAAGATTGGAAAATTCCAAAATGTCATCTAAGGCAAGTAGTTATGAATATTTAGTGGTCGAAAGAAATGCATGGGAGAGGTATGTGTACTTGTTCCTTGTTGTCAATTACAATAATCATTAAGGCTTGTATATCTAATTCTTTTTAGCAATAAACTGGATTTTATTAAAATTAGGAAAGATACAACAAAACACATTCAAAACATAAGAGAAATTTGACGGTTTTATTCATCAAGAAATCTCAAACAGAAATAAAATAAAACATGAAAATTAAGGGAGTGAAAAGAACAAACTGAAATCTTTGCTTGACTATGTCCTTCATCATCCATAGAAATCTAGCAAACAAATCTTTTCGTCTCTATCCAACTAGACACTTAAGCACTGATGTATGAGATATGATCGAAAAAATTAATATTGTAGATTTACTACAACAAAACAAGTTTTTAGTGACGTTTTTAGACCTATAGCGGTATTTGTAAGCACCGCTAAAAACCCTTTCGGCGCTAGAAAGAGAGCACAAGAAGTGCCACTAAATCAAACGCCGCAACAATAACGACGTTTGTTACTTCAAATGTCGTAAAATACATTGTCTTTAGTGGCGTTTGTTCCACCAAACGTCGTTATATACCATGTCTTTAGTGATGTTTGTTCCTCCAAACATCATTAAACTGTCACAAAAGAGTATCTAATCATATGAAATCTTGATTAGGGACCGTTATATATATATATTCAAAGATTGTTTTTTTTTTTGAGATTGAAACACCTTTTTCATTGCCCTTATAGAATGCTTGAGGTGAGAGATGCTTTCTCATGAATGTTGGTTGAGAGAAGTAAATAAATGGGGAATGGTTTGAATATATGTAATTCACCAACCCAACAACAAGAAAGGAGCAAGCTCGGCGGTGAGTGTGAGAGGTGGTGGCCCTTTTTATGATTGAAATTACTTTAATGATTCCAATTGCAATTGGACTCTCACATTGGTCGCGTGATTGATTCCTATGCTTTTCTTTATTATTATTATCATGAAATGCCAAGGAAACACCATCATTCATATGCCCTTTTCAAAGGGGAATTTGCCAACTTATTCTTGGAATTTGAGTTCCTTCACCAACACTCACAAAATAATCTATTGGGTATTCGAATTTCGATATCTAATTTTCTAGATAGAATTGCTTTGTACAATTGTCACTTTCACAGTTATATGTCTACGATGAAATAATATATAACGGCTTGAATTTGAAATTTTGACTTGGATATTTCATATTCGAATTTTAAGTCTAATGGATGAAATCGATGAATGTCAAAGAAAGTTATCTTATAATTTAGACATACTAGATAATAAGGTCTTGGCTCAAATAATAAGGTTGGAGTCTTAGAATTATTGAAGTTCGGGGTTCGAGTCATTATGTTTGAATTCTTTAATTAGATTAACTTTAAAATTGGTAGAGACTTAAGAAGTTTTTAAACAAAAAAATAAGTCTATGGTTTAATTTGTCTAATTTCAAAAATGATGAACTTAAAATGTAATTAAACAAGAAAAATTGAAAAAGGGGATACAACTTAATTTCAAAGGTTTCAAAGTTGTCCATGATTTGAAACAAAACTAAATCAGAAAAGTTTAAAGGAATCTGATCCCTTATCGTTGTGTTAATTATTCAATTCAGTATTTGTGATGATTGATTATGTTAATGCAATACAATACGTTGATGCAATTGAATGTTACAACTTGTGAAAAATATAGAGACATTTAGTGAATTAAATAGAAATTTTACTATGAGCAAGTGTAAAAACATTTTACTGCTGGCTTAGGTGTGTGTGAAAGTGAAACCTTATTACCTAGGACAAAGGGCAAACAATTCTTTTATTTCTAGACTTGAATCATTCGGTCAAAATGCCAGTTCAAGATAGACTCATGCCTTGTTAAAAAACTCTAAATTTAAATGAGAAAAAAGAGTATAGCGAGTCAATAGAAAAATTAAGCACAATTATAATTCGAGTACACAACAATGAGGATAGCCTCCCACAGATGCGAAGTGAAAGATCTTCCCTGCACATAACAACCAATTCATATAATTAACTTTCAATATGGGACACAATGCACGTTTGGGAATTATATATCCAAACATAAGCTGAAGCTCTATTAATACCCGATTTTGCCAACATATCAGCGGTTGCATTTGTATTTCTGAGAACAACACTGATGGTCCATGTAAACTTGGAGCATAACCCCAGACATACCTCAATTGTCAGCCTAAACACAACAGGGGACAAATTTGGCCGAGCAAACCAGTCTGCAATCAAAGTGCAGTCCGTCTCTATTATAAGATTGAAACACCTAGATCATTTCGAATCACCAACTTTGGCCGAGCAAACCAGTCTGGAATTAGACCATCTCTATTATATGGTTTAGTTTATTAATATATAAATCTAAACTATTATATGATACTAACATTTTTAAAATTCTTTTGATACATGACAATGTCACATTCAGTTATGTCAATTTTTTAATGATTAATGCCGAGAATAAAATCAACTACCAAAGAAATGTAAAGAGCTAAAGTTATGAAGAAATTGTAAAATAAAGTGATAATTTCATTATATTATATAGATTAAACATATATTAAGCCGTAGTTTATTCAATAGCAATGAAATAGTGAAAAAAAAATTAGGACAAACTACATGAATGGTCATATAACTGTGAGAAGGTTCTATTTTTGACCACTATTCTTTTAATTTTGTTAATAAGATCACTTTACTATTTAAGCGATATCAATCAAGTCACATGCCGCTAAAACTTAGAAAAGAGGATGACGTGACAATTGTCAAAATTTTGTATAATTACATATTTGAAATAACAGTGATTAAAAGTTAAAACAGAACCTTTTATGGCCATTCATGTACTTTACCCAAAAAGTAAACATGTAAGAAAGAAGAATATAGTCATACAAATAAACTACTATAACAAAGTTTAAGAAAGAAGATGATTCCCTCCAATGACATAAAAGAACGTGGTCATACTTTTAGTTAGATAGCAGCCAAATTACCAAACATATGTGTGTCTCAAAAGGTGACAGGCATCCTTCACCTACAATTTTTGTAACATTGTTTACATTTTTGTTCCATGAGAGTACAATTATTTTTCCTACAGCTCGAACGATGGGATAGATGCCCATTTGTTATGGAGAGGAATATTTCGAATACCGAATTTATAACGTTAGATAAATTTGAGTTCGAACTTCAATATTTATAATTATTTTCTATCACAGAAATGGAAACATTTTCTTTTTGAAGGAGTTGGGTGGCTAGGAATTGTTAACACTACAACAATATATGTTTTTAGTGACAAAATGTCAGTGACTAGAAGTAATGTTGTCACAGATGTTAAACTTTTTGTGACAATTTTTTTGTGCGACACTGTTAGTATGAGTAATTGTGATCGATTTTTATTTTGTCACTATTATAGTAGTAATTGTGACAATTACATCTTTCACAATTAAATTCTCACTATTAGTCTATAACTGTGACAGAAATTTCTTTGACATTAAAACTTTGACACGTAATAGTGACGATATATAAAGTGGTCACTATTATTTGATTTTTGTTGTGACAGTAAAATAGTTTGTCACTTTAAATTTTACTTTTTGTTGTGATAAATTTTGTCACCATTGCAAAAATAAAATTAGTGACAAATTAGATATTGTCACAATAATAAATTTATTTATTTTTATAATACTAGAAATAATAACAATTATAAAAATTGAAGTTACCATAAATTAGTTTGTCAAAAGGTAAAATAATTCTATTATTCTCTATACTACGTGTAAATTCTTGTTTTAGCCATTTTATTTTGATCAATTGTAGTCCCTATTGTTTTTCAAATTTTAAATTTTCAATCCTAATCAAAACGTGACAACGACAACATGACTAAATTAAAATGATGAAAAATGATCAAATAAAAGAAAAAAAAATCAAATATGCAACTTATATATAACAAATAGGCTAAAAAATTTACTTAATATATTTAAAGACTACCATTCATGTCAAGATCTAAATTTCAAAATTTAAAAAGTACAGAAACTTAAAGTGACCAAATTAAAGTACAAAGACTAATATGTAATCTTAGCATAATATATGATAACAAAATTTTACCTTATGAAAAAATTTATACTTAATATTTGTTTTAACTTTGCTTGTGGAGTTAAAATTTGCATTGTCAGTATGCGCAATAATTATCACATAAAAGGAATAATTCTATCAATAATTTGAATTAAATTAAATTAATTAAATTATTTAATTAAAATATAATATTCATTATTTTAGGCGTAAATCTTAATATTTACATTTTATATTTTAAAACCAACTCAATTATTTTTATATATTTTTTTCAACAAACACATTTCGTATAAAAACCCATAGGAAAATGAATTAAATTATCATTATGATAATTAGTGTTATTATTAATACATATTTTAAAAATAAATAAAATTAATTTCAATCACAATTTAACCTAAATACCTTTAAAATAACATTAAATTTCTTCCCTAGCTTAATGGATAAACATTGCATTCTCGCCCTAAAGGTTTCAGGTTCGATCCTCCTTGAAGCCATATATTGTATTTATTTAATAAAAATTGACATCTAAAGATGCCACGTCATCTATAATGAAAGTTCAATGACCTAATGAAAGGTTAAAAGTATTTGTTGACTACAACAATGCAAAAGACCCATTAAATTTTAGGGACATAAATAAGATGGTTACAACTAAAAATATAATTATTATATAATATTAACATTTTTATTATTAAAAAGTGACAACATGTTTTAGACACTAATTAATATGTATTTGTGATAAAATATTTGTCACTAATAAGAATAACATTAGTGTCTAAATTTTAGTCACTGTTGTTAATCTTTTGTGTCAAAAATGCAGTCACAAAAAATATTACTAATTGTGAAGAAATGCATGAAGTTGTCACAAGTATAATAGTGACGGAGTTATTAGTGACGAGTGGTGACGACTCAAAAAAATTGTCACTATAAATTACAGTGACTAAATTTAATACTTTTAGTGACCATTTTCAATGTCACTAAAAATGCATTTTATTGTAGTGTAAAGATGACTTGAAAGTTGAAACATGAGAAGTTTCAAAGCCATTTATTAGAAATTAATTGAAGTCGTTTAGTTTGATATTAAATGGTGCATGGGAAAAATTATTTTTTGGTCTTTAAATTATTAGGCTATTTACAAGATCAG
The DNA here is from genome assembly GCA_958450335.1 of Hibiscus tridactylites. Taxonomy (NCBI): domain Eukaryota; kingdom Viridiplantae; phylum Streptophyta; class Magnoliopsida; order Malvales; family Malvaceae; genus Hibiscus; species Hibiscus tridactylites. The sequence continues at coordinate 31,388,437 of OY288266.1, forward strand.
TCTTTGGAGCTCAACTATAAATAAGGGCAAACATTTCACTTCAAATGTATCCCAAATCCTAAATCAGTCCTTGGAGCTCAACTATAAATAAGGGCAAACATTTCACTTCAAATGTATCCAAAATCCTAAATCATGTCTCTCATTTGGTTCTCTTTTCCCATTTGTTGTATTTAGAAATTTTGAAGGAATTTCATTTGTTTGTACCATTTTGGTAATAGTGAAGTTATCATCCGGTGGTGGTGCTTGAGGAGTAGACGACATTTCGTCGAACCTCGTAAATTCTGGGTGTTCTCTCAATTATTTATTTTGGTTGTTTAATATTGGGTTTTTCATTGGATTACAATATTCAATAGTTTGACGGGTTTATTCGCTGTGTAAATTTTGGTAGTTTCGATCATAACATTTCAACTCAGATTTGAAGCTACGTTCGTGTGGGAAATAACCTAGTTTCCCCAAAAATTGGTATCAGAGCTTCAGTAAATGTTATCTTGGTTACTCGATTGCTACAAAGTGGTGTGGTATTGTGACATTGCATGTCTAGGAAAGTTTTGGCTAGGAAAGACTTGGTATTTGAGCGATCCGTGTGATCCACCTCTCTTTCCTGGGAACTTACCTAGTGTATTGTTCTCAGTATCCAGTTTGTGTTGTTGAATATTATTTGTTGCCATGGCAAAAGACGGGTCAGATGGGGCATCAAGCTCATCCTCTGTATCGGTAAGAAGGATGATGTCAAATGCAAGCTTCTCGGTGGAGCTGTTCGATGGATCCGGTCATTTTGGCATGTGGCAAGGTGAGGTTCTAGACGCTTTATTTCAAGAAGGTCTAGACATTGCCATTGAGGAAGAAAAACCTGTAGATATAGTGGAGATATATTGGAAAACAATCAACCGTATGACGTGTGGTACGATTCGATCTTGTCTTTCCAGGGAGCAGAAGTATAGCTACAAGAATGAAACTTCTGCATGCAAGCTGTGGAAAGCATTGGAGGAAAAGTTCCTAAAGAAAAGCTCTCAGAATCGTCTTCACATAAAGAAAAGATTGTTTAGATTTAATTATCAACCAGACACCAATATGAATGGACACATCACTGCCTTTAATGAGTTAGTGTCAGACTTATTAGGCATGGATGAAACTTCCAAAGATGAAGATTTGGCTTTAATGTTGTTGTCATCACTTCCAGATAAATTTGATCACCTTGAAACAACGCTACTTCATGGAAAGGATGAAGTATCCTTTAAAGATGTAACTGCTGCTTTGTATAGTTACGAGCTCAGAAAGAAAACCAAGATGGATGGCAAGTACAGTGCAACAGAGGCCATGGTGGCAAAAGGTCGCTCGAAAAGCCAAAAGTCAAAGTAGAGAGGGAGATCTAAGTCAAAGTCCAGATTTGGAAAAGATGAATGTGCTTTATGTCATGAGAAAAGCCATTGGAAGAAAGATTGCCCAAAGCTAAAGAAGAAAGAAAAAGCTGCTCCAAATGCATGTATTGTGGAGCATGATACTAGTGACTCTAAAATATCACTGGTTGCTTCACCATTAACACTCCATTCAGATGAGTGGATTAGATTTGGGTTGCACCTATCATATGTCCTATAATCGAGAGTGGTTCTCTGATTTAGTAGAACTAAATGGAGGAGTTGTTTATATGGGCAATGTCAATGCTTGTAAAACTGTTGGGATAAGTTCAATTCGATTTAAGAATTAAGATAGATCAACCAGAGTTTTGACTGATGTTCGATATGTGCCTAATTTGAAGAAGAATCTTATCTCGTTGGGAGCCTTGGAATCTAAAGGCTTAGTCGTCACTATAAGAGATGGAGTTTTAAAAGTCACATATGGTGTATTGGTGATAATGAAGAGCATAAAGAAAAATAACTTGTATTACTACCAAGGTAATACAATTATTGGAGCAGTAGCAGTAGCTTCCGAAGGAGATAGATTGGATTCAACCTTGTTGTGGCATATGCGGTTGGGACATGCTGGTGAGAAATCCTTGAAAATTATGGCAAAATAAGGATTGTTGAAAGGTGCAAAGGCTTGCAAGTTAAATTTTTGCGAGCATTGTGTTATGAGAAAGCAGAAAAGAGTGAAATTTGGCATCATTATCCATAATACGAAATGTATTTTGGATTATGTTAACTCAAATGTGTGGGGTCCTACCAAAATAGCATCGTTGGGAGGAAAACACTATTTTGTAACATTTGTTGATGACTTTTCCAGAAGAGTTTGGGTGTATACAATGAAGTCTAAAGATGAAGTGCTCAAAGTTTTCCTTAAGTGGAAAAATATGATCGAGAACCAGACTGGCAGGAAGATCAAATGACTTAGGACGGATAATGGAGGGGAACATAGAAGTGATCCGCTCTTTAACATTTTCCAGGAGCATGGTTGTTGAGTGGATCAATGATATGATATAAGCCAAGAGGGGGTGAATTATATTTTTTGAACTTTTGGTGGTGGAGTGGAAAATAAAAATTGATGGACAAGAGGATTTAGAGTGGTTCAAGTTCCAATCGAACTCTACATCCACTACCTTAGCTTCACTAAGGATTTTCCAACAATCCACTAATTGTTCTTCCCTTTTTCTAAGCTAAGGAGGTAACCTTTACAAAACCGGTCAAATTTTCTACCCAAAATTTGACGCAATCCTCACACAACAGTACAAAGAAGATGAATGCTAAAACAAGTATCTCTCAATACAAAATGTAGCCCAACTACAAGCACTCAACCCAATTGAATAGATAAGAATGAAAATTACAATCTCACAATTGGGGTTTACAAGAAATAATGGGATTTTGGCACAAATGCTTGGCTTTAATGTTTGGATGTTTCTTTTGAGATCAATAGTTGTTGCTGAAGCTTTTAGAGGTCCATTTTATACCTTCTCATTAAATTCTAGCCGCTGGGGTTGTTGCATTCATCAATAAAGTCGTTGGGATGTTATCTTTCCTCCATAAGTGCAGTCTACAACCACCCGTTTCAAAACGCCCGATCCTGTTTCGAAACAAACCAAAAAAGAAAGAGCTGTTGGGGTGTATTAAATAGACTGTGCCAAAACGGGCACGATCATTTTGATATGCTAAGAGCCCATTTTGAAACTCGTTTCGAAACACTTTGCCACTATCAAAGCCTGTATCGAAATGGCTTAGAGGCGTTTCGATACGCCTTAACGACGATCTTAAAATCAGTTAAAAACTTCAACGGTCATATTTTTAAAACCAGGTTTGAATGCCGTTTCGAAACGTTTGAGGTTGTTTCGATACTACTGTATCGAAACGGGTCAAACTGTTCCGATGTTCTTCATCCGTTTTGAAACAGAGGTTAACAGTTTCAAAAGTGTTCCGGAGCGCCCAATGGCCGTTCTGAAACGGTGACTCGAAAATCACTGTTTTGGCTTCAAAAACACTTAGAAAAGTTTTGACAAGTTGAGTTTTTAACATAACAATTTTTCTTTAAATATATAGAGAGGTTTGAGGACTTAAAAATTTGTTTTCTCTTTTTCAAATTAGTCCTTCAACTTTTTAGTTATATCAAAATCAATTTATCGGTTTCACAATCTCCCCCTTTTTGATATAACAAAACTGAGTTAGAATTTTTAAGAGTTTTGAATTTTTGAAGACGTTCTAACTCCCCCTCAATTTAAGATGGATTTTTAAGTTTTTGAAAAGATTTAAAATTTAAGTTTTAAAACTAAAAAACGACTTAAAACAAATTTTGGCTCTTATATTTTCTCCCCCTTTTTGTTAGATCAAAAAAGAATAATAAACAAGGCTCAAAGAGAAGAAACAAGGTTAAAAGCAACAGGCAACATTATATATAATTCAAATATCCAAACATAAAACTTAAACAATAAGGTTCAAAGCTCAATCTCAAACAATGTAATCAAAGCATAGGTTCATGAAACATAAATAAAATAGAGGTGCAAACTTAGTCCTAATATGATAATCTAATATGCGATGCAATAAAGACCCTAAGCCTCGTCATCGTCACCATCAACATCCGAGGAATCATCATCGTTCTTAGCTTGAGAGCGACGAAAGGCCATCCATTGACCATATAAGGTAGAGAATGCCAAGTCCATTGATTGATGTTGATTTTCAAGGGAGGTGAGACGATTCTCCACGGATTGCAAACGATTATTAATAGCACCAAGACCCGACTCCATTGTGTTGAACCGCTCGGTGAGAAAAGCCATAAGCGCTTCATTGTTAGGACCCAGAGCTTGAGGTCGAGGTTCAACATGTGGTGGAGGAGCATGCCTATCAACTCGTTCCCATTGGCCAAGATTATTGTAATGGAACCCGGACTTGTGGAGAGAAGATTCACCAATCTTTTTCTTACAGGGTTCCGGAGAGTCATATGAGCAATCGAAGTTGAGCATGCCAAAGATATAGCTCAAAACAGTCTCATAAGTGAAGGATTTGAGAGCATCGATTTCACGAAGCTTCACATTATTAACCATTTCGGCGAACATAATCTTGACAAGATTTGGGCGTTCTCTACGACGAAAGCACTCAAGCCAAAAATAATCAACTTGGCGAATATGAGAGAATTTACCTCCGGAGGGGCGAATAAACCATGAAATCATCAAGTGTAGGAACCGATCACGAGCATCCAAGAAAAGCACAGAACCAGTGTGAGCACCAAAATGGGTCTCATTCTCGATGCCTTCGTTCTTAATACCAAGAGTAGTCTCTAAAAATGGTAAGACGATGACGAACTTCTTCCCCAAGAGATATGACTCAATGCCAATAACTTCGGAGTGATCTTCATTATCAATAAGCTGGGCATTTGAGTAGAAGATGAGAACCATATGCTTGTAGATAATGTCTGGTATGTGCAAGAAAGCCATGAAGTTCCATTCTTATAGACGCTCTAGATAGCAGAAGGAGAAACGCTCCGAATCAATGAATGAGACATCAACAACTCGCTCGCGACGAACGTCAATATCCTTGACATAAGTGAAACACTCCTTCATCTCTGGAGTCCGAAGACTTTTGAGAAAAAGTTGAGTGAGATTAGGACGGATATTGGATTGACTAGCAACTTCACTTGGTTGACCCGTCTTACGTTTCTTGTTAGCGTTTTCCATTGAAAAATCCTAAAAACAAAAAGCAAGAAATTTGAAAATTGAAGTGTATGCATGAAAATCCTCAATTCAATCCAATGACAAATCTCACTTAGGTTTAAAAGGACTTAAAAAATTTTCTAAGGGAAAACAACTTTTGAAAAACCAAAAAAAATATACGAGTAAAAAATAATATATTCGAATAAAAAATTTGAAGATTTTGAAAATTTTTTACAAGTTTTGAAAAACCCAAGAGGCAAAACATACAATCTATACAAAATTAAAATTTTCTAACCTAAAATTTGAATAAAATCAAAGGAAAAAGAAAAAGAAGAAAATATACCTTAGATGGGGATTTTGGATGAATGAATGGAAAATCTTGCACAAGATTGATGAGGCTTGCTTAGAATTGAGTTTGTGTGTAAAAGCCCTCAAGATTTGATGAAAAACGATGAGGTTTAGAGGGTTTTTATAGGGAAAATCGGGTTAGAGTTTTTAGGGTTTTTGAAGAGTTTTAAATTAATGTGAATTTTATCATTAAAAGCCCTCTTTAAAGCTGTCCGCATACCCGTTTCGGAACATGCACGATCGTTCCAAAATGTGGGTATCGAAACGTTGAATGACGTTTTGAGTCTGGTTGACCGTTCTGATACGGTATTGACCGTATCGAATCCCATGTGTTGACCCGTATCAAAACTTGTTTCAATACACTCCTTGGCAGTGGCAAAATCGTTTCGAAACCTATTGAAAGCGTTTCGAATCATCTTACTCACAGATTGATCTTTTAAGGCACCCGTATTGAAACATTTGGACCTATTTTGATACACCTAGGCTTGGAAGTGCAGATGAGGCTATAATATTGCAGAAAAATAGATTTCATGAAGTCCTATATGCACAAATGTCATGAATGAGTAGGAAAGACATGTATAAACAAAAACATACTCCCCCTAACTATTAGCTAGGGATGTAAAAACAGGTAATCGGACAGGTTTCAGGTCGGGTTCTATCATGTCGGGTAAAATCGGATACAGGTCATTTCAGGTAAAAAAAATATTTTGACTCGACTCGGGTCGGGTGCGGGTCCATTTCAGGTCGGGTCCATTTCAGGCCGGGTCCATTTCAGGTCGGGTCCATTTCAGGTCGGGTTAGAACGGGTCGGGTCCGAAGCAGATAATTGGCAGGTTAATTCGGGTTCGGATACACTTCAAGTCGGGTCCATTTCAGTTCGGGTTCATTTCAGGTCGGGTTCGTTTCAGGTCGGGTCCATTTCAGGTCGGGTCCGTTTCAGGTCGGGTCCATTTCAGGTCGGGTCCGTTTCAGGTCGGGTCTATTTCAGGTCGGGTTCATTTCAGGTCGGGTTCATTTCAAGTTGGGTGCATTTCAGGTCGGGTGCATTTCAGGTCGGGTAATTTCAGGTCGGGTAGTTTCAGGTCGGGTAATTCAGGTCGGGGTATTTTCGGGATTGAAATTCGTATTCAGTTTGAGTTCGGCCGTACAACCGTATAAGTAGTTGATAGACTTTAGGTTGACCTTCGTCAATCGTCATTAATTTTGAGTTATTTATTTAAAGTCATATCAAATTAAAATTATAAAACATTAGAGTAATTAAAAAAATAATCAAAATGGGTCGATTTGGACTGAAAATGGGTCAATTTGGATTACAAATAAAATTTCAGGGATTATAATGAACATAAATATCAAATTAAAATTATAAAACATTAGACAAATTTAAAAGAAAACAAGGAAAATGGCTATTTTGGAATAAAAATAAAGTTTTGGGGACTATAATGAACAAAAATATCAAATTAAAAGTATAAAAATTAGAGTAATTAAAAAAACAATAAGTATAGGTCAATTTAGAATAAAAATAAAGTTTTAGTGTCTAGAATGAACAAAATTTAAAATTAAAAATATAAAACATGATGAATTAAAAAATATATAAGGGTCAATATGGAATTAAAATAAAGTTAAAGGGTTCATGCATTAATATGTACACACGCGTACTTACATACATTAGGGGTTAGATTTTAGTGTGTTAAGGTTTAGGGTTTAAGGATTAGGGGAAGTGATTATGGTTTAGGGATCAGGGTTTAGGGTTTGGGGTAGGGTTGATGGTTCATGCATTAATATGTACACATATATATACTTACATACATTAGGGGTTGGGTTTTAGTGTTTAAGGTTTAGGGTTTAGTGTCTATGGTTTAGGATTATGGTTTAGTGTTTAGGGTTAGGGTTAGAGTTAATGCATTAATATGTACACACACATACTTACATACATTAGGGGTTAGATTTTAGTGTGTAAGGATTATAGTTTAGGGTTAATGTATTTATATGTACACACGCACATACTTACATACATTAGGGGTTGGGTTTTATTGTTTAAGGTTTATGGGTTAAAGATTATTGTTTAGGGTTTGGTGTTTTGTAACCCCCTAGACCCGCCTATGCGTTTCACGGATCCTAGGAAGTCACATTAGGGTCACAAGAGCGACCCACAGTAAAATTTCAAATAAACATATGGTTAAACCTTTAAAATCATAAATCAAATATATGATTTAAAATACAATTTCAGAAATCTTTCAAAACGATAAAACAATCATGATATCAGTTGCGGAAATAAGTTTCAGACTCATTTGTATAATACAAACACGACACACATGCCCCCTAGTTACACAGATACCATACTCCCTGACGAGCCGAAGAAACTCCCATACCAACGTTGATAGGTGCAACTTGTCTGATCTTTTATCCTGAGATGGTAAAAACAACATGAGCTTGGGAAAGCTCAGTAATACAGAACTACCAAAAAAATGCTATAAGTTCATGCAGACATATGGTAGGCATAACATTTTTATGATGTTCCAGACAATACTTGTCTCCATTTATGTTTCGTTGATTTAGTGAAGCACTATTCTTGAGGACTACAAGGTTTGTTCTTTCTATGTTTCTGAGTATTAAGAGAAAGCTTATTGTTCAGAGAGTCAACAGAGTGGCAGGTTGGAGAAGTTAAACCACGAAGCCTAGTGTTTTTTTTATAAGTTGCAAAACAACATACATAAGTACTTAGCATCATATCATATGGGCACATAACATATTAAATGCAAATGTTCAATGTTCAAACAGAAGTTTACAAGAACTACCCTCCAACCTTACACCAATGTGTAGTCCCCCAGAACTGTATACAGAAGGTCTTATCCTAGGCCTGAGGCGTAGGAGCCTACCTAAGGGAATGCCTTAGGTCCAGAAAGACTTACCCTAGGCCCGTGGGCGTAGGAGCTTAACAGAACAGCTGGATCAGGGCTGTGACAGACACTTCAATCATAACCCGAGAGTATACCCCAGACAGTAATCAGTGTTCAAATTCCAGATATGAATAACATAATACATGTATCAGACATATTCTATTCAGAGTATCAGAAACAGAAGTTCATGTTTTTAACAGATAAATAGGCACACTATCGAGCAGAGCAGACACTTATTATTCATCATGCAAACAGATTGTACCATCATAGGTCAAACTAACAGATCATACTATTGAATTTATCGGATCATCAGACAATACCATCAACAGAACTCAGACAATAGTCAGATAACATTTTTATCATTTAGTGATCAGATATTTCTAGTTCAGATCAGACATGAGGTATACCTTTTTAACATATCACTATAAACAGACATTCATCACATTATAAACATGCTTTTCAATAGTCATGCATTACGATTTCCAGTACAATCTATAATGTTCAGAGAATCATAACAGGACCCACGCATACATATATGTAAATAAATATATACATATAACAGAATGTAGCACACATGGAAACACACTAGGTGGGACAGATCATTTCTTGGAGATGTCTGGCATTTACGGAATGAGACATATTAAAACCTTGACAACTTGAACGGATTTCTGAAACGTGGCTCCTCTTAAAAAGGGGTTCATACTAACGGAATAACCCAGATATTCAGAAGGTGATACTTCAAGATCTTAGAAAGTTCAGACATATTATGGGTACTTTAGTCTTTTAAGTATACAAGGGCAATATGGTCATTTTGACGTTGACAGACATTCTGGTAATTATACCAACATTGAAAACAATGGTTCACAGAACTCGGGTATCATATTTGCTCATTAATTTTCTATCCAGATATGCAAGAATTTCTAATTTAAAGTCTTTTTAAGTTATCAGATATTTTCAGTGATAATCCGATTATTTAGGCTATCATTGCCTTTCAGTTATTTTTGGTCTTATTAACAAATCCAGAATTTCATCAAATACATAGTTACTGATTAACTCAAGAGGGTATTTCAGATATTTTAGACTGAGATAAATCTATCAATTGGTACCTCCAACACTCACGTACTCAAACGAGATTAAGGCATCCTAACTCTCCGGCCCTTTACAGACGATTCATTTATTACAGAACTTGAGAGTATATCTCCATTCCAATTAATCAGACATTTCGGTGCTCGAGGGCATTACCATCTTTTTGGTCATTACGATCATTCTCATCAAAATCACGTATTACAATCATAAGGGTCGACTTAGGATTTCAACAATACTTCCAGAAAATTCTTATTCATGTGTTATACAGAGATTTAGGGATTTTCCAAGTTTGTATCACACGTATTGCATAATTGGGTCGAATGCAGATTTTAGGTCATTTCCTTTATCAGAGGAGTAGTTTAGTCAAACTTATGCTTTAAGGGTATTTTCGTAATTTTATATCTAACATCATACTCCACATTCTGAACATTGATTCTCAGACATCATTGATAGAGTTTCAGATTTAACTGTATTATTTATTACTATTAGCACTTTCGATACTCTCGGTCTATTAATATTCTTATCTGAATTCTATTTATTTTCTTATTTGAATACTTTGATCTTACTGATTCTGATACTTAATTTTTGTATCGAATTAGGCTTAAACAGAGTTCACAGATACACTTCATCACAAACATGCATGCTTTAACCGGAAATCAACATGTGCATAAAGCATACAAGGGGTAGTAATGTATTACCTTAATTCCGAGTTATACCGGTTGACTCCCGATACTACATTCGATCGCATTCGAATCCGGACTGGATGTCCCATGACATTTCGAATACCGAGATATTATCATACCTTCAAATACACAAATTAACATTTCAGTTCTTATCCATAGAGCTCTTAACAGAATTAAACAATTTCGGGTTCAAGGTCAGATTCGGAGGCTTTCGGGTTAGAATTTCACAAAACGGGCTTCAAAATCGGACTCGGGACGTCGAAAAACATAAAATAGGGCTTTTCGGAAAATTTGACTTTTTGGTCAAAGTCAAAGTCAACGGTCAATGCTGACGTCAGCAGGTCAACGGTCAACGGGATCAGAGTTAACTGGTCAAAGTCAATGCTGACGTCAGCATGACGTCAGCAGTCAATAGGGGTCAACTGAGTTGACTCGGGTTGACTCGGACGAGTTGACTCGGCTGACTCGGACGAGTTGACTCGGCTGACTCGGACGAGTTGACTCGGCTGACTCGGACGAGTTGACTCGGCTGACTCGGACGAGTTGACTCGGCTGACTCGGACGAGTTGACTCGGGTTGAGTTGACTCGATAGATGGGTTGGGCTCGGATACGGGTCGGGTTGTATCAGTTCGGGTCAGAAACGGGTTTGGGTCATGTCAGACACGGGTCGGGTTTATGGGCTCGACTCGGGTTTAGACCAGCTTGAATAGAATTGGGCCATTATGCCCGGCCCACTTACCCTACCGATGAAGTTTCACCGGCCGGTCACCGGAAAAGGTCGTCGGAGGACAGAAACGGTGCGATTTCACCTGAAAAAATATAGATATCCAATTAATCACTCGAACCAACCCACACAAACATGAAAACGGGTCAAAAATCCATCGGAAACTACCTAACTAAGGACGGGGATCGTCGGAAATGACGAAACGCCGATGAGGGCTCTGCCGGCGACGGGACAGAGGGTGGTCACTTGGGTTTTGCTCTCCTCCGTGCGCTGAACACATATCCACGACCGACGCGCCTTACCGACGACGGAGGCGGCCGAAACAGAGGGAAAACAGTGGCGGGTTCAAGAGGGTTTCGATGAAGCTTCTCCTTGCTCTCAACGGCGAACGACGCGACGCACCGGCGAGTGGGGAGCTGGGTTTTTGACACGGACAGACGGGGACCCCGATGGCGGTGGCCGTGAGCAACACGGACGGCGGCTGAAACGTTGGTAAACAGAGGTGGCAGGGCAAGGGTTTCCTGACGAATCTTCAAACGATTCTCCACGGCGAACGGCGCCGGCTCACCGCGAGTGGTGCACTGGGCTAGAACCGCGGCGTGCCACCGGTCACTATAACGTCGGCGGTGAGCACCACGACCAAGCGGTGGCCGAGATCGGCGGTGAACAGAGAGGGTTTGGTGAGGGAAAAATTTAGAACCTTTTGGCTCTCACGGTTCTCGAACAGACAAAAGAAAATGAATGGTAGGGGAAAAGTTAGATTTTTATTATCTGATATAATAATTATTAGACACACTTATAATTAACTTGGTGTAAAGCTAGACCAAAAGAACTCTTTGGCTCAGTGGTAAACCCAACATTCCATTCAAGGGTCACGGGTTCAAACCCTAGTGACCCCAATTCCTCTTTCTTTTTTTTTATCCAAGAAAAAAAAATCAAGGTGTTACATGTTTGGTGTTTGGGGTTTATGGTTTTAGTGTTTAAGGTTTATGGTTTAGGGTTTAGGGTTCATGCATTAATATGTACACACGTACATACTTACATACATTATGGGTTGGGTTTTAGTGTTTAGGGTTTAGGGTTTATGCATTAATATGTATACATGTACGTACTTACATAAATTAAGGGTTAGGTTTTGTGTTTATGGTTTGAGGTTTGAAGTTTAATGTTTAATGCTTAGGGTTTTATGGTTTAGAGATTAGGGTTTAGGGTATCCAGTTTTATATATACATATATTGTAATATAAATTCTAAAATAAAAAAACATGAAACCCTAATAATTTAAAATTTTAACGAGTTAAATTGAAACTTAAAAATCAAAATTAGGACCTAAACGTAAAGTACCAAAGCATAAGAGGACTATAACAATGATTTTCCCTAAACCAAAAAATTGGCGGGATAAATCTAAATTGGATTCCAAATATTACATTTGTTTCCACAAAATTTTCAAATTTGATTTTATTTCATTTTACTCCTTAAATTTTATTTTTATTTCAAATTGACCTACATTTATTTTTTTAATTTGTCCAATATTTTATTATTTTAATTTAATATTTTCTTCTTTCTAGTCCCTTAACTTTATTTTAATTCCATATTGACCCATATATATATTTAATTAATCATCTTTTATACTTTTAATTTGATATTTTTGTTTATTATAGTCCCCAAAACTTTATTTTTATTCCAAATTGACCCATTTTCAGTCCAAATTGACTCATTTTCATTATTTTTTCAATTACTCCAATGTTTTATAATTTTAATTTGATATAACTTTAAATAATTAACTCTAAATCAATGACGATTGACGAAGGGCAACCTAAGTGTATTAATTTTAAGTTATTTTTATGTTATAACAGTTAATTTTTGGGAAAACTACACCGGTGGTACCCTAACTATGCCTGTATTCCTACTTTGGTCCCAAAACTATGTTTTTCGGCAAAAGAGTCCCTTCCGTTACATAGTTTTCCTGTTTTGGTCCCCCGACGTTAAATAACTAACGGTTTTGCTGATGTGGCATTTTTAAATATTTTTTAAGGCTGACGTGGCATTTTTAAATATTTTTTTAATCATTTCTCTCTCCTCTTATACATTATTTTTTTAATTTTATTCACCCAATCATGTTGTGACACGTGTCACTACACTATTAGGTGAAAAAACCCCCAAATATCCTAAAAATCAAAAGTGGTGGTGCTGCTGGGATTTGAACCCAGGACACCAGCGCATCAAACAAGCGCTTGAACCAACTAGCCTAAGCTAGATACTTGATTCAAATCTACTAACACTTATATTTAAGCTGTACAAATTAACCCAAAAAACCTAAAAACATAATTGGTGCCGCTGGGAATCGAACCCAATACCACCAGTGCATAATGCATGCGCGTGAACCAACTATGCTAGGCTGGTTAACTGATTCAAATCTACTAACATTTATATTTAAGCTGTACAAATTAACCCAAAAAAACCTAAAAACATATTTATTTATTATAAAATTAATATTTATTAATAATATAAGAGGAGAGAAATTATCAAAAAATATTAAACTAATGATATTTATTAATATTAATAATTATTAAATTTTTACTTTACTATTACTGCAAGTATTTTTATTTATTTTATAATAATATTTATTAATAATATTAATAATAATTGTTAAATATTTATTAATAATTGTTAAATATTTATTAATAATATTAATAATTGTTAAATTTTTATTAATAATATTAATAATTGTTAAATTTTTATTTTACTATTACTGCAAGTATTTTTATTTATTTTATAATAATATTTATTAATAATATTAATAATAATTGTTAAATATTTATTAATAATATTAATAATTGTTAAATATTATTAATAAATATTATTATAAAATAAATAAAAATACTTGCAGTAATAGTAAAGTAAAAATTTAACAATTATTAATATTAATAAATATCATTAGTTTAATATTTTTTGATTATTTCTCTCCTCTTATATTATTAATAAATATTAATTTTATAATAAATAAATATGTTTTTAGGTTTTTTTGGGTTAATTTGCACAGCTTAAATATAAATGTTAGTATATTTAAATATATAAGAGGAGAGAGAAATGATTAAAAAAATATTTAAAAATGCCACATCAGCAAAACCGTTAGTTATTTAACGTCGGGGGACCAAAACAGGAAAACTATGTAACGGAAGGGACTATTTTGCCGAAAAACATAGTTTTGGGACCAAAATAGGAATACAGGCATAGTTAGGGTACCACCGGTGTAGTTTTCCCTTAATTTTTTAACTTAAGTGTATTAAATCTATTTTATATCTTAACTTAAGTCTAGAATTTGTAACTTAAGACAACAATTAATTAATTTTTCTAATTAAGTAAATCATCTATTTTATAACTTAATCATTTTTGAACTTCAAAAATTGTAGTAAGACTTGTACGAAAATTTTTGAACTACAAAAATAATAAAATTAATTTTTTAACTTAAGTGTATTAATTCTATTTTATATCTTAACTTAAGTCTAGAATTTGTAACTTAAGACAACAATTAATTAATTGTTCTAATTAAGTAAATCATCTATTTTATAACTTAATTATTTTTGAACTTCAAAAATTGTAGTAAGACTTGTACGAAAATTTTTGAACTACAAAAATAATAAAATTAATTAATCTGTTCTAATTAATCTTTTTCTTTTTAACGTTAATTTACTTAAGTCTACAATTTTAAATTTGAATATGTTATAAATAAGTTATAACTTTACTAAATTTTATAAATTGAATCTGTTAACTATAAAATAATAAAATTGTACTTACAATTTTTTTTGTAACTTTACTAAATTTACTTAATCATTTTTGAACTACAAATGTTATACATAAGTTATAACTTTACTAAATTTTATAACTTGACTCTGTTAAGTATAAAATAATAAAATTGTACTTACAATTTTTTTTTTGTAACTTTACTAAATTTACTTAATCATTTTTGAACTAAAAATGTTATACATAAGTTATAACTTTACTAAATTTTATAACTTGAATCTGTTAAGTATAAAAAAAAATAAAAGTGTACTTACAATTTTTTTATAACTTTAGTAAATTTTATAAACTACAAATGCATATACAACTTTAGTAAATTTTTGTAGTCATAAATTAACGTTAAAGACTTATACAATTGTTATTTTTTTATAATTTGTAAGTCTACAATTTTATTCAAGTTAATGAATAAACTTAAAAATTAAAAACAACTCTTCATTTAATTTTTGTAGTTCATAAATTATCAATTACTTATTCTTTTTTCAACTTTAGTACTTAATATATATATATATATGTATGCGCGCATATACATCACCTACATCAATATATGTAGGTGTATATGTATATACATTATATATGTATATGATATATCAACTTCTAAAAAATTTTAATTCATCATGTCATAGGTTTCAGGTTAATTTCAGCTCAAGTCAACAACAGGTCGGGTCACTTAACAGGTCGGGTTTAAAGCAGGTCGGGTTTAAAGCAGGTCGGGTTCAAAACAAGTCGGGTCCATTTCAGGTCGGGTTCATTTCAGGTCGGGTTCATTTCAGGTCGGGTAAAATCGGATATCGGGTCAATTCAGTCGGGTAAATTCGGTTATTTGCCAGGTCGACTTCGGGTTCGGGTTCGTTTCAGTCGGACGCAGGTCGGGTTTCAGGTCCAAATTAACAGGTCAAATTCGGGTTCGGGTCGTTTTCAGTCGGACGCAGATCGGGTTCGGTTACTACAGTAACAGGTCAAATTCGGGTTCGGATCAACAACAGTCAGTTGCAGATCGGGTTCGGGTCATCAAAACCTCGGGTCAAATCAGGTTCTGACTCGAGCAGGTTTCAGTCGGGTTTCCAGGTTCTGACTTGTTTTTACATCCCTACTATTAGCATGGATGAGATTAGGAGTAAAAACACATAAACATGGCATTTTCAAGAATTCAAGCAATTTAAGCATAAAAGGGTCCTAAAAGGTCAAGAAAGGCTAGTTAGACCTAACTTTCTCCTAAGGGACAAAAAATGCTCCTTATCCAAAGGCTTTGTAAAAATGTCCGCTAGTTGGTTTAAGGTGTCAACGTACACTATAACAACATCTTTCTTAAGGACATGATCTCTAATGAAATGATGTCTTATTTCTATATGTTTGGTTCTAGAATGTTGGATGGGATTTTTAGTTAATCAAATGGCACTAGTGTTATCACACTTAAGGGGTATGGTTTCAACTTTAATACCATAATCTAAGAGTTGTTGCTTCATCCAAAGAACTTGAGCACAACAACTCCCTAAGGATATGTACTCGGCTTCGATGGTAGATAGAGCTACACTATTTTGTTTCTTAGAGAACCAATATATGAGCATACTACCTAAGAATTGACATGTTCCCGAAGTACTTTTCCTATCGATTTTACACCCCCCATAATCCGCATCCGAATAAGCATGAAGGTTGAAGGTTGAGTCTCTAGGGTACCAAAGACCTAAACAAGGGGTATCTCTAAGGTACCTAAAGATTCTCTTAACGACTATAAGGCGAGAGTCTCTAGGACTAGCTTGAAACCTAGCACACAAGCAAACACTAAACAAAATACCCGGTCTACTTGCGGTAAGGTAAAACAAAGATCCAATCATAGAGCGATAAAGCTTAGAGTCAACACACTTACCTCCCTCATCTTTGTCAAGCTTTGTAGATGAGCTCATTGGTGTGGCTTGAGGCTTTGCATTCTCCAAGCCAAACTTCTTGAGCATATCCTTGGTGTACTTTGCTTGATTGATGAAGGTGCTATCCTTCATTTGCTTGATTTGGAGTCTCAAAAAGAATGAGAGCTCCCCCATCATGCTCATCTCGAATTCACCTTGCATTAACTTAGCAAACTCTTTGTAATGACACTCATTAGTAGATCCAAAAATAATATCATCAATATATATTTGTACTACTAAGATGTCATTTTTATACCTTTTTATGAAGAGTGTAGTGTCCACCTTACCTTTTTCAAAACCTTTTTCAATCAAAAAGTTTGAAAGTCTTTCATACCAAGCTCTAGGAGCTTGTTTTAAACCATAAAGAGCTTTACTTAGTTTGAAAACATGATTTGGAAATTTTAAGTCTTCAAAGCCCGGTGGTTGTTCCACATACACTTCCTCATTTATAAAACCATTTAAAAATGTGCTTTTAATATCCATTTGAAAGAGCTTGAAATCATGATAACATGCATATGCAAGCAACATCCTAATGGCCTCCATTCTAGCTACGTGTGCATAGGTTTCATCAAAATATATTCCCTCTTCTTGAGTGTAACCTTGTGCAACTAATCTAGCTGTATTTATCACAATGTTACCACTCTCATCTAGTTTGTTCCTAAATACCCATTTAGTTCCTATTGTAGATTGATTACTAGGCCTTTCAACTAATGTCCAAACATTACTTCTCTCAGATTGATTTAACTCTTCTTGCATAGCCATAATCCAAAAGTCATCTTTTAATGCTTTTTTAATGTTCTTAGGCTCTATGCATGAGATAAAAGCAACATGATTCACGAGTTTAAGAGAAGATCTAATAGTTACCCCCTTGGATGGATCACCCAAGATTTCACCACCTTTGACATAGTTGTACTCCCTCGGGTAGCTCACTTCCTTTTCCTCAAGAGCCAAGTCCTTCAAGGCTCCAATAGGTGGATCTTGTGTATCCTCTTCTTTTGTTAGAATCTCATCCTCCTTTGAAGTTTGTCCTCCATCGAAGGCATCAAGGATTCCTACATCATCATCATCACAAGAATCCTTCCTCGGAAGGAGGTTATCATCGAATACAATAGGAATAGACTCTTCTACTACTAAAGTTCTCTTATTAAATACACGATAGGCTTTAGAGTTTAAGGAATAACCTAAGAAAATAACTTCATCACTTTTAGCATCAAATTTACCTAAGTTATCTTTTCCATTGTTTAAAACAAAACACTTGCAACCAAATGGATGAAAATAGCTAATGTTAGGCTTTTTAGATTTTAAAATCTCATATGGTGTTTTCTTTAAAAGTATCCTAATCATTACTCGGTGTATAATGTAGCAAGCGATGTTTGTAGCTTCCGCCCAAAAATATTTAGGTAAATTGTTTTCACAAAGAATGGTTCTAGCCAATTCTTGTAAAGTTCTATTTTTCCTCTCAACTACCCATTTTGTTGAGGAGTTCGAGGAGCCAAAAAATTGTGGCTAATACCATTTTCATTTAAAAATTCTTCAAAACCAGGATTTTGAAATTCGGTTCCATGATCAGTTCTAATATGAGAAATTTTAAGTTCAAGACCATTTTGAGTCAATTTTGAAAACGTGATGAATTTTTCTAAAGCCCCATCTTTAGTGCTTAAAAGTAGAACCCAAGTAAATCTAGAATAGTCATCAACAAGTACAAATGCATAAGATTTACCACCCAGGCTCATAGTTCTAATAGGCCCAAATAAATCAATGTGAATAAGTTGTAAACACCTACTTGTAGAAACATCATTAATGAATTTAAATGATGATTTATGTTGTTTATCCTTAGATCATGCATCGCAAATTTTGTCATTTGAGAACTTAATTTTGGGTAAACTTCTAACTAGATCTAGGGAAACTAATTTTTCTAAAACACTAATGCTAGCATGTCCTAGTTTCCTATTCCATAGCCATGTATCATTTTCATTTTGTGCAACAAAGCATGCATGTGATGTATGAATGTCATCTAGATGCACCATGTATATATTACCTATGCGATGACCAATGAGCATAATATTATTTGATTTAATGTCAACAATTTTGCACCCATTTTTATCAAATAAGACATTAAACCCTTTGTCACATAATTGACTTATGCTCAATAAATTATGTTTTAGACCATCGCCATATAAAATATTTTCAATGAGAATAGTAGAGTGATTACCTATGGATCTAATACCTTTAATGTGGCCTTTGGAGTTGTCACCAAATGTCACTACTCCTCCACTTTTTAGCTTTAAGTCCAAGAATCGACTCTTGTCTCCGGTCATGTGCCTCGAGCATCCACTATCAAGGTACCATGAGTTTTGACTTTGTGCTTTGACCTTGTAGCAATGCTCCCCCTACAAACAAAAATATTAAACTTTGGTTTTTGGTACCCAAATCATTTTGGGTCCACAAGTGTTAGGTCCCAAAAGCTTGGTTCCCTTAGGAATCCAATGTGACATAGCAACAACATTATTAGATTTGACGAGTTCCTTAGGAACTCATATACTCCTAATATTTTTAGTTCTATTATGTCTATGGAAACTATTTTGTTTGTAGTTATATGTCTTTCTTTTAGGTTGGTTAGTTTTAGAGGATTCACCTATCTCATTTTTCACACTACCAACATTTTTGAAATACTCGTTGAGCTTGTTAAGCTCATCTAACACCCTTTGGTGTTCACTATTGCATTGAGAAATAAGATTATTTAGGTCAATATTTTCATCTTAAAAGAATTTAAGTTCATCTTGTAGACCTAAGATCTTTTTCTCAAATTTTAAATTAGCTTGAGAAAGTGAGTCATTTTTAGCATTTAATTCAGAAATAATCTTTTTATTTCTTATGACTGACTCTTTATATTTCTCAACTAATTCATCATATACCTCTTGTAACTCATCATAAGCATCATGCAATTCATCAAAAGTAAAAACAAAAGATGATGAGTTTGAGGTTACCATGGAGGAATCCTCCTCAAGTGCCATGAGGCAAAGGTTGGCCACTTCGTGTTCGTCATCCTCGGACGACTCCTCGTCACTCCAAGTAGCAAGCTTGGCTTTGAGCTTCTTCTTCTTCTCAAAGCCCTTCTTCTTAAGTTGAAGACATTCCGAACGAATGTGACCGGGTTTTTTGCACTCAAAGCAAATGATTTGATCCATCTCTTCTTCTTTATTTTTGGTTTTGAAGTCCATTTTTCGTTGAATCTTCGTTTCTCGGTTGGACCTCATAAACCGTGAGAACCTTTTGGCTATCACAACCAATTTTTCTAGGTCATCCTCCTCACTAAAAGCGCTCTCCTCATGTAGTGAAGCTTTGAGAGCAACTCATATCTTTTTTTTCTACCTCTAGTTTCTCCACTCTTCTCTCTTCATTTTTCTTTTCATCTTCCCTTCCTTGCTTCATTATCTCATGTGTTAGAAGGGAACCCAATAACTCATCAAGCTTGAGTGTCTTCAAATTTTTGGCCTCAATGATGGCGGTTCTCTTCCCATCCCAAGACTCGAGAAGTGAGTAGAGTAGCTTCCGGACGAGTTTGTCTTCCGGGATTATCTCTCCAAAACCCTTAAGCCCGTTGACGAATGTTGAGAAGCGATCGAACATCTTGGACACGGTTTCATCGGGCTCTATTCTAAAATTATCATAACTAAGATTGAGAATTCCAATCTTGGTCTCTTTCACATCACTTGTTCCTTCATAAGTGGTCTCTAGTGTATCCCACACTTCCTTGGCACTTTCAATGGAAGAAACTTTGAAGTAGATGTCGGGACTGAAAGAGCAAAACAACATGTGAAGAGCTTTATCATTTATTTGAATCTTCTTTCTCTCTTCTTCACTCATCTCGATTTTCTTCTTTAGCACCAATCTTCCTTCTTCGTCTCTCTTCATTGGAACATAATGACCATCTTCAATGGCATCCCAAACTAGATAATCGTTGGATTTGATGAAGAGGCACATTCGGTTCTTCTAAAATTGATAGTTATCACCGTTGAAGAAAGGCAGTTTTGTGGTTGATTGAGATTCGTACATGCTTGACCCGGAGGTAGATGACATGGCTTGATTTTTGGATGATCACACTCTTCCTAGGAACTCCTTTTGTGGTTGTTAATCCTTCAAAGAGGTAGGCTCTGATACCAATTGTTGAGTGGATCAATGATATGATATAAGCCAAGAGGGGGTGAATTGGAATTTTTGAACTTTTGGTGGTGGAGTGGAAAATAAAAATTGATGGACAAGGGAATTTAGAGTGGTTCAAGTTCCAATCGAACTCTACATCCACTACCTTAGCTTCACTAAGGATTTTCCAACAATCCACTAATTGTTTGATAAGTGTTTATTTTGGTTATGTTTTTAGTCCTTGTTTTGATCGAATATATATGTTTGAAGGACTTAATTGGGCTGTTTTTGTGTTGTTCTTGTGCAGGTTACGTAATTCCGGAAACGAGTTGAAGTGCTGCAGAAATACTGAATTCGTGGGCAGATTCATGGGCATGAACCAGGGCATGAATGCTGACTGGGCGCCACGTCAGCACCTTCTAGAAGATGACGTCAGCAAGCTTGATAACCTATCAGTCCACTTATCAAGATAGCCTATCATCCGAATTTTATCTTTTAAATTCAAAACTTTGATATTTATCTTATGTAATTTTATTTAAATTTATTTTAGGATTTATCATCTTAGGTTTTTAGGGTTTTTCAACTACTATAAATACCCCACTTTGGGGGTGAATTATGGAAAAAGCATTTTCCATTGTTCTCTTCTTCCTTGAGTAATAAAGTTCTCCATTTTTCTCCATTTTCTTTTCTCCATTTTTATTTATTTTATTAAGCATGGTTTTTTCACAAACCATGCTTAACTAAATTCCCTTTAGCCAAAAAGCAACACCAAACCCGACAAACCTCGTGAGATTAGGAAATACTTCAATCCTTCGACAACTCCTTTTTAGATTCTCTGCAAAATTGATTAGGCAATCGGCCTAATCTTTAGGCATCGCAATTGTTTCATTCCGAGAGAGCGCATCG
This sequence comes from Hibiscus tridactylites, assembly GCA_958450335.1. NCBI lineage: Eukaryota > Viridiplantae > Streptophyta > Magnoliopsida > Malvales > Malvaceae > Hibiscus > Hibiscus tridactylites. The sequence continues at coordinate 31,409,994 of OY288266.1, forward strand.
GCTTGAAGTGGTTTAGATCCATCGTTGGGGATGAGGAAAAGCTTGTAGCCAATTCAACTCCCTAAGAACAAACTTAGTGGCGGTCCACTAAGGGGAATCGAAAGCGGAAACAATTCTCATCGAGACGAATATCCGAGCACGGGCTTCTCCAGCACTAACTCAGATCTGGGTTAACATCGATTGCCGTGGCTAACTCACTAAAGTTTGACTTCAAGGATTGCCCTGGGAGTCGAATCTACCAACGAGAAGTAAGTTACAAGGGTTGGGCCTTGTAGACTGTAACCTGCAGGAAAGTCGAAGAAAAATCAACTTCTGTGATCGAAGATGTCGTGGCAAAGCGTGGCTTGAGGCTATTTCTATCCATAATTCTTTCTCAACATTTATTTTTACGTTTTTACTATTTTTCCCATTCAAATCACTATTCTAAAATCCCCCTTATTTTCTACAGGTTATTGGTCTAAATCAGAAGAAAGGTGTTAGAGTTCCTATTCCCTGCGGATCGACCCTTACTCTCACTATATTAATTTAATTCTTATTTACTTTGAGTTTAAGGTTTTATTTTTGACACTATACGACGCGTGTCAAAATTGGCGCCGTTGCCGGGGAATACGGCAAATTACTAATATCGTTTTATTTGATTTATGACCAGGAGCAATCCGGGAGAACAATTTGATCTCATCCCAGAAATCGAAGCACTAGCCCGAAAGTTGAACGCACAAACACTTCGGGAAAAGAAAAACAAAAGACGCCAGCAAAGATTCGAACGTGATCTAGAAATTACATCCGAAGCAGAGTCGAATTACGAGCCCAATCCGATGGGAGACGAAAATAAAACCATTCGCCAACTAAATGCGGCGCCCGATAGCCAACAACCTATGTGTATAACTTTCCCGAATGGCGAAACACCGTTCGTGCTAAAAACGGGTTTGATCCATCTCTTGCCTACCTTTCACGGCTTACCGACAGAAAATCCTCATAAACATTTGAAGGAATTTCACATGGTTTGTCTAAGTACAAAGCCACAGGGAGTATCCGATGACCAAATCAAACTTAGAGCATTTCCATTTTCCCTAGCCGATATAGCGAAAGATTGGTTATTTGATTTACCCCCTAATTCTGTTACAACATGGACTGACATGGCTAAGCTTTTTCTTGACAGGTTTTTCCCTGCAGCAAAAGCAAGCGAAATCAGGCGCAGCATTCTGAGCATTCAACAAAAAGAAGTTGAATCCTTGTATAAATACTAGGAGAGGTTTAAAAAGTTGTGTGCAAATTGTCCACAACATGGATTGTCGGAACAAACCCTCCTCCAGTATTTTTATGAAGGATTGACGCCTATGGATATGAAAGTGATAGATGCAGCAAGTGGCGGAGCTCTAGTCAACATGACACCAATAGCAGCTAAAACACTGATATCAACCATGGCCGCCAACTCGCAAAGGTTTAATCAATCTAGCGAACCATCTCGAAGGGTTCGCGAGGTAAGTACAGTTTCATTGGAAAATAAGATTGACAAATTATCTGAAATAGTGCAAACTCTTGTTGCAGGTAAAAGAAGAACAACTAGACTTTGCGGAATCTGTACTAGTCCAGAACATCCGACAGACTGTTGTCCGATGATTCAGGAAGATGATGTCGCCCAAGCCAACGCCATAGGAAATGCATATAATCAGGGATGGAGAAACCAATCAAACTTCGGTTATGCGCAAAACCAGAGGCCAAATCAAGCTTATCAACCAATTGCACCACAACAATATCAACCGCAAAAGCCATCGTTGGAGTCAATTGTTGAAAAGTTAGCGCTAGCCCAAGAAAAATTTCAACTAAAGACCGAAGCTCACTTTGAAGCAATTGACAAACAAATAAGTCAATTGACCTTAGCGGTAAGTCGCTTAGAATCCAAAGGGAAATTACCTTCTCAAACGGAGCCTAATCCAAGAGAGAATGTGAACGCCATCACTCTACGAAGCGGTACAATCATCGAACCTAAAGCTGAAGAAGATGGCGTACAAAAAGAAGAGAAAAAGAAATCACCCCCTACTAGAAAAGGTATGCCCGATCCAACCCCTATACCTTCTCCCTACGCTACACCACCACCCTTCCCGTCGAGATTAATGAAAAGAGACAAACAAGCAGAAGAAAAGGAGATCCTAGATGTGTTTCAAAAAGTAGAGATCAATATTCCACTCCTCGACGTAATCCGAAAAATCCCAAGGTATGCTAATTTCCTTAAAGATTTATGTACTAATAAACGTCGTCTTATTGGAATTGAGAAGGTTAATCTAGGAGAGCATGTATCAGCGGTCTTCCAGCGAAAGTTGCCACCAAAATTGAAGGACCAAGGTATGTTCGCCATTCCCTGCAAAATAGGTAAAGTGGGTATTAAACGAGCAATGTGTGACTTAGGGGCCTCTATTAATGTTATGCCACTTTCATTTTATAACTCACTTTCTGCTGAGCCTTTGAAGGATACAAAAGTAACAATACAACTGGCGGACAGATCCATAATCTACCCGGAAGGATTACTGAAAAACGTTCTCGTAAAGGTAAATGATTTAATCTTCCCAGCAGATTTCTATGTCATTGACATGGAAAACGACCGAGCAAATAATTCTTCCGAGATCCTCCTTGGCCGCCCATTTTTGAGCACTGCAAATACGAAAATCGATGTGAGAAGCGGGATCCTTACAATGGAGTTCGATGGCGAGGTGGTAAAATTTGATGTTTACAAAGCGATGCGACATCCTGATAATGTTGCCAGTATAAATTTTATAGATGTTATTGAGCCCGCCGTTGAAGAATTTATAGAATCTAAATCTGTTGATGAATCGTGCAGGGATTTGAAGGATCATGACAAAGGGATTAAGGAGTTGAAAAAGAGAAATTTTTCCAGTAAAAAAACTCCATAATCGCAAAATTTCTCGTAGGGAAATACTCAGTTGGATAAAGCGCAAGAACTGGAAGAAATATTTGTCGCAATGCCTGTAGTCTAAACCAGGTCGTCGAGCTAAACGACGTTAAATAAAGCGCTAAATGATGATTTAGATCGAATAAAGGATGAGAAGCTATCATTTTCCACAAGATTTGGTGGGCCCATTTTTTAAATATTATTATTTTTATCCCGTCCAAATTTTGAATATCCCACCTTATCCGGTCAAGACCTTTATTTCAACCCAATCACCATAAATTTCGTGGACCCCACAACTTTGACCTACATTAAACCCTCCCTATTTACTTCTTCATCAGCCGCACACCTACATAAAACCCTTTACTCTTTGCTTCTTCACCAGCCAGCCGAAACAACCCTACACACCGTTGGAATGCTTCTTCACCAACACAAGACGACCAACCCCAAAGAGATATGGATGAGCGCCTCCATTCCATCGAGACTAACTTGCCCGAGATCTTATCCTATCTTCGCCTCGGCACTTCCCGCGGACGACGTGACCGCGGTCGTGGCCGAAATTGATTAGGGAGTTCTCCTTTCCTCTCTTTTAATTTAATTTTTCATTTAAGGATAAAATGCATCTAAGTGAGGGGGAGGGAGATATGCTTATCAATTTTTATCTTGCTTATCCGTCTTGATTGTTCGCTTGAAATCTTGGTTTTATTAATTTAAGTTCTTTGTTTAAATTCTTAATTTCGCCTTGTCTCACTGTTTTCACATGGTTTTGTATCTATCTTGTTAGAAAACTCTAGGTTGCATGGTAGATTTTTGGCATGATTAATTTTTAATCTTTTACATGACATTTTATTTCTCTATTAATCCACGTGATGCTTACCTAAGTACACAAGACATATTTGTGAGTTTTTGAGCCTAATGAGCATGTATGATATTTGCTCTTTGTTTCTTTGAGTGTGCCTAGCTAAATTAGTTGCATTCTAGAACTTGTTTTTAAATTCTTTTTGAGATTACATTGATTGAATATGATGCTTTAATATGATGGAGGCACTAGGTTTTAACCACTTCTCTTCCCAAATAAATTACCTACCCTTTAATTAATTTCCCCTAGTGAAACAATTTTTGAGCCTTAGCCTTTTTCTTGGAAATCACCACATTTTAAGCCTAATCCAATTTTCTTCTCAAATCCATTACTTTTGTTCCCTTTTTCAAGACAAAAATTGTCTTAAAAAAAACAGATTCGAATAAGTGCAGTAGCAGAAAATATACTGTGCAGAAAAAAAGAAAAAAACTGTGCAGAATTGATTCGAATATACAGTGCATAATTGATTCGAATATACAGTGCAGAAAAAAAAGAAGTGCATGAAATTATTCGAGTCTGCAGAAAAATAAAAACAGAAAAAAAAAACAGTACAATTCGAAAAAAAGGTACACTGCCGAACAATTTTGCTTCGAATGAAAAAAAAACAGAAAAAAAACAGTTTCGAATATATTTTTTGGGATGATTTTTTGTCTTGAATTTTAGCCCTTATTTTCAGCCTTTATCCTACCCTTACCTTAGCCCCATTACAACCCTTATTTAAGACCTTAATTTTTGCATCATATTCATGTTAGTAGTGGAGATTAGATTTAAACACAAGCTTATGGTTATGCTCTAATTAGCTTTGGCTCGAGTGATTTTTCTCTACCCTTAAACACTTTGAGTGACATGAGCGATTCCTTTTGAGGGTACTTGGTTTGCATCATTAATGTTAGTAGAGTTTTAGAATGTCGCCTTAGCTTTAAATTATTAGCCTTGCCATTTAGCTATTTTTGTTCCTTAGTTTTCTCTCATATTTAGATGCTTAATCATATTGAGAACTTTTAAGACTTCGTGAAATTAAGGATGAAAACTTGAACCTAAGATTATTTAATTTTGAGATACTTGAGGACAAGCATCGGATAAGTGAGGGGGAATTTGATAAGTGTTTATTTTGGTTATGTTTTTAGTCCTTGTTTTGATCGAATATATATGTTTGAAGGACTTAATTGGGCTGTTTTTGTGTTGTTCTTGTGTAGGTTACGTAATGCCGGAAACGAGTTGAAGTGCTGCAGAAATACTGAATTCGTGGGCATGAACCAGGGCATGAATGCTGATTGGGCGCCACGTCAGCACCTTCTAGAAGATGACGTCAGCAAGCTTGATAACCTATCAGTCCACTTATCAAGATAGCCTATCATCCGAATTTTATCTTTTAAATTCAAAACTTTGATATTTATCTTATGTAATTTTATTTAAATTTATTTTAGGATTTATCATCTTAGGTTTTTAGGGTTTTTCAACTACTATAAATACCCCACTTTGGGGGTGAATTATGGAAAAAACATTTTCCATTGTTCTCTTCTTCCTTGAGTAATAAAGTTCTCCATTTTTATTTATTTTATTAAGCATGGTTTTTTCACAAACCATGCTTAACTAAATTCCCTTTAGCCAAAAAGCAACGCCAAACCCGACAAACCTCGTGAGATTAGGAAATACTTCAATCCTTCGACAACTCCTTTTTAGATTCTCTGCAAAATTGATTAGGCAATCGGCCTAATCTTTAGGCATCGCAATTGTTTCATTCCGAGAGCGCGCATCGGCTTGAAGTGGTTTAGATCCATCGTTGGGGACGAGGAAAAGCTTGTAGCCAATTCAACTCCCTAAGAACAAACTTAGTGGCGGTCCACTAAGGGGAATCGAAATCGGAAACAATTCTCATCGAGACGAATATATGAGCACGGGCTTCTCCAGCACTAACTCAGATCTGGGTTAGCATCGATTGCCGTGGCTAACTCACTAAAGTTTGACTTCAAGGATTGCCCTGGGAGTCGAATCTACCAACGAGAAGTAAGTTACAAGGGTTGGGCCTTGTAGACTGTAACCTGCAGGAAAGTCGAAGAAAAATCAACTTCTGTGATCGAAGATGTCGTGGCAAAGCGTGGCTTGAGGCTATTTCTATCCATAATTCTTTCTCAACATTTATTTTTACGTTTTTACTATTTTTCCCATTCAAATCACTATTCTAAAATCCCCCTTATTTTCTACAGGTTATTGGTCTAAATCAGAAGAAAGGTGTTAGAGTTCCTATTCCCTGCGGATCGACCCTTACTCTCACTATATTAATTTAATTCTTATTTACTTTGAGTTTAAGGTTTTATTTTTGACACTATACGACGCGTGTCATTGTTCTTCCCATTTTCTAGGCTAAGGAGGTAACCTTTACAAAACCAATCAAATTTTCTACCCAAAATTTGACTCAATCCTCACACAACAATACAAAGAAGATGAAGGCTAAAAAAAGTATATCTTAATACAAAATGTAGCCTAATTACAAGCACTCAACCCAATTGAATAGATAAGAATGAAAATTACAATCTCACAATTAGGGTTTACAAGAAATAATGGGATTTTGGCACAAATGCATGGCTTTGATGTTTGGATGTTTCTTTTGAGATCAATAGTTGTTGCTGAAGCTTTTAGCGGTCCCTTTTATACCTTCTCATTGAATTCTAGCCGTTGGGATGTTATCTTCCCTCTATAAATGTAGTCTGCAACCACCCGTTTCAAAACATCCGATCCTATTTCGAAACATACCAAAAAAGAAAGAGCCATTGGGGTGTATTAAATAGACCGCACCGAAACAGGCACGGTCGTTTCGATACGCTAAGAGCCCGTTTTGAAACTCATTTCGAAACACTTTGCCACTGTCAAAGCCTGTATCGAAACGGCTTAGAGGCGTTTTGATACGCCTTAACGACAATCTTAAAATTAGTTAAAAACTTCAACGGTCATATTTTTAAAACCAGGTTTGAATGTCATTTCGAAACGTTTGAGGTCGTTTAGATACTACCGTATCGAAATGAGTCAAACCGTTCCAATGTTCTTCATCTGTTTCGAAACCTGTTTCGAATTAGAGGTTAATGGTTTCAAAAGTGTTCCGGAACGCCCAATGGTCGTTCTAAAATGGTGACTCGAAAATCACCGTTTTGGCTTCAAAAACACTTAGAAAACTTTTGACAAGTTGAGTTTTTAACATAACCATTTTTCTTTAAATATATAGAGAGGTTTGACGACTTAAAAAATTGTTTTCTCTTTTTCAAATTAGTCCTTAAACTTTTTAGTTATATCAAAATCAATTTATCGGTTTCACAATGGTATTGTTCAACACTTCACTGTTAGACATACACCACAACATAATGGGGTGGCAGAACGTATGAATCGAACACTACTTGAGAAAGTTCGATGTATGTTGTCCAATGCTGTGTTGGGCAAACTATTTTGGGCTGAGGGTGTGACATATGCGGGTCATCTCATTAATCGTCTACTGTCATCGGTGATTGGAGGAAAAAACACCATTAGAGGTATGGTCTAAAAAACCAGCTACAGATAACAATTCCTTACATGTATTTGGATCCACTGCGTACTATCATGTAAAGGAGTCAAAGCTTTATCCTAGAGCAAAGTAGGCTCTCTTTATGGGGATCGCTCATGGAGTGAAGGGATTTCGTCTTTGGTGCTTAGACACAAAGAAGATAATTTGTATCAGAGATGTTACCTTTGATGAATCTGCCATGTTGAAGAAGGTAACAAATAGAGATGTTCAGATGAGTAGTACTCCACACCAGGTGGAGTGTACTCCAAAACAGGTAGAGCTTCAACGAACGATGATTAACCCAGCAATTGATGCTACTGATTCTCCGACTCCAATGGAAGAATCAGAAGAAGAAGAATAGGTTCAAACCCAAGAACTATTGGAGACACCAGGACCACTTGCAGTTAGAAGGCCAATAAGAGAAATTCGTAGACCTATTCGATTTACAAATATGGTGGCCTATGCCCTTCCAATTGTTGATGATGATATTTCAGTCACTTATCAAGAAGCAATGCAGAGCTTAGAAAGTGACAAGTGGAAAATCGCCATAGATGAAGAAATACAGTCTCTTTAGAAGAACAACACTTGGGATTTGGTATATTTACCGAAAGGTAAAAGAGAAATTGGATGTAAGTGGGTATTTGCAAAGAAAGACAAATCTTCTAGCAAGAAAGATGTTCGCTACAAGGCAAGATTAGTAGCTAAAGGCTACACTCAAAAGGAGGGAATCGACTATAATGAAGTATTTTCCCCTGTTGTGAAGCATTCCTCCATTAGAATATTGTTGGCCTTGGTAGCCCAGTTGAATTTAGAGCTAGCTCAACTTGATGTAAAGACAACTTTCTTGCACGGTGATTTGGAAGAAGAGATCTATATGACTCAGCTAGAAGGATACAAGGATGCTGGTGGTGAGAAATGGGTTTATAAGATGAACAAGTTGCTTTATGGATTGAAGCAATCTCCGAGGCAGTGGTACAAGTGATTTAATAGCTTAATGAGGAGACAACGGTACACAAGAAACAAATACAACCATTGCGTGTATTTGCGGAAGCTACAAGATGGATCATTCATTTATCTCATCTTGTATGTTGATGATATGTTTATCGCTTCAAAGAGTCAACAAGAGATAGAAAAATTGAAGGATCGATTGAATCAAGAGTTCGAGGTGAAGGATCTAGGTGATGCCAAGAAAATTCTCGGTATGGAGATAAGTTGAGGTAGACGGAGAGACAAGCTTTGTTTGACTCAAAAGTAATATCTGAAAAAAGGTATTACAATGTTTTGCTGTGAATGAAAACACAAAACATGTAAGTACCCCACTTGCATCTCATTTGAAACTTAGTTCTCAGTTTTCTCCTAAAACTAATGAAGAACGAGAATATATGGTAAAAGTTCCATATGCTAATGCAGTAGGGAGCTTGGTGTATGCGAAAGTGTGTACGCGGCCTGACATTTCACAAGCAGTTGGAGTTGTGAGCAGGTACATGCATGATCCTAGAAAAGGACATTGGCAAGCTGTGAAATGGATTCTATGGTATCTCCAACAAACCGTAAATGTTGGTTTAGTTTTGAGAAAGATGAAGAACTTGGTTAGTTTGTGATTGGATATGTTGATTCTGACTATGCTGGTGATTTGGATAAGCGTCAGTCAACTACTGGGTATCTGTTTACTTTAGCAAAAGTCCAGTGAGTTGGAGGTCTACTTTACAGTCTACGGTGGCTTTATCAACTACAAAGACAGAGTACATGGCAGTTTCAGAAGCTGTTAAAGAGGTTATTTGGCTTAACGGATTGTTGGAAGACTTAGGAGTTGTTCAAAGTCACATTAGTCTCTACTGTGACAGTCAAAACGCTATTCACTTAGAGAAAAATCAAATCTATCATTCAAGAATCAAGCACATCGATGTGAGGTATCACTTTGTGTCGGAGATCTTTGAAGAAGGAAAGATTCTACTTCAAAAGATTGCGACAACAGAAATCCTGCAGATATGTTGACTAAGCTGGTAACATTGATCAAGTTCAATCATTGTTTGAACTTGATTAACATCCTAAAAGTTTGAGCACCTTCGGGTGTATGACGTTCGTGAGCGCATTTGGGGGCATTATAGAAGATAATTAAATTTATTTTGGGGAGTTGAAGAAGATTCTGAGAAGCTTTGTAAATTTCAAGCCAAGGTGGAGATTTGTTAATGATGGCTTGAAAGTTGAAACGTGAGAAGTTTCAAAGCAATTTATTAAAAATTAATTGAAGTTGTTTAGTTTGATATTAAATGGTGCATGGGAAAATTATTTTTTGGTCTTTAAATTATTAGGCTATTTACAAGATCAGTCCTTGGAGCTCAACTATAAATAGAGACAAACATATCACTTAAAATGTATCCCAAATTCTAAATTATCTCTCCCATTTGGTTTTCTTCTCCCATTTGTTGTATTTATAAATTTCGAAGGAATTTCATTTGTTTGTACCATTTTGGTAATAGTGAAGTTATCATTTGGTGGTGGTGCCCTAGGAGTAGACGGCATTTCCTCGAACCTCGTAAATTCTGTGTGTTCTCTCCATTATTTATTTTGGTTGTTCAATATTGAGTTTTTTCATTGGATTACAATATTCAATAGTTTGACGGGTTTGTTCACTGTGCAAATTTTGGTAGTTTCAATCTTAACATTTCAACTCGGATTTAAAACTACATTCGTGTGGGAAATAACCCAGTTTCCCCAATAGGAATATTTTTTTTAAAAAAAAGTTACCAGCTTTGCAGCAATAAGAAATCTAAAAAATAATCTAAAGTTACACTATTGAAATTAAAATATATTTCTTTCATAAGCAATGTTTACATAATATTAAGTGCCGTATAAATAATTTTTAAATATATTTAAAAGAATATTTGATATCATATAAATATTGTTTCTAAAATTACAATTATTTTAAAATAAATCCATGATAAAATGATTTTTCCTTTCAATTTTGAATTTAATATCTTGTGGAAAATGATTATAGTTATAGATAATGCTTTTTTGGACAAAAGAGAAGAAAAAAGAGTTCAATTGGCAAGCTGGCTGTTCATAATTCCATGTACTTGCCCAAGCGCCCCCCCCCCCCCCCCCCCCCCCCCACAAGCCCATAACATGCTGACTATTTGTCGGATTTCTTATTATGTAAGCCCATTCCATTATTTGTCTCTACTATTAAATTTATGGATTATTATCCTATAGTGAAAATTAAAAAATTTCACAAGTGTCTTAGTTTAGGGTGTAGGATTTAGAGTGTTTGGGTGTAGGGATTTTGAATGTAGGGATATTGTTTAGAATTTAGGGTTTAGAGGTTAGAGTGATATGGTAAGGATTTAAGTTTTAATCTATTAACCCTAAATTATAACTTTAAACTATAAATTTCAAGCACTATCCCTAAATTCAAAGCTCATACACCTAAACCCTTAAACTTTTAATTTCCACCGCTAGTGTATTAAATAATTACCCTTTATTTAAATAGTATTAAATAAATTGTTAAAAAACAGTATTAAATAAATTATTTTTGATTAATTAGAGAGTAATTACATTCTCAAGATAAACGTCATAATTTAAACTCGTAAAGATGAAACAACATAAGTATCATTGACCACTTAATTAATCAATGGATATCAATATTAAATAAATTATTAAAATGTATTAATTGGAATTCAAACACATGACTAAAACTTTTTTAAATATATTCTTTTATGACTCACTTATAGTCATTTAATAAATGATTTAATGTGAGGATTTCTCATGTGAGTCGTGATTCATGAAGTGAATAAAGTTGCAGACGGTTTGGCCAAGATGGTCAGAGAGCATGGTGTGGGAGAATATCTCCATGTTCATCCACCAATTGTGGTGCTACCATTGCTTAGCACTGATCAGAGTTACTGCTTGGGTCTAGGTGCCTTTGTTGTAACTGCTTTTCTTTTAGTTATAATAATTTAATGTAATTATTATCAAGAGTATTCTTTTATTTTATTTAAATTTAAAAGAAAATTTTTAACGAGGTTTATGATAATAATTTTTTTTCATCAATTTTTTTTAATTGCATTTGGTGTCACGAGTTAGTACAGTTTTGAAATTGTAAAGATATCATTATCTATAAAATGTAGTAATTAATACTTTAATAGTGTTGTCTTTTATCACTCCACATGTAATCATTTGAATTTGATAATTTATTTATTTATCACAAATAAAATTGTTTGCATAAAATATATATTTTAAAATGTATTTAAATATATTGATATTTAAAATCCTGACTGAATTTGGTGTCATTGGCTAACCGAGACCGGGTGTCAACTTAATTTGAAATTACAAAATTATCCTTCTTTATAAAGTATCATAAATGTTATTGTAAGAGTTTTATTTTCACACTTTTATAAATCTTTAAATAAAAATATTAAAATACATTACTTGATATCCTAAATCCTAATATAAGACCAAAAAAATTAGTTCACACAATTATAATATAAAGTCTAAATATCATTTAAGAAAAAAAGTAAAAAATCATAGTAAAATATAAAAAGGGAAAAAAGGAAACATTAAAAGAGTAATCTAGTATCACTGAAATTATATATATATATATATATATATATATATTATTGTATTCAAACTTTGTTTATGAAAGAAACATCAGTATGGACGTGGATGAAAATTTTACTAATATATTTTCTATGGTCAAGGGTCAAGCTGTACTGCTACTATATTTCTATGTTTAATATAATACAATATTTTATGGAAAATACTTTGATGCACAAGCTGTGTAAACTTTAGTTTACACAAGCCCTTTAATTTTAGGGTTTAGGGTTTAGGGTTTTATGTTAGGGTTTAGGGGTTTAGTATGTAGGGTATATAATTTAAGGTTTATGGTTAGAATTTAGAGTTTAGAGTTTAGGGCTTAGGGTTTAGGGTTTAGGTTGCTAGGGTTTTTGATTTTGATTTTAAATTTTATAAAAGGATTGTGTAAAAAAAATTTACACAGCTTGTGCATCAAAATAAAACCCATATTTTATATCCATTTACACGGCATTGTTTTGGCTTAATATACCAATCAGCCCTCGGACTTAATAAGATTTCTTAATTTAGTACCTAAACTTTGTTTTAACACTTCAATATCTTAACTTGTTAATCATTCTTAAAATGGTACCTATAGCCAATGATGCTTATTTTTCAAAGGTTAAACAATGATTTATTTAGTACTTTGAGAACAAAACTTTGACTGAAACAAAATGTAAACTGCTTGATTACTAGTTTAAAACAGGTATGGCCGGTATAATATTAACTACATTGGTTCTAATTTTGCAAAATCGCATTAACGTGGAATAAATTCTTTTTCCTAATTTTTTTATTATAAAAATGTTATAGTTTAAAACAAGTGTAAGTGTTGGGGGGGGGGGGGGGGGGAGGGTGACGAGTTATTTTCCACACAAACATAACTTAAGTTGAGATGTCAAGATTAAAACTACTCAAATGTACAACGGACAAAACTGTCAAATCATTGAATATTATAATACATAGAAAAACTCAATATTGAACCAACAAAAAAATGAGGGAAAGAACGTACCAAATTTACGCGCTCTAGCGAAATACCGTCTACTGAGACAACGCCGTCGAATGATAACTCAACTATTTTTAAAATGGTACAAATAAATGGAATTCTTTAAGAATATTCAAATATTACAAAGAGGAGAAGAGAGAACTTAATGAGAAAAATAGTTAAGGTTGATTTTAAATGAAAAATGTTAGAACTATATATAGTTGAGCTCCAAGAATCAAATTATAAGTTAACACAATTTGGAGCAAGTGGTTAAAGACTCATGTTGACATTCAATCTTTTTTTCTAGGTTCTGAGTTTTAATCTCAGTAGGAGCAATTCTCCTTTTCCCTTCTCCTAGATAAAAATTGTTTAAAAAAAATTAACTTGTAAATGATCTAAAAAGCTGAAGGATCAAAAATAAAATTATTCTACGAGAAAACTTGACTTTTCTCCATTTTTAAATGAATACATTTAATTTCATGTTAAATGGCTTTGAAACTTTCTACATTTCAAGCCATCTTTAGCGGTAAGAGTTTATAAAATATTGAAGTGGACTTTTCTAATTTATTAAATATTATATTGTATGAAGTAATTATATTAAGGTCTAATTTAGAATAAATTGTTTTATTGAGCTTTGGAATTGGATGAAGAATTTGGTCAATACTAACGGTTTGAAAATGAGACGCAATAGATTTACAGATTGAGATAATATTTGCATGAGCAGTTCCCATATTATAATTTCTGTCAACAATATTTTTCTTTAACTTTTATTTATAAAAAATTATATATAAAAAAACATTAAAAATTTATTGGTATATATTATAACTTGAATTTCGTAGTGCGATTTGTTTCGTGTCGTACACGCCTAGGGTCTTTTAAGGCCATGAGCCCATGACACTTAATTTCACAATTCTCTTGTATAATTTCAACTATAGTGAATTTAATTTTCCATCATAGTTTCTCATGTCTTGAGTTTCATGAAAATCCAAATGTTCATTTTATTTTTTCTTTTGATTTACTATTTTTATTATTATCTTATTCAATTCTATAAGAATTACAATATCGACTCATCATTTGTTTTCTTATTTTCTAGTTTTCGATTTTGAAGAATTAATTCTTGCGACTTTTTCTCATTTTCTTACCCCCTCAATCTCGCCTCTCCACCTTGTTCCAAGCATCTTCCCATGATTTTGTCATGCGAAACCCTAGTATAACGGTAAGTCAATATTCAGAGCACGTATGCAAGAATTATTCAAAGATTTAATTTTCCACCAATATATATTGCATAGGGGAATATTTGATCGGGTCAAGTCGAGTAAAAAAAAATTGAGTTAGTTAAGTTGAAAAGTTTCTATTTTATAACTCAAACTTTATTTGAAAATTTTTCGAGCCGAGTTTAGTTGTTTGAGTTTCTTTTAAAATTTAATTGTAATATTTATAATGTTATAATACTAATTAGTTCCTATTTAGATGACATTCTATAACCATATAAGATATACATGTATATTTCTTCATATGCGATATACATATATCAGACAGAGTTGAGAGACTAGATCTGAATTTGAAAACAGACCCACTAATTACTAAAAATTTCTAGTTATTCGAGTCTTATTTTATAACTCAAACTTTATTTGAAAATTTTTAAGTCGGGTCGAATATATAAAATTATAATTTGAGTCGAATTTTTCGCGTCAAGTCGAATTTTACTCACCTTTGTATATATAATTCATCACAAATGATGGAATTGATAAGTCAGGAGAGAACTTTGACGATTAGGTTGAAAATTTAGTTACTTGGAAATATTTCCAAGGAATTGAATTACGTATAGGTGAGAATGTATATGTATATAGATGTTGACTGCAAATAGCTGGGTTTTTTGAATCAAACTTGTACCGCCCCCACGCTAGTCTATGAAACTTCAGTTTGGTTCACATGGCGGCTAAAAGCATTGCCTCTATAAATAAGGAAATCTCACGTTGAATTCTTCACAGATCCATCAATTCCAGAAAAATGAAGTCCCTTCACCATTTACTGTTGCTTTTCGTTGTTGTTTTCTCATTGGCATTGTCAACTTCGGCTGATAGCCATGAGGATTTCCTTGATTGCCTTTCTTCGTATCATCCCGAGGAATGGAATTCGATTTCTCGAGTTGTGGGAGAGTTCTGGATAGAAGATTGATGGGAGAGTTCTGGTTAGAAGTTTGGTTCACTTGAAATTGGTTGACGCTAATGGGAGAGTTGTGGATAGAAGATCTGTTTTGGGCGGAGGAGGGAGCTTCGGGATTGTTCTCTCGTGGAAAGTAAAGTTGGTTCCAATTCCATCGACCGTGACTGTTTTCTCAGTAGGCAGGACATTGGAACACAACTTCTCCATCGTTGTCAATACGTCGCTCCCAATCTTCCCAACGACATATACTCGGTTGTCTCCATATCGACAATGAACGCTACCGGAAACGGTCCTTGCCCAATTCAGTTCAGTGTTCCAAGGCAGCGCGAACGATTCCCCGAGCTCGGACTCGTTAGGGAAAATCTAATCGAAATGACATGGATCGAGTCTCTAATTTTCTTGACTCAACTCCCAAATGAATCCCCCGAGATTTTACTCAACAGGACGTATAGGAACACCCTTCTTTATCCTGCATTCAAAGCGAAATCCGATTACGTGAGGAAACCAATGCCAGAAATGGCATTACAAGGGTTATGGTCCCAACTTCTGGAGGACGTAGCCACCACTGCAACTCTGAACATCATTTCCCACGGTGGCAAAATGGACGAAATCCCGGAGAGTGCACTTCCATTCCCGCACCGGAAAGGAACATTATACAAGATAAACTACAACATTGGTTGGCGAGAGGAGGAAAACAGCAATCCGCAAAGGTATATGAACTGGATTAGGACACTTTACAGGTACATGGGTGCTTTTGTTTCGAAATCTCCACGAGAAGCGTACATTAATTACAAAGCATTCCTCCTCGTTTCCATTGATTGGATATTTATGCTGTGAGTTAAGTTTGATTGGTTTTAGGTTTTGTTTAGAATATAATTTGTCTTTTGAATTCAGATCTCATTCCATTTATGATGTGTAATAAGTACTCGTACAATTTTAATAAGATAAAACTTTGTATACCCACGAGTAGATATGATATCTTGGGATGGAAATTATCTGCTCTCTAGTATGCCTCAATTTGTGTCTTCACTTTAAAATGATGGGTTTAAGGTTTGGGGTTTAAGTTCGGGCTTAAGGTTAGGGTATAGAGAATTAGGGGTAGGGTGTACTTTTAGGGTTTAGAGTTTAAGATATAAAAATTAGGGTTATGGGGCAAGATTTAATTTTTAACTATTTTTTAGGCAAGGACATAGAAGGAGGTATGATTAGGGGCAGAAATTTTTTACCCGATATCTTAGGGAACATAATTCCTCTGCCCCTTTACATGCCTTTTATTGTGCCTCCCTAATAGAATTATGACACTTGTATTAATACTTTTGAATAAACTAATGAAATTTAGTCCGTTTGTTATCCAATTGTTGTTTACCTATTCTCTCAAACCATTTAGGGTTACTTTTTTTTTTTCAAATGCTCTTCTCTCGTCCAACACGATACAACCATAGGAGAAGTGAGAAAGTGCGACTAACAATTAATGGGGACCATTTTATCAGAATAATTAGTCCGATGCCAAACAGGTAATACTAATTTTTTTTTTCAACCTTTAAATTTATCGTTGAGTCAGTTCTAGCTTGGTCGATTTTTATGTTTTTCTTCCAATTGAACTGACGGTTTGATTTCAATTTCCATTTCCATTGTTTTCTTCAAGTTAAAATGATGGGTCGATTTCCATCTTGAGTCGTGGCTGGGTTCGTGATTTTTTAAAGTTATATAGTGTTGAATTTTTTGAGATGGTACATTGTGTTTGCTCAAATATCTAATTGAATTATCTTGTTTATTCATTGACTTAGTGTATACCTCTAAAAGAGGGAGATGTGGTGTATAAAAGTTATGTTAGCTTTTAGAGGCGGGTCTACTTAGAACGGATGTGAAGTTAGAGTAGATGATATGTTTTGGTAATGCAATATTCTTGTATGTGTTGGTTATGGTTTGACCAATGGTCCATATAGGTACATGGGAGGTGGGAATGTTTGAGTTGGCTTTTTTCAGTTCAGTAGATATTTTCACCATTTGTTGCAGTGGTGGCAGACCTGGATTGTGGTTGATCGTATGGTTTTGAGTTTTGTTTAAGCTTGCAAACAACCATGTACAAGACTAGTATGGTCAAGTCGAATCACCTTGTTGTCTTTTGAAATGTGTTTAAAAGTTATAAATGATAGTTTCAAAGAATTTTGTTGTTTTTTTTTTTTTATCTTAAGAGTTTTCTCCAATGTCTCAAACACTGCTCTGCTTTAGAGTTGTATGTTTTCATGCCATAAACATAGTGAACAATCTTTCTCATGAAGAATTAATATGTTTAACTGTAACTAATTTTCTGTCTAATTTCTTATATGATTGTTGATATGTCAATGTGGCTTTTGATTAGCAAGTTATTGTGATTTATTGCCTTCTTTGCAAATTCCTATTTAAAATTTCTCTTGTTTAAGAGTTTTGTAGTTGTTAAGCTTAGGTGTCTAATCGAGCCATGTACTAGTTTTAAAAGGCTTGAGTTTACTTGAAATTTGAGGATTGAAGTTTGGGCGAGTTTTACTTTTTAGAGTTGAAGCTCAAATAAGATTTTATAAATGCTGTGAATGATATATGTTGTTTGCTATGTAAATATAGTTGGGAACATCCAATTATGTATTGAAATTCTTGAAATGTAAGTTGACTTGAAATTTTATAGGGTTATATTCCAGCAGATCTAATATGCTGATAGTGTATTGAGTCATGATATGTGTTGTTGTGAGGGTTTTATGTTTTTTTGTCATCATCAGGACAGACCATTGTATTTCTCATGTCTGTAAATTTTTTTTTCATAATTTTCTAATAAAAGTTTATTTGTTGCTAAGCAAGCAAAAAAATAGTCAAAATTTTATCGACGTGCAAAACTATTAGAAACATCCAACTAATAATGATTATTATGGTTACCTATCACATTGCAAGATTTCACAAATTCAATAAAAGTAAAAAAAAAAAAAACTCTTATTAATTTAGCAAGTAGCATATTTTCTAACAAAATAAACTAGATAAATTTTAATGAATCATTAATCCTTTAAAAGATAAAATATAAATTACTCAAACTTTGCATTCCACCCATATTTGAAGTCCAATATTTTATCTATTCTTTTGATTTTCTTCTAAACATTCTTTTTGCAAGAATTGAGCTTATGGCTTTTGAGCCTGCAAATATTAAAAAGGTAAAATAAGTGTGTATCATAATTAAAATATTACACTTATTTATTACAATATAAACATTACACGTAATAAATTCTCCATACTTGTAATTGTAGATTGATTCACGGTGCACATGTCCAAATTAAGATCCCATTGTTGCTTACTATACACAAAAAAGTTAAAAAAATATAAAACTAGCAGTAATCTCTACATAAGTTAAAATATAACCATAAAATTTAAATTATCTGTGTGTATTGAGATGTAAACTGACCACATGAATTCAAAACATCCGAACTTAATTAATCGTTGTCGACTTGAGATTGCTGTAAAATATTTAAATATAGTAACTAATATAAAACTAGTTTATATGCTTAAAATAAAATTGAAGTAATCGTACAAAATAAAATATATTAAAGTTATTACGTAGTAGTTTGTAAGATATTATATTAAAAATATAAAATGTTAAAAAGTAGAAACATATAAAAAATATTAAAAGTTTATCATTCTTACCTCTCCATCTTGTAAAGTCTTTACTTATTTAATATTTCAACGATTTCTCTTTCCTGTAGCTTTTTCTAGAGCACTTTTTGGTTGAACTGATATCCGTCTCCTTTTCTCCTGAGGTTACACTTGATACCTTTAACATTTTTTGCATTATTCTCATCTTGTTCACTTGCATCAACTCGAAAAATTATTTTTCACCACATGTGCTCAAAGATTCTTCAATTGATAATTGCTTTAAGGTTGTCTCAACTTTATTTAATATCTTTTCTCCACCACTCATTGCAAAATCAAATGATTGTTTACTCATTGCAGCCTGTGCCGTTAAATGGGAATACCATCGGAATAAAATTTTGTAACGAGCTCCTACGTCTACTTTAGGATCACATGATCTAGTAGACATAGAAGAATTTTTTGTAACTCTAATCTTCGCTTCTGACTAGTGTTTATTTTGTGCTATGTTTTGTGTTTAAATACTCATTGGTGGCCCATTATCATTGTTGATTTGGGTGTTTTTACATGTTTTTTGTGCAGGACTTCGTGTCCGGAAAACATATTGGAAAAGATTGGATTATGCAAGTTTTCTTGATTCATGCCCGAATTGGTGGGCATGAATGCGCTGACTCAGCGACACGTCAGCAGACTTATAGAAGATGATGTCAGCAGCGCATGATAGCTTATCGGCCGCGTCTAGAGCACTTATCAGTCGGGATTAGGATCAAAGCTTGGGATTTATCTTTTATTTTTGAATTTTAAACATTTTGGAATTTAATTATTATCACTTAGCATTTATCTTTTGTATTTTAAATATTTTAGGATCATCTCTTATCATTTTAAGAGTATTTTTAGGGTTTTAGGATACTATAAACACCCTTTTAGGGTGAGACTCAAACCATCAATTGTTCTCATTTTGCTATGAAGTTTATTAGATTTCTTTTCTCTCCATTATTCTCTTGCTTTCTCTTGCTAAAAAACTAAGTATGATTTCTTCGCAAACTATGCTTAGCTAAATTCCCTTTTAGCCAAAAGCTAAGATAAACCCAATTTACCTTGTGAGAATAGGCAAAACGCTTCAACCCCTTCGATTTCTTTCTTGATTTTTGGCAAAATAGGATTGGAAATCGATATTTTCTTTAGGCATCACGATTACTTCATTTCGAAAAATGCACGTCGGGTTGATGTTATTTTGATCCATCGCTGGGAACAAGATTGGGCTTGTAGTGGAATCAACTGCCTAAGAACATACTTAGTGGCGGTCCACTAAGAGAAATCAAGATCGGATACAACTCTCGTCGAGATAATCATCCGAGCATGGGCTTTTCCAGCGTTAAGTAGAGAATTTGCATTAGCATCGATTGACGAAGCTAATAAAACAAAAACTAGATTTCAAGGATTGGCCTTGGGATTTAGCTTACCATATAAAAGTAAGTTACAAGGGTTGTGCCTTGTAGACTGTAACCTACAAGAACTCGAAGCAACGTCCCTTTCAGTGATCAAGACAAATCGAGGCGAAGTAAAGCTGGAGGCTAATTCTTATCATAATCAATTTCAATTATTTTCTTCACTTTATTTATTTTAATCTTCTCAAATTATTTCGCTTAGACCCTTATTTTTTATTATTTGCAGATCACTTAGTAATTATCAATATCAAATAGATATTGGGAACTCCTTAGTCCATGCGGATCGACCCTTACTTTCAATACTCTATTTAATTATTTCTTTTGAGTTTAAGGAATTTATTTGACAATACACGACGCTTGTCAAATTAGTGTTGTTTCCGGGGACTTTGGCAAAGTTACTAATATTTGTTTTGTTTTGATTTATGACCAGAAGGAATCCGGGAGAACAAGCAGAATACAACCCAAAAATTGAAGCATTTGCCCGAAGACTCCACACTCAAACTCTTTAGGAAAAGAGACAAAGAGAACGACAACAACGTCTAGAACGTGAACTAGAAATAGCATCAGAGGCAGATTCGCATTTCGAGTACACCAATGAAGATCAAGTTCCAATGGGAGATAATGACCAAACAATCCAACAACTGACTACGACACCAGAAGATCAACGACCGATGTGCATAACATTCTCGAACGATACTACTTCATTCGTGCTGAATACAGGTTTGATACATCTTTTACTGACTTTCCACAGCCTGCCTAGTGAGAATCCTCACAAGCACCTAAAAGAGTTCCACATGGTTTGTCTGAGTACTAAACCGCAAGGAGTTTCTAAAGATCAAATTAAACTTCGTACCTTTACTTTTTCTCTAGTTGATATTGCCAAAGAATGGCTATTTGATCTACGTTCTAATTTGGTTACATCCTGGACTGACATGGCTCGCCTTTTTCTTGATAGGTTTTTCCCAGCAACTAAGGCAATCGAGCTAAGGCGAAGCATTTTGAGTATCCGGTAAAAGGATATTGAATCCTTATATGAATAATGAGAGCATTTCAAAAGGTTGTGCACTAACTGTCCTAAACACGGTTTGTCTGAACAAACACTTATCCAGTATTTTTATGAAGGACTGACGCCTATAGATATGAAGGTAATTGACGTAGCAAGTGGAGGAGCACTTGTTAACATGACTCATGCCGCAACTAGAATGTTAATATCAACTATGGCTGCAAACTCACAACGATTTCATTCTACAAGTGAACCTTCTCGACGAGTTCACGAGGTAAGTACCGTTTCCCTGGAAAATAAGATTGACAAACTAGTTGAAATAGTTCAATCCCTTGTTGCAGACAAAAGAAAAGTAGCTAGGCTTTGCGGGATATGCACTAGTCCAAAACTTTTGACAGACTGCTGTCCGATGATACAAGAAGAAGATACTGCACAAGCAAATGCCATCGGTAATACGTATAACCCAGGATGGAAAAATCATTCAAAGTTCAATTATGCGCAAAACCAGAGACCAAATCAAGTTTATCAACCAACTACACCATAACAATATCAATCGCAGAAGCCGTTGTTGGAGTCAATTGTTGAAAGGTTAGCGCTAGCCCAAGAAAAATTTCAACTAAAGACCGAAGCTCACTTTGAAGTAATTGACAAACAGATAAGTCAATTGATGTTTAGCGGTAAGTCGCTTAGAATCCAAAGGGAAATTACCTTCTCAAATGGAGCCCAATCCAAGAGAGAATGTGAAAGCCATCACTCTACGAAGCGGTACCATCGTCGAACCAAAAGCCACGAAGGAAGGCGCTCAAAAGAAAGGTAAAGAGAAATCACCATCTCCCACTGAGAAAGGTGTGTCCAATCCACCTTCTAAGCCATCTCCTTACGCTACTCCACCTCCCTTTTCTTTGAGGTTGGTGAAGCGCGACAAACAAATTGAGGAGAAAGAAATTTTGGATGTATTCTAAAAAGTAGAGATCAATATACCACTCCTTGAAGTAATCCGGAAGGTTTCGAGGTATGCTTGATTCCTTAAAGAACTTTTCACAACAAAAAGAAAGCTCATCGCGAACGAGGAAGTTAATTTGGGAGAGCACGTTTTAGCTGTACTCAGATGAAAACTTCTACCAAAATTAAAGGACCAAGGTATGGTCGACATTCCTTGTAAAATCAGTAAGGATGGAATTAAGCGTGCAATGTGTGATTTGGGTGCCTCTATTAATCTAATGCCTTTATTCGTCTATAATTTAATTTCTGCTGAGCCCTTGAAGGATACTAGAGTTACAATACAATTGGCGGATCGCTCGGTTATTTATCCCGAAGGACTTTTTTAGAATGTCTTAGTAAAGGTAAATGAACTCATCTTTCCGACGGATTTCTATGTCATTGACATGGAAAATGACCGGACAAATACAACTTCTGAAATTCTCCTTGGGCGCCCATTCCTTAGTACGACACATACGAAAATCAATGTGAGAAGCGGAATCCTCACAATGGAATTTGATGGGGAAGTCGTGAAATTCGATGTATACAAGGCGATGTGACATCCTGATAATGTCGCAAGTTTAAATTGTGTTGGTGTTATTGATCCTGCTATCGATGATTTTATGGAATCTAATTTTATTGATGATTTATGAAGGAATTTGGAGAACGACGATGGGGAAATTAAAGAGTTTGAGAAAAATTTCTATTTTTTTCGATTCACTATTAATTTCTGATTCAAAATTAATTTTCTCAAAATCTAAAATGTTACCTTCCATTTTGCAGGCACCAAATTTGGAGTTAAAATTACCGCCGAATAAAATAAAGAGTAAATGAGATATTTTTTCAGACAAAATAAAGGAACGCCACGGTCGTAAAATTTCTCGTAGAGAAATTCTTAGTTGGATTAAGCGCGTGAATTGGAAAAGTGTTTTTCGCAGAACCTATAGTTTGAACCAGGTCGTCGAGCTAAACGACGTTAAATAAAGCGCTACATGGGAGGCAACCTATTTTATTTTTAGTTTGCTTAATTTTTATTTGTTTTCTATTTAATTTTATTTATTTTGATCTTAGATTTATTATTATTTTTTGTGAATTTTTAGGTACCCTAAATATTTTGAATCAGACTTTAATGGAGTCATATGCGATACTCTAGGTCGAATAAAACACAATTTTGAACCCATGGAAATATTGCACGCATGGATAAGCAATAGAGAAATTGTTGTTGGTGCAAGTTAGCAAAACACACCCTATCTCTTACTGCATTTTAGATAAACTCAAACCCAATATTTTACGAAAACTTTATCACCGGGAAATAAAAAAACGGCTTATTTGCCAACTAAATACCGGCCATTTAATTTGGGCCATTGGATGAAGCAACTTTTATAGTGGCCGTTAGATTAAAAAAAGGTTACCCGGTGAACCGGTAACCTTTATGTAGTGGCTTATAAGCCAAAAACCAATTAAAATCCCCCATATCGAGTGGGAAAAGAAAAAGTCTGAAGCTTTAGGGTTTCAATACTCTAATACCCAAGGCTTATTGCGCCGATTGGATTGGAAGCAAAGGGGAAACTTGGAGTTTGAAAATCGATTTTGATACTCTCAATAACGACGGAGGAAGAACTGTGTTGAGGTAAGCTTCATGTTTTTTAGTTAGAGTTTAAATTTTTTGTGGAAGAACGGTGTTGAGATAAATGGTTGATGTTTTTGTGGAAGTAGGGTGTTGAGGATGAGTTATTTTGAATACTCTCACTTGTTTGCTTTATGTTTTATAGTTAGGGTTTTAATTTTTTTGTGGAAGAACGGTGTTGAGAAGAATGGTTGATGTTTTTGTGGAAGTAGAGTGTTAAGGAAGAGTTATTTTGAATACTCTAAGTTGTTTGTAAAATCTGTGCTTCCCAAATTCTTGTTAAGTATTTTTCAATATCATTATATCAGCATTTTATTTTTGCGTTTTTGAGAACTCCACTTTCTTTTCTTAATTGTTTTGGAGCTCTGAAATATGTATGATCAATCTCAAAGCCTGATACTTCTATCTTTACTTTAACCATGTACCTTCCTTTGGTACCCCTGAATCTTAATGATCTACTGAAGAAATAAATGTCATGTTGTGCACGTCTTTCCTTTCTTAAATAACTTTTTGTGCTTTTGTACTGTTGTTATCTTCTTCGAGTAGTTAGCATTATGGGGGAGGGCTGGAGGGGGATTTCTGTTATGACCTGTGTGGTTTACCGACAATATTTGTATCGCAAATTGCCATAAAAATTCCTCTACTTATTAGCTTGTATTCCTTGTAAGGCCTCATGAATTGCATTACTCATTGAGCTTTGAATCATTGGAGACTCTAGTTCTGTTTTTTTAGGTCATAATGAATTATGAAATTTGTCCTTCATTTCTATCATCATGGTGCTGAGCCTCTCATCCCCCTATTTTTGGCTTAGTAAACTAGGAATAACCTTTCTAATGCATACTATACTATCTGCATTTCGAAATTGAGTAGAAGATGCTGAGAATTAAGGTGTC
This sequence comes from Hibiscus tridactylites, assembly GCA_958450335.1. Lineage (NCBI taxonomy): Eukaryota > Viridiplantae > Streptophyta > Magnoliopsida > Malvales > Malvaceae > Hibiscus > Hibiscus tridactylites. Next base: position 31,434,562 of record OY288266.1, read on the forward strand.
TTTTTTTCAAGATACATGTTTATGCTTGAGTTGTAATAATGTGCATAGTGATTACTATTAGCGCCATTTATGTTGTTTAAGACAGTCAGACTTTTAATGAGCTTGTAACTGTGTGGTCCTTTTAAATGGTGATGGCATAGTATCAACCTCTAATCTTCATTTATATGGCTCCTTTAAAATTTTCTTACTTGTACATGTTTCTCTTATAAACTTAAAATTTGGATTAGAAGCATTAAATTAAGATCAATGATGTAGTAACCCAATGTATAAATCTACGGTATAGCAAATCTTTAGATAAAGTGTCATTTTTTGCTAATAATGGAGAAATGAAGGTTCGAGAAGTGAATTATTTGAAAATGAAGACAAAGTTTAGTGGATAACTTGGTTGTAGTAATCAATTCTTAGGGTAATTGTTTGGTTGCTTTTTTTGCGAAGTATGTTGGTAGTGGATAACTTGGTTGCAGTAATGAATTGTTGTTACAAGTGACTGGTATTATACCGTTAGAAATATGCTTGGTTGCATTTGTGGCATTAGGTGTGTATTAGATGGTTAGTGTTTGATTTCAGATTTGGATTATGAGAAGTGATCTTTACGTTTGATTTTCAATTCAGAATTGCTACGCATGAGCATAATTGATATAAGAACAAGTCAATATGCTTGTTATAGTAGCAAAAATGACTTATATGTATATTGAGTATTTTGGAATCAGATGATGTTTGCATATATTGTATTTTTACAAGTAAAAAGTTTATGGCTTAATATTCAAATGTGCTTACACATGCTTGTTTTTGTTCTCTTTTCTATTTGATCTTTGTATAAAGTAATAATGTACATTTTTTATAATATGATAATGTGTTTCATAGGGCTTAGTAATGTTATGCAATGTAATATTTTGATTGATCAATTAGCTTACATGTGTTTAATAGGGGTTACATTTATGTTTAGACCATTCAAAAGTGTATCATTGTTTGTAAATCAGGTGGCATCATTTATTTATTTAATCCTTACGTCATTTTTCATTTCAGATTGAAGTTAACTATAATGGAGAATCGTATAGAGGCGGAGGAAAAAGAGGTGAAGCAGCGACCGAAAAAAGTGACACCATATATATTGTTCTAGTAAGTAAAAGCTGAATGTAGTTGAGCATTGTAGAAATTGTGTGTTGGTTAGCGATATGTAATGCATAACCTAAAGTTGGAATGATGTTTTTACAACATAAGTGAACGTAAAAGGCAGAAGGGCAGTAAGAAGAAAATGAACAATATAGTAAGTGAGAAAAAGAAAAGTTAAGTGTGTATTGTGTAATAGTTTGATAAGTGTTCATATGAAATGTAATTTAAAAATTGTTGGACTGTTACAGGCGAGAAAAGCTATAAGTTTGAGATGGGCTTAAACGCTAGATGCTGAAAAGCAGCTTTATATTGAAATGTACAAGGAGCAGAAGAAGGCTCAAGCCGAATGGGTGGCTGAAGGCAATGTCAAGGATATAGTTACGAAGAACGACGCCAAAAAGGCTAGTGACTTTGTAAATTTCTTTGTAGAGAAAGTTTTAAGGGTTGTAAGGTGTTGTAACATAATATGGTAAAGCGTAACATTAAAGCAATTATGGTTAATTTAAATCTTGTAGGAGAAATCTTCAAGATTTAGCATGAAGAAGCTATCAGAAATGTTTAAAGAGATGCAGAAGATTAAGGTTAATAATGTTGTTAATGAATTAGGGTTTAGCCCTTTATTTGGAATGAGATCGCGAGCACTCCATCACGACCTATGTGCCAAGTTAGTGGAGAAGTTCGATGTCAAAAGCTCGATGATGGAATTTTGTGGCCACAAAATACCTGTAATGGTTGAGGATGTAGAAGTAGTTCTAGGTTTGAAGAACGAAGGTATAGATGTTGAGGAGGCGACGAGAAAAGTTGATGCAAAAGAAGTAGCGAGGAAGCACAGACTGAGTACGAACACGACATTGACAAAAATAGAGGCCGATATACTAAGTGATGCTTTTCAGGGGATGAGTTGAAATCCCGTGTACTATTGTTCATTCTTGGGTTCTTTCTAGCTCCAAGCATGAACTTGGTTCCCCCTTACACCATTTCAAGTTGTTGTGCGCAGAAGGTTTGAGTGACAAACTAAATTGGTGTAAGTTTGCGTACGAGAGGTTACTTCATGAAATAGGGAGAAGGAAACGTCGTGTTGGGTTTGGTTACATGACCAGATGCGTCGTTATTTTAGAGGTAATGTATGTTTAAAACTTAATATGGTATGAACTTAGTAGTTGATGAACCTAAGTTTTATTTTTATTATAATGTATTGATTAATATAAAATGTAGGTGAGATTATTTGATTTTTGGGATGGATTACTGAGTAGAAGTTATGCATCCGCTGATAGGCGTGGTCGCACACATGCCTGGGGCAAGAAGGAAAGTCAGTAGGATTGTTTATTTTTGGGGATGGAATACCGAGTAGAGATTAAAACGGAGTGGACCATAGGCTTAGGTTTTTTGACGTCCGAACTATATGAGTTCGAATTCTTTCCTTTATTTGTCGAATGGCGTTGGATGAATTTCCTAGATATTAAACCTCGTGTCTTTCACAACTTTGTCAAAGTCTTTTATGCCAATGCAACTTTGGTTCATAATTGTTATGAAAAATCACAGGTTTTTAGGATTGACTCATATCTTTTAGGAACCGAATTTAGTTTAACTCGCAAAGCATTTTCTTGATGACTTAGTTTTCTTGATGTATCCATGCAAAACTTTATATTTGTATGAATGAAGTTGTAATGAGGGCTTCTAAACCTTAAACGAACTCCACATTAGCTTGTCACACTTCTAGGGAATTTTTTTTGCCATTTAATTTGTAACTTTTCACATATCATATCATGTGAAACCCTAAACGAAATTGTGTTTTCTTCAAACAAATACGACATGTGAAAAATTCCTTAAAAGACCATGAGTCCTATTGGTCTTTGGAAATCTTTGGTAAGAAATTCGGTACAAACATTATTTTATTACAAAATGGTAACAAATTGTGTACATTTTGGTAATAAGATCGGTAGAGACAAAAATCCTTACAAAAGTTGTAAGAAATTATGTTTTATTGTAACAAATAGGGTATGTACAAAATTCCTAACAAGACCATGAGCCATTTTGGTCTTTGGAAACCATTGGTAAGAAATTCGATAAAAATCTTATTTTATTATAAAGTGGTAACAAACAGTGTACATTTTGGTAATAAGTTCGGTACATACAAAAATCCTTACATAAGTTGTAAGAAATTATGTTTTATTGCAACAAATAGGGTATGTACAAAATTCGTTTCAAGACTATGAGCCTTGTTGGTCTTTGGAAACCATTGGTAAGAAATTCGGTACAAACTTTTTTTTTACAAAATACTAAGAAATTGTGTATCTTTTGGTAATAAGTTCGGTACATACAAAAATCCATACATAACTTCTAAGAAATTATGTACATTTGTACCAAATAGGGTATGTACAAAAATCTTTACAAGATCATGAGCCCTTTTGGTCTTTGGCAACCATTGGTAAGAAATTCGGTACAAACTTTCTTTTATCACAAAATACTCAGAAACTGTGTACCTTTTGGTAATAAGTTCGATACATACAAAAATCCTTACATAACTTCTAAGAAATTATGTACATTTGTACCAAATAGGGATTGTACAAAAATTCTTACAAGACCATGAGCCCTTCTGGTCTTTGGAAACATTTGGTAAGAAATTCAGTACAAACCTTATTTAATTACAAAGTGGTAACAATCTGTGTACATTTTGGTCATAAGTTCGGTACATACAAAAATCCTTACATAATTTGTAAGAAATTATGTTTAACTATAACAAATACGGTATGTACAAAAATCCTTACAAGACCATCAGCCCTTTTGGTCTTTCGAAACCTTTGGTAAGAAATTAAATACAAACTTTAATTTATTAAAAAGTGGTAATAAATTGTGTACATTTTGGTAATAAGTTCGGTACGTACAAAAATCCTTAGAGAAGTTGTAAAAAAATATGTTTTATTGTAATATATAGGGTACATACAAAAATCCTTACAAGACCATCAACCTTTTTGGTCTTTCAAAATTTTTGGTAAGAAATTCGGTACAAACCCTATTTTATTACAAAGTGGTAACAAACTGTGTACATTTTGGTAATAAGTTCGGTACATACAAAAATCCTTACATAACTTGTAAGAAATTATGTTTTACTGTAATAAATACGGTATGTACAAAAATCCTTACAAAACCATAAGCCCTATTTGTCTTTCGAAATCTTTGGTAAGAAATTCGGTACAAACATTATTTTATTACAAAGTGGTAACAAATTGTATACATTTTGGTAATAAATTTGGTACATACAAAAATCCTTACAAAAGTTGTAAAAAATTATGTTTTATTATAAAAAATATGGTACGCACAAAAATCCTAACATGACCATGAGCCCTTTTTGTCTTTGGAAACCATTGGTAAGAAATTCGATAAAAAACCTTATTTTATTATAAAGTGCTAACAAACTATGTACATTTTGGTAATAAGTTCGGTACATACAAAAATCCTTACATAAGTTGTAATAAATTATGTTTTATTGCAACAAATAGGGTATGTACAAAATTCGTTTCAAGACTATGAGCCTTGTTGGTCTTTGGAAACCATTGGTAAGAAATTCGGTACAAACTTTTTTTTATTACAAAATACTAAGAAATTGTGTATCTTTTGGTAATAAGTTCGGTACATACAAAAATCCATACATAACTTCTAAGAAATTATGTACATTTGTACCAAATAGGGTATGTACAAAAATCTTTACAAGATCATGAGCCCTTTTGGTCTTTGGCAACCATTGGTAAGAAATTCGGTACAAACTTTTTTTATCACAAAATACTAAGAAATTGTGTACCTTTTAGTAATAAGTTCGGTACATACAAAAATCCTTACATAACTTCTTAGAAATTATGTACAATTGTACCAAATAGGGTATGTACAAAAATTCTTACAAAACCATGAGCCCTTCTGGTCTTTGGAAACCTTTGGTAAGAAATTCGGTACAAACCTTATTTAATTACAAAGTGGTAACAAACTATGTACATTTTGGTCATAAGTTCGGTACATACAAAAATCCTTACATAATTTGTAAGAAATTATGTTTAACTGTAACAAATACGGTATGTACAAAAATCCTTACAAGACCGTCAACCCTTTTGGTCTTTCGAAACCTTTGGTAAGAAATTCAGTACAAACTTTAATTTATTTAAAAGTGGTAATAAATTGTGTATATTTTGGTAATAAGTTCGGTACATACAAAAATCCTTAGAGAAGTTGTAAAAATTATGTTTTATTGTAATATATAGGGTACATACAAAAATCCTTACAAGACAATCAACATTTTTGGTCTTTCAAAACCTTTGGTAAGAAATTCGATACAAACCCTATTTTATTACAAAGTGGTAACAAACTATGTACATTTTGGTAATAAGTTCGGTACATACAGAAATCCTTACATAACTTGTAAGAAATTATGTTTTACTGTAATAAATACGATATGTACAAAAATCCTTACAAAACCATAAGCCCTTTTGGTCTTTCGAAACCTTTGGTAAGATATTCGGTACAAACATTATTTTATTACAAAGTTGTAACAAATCGTATACATTTTGGTAATAAATTTGGTACATACAAAAATCCTTAGAGAAGTTGTAAAAAATTATGTTTTATTATAAAAAAATAAGGTACGTACAAAAATCCTAACAAGACCATGAGCCCTTTTTGTCTTTGGAAACATATGGTAAGAAATTCGGTACAAACATTTTTTATTACAAAATACTAAGAAATTGTGTACATTGTGGTAATAATTTCGGTACATACAAAAATCTATAAAGAAGTTGTAAAAATTATGTTTTATTGTAACAAATAAGGTACGTACAAATATCCTTACAAGACTATGAGCCCTTTTGGTCTTTGGCAACCTTTGCAAAGAAATTCGGTACAAACTTTTTTCAGTACAAAATACTAAGAAGCTGTGTACATTTTGGTAATTAGTTCGGTACATAAAAAAATCCTTACATAATTTCTAAGAAATTATGTTTTACTGTAACAAATACGGTATGTACAAAAATCCTTACAAGACCATGAGCCCTTTAGGTCTTTGGAAACCTTTAGTAAGAAATTCGGTACAAACGTTATTTTATTACAAAGTGGTAAAAAACTGTGTACATTTTGGTAATAAGTTCGGTACATACAAAAATCCTACATAACTTGTAAGAAATTATGTTTTACTGTAACAAACATGGTATGTACAAAAATCCTTACAAGACCATCAACCCTTTTGGTTTGTCGAAACCTTTGGTAAGAAATTCAATACAAACTTAATTTTATTACAAAGTGGTAACAAACTTTGTACATTTTGGTAATAAGTTCGGTACATACAAAAATTATTAGAGAAGTTGTAAAAAATTATGTTTTATTGTAACAAATAGGGTACATACAAAAATCCATACAAGACCATCAGCTCTTTTTGTCTTTCGAAACCTTTGGTAAGAAATTCAGTTATTTTATTACAAAGTGGTAAAAACTATGTACATTTTGGTAGTAAGTTCGGTACATACAGAAATCCTTACATAACTTGTAAGAAATTATGTTTTACTGTAATAAATACGGTATGTACAAAAATCCATACAAGACCATCAGCCCTTTTGTTATGTCGAAACCTTTGGTAAGAAATTCGGTACAAACTTTATTTTATTACAAAGTTGTAACAAGTCGTGTACATTTTGGCAATAAGTTCGGTACATACAAAAGTCCTTAGAGAAGTTGTAAAAAATTATGTTTTATTGTAACAAATAGGGTACGTAAAAAAATCCTTACAAGACCATGATCCCTTTAGGACATTGGCTACCTTTGGTAAGAAATTCGTTACAAACTTTTTTTTATTACAAAATACTAAGAAACTTTGTACATTGTGGTAATAAGTTCAGTACATATAACAATCCTTACAAAAGTTGTAAAAAATTATGTTTTATTGTAACAAATAGGGTATGTACAAAAATCCTTACAGGACCGTGAGCCCTTTTGGTCTTTGGAAACCTTTGGTAAGAAATTCGGTAAAAACTTTTATTATTACAAAATATTAAGAAAATTGTACATTTTGGTAATGAGTTCGGTACAAAAAAAATCCTTACATAACTTCTAAGAAATTATGTTTTACTGTAACAAATATGGTATGTAAAAAAATCCTTACAAGACCATGAGCCATTTTGGTCTTTGGAAACCTTTGATAAGAAATTCGGTACAAATCTTATTTTACTATAAAGTGGTAACAAACTGTGTATTTTTTGGTAATAAGTTCGATACATACAAAAATCCTTACATAAGTTGTAAGAAATTATGTAGTACTGTAACAAATACGATATGTACAAAAATCCTTACAAGACCATCATCCATTTTGGTCTTTCGAAACATATGGTAAGAAATTCGGTACAAACCTTATTTTATTACAAAGTGGTTACAAATTGTGTGCATTTTGGTAATAAGTTCGGTACATACAAAAATCCTTTGAGAAGTTGTAAAAAATTATGTTTTATTGTAACAAATAGGGTACGTACAAAAATCCTTACAAGACCATGAGCCCTTTTGGTCTTTGGAAACCTTTGGTAAGAAATCTGGTACAAACTTTTTTTATTACAAAATACTAAGAAACTGTGTACATTGTGGTAATAAGTTCGGTACATACAAAAATCCTTACAGAAGTTGTAAAAAATTATGTTTTATTGTAACAAATAGGGTATGTACAAAAATCCTTACAAGACCACGAGCCCTTTTGGTCTTTGGCAACCTTTGGTAAGAAATTCGATACAAACCTTTTTTATTGCAAAATACTAAGAAATTGTGTACATTTTGGTAATAAGTTCGGTACATACAAAAATCCTTACATAACTTCTACGAAATTATGTTTTACTATAACAAATACGATATGTACAAAAATCCTTACAAGACCATGAGCCCTTTTGGTGTTAGGAAACTTTTTGTAAGAAATTCATTACAAACCTTATTTTATTACAAAGTGGTAACAAACTGTGTACAATTTGGTAATAAGTTCGGTACATTCAAAAATCCTTACATAACTTGTAAGAAATTATGTTTTACTATAACAAATACGATATGTACAAAAATCCTTACAAGACCATCAACCCTTTTGGTCTTTCGAAACCTTTAGTAAGAAATTCGGACAAACTTTATTTTATTACAAAGTGGTAACAAACTGTGTACATTTTGGTAATAGGTTCGGTACATACAAAAATCCTTAAAGAAGTTGTAAAAAATTATGTTTTATTGTAACAAATTGAGTATGTACAAAAATCCTTATAAGACCATCAACCCTTTTGGTCTTTGGCAACCTTTGGTAAAAAATTCGGTACAAACTTTTTTTAGTACAAAATACTAAGAAACTGTGTACATTTTGGTAATAAGTTCGGTACATACAAAAATCCTTATATAACTTTTAAGAAATTATGTATATTTGTACCAAATAGGGTATGCACCAAAATCCTTACAAGACCATGAGCCCTTTTGGTCTTTGGAAACCTTTGGTAATAAATTCAGTACAAACATTATTTTATTACAAAGTGGTAAGAAACTGTGTACATTTTGGTAATAAGTTTGATACATACAAAAATTCTTACATAACTTGTAAGAAATTATGTACATTTGTACCAAATAAGGTATGTACAAAATTTCTTACATGACTATGAGCTCTGTTGATCTTTGGTATCTTTTGGTAAGAAACTTGGTACAAATTTTTTTTTCTCTTACAAAGTGGTAACAAACTATGTACATGATTTATAACAAAATTTGTACAAAATATTTACCCGGTCATCAAATTCGCTGGTATTTAGCCTTAAAATATCCACCGTTTCCTAGAACTACCCTTTATCCCCACAATTCTAACATTATTATTTTTTGTTTCATCTATGAACCCCACGTTTGATAAGTCTTCTTCTTCTTCTTCCATTTTTTATCAGTTTATTTATTATTTTATTACTACCCCACTTTATTTGATTAACCAAATCCCCTTTCAACAACAAAATTTTTAACCAATATCCACCAAACAACATTTCCCCTTTTTTTCCCTCTGCCGCATACCCACTCCCAGCCTCAAAACATCATCACAAATCCTCTATTTTTTTCTCTCACAATGGTGAGAACAAGACAGCAAGCACCCCACCTCCTCCGATTGAACCCGAGTATTGTCGTAGTCGTCACTAGTTCAAGTAGTTTCCTATTTCCTCTATTATTTTCTTATTTTACATATTGGGACAATATGCTTTAAGTGAGGGGAGTAGAATTTGTGTTAAATTCTTTTTCTTGCTTATGGTTTGCGATTGAAACTGAACCGTTTCTCGATTAGAATTGTTGATAATCTTGGTTGTCAATCTCTTATTTTATTTAATTTAATTGTATTTCTTTGTGAATTCAATCTTGTTATTGTTGAATTTAGGATGAATGATAGCATGACATGAAAAATTTAGGTAAATTTTTCTTGGTCATTTCATAAATTTGTTGATTGATTTGAATGCCTGACTTAGTTCAATAAATCTTTCATGTAAGTTTTGAGCTTAATGAGCATATATTTTTATTCTTGCTCTTTGTTTCAATTGAGTGTGTCAAATTAATTGATTGCATTCTAGAACTTGTAACTAGATGCTTGTTGAGACTACGCATTTTGATTATGATGCTTTAATACGCCAAAGGCATTAGGATTAAACCAATTTCTCTTCCCAAAAAATGACCTACTCTTTATTTTTTTTTTTTTTAGTGAACCATTTTTAGCCTTGTCCTTTTCTTTGTTTACCACTTCATTTAACTCAAACCAATTTTCTATTTCTCACTCTTTTGGTCACCCTTTTCAGAACAAAGTTAAGTTTATTCCAAAGCGAGAAAATAAAAAAAATCAAGTTTGAATCGAACAAAACAATGCAGTGCAGAAAAAAACACTATGTAGAAAAATAAATCAGTGCAGTTTGGTTCGAACAGTGAAAAAAATGCAGCGCAGAAAAATTACAGAACTGTGCAGTGCAGTTTGAATATGTTGTTCGATTCGAATATACTGTTTGGACAATGAAAATGAAAAACGGAAAAAGCAGAAAAAAGATTGCTTCGAAAAAAGAAGACGAAGAAGAAAAAGAAATAGTTCGAATGAAAAAAATGATGTCTTTTGATTTCTTGTTCCCTTCGAATAATTCTTTGGGATAATCTTTTTCTTTGTCTTGAATTTTTAACCTCATTTTCAGCCTTTATCCTACCCGAACTTTAATCCCATTACAACTCATTTTAAAGTCCTCTTGATTTTTGCATCATTTTCATATTAAGTAGTGGAGATTAGATCTATATACAAGCCTATAGTAATGGGTTGATTAATTTAGACTTGAGCGATTCTCTCACCCGAAACACTTGAGCGAAATGAGTGAACCAATGTGAGGAGCTAAGTCTTGTATTCTTTGAAATTGGTAGACGATTGAAATGCCTTGGTTGATTTACACTTAATTGATTATGCCATGATTGATTGATCTTGAATTTCAACATTTACTTGATTTAGTCTACTTAAAAAATCTTGGAAATTCTATGAAATTGGAGTTGACAACTTAAGGTTTTTAGCATGATAATTGAGAAATGCTTGAGGACAAGCATTGATAAGTGAGGGAGAATTTGACTAGTGTTTATTTTGTGCTATGTTTTGTGTTTAAATACTCCTTGGTGGTTCATTATCATTGCTGATTTGGGCGTTTTTACTTGTTTTTTGTGCAGGACTTCGTGTCTAGAAAAGATATTGGAAAATATTGGATTATGCAAGTTTTCTAGATTCATGCCCGGATTAGTGGGTATAGATTGAGGCATGAATGCGCTGACTAAACGACATGTCAGCAGGCTTTTAGAAGATGATGTCAGCGACACGTGATAGCTTATTGGCCGCGTCCAGATCACTTATCAACCGGGATTAGGATCAAAGCTTGAGATCTATCTTTTATTTTTTAATTTTAAACATTTTGTGATTTAATTATTATCACTTAGCATTTATCTTTTGTATTTTAAATATGTTAGGATTATCTCTTATTATTTTAAGAGTATTTTTAGAGTTTTAGGATGCTATAAATACCCCTTTGGGGTGAGACTCAAACCATCAATTGTTCTCATTCTCATTTTGCTTGAAGTTTATTAGATTTTTTTCTCTCCATTATTTTCTTGCTTTCCCTTGCTAAAAAACTAAGTATAGTTTCCTCGCAAACTATGCTTAGCTAAATTCCTTTTTAGCCAAAAGCTAAGCTAAACCAGATTTACCTTGTGAGAATAGACAAAGCGCTTCAACCCCTTCGATTTCTTTCTTGATTTTTGGCAAAATAGGATTGGCAATCAACCTTTCTTTTAGGCATCACGATTACTTCATTCCGAAAAGTGCACGCCGAGTTGATGTTATTTTGATCCATCGTTGGTGACGAGATTGGGCTTGTAGCGAATTCAACTCCCTAAGAATAAACTTAGTAGCAGTCCACTAAGGGAAAACAAGATCGGATACAACTCTCGTCGAGATAATCATCCGAGCATGGGCTTTTTCAGCATTAAGTAGAGAATTTGCATTAGTTTCGATTGACAAAGCTAATCAAACAAAAACTAGATTTCAAGGATTGGCCATGGGGTTTAACTTACCAAAGAAAAGCAAGTTACAAAGGTTGGGCCTTGTAGACTATAACCTGTAAGAACTCAAAGTAACATCTCTTTCAGTGATCAAGACAAATCGAGGCGAAGCAAAGCTGGAGGCTAATTCTTATCATAATCTATTTCAATTATTTTCTTCACCTTATTTATTTTAATCTTCTCAAATTATTTCGCTTAGCCCCCCTTTTATTATTTGCATATCACTTGGTAATTATCAAAATCAAATAGATATTGGGAACTCCTTAGTCCTTGCAGATCGACCCTTACTCTCACTACACTACTTAATTATTTCTTTTGAGTTTAAAGAATTTATTTGACAATACACGGCGCTTGTCAGCTTCCTTGGTCCATCTTCTCAAAATGTATTGATTTGGAACTCGTTTGAAATTTTGAAATGAGAGTACCTTCCAAGCATGGGCACATAAAATACCGACAAATTCAAATTTCTTACAACTACAATTGATTGAAGAATTTGATGAGTCAAATATAACAGTATGATGACAAAGTTTTCCTGAAGGAATGACTTTATAAGTTGTAATAGTCCCTGTGTAAAACCAATGTTTGATTTTGATATAACAAAGTATGTTAATTATTAAATTGAAAAACTTGAAAAATGTTTTTAAGTCTCTCAAAAGATTTTAAATCAACAAGGCTTCAATCTAGGTTGAAAAACTCAAACTCCAAAATATTTTCGAAGTGTTCCACGCCAAACTATTGAAAATCACTCAGGTGTATCGATACACTTCTAGTCGTATCGATACCTTTTTTACAAACTTGGCTACTAGAGAAACACGTTTCGGTACGCCCCTTACCGTATCGAAACAACGTATCGAAACAGATTGAATCTGTATCGATACGCTCTCTCTGTAAAACTGAAGAAGTTTGAATGGCGTACCGATACGGTGTCACCCGTATCGATACGATTTTAATGAAATTTTAAATTTGAAAGCTTTTAATGTTTTTGACCGTTGGTGTCAGTTGTTAGGTAATAAAATTTTAAAGTGTTGGTTGTCCCGTACCGATACGCCTTTTGCCATATCGATACGAAAACTTCTAGTGAGCTTTGTGAGAAAAAATGGTATCGATATGGTCTTACCCATATCAAAACGGTCCTTGTCCAGTACCGATACGCTTACACGCGTATCGATACGCCCCTCTAGTAATTGTGAAAAATCTCTTTCTGTTTTGAGACAGGTATCGATACAGATCCCCGTGTACTAATACGGTAAGCTGCAGAAGTGCATTTATGGTGGAAAGAGAGGGTCCCAACGACTATATTCAATACCCTAACCACCCAAACGGCTAGAACTAATGGAGAAGGTATAAAATGAAGCCAATTGTATTTAAAGGGGAAATCTTGTATTGAGAGATATCTTTCTTGCCTTAATTTCTTATTTGTACTCTTGTGAGGGTTTGGTCAAATTTTGGGTAGAAAATTTGTCCGGTATTGTAAAGGTTACCTCCTAAGCCTTGAAAAGGGGAAGAGCAATTAACGGATTGTTGGAAAATCCTTAGTGGTAGCTAAGGTAGTGGATGTAGAGTTCATTTGGAACTTAAACCACTCTAAATTGCCTTGTTCTTCATTTTTAGCCATTCCACATTAACAACAAATTTTAAAAACTCAATTCACCCCCTCTTGACTTTGATCAATCCATTGATTCACTCAACAATTGGTACCAGAGCCTATCTCTTTGAAGAATTAACAACCACAAGATGAGATTCTAGGAAGAGTGTGATCAACTACAAAGCAAGCCATGACATCTACCTCCGGGTCAAGCATGTACGAGTCTCAATCGACCACAAAACTGCCTTTCTTCAGCAGTGACAACTATCCATTTTGGAAGAACCGGATGAATCTCTTCATTAAATCCAACGGTTATCTAGTTTGGGATGCTATTGAAGATGGTCACTCTATTCTGATGAAAAGAGACGATGGAGGAAGACTTGTGCCAAAAAGGAAAAATGAGATGAGTGAAGAAGAGAGAAAGAAGATTCAAATCAACGACAAAGCTCTTCACATGTTATTTTTCTCTTTCGGTCCCGATATCTACTCCAAAGTTTCCTCCATCGAAAGTGCTAAGGAAGTGTGGGATACACTTGAGACTACATATGAAGGAACAAGTGATGTGAAGGAGACAAAGATTGGAATTCTCAATCTTAGCTATGAGAATTTCAAAATGGAGCCTGATGAAACCCTCTCAAAGATGTTCGATCATTTCTCAACAATCGTCAATGGGCTAAAGGGTTTTGAAGAGATAATCCCATAAGACAAACTAGTACAGAAGCTACTCTACTAACTTCCCGAGTCTTGGGATGGGAAGAGAATCGCCATCATTGAGGCAAAAAATTTGAAGACACTCAAGCTTGATGAGCTAGTTGGTTCTCTCCTGACTCATGAGATCATGAAGAAAGGAAGGGAATATGAAAGGAAGAAGAAAGAAAGAAGAGTGGAGAAGCTTGAGGTAGATAAGAAGAAGAAGCTAGGTGTAACCCCCTCGTCCTGGTCTAGCCGACAGGCCGATCTGAACGGGTTACATGGGGAAAATCGGGCCGAAACCCGTTAGGGCCTCACTCCGATTAACAACCCTAAAAATTTTCATTTAATTATCTTGTCTAAATATTATATTTAGTCCTATGTGCGAAAGCAGCAACGGAAAACATTAGCAGAACAACCCAATCAGAACATAAGTCAACTTTAAATTTACCAAGTGACATGTTAATCAAATTGCATGCTTACGAAGCAAAACCATTTGTAAAAGATACATAAGAACTCAATAAGGAAGCATTCAAACAACCAGGACTAAAACGTAACATCTAAGAACCTTTGAAGAATGCCAAAAAGCCAACTTACGTGTCTACGTTTCAAAACAGGCTTGCCCGTTCCGAAACGCGGGCTCCAGTTTAAAAGCAAGACCAGGCCGTACCAATACGGTCCACTTCGTTCCGGTACAGGGGTCAACAGTGTCGAAACGTTTCGAAACTTGTTCTAAAATAGGGGTTCTCAGTGACAAACCGCATCAAAACGCGTACCGAAACGGGAGCTCGTAGTGTCAAATCGTATCGAAACGGCACCACCCCCGTTCCGATACGAGTATCCCTGGAGCTACAACCGTTCCGAAACTACCACGAGCGTTTCGTAATGCTTGTACAGAGAGTGACCCCGAAAACAGGTTTTAGCATCCTCAATTGTTCCCAACTTTCCCCAAAACACCAAGGATCACAAGCAACAATCATACAACCAAATCTAGAGGTAACACATCATACTACAGAGCATAATTAAACATACAAGCATGTATAACAAATCCATTTAGCCAAAAGAAACATGTATCAACTTAAGCATCACATAAAACATGGTTTACAACTCTTCAACACACAACATTAACATTCAACAACATAATAGCTAACATAGGAGTCTAACATACGCTCCTACTACACATAGCATCCCCATTGCCATCTATTACATTATTAAAAGAAAACCATACTTGAGCAGCAACACACGGTCTTGGGTGCCCCTTCCTTGCTCCTTGCTAACTTCCACACTAATGATCTGCATTGTCGGAAATGAGAGCGTAAGCTTGAAGCTTAGTGAGGGAGCTCAAAAACAAAATATCGACAATGCAGGGTCCAAAGCATGGTATCCATAAAACATCAACAAGGCTTACATTTACACCAATATAGCAACATAGCCAAACGCTACAAAAATGCATGAACATGGCATCTTACCTCATGTTATGCTAGCATAGATATACGAAATATCTTACCACATCAACCACACATAAACAAAGTATACTGGCAACTATATAGCTTACTCGGATATGCGGATAGCTTCCGTTGGGATTTTCGCCCAACGTACTCAAACAACAATTTTACCTTCTGGTGGAATTTCACACATCACCATTTTCTTTTACGGATGGGATTCCACTCATCATCACACACAAACACTTTCCAGTGGAATGTTACTTCACCATACTCCACCTTGATGACTACACATCACCAAGGTCACGCACGAATTTGACTCTTACTCTGTGCACACTCATCCTAATGATCGATCATTTATGTACGATAATCACATCTAGTGCCAACATACTAAACGAGAACTCACCATGATTTCAAAATCATGCAACATAACTTACAAACCACCATCATGCAACATGAATATATCGTAACACGCATAATCAGACACATATCACACAAGACCACGTTTATGCACAATAGCAAGAATACATAAGATTGAACAAGGGATTAAGCTACCAACTTAATCCTACATTAGATTGGCCTACCAAGCACAATCTAATACCTCAACAACACACTTTGAACCAATTTAAAACCATTGAAAATAGTCCACTGACCAAACACCCTCAATACAAGCCAAAAAGGTCGAACAAGCCTCCAAATTTCTCGGAATCGAGCCCGAAGCTTCTCCAACGTTTTCCCTTGTTTCTAATCAACCAAAAACAGCGTATTACTCATCAAAACATCCACAAAATCACCGCCACAAATCAGATTACAAATCAAGACCATTTCACTACACTTCCAAGCCAAGAACTAACTCAACTCTTCATTTTTGGACTTGAATACAACCCAGCAAAAACCCATTGATATCATCATTCAAATCATCACTAAACACGTTCAAAACAACCCTCAAGAATAACCATTCCATCAGCCCAACTTTCCCTCACAAAACTACCTCAAAAACTCAAGATTTCTACCTTTAAACTCACCCACAAATACCCATTTCGGGATTTCAACAAAACTTCACCATTTTAATATATGTTACACTTAAAAACAAGACTATAACATATTTAGAGTTTACAAACAAGCCCAACAACCCAAACCCAAATTACACACTTAACACCCAACCCCTAAACCCAGGTGTTACACTAGGAGTGGCTCTCAAAGCCTCTCTACATGAGGAGAGCACTTCTACTGAGGAGGAAGACCTAGAAGAATTGGCTATGATAGCCAAAAGATTCTCACGGTTTTGAGTGCAAAAAACTGGGTCATATTCGTTCTGAGTGCCCTCAACTCAAGAAGAAGAGCTTTGAGAAGAAGAAGAAGCTCAAAGTCAAGCTTGCTACTTGGAGTGATGAGGAGTCTTCCAAGGATGAGGAACACGAAGTGGCCAACCTTTGCCCCATGGCTCTTAAGAAGGATTCCTCCATGGTAACCTCTAACTCATCTACTTTTGATTTCACATTTGATGAATTGCATGATGCTTATGATGAGTTACAAGAGGTATATGATGAGTTAGTTGAGAAGTATAAGGAGTCGGTTCTAAAAAATAGAAAGATCATTTCAGAATTAAATGCTAAAAATGACTCACTTTCTCAAGCTAACTTGAAATTTGAGAAAAAAGATCTTAGGTTTGCAAGATGAACTTAAATTCTTTCAAGATGAAAATGTAGACTTAAACAATCTTATTTCTCAATGCGATAGTGAACACCAAAAGGTGTTAAATGAGCTTAATGAGCTTAAAATGTCTTTCAAGAGTGTTGGTAATGTCAAAAATGAAATAGGTGAATCATCTAGATCAAACCAACCTAAAAGAAAGAACAATAACTACAAACAAAGTGGCTTCCATAAGCACAATAGAACTAAAAGAATTAGAAGTGTATGGGTTCATAAGGAACTTGTCAAGTCTAATAATATTGATGCCATGTCACCTTATATTCCTAAGGGAACCAAGCTTTTGGGAGCTAATACTCGTGGACCCAAAATGATTTGGGTACCAAAAATCCAAGCTTAATCTCTTTTTTTGTAGGGGGAGCATTGCTACAAGGCCAAAGCACAAAGTCAAAACTCATGGTACCTTGATAGTGGATGCTCGAGGCACATGACCAGAGACAAGAGTCGATTCATGGACTTAAAGCCAAAAAGTGGAGGAGTAGTGACATTTGGTGACAACTTCAATGGCCACATTAAAGGTATCGGATCCATAGGTAATCACTCTACTATACTCATTGAAAATGTTATGTATGTCGATGGTCTAAAATACAATTTATTGAGCATTAGTCAATTGTGTGATAAAGAATTTATTGTCTTATTTGATAAAAATGGATACAAAATTATTGACATTAAATCAAATAAAATAATACTCATTGGTCATCGCATAGGTAACATATACATGGTGCATCTAGAGACATCCATTCATCCCATGCATGTTTTGTTCCACAAAATGAAAATGATGCATGGCTATGGCATAGGAAATTAGGACATGCTAGCATTAGTGTTTTAGAAAAATTAGTTTCCCTAAATCTAGTTAGAGGTTTACCCAAGATCAAATTCTCAAATGATAAAATATGTGATGCATGCTCTAAGGTTAAATAACATAGATCATCCTTTAAATCTATTAATGATGTTTCTACAAGTAGGAGTTTACAACTAATTCATATAAGAATTGCTTCGATGGATCAAGCTATGAATTTAGGGTTTGCCGCCATAAACACACGCTTTACAAGCCTTGAAGATCGTGTGAAGAATGTGGAGACGCGTCTCACTTCTCTTGAAGGCGGTCACAACTCGATGTACATATCTCTTACCGCTTTTCGTGATGAGTGGCGTCAATCAAGGAGGAATGCTGATGCACATGACGAGGACGATGAAGATGATGAAGATGGCGATGGAAAAGCGTAGTAGTTTATCTTTGCGTATCATTCATGTCATTTAGGATATCTATTTATGCACTTTGAATTATGTTTTTAGGACTAAGTTTTCATTCTAAAACCTATGCTTTTATTATTGTTATTTGGATTTTATTTTGATGTTTCCTTTGTTATGAACTTAATGTTTATCTATAATATGTTGCTTGGTTATTATTTATGCCTTTTTCTTATGTTTATCTATGTCTCTATTTTTGATCTAACAAAAATTGGGAGAGGGAACAAGCTCACTTAAAAAAAATTAACTTAAATTTTACCTAGCAAATATTAAGGGGAAGTTGTTTTGCAAAGCTTTTCAAAAGTCTTAAAAATTTCTAGTTTTGGTTCTATTATATCAAAAAGGGGGGAGATTGTAAAACCTATGTTTGATTTTGATATAACAGAGTATGTTAAGGATTAAATTGAAAACTTGAAAAAGGTTTTTAAGTCCCTCAAAAGATTTTAAATCAACAAGGCTTTAATCTAGGTTGATAAACTCAAACTCCAAAAATATTTTCTAAGTGTTCCAGACCAAACTATTGAAAATCGCTCAGGCGTATCGATACACTTCTAGCCGTATCGAACCTTTTTTACAAACTTGGCTACAGGAGAAACGTGTTTCGATACGCCCCTTACCGTATCGAAACAAATTGAATCTGTATTGATACGCTCTCTCTGTAAAACTGAAGGAGTTTGAATTGCGTACTGATACGGTGTCACCCGTATCGATACGGTTTTAATGGAATTTTAAATTTGAAAGCCTTTAATGTTTTTGACCGTTGGTGTCAGTTGTTAGGTAACAAAATTTTAAAGTGTTGGTTGTCCCGTACCGATACGCCCTTAGTTGTATCGATAAAGAAACTTCCAGTGAGCTTTGTGAGAAAAATGGTATCGATATGGTCTTACCCGTATCAAAATGGTCCTTGTCCCATACCGATATGCTTACACGCGTATCGATACACCCCTCTTGTAATTGTGCAACGACTCTTTCTATTTTGAGACATGTATCGATACAGATCCCCGTCTACCGATACGGTAAGCTGCAGAAGTGCATTTATGGTGGAAAGAGAGGGTCCCAAGGGCTATATTCAATACCCTAACCACCCAAACGGCTAGAATTAATGGAGGAGGTATAAAAAGAAGCCAATTGAAGACTAGCAACAACTATTGCATCAAAAAGAAACATCCTTACAAAAATCCAAGCTAAAAGTGCCTAATTTCTTATCTCTTGTAAAATCTCAAATTGTGTTGTGTTCAATTCTGATCTTGTATTCAAATTTTGGTTGAGTGATTGTATTTAAAGGGGCAATCTTGTATTGAGAGATATCTTTCTTGCCTTAATTTCTTCTTTGTACTCTTGTGAGGGTTTGGTCAAATTTTGGGTAGAAAATTTGACCGGTATTGTAAAGGTTACCTCCTAAGCCTTGAAAAAGGGAAGTGCAATTAGTGGATTGTTGGAAAATCCTTAGTGGTAGCTAAGGTAGTGGGTGTAGAGTTCATTAGGAACTTGAACAACTTTAAATTGTCTTGTTCTTCATTTTTAGCCATTCCACATTCACAACAAATTTTAAAAACCCAACTCACCCCCTCTTGGCTTTGATTAATCCATTGAACCACTCAACACCCTGTACTTTCAATAATATGCATCTCACAGTCCCAAGTAAGCCATAGTTCTTTCGAAAAAACTTTAAATGTCGTTAAAGTATACACATCTGCAGCATGTTTCAATACCTCTACGAGGTATGGAAGAGATGACTTACTTTGATTGTCCTTATAATCAACTTTCAATTCTTCGTATCTTCTATCAACCAATAATCTTTCAAAGTGGTGAAAGAAACGTAGTAAATCATAATTATAACCGATGTACATCTTTATTTGGTTATTCATACTCTCACTTCTTTGAGTAGTTGACATATCTGCACAAAAAGTTTATCTTTCATAAATTAAAGCCTATTTCTCTCTCAACTCGAATTGTTTTTGCAGCCAACTATTGTTCTCCAAATTGTACTTTACAAGCATTTGATTTCATGCATTTAGAAATCTTCCCCTTCATTGTAATCATAAACACAAATACTAAAATCTTTAGTAAAGCTACTAAATCTCTCAAACACATCACTGAGATGTTTAGTTGCATTTTGATACATATGCCACACACAATCGATGACATGTTTCGGGCAATTGTGAAGCAAGCGCTTTCGCCATTGCAGCAGCTTGGCCCGTAAGAATAGTAAATGTCTTTTTATTCCTGAAGTCGCTTTTAAAAATAAATCAAATAACAATATAAAGGTATTACATGTTTCATCGTACAACAAAGCTGCACCAAAGATAACACTTTGCTTATGATGGTTAACACCAACAAATAATGCAAAAGGTCCACCCTCTTTATTTTTTCTATATATTGTATCAAGACATACCACATCTCCAAAAGATTCATAATCCAATTTTATTCTACCATCTCTCCAGAAAATATTTGTTATGAAGTCATCAAGATCAACATGAATGACATAAGAAAAATTTGGATCATCATGCTACATATTTTGTAGATACTCCAATACCCCACAAGTATCTCCAACTTTCATCTCTTTTGTTTTTCTAGTACGCAAGTAATTGCAATAATCTTCAGGAATAAAACCAAGATTCTCATCCCCACCAACTTTTCTAGCTAAAAGTCTAACACTTTCTTTTGGTGCTAGTCCTGAGCGATGAGCCATTTCAAGTTTTGCAGTTTGAACAAGATTAATTGTCTTTTGATATCTCTGAAACATACGTTTAGAAGGAGAATCCAATGCATGAGTATGATTTGCAATAAATTTTGTATCTTGTAATTTATCATTAGATCGTGAAACTTTTAATACAGCCAAACAACCAAATCATATTTCTAGTCGATGCTATTTTACATCAGCGTCTTGTTTATCCTTTAGTCGGCTACCTTGACAAGAACAACAAAAATTTCTGTTTAACCAATGACCATACATATCTTTATGTCCTTTGTTTCTTCGGATATTAAATCTTACCTCCTTAACATACTTGTTATAAAAATCATAAACATCTTTTTCTGTATTAAATGTCATGCCAACTCTCAGAATAATTTCATCAGACAAATTTGCATGAACTAAAGTAGCATAATTAGTATAAGAGTCAACCTCAATCGGACCCTTATCTTGCTTTGAATTTTTTTATCTATTAGTTCAATTGATGGAACAATTTCTGCAAACTCTAATCTCTTGCACAATTGATTTTTAGCCGGTGCATTTATATCTTCATCCATAACCTAAAAATAAATTTAAATAAAAATAAATTAAAAAGAAGAGATTGAACAAAAAGACAACAAAACGAAGAAGGTATATAAAATAAACCCTACGAAACAATTATCAAATAATTCTTCTTACCCTGAATGTTTCATTGATATTTTGACAACATCTTTGAATGGTTTTTCACTGGTATTTGACAGCGGCTTTGAAGTGTTTTATCGATATTGGAGAATAAGTTTTCTTGACAAATTTATTGGAGAATAAGTTTTCTTGACAAATTTATTGGAGAATAAGTTTGAACATAATAGATGAATAATGAATGACAATATTTATATATACCAATATAGACTTTTTAGGGTTTAACGTGAAAAAATATATGAAATATTTAAAGCATATTTTTTGGGGTTTGCCTTGCAAAACACGAAATCAAATATTAAATGTAAACCGAAAAAGCTAAACAAATGGTTAACTTCAATAAATTAAAGATTTTAACTTTAATAGAAATAAGTAATAAAATTGTCATAATACTTTTAGGGTGACACAAAAAGTTCACATGTTTTCTCAATCTCACCCACCACACATATAGAAAATCACTTAAATCTAAAATTTGAAAGACAATGACCATAAACACTTGGTTTCAGAGACCATTTAACATTATGGTCAATGCAGAGTGTCTTGACCAGCTTAACATGAACTTTATACAAACGAAATGTTACAATTGTACCACAACATCTTGACATAAAGTTGGAAATACAAAAGCAGCGAATACTTCAAGCCTTTGGAACCTAGTAAAGAAAAAAATTACAATTATTAGAGCTCAATCATGTATAAGCACATCCATTTTGTCTTTGCTAAATCTTAAGGTTTTATTCTTTTAACTTTCAAAAGATTTTAAAATCAAACATAACATCACATGTTATCTTTATCAATTCCATTGACAGTAAAGAAGTGTCTGTACCAAATAATTTTTAGAGAAAATCATATACAAGTAATTTTTTGTTAAAAAGAAACCACAAAACTCTAGGAAAGAGGAATTCTAATCATGATGGAGCCTCATTCCTTCTTTCTAGTCCCGTAAGACTATAACTAGTCTGATTTATGTCCTAAACTCTTGACAAAACAACTTTGAAACTACCAAAATAGAGTTTCCAAAGGTATGCATATTTTTTTTGCTAAGCCAATAAATTTTTATTAATAAGATTAAAGACCCAAAATCGAAGTTGTAAGATAAGTTGGCACAAAGGTTAGATTACAAGGAACAATAAAACAACAAATCTAGATCTTCTAAGGGAAGTCTCCACAACAACTAACTCAACACTTAAAATAATCACATCCCCTCAAAATCTCCAAATGTAAAAAGGCCATTCTCCTAATAATTAAAAAATTCAAAAACTAATTCAATCTTTCTTCGCATAAACCAATTCATATAGCGACACCTAATCTAAAAATAAGTCAAATTAAAATACCATACAAGTATCGATTACGGCTAACTAATGTTGAAAACTAAGCTAAAATCTCCACCAGCCACACCGGTCAATGCCCCATTTAGACTATGCAACCTCTACATAATTCAGACCTTTGAATCCCTTAATAAGTCTCTTCAATCCTTGGAAAGAAAATAGCTCTATAACCCAACACTAAAAATTCTAAAACGCAATCTTGTAACAATCGCAAATGGGGCTAGTAAAATTTTAAGAATTTTGGGAGATTTAATCCTTTTTTCTTTCTAAAATAATAAGTTTTGGGTCTTAATTGAATGAATTCAGGTTTGTGAAGCTTGATTTATAAGGAATTGATGACCAATTTGAAAACGAAATAAAGTTTAGAGACAAAAGTGTGAACTCCCCAAAAATTAAATGGCTAAGAGTGTAATTTGACATTTTCTCTTTGAAGGACATTAAATCTGCTGAGTTAACGTGTTGGCAGAAAGGGGTGGGGGTTTTTTAATTGGGGAAAGAAAAAGGAAGGTGAGAAAGAAAGAAATGGGTGGAGATTCAATCTCATATCTACCGAGATCCGACCGTCTATTTTCGACACCTCTACCACCATTGCGTTCATCTTGTCGAGACGAGTTCAACGCTACCAACGGCATCATCATCAGAGTCAATGTTAGAGGGGGTGTATGTGTATCATCAGAAAACTTGAAAGGTCAGTATTCGAACTTTGAGTTTGAATTTTGAAAATCTGAGGCCACCACCGTGTTCGGAAGGTCAAAAACTACCAGCCTATAAATTTTGGTAGCCAACGGACGCCCACAACCACCGCACGCGCCGCCGGCCGCGAGTGGGCTTCATTCTGGGCACTTGGAGCCGTCTGAGCCGAGCCGTCGAGCCAGTTGACCGAGCCGCCGAGCCGGTTGACTGAGCCGTCGAGATGTTTGACCGAGCTGCTGAGCTGTTTGATCAAGTTGCCGAGCCGGTTGACCAAGATGTCGAGCCGTCGAGCCATTTGATCGAGTCGTCTGATCGTTTGATTGAGTCGTTTGACTGAGTTGTTGACCGTTGACTTTTTTTTACCAGAATTGACTTTTCCAGGAGACCTTACCCGTTGGTTTCTCGATGTTCCGGGTCCATTGGCGTAGCCTATTTTTCCAAATTCGAACCCGATAAGCCGTTTTTCAATGTATGACTTTTTGGATAAATTCGATTATCGCGTTTAAGTTCTGTTTCTGATGCAATTCGCATTTCTACGTATCCAAGTTACCGAGTGACGTCGAATTCGAGTTCAAGAGAGTGATCGAATGGAGTATCATAGATCGATCAAGGTAGCTCCAAGCCAAGGTAATACATTACTATCTCTTGTATGCTTTATGAACATGTTGGTATTTGTTAATGCATACATAAAAATGATGATGAGTATTGTTAATTCTGCTCAAGTCAAACCGGATATGAAAATGAGTATGATAACCTAGATAAGATTGCATTGCTCGAATGAGAAGATTAATAAATTAGAAGGATCTGGAGTGCAATAAGAATTTAATAAGGCAGCTAATCTCCAAATCTGATTATTAGTGTCAAGTGATTAAATGTGAAAACTATTTTGATATGAAATTACGAAAATGCCCTTAAGGTAAGAGAATGACTAAAATACCCTTAGAATTGGAAGCGATATAGAAATCAACACTAGATATGGTAAAACAACCTGATTCATCTGAAAACCTCGAATTACTTGGAAGTTATGGTAGCAAGATTTAAACCTTCGAGATTGAAAGGTGTTAGGTTTCCTTGACCTGGAATGAATCTTTGAATATAGATTTATGGGAAATGACTAAAAGTATTGGAAATATTGTTATGGTTAAATTAATCGGAAGGAATGTATTGACCAAAAAGGCTGAAGTATCCTCAAACACCGAGGTTTGCAAATCGATTGGAACGATGGGTAAACCTTTGAGTTCTGAATGAAGTGATTGGAGGTACCGAAATTACATGAATGGCTGAAACACCCACGAGTACTTAAATGTTTGAAATACTATATATGGTTCAATTGACAAGAATGATGGATATCTCGAGCTTCAAAATGACTGAAATACCCCCATTGTCTAGAATAAATAAATTGCCTCGGATAACATTATGGAAATGCCAATAAAGCTGGAAATGATTGAAATGCCCCTAAGGGTTGAAGCATGACTCACGTACGTCAATCACTCCTGATATTATAAGGTTGGAAGTTTTTCGCACATAATATAAGTTCGACTACTCTGTGGCAAGTTCTGTGGTGAAATATGAAAGCAACCGTTCAGATATACGATACAGTTGGATGCATTAGAAGGGTTGGTTAGTACTGCAAGGTTGGGATATGTTACTTCGAACATTTTGGAGGCTCAAAAAACTTCTGGAAATATTAAATATTGTAAATCATCATTTTATCATTACTAGGCTAAATTACAAAATCACCCCTGATAGTTAAAAGACCAAAATGCCCTCGTTGGCCAAAGTAATCAAAATAGCCTTGAATGTATCTGATATCGTGAAAGATCTTGACATAGAAATCTCTGAATGCCTGGTTGGAAACTTGATGAGCAAATAGAATTTCCTGAGCGACTGTTTATGTCTCGTTGGTATAGATTACCAAAATACCCATGTATGATAAAATGACCATAATGCCCTTGTAGGCTTAAATGAATGAATCACTCATGATATATCTGAACTCTCTAAGATTTTGATGTATCAATTCCTGGATATTTGGTTTGAATCATTAGTACGAACCTTTTTTAATAGGGATCACGTTTTTGAAATTCGTCCAAATTGTCAAAAGTTCAATGTGTCCCCTTTTGTAAATACCGAGTATCTTCAAGAAATAAATTGTTCTATCTAGTATGTTCCATATGTGCTACATTCAATTGAATGTGTTATATGATTATTACATGTTAGTAAACATAATGACTTAATTATGAACGATGATATGCTTGATGAAATGATGAACTGGACATATGATAACATTTTCTGCCTACTCGTTATAAGTCTGCTTGATCTGTATACATAGTATATGATTATGCTATGTGGTTATTTGATCTATGATAATATTGTATGTCTGCATGATGTAAGTTATAGCATAATCGGTTAGCTTGACCTATGATGGTACACTCTGTTTACACGATGAATGATGATATCGTCTGCTCAATGATATGCTCATATATGTGTCTAAAGAGCATGAACTTCTGTTTTTGATGCCTCGAATGGAATATGTCTGCCATATGTATTCTGTTACTCATGTCAAATCTGAATACCGATTGTTATATGGGGTATACTATTGGGTTATGTTATGAAGTCTTTGTTGGTACAGCTCTGATCCAGCTGGTAAATCCTTATGGAGTCAAGGTCTCCCCTTGGGTAGGTTCCGGTGCTTTAGCACGGGTAAATCCTTATAGACCTAAGGCAGCCCCTTAGGTGGCACCTATGCCCATCGGGCCTAGGGTAAGTCCTTATGGATGCAGTTTTGGGGGACTGCATATTGGTGTAAGGTTGGAGGGTATTTACTAGTAAACCCTTGTATGTACTTGAACATTTACATTGAATTGTTATGTGTTCTTATAATATGATTGGTATGTATTTATGCATGTTTGATATGCACTTATTGGAACACACTAGACACTAAACTTTTTATTTTCATCTTCGTAATCTATCAGCTTGTATAATTCTCGTTTGTTACTCGATGATTGAATACAGAACAAGTACCGTTTTTCCCAAGTATAACGCTACCCTGAAATAGCGGAAAGGAAATGAAGACTGTTACTACTTGGAACATCATGAAAATGTTATGCCTATCATATATATGCATGAGCTTATAGTTTCTTTTGGTAGTTATGTATTACTGAGCTTTTCCAAGCTCACGTTGTTATTACCATCGCAGGTTAAAAGAATATATCATGATATTATGTTTGACGACAGTGTTCGGAGTTCCCTCGATGTTGCTTTTGGAGTACGATACTGTGTAGTTAGTGGGCATGTATGTCATGTATTGTTTTATGATAGTGTCTATAAAACACTTTTTGAAATTTTTGTTATGTGTTTAAAATGACTTCCTGAAATGATATTTTAAACAGAAGTTGATTTTACAGTTTAATAAGTGTTTGAGCAAAAAAATGTTTTTATGTGTATTTTTCTGTGGGTCGCTCTTGTGACCCTAATGTGACTTCTTAGGATCCGTTGTAACGCATAGGCGGGTCTAGGGAATTACAAATATAATGAAGCAGACCAAGTACATAAACACAACAACATGTCAATTCCAAGGAAATAATGGTAGCTTAAACACAGAACTCAAAACCACAGGATCAACCACAATCCAGGTCTACCACCACTTCAACAAATGGTGAAAATATCTACTGAACTGAAAATAAGCCACCAACAGAGCCAACTCATACATTTCCACCTCTCATGTACCTATATAGACCATTGGTCAAACCACAACCAACATCTCTCTAGCCAATGCACACATACAAGAATATTGCATTACCAAAACATATCATCTACTCTAACTTCACATACGTTCTAAGTAGACCCGCCTCTAAAAGCTAACATAATTTATATACATCACATCTCCCGCATTTAGAGGTATACATTAAGTCAATGAATAAGCAAGATAATCCAATTAGACATTTGAGCAAACACATGGCACCATCTCAAAAAATTCAACACTATATATTTAAAAAATCACGAGCCCAATCCCGACTCAAGTTAGAAATCGACCCATCATTTTAACTTGAAGAAAAAAAATGGAAATGGAAATTAAAATCAAACTCATCATTTCAATCAGAAGAAAAACCTAAAAATCGATTAAGCTAGAACTGACTCAACGATAGATTTAGAGATCGGGAAAAAAATCTTAGTATTACTTGTTTGGCATCGGACTAATTATTCTGATAAAATCGCCCCCGTTGATTGTTAGTCGCACTTCTCACTTCTCCCATGGTTATATCGTGTTAGACGAAAGAAGAGCATTTGAAAATAAGTATCCCAAAATGAATTGAGAGAAGAGGTAAACGGCAATTAGATAACAGACAGACAAACAAAATAAATAAACTTCGTTAATTTATTCAAAAGCATTATACAAGTGTAATAATTCTATTGTGGGGCACAATAAGGGGCACGTAGAGGGGGCAGAGGAATTATGTCCGTGTCTTAGGTAGTTAAACTCATTAAATTTAGTGTAAAAATTAATTAGATGACCATTAAATTTTAAGTGATAATTGTAATTGTCTCATCCATTTAAAATTTTAAATGATAATTTTTTTTAATTTTAACGCTTTAAAATTTTATAATTTATATTTTATTCACGTATTATGCACATAAAGATTTGAATAAATTAAAAATATTTAACTATTTATTGGACGTAAAAAATTCAACTATAATATATCTTAATAGCAATAACGATAAAGTACTTAAACAGTCACTAAACTATCACTGAAAAAAAAAGGTAATCAAACTTTCAAAAATTATAGAATGACGATTAAACTTTATGTTTTGTTACAAAATAGAAAATGTACCGTTAACCTCCATTAAAAGGTGAAGTGGTTGTTAAATTTTTTGTATAATATCACATTTAGTCTTTCATAGTTACACATTCAATCAATTTAGTCATAATTCAAAGAAATTCAATAAATTGAACCCTCAATTTTTACACATTATTATAATTTAGTCCTAATTCTAAAAAAAGTAACCCTTAATATTTCAAAATTACTTCAATTTAGTCCCTCTTCATCTTTTCATTATCTCTCTTACCTTTTTCATCTTTTTTTCCATTTATTTCTTTGATAAATCGACATGAAAAATAACTGATATAGTAAAATGACCATACAAATTTCGTATTTGGTTAAGGTAAATTCCGGGAAAGTTTTTTTGGGTACCCTATAGTACAATATACATGCAATTGCTAAACTAAGGAATGGAGCTTGGACAAGAGCAATACGATGGATTTCTCGCGACGGTAACTCTTCTACAGCAAATAGCATGTCCAAACTATCTCAGCCACAACACTTCCACCCGACATTCTTTGCAACCCACGGCGTCACTAGAGGATGTGCTCAATCATGATATGTATTTTAGTCTGCAACAGTCTAGTGACTGTGCAATTAATTAGGCTTTTTACAATTAAAAAAAACAACCAATTTAATAATATTTTTAATTTTAATTATAGAGTAAAATGAATTTTTAAAATATTCAAAACGGTGATTATGGATATTTTTTTCTAATACAATCACTATATACCTAAAACAAATATATGACAGTTAAAATTATTTAAATTTACAAAATTTGTATACATATCATAAATATCAAGGGTTAATTTTTAAGAATTTGCCTAAACCAAATACGAAATTTCTATGGTTGTTTTTCTGTAGCAGTTATCTTTCATGTCGATTTACCGAAAAAATAAATGGAGAAAAAGATGAAAAGTAAGAGAGATAATGAAAAGATAAGGGATGAGGAGAGACTAAATTGAAGTAGTTTTAAAATATTAAGGGCTAATTTTTTTGAATTAGGACTAAATTATAACAATGTGTAAAATTGAGGGTTAAATTTATTGAATTATTTTAAATTATGACTAATTTAATTAAATGTCTAGCTACGAAAGACTAAATGTGCTATTATACAAAAATATTTAACAGCCAAGTCACCTCTTTAACAGAGGTTAACGGCACAATTATTGTTTTGTAACAAAACATAAAATTTAATTGTCATTATATAACTTTTGAAAGTTTGATTATCATTTTATTTTTCCGGTAATAGTTTAGTGACCATTTGAGTACTTTACCATAGAAAGGGTAATATTCTAAATCGATAATTAACTTGATTCAAATATCATGCGCATAAAAGATAAAATCACATTTTTAAATACAACAATTAAATTATTAACACATACATCATATAAAAAGTCGTGCTATACTAAATTAGGTATTCTTTTGAATTATCAAATATTTTTTATTGATATTGACATAATAACGATTATACTAATATTAAAATTTCTTTTAGATTCTCAAATGTCTTACACTAAAGAAAAAAGGGCAATCATTGTCAATTAAGCCTTTATACCATTGTTACCATGGATGTAGTTATTCATGAGGTGGGAGGGATTGGTGTCCCTTCAAAAAAATTTAGTATAATTATATTTTATGTCCTTTTTAGTTTAAATTAATTAAGACATTTTCTCCTCCTAATTTTTAGATTTAAATACTTAATTCAAAAAATAATTCTCTTATAGTATTATGAGAACTTGAGAAACATGAAATGGTAATAGAGATAAAAAAAATTAAGAAAATAATTAACGTATGTCATTTCATTCGTAGCCGATAGTAGATGAACAAAATCAATAAGTTTAAAAGGGTTGCGTTTTCATAAAAATTGAGGTGAGGCAAAACTTAAACTCATAAGTTTTATGGTTCATATATGATATATTTTTTTAATTTGATTGAAAAAAATAGTAACCTGTTGAGATTTTAGAGGAATTGTATCATGATAGTATGACAAGCTAAAATGTATTTGAGTTAGCTTAATTTCTGTACTTATTATATTAAAATAATAAAATATTAATTATAATACATTTATTGTTTTAAAAATTATTTATTGTGTAAATATGTATTAATTGTATTATATTTATAATTTTAAAAACTGTTTATGGATAAAAGATGCATTAATTATATTACATTTATTGTTTTAAAAATTGTATATTAAAAAATATATTATATTATTAATTGTCTCATGTACCACCTCAGCTGGTAAATGTAGCATTGCCCTTAATAGTACCATTTAGTGTCTTTTTTTCTTCTATGTCACTTGGTGGTTGAATAAGATCAGTCTTATATATCAATAATTAATTAAATTGACCAACAATCAGTTAGATTAATGAGATGAGATACTAAATTTTTAAATAAAATCAGTGATTTAAATCTTGATATTGTGAAATGATCGATTGAATTGGGAGGGTCACGACCATAATACATAATTTTATATAATAATCTCAATTAGTTAGTCAATGAGATAATTTGTTTATTTATATAATAAAAAAAATTACCATTGTCCAATTATACATATTTATATGCAATTAGTTAAATTAATTGGATAATTGATTTGAATTTTTCATATTTGATTTTAGTTGACGTTTATTTTTAGGGTAAACTACGTTAGATGCCACTTAACATTAATTTTTGTATTGATTATACTATTAAACTACAATAATATTATTTTAGCACTAAACTTTAATTTAGAGTTCACTTATATCATTGGACCGTTAAAATTCTTCACGTCATCACATGCTGACCATTAATATTCGTCCACATCATTGATTTTAATGGTATAATTGAAGCCAAAATTAAAGTTCGACGTTAAAATAGTATCAATTTTTAATTAAGTAGTATAATCGATACACACCTAAAAGTTTAGTGGTATTTTGTGTAATTTACCTTAGTTCAATTCAATGGTATAATCAATTAATTTAGTCATAATTTAAAAATAATAAATTTAATCTCAATATTTAAAAATAGTTTCAAATTGGTCCTAATTTTATATAAAATAATTTTATAATTTTTCTCAATCAGATGAGAAATGTCTCAATTGGGGTAATTGAGGAACACATGCCACTATGCCAAGCTCACCTTTGGATAAAGTTTTACAAACTTTTGCATTTAACTTAATTTCCTTTATGAAATATTATATTAAAGAATAGGAAAAAATGATACATGGGATTCGATCCGGAGTCTCATCCAAGTAGTTGTCATGTCTTGTCAAACTTTCTAAGATTATTGACAACCTATTATATATATATATATATGAGTACGCAATTTTTATTAAAATAAAAATAATTCAAAAATATAATAATGATTTAGGTAAATAAATTTATTTGGAATATATTAAATGAAATGTATAAACTAATGTATAATAAATTATTAATATGATTAACACTATTTATCATTTTTAATATATTAATATCAAAACCAATTGGGTTGCTAGATCCAACAAGAGCTGAATTACTAGCCATATTAGAAGCCTGCCGTCTTTTTACTGGGTTTTATAAGAATTATACTGGTTTGCTAATTGTTGAGCCCGATAGCCTCCTTGCTGTGCAATGGATTAATTGCATATGGCAACCACCCGTCACCTTTGTTGAGCTAATAACTGAGTGCATGGAATTTTTCTTAAATGCTCAGTGAAAGCTGTGCCATGTAACTAGGGAGAAGAATGGTGTTGCGCATATCCTTGCTCGTCAGGGAGTAAACATGCTTAGCGATTGGGTTTGGGAAGGGTAACTTGTGTTTGGGAAGTGATCTAGCTGATGATCATTGTAAACTGAATGTTTAGGTGGCTTGGTACTGATGTACTATAATTGTGTACCGATGGATATTTCTATAGTTTTAATGAAATAAATGGGGCACTCTTTTCTCTCTAGTAAGATTAGAAGAAATTTTTAATGAGACTCGTTGTCTTTCAAAAAAAATATTGTTCTCTTTCAAAAAAATATTAATACTATTAAACAATTTATTATATATTTCCAACAATCATTTAGAGATTGAGATTGACCTAGTGGTTGGCCGTGCCACCTACTTAGTATAGACCTTTAATTTAATCCCCTTTTTCCATTTTCTTACTCTTTAATTAGAATAGAAATTCTTTACCTTTTTAAGTTTTTAGTGTCTTATTTATATCGTACATTAAAAATTAGGTTTATAATTTAGGGTTTATAGTTAGAATTTAGGAAATTTGAGGATAGTGTGTAATTTTTAAGGTGTAGGGTATAGAGTTTGAAATTTAAGATTAAAAATATTTTTTTAATGAAAGCTAAAGTGATTACAAGTAGTATATGTTCTAAATATACTCTCAACCATTTGACAATAAACGCTCAATCACCCTGCTACAGCTGCTGGTGCTTAAACCCGTGATTTCTAGGAACAACAACTGTTCCCTTAACCACTGAGGTAAGTTGGTTCGTGCAGATTAAAGATAAAATTTTAATATTTTAGTATTTATTAATATTGGAGTATGAAAAAAAACACTTAAAAGGGGTAAGAGAACTTTTGTCCCTTTAATTTTTCATAAACGATGCCTGGCGTAGTGGTCTGTATGCCTCAATTACCCCAATTGCTTGGGATTGATTGAGCATTTTTTTAATTTTTCAACGATTAAATAATGACATGTGTCATCATCTTATTGGATAAAAATATTAAATTATTTTTGGGTAAACTATAACAGAGGTCACTCAATTATGGGTAAGGTTTCACTTGAGTCATTCAATTATTAAAAGTTACATTTTGGTCACTCAGTTATAGGTAAAGTTACATTTGGATCACCCAATTATTAAAAGTTATATTTGGATCGCTCAATTACGGGTAAGGTTATATTTGGGTCACCTTTCATATGAAAAAAGTATATCAATTTTTGTATTAGATTAATTAATGATTTCAAATGAAATACTCTAATGTTAATGATGGTATATAAGTGATTTGGAAGAAAAAATGACAAATTGAAGTACTTTTATTAAATATGAAGGGTGACTTAAACGTAACCTTACTCATAATTGGGAGACCCAAATGTAACCTTTAATAAATGGGTGACCCAATTGTAACTTTACCCATAATTGAGTGACCCAAATATAACTTTTAATAATTAGATTTTTTTCTAAATGTAACCTTACTCATAATTGAGTGACCTCTGTTGTAGTTTATCTATTATTTTTTATATATATATTTCGAACAGGTCAAACAAGATACACTTGGAAATCCTTAGAACCACTCAAACAAGATAGTACATCTTCTGTCTTCTAAGTTCTATATCATCCTAGAATAAAATCCCCATCTACTGTCACCGACATATTTAATCCTAGAATAAATTTTTCTTGACTCAACTTCCCCATCTACTGTCTCCTAATTCCCCATCTCGATTCTCATATTCTTCAACCATTACTGCCACCGCCGCCAAGAAGGAATGGTGCACTTATTCAAGATTATCTCTGCAAACGCTTCCGAGAATACCGTCCGAATCATGCATGTCCAATCGGCAAACCTCAGGGAGTACGATCATGGCAGAGACAATAAAGGATCTGAGTGTCGGTTCACTCTCCTATAATCCTGATTCCTGATCGGGCATCAGGGTCTGCAGAGAAGAACTTGTACATTAATGTGCATCAGGGTCTGCAGAGAAGAACTTGTACATTAATGTGCATCAGGGTCTGCAGTGCATGACTCCTTGGATTGATCTTCCTCCTTTTTTCCGGATCTCCACATCAAACGTCGCATATGGACTCACAGGTAGGTGGTAAGGGCAAGGCCACTTTTGCTTGCTTTCTTGATCTTTGATTAAAGTATGAAGGGAGTATTTCATTTCACACAGCACAGCTTTTTAGCTTTGTTAGAAGCTGCTACGCTTACTTCCCAGCAGACTACAATCGGATCCATTGGTCCTCAACGAGAGATGGTCTCCTTTTGACGCTACTGTTAGTCAAGCTGAAAGCTCATCCTTGGAGTTGGAGCCCACTGTGTTCTGCTCAACTTATGGTCTATGGACTTGGGAAATTCACAACCTTGCATTTGAAAAGTGAAGCTTCCATGGCAACTAAATTCCTACCATCTCATTATCAACTTTCCATGCATGCTCGGGAAGATGAGTTGCATTCTCATTGTTCTCATCACCTTTTCTTGTTTCAATTCTACACTCATCTACTTATTTTCTTGTTTACATTAGTATACAGTACAACTTGTTATATATATATATATATATATATATATATATATATATATATATTGCATATTCAAATAGCGGTCCGCGACAACGGCCGCTATATAGCGGTAACAGTACTGTCCGAAACTGGTTATTATAATATATAACGGTCTGTAATAACCGTAATTTATTCGTTATTGTCCGCAATCAAAATAAAACACAATCGCAATTTGAATTCCTAATTTATGGTACAACGTAATATTATTATTATTATTATTATTATTATTATTATTATTATTATTATTATTATTTATCTGCATCGTATATTTTCATTCTGTATGTTCATATATTTTATTCACTATTTTCATAATATCTATATTCCTTATTATTAGTATTATTCCGCTGTATAGCTGTTAACTTTCGAAGAAAATAATGATGTGATGTTTAGGTAAATTTGCGTAATACACATTTAGTTCTTTTACTTGCACAATTTTATTAATTTGGTCCTAACTTTTGTAGAACTAAGTGTTTTGATATAATAATTGAAAAATGTTTTGAACAAATTTGAAAAGAATTTAAAACATGTCTTTAAGTCCAAACAACTTGAAAATATGTTTGAAGTATTTAAAAAGGTTTTTGGCAAAGTTTTTGATGTTTTAAAGTAGTGAAACTTGACTTTTCAGCAAGCACGTACTGATACGGTATACCCCGTATCGATACCCTTTTCATCCAAGTTTGATTCTGCCAAAACCCGTATCAATACAGGCTTGCCCGTATCGATACACCTCTTAAGCGTACCGATC
Organism: Hibiscus tridactylites; assembly: GCA_958450335.1. Classification (NCBI taxonomy): domain Eukaryota; kingdom Viridiplantae; phylum Streptophyta; class Magnoliopsida; order Malvales; family Malvaceae; genus Hibiscus; species Hibiscus tridactylites. The sequence goes on from OY288266.1 coordinate 31,470,111, forward strand.
CCTGCTTTAACAACCCCCAACGGCTATTTCCCAACAGTCTTTTAAATTGCAGACCGTACTGATACGCTCTCAAGCGTATCGATACGCATAGGCTGATAAAGAGCCCAACGACTAGTTCTGAAGAAGGGCGTACCAATACCCCTCCACGTGTACCGATACGGTAGGCTGCAGAACTGCATTTATGGTGGGAAATAAAGTCTTCAACGGCTCCAATTCAACCCTAACGGCTACAAACTCATTAAGGAGTATAAAAGGGACCTCCAAGCATCAAAAGAAGGCTAAGCTTCAATTATTACAACATTATTGTAACACTCTAAAATTTTCCCAATTCAAAAATCCCTAAATTTTGAAATCCCTAGCTCACTAACCCTTGATTTGGGCATTTTGGAACTGAACCCTAATTGTAAATTGAGGGCTGTACTGAGATAAATTAGAATTTTTGTGACTTATTTGTATAAATAGGAAATATGGGAACCTTTTTGTGACACGGGTAAAGCTTTGGACCTTTCTTTTGCGATTTACCCCTTAATTAGGGTATTTGACTTTCTTTTCGCCAAAAACCTCTTCATCTCCCATTTTTGAGTCTCGGCCGCAATTCCAAATCTCCCATCTCTCATGCGTTTTCTCTTCACCCACACATCTCCGGCGAAGCCCTGACCAAGCCTTCACTGCCGTTTGTGGCTTGCACGGCCACTATCGCTGAGACTGCCTTGGACCCGCAGACAAACCCCACCCACCAAACCAGCCTCATCGACCGCCGGTTGCTCAGTAACGGTAGGAAACCGTTCGGTTTCACTGCTCCGTCCGCCTCCACCGTTCGCAACATTATCGCGACCATCACCGTCGTGCGATTAAACCCCGACCTTTGGCTCTCCCTCGCTTTATTATCTTCGCCATTGCTTTCGCCATCGTTCGTTCCTTGCTCCGATCCAGGTGTGGGTAAGTTTTGAAACCATGTTTTTTGATTAGGTCAATGTTTCTGAGTTATGGATTGATTTTAGTTCCGTTCGTATTGTGGTTGTGAATGACCGTTGTGGTTGTCGTGGTTGTAACAGTGCCGCCATGTACATTTGGATTCGTCGTCGTCAGAATCACCGCCGCCGCTGGTTGTGTTAGCCGAAAATTAACTTTTGTGGTTGTTGTTCGTTGCGAGCGTATCATTGTCGTCGTTTGGTCATGTCGTCGTTTGGTCATGCCGCTTTCTCGACTGGATCTGCCGCCGTCGTTTGGTCATGCCGCTTTCTCGACTGGATCTGCCGCCGTCGTCCTTGATGTCGTCGTTTCTATTTCGTATCCATGTCGTCGTCTTTGTCATGCACCACTTGTCGCCGCCGTCAAGGGTTTTTAGAAAACCTAATGTGGCCTTTGAGCCACCATCATAAGAAGTTGGGCCATCAGATTTCATTCCAACAATTGAGTGACCCAAATGACTACATTGAATCAGGCCTGCAACTGGCCTTGGCCCAAACCGATGAGCCATAATGTTAAATGCTCTAGTTTGTGAAAGCCTTTTTCCGAGTAAGCCATCTTGGTGTTTTGAACCAATCCGAACCGATTGCACAAGTTAATCTGGACCAGTGAATCGAATTAATAAACTTAGTCGGACCAAGCTTGAACCGAACTTGGAAGTTAAACCGGACTGTGACCCGAACCAGATCAGTGAATCGAACCGACTCATGAATAGTTGACTTGAACTGCTTTTGACTTGTTGACCCTTTGACCAAACAATTGAATTTGACTTGTTTGACCAGAGTTGACCGTTGACCTTTGACCAAGTTTGAATTTTACCAAAGTTGACCAAGAGTTGACTTTATCAAAAAACGTTCCTCTTGACCTTTTTCGACGTCCTGAGTTTGTATCCGCTAGCCGTTTTGTCTAACTCGAACCCGAAAGCTTCATTTTCTAATTCCAATTCATTACTACTTAAAATCTAATAAGGTGTGGATTTCAGAATCCTATTCAAAATAATCATGTGTTCAGGTGATTATGTCTTTGAGGTCGACGAGTTACCTTCAGTTGTACAGATCGATCGTGCATGTTCTTTGAGATCCTTACGTAAGTATGCTTTCGGTTTAGTTGTTGAGTTTATACTTGGTGGCTTAGTGATAGTAATAAATTTTAATATAAGGTTTAACCTTATAGGTTCTGGTTTAGCTAGATCTGAGCGTAAGAAGCGCTTTTCTCGGCATTAGAGCTACTGTTGCTTAAAAGTGTGTCTCTTCTTGTGTTATAAACTTGTGTGTTTTTTATGTTATAAACTTGTGTGATTTGTGAAAGTTTTCGGATATCATGCATAACATATCAGACTATGTTTTAACTAAAAATCAGATTTACCAAATTGTGAAATATCAGATTTTCAGAATCGTAAAACATCGGATTTATAGTATTTTGCAACTTGAATTTTCGGGATCATAATTCAAGTTTCGGATGAGACTCAGATTCTAAAATTTGCATCATATCATTGTGGGTATATGGTTTGGAATTTGTTCGGGGAAGTTCAGTGGTTTCACCCTTCGGGCTGAATTCTGCTTTGGATCAGTGGTTCCACTCTTCGGGCTGAGTTCCACTTCGGATGGTGACGATGGAGAAATTAGGTTCTGGGGAACCTTACTTTTCGGTGTATCGGAGATGGGTACTATGATTCATGAGCATCAGACATCATATCATCATGATTCGGTTTTGTTGTATTTTCAGAAAAGTCTTTATCAGAAAATAAAATATTGTTTTGTTTTCGTTTGCACTTTAGAGACACACTAAGCTTTTTAGCTTACACCCGCATAGTTTCACTTTCAGATAAATTCAAACACTCTTAGGTGACTCGGTACATGGAGCATCTCGTTTTTCTTCAAATATTTTATCATGCAGTATGAACTCTTTTGAATACTTTAGATTTCTGTTTTAACATTGTTTGGGATATTTGTGTAACATGGACATTGGAGCTGTTTATAATTTGGGATTTATTGGATGCATGCATTTTCGAATTTGTTTTCAGATATTTTAATTAATTATCGAAACATCGTTTAAAAGATTGAGTTTTATTTTAATTAGAGTATTTGTTGAGTTTTACTCATTTAATCGATTCTTTTGAATTACAAAATATTTTAACCTAAATAGTTTCTTGGAGGACAAGTTTTCAATCGCTACTTCCTAGATTCGGCCCATTTCTTATAGGTCAGGTTTAGAGGGTTACATTTAGTGGTATCAGAGCCTAGGTTCAACCCTCGAACTGTGATGCTCACAAAAAGTTTTTTTCAAAATGTTTTCGAATTCTGCATGCATCAAAAATATTTTGGGTAAATTGGAATCTTAAAAAAAAACTTGTTATGGTTTCAGTTGACTTCAATTGAATTACTCTCTACGTGTTTTTAAATTTGAGACTCTAGTACTGAATCTGAATATATGTTATTATCTTCTATAGATAGATACTAAGCTACCGCGTAGAAGTTCTTGTGTTGCGTTAAGTTGTTGTCGTGATGTTGCTTCTGATTGGGATCATCCGTCTTATGCTAATTAGAGACAAAATTAGAATGAGATTTATGATAATGAGAATTGATATGTGAGAGCGGAGTACCTGGTGATATGTTGAGATGATTTCATAAATCTGAAACAGAACAATGTCAGTTAATGATTATGGGATATAGTTTTTTGAGGTTGATAAAATATGCTTCGGGTTAGTTGCGACTGAGAAAGATAAGTGTGACTGCTTTTTGAAAGGACTTCGTTTACCTATTCATAAAGATGTTGCTACGCACCATGATAAAATATTCAGCGACCTGGTTAGTCGAGCTAAGACTTCTGAAAGGATATATGCACTTATGGAAGTTGAGGAAGTTCGGAATTCTGAGAAAGACGTGAAGCAACCGGACACATCTGTATAACCAAGTTTTGTCAACTCGTCTGGAAAAAGGTCTAGAGATGAGTCCGTTTCTCATAGTTATCAGAATGTGAGACCTGCAGCAACGACAATTCCGTGTGGCGACGTGGGTAGTACAAAAGTTTGTCGGCCTATTTCTGTATGTGGTTATTGTAATAAGAAGCACAACGGAGAGTGCAGATTGATGAATAGAGCTTGTTTTAGATGTGGATTTCATGATCATTATTTGAAGAATTGTCCTCGACCACCTACCGGTTCACCTGTTCAGAGTCAGACACATGCGTCGGTTGAGGCACCTCACTGAGGTAGAGGGCAATTTAGATCAGCTACTTTTCGTACAACTAGTAGAGGTAGACCTGCTCAGAGTGATAGGTCAGCTTGATATGAGATTAGATAGCCGGGTTCAGTATATTCGACTGGAGTTCGCGTTAAATGTGATGATATGCACAATGACGTATCAGGTACATTTATGATGTTTCAGTTCTATTTTGGTTATGATGGATTATGATTTCAGAATAAGAAGGTATCGAAGGTGTTGGTCAGTTGTGATATCTGTTGTTAAGTCTAAAAATTTCGAGGACGAAATTTGTTTTAAGGGAGGGAGAGTTGTAACACCCTAAAATTTTTCTAATTCAAAAATCACTAAATTTTGAAATCCCTAGCTCACTAACCCTTGATTTGGGCATTTTGGAATTGAACCCTAATTATAAATTGAGGGCTATATTGAGATAAATCATAATTTTTGTGACTTAGTTGAATAATTCGGAAATATGGGAACCTTTTTGTGACACGGGTAAATCTTTCGACCCTTCTTTTGCGATTTACCCCTTATTTAGGGTATTTGACTTTCTTTCAGTCAAAAACCTCTTCATCTCCCATTTTTGAGTCTCGGCCGCAATTCCAAATCCCCCCTCTCTCATGCGTTTTCTCTTCACCCACACATCTCCGGCGAAGCCCCGACCAAGCCTCCATCGCCGTTTGTGGCTTGCACGGCCACTATCACTGAGGCTGCCTTGGACCCGCAGGCAAACCCCACCCACCAAACCAGCCTCATCGAATGTCGTTTGCTCAGTAACGGTAGGAAATCATTTGGTTTCTCTGCTCAATCCACCTCCACCGTTCGCAACATCATCGCGATCATCACCGTCGTGCGATTAAACCTAACCTTTGGCTCTCCCTCGCTTCATCGTCTTCGCCTTTGCTTTCGCCGTTGTTCATTCCTTGCTCCGATCTAGGTGTGGGTAAGTTTTGAAACCATGTTTTTTATTAGGTCAATGTTTTTAAGTTATGGATTGATTTTAGTTCCGTTCGTATTGTGGTTGTGAATGACTGTTGTGGTTGTCGTGGTTGTAACAATGCCGCCATGCACATTTGGGTTCGTCGTCATCAGAATCTCCGCCGCCGCCGGGTTGTGTTGGCCGGAAATTAACTTTTGTGGTTGTTGTTCGTTGCGAGCATATCACTGTCGTTGTTTGGTCAAGCTTCCGTACTCGTCTGGATCTGTCACTGTCGTCCTTGATTCCGCCGTTGTTGTTTCGTATACGTGCCGTCGTCTTTATCATGCACCATCTGCCGCCGCCGTCAAGGGTTTTTAGAAAACCTAATGTTGCCTTTGAGCCACCATCATAAGAAGTTGGGCCATCAGATTTCTGTCCAACAATTGAGTGACCCAAATCACTACATTGAATTAGGCCTGCAACTGGCCTTGGCACAAACCGATGAGCCATAATGTTAAATGCTCTAGTTTGTGAAAGCCTTTTTTTTTAGTAAGCCATCTTGGTGTTTTGAACCAATCCGAACCGATTGCACAAGTTAATCTGGACCAGTGAATCGAATTAATAAACTTAGACGGACCAAGATTGAACCGAACTTGGAAGTTAAACCGGACTGTGACCCGAACCAGATTAGTGAACCGGACCGACCCATGAATAGTTGACTTGAAACGCTTCTGACTTGTTGACCCTTTGACCAGACAATTGACTTTGACTCGTTTGACCAGAGTTGACTGTTGACCTTTGAACAGTTTGACCAAGTTTGACTTTGACAAAGTTGACCAAGAGTTGACTTTTTCAGAAAACGTTCCTCTTGACCTTTTTCGACGTCCTGAGTCCTTATCCGCTGGCCGTTTTGTCTAATTCAAACACGAAAGCTTCATTTTCTAATTTCAATTCATTACTACTTAAAATCTAATAAGTTTTGGATTTCAGAATCTTATTTAGAATATTTATGTGTTCAGGTGATTACGTCTTCGAGGTCGACGAGCAACCTCTAGTTGAACAGATTGACCATGCACATTCTTCGAGATCCTTACGTGAGTGTGCTTTCGGATTAGTTGTTGAGTTTATAGTTGGTGGCTTAATGATAGTAATAAATTTTAATATAAGGTTTTACCTTATAGGTTTTGGTTCAGATAGATCTGAGCGTAAGACGCGCTTTTCTCGGCATTAGAGCTACTCTTGCTTAAATGTGTGTCTCTTATTGTGTTATAAACTTGTGTGTTTTTTTATGTTATAAACTTGTGTGATTTGTGAAAGTTTTCGAATATCTTGCATAACATATCAGACTATGTTTTAACTAAAAATCAAATTTACCAAATTGTGAAATATCAGATTTTCGGAATCGTAAAACATCGGGTTTATAGTATTGTGCAACTTGAATTTTCATAATTCAAGTTTCGGATGAGACTCGGATTTTAAAATCTGCATCATATAATTGTGGGTATATGGTTTGGATTTTTTTCGAGGAAGTTCAGTGGTTTCACCCTTCGGACTGAATTCTGCTTCGGATCACTGGTTCCACCCTTCGGGCTAAGTTCCACTTCGGATGGTGACGATGGAGAAAGTAGGTTCTGGGGAACCTTACTTTTAGTTGTATCGGAGATGGGTACTATGATTCATGTGCATCAGACATCATATCATTATGAGTCGGTTTTGTTGTGTTTTCAGAAAAGTCTTTACTAGAAAATAAAATATTGTTTGGTTTTGTTTTCGTTTGCACTTTAGAGACACACTAAGCTTTTTAGCTTAAACGCGCATAGTTTCTCTTTTAGATAAATTCAAACACTCTTAGGCGACTCGGTACATGGAGCATCTCATTTTTCTTCAGATATTTTATCATGTAGTATGAACTCTTTTGAATACTTTGGATTTATGTTTTAACATTGTTTGGGATGTTTGTGTAACATGGACATTAGGACTGTTTATAATTTGGGATTTATTGGATGCATGCATTTTCGAATTTGTTTTCATATATTTTAATTAATTATCGGAACATCGTTTAAAAGATTGAGTTTTATTTTAATTAGAGTATTTATTGAGTTTTACTCATTTAAACGATTCTTTTGAATTACAAAATATTTTAACCTAAATAGTTTCTTGGGGGACAAGTTTTCAATCGCTACTTTCTAGATTCGGCCCATTTCTTTTAGGCCGGGTTTAGGGGGTTACATTTAGTGGTATCAGAGCCTAGGTTCAACCCTTGGACTGTGATGCTCACAAAAAGTTGTTTTCAAAATGTTTTCGAATTTTGCATGCATCAAAAATATTTTGGGTAAATTGGAATCTTAAAAAAAATTCTATGGTTTCAGTTGACTTCTATTGAATTACTTTCTATGTGTTTTTAAATTCGAGACTCTAGTACCGAATTTGAATGTAGGTTATTATCTTATGTAGATAGTTACTAAGCAACCGCGTAGAAGTTCTTGTGTTGTGTTAAGATTTTGCCGTGATGTTGCTTCTGATTGGGATCATCCGTCTTATGCTAATGAGACAGAAAATTAGAATGAGATTTATGAAAATGAGAATTGATTCGTTAGAGCGGAGTACCTGGTGATACTTTAAAATGATTTCATAAATCTGAAACGGAACAATGTCAGTTAATGATTATAGGATATAGTTTTTTTATGTTGATAAAATATGCTCCGGGTTAGTTGCGACTGAGAAAGATAAGTGTGACTGGTTGTTGAAAGGACTTTGTTTACCTATTCAGAAAGATGTTGCTACGCACCATGATAAAATGTTCAGCGACCTGGTTAGTCGAGCTAAAACTTCTGAAAGGATAATTGCACTTATGGAAGTTGAGGAAGTTCAGAATTCTAAGAAAGACGTGAAGCAACCGGACACATCTGTACAACCAAGTTTTGTCAACTCGTCTGGAAAAATGTCTGGAGATGAGTCCGTTCCTCATAGTTATCAGAATGTGAGACTTGCAGCAACGACAATTCCGTGTGGCAGCATGGGTAGTTCAAAAGTTTGTCGGCCTATTTCTGTATGTGGTTATTGCAATAAAAAGCACAACAGAGAGCGTAGATTGATGAACATAACGTGTTTTAGATGTGGATCTCATGATCATTATTTGAAGAATTGTCCTCGACCACCTACCAGTTCACCGGTTCAGAGTCATACACATGCGTCGGTTCAGGCACCTCACCGTGGTAGAGGGCAATTTAGATCAGCTACATTTGGTACAACTAGTAGAGGCAGACCTGCTCATAGTGATAGGTCAGCTTGATATGAGATTAGATGACCGGTTTTAGTATATTCGACTGGAGTTCGCATTAAAAGTGATGATATGCACAATGACGTATCAGGTACATTTATGATGTTTCAGTTCTCTTTTGGTTATGATGGATTATGAATTCAGAATAAGAAGGTATCGAAAGTGTTGGTCAGTTGTGATATCTGTTGTTAAGTCTAAAAATTTCGAGGACGAAATTTGTTTTAAGGGAAGGAGAGTTGTAACACCCTAAAATTTTCCTAATTCAAAAATCCCTAAATTTTGAAATCCCTAGCTCACTAACCCTTGATTTGGCATTTTGGAATTGAACCCTAATTGTAAATTGAGTGCTATATTGAGATAAATTAGAATTTTTGTGACTTATTTTTATAAATCAGAAATATGGGAATCTTTTTCTAACACGGGTAAATATTTGGACCCTTCTTTGGCGATTTACCCCTTATTTAGGGTATTTGACTTTCTTTCAGCCAAAAACCTTTTCATCTCCCATTTTTGAGTCTCGATCGCAATTCCAAATCTACCCCCTCTCATGTGTTTTCTCTTCACCCACACATCTCCGGCGAAGCCCCGACCAAGCCTCCACCGCCGTTTGTGGCTTGCACGGCCACTATCGCTGAGACTGCCTTGGACTCGCAAACAAACCCCACCCACCAAACCAGCCTCATCGGATGTCGTTTGCTCAGTAACGGTAGGAAACCGTTCGGTTTCTCTGCTCCGTCCGCCTGTACCGTTCACAACATCATCGCGACCATCACTGTCGTACGATTAAACCTGACCTTTGGCTCTCCCTCGCTTCATCGTCTTCGCATTTGCTTTCGCCGTCGTTCGTTCCTTGCTCCAATCTAGATGTGGGTAAGTTTTGAAACCATGCTTTTGATTAGGTCAATGTTTCTGACTTATGGATTGATTTTAGTTCTGTTCGTATTGTGGTTGTGAATGACTGTTATGGTTGTCGTGGTTGTAACAATGCTGCCATGCACATTTGGGTTCGCCGTCGTCAGAATCTCCGCCGCCGCTAGTTGTGTTAGCCGAAAATTAATTTTTGTGGTTGTTGCTCGTTGCGAGCGTTTCACTGTCGTTGTTTGGCCATGCCGCCGTACTCGTCTGGATCTACCGCCGTCGCCCTTGATGTCGTCGTTGCTATTTCGTATCCATGTTGTCGTCTTTGTCATGCACCACCTGTCGCCCCCGTCAAGGGTTTTTATAAAACCTAATGTTGCCTTTGAGCCACCATCATAAGAAGTTGGACCATCAGATTTCAGTCCAACAATTGAGTGACCCGAATGACTACATTGAATTAGGCCTACAACTCGCCTTGCACAAACCGATGAGCCATAATGTTAAATGCTCTAGTTTGTGAAAGCCTTTTTCCGAGTAAGCCATCTTGGTGTTTTGAACCAATCCGAACTGATTGCACAAGTTAATCTGGACCAGTGAATCGAGTTAATAAACTTAGTCGGACCAAGTTTGAACCGAATTTGGAAGTTAAACCGGACTGTGACCCGAACCAGATCAGTGAACCGGACCGACCCATGAATAGTTGACTTGAACCGCTTTTGACTTGTTGACCCTTTGACCAAACAATTGACTTTGACTAGTTTGACTAGAGTTGACCTTTGACCAGTTTGACCAAGTTTGACTTTGACCAAAGTTGACTTTTTCAGAAAACGTTCCTCTTGACCTTTTTCGACGTACTGAGTCCGTATCCGCTGGTCGTTTTGTCTAATTCAAACCTGAGAGCTTCATTTTCTAATTTCAATTCATTACTACTTAAAATCTAATAAGTTGTGGATTTCAAAATCTTATTCAGAATATTCATGTGCTAAGGTGATTACGTCTTCAAGGTCGACGAGTTACCTTCAGTTGTACAGATCGACCGTGCAAGTTCTTCGAGATCCTTACATTAGTATGCTTTCAGATTAGTTGTTGAGTTTATAGTTGGTGGCTTAGTGATAGTAATAAATTTTAATATAAAGTTTTACCTTATAGGTTCTGGTTCAGCTAGATCAGAGCGTAAGACACATTTTTCTCGGCATTAGAGCTACTGTTACTTAAAGGTGTGTCTCTTCATGTGTTATAAACTTGTGTGTTTTTTTATGTTATAAACTTGTGTGATTTGTGAAAGTTTTCGGAAATCATGCATAGCATATCAGACTATGTTTTAACTAAAAATCAGATTTACCAAATTGTGAAATATCAGATTTTCGGAATCGTAAAACATCAGATTTATAGTATTGTGCAACTTGAATTTTCATATTCAAGTTTTAGATGAGACTCAGATTTTATAATCTGTATCAAATCATTGTGGCTATATGGTTTGGAATTTGTTTGGGGAAGTTCAGTGGTTTCACCCTTCGGGCTGAATTCCGCTTGGGATCAATGGTTCCACCCTTCGGGCTGAGTTCCACTTCGGATGGTGACGATGGAGAAAGTAGGTTCTGGGGAACTTTACTTTTCGGTGTATTAGAGATGGGTACTATGATTCATGTGCATCAGATATCATATCATCATGATTCGGTTTTGTTGTGTTTTCAGAAAAGTCTTTATCAGAAAATAAAATATTGTTTTGTTTTGTTTTGTTTTCGTTTGCACTTTAGAGACACACTAAGCTTTTTAGCTTACACCCGCATAGTTTCTCTTTCAGATAAATTCAAACACTCTTAGGCGACTCAGTACATGGAGCATCTCGTGTTTCTTCAAATACTTTATCATGCAGTATGAACTCTTTTGAATACTTTGGATTTATGTTTTAACATTGTTTGGGATATTTGTGTAACATGGACATTGGGACTGTTTATAATTTGGGATTTATTGGATGCATGCATTTTCGAATCTGTTTTCAGATATTTTAATTAATTATCGGAACATCGTTTAAAAGATTGGGTTTTATTTTAATCGGAGGATTTATTGAGTTTTACTCATTTAATCGATTCTTTTGGATTACAAAATATTTTAACCTAAATAGTTTCTTGGGGGACAAGTTTTCAATCGCTACTTCCTAGATTCGACCCATTTCTTTTAGACCGGGTTTAGGGGGTTACATTTAGTGGTATCAGAGCCTAGGTTCAACCCTCGGACTGTGATGCTCATAAAAAGTTGTTTTCAAAATGTTTTCGAATTCTGCATGCCTCAAAAATATTTTGGGTAAATTGGAATCTTAAAAAAACCTTGCTATGGTTTCAGTTGACTTCTATTGAATTACTCTCTACGTGTTTTTAAATTTGAGACTCTACTACTGAATTTGAGTATATGTTATTATCTTCTGTAGATAGTTACTGAGCCACCGCATAGAAGTTCTTGTGTTGCGTTAAGTTGTTGTCGTGATGTTGCTTCTAATTGGGATCATCCGTCTTATGCAAATTAGACAGAAAATTAGAAAGAGATTTATGATAATGAGAATTGATATGTGAGAGCCGAGTACCTGGTGATACGTTGAGATGATTTCATAAATTTGAAACGAAATAATGTCAGTTAATGATTATGGGATATAGTTTTTTTGAGGTTGATAAAATATGCTCCGGGTTAGTCGCGACTGAGAAAGATAAGTGTGACTAGTTTTTAAAAGGACTTCGTTTACCTATTCAGAAAGATGTTGCTACGCACCATGATAAAATCTTCAGCGACCTGGTTAGTCGAGCTAAGACTTCTGAAAGGATATATGCACTTATGGAAGTTAAGGAAGTTCGGAATTCTGAGAAAGACGTGAAGCAACCGGACACATCTGTACAACCAAGTTTTGTCAACTCGTCTGGAAAAAGGTCTAGAGATGAGTCCGTTCCTCATAGTTATCAGAATGTGAGACCTGCAGCAACGACAATTCTGTATGGCAGCGTGGGTAGTACAAAAGTTTGTCGGCCTATTTCTGTATGTGGTTATTGGAATAAGAAGCACAACGGAGAGTGCAGATTGATGAACATAGCGTGTTTTAGATGTGGATCTCATGATCATTATTTGAAGAATTGTCCTCGACCACCTACCGGTTCACTTGTTCAGAGTCAGACACATGCGTCGATTCAGACACCTCACCGAGGTAGAGGGCAATTTAGATCAACTACTTTTGGTACAACTAGTAGAGGTAGACCTGCTCAAAGTGATAGATCAGCTTGATATGAGATTAGATGGCTGGGTTCAGTATATTCGACTGGAGTTCGCGTTAAATGTGATGATATGCACAATGACGTATCATGTACATTTATGATGTTTCAGTTCTATTTTGGTTATGGTGGATTATGAATTCAGAATAAGAATGTATCGAAGGTGTTGGTCAGTTCTGATATCTGTTGTTAAGTTTAAAAATTTCGAGGACGAAATTTGTTTTAAAGGAGGGAGAGTTGTAACACCCTAAAATTTTCCTAATTCAAAAATCCCTAAATTTTGAAATCCCTAGCTCACTAACCCTTGATTTGGGCATTTTGGAATTGAACCCTAATTGTAAATTGAGGGCTATATTGAGATAAATTAGAATTTTTGTGACTTATTTGTATAAATCGGAAATATGGGAACCTTTTTGTGACACGGGTAAATATTTGGACCCTTCTTTTGCGATTTACCACTTATTTAGGGTATTTGACTTTCTTTCAGCCAAAAACCTCTTCATCTCCCATTTTTGAGTCTCGGCCGCAATTCCAAATCTCCTCTCTCTCACGCGTTTTCTCTTCACCCACACATCTCCGGCGAAGCCCTGACCAAGCATCCATCCCCGTTTGTGGCTTGCACGTCCACTATCTCTGAGACTGCCTTGGACCCGCAGATAAACCCCACCAAACTAGCCTCATCGGCTGTCGTTTGCTCAGTAACGGTAGGAAACTGTTCGGTTTCTCTGCTCCGTCCGCCTCCATCGTTCGCAACATCATCGCGACCATCACTGTCGTGCGACTAAACCCTGACCTTTGGCTCTCCTTCGCTTCATCGTCTTCGCCTTTGCTTTCGTCGTCGTTCGTTCCTTGTTCCGATCTAGCTGTGGGTAAGTTTTGAAACCATGTTTTTTTATTAGGTTAATGTTTTTGAGTTATGTATTGATTTTAGTTCCGTTCGTATTGTGGTTGTGAATGACCGTTGTGGTTGTCGTGGTTGTAACAGTGCTGCCATGCATATTTGGGTTCGCCGTCGTCAGAATCTCCGCCGCCGCCGGGTTTTGTTGGCCGGAAATTAACTTTTGTGGTTGTTGTTCGTTCCGAGTATATCACTGTCGTCGTTTGATCACACCGTCGTACTCGTCTGGATCTGCCACCGTCGTCCTTGATGCCGTCGTTGCTGTTTCGTATCTGTGCCGTCGTCTTTGTCATGAACCACATGCCGCCGCCGTCAAGGGTTTTTAGAAAACCTAATGTTGCCTTTGAGCCACCATCATAAGAAGTTGGGCCATCATATTTCAGTCCATCAATTGAGTGACCCAAATCACTACATTGAATCAGGCCTGTAACTGGCCTTTGACCCAAACCGATGAGCCATAATGTTAAATGCTCTAGTTTGTGAAAGCCTTTTTCTGAGTAAGCCATCTTGGTGTTTTGAACCAATCCGAACCGATTGCACAAGTTAATCTGGACCAGTGAATCGAATTAATAAACTTAGCCGGACCAAGCTTGAACCGAACTTAGAAGTTAAACTGGACTGTGACCCGAACCAGATCAGTGAATCGGACCGACCCATGAATAGTTGACTTAAACCGCTTTTGACTTGTTGACCCTTTGAGCAGATAATTGACTTTGGCTCATTTGACCAGAGTTGATTGTTGACCAGTTTGACCAAGTTTGACTTTAACCAAAGTTGACCAAGAGTTGACTTTTTTAGAAAACGTTCCTCTTGACCTTTTTCGACGTCCTGAGTCCGTATCCGCTGGCCGTTTTGTCTAATTCGAACCTGAAAGCTTCGTTTTCTAATTTCAATTAATTACTACTTAAAATCTAATAAGTTGTGGATTTCAGAATCTTATTCAGAATATTCATGTGTTCAGGTGATTACGTCTTCGAGGTCGATGAGTTACCTCCAATTGTACAGATCGACCGTGCACGTTCTTCGAGATCTTTACGTGAGTATGCTTTCAGATTAGTTTTTGAGTTTATAGTTGGTGGCTTAGTGATAGTAGTAAATTTTAGTATTAGGTTTTACCTTATAGGTTCTGGTTCAGCTAGATCTGAGCGTTAGACACACTTTTCTCGGCATTAGAGCTATTGTTGCTTAAAGGTGTGTCTCTTCCTGTGTTATAAACTTGTGTGTTTTTTTATGTTATAAACTTGTGTGATTTGTGAAAGTTTTCGGATATCATACATAGCATATTAAACTACGTTTTAACTAAAAATCAAATTTACCAAATTGTGAAATATCAGATTTTCAGAATCATAAAACATCAGATTTATAGTATTGTACAACTTGAATTTTCATAATTCAAGTTTTGGATGAGACTCAGATTTTAAAATCTGCATCATATTATTATGGGTATATGGTTTGGAATTTGTTCGGTGAAGTTCAGTGGTTTAACCCTTCGGCTGAATTTCGCTTCGGATAAGTGGTTCCACCCTTCGGGCTGAGTTCCACTACGAATGGTGACGATGGAGAAAGTAGGTTCTGGGAAACCTTACTTTTCGGTGTATCGGAGATGGGTACTATGATTCATGTGCATCAGACATCATATCATCATGATTCGGTTTTGTTGTGTTTTCAGCAAAGTCTTTATCAGAAAATAAAATATTGTTTTGTTTTGTTTTCGTTTGCACTTTAGAGACACACTAAGCTTTTTAGCTTACACCCGCATAGTTTCCCTTTTCAGATAAATTCAAACACTCTTAGGCGACTCGGTACATGGAGCATCACCTTTTCTTCAAATATTTTATCATGCAGTATGAACTCTTTTGAATACTTTAGATTTCTGTTTTAACATTGTTTGGGATATTTGTGTAACATGGACATTGGGACTGTTTATGATTTGGGATTTATTGGATGCATGCATTTTCGAATTTGTTTTTAGATATTTTAATTAATTATCGGAACATCGTTTAAAAGATTGGGTTTTATTTTAATCGGAGTATTTAGTGAGTTTTGCTCATTTAATCGATTCTTTTGAATTACAAAATATTTTAACCTAAATAGTTTCTTGAGGGACAACTTTTTAATCGCTACTTCCTAGATTCGGCCCATTTCTTTTACGCTGGGTTTACAGGGTTACAATTATGATGACAATTTATGTCTAGAGCTTTAATTGTCCATTTCTTGTATAGACAACACCAGTGAGCTAAATATTGTTAAATTTACTCAAGTGTTTAGGTTTGGGTGAGAGCTTTAATTGTGAAAACATATACCTTCTAGAGGGATTTCTAGTTTACTAAGTCTTTCTTGTGTAAGAGAATGTTTGATCAAACTTTGGGTAGAAAGTTTGATCGGTGTAACGATTTCCTCCTAATCCGAGAAAAGGGGACGAAATTTTTAGTGAATTTGTTTGGAAATCTTTAGTGGGAAGATAAGGTAGTGGATGTAGACCTTGGTTAGAAGGTTGAACCACTATAAATCCTTGTGTCAATTGCCTATCTTTCTATTCTCACAAAAATACCAAATTATCCAACTTCTCCACGCTTGGTGAGCAAGAATAGTTAAAGGAATCGAGCATCATAAAACCCAACAATTGGTATTAGAGCTTAACTTAATTGAAGTGGATTAACATTCTATTGAGGTGGTCCGGTAAGATCGATCAACATTTCAAACAACCGGCTCAATGGTGCAATCCATCAACAAGCCACCCTTCTTCGACGAGACCAATTATGCTTATTGGAAGACGATGATGATGTTCTTTGTCAAATCCAAAGACTACAAGCTTTGGGATATCATAGAAGATAGCTCGTTTGTACCACAAGGAAGCAAAGTGGAGTGGGGTACCGACGATCGTAAAAAGATGGATCTAAATTGCAAGGCTTTGCAGTTCATCTTTTGTGCACTTAGCCTCAACATATACGAGAAGATGTCTTCTTGCGAGAGTGCCAAGGAAGTTTGGGACAAGCTCAAAGTTACATACGAGGGGACTAACGAAGTAAAAGAGACCAAGATCGGTCTCCTCAACCTAGAGTATGAAAACTTCAAAATGGATCTGGAAGAGGATATTGAGAAGATGTTCCACCGATTCTCCACCATCGCCAATGGACTCAAGGGTTATGGAGAAATCATTCCGGAAGAAAAGCTTGTCCGAAAGCTCATCTACTCCCTTCCCGAGTCATGTGACTCACAAAGGACTGCCATCATCGAAGCCAAGAATCTCAAGACTTTGAAGCTTGATGAGCTTGTGGGGTCACTTCTCACTCATCAAATAATGAAGAAAAACAAAGAAGAAGAGAAGAAGAAGGAAGAGATTAGAGCTATGAGGGAGAAGAAGCTCAAAGGGCTTGTCATCAACACAAATGTCATTGCTCTCAAATCCTCCACATGCCATCTTGTAGATTCAAGTGAAGAAGAGGATGAAGAAGAAGAGATAGTTCATCTCTTAAAGAAGTGTGCCCCTTTCATGAAGAAAGCCTTGAAAGAATTTGAACAAGAATCCATGAAGAAGAAGAGGGCAAGCACTTCAAGCCATAAGAAGAAGGCATATGTGGCTACATGGAGTGATGAAGACTCCACCGACGATGAACAAGCCAACCTTTGCCTTATGGCCATCGAAGAAGATTCAAGGGTAACTTCTAATTCATCTACTTCATATTCATATTCTTTTGATGAATTACAAGATGCCTATGACGATTTAGTTTTAAAATTTAAAAATCACATTTTGAAAAACAAGAAAGTGATTTCAAATTTAAAAATTCAAAATGATTTGATTTCTAAAAACAAATTTGAACTTAAAGCAAAAGTCAATGAGTTTGAACAAAAATGTTTTGATTTACAAAATTTGATTCATTAAGTTCAAGAAGAAAAAGATTTGATTTCAAAAGAGCTTGAAAAGAAAAATAATTTTGGAAAATCAAATTTTTATGTAAGACAATCTAGTGCCCCTAGATTTGTAAATGGTAAAGTTTTTATAAGTATTGGGGTCCCAAAAGGACTAAGTACTTCAACTAAAAATGATGAAATTGAAAAATGGGTTCCTAAGGGGACTAAATTTTGTGCTACTAACGTCTATGGATCCAAAGCAATTTAGATACAAAAAATTACTTGATTGTCTTATGATAGGTGTGATGGAAATTGATCAACAAGTCAAAAATTGAGGGGGAGCTCCATGCACACAAAGAAAGACACTGAAAGAGGAATGCTTCACATTCTTCCTTCAATTCAAGTGTTGGTAAAATTAGTTGAATTCTTTTTATTTAGTTTTATTTTTTTAATTCAACTAGTTTAATCATATATGTTGGACTAACATTATTTTGATGATGCTTTGAGTAAGGGGGAGCCACTTTTAAAACCAAACATTTTAATAATTTCAAAATTTAAACCTCCATTGTTATTTTGAGTTAAAAGTGTTTTAAATTCTTTTTGATATAACAAAAAGGATGAGAAATGGTTTGAAAATTTGAATTTTCAATTGAATAAGGGGGGAGATTTAATTGATTTTGAATCTTAATTCTCTTATTCAAAATTTATTTCACAAAGGGGGAGAAATCCCAAACAATTTTTCAAGTTGGTTTTATTATATCAAAAAAAGGAGATTGTAGAACTAAGTGTTTTGATATAATAATTGGAAAATGTTTTGGACAAATTTGAAAAGAATTTAAAGCATGTCTTTAAGTTCAAACAACTTGAAAATATGTTTGAAGTATTTAAAAAGGTTTTTGGCAAAGTTTTTGATGTTTTAAAGTAGTCAAACTTGACTTTTTAGCAAGCCCGTACCGATACGGTATACCCCGTATCGATACCCTTTTCATCCAAGTTTGATTCTGCCAAAACCCGTATCGATACAGGCTTGCCCGTATCGATACGGATAGGGGTCGTTCGATACGCCTCTTAAGCGTACCGATCCCTGTTTTAACAACCCACAAAGGCTATTTCTCAACGGCCTTTTAAATTGCAGACCGTACCGATACGCTCTCAAGAGTTTCGATACGCATAAGCTGACAAAGAGCCCAACGGCTAGTTCTGAAGAAGGGCATACCGATACGCCTCCACGTGTACTAATTCGGTAGGCTGCAGAATTGCATTTATGGTGGGAAATAAAGTCTTCAACGGCTCCAATTCAACCCTAACAGCTACAAACTCATTAAGGAGTATAAAAGGGACCTTCAAGCATCAAGAGAATGCTAATGCTTCAATTGTTACAACATTATGATGACAATTTGTGTCTAGAGCTTTAATTGTCCATTTCTTGTATAGACAACACTAGTGAGCTAAATATTGTTAAATTTGCTCAAGTGTTTAGGTTTGGGTGAGAGCTTTAATTGTGCAAACATATATCTTCTAGATGGATTTCAAGTTTGCTAAGTCTTTCTTGTGTAAGAGAGTGTTTGATCAAGCTTTGGGTAGAAAACTTGATCGGTGTAACGATTTCCTCCTAATCCGAGAAAAGGGACGAAATTCTTAGTGAATTTGTTTAGAAATCCTTAGTGAGAAGCTAAGGTAGTGGATGTAGACCTTGGTTAGAAGGTTGAACCACTATAAATCCTTGTGTCAATTGCCTATCTTTCTATTCCCACAAAACATCCAATTATCCATCTTCTCCACACTTGGCGAGCAAGAACGGTTGAAAGAATCGAGCATCATAAAACCCAACAACTTTAAATTCTATCAGTAAATTTAACCCATCAATCAGATAGTGACATGTTTCACCATCTCATTGGGAATTTTTTCTTAATTTTTATTTATTTAATTTAATAAATATATTCCATCAATCGGATGGTGACATGTGTCAAGCCAAACTTTGTATATTCTAGTGAAAATTAAGATAAAATTTCCAATCAGATGGTGACACGTGCCATTTTTCTCAACTAGTGAAAATCACATGCTACACCATTTTTTTCATCTAGTGAATTTTCACTAATGTTTTTACATGTTGTTTAAAAACAGTTTTTTAAAGTTATTATATAATAAAAAAAATACATAAAAATAGTGTAGTGAGTGATTTTCATTGGTTAAGATATAACTGATGTGGCAAGCCAGACCCACGATATATATATATACCTTAATTTTAGTATGTTTCCTTATATGTATATACATAACTATTTCGACCCTATTATAACCGTTAGAGTCCATGTTGGTAGCTAATTGTTGGAGATTTAAAAATAAAAAAATAATGAAACTTGTCAGATGAATTTTATTTAAATATTTAATTTAATTATTACTCAATTAAAAATAATAAATAAATTTAAAAAATTAATAATTTAAAATACTCGCCAGACTAATATGTCGAGTTTTATAAATTTTAATTAACACATAAAAGCAAATGGATATAAGAAGGCTTAATGCACTTTCCCCTAATGTTTACATGTTTTCTCAAGTTACCCTTAACGTATTTTTATGTTTTTTTGCCTCCTAAAATTTAGGCGGTTATCTGTATGGCCCCCAAAAATTAACATCATTAGAAATAAATTAGTCATGACCAATAAAAATACGCAATGTCACTTAAATATTTTTTTCTTAATTTTCTGTTTAATATATTAAAATATTTATTAAATTAATTTTATTTTATAGTATGTTTCCTTATATGTATATACATAACTATTTTGACCCTATTATAACAGTTAGAGTCCATGTTGGTAGCTGATTGTTGGAGATTTAAAAATAAAAAATAATGAAACTCGTCAGATGATTTTATTTAAATATTTAATTTAATTATTACTCAATTAAAAATAATAAATAAATTTAAAAAATTAATAATTTAAAATACTCGCCAGACTAATATGACGAGTTTCATAAATTTTAATTAACACATAAAAGCAAATGGATATAAGAAGGCTTAATGCACTTTCCCCTAACGTTTACATGTTTTCTCAAGTTACCCTTAGCGTATTTTTAAGTTTTTTTGCCTCCTAAAATTTAGGCGGTTATCTGTATTGCCCCCCAAAATTAACATCATTAGAAAAAAATTAGTCATGATCAATAAAAATACGCAATGTCACTTAAATATTTTTTCTTAATTTTCTGTTTAATATATTAAAATATTCATTAAATTAATTAAATTTTATCAAAACTACCCTATCCTCTTCCCCCAACCCCTTCCCCTCATTCTCTACCCCAAACACCACTTTTTTTTTCAGATTAAGATCACAAGCTGGTTTACGCTGATGAATTTTTTTCTCTTTTTTTTTGGAATTTGTTTAAATGGAATTTCCTCCATTTTTTAATCTTCGAGTAAGTGATAAAGAATTAAAAGGTATGTGATGATAGAAATTCAATGGTCTTTTGAATTTACTGATTTAATTTGATGACAGGTTCTGATCGCTTTTAATTCCTTATCTTTTCTGTATCTGTTAGATAATTAAATTTAGGGATTGGATTTTGCAATGGGTACACTTGTTTTAAAATTGTGTGTTATTTCTTCTTGAGCTATATTGGTGAAGGCAGAGACAGTGTTTGGCTATCTCAGATTCTCAGAAGCTGGAGGCTGGAAACCCATATGACAAGTTTGAGGTGGAGACTTGGTTGATGTACGAAGTTGTCAAAACAACAAATACTGGGAACTTCCCTCACCGGAGTACTGGATTACTGCCACCGCTGGCAAGAAGGAGTCATGCACCTTGTTCAAGTTTAGCTATGTAAACCCTGCTGAGAATAGGGTCCGAATCATGCATGTTCAATCAGGATGCTATTTATGCTTATGTTTATGTCAGTGGGACATTCCGTTGTGTGTCGGCAAACAACAAGGATTTTGATGGTAACCAATGTGATATCTTCACAATTATTGATTCTGTCTAGGTACGTGGCCTTCAAAGGACACAACGGCCACTACCTTTGCCCATTAGTTTTCATTTTCTTCAAGGGTAAACTATATAAATGGTCACTAAACTTTTAAAATGCTTTTATTTTGGTCACCAAAATTGTAAAACTTTCATTGGAGTCACCCAACTTTTGTTTTGCTTGAAAGCAACCCCATTGTTTTGAGAAGAAAAAAATTCTTTCAATGTATTAAAAACAAAAATAAGAAGTAGATTTTACCTTATGACTAAGAAAAAAATAATTGACCCGGTTGACCCGACCCGTCAACCCAAACCTTTAAAAACCGGGTAATTCTTTTAAAAAATTACTCGACCCGATATTTTTTCCCTAGTAGTTGGGTTGGGTCTGGGCCAAAAATTTTGTGTAGTCGGGTAAAAATAAAAATATAATTTAAAACTAAAAAAATAAATATATTAAAAGTACCGGGTCGGGTACCCGGATACACAAAATTTTTGGCCCATACCCGACCCAACTACTCGGAAAAAACTAGGGTCGAGGCATTTTTTAAAAGAATTACTCAGTTTTTGAAGGTTCGGGTCGGCGGGCCGAATCAACTGGGTCAGGTGTTTTTTAACACCCATAATAATCATAATGTAAAATCTACTTTTTTACTTTTGCTTAATACATTGAAATTTTTTTTTCTTAAACAAATGGGGTTTCTTTAAAATAAAACAAAAGTTGGTGACTCCAATGAAAGTTTTAAAATTTCGGTGAACAAAATGAAAGCATTTTAAGTTCGGTGACCATTTATATAGTTTACCCTTGAAGAAAATGAAAACTAACGGACCACGTCAGCATTTTCTAACGGAAGGTAACGAGTGGGACCAAAATGAAAGCGAAGTAAAAGTTGCGGGACCAAAATGAAAGAGAAATAAAAGTTGAGGGACCAAAATAAAAGCGAAATAAAAGTTGAGTGACCCCAAATTTTTTTTAAAAGCTTGGTGACCAAAATAAACGCGCCCTAAAAGTTCAATGACCATTGGTGTAATTTACCCTAATTACTTTGACTCATTTTTTTTGAAGCACTTTAGCCCTCAGCGTTTCATTTTAGTCCAAAATGACCCATGCATAGATGAAAATTGTTAAGCAAAACTAATGATAAATGTAGTGGCGGATCTAGACTTCATATCGAGCGGGTTCAAGAAAGTCAAATTCAAGCGAACTAAATTTTTTGAAAATTAATGACTCTTCTTATTAGAAAAATGAGACTTTAAAATAATTTCAATTTTGAAATACTATTTTTAGGGTAATTATTCTATGCACAAGTGCTTGCGGAAATTTTGGTTACAAAAGCACCTTAGTTTTAGAGTTTAGGAACTCCGTTTACGGTTTAGGGTTTATGGGGTTTAAGTGTAGTAGTTTGAATTTAGAGATTATTGATAGAATTTTGGTTTTATAGGTTAAAACCTAAATCCCTAACCATATTATCCTAAAACCTAAACCCTCAACCCTAAATTTTAACCCTAAACACTAAATTCTAGACTCCTACACTAAAACCCTAAATTTAAGGCGTTTGTGGAAACAAAAAGCTTCCACCTCCTGTGTATGGGATAATAATTTTTTTTTAACCAAAATAATTTGAAATACTAAAGAATTTAACTAGGCGCCCACAACCATATTTTACTCCACTTTGATAGATATTATTTTTAATTTTTACTTGAATTCGACTACTTTAAGTTCTATGTGGTGGATTAAGTGGGTTCAAGTACATTAAACTAAATTTTCTCTCCTAAACTTTCATACTTTTTAACAAAGATTTTCTAGATTCAAGTGGGGTCAATTGACCCCTAAACATCAACTTAATCTGACCATGAATAAATGACTTGAAGTGACAAGACAAATATAATAAAGTAAAAGCAAATCTGAGTCATTTATAGAGTAAAAAAAAAAGGTAATTTACTAATGTTTGTCGTTCAATGGGATAAAACTTTATCATCCTAATTATGGTGTCTTCTGTTTATCTATTTAAGTGAAATTAATATCGTTGATTTGGGTAAACTTTAGAATGTCAGTAAAATTATTTTACCAAAATGTAACCCCTCGTCCCGGTCTGGCCGGATGACCGGTTTGAGTAGGCCACACGGGGAAAACCGAAGCGAAACCCGTTAAGGTTCCCCCTCGGTTAGCAACCCTAAAAAATTCTTTTTAAATTAATCTTCTCTAGAGGCACATTTAAATCCTATATGATCACCACAGCGGAATAACTTGAGAAAGATACGTTACTGGACCCAAACCGACAATTAAACAGTCTAATTTTAGTTCATTAGGCAGGCCGTTTCGAAACACCATTAAGGTGTATCGAAAAGCCTTGACCAGGTCAACTGCCCCAAGCCCATACGAGGAGGCCGTATCGGAACGGAGGTCAACCGTTCCGAAACACCCTCAACGGTCAACTTCTCGTGGTCAACGAGATATTGACCGTTTCGAAACCCTTAGACCCGTTTCGAAACGCTTTCATCTCGGCAATTTCTCAGATTTCCAGTAGCCAAAGTGTTCCGAAACTCGTATCGGAACGGGGGTTCACAGTGGCCAAACCGTATCGAAACGAGTTCCGATACGGGGTCCCTGAAGCCTTACCCGTTCCGAAACGGATCAGCCTGTTTCGAAACACGGGCTGTCTGCAACCTTCAAAAACCAGACGTAGGCATTTCTCAACAACTCTAAAGGCCCTAAACGACCCCAAGAAACACTTAGCATAAGCATACATGAACTAGAGGCATGGATCCTATGTTAAACATGCTCAAACACACAAGGTATATGATGAGACATCCACTCATGGCATTTACGCAAGGACAACATTACATAAAAGGGCATGCTTGAAGACATTAAAAGCCAAAAGGCACAATTCATCACAATAAGGATTACATGCTATTCAAGAGCAACTTAGACATTCATGAGGCATGCCATCACACAAGCATTTGACAAGACATAATAGGTTTACAATCCAAGTCAATTCATAAACTTCAAACACATATACGAGTCATACATTTGCTCATACAAAAACACACTCTTGCCACATTGCTAAACTACTACATAATTGCTAAACGTACTTGAGCAACAAAAACTTGGAAAGCCCCTTTCGCCTTGCTCCGAGCTAACACCACGCTAATGATATGCATTGTTGAAAATGAGAGCGTAAGCTAGAAGCTTAGTGAGGATGCTCTAAAATCGAAAACATCAACAATGCAGGGTTCAAGCATGCAATCTCTTAATCTCACATACAACATGCATAGGTAAATCAACAAGTAGACCTAGCTAGTCTTTCAAGAGTCATAATATGGCATCTCACATCATACTAAGCTCAAACATCATATATCAACATCATAACATCATAATTATGAGAACAAGTTCAATTGTCCACTATTAGATTACCTAGATGTGCGGATTTAATCTCAACAACCACATTACCTCGGTGGGATTACACTCATCACCGGACCTTGCATGGACGGGATTCCACTCATCACCACATGCCCTATGGATGGGATTCCACTCATCATCACGTAGAATATAAATAACTTTCCGGTGGAATGTTACATCACTGTACTCCTCCTTGATGACTCAACGCCCTCAAGGCCACATACGTTTTGACTCAATTTGTGTGCACACTAATCCTAATGATCGATCATTTACATCCGGTAAGTTAATTAGTGCCAATTTCATTTACCACATCACATATCCACCATTTATATCTCATAATCATCACATATGCATATCAAGGCACACATATACAAGGCAATCCACATTTCACAAGAGCAAGTATGCAATGGCATAAGTAGCATAATAGAATTCAAGGAGCTAAGTTACCAATTTAACTCTCACATAGGAATGGCCTACCAAGCACATTCCAACACATACACCACACACACTTGAACCAACTTTAAAACATATTTAAAGTCACTCACCACCCTTCCTTAGCAACCAAAGCAAGCCTCCTATATGTCCGGATTCGATCCCGTTGCTCCTCCAATGTCTCCTCTTGTTTCTAGCCAATCAAAACACATCCATTACTTCACAAATCAATGCTAAAACTCAGTCATCAACTCATCCCATAAGTACTAGCCAAACTTCAACAAATTCCAACCCAAATTATCACCCAAAAGTCCATTTTCGAGCTCCCTTAAAACCTAGCTGCAAACCATATTTTTCAAACACCCAAATGACACTCAAATGGTCCCAAAACACCTTCCTAACATCCCTAAACCATCAGCCCTTTAAATTAATCATAAAACTCACCAAAAACCAAGTTTTAGACACTCCAAACATGGCTACCAAGACCCATTTCGGGTTTTCACCCAAACTTACTCATTTCAACATATTATGTGTATTTTAAGGTGACTAAACCAAAACCCAACTCAATATTTCAAAACCAATTGAAAAACCCAACAAAAAGTCAAACTTTCATTAAACCCTAAATTTCTAAAAGTTGATAGTTTCAAATTCTACAACCATGTAAAGGTAGAGAATGAAGAGGAGAGTCCAAAAATATATTTACCTTTGAAAATGGCCTTAAGTTGAAGAAGCAATTTGATGAAATAGTAATTTAGGGGGTTTGGGGAGGGTTTAGGTTGGTTCCACGTTGAAGAGGAGAAAAGGGGAGGAAGACCACTTTTTTTTCCCTTTTTTTGTTCCTTTAATTTCAAAAACGTGGTCTAGTTTTAAACTATTTTGGGTTAAATCACCAAAATGGTCCCTCCTTATTATTTAAAACTCAATTAGCTCAAGCCAAGGTCAAATTGGTTAAGATTAATTTTACCGACTCAGACCCACTAACCTGATTTTAGTGCCAGTTATGTGGGAAATTGGGGCATTTGGTTGATCGGTGCTTCAAACGGTTCGATTAGAATTTTGCTGGGGTCTCTGCTAGTTTATACAAGTCGTCTAGTAATTCAGTGGATGGTTCGCCGGCAGCGAATCTCTGTTCTCTTGATGATGCAGCTTCTCCAGGGTGCAGTAGTGTCTCGTCTGGATCTCCTGAGTCACGTCGTTCTGGATCTGGCTATCCTCAGTGCTTACATGTCTCTACACCCAATTCATCGGGCAATGCTGGTGCGTGGTTTGCTGACACATGTGCTACTCACCATGTGACATCTGAGCCGTCCAATGTTCATTCGGGCACTGACTTTACTGGACCAGGTAAGCTTCTCGTTGCTGATGGTAAGGGGCTTTGCATTTCTAAAATTGGTAACTCTATTGTTTGATCTACTTCTCGTGATTTAAAGTTGTATAACTTGTTGCTGGTTCCTCAGATCACTAAGAATCTTATGTCTGTTTCAAAGTGTGCTAGAGATAATGGCATATTTTTTTAGTTTCATATTGGGTTCTGTGTGGTTCGTGATGAGAAGTCTGGTGATGAGCTGCTGCGGGGCACTGAAACTAACGAGTTATACTCCTTTGATACCTCTTTTCCTTCTGTTAATGCTGTTGAAATTTCCTTGCATTCGAATAAACATGATATGTACACTGTCTGGCATTGTAGATTAGGACATCCTAGTCATGCTTCCTTGCTTAAAGTGTTGAAAGATTGTAATGTGTCTGGCATTAATAAATCTGATAGTTCTGATATTTGTGCTGCTTGTCAACTTGGGAAAAGCCACAAATTGCCTTTCTTTGACTCTAGTACTGTTTATGATACACCATTTCAATTGATTTTTACTGATCTTTGGGGTCCTGCGCATATAAAATCAAGGGGTTTTGCGTATTATGTTGCCTTTGTTGATGCGTGTACTAGGCATACTTGGGTGTATCTGTTAAAAGATAAGTCGCAAGCTATTTCAGCTTTTAGGTTGTTTTCTAAATTTGTGCTTACTCAATTTGGTGCCGAGATTAAAGAGGTTCAGAGTGACTGGGGTGGGGAGTTTCGTAGTCTCTCACGGTTGTTAGCTGAGTCTGGTATTCGTCATCGTGTGACATGTCCTCACACGTCCGAACAAAATGGAGTGTTCTAACGTAAGCATAGACATGTTCTTGAGACTGCCTTGACTTTTCTTGGACAAGCTTCTATGCCTTTGAGATTTTGGTCATATGCTGTTGTATCTATTGTACATTTAATAAATAGACTCCCTACTCGTGTCCTGAATGGAATTAGTCCTTATGAAAAGTTGCATAACAGTAAGCCTGATTATGCTTTCTTACGAGTTTTTGGGTGCCGCTGTTATCATCACCTTCGACCTTTTCAGAGTCATAAGCTTGATTTTTGAAGTCAACCTTGTACCTTTCTAGGTTATAGTGTGCAGCACAAGGGTTATCAGTGCTTAACTCCTCAAGGGAAGGTTGTTCTCTCGAGACATGTTGTTTTTTATGAGTCTCTATTTCCCTTTCCTGAGTCACATTCTGCTTCTTGTGGTTCATCTTATGTTGTTTTTAAGTCCCCTGCCCTGTGTGTTCCTTATGTTACTGGTGAACATCAAGCTGGTGGTTCTGGTTCTTCATCTTCTGTGTCTGTGCCCACTTCTTTACCCACTTCTCCAGCAGGTGCTAGTCCTGCTGGTGCTATGCTCCTGTCTCCTCCAAGTTCTCCTGTTGATATTGTTGTACCCCAAGGTTCCCCTGCTGCTGTACTCGACCATGCATCTCCTCACGATGCTCCTGATATTGTTGCTCCATCTCCTCAACGTTCTTCTGGTGTTGATGAGTCTGTTGCACCAGTTCCTTCTGTTGAGCATCATTCTGTGTCCCCTGATGTTGTTTCCCATGTTGATAGTTTGCATGATTCCACCAATACTACTATTGGTCAGCCTGCTGTTGTTGAAGGCCCTCCTTCCACTGTTGTTCCCTCTGTTGACATTGGTTGTGATGTTTCTAATGCTCATCACATGGTCACTAGGAGCAAGAGAGGTATTTTTAAGCCTAAAACTTTTGTTGCTGCTTTGATTGAGGAATCAATACCTGCTACTATTGATCAGGCCTTGTAGTCTCCTGCCTGGAAAGAGGCAGTTTTAGCTGAGTACAAGGCTCTTGTTGCAAATGGGACTTGGACCCTTGAGTCTTTGCCTGAAGGTCAACATCCTGTTGGATGTAAGTGGATTTTTCGTGTCAAACACAATCCAGATGGATCCGTCTCTCGATATAAAGCTCGCTTGGTAGCTAAAGGATTTTCTCAAGTGCCGGGTCAGGATTTTGGTGATACCTTTAGTCTTGTGGTGAGGTTCTTCACTCTAAATATTCTGTTGTCCTTAGCTGTTTCGAACAAGTGGCCTCTTCGACAAGTGGACATCAACAACACCTTCTTAAATGGTGGCCTTGATGAAGAAGTGTTCATGGTGCAGCCACCAGGGTTTGAGCAGTTTGCAAGTGATGGCTCACCCCTTGTTTGCTCCTTGAAGAAGGCCTTGTACGGGTTGCGACAAGCTCCTCGCAACTGGTACACCAAATTACTTGACTTTCTTGTTACTCTCGGGTTCAAAGAATCGGCTGTAGATACGTCTTTATTTGTTCATAAGTTGGATGGTGTTTTCACGTATCTGTTAGTTTACGTTGATGACATCATCATCACATGATCTTCCGTGACGAGTATTGAGGATTTCATTACTCAGCTTCACTCTCAGTTTTCTCTTAAGGATTTAGGACAACTGTCTTTTTTCTTGGGCATTGCAGCATATTGTACTGACGATATGTTGGTTCTAAGTCAGAAGGAGTTTCTTCTTGAGCTGCTTGACAAAACCAAAATGAGGCAGGCCAAGCCTTCACCCACCCCGATAGTTTCTAATAGCAAATTGGTTCAGGATGCTGGCAGTCCCGTTACTGATCCTTATTTTTATCGAAGCACTGTAGGGGCTCTTCTTTACCTTTGTCACACCCGACCTGATATAGCATTCAGTGTTCATCGGGTTGCTCAATTTATGCATCGACCATGTGAAGATCACCTGGCTGCTGTCAAGCAAATCCCGCGTTATTTGGTTGTACCGTTGATTATTAGCTGGTCTTTACTCCTTCTAACTTGGGTATTGGTCATATCGTTGCTTTTGCGGATGCTGATTGGGGCAGCAACCTTGATGACCGTCGGTCAACTACTGGCTATTGCGTTTATATTGATAATTGCCTTGTAGCCTGGTGCTCTAAGAAGCAAAAGTCAGTGTCTCAGTCGACATCTGAGGCAGAATATTGAAGCATTGCTGATGTGGTGTCCGAAGTGACATGGATTCGTACAGTGTTGACAGATTTGTGTGTTTCTACTACAATGCCTGTTGTTTGGAGTGACAATACAAGTGCGGTTGCCATGTCTGCAAATCATGTATTTCACTCGCGTTCCAAGCATATGAAACTCGATGTTCACTTTGTTCGAGAGAAAGTTGCTTATCGTCAAGTTTAGATTAATTATGTTCATGTTGAACATCAAGCTGCAGATGGTCTCACCAAGCCTCTCTCCAAGTCTTATTTTCAGTCGTTTCGTCAGAAAATGTGTGTTCACAACTCTGGTCTTGTTGTGTAGATGTTCTCGAATCTCTGCTTTTGTGCTCTGAGGAGGGGGAGAAGCAGGGGGAATGTTGGTTGTTCAAGAAGTGTAGAAGTGGGCTATGTCGTTGGGCTGGTTGTTAAAGTTGTTTGACCCGTTAAGGGTATAACTGATTGGTTAATTCATAACTTATTTCAGTTATCTCTTTGGGCTATATTAAATAGTGGGTAACCCGACCCAGGACTGTTATCGAGTATTAGACCAACATTCCTTTATTAGACTCTTTCTCTTCTTTTCTTTTTGTAAATCGAGTTAGGGTTTCTTTTCCCTGTTTTGTTTTCTGTAATCCAACAAGCAGTGGCAACAACAAGGACACACTGTTTCGCCCTATCAAAGTTGACGACCAGACCATAGGTCTTGTCAATTTGGGCAACAATTATTTCTGTAAAAGACTCACGACTGAAGGAAAAACAAACTGCCTTAATGCAGCTGTTCCCTCTGGCGCAGCTAACGGTGGCGGAGAGAGATTTACGGTCTTAGATGAGAGGTCTTCTACTAACCATACCAAAAAATCCTCCACTTTAGATTCCAAGACCCTTTCTTGGAAGACTATGTTTTCATTAAAATTAGGTGTGAAATCCACAATGGAGTTCAACCTTCCACTCATCTTCGAGGGGAAGATTGAGTTATACGGCGAATTTCAACCCGGAATCGAGTGGGGGAAAACCACACTTGTAGGAGCTGTACACAAAGTTACTGTGCCTCCGATGACTGTATTATCAACATATGGTAAGTGTGATGTTCCCTTCACATTTCTGCAAAGGGACACTCTTTTTGATGGCATCGGAAGTTCAAGGCGGCACTTTCACCGCTTCTAATTACTACAACATCAACTTTGTGACCAAAGAAAAGAAGCTGGCGGAGTGAGTCAAAGTAATCTATACACACAAAACTCCGGTTATGGATGGCGAATATATAAATCACATGGTATCTTTATCTGTATAGAAATCAAAATATTAGTATTACTCATGAATATTTTCCATTTATTTCATTCAAATTTAGAAATTATTTTATATTCGTGTTTTTTTAATGGTTTGATTTTGAATTAGGTATTTTAATATTTTTTACAAAATAAGAAAAAACATATCCTTTAAAGAAAAATTGGGAATAAAACCTTCTATTTTAAATTGTTTAATCATATTTTAATATGTTCAAAGAAGTCACTGATCATTGTTAGGGGTGAGAAAAACTCGACTCGATTCGGAAAAACTCTAAATAAAGTTTGAATTATAAAATGAAACTCAAATAACTCAAAAATATTTTAAAAATTAGTGGATCGGTTTTCAAGCTCGAGTCAAGTCTCTCAACTTTTTCTGATATATGTATATTGCATACGAATATATACATATATATACATGTATTGTATATGATTTTAGAAAGTCACTTAAATTACAAACAATTATTACCATAATATTATAAATATTTACAATTAAATTTGAACAGAAACTTCAACGACTCAACTAGAATTTCATAAACTCAACTCGACTTGAAACTAAAATTCAAATAAAGTTTGATTTATAAAATAGAACTTGTCAACTCGACTTGAAAAAAAATTCAAATAAAGTTTGAGTTATAAAATAGGACTTGTCAACTCGACTAACTCATAATTTTTTACTCCACTCGATCGAATACTCATCCCTAACCACCACAGTATAGCTTTAAAATTTTTTTTCTCCAATTCAGTTTTAAGGAAAGTTTTAAATCATATTTTAATATGTTTAAAAATATTAAAATTAGATTATAAATAAATATTCAAATCGAATTGAAATTAACAAGTGGGCTTAAGCCCAAAAACTTATGCTCCAATTTGGGTGGTCAATCTATATTTAGAGATCCAATTCATAGTTTGGGGCCAATGCACAATAAATTCTCAATCGTAGAATTTTTAATTGAAATTTTAAAGGAAACACATAAATCTGGGTAGGGAGCTCCCACACATAACATGGGTTCGTCCCTGGGTATCCCCAAACCAAATTAGACCTGAAACTAATTTCATTAAGTGCTTTAACTTAATATTAGTTAATCCTCTATTTTTTATTACAATATAGTATCTGTTCATATATATTCTTAACCCTTTGACAATGCACACACCTTGCAGACAAGGTGATTTAAACTCGGGTCTACTCGAATGAACACCATCCGCTTTTTCACTGGGACCAGTTGTTGGGTTCAATTGTAATTATAGTTCTAAAATGTATTGATTGTGACTGCCTTTGTAACGACCCGAATTTTCGATTCAATGTTTGAGCATTGACCCGGGTTATGAACCTTCATGTTGGTTGCAGTGATAAGACCCTTTGGGACAAGTTTGGGCTTGTTTGGATGAAGATTGAGTTGTTTGGGCTTGGTAGATGATCTTTTTGGAAGTTGGGGAATACCTTGGGGATTATGTTGCAATTTAACCCCATTTTAAAATAAAGGGCTAATCACCCCTTTATGGCCCTTGTTTTTAGGTGGGAAAGGGGGACATGGTGAGGTCACCCATTTCTCTTAATCTTTTCCCTTCTTTTCTCCTCCTCCAAGCTTGAGTTTTGATACCAAAGCTCAAATCTTTATATACCAAGAGTTGATTTCGGGTTTTATGAGTGAAGGAGGAATTAATCACCATTCCAAGAGCTTCATGAAAGTGGTATACTCTTTCCAAGAAGAAGGTGGGGTTTGATGGTTCTTCTAAGCTTGGGTCAAGAGAGAAGGTCCAAAGATATTGCTCGGGAGTCTAAATACGAGATTTCTTGCTAGAGGTCATCACATCCCTGACTTCTTTAATTTTTGATGATCACAAGTCACTTGACTTGCTTGATTTTATAGTTTTGTTGGGTGTTTATGTGTTAAACATAATTTGAGGATTTAATTATAGTTTTGGTGTTAAAAGTAGGATTAAATGATCCTTGGATGCTCCAATATGACTTAGTAACTTTTGGTAATCATTAGGGCCTTCTAGGGGATGATTTGGGGCATGTTAGAGTGATTTTCGAGGGTTAAAAGTGATTCTGAGATTAAGGTTTCGAAATCATATGAACATGTTCCGATACCTTATGAATTTCTACATAAAAATAGATTCTGGAGCAAAGTTTTCGAAACCATTGGAGAGATTTTGAAACCTTTGGGCAAAGGTTTCCATACTTTTAGAAAGGTTTCCAAACCTCTGGGCAAAGGTTTTCATACCTTAGGAAGGACGATGTTAGGCATTGTTCTAAATGTTAAGAAATGTTTCGAATGGACATAGAAGCGATGCTTCATCAATTAATGGCTAATGACATGATTAAACCTTTGTATAAAATGTGTTTTTCACTAAAAGTGATTGTGTTGATTAATAAGTCGATGATAATTTGATAATGAGATTAATTCTGTACTTCTCCATAATATGTTAACAACAAGTAATGTAAAATAAATGATGCGTTGATGATTAACAACAATACGGGGATCCTTGGGATCGTGTTGCTTGCATTTCGGATAGACATTTGGTCGGTTGTATCTTATTGATTGATGGGATTCAGATACCCAGAAATAGAGTGTTGCAACACCATGGTTAGAGATGCCAGATGTACGTTCCCGACACTATGTGACATTGGGCCTCATCCAATGATACTCGAGGAGAGATGCCCAGTATGGGTGTACGTTCCCGAGGCTGTGTGACACTAGGCCTTACCAAGAGAGAGAGTGTACATTTCCGAGGCTTTGTGACACCGGGCCTCACTCAGAGTGTACGTTCCCGAGGTTGTGTGACATCGTGCCTCACTCCAGGTTTGTGGTGTGATTTTGTGTGCTTTTGCTTAGTTGATCTGGTGAGATCTCGAGTATTGTTGGGCCTTGTGTGCCATGTTTGATATGTTGCTGTTGAGAGCATGTGTTTAGGCGACTAGTGGTGGCGCCACATGTTTATTTATCTATCCTTTTTTTCCCGTGCTAGCTTGTATGCTTGTGTTATGATTAGCATGAAGTATATTAGAGTATATGTGTACCACTAAGCTTTGTACGCTTTGTAACGCCCCGAGTTTAGGGTCAAAAAGTTAGCCAGATTTGGTTGAAGGTTCGTTCGAGTTAGTTTTACCGGTTTAGACTAGTTTCAGGATTTATTTTTAAATAAAAGGTTTTTGAAGGATTTGAATTATGGAAAAGTAGTTTATATATATATATATATATATATATATATATATATATATACATATATATATGTTTTGTGGTGGAAACAATTTTGGAAAATTATTTTTGGAGAGTAGACATTTTAGTCTAGTGGCTAAAATGTAAAGTTTCAAAACTGTTTTGGTGACTAGTTTGTAAAAGAATCAAAACATTGAATCTTTAGGGAGCTATTTAGCCAAGTCTAATTTCAGATTTCCCCCTAAATATTTTGGTCTCTAAAATGTTTAAAAAAGGAATTTTAAATACAATAAACGATATTTTCAAAAGGGTTATCATCTTTAGGCTATTTGACGTTATATTTTTCTTTCAACATTTCTCTCAAGAGCTTTCATCCAAACAACCATTTTCTCTCAAGATTTCAAAGGTAAATCATTATTTACATTGATTTTCCATCATCAAACTTGTTTTCAATGATTCCTATCTAAAACCCAATCTTTTTCCTTTAGTTTCTCAAGGTTTTCAATGGAAAAATGGGGGAAATCCATCATTAGAGGTGAGCTACGTTTTTACTCCTCTAATGTAAGTTCTTTAATGAAATTCCCACGTTATCGATTCTTTTATAGTGTTTATGTAAATGTTTTATATTGGGTTTGGTGGAAATATGCTTAATCAAGCTAGTTAAATGTGGTTTTGT
The DNA here is from genome assembly GCA_958450335.1 of Hibiscus tridactylites. Taxonomy (NCBI): domain Eukaryota; kingdom Viridiplantae; phylum Streptophyta; class Magnoliopsida; order Malvales; family Malvaceae; genus Hibiscus; species Hibiscus tridactylites. The sequence goes on from OY288266.1 coordinate 31,504,566, forward strand.
GAGATTTTCGTATGGGTTTTGTGTTGATGGGTTTGTGGATTTTAATAAATGTTTTTTGATGTTAGATAATGTTGAAATGATGGTTTGATAATATAAAACTCGAAACTAGTTGAGTTGATAGTGTTTAACGTTGAAGTTCTTGAGTTTTTGGCTTGGTTTTATGAAGAATCAATGGCCGATGGTTTCTCACATTTGGGTTGATGTTTTTAGTTGTTAATAGATGTGGTTTTGATGACAATCTTGCTGGGTTTTAGTTGGAGTTTGTTTAGAGTTGGTTTATTGATGTTTTCGGTTGATTTCAGATATGAATTGATGGGTGATTGTTGCTAGGTGCTGGGTTTTTGAGTTGCAGCAAGTTTAGAGGCTTGAAATCACTCTAATGCTCTGTTTTGAATTGATTAGAAGTAGGGAAAATTGATTTGGTAACTTCAGATGCGATATCGGACAATCTGAAAGCTTAATTTGGGTGTTCGGCTAGCATTTGTGTAGTGCTGGTGAGTGGAATTGTTTTATTAAGCCTTAACATGGTTAAGGACAACATTTTGGGGGTTTAGATTGAGCTTGAAAAGTCAATATAAGCTTGAGAGAAAGTTTGGTCATTTTCGCCTTTATTTTCAGCTTTTTACCTTGTTTTGGGGGGTTAAGAACAAGATTTTGGGGGTTTATATTGAACTCTAATGATGAATTTTGCTGTTTTCATATATGTGTTGAGATGTTAAGATGATGAATCATGTAAATCCCATGTTTTGTTTTGTGTTACGAAGAGTTTTATGTTGTTGAGTACATGCTATGTATGGAAATGTGTATAAAAATGGGATTAGAAATCTTATGCTTGTGGCCTTGCAAAATAGTAGGTAAGTGTTGGCCTTGATGAGTATATTGACACTTGATGAGATTTGTTACCTAATATAATTGGTTGACCAATAGGATGAGAGTGCTCTATAATGGTAAATTCGCGCGTGGCCTTAGTGATGTTAGATTCCACTAAGGAGGAGTACGGTGATGGGTATTCCACCAGAAGCTTGTATTCCCTAGACGTTGTGAGTACGGTGATGGGCATTCCACCGGATGTTGTCAAGTTGTCTTGATTTCGGTGATGGGCATTGTTGAGTGCATAAAAGTTATATATTTTACCCCTCATTTACCCATATTTTTTCTGCACTCAAGCCTGATTTATTGCATTTAGGATAGATTTTTGTATACACATCACAATTAGATAAAATTGCACAGTTGCTGCTGAATTTGGTCACTTTTGCATGTATGTGCTGCTAAGGGTGGGCAAGACCGGGTACCCGGTCAATTTGTCTAGAATTGGTCCCGGTCCCGGTAACCACCAGTTCCTGAAAATTAGAACCAGTCCCGGTTAGACCGAGTCCAAGATTTCAAGAACCGGTCCCGGTACTAGTGGGAACCGGTACCAATACCGGGTACCCGGTCAATTAGTCTATTATTAATAAAATTTGAGCAGCAGGGGAAAAAATTCCAACCATCAATAATAATATTAAATAACAGAGTCAGAATATTGTCGGCTTAAAGGTTGAAATCTTAAAATGAGTCATACTCATAATATTCATACACAAAGAGAAATAAAGGAGCACCTTCATTTGCTTTTAACCTCTTCAACACCATTCGGTACCAGACCAGTACCGAGTACCTGGTACAAGTCCCGCTCCCATTGGGTACCCACCGGGTACCGGGTCCAAAAAAACAGGATCCAGTCCCGGTCCCGGTTGCAATCGGGACCTAAATTTTGGATCCAGTCCTGGTCCCACCGAAACCAATACCGGGTAAAAATCCACCGGGTCCAGGACCGGGACCGGGTAATCGGGTTTTTTACCCACCCCTATGTGCTGCGACAACATCCAGGGCAGCGAAGGAGCAGAGGCGAGTTACGAAGCTGGAGTTTAAGGACAAAGAACACCGCCTGTCATGACATCTGCCGTGGCAGCGATGACGACAGAGAGACACTGAGGTGGAAAAGCAAAGTGGGGCCCGATAGATAGAGAATTGTAAGCCGATCTGTCGTGGATCACTCCCATATTTTTCTGAGCCCTGAAGCAGAAGGAAAGCCAGGCCCAAAGTTCAAGGAAGAAAGTCAAAGCAAGAAAAGAGGATGAATTAAAGACATCTACTCAGAAGATTTAGTTTTTAATAGAGTTGCACTTTAATTTAAACTTGTATTCTTGCCATATTAGAAAACTTGGACCTAAGGCCTATATAAAGGCGTGTAATTCGACCCAGAGAGGGATATCTAGCTCCTAGTCGTCTTCCTTTAAAACCCTAGTCGTTTTCCCTTCTTCATCATGTTCTAAACTCCCCCTAGGGCTAAGGGTTGATCTTGTAAAGTAATTGTATTGTTCTTAAGATTTTTCTGTTCAAGTAATAAAAACTTCAAGTTTATTTACTCTGGTTTTCAACATCTCATAAGAGCATCGAGAGAGCATTGTGAGGTTATCTATTTGCTTAATACCGGGAGAGTTAGCATTCGAAATGAGTAAATACGTGTTTTCCAGTTTATGGTTAAACCATCTTGGCTTAGGGATAAGTACAAGGTTAAGTGGCTAAAGAAGAATTCACAAACATTGGTGTTCACCCTTTGATTCACACTGGAAGGTATCATCCAAGACGTGTTCATCAACAGAACTTGGGCCTAGGGATAGGACAAGTCATAACAGGGATTCTTGCCAAACTTGAAGTACGAAGTTGTTGATCGCTACTGCGACATCAACGGACCTCTGCCGCGACAGACATGACGACAAAACAACAGAATTTCCTCTAAACAGTGCAACACCTGCACTACTGAGCAAATCAATGCCGGCCTATCCTCTCAATCTGATTACCTTATATTTTACTTTAGTTTTTACTCAAGATTTCTCCCAACAAACATTTAAACTATTTCTTTTTCTTGTGCAACAATCTAAGGATAGAGTTATTTCCAGTCCCTGTGGAGAAGATATCCGATACTCTAGTATCACTTTACTACTTGCTTCGTGTATATTTGTACTATTTGCGATAGTCTTATTTACACACAACAAGTTTTTGGCGCCATTGCCGGGGACTGGCAACATACCTTTACCTTTTATTACTGCACCCTTTTTTATTTTTATTTCTTTTTAGTTGTGTTATTTACCCTTTGCCTTTCACAAGGTTCTCTTATTGCTTATGTGCAGATCGAGACATGGTAAGGAACCTGAGTACGAATTAGACCCAGAAATCGAACGCACATATCAACTCAGGAACTAAGCCTGACTCTTGATAGAAAGAAACAACTATCTTGAGGAAAGATTGGAAGCAATGGTGAACGAAAGATAAGGCAATAGGGAAGATGACAACACCACCACCACCAACAACAACAACAACAACAACCCCAGGGGTAATGTAGATCCTCCTAATGATTCCCGAAACGATCTGACGCCGCCTGCTGCCCCAGCAGCATGACAAACTTGTTGAGAGTACATGGGTAACGACCATGTTGAACTGGAAACTACGCTACCAGATGTGGAAGCTGAACACTTCGAACTGAAACCTATAATGTTCAGCATGATAAATTCCGCTGGCCAATTTGGTCATTCTGCTACTGAGGACGCACGTGAACATCTGAAAACTTTCTAGGAGATCTGTGGATCGTTCAGACAGCCATGAATAAGCCGAAAGTACTTAGGCTCCGGCTATTTCCTCATTCATTGAGGGATAAAGCAAAAACCTGGTGGAATAAGTTAACGCCAGGTTCAATAAGAACTTGTGCGGATCTCTGTCGTGAATTTCTTTCTCGTTTTAACCTTTCTCAATTATTTGAAAGATTGCGTAACGAGATTGCTACTTTTCAACATGAAGATGACGAACCAATGCATGAGGTGTGGGACAGATTTACGACTCTCTTACGAAACTGCCTAATGCATGGATTCCCTGTATGGAATCAGGTTGTCAAATTCTACAGTGCTGCCAATGCACACACTCGAATGAGGATAGATTCATCAGCAATTGGGTTATTACTGGACAAAGAACCAGGCGATGCAATGCTGGTGTTTAAAAAGTTAGCAAAGAACGATGAGCAGTTTCCTACAGCTCGAAGAAGAGGTAGACAAGGAGTATCTGTAAAGGAATACGAAGCTGACAACTCGGTCAAAACTCAGATTGCATACCTCACTAAGATAGTTGAAAACCTGCAGCGAAAGGATTCTAAAGCTGTATTTTTTGTCGAAAAGGTATGTGAAACCTGTAGCGGAAGCCATAGTACAGAAGAGTGTCCCTTACAGCTGGAAGAAGGGATGTATGTTAGAAACTATAACATGAATAAAACCTATGACTCCAACAATTACAATCCAAACTGGAGGAAGGACACCAAATTTTCTTGGAGTAACCCTAACAACGCACTGAACCCTCCAGTCTAGAATAACCAGAACCAAGGAGTTCCTAGGATTCTGTCACGACAGCAACCACATCAGCAGCCACAACATCAACCGGCAACAACAACGAGCATACTGGAACAGACCATGGCAACCTTCATGTCTCAAGCATGAGCATATATGGAAAACATGGATCACTTTGTTAAGAAAACTGAATCTTTCATGGATAAACAGAGATGAGAATGACAAACCATGAGGCTACCCTAAAATCCCTCGAGACACAAATGGGTCAGGTTTCGTAGTTCATCAACCCAAGGCAGAATGGAGGATTCCCTAGTGATACTGAGGTCACTAGAAAACCCACACATGAGAAATGCAAAGCTATTACAACGAGAAGTGGGAAACAACTACGAGGGTCGATAAAAAAAAGAAACACCAAGTAAGGAACCGACCCTACAGACACCTGGCGTGAACACTGCACCGGCAGAGGAGAAACAGTCTGCTGTCGTCACACCTGCCACGACAGCAGAAGGAATAGAGGAGTAGACAAAAGAAGCTGAAGATCTTGAGCCTCCTCAAATCCGACTTCCATGTGAAGGACACCTTGAAGATTACCGTCCTCCACCCCCTTTTCCACATCGGTTAAAGAAACAGAAACAGGAGTACCAGCTTAAGAAAATCTATGATGTTTTTAAGCAAGTACACATCAACATTCCGCTGTTAGAAGCCATTAAGCAAATGTCTGGTTATGTAAAGTTTCTTAAAGATGCAATGTCTAGGAGGTCCAGACTTGGGGAATTTGAAACAATGATGATAACAGAATGATGCATGGCAATCTTACATAAGCGACCACCCCCAAAGAAGAAGGATCCTGGAAGCTTCATCATACCATGCATAATTGGTGACAAGTTTGTGGGTAAGGCACTTTGTGATCTTGGTGCTATTATTAACCTAATGCCTAAATCTGTATTTCAAAAGCTAGGTATTGGACAAACAAGGCCCACGGCAGTCATGCTGCAACTAGCAGACCGCTCTTACGTACAACCGGAAGGAAAGATTGAAGATATCTTGGTAAGAGTGGATAAGTTTATTTTTCCTGCTGACTTTTTTTGTTTTAGATTGTGAAGCAGATGAAAATGCACCGATCATCCTGGGGCGACCCTTCCTAGCCACAGGCAGAACAGTGATCGACGTAGAGAAAGGAGAACTGACTATGAGAGTCAATGACCAACAAATAAAGCTCAATGTTCTCCAAGCAATAAAACAAGTTGATGCAGAGGAGGAATGCAAAGCAATATCAGAAGTCATCCTAGACCAACCCTGCATCATATCAAACTGTCACGATAGAAAATTTGGCCACAGCCACTGCATTCACCTTGAAGACTGTCACGACATCATTGACGACAATGACCCTTCAGACAATGAAACATTTGATACTGAAGGTCCTGAGGAGGTAAATTGGATAGGCACACGTCCAGGCAAGTTCTTCGAGCCTTTTATTATACCTCGAATGAACATGTGATCCAAAAGCCTTCCATTGAGCAGCCATCTGTTTTAGACCTCAAACCCCTGCTAGAGCAACTTAAATATGTTTTTGTTAGTCTTAATGATACGTTGCCCGTAATCATCTCTTCTAAGTTGATGCAGGAACAAGAACATCAGCTGATCAGAATGCTACAACAGCATAAGAAAGCTATTGGATAGACCATTGCCGAAATCCAAGGCATCGGTCCGGCGATTTGCATGCATAAGATCCTCCTAGAGGATGACCATAAGCCGACAATTGATGCCCAAAGACGATTGAACGAAGCTATGCAAGAGGTAGTGCGAAAAGAAATCATCAAGTGGCTTGATGTTGGAATAATATACGCCATCTCGGATAGCAACTGGGTGAGCCCGGTGCAATGCGTACCCAAAAAAGAAGGCATAATCGTGGTAACAAACAAGGACAACGAACTACTCCCAACTAGGACTGTGACCAGTTGGAGGATTTGTATGGATTGTCGGAAGCTTAATAAAGCTACCCGGAAAGACCACTTCCTCTTACCTTTTATTGATCAAATGTTAGATAGATTAGCGGGGAAGCCTTACTATTGTTTTCTTGATGGCTACCCAGGTTATAACCAAATCGCAATCTCACCGGAAGACCAAGAGAAAACAACATTCACATGCCCATACAGTACATACGCCTTTCGAAGAATGCCATTTGGACTGTGCAATGCACCAGCAACCTTTCAACGGTGCATGATGGCAATATTCTCCGACATGGTGGAGGATTTCCTAGAGATCTTCATGGATGACTTTTCTGTCTTTGGAGACAGTTTTGACGGTTGCCTAGGCAATTTACAAAAGGTGCTTGAAAGATGTGAAGAGGCAAACCTTGTTTTAAACTGGGAAAATGCCACTTTATGGTGGACGAGGGCATAGTGTTGAGACATAAGGTTAGCTGCCGCGACATAGAGGTAGACAAAGCTAAAATCGAAGTTATTGAAAAAACTGCCGCCACCCACCACAGTCAAGGGAATAAGAAGTTTCTTAGGGCGTGCAGGGTTTTATCGAAGATTCATTGCCAATTTCTCGAAAATTACTAAACCTCTGTGCCTCTTGTTGGAACAAAATCGTGCCTTTGACTTTAACACTGAATGTACTGAAGCATTCAGGATACTGAAGGAAAAGCTAGTAATAACCCCAATAGTGCAGCCACCAGACTGGAGCTTACCATTCGAGATAATGTGTGACGCTAGTGATTATGATGTCGGGGCAGCACTAGGGCAGAGGAAGGAGAAACTCTTCCAAGTGATCTACTATGCCAGAAAAACTCTAATGATGCCCAGATAAACTACACCACAATAGAGAATGAGTTACTAGCAGTGGTGTTTGCAATTGACAAGTTCCGTCCATATATACTTGGAACAAAAGTGGTGGTCCACACAGATCACTTAGCACTCAAATATTTGTTCACTAAGAAGGATGCTAAGCCAAGATTGATACGTTGAATTCTGCTGCTGCAAGAATTCGATATTGACATCAAGGACAAAAAAGGAACAAAAAACCAAGTAGCGGATCACTTGTCAAGACTGGAGATGGGAAGGAACAAAGAGAAAGACAAGACTCACATACTGGAAACCTTCCCAGATGAGCAGTTGTTCGTTGCCACCAGCACTAACGCGATAGCCATGGCAGCAGGTAAGCTTCCTGAAATCCCTTGGTATGCTGACATAGTAAATTACCTTGTTAGTGGTTTATTACCCTCTGAACGTAAATATCAAGCAAAGAAGAGGTTCCAAAATGATGTAAAACATTTTTATTGGGACGAACCTCTCATATTTAAGCACTATGCAGATCAGATCATTAGGAGATGCATACCAGAGGAAGAACGGGAAGAAGTGCTTCACCACTGCCATGCTTCCCCTTATGGAGGACACTTTGAAGGAAACAAAACTGCTGCCAAAGTTTTGCAATCTGGTTTCTATTGGCCTACACTGTTTAAAGATGCACAAGCCTTTTATAAGAGTTATGATGAGTGCCAAAGGACTGGAAACATATCTAGAAGGCATGAGATGCCCATGTAGAACATACTTAAAGTCGAAATTTTCGATGTTTGGGGAATCGACTTCATGAGACCTTTCCCAGCCTCCTGTGGGAATCTATACATCCTGTTGGCAGTTGATTACGTGTCCAAGTGGGTAGAAGCCATCGCCACTCAAAAGAACGACGCCAAAACCGTGCAAAGATTTCTCCACAAGCATATCTTCTCAAGGTTTGGCATCCCAAGGGCGATCATCAGTGATGAGGGTAGGCACTTTGACAACAAGGTAATTGCTAGTGCGCCGAAGAAATATGAAGTTAAACACAGAATCATGACAACATATCACCCTCAAACCAATGGACAGGCAAAAATCTCAAATAGAGAGGTGAAGAACATCCTCGAAAAGATGGTCAAATCATCTAGGAAGGATTGGTCTCTTCACCTAAATGATGCATTATAGGCCTATAGAACTACATTTAAAACTCCACTGGGAATGTCACCCTACCACCTCATCTACGGAAAGACTTGTCATCTACCTGTCGAGATAGAAAATAAGGCATATTAGGCTATCAAGATAATTAACATGGACTGGGACAAGGCAGGACAGAAAAGGCTACTGGACTTAAATGAAATTGAAGAAATTGGAGCCATGGCCTACGACAACGCAAAGATCTACAAGGAAAAAACAAAGAAGTGGCATGACGGAAAATTACTGCCACGACAGTTTAGCCCAGGGCAAAAAGTGCTGTTGTTCAACTCTAGGTTGAAGCTTTTCCCAGGAAAGCTTAAGTTTAGGTGGTCTGGCCCTTTCCAAGTAGTCCATGTCTTTCCCCATGGTGCCATTACAATTAGATCAATCAAGGACGAGCACCAGTTCAAAGTCAATGAACAAAGGCTGAAGCACTATCAGGGGACTGAAGACCCAAGAGTGCAGGAAGTAGTTACTTTAGGAGATGCTCCCCAAGGCATCCCTAATTTAACTTAGTTTTGTTTTATTTTATTTATTTTTATTGTTTTAGGAAATAAGAATTTAATATTGTGTTATTTTAGTTTTTAGGTAAATAAAGGAAGCAAAGCAAAGAGAAGGAATGAACTAGCCCACCACACTCACAACAGCCCAAGAAGCCCAAAAGAACAAGGCTGTCGTGACAGCCGGACTACAACTGTCACGGCAGACACGGAACATATAGCCTGTCACGAAGCTATCGCAATAGACACAGAAACGCGTAACAAATGCACAGTAGACACGGAAACACGTGACAGACGCGTTAGGAAACCGCATGACAATTGGCTCCGTTATTCGCGCCACCCGTTACAGTTCCAACGGGAAGAAAAACCCCATTCTATATAAACCCCTCTTCTCATTTCATTTTTCACCTCATTCTCATTCTCTCAACTTTGTTTCCCAGAATTTTAGCTCTCAGAAATTTTCTTTTATTTTCCACAGTTCCTTACAATGACTACTCGATCAACTAGAAGGAGTGCTGCCTCCACCTCTGCCGCGACAGTCTCTACACCCAGCCACAGCAGAATCCCCAGGCGGTTTGACACAGTAGACTCGGAGAAGAGATACTATAACTCTTTTTAGAAAAAAAGAGATGTGAGAGGAACGAGAGTTCACCTACACTACAAAAACAGAGGATCTAGGGCTCGAACCATTCATCTCCAAGAAAATCATAGCACTATGGTGCATATGTTTGTTGTCCAATCGAAGGAGATGAACGTCACATTAGTTCGTGAGTTCTATGCAGCCATCTCGTCTAAAGATGCCACGACAGTGATCATTAGGGGCAAGGAAATTTCTCTTGAGGTAGCCTACATAAACACTCTTTACGGCCTCTATGTGAGCAAAAAGGAAGATGCACATAGGATATTCGCCAATAGTCTGTCGTCAACAGACTATGATGGCATCATGGCAGAATTGACAGAAGCAGGCACCCAATGGAACAACGATCCCAAGCACAGATGGACGGTGCGAAGGACCCATCTCACACAAGCCGCCAAACTTTGGAATCATTTCGGGAAGAAACGCCTTATGCCAACATCGCACAACACAACGGTAGACCGGCAGAGACTTGCCCTCGTGCATTCAATCATCAATGAGCGGCAGATCAACGTTGGTAAATATATTCGTGACGACATTTTCGAGTGTACACTCAGACCAATGGGCCCCCTTTTTTCCCCTGCTTGATCACCACACTCTGCCAAGCCAACAATGTGTCGTTGATTGATGAAGATGTAAATATCCAAGGCAAGGGATGGACCCAGTAGAACATTTACAGTCTGATGGAGCTGAAGCCTGCCACCCCTGGCATATATGGACCCCACTGTCGCGACAAAACCAACATCAGAACCTGATTCCACTAAACCTGTCACGACAGAACCTGAGCAGAACACAGCCGCACAACCGGCAGACATCTCCAGCCAAATCATTCATATGCTGAAGAAGATGGAGGAACTTCACCACTGCCACAGTAAACTTCATCAAATTTGATTTAAATTATCCAAACGTGCAGTTTACCTCTTTCCCGGAAAATCTCCTGGCCACCCCTACACCTGCTGCTAGCCCTAAGACGCCCACACCAACGACCGCCTCTCCCTCACCCTCTGCCACGGCCGGCGAAGACAACAGACGATCTGCCACTCTCCGAGGAACCAAACGGAAGGAACCCCTGCCAGAAATCGATCCCAAGTACTTCGAAGGGTTCTCTTTATCCTCAGTCTGGCGGGATGATTATGACTCGGAGCTCTCTGTCGTCCGGGAAATATCCAAGGACTTCCGTCCAATGAAAAAGAAGAAGCTTTCTATTGATGTTGAGGGACCCTTCCGCGACAGAGAGAACGACAGTAGCAGCAGTAGTGACATCGAACTCGAGGTCCTAGACAAGGCCCCAAAGATATCACCTACCCGTGTCCAGCCACCTCGAGAGGCCAAAAAGAAGGTAGCCTCACCATCTCTCACTCTCAAGCCAGCCTCGGCCACTAAGGTAACTGCCCGCCGGCAGCTCTGCATCAGCAGCAGCAGCGACGACAGCTCATCAACTTAAGTGCTTTTCTTTGCTGTTTTTGCTGTTTATTTTATCTATTTGTGATGTTTTATTTTTTTCTTATTTGTCATTTGTATTTTGTTGTCATGCATTGAGGGCAATGCAACCCTTGAGTTTGGGGGTAGGCAGTCCTCGGTTATTTAAATGAACTTTCTAATTCGTGTCTCATCTTAGTTATTTTTGTGTAAAAAAAAATGGCTTAAGTCTTTGATCTAAACTTAGCTGACGCGACATTCTCTATCGTGACAGTGCCTTTAGGATGTTTTAGGAAATATTTAGAGCCTTGCTATAGTTCTGAACTTCAAAAACACCCTTGTGACTTATATGTCGTCTAGACTATTGTTAGTGAACGAGAGTAGAAAAGCTTAACCACTTGAGTTGCCCCTAGAGGTGCCTAACACTGGCTCTAGGAAAAGAATAAAAGAAAAGAAAAATTTAGACTAAGTTGCCCCTAGAAGTGTCTAACAACGGCTCTAGGAAGATAACTAGAGGTGCCCAAAATAGGCTCTAGTAAAAACAAAATAAGAAAAATTTTGAGTCTAAGTTAGAAAAAACTAAATGAGCCTAAGAATTGCCTCCAAGAAAAAAATGAAATTTGGCATAAAAATCAAGTGAGTAGCATAACTATTCTGGTAGCTAAAAGAGTCTAGGCACATATTTGTTCACAAAACCTGCACACACTTGCACAAGAATTATAGCATTGTTCTGGATAAATCCATAAACACCCGACAAGGTAATACTCTCGATAGTGAAGGTGTTGTAGGTAATGATAGTTCACAGAATTAAGCCAAGCCAAAAAGTTTTTACATGTTTCTTCACAAAACCTGCACACACTTGCACAAGAATTATAACATTGTTTCGTATAAATCCATAAACACCCGAGAAGGTGCTACTCTCGATAGTGAAGGTGTTGTAGGTAATGATAGTTCACAGAATTAAGTCAAGCCAAAAAGTTTTTATTCTTAGTTAGGTTGCATTTTCTTAAGGACAAGCATTAACTTGAGTTTGGGGGTGTGTTGAGTGCATAAAAGTTCTATATTTTACCCCTCATTTACCCATATTTTTGCTGCACTCAAGCCTGATTTATTGCATTTAGGATAGATTTTTGCATACACATCACAATTAGATAAAATTGCACAGTTGTTGCTGAATTTGATCATTTTTGCAGGTATATGCTGCGGCAGCATCCAGGGCAGCAAAGGAGCAGAGGCGAGTTGCGGAGCTGGAGTTTAAGGACAGAGAACACCGCCTGTCGTGACATCTGCCGTGGCAGCGATGACAACAGAGAGACACTGAGGTAGAAAAGCAAAGTGGGGCCCGATCGATAGAGAATTGTAAGTTGATCTGTCGTGGATCACTCCCATATTTTTATGAGCCCTGAAGTAGAAGGAAGGTCGGGCCCAAAGTTCAAGGAAGAAAGTCAAAGCAAGAAAAGAGGACGAATTAAAGACATATACTCAGAAGATTTAGTCTTTAATAGAGTTGCACTTTAATTTAAACTTGTAGTCTTGCCATATTAGAAAACTTGGACCCAAGGCCTATATAAAGGCATGTAATTCAACCTAGAGAGGGATATCTAGCTCCTAGCCGTCTTCCCCCAAAACCCTAGTCATTTTCCCTTCTCCATCATGTTCTAAACTCCCCCTAGGGCTAAGGGTTGATCTTGTAAAGTAGTTGTAAGGATTGTATTGTTCTTAGGATTTTTCTGTTCAAGTAATAAAAACTTCAAGTTTATTTACTCTGGTTTTCAACATCTCATAAGAGCATCGGGAGAGTATTGTGAGGTTATCTATTTGCTTAATATCGGGAGCGTTAAGCATTCGAAAGGAGTAAATACGTTTTTTCCAGTTTATGATTAAACCATCTTGGCTTACGGATAAGTACAAGGTTAAGTGGCTAAAGAAGAATTCACAAACATTGGTGTTCACCCTTTGATTCACGTCGGGAGGTATAATCCAAGATGTGTTCATCAACAGAACTTGGGCCTAGGGATAGGACAAGTCATAACATGGATTCTTGCCAAACTTGAAGTACGGAGTTGTTGATCGCTGCCGCGACATCAATGGACCTCTGCTGCGACAGGTGCTTCCGCGACAGGCACGACGACAGAACAACAGAAGTTCCTTTGAAAAGTGTAACACCTACACTACTGAGCAAATCAATACCGACCTATTCTCTCAATCTGATTACCTTATCTTTTACTTTAGTTTTTACTCAAGATTTCTCCCAACAAACATTTAAACTAATTCTTTTTCTTGTGCAACAATCTAAGGATAGAGTTATTTACAGTCCATGTAGAGACGATATCTGATACTCTAGTATCACTATACTACTTGCATCGTGTACACTTGCACTATTTGAGATAGTCTTATTTACACGCAACAGGCATTCCACCGAACGTTATCCGCATATCTGAGTAATAGTGCTAAAATGTCAATATACTCTTATGACTCAAATTGCTCTTATGCCTTTTTGTGTGATGATGTTGTTAAGCTTGAGATATATGATTACATGTGGTTATGGATGTTATGCCTTGATTTTTAGTACAAGTATGTGATAAAATGAGCCTATTATGTTGAAAGTTTATGTTTGAGAAATGATTTGTGAAATGGCTTTGTTTTCAAAAGCAAGCAAAATTGTTTAAAAACTGCATTGTTGTTGTTGATGTTTTGAGCACCACTCACTAAGAATTCTTGCTTGCGCTCTCTTTTCCAATAATGCAGATCCGTAGACCATTTGTGGTAGTAAGGAAGCAAGAAGGTGTCCAAGAGATTAAATTTCTCTCAAGTATGGTTTTGGTATCAAATAATAGTATGTTAGCAATGGGATAGGACCTTTATGTTTTGGGAGGTTCTGTTTTGAGACTCCCTGTGTTGAGACATGTTTATGATGCTTAACTAGTCTTGTTTATAACCTTTACATGATAGTTGATGGTTTGGTTTTAAGTTTGGCCTCTTATGTGGTTTTTTATTGTGTTGGGTGTTTAAAGTTCTCCATATATGCTTCAAGTTTTATAAATGTGATCTATTGCATTGCGGTTGGTTGTGCTAGGATCTTTTGCCTATAGAAGGGTTGTTTATAAAGTTACGATGTTGTATGAATCATGAATGAATGTTTAAAGTTGCTGCTTTGAGTCTGTTTCTGGTATGTGTTTCGAAACAGATGCTACCGTTTCGATACGGTATGCATATTTGGCTTAGATGTTCTAAAACACATAAAGGTCGTTCTGAGATCCCAAGGCATTTTTCAGGCCTGTATCAAAACACGGGGTCGTTTCGATACGCCTCTGTTGTATCTAAGGTAGGGGAATCGTTCAGACATGTTGGTTTCGAAACAGGTGAGCCCTGTTTCGGTACGTTTTGCTACTAGAATTGATAGTTCCCAAACAGGCTTGGTCTGTTTCGAAACAGGTGTCTGCTTTGTTAGTTATAGACAGTTCTGAAGTTTTGGTCCCTAATCGCTGTAAAGGCAAGTTGGACTTTAAAACGATGTACGATTGAGGCGAGGTTTTATCCGCTGATTGCATGAACATGTAGGATTAATTTGAAGCTTCTAGAAAAGATAAAAAGTTAATAAAATGTTTTTAAGGGTTGCTAATCGAAGGGAAATCTTAACGAGTTTTTCTTTAGTTTTCCTCGTGTAGCTCACTTGGTTCGGTCTTTCGACTAGACCGAGCTAGGGGGTTACATTTGTTGGTATCATAGCCAGGTTTGCGAACGTTGGGAAGGTAAGTGAGGTAAGTTTTGTGATGTTTTGGTTGTTTGTTGTAATGCATGGTGTTTGTGAGCATGTCCTTGGGTTTTGAATTATTTAGAGGATAGATAAAGGCACCTATTGCTATAATACTGTTAGTGAAAAGCGGTTTTGATTAAAAGACTTGAGCGTCTTGGAATCCTTGCTTTTTACTGACCCAAATCGTTTCTGTTGTTTATGTTTGTTGTTGCTAGATTGCATTTCGTGTAAGAATGAGACCGAGACGAGGGCCTACAGTTGGTAATATGGGGAATGAGAATGTTGGCACGCGAATGAAGAGAATTCGCCTCATCCTCCCCCTCCTCTCGAGGGTGGTGTTAAAGATGGTTTCGGAGGTGTTGGACCTCAGGTTTGCCAGGGGCAGGTTGGGACATATATGACTCCTCTAATTTAGGCTATAGTTGGGCTTTTTAGACAGCCTTAGCTGGTGTACGTGTTGCAGCAGCACCCCAGGGTGCGGAGACTGGATTGCCTTTAGAGCGACTTTGTAGTTTGGGCGGAGTTGAGTTTTGTGAGTTGTCTCCCGAGGGTTAAGAGGCATGGCTTGAGAGTATAGTCTATATTTTGGGACAGATGGAGTGTTCGAATACACGTAAGTTGGGTTGCATTATTTCCTTGCTTCAGGGAGATGCCTATGCTTGGTAGACTACCATCATATCTGGTATGCCAATAACTGGGGTTACTTGGGAATTCTTCAGAACTGCCTTCTATAAGAAGTACCTTGATCCTTGAAACCATGATGAGAAGAAGAGAGAGTTTATGGCCTTGGTTAAGGGCAACATGACAGTATCTGAGTACGAGGTACAATTTGTACGTCTGAGTTAATATGTTTCTAAGTTGGTTCACACTTAGAGGGAACGATGTGAACGTTTTCGATATGGCTTGGTTCAGGAGGTGAAGACCTTTATGTTGGCTTCAGACTATGTGGACTTTGATGTTTTGGTCACTAGGGCCAAGGATATCGAACAGAGCCTGGGATTGACTACTCGTGGTAGTGGGTCTAGTTTAGGAAAAAGGCCTGCCGAATTGGATAGAGACCGTGCCAAGAGGCACAAGGATAAGAGGTACCAACCTGACCATAGGCGTGGAGGTGGTAACACGGGACATGGCCATCAGGGTCAATGAGCTGTTGTTCGCACTCCTGAGTGTGCTAAATGTGGAAGACGTCATTTTGGTGAGTGTTGGGGTAATTATGGCTCATGTTGGAACTGTGGGTCTCGAACATATTTGAGACGTGATTGTTCACATCCGGCTAGAGATGGGTAGGCTTCGGTTCGAGCTGTTGAGCATCAGAGAGGCCGTGGGCGCGGTCATGGTAACTTTCAGCGTAGGGATGATGGTCAGAGAAATGTAGCTCATGTGGTTGTTGTACAACCCGAGGGTGGTGGACCGCCTAGAGTGTATGCGCATTGCGTGGGTAGGAATGATACAGATGTGATTGCAGGTAACTTCTCATTACATTCTTTGACTTTGCTTTCTTTGATTAATTTTGGCTCTACACATTTATACATTTTGCGTGAGCATGCGAAGTTGTTGGATATACCATGTGAGATATTAGATGTGGGAATGAATGATACAAGTTCTTTTGGTGAAACTGTTATGGTTAGGAAAGTATATAGAAGATGTCCTTTGATGGTTCATGGTCATATGTTTCCAGTAGATATGATGGAATTGTCGTTTTATGGTTTTGATGTGATTTTGGGTATGGATTCGCTTGTAGAACATAAGGCTAAGGCAGATTTTGAGACAAAGTGAGTTTTCTTGAGGCTTACGGGTGATTATGAGGTAATAGTAGTGGGTGAGAACATTAAGTTCTTGTCCAATGATGTTTCAGCCTTAGAGGCTCAAAGGTTGATGGATATTGGTTGTCAGGCATATTTAGCTTACATTATGAATCCGAACATGAATGAGGCACAACCGTAAGACATCAGAACTGTTTGTGATTTTCTGGAGGTATTTCTTGAAGAGTTGCCTGGTTTTCCGCCTGATAGAGAGGTTGAGTTTTTTATAGAGACTTATACTGATTCTGCTCCAATATACGTAGCTCCATATCGTATGACCCCTAAGGAATTGAAAGATTTGAAGACACAACTTCGGGAATTATTGGATCGAGGATTCATTCGTCCTAGTATCTCACCTTGGAGTGCATCAGTGTTGTTTGTGAAAAAGAAAGACGGTAACTTGAGAATATGTATAGATTATCGGCAGTTGAATACGTTGACACTGAAGAATAAGTATCCTTTGCCACGTATTGAAGATCTATTTGATCAGTTGAAAGGTGCTTCCGTGTTTTCCAAGATAGATTTGAGATCTGGTTACTACCAGTTGAAGGTAAAAGATAAGGATGTACCGAAGACAGCTTTCCGCACTCGCTATGGACATTATGAATTCTTGGTGATGCCCTTTGATTTGACTAATGCACCAACTGTTTTTACGGATATGATGAATAGAGTGTTTCATAAATATTTAGATCAGTTCGTAGTAGTGTTCATTGGTGATATTTTGATCTATTCATGTACCGAAGAGGACCATGATAAGCATTTGCGTTTGGTTTTACAAACCTTGTTAGATAATCAACTATATGCTAAGCTAAGCAAGTGTGAATTTTGGATTAGGGAAGTAGTATTCTTGGGGTATATAGTATCAACCGAGGGAATCAGAGTGGATCCTAAAAAGGTTGAGGCAGTTGTGAATTAGAAGAAACCAAAATTAGTAACAGAAATACGTAGTTTCTTGGGCTTGGCATGTTATTACCGACGTTTTGTAGATGGATTCTCTAAAGTTGCTGCTTCTTTGACAAAACTGTTACAAAAAGATGTTCGTTTCAAGTGGACAGAAGCGAGACAACAAGCTTTTGAGAAATTGAAAGAAGCTTTAACAAAAGCTCCCGTTTTGGTTCAACCTGTGACAGGGAAGGAGTATGTAATCTATAGTGATGCATCTTATGTTGGCTTAGGTTGTGTGGTAATGCAAGAAGGAAGAGTAGTAGCCTATGCATCTAGGCAGTTGAAGGTTCATGAGCGCAATTATCCCACACATGACATAGAGTTGGCCACAGTGGTGTTTGCTTTGAAGGTCTGTAGACATTACCTCTACAGTGAGAAATGTACAATTTATACGGATTATAAGAGTTTGAAATATTTGATGTCGCAAAAGCAGTTGAACCTTAGACAGCGTAGATGGGTAGAATTGCTTAAAGATTATGATCTTTCGATTGAGTACCATCTGGGTAAAGCCAATGTAGTGGTCGATGTTTTGAGTAGGAAAGTAGCAGTTGAGTTTCTCACATGATGGTGGTCTAGTGGCGGAATTGCAAATTAAACCTTCGTTGATTCAGTTGATTATAGAAAAGCAGTTGCAAGATGGAACGTTGGTACCACATGTGCAAGACATAGCGGAAGGTAAACCGTCAGATTTTTGTTATAGTGACGAGGGTGTTCTATGCTTCAAAGGTAAGATCGTTGTACTAAATGATGTTGACTTGAGGCGTACCATTCTGACCGAAGCTCATAGTAGTCCGTTTGCCATGCATTCGGAGAGTACAAAGATGTATCGCGATTTGAAGGATAAGTACTACTGGGTTGGCTTGAAGAAAGACGTTGCTAAATTTTTGAGCAAGTGTATGGTTTGCCAGCGCGTTAAGGTCGAACATCAGTTTCCTTCTAGATTGTTGCGACCGTTGATAATTCCCGAGTGGAAGTGGGAGAGTATTACTATGGATTTCATATTAGGTTTGCCTTTGACACCTTCTAAGACGAATTCTGTTTGGGTAATTGTTGATCGTTTTACGAAAAGTGCACATTTATTGGCTGTTAATACTACTTATACTTTAGATAAGTTGGCTGACTTTTACATCAGTGAGATTGTGAGATTGCATGGTGTACCTAAATCGATTGTGTTAGATAGAGATCTGAGGTTCACAGTTAGATTTTGGGAGAGTTTGCATAGTGCCTTGGGTACTTGGTTGAGTTTCAACACTTCTTATCACCCTCAGATCGATGGTCAGTCAGAAAGAGTCATACAAGTTTTAGAAGACATGTTAAGATGTTGCATTATTGATTATCAGGGTTCATGGGAGAAGCATCTACCGCTGGTAGAGTTTGCCTATAACAATAGCTACCAAGCAAGTATCTAGATGGCACCTTATGAAGCTTTGGATGGTAGGAAATGTAGAACACCTATTTGTTGGGCCGAAGCAGGACAAAAATTATTATCGTTGTCGTGTATGCTTAATGGTACTACCGAGAAAGTGAAGTTGATATGTGACCGTTTGAAGGCAGCTACGGATTGGCAAAAGTTGTGTGCAGATTTGAAACGTAGAGAAATAGAGTATGTCGTGGGCGACAAAGTGTTTTTGAAAGTTTCGCCTTGGAAAAAGATGATGAGACTTGGGAGGAAAGGTAAGTTGAGCCCGAGATTCATTTGTCCTTGTGAGATAATCGAACGAGTTGGTCCTGTTACGTATAGATTGAGATTGTCATCCGAATTAGAGAAGATTCATGATGTATTCTATGTTTTGATACTTCGGAGGTATAGATCGGATCCGTCACATGTTATGCATGTCGAAGAGATTGAATTGAATCCCGATTTGACTTAAGATGAAGAACCAGTCGAGATCTTGACTTCAGACAACAAAATGTTGTGTGGTAGAACCATTGAGTTGGTCAAGGTTAAGTGGCGACAACGAGGTGTGGAGGAAGCCACTTGGGAGCGAAAGGATGACATGAGGAAACAGTATCCGCATCTATTTCCGCCATGTAAATTTCGAGGATGAAATTTCTTAAGTGGATGAGAGTTGTAATACCCCGAGTTTAGGGTCTAGAAGTTAGCCGGATTTGATTGGATGTTCGTTCGAGTTAGTTTTACCAGTTTAGACTAGCTTAAGGATTTGTTTTTAAATAAAAGGTTTTTGAAGGATTTGAATTATGGAAAAGTAGTTTTAAATCATTATATATATATATATATATATATATATGTTTTGTGGTGGAAACAATTTTGGAAAATTGTTTTTGGAGAGTAGACATTTTAGTCTAGTGGCTAAAATGCAATGTTTCAAAACTGTTTTGGTGACTATTTTGTAAAAGAATCAAATCGTTGAATCTTTAAGGAGCTATTTAGCCAAGTCTAATTTTAGATTTCCCCTAAATATTTTGGTCTCTAAAATGTTTAAAAAAGAAATTTTAAATACAATAAAAGATATTTTCAAAAGGGTTATCATCTTTAGGCTATTTGCCGTTATATTTTTCTCTCCACATTTCTCTCAAGAGCTTTCATCCAAACATCATTTTCTCTCAAGATTTCAAAGGTAAATATTTATTTACATTGATTTTCCATCATCAAACTTGTTTCCAATGATTCCTCTCTAAAACCCAATCTTTTTCCTTTAGTTTCTCAAGGTTTTTCATTGGAAAAAAAGGGGGAAATCCATCATTAGAGGTGAGCTACGTTTTTCCTCTTCTAATGTAAATTCTTTATTGAAATTCTCACGTTATTGATTCTTTTATAGTGTTTATGTAAATGTTTTATATTGGGTTGGTGGAAATATGCTTAATCAAGCTATTTAAATGTGGTTTTGTGAGATTTCCGTATGGGTTTTGTTTTGCTGGGTTTGTGGATGTTAATAAATGTGTTTTTGATGTTAGATAATGTTGAAGTTATGGTTTGATAATATAAAATCCGAAACTAGTTGAGTTGATAGTGTTTAAGGTTGGGATTCTTGAGTTTTAGGCTTGATTTTGTGAAGAATCAGTGGCTGATGGTTTCTTGCCTTTGGGTTGATATTTTTAGTTGTTAATAATAGATATGGTTTTGATGATAATCTTGCTAGGTTTTAGCTGAAGTTTGTTTAGAGTTGGTTTATTGATGTTTTCGATTGATTTCAGATATGAATTGATGGGCGATTGTTGCTAGATTACTGAGTTTTGAGTTGCAGCAAGTTTAAAGGGTTGAAATCACTCTAATTCTCTGTTTTGAATTGATAAGAAGCAGAGGAAACTGATTTGGGAACTTCGGACACGATATTGGACAATCCGAAAGCTTAATTTGGGTGTTCGGCTAGCATTTGGGTAGTGCTGGTGAGTGGAACTGTTTTATAAAGCCTTAACGTGGTTAAGGACAATATTTTGGGGGTTTAGATTGAGCTTTTCTAAGCTCGAGTGTAAGTTTGGTTGTTTTCGACTTTTTACCTTGATTTTTTTGAGCCTAGGCATGTCTTGTTGCAAATGATGAATTTTGTTGTTTTAATATGTGTTGAGATGTTAAGATGATGAATCATGTAAATCCCATGTTTTGTTTTGTGTTATGAAGAGTTTTATGTTGTTGAGTACATGCTATGCATGGAAATGTGTATGAAAATAGGATGAGAAATCTTATGCTTGTGGCCTTGCAAAACAGTAGGTAAGTGTTGGCGTTGATGAGTATGTTTATGATGCCTATCTAGTCTTGTTTATGACCTTTACATGATAGTTGATGGTTTGGCTTTAAGTTTGGCCTTTTATGTGGTTGTTTTATTGTGTTGGATGTTTAAAGTTCTCCATATATGCTTCAAGTTTTATAAATGTGATCTATTGCATTGTGGTTGGTTGTGCTAGGATCTTTTTCCCATAGAAGGGTTGTTTATAAAGTTACCATGTTGTATGAATCATGAATGAGTGTTTAAAGTTGCTGCTTTGAGTCTGTTTCTGGTATGTATTTCGAAACAACTGCTATCGTTTCGATACGGTATGCATATTTGGCCTAGATGTTCTGAAACACATAAGGGTCGTTTTGAGACCTCAAGGCCATTTTCAGGCCTGTATCAAAAGACGAGGTCGTTTCGATACGCCTCTGTTGTATCTGAGGCAGGGGAATCGTTCCAGACATGTTGGTTTCGAAACAGGTGAGCCCTTTTTCTGTACGTTTTGCTACTGGAATTGGTAGTTCCGAAACATGCTTGGTCTGTTCCGAAACAGGTGTCTGTTTTGTTAGTTATAGGCAATTGTGAAGTTTTGTTTCTTTGCGCTTTGGTCCCTAATCGCTTTAAGTGCCAGTTGAACTTCAAATCGATGTCCGATTGAGGCGAGGTTTTAACCGCTGCTTGCATGAACATGTAGGATTAATTTGAAGCCTCTAGAAAAGATAAAAAGTTAATAATATGTTGTTAAGGGTTGCTAATTGAAGGGAAATCTTAACGGGTTTTTCTTCAGTTTTCCCCGTGTAGCTCACTTGGTTCGGTCTTGCGACTAGACCGGGTTAATGGGGTTACACTCACCCAGAGAGAGAGTGTGTGTGTATGTTCTCGAGGTTGTGTGACACCGAGCCTCACTCCAGGTTTGTGGTATGATTTAAAGTGGAGCTCCTTTGTAACGATTTAAATTGTTTATCTATGTTTTCAACTGTTGACTTTTAATGCTTTTGAGAAATAACTTGTTTGAGTTAAACTCATTTTGAGAATTTTAATGGTTTGAGTTTGAGCTTGAGGCCCAAATTGTGGGTGTTACAACCTTTATAATAAAACTTGTAACTACTTCAAAAATAAAAATATAATGATAACTCAACAAGCTAATGTTATTTGCATGACCATCTCTAAATATTAACGTGTATTAATTTAATTTGTACAATTAACAAACTATAAAATATGTTAACACTAATGTAATACAATTAACAAATAACGTAATATATTAATACTTTTTTGAACAAAGTAATATATTAATACTAATACTTTTAATTTAATTTTAAATGATTCAAACATGAGTTGCTTATATTTTCTTCATCTGCTCTCTTTTCTTCCGCTCTTCCAAAAGAGCTCGTAAGTAGAAACACAAAGCAGAAAACACACACCATACACATAAATCAGCACAAACACGAAACAGACAACAAAGAATGCCCCGTCAATATATGCATTGGAAGATATGGACAATAATCGCACACAGTCCGGTCTCCGATATTGTCTCTGTTCAAACTATATTCTCCAACAATTTCCGCCATCGCCACCAAGAAGGTGGAAGATCAATCCAAGGTTCTTGCACATTGTTCAAGATTATCTTTGTAAACACTACAGGATCATTGCCTCTACCGTGAGGTTTGCCGACATGCAGCGAACAAGTGTTGGTTCATTCCCTTGCAGTTAGCATAAATACATCCAGACTGGACATGCATGATACGGACCGTTTTTTCGGAACAATCTGCATGGATGAACTTGAACAATGTGCATGACTCTTTCACCTTGTGTTCAGAAGTGGCCGCGACCCAGACGAACATAGCTTTAAGTAATCAGTATCGTCGTGGGGGTGCTTTATTAAAATATGATGGGATGATTTCTTGGGGGTATTTCACTCTTACCACAACCAGCTTGTTCGACTATTTATTTTATTCATTTTAACGTCTTATGTTTTCTATATTATTTTTTTATCTATTGTAAATGATATTACTTCAACTCTTGTCATGGAGGAGGATAAAAATTTGTTTTTTTATATAACAAGGATTTGGTTGTAAATACATAAATTTTTAAGGTACGTGAATTTACTCACAAATTGACAAGCATTCGAACTTAAATAATTTTCATTCCCTAAATTTTTTTATGTGTTTTGAGCACTCAACTAACCATTTTGGTAACTGAGTACCATACGGCTATATGCGTATAGGTATGGATTTTTGCTACCTAACAAGATTTGAACTCAAATTTAAAAGGAAAAAAAAAAAGCAAAGGCTTAACCACTAGACTAACGTGAGATTGAATAATATTTTAACAACAATAATATATATCTCAAATTGTAATTGAGATTAATTTGGTTTATTTTTGTTCAATTTAGTTTAATATTTAATATAGTTTTGCTTTTGGTTAGTTTAGACTCTAAAATTTTATTTAATCCAAAATTAACCTCTATTTGTTTTTAATTTTTATAATATAGTCCGATTATTTAATATAGTTTTATTTTTATTCAGTTTAGTCCATAAGGTTTCTAGTTAATCTGAAATTGACTATTTTCTTCTAATTTTTATTATATAGTCCGGTAATTTTAATATGCTTTTATTTTTGTTCTGTTTATCCCAATTAGTGAATTTGATAAAAAAAAAACTTAAAATGAAGGGGAATTGAAGAAGAAGGAAATCAAAGACTAAATCGCAAAACAATAGAATTTGGTATTTGGAATGGAAGGCAATCGGTTGAAGCTAGAAAAAAAAGAAGAATGATTCTTTCCACCATCGGTCTTTCAATGAAGAAGCTCAGCCAGCCAAAGATTGCAATAGATTTTTTTTAAAAGAAAAAAACTACACCTTTACTGGATTTTTTTAGTGTAAATTACACCTATGGCACTTAACTTTTAGAGCACTTTGAATATAGTCACTAAATTATCGAATTTTTTAGATTTTTCATTTTGACTTCAGATTATCGAAACTTTATAATTTGGTCTTGATTTTTTTAGATTTCACAAATCAACCATCACGCTTTTGGATTTTTCAGAAACATATCATTAAACTTCAAAAACATACAATTTAGTACTAAAATTCCAAAATTTCTCAATTAAATCCCTAAATTCCAAGATTGAACCTGGGAAGTGGGACTTAAGGGAAAGATATCCAACACCTAACCACTAAACTAAGTAAAAAAAAAATTGTATAATTTGATAAAAAAATAGTATTCAAATTAAATTTTGGAAGATAAATTAATTTCATTTATCTCAAAAAAAATACAATGAATAGTGCATTTAAGTCGTTTCAAAGTTCAAATCACGGAAACTGAGAATAACAAAGGGACGCATAACTGAAACAGAGTATTGCAGGGTCAGCTCTACAAGTTCCCTCAACCGGCCCCCGCCTTCTCCAGTGCTGCAACAAATATGTGGAGTCAGTGGAAACCATTACGGAATAAGTCCAGATCAAAAAATTGCAGAGAAATTCATAGGAAATTGAGGGCAGGGCAGGGAAACAAGAGAGATTACAGTTGTAGTTCAGAAGCTTCTCAATGAGATCAACATGAGTCATAAGCATTAAATTAATTCATTAAATTTCGGATCTTCTCATATCTTCCTGAGATGGGTATAGAATGCTTTATATATTTATTTGTCATGTTTCAAGAGTCAGGTTGGTTTGGTTCTAAAGAATGAAGTCTATTTTTATTTTCATTTTCTTAAAAAATAAAAAAAATGATGAAAAAAATGTGTCTGGTTGTAAAGTTAGAAAATAAATTTTAGAAAATAAAAATAAAATTAAGCGAAAATTTGAAAAATATAAAAAAAATTGTTTACATTGGAAAATATTTTGGGAAAGTGAAAAATATAAAAACAAGTTTTTTTTAACTTCAACTTTATTTTGAATCCTTCCAATGCCATTTTTTAAAAATTTGATTATTATTATTATTATTATTATTATTATTATTATATTTTCTAAGTATATTTTATTTTAATTATTTAATAATCATTTTTTTTCATTTCTATTTTGAAAAGCTAGATATTAAATACATTTTCACTATTTTTATTTTTGAAAACAAGTTTCATCTATTTAACCAAGCATGTTTTCTAATTTTTTAAAAAAAATGAAAATAAAAACTATTTTCTTAAAATGAAAATAGAAAATATTAGGTTTAAGGTTTAGGGTTAGAGTTAATTTCATCCATATTAAAGATGTTCATCATGTTAAATAGAAATCACATGCCCCTTTTTAGTGCCCTATTTATGCCCCCACCTTAAAATATTAGGTTTATGATTAAAGGTTAGAGTTAATATATTAGGATTGAAGAAATTGAGAGTAAAATGTATTTTTAAGGTGTAGGGGTTAGAGTTTAGGATAGGAATATTAGGTTTAAGGTTATGACATAAAATAAGACAGGTTTGAACTTCTCAATTGCATGCAAGCAATAGGGGTGGGCATAATTATCCGACCTGGTTGACCCGATCCAATTACTCGATGACCCGAAGTAAATTAGGCGGGTAATCTTATAAAAAAATTACTCGACCGGGACGGGTACCCGACCCGATAATTTTTCCAGGACATGGGCCGGAAGTTTTCCCTTACCGGGTACCCGACCCGATAAATTTTAATATATATTTTTTATATTTTAAAATATATTTTTATTTTAAATTTATTAATATTTTTACTCTAAAACTAAGTTTAAATCCCTAAATTCTTTCTATGTTTGTATTATATACTTTTAAGTTTTATGTTTAATTTTTTTAAAAAAAATATTTTTGTGTTTTACATGTGATTTTTTTTTTAATTTTAGTATTAAAAAATGAACCAGGTACCTGAGTTTTACGGGTACTCTCTTGGATATTCGAATGTGATGGGCCGAAATACGAGTCGAGTAGTGAGATACCCAGATAAATCGAATACTCGGATTTTTAAGTACCCGAAATTCGAGTATCCAACAATTCCCACCCCTAGCAAGCAACGTGTTTATGGCTTCCACAATAGAATTTTGTTGAAGCGCGCTCGAATTATCTGATTCAATCACCACCTTCCGAAATCCCATATTCCAAATATGTTTTAATGCGTCATGAATTCCCCAAATTTCGGCTGTAAGAACTGAACACCGTCTCAAACTTGTAGAAAAACCGAAGCACCAATTACCGCCTTCATCTCTTGTAACTCCACCAACAATTACCGCCTTCTAAACCCTAAGGCCTAAAGATACCGTAACCTACAAAAAAGAACGGTAACTCAAAAACCAAAGGCAAATTAAAAGAAAGAAAAAAAATGAAAATAGACGACCTAGAAACTAAGAGAACAAACAAAGATAAGTTTTTATTTTGGTTTTTTCTTGTAAGAAGAATAAAAAAAATGAAATGTCATGTTTGGTAAATTACCGTTTGAGTTAAAATTAGAAGTTTAAAATACTTTTAGATGTTTTAATAATCCGTTAACTTAGTGTTAAGTTATCAAATAATTATAACAACGGATTGAGGTGAAACATTTCAAATCGAGAAACTTCTTTTGATGAGCTTTTTATGTTAGAAGATTGAATATAAGAGTTATAAAGATTTTTTTGTTCTTGACAATTACAAAAAAAATATATTCTTAAATAATCTAAATTTGAATAACTAATAAAATTGAAAAAAAAATATATAAATAAAAAATTATGGCCATGTTTGGTAAATAGCGGTTTGGGAAAAACTTAGAGGTTTGAGGTATAATTAGAGGTTTGACTAGTCAAATCCGCTAATATTGATGTTTGGTAAATAGCGGATTGAAAGAGCAGATTGAGGTGAAAAACTAATTTTGAAAAAGCTCCTAATATGAGCTTTATGAGATTAGAGGTTTGATATTAGAGTTGTAATAACTCTTTTACCCTTAACAATTACCAAAAATCTCAAAATAACTTAAATTAAATAATAACATTTTCTAATATAAATAATAACATATTAAATATTCGACTTATTTGTTGTTACTACTAATTTATATGGTGATATTTGTAAGTTAATTCTATTTTTTATTATCACATATTTATATGTGCATATAATTTTTTTAATAATTATATAAATAATAAATTAATATATAAACCTTTCAAATATGTTTAAGAAATTTATATTAAAATTAATTTTTACAAATCTAATTAATATTTATTAGGTACAAAATATTCATAACTGATAAATTATTCAAACAAGTATTGAATATAATCATGTCCTTATATATCATTTTACTTGTTTAAATAATCAAACAGCTATCAGCTATCAGCTAATTTTACCAAACACTTTTATACAATCAGTTAATACAATTCGCTAGTCAAATCAGCTAATGTAATCAACTATCAGTTAATTTTACCAAACACTTTTATACAATCAGCTAATACAATTCGCTGGTCAAATCAGCTAATGTAATCAGCTATCAGCTAATGTAATCCGCTATTAGCTATCAGCTATCCGTTAATTGCCAAACTTGGCCTATATATAAATCAATATATACAATCAAATTTAATAATTAATAAAATTAGATTAAAAATAATTTTATAAAAAAATTAATATACACGTCTAAATTTAATAATTAATAGCATTATATTACAAAGATAATTTTATAAATAAAAAATTAATATGCATTTTTTAAATTTTCTTCTAATGTATATAGATACCAAATATTCAAACGAATATTGAATAAAATCATGTCTTTATATGGACTACAACAAAACAGATCTTTAGCAGCGTTTTTAAGCCCACAAAAAATTCTCATGACGCTAAGGAAAGCGCCGCTGAAACCAGCGCCGCAACAGTTTGCGACGTTTGTGTGCAAAAAATACTGCAACATGTCAAGATCTCTAGCGGCGTTTGATCATCAAAACGCCACTAAAAACGTCGCAAAAAACTGCGAAAAACTGTTCTATAAATACAAACGCCGCGAAAAACTGTTTTATAATGGCGTTTGTATTTCAAAACGTCACGAATAACTGTTCTTTAGTAGCGTTTTTAAATAAAAATGCCGCAAAAAGTTATTCTTTAGTGGCATTTGTAAACACAAACGCTACGAATAACACCATGTTTCTAAAAAAAACTCAAATATAATAATACAAAGTTAACATGAAATAAAATTGGAATGGAAGAACCCAATCAAATCATACATGGTGAATCTTATACATAAATCAGAAAGAAGTAAAGATTTTATTGCAGATCTAGGTTCTTGTCAAGAGTCTTGGTAAACTGGTTCAATGTTGGTAGAACCTTCAAACGCTGCTTAAAAATTCTCTTCTTCCTTTGATTGCAAACAAGTCATCCAACCATGAATGCCCTCTTTCTCCAATTTCTTTTCTATATGAAAAAAACCATGTACAAGCAAAACATTAGCCGAGAAAACCTTGTAAACTGATTTCATGTACAAGTCAAGATTTACTAGGTTGGAATTTAAATATATGTTGCTCATACTCTTCATTTTTTTTTTGAAGTACCTATGTCTAATACACGTGCAAGACATATTTTAGACATGGGTATGGATATAAGACCTTCTAAAGATGCCCAGAATATATGGAAAAAAAATTAATATACTCGTATCAGATACATAATCATATCTAATACATGTCAAGAAGTCTTTAGAATCTACGGTAGAAACCAACCGAGCATAGAGCTACAATTAATTCTAGACATTAGAAAAATAAAAAATAAAATTAAACGGAAAAAAGAAGAAAATTTACTTATGTCAGGAGGACAATCGTTTAATAGAGCAGGAGATTCAGATAGATTATTGAGAAGTTTGAGGTTATGTTCAAGATGATTCCTAAACGTCGATTTTCGGATTTCCAATTCATTTTCAAGATCAGAGTTTTCATGATTTCTGGGAGTATCGTCGGGATGGTGGTAGTGGTGATAGCAACATTCCAAGGCGGTGCATGCGACGTCAGCGACAAAAGGACAGTCTTGGCAGCCTCCACCGCTTCATGGCCGCCCATTGTCGAACGAAAGACAAGAAATTTTCTTTAGGGTTCTTGAGATTTTAGGGGAAAAGGATGGGTTGGGAGAATGTTTAGTTTTGTAAGACTGTAAAACCGTCGTGACGAGAGAGCGCATCGGTAAAAGAGATTTAGGGGATCAGGGTGAGGTGAGGTAGTGTCTGGGAGTGAGTTATAATTCAAATTAAAGTTTCACGGCATTTGTTTTAATAAATGCCACCAAAAAATACCTCTTGCGACATTTGTATGTAAAACGCTACTAAAGAACATGTTTTTGTGGCGTTTATGCCAAAAATGCCACAAAACGTGTCATTTTAAGGCTTTTGTAAAATAAACGCTGTAATATGTATAATTTTAGCGATGTTTACATAAAAAAACGCCGCGAAAAGCACCGCTATATATCAAACTTGGTGTAGTGATGTCATTTTGTTTGTTTAATAAGCAAATAACTATAAATTATCAACTAATTTTACCAACCACTTTTATACAATCAACAAGTCAAATCAGATATATGCTATTAGGGGTGTTCAAAAATATCCGATCCGACCGATCCGATCCGATTATCCGTTGATCCGATCCGAAAATTCGGATATCCGATCCGATTTTTATTTTCGGATCGGATATCCGATCCGATTATAGATTTTCCGGATCGGATACGGATCGCAATATTACAAGTTTCGGATTATCCGAAAACCCGAAAATTCGAATATCTAATATTTTTTAAATATTAATCTTGTTATATTAAACAATTTGATGCTTGTTATATCCGAAAATTTAAAAAATCGAATATTTCATAGATGTGAATCTAGTTATATTTAGCAATTTGTTGCTTGTTATATAAGAAATTCCGAAAATTTCATAAATATGACCTTCAAATTCGAAAAAATAGTTGAATCAAATTATATGTTCGGATAATCGGATATCCGAATATCCGATCCGGTTATCCGGTATCCGAAAAACCGGATATCCGATTTTTTCCGGATCGGATACGGATCACTATATTGCCGATCCGAAAACCCGGATATCCGAAAAAACCGGATGGAATCCGATCCGATATTCGACAATGAACACCCCTATATGCTATCACCTAATAAAATTCGCTATCAATTATCTGCTAATTGCTAAGCAAGACCAAAAACGGAACTTTGAATTGTATATTAATAGGTCGAGTCGGCCCGCAGGTGAGTCAACCCATTTTTTATTTTTTAGAGTTAATTGCACCACACGCCTCCAAACTATGATCTTCATTCTAAATTGGTCTCTAAACTTTTAAACATTCCAATTTCATCCTCAAACTATGACCCTTATTCTAAATTAGTCCCCAAACTTTTGAAAGTTCCATTTTTATCCCCAAACTACAACTCTCGTTCTAAATTATCCCTACACTTTTGAAGGTTCTAATTCCATCCTCAAATTATCACCATATGCTAATCATATCTCATGTTAATAAAATTGTTAACTGTTATGTAAACGTTGATATGTATTATGTAATAATATGATGTGACATAAATGATAATTTGAGGATAAAAATAGAAGTTTCAAAAGTTTGAGAAATCACTTTATAATAAGAGTCATAGTTTGGGAACATGCGATGCAATTAAGTCATTTTTATTATTATTTCTTTGATTGTTTTTTTTATTTCACCTTTCTTTTATTTATGCCCATTTTGGTTTATTTGCATATTTACATTTTTAAAATGGTATTTTATGGTTATTCGGATGTATTTAGCCCAAAATAACTGTTTAAGACTTCATTTTGTTAAAACATGTATTTTCTTGTTAAAATATTTTTAAGTAAAAAAACGGTTCGACACTAACAATAATATCAACCGAACTAAACTGATGAGATTATTACTTTTTTTAAATGTTATAAAGGTGATTACAATGTAGTATCTGTTCATACATATTTTTAATCATTTGGCAATGCGCATTGTAACACCCCCTTCTTGGTCTGGTAGGGAACTAGGTCCGAGTATATTACCGATGAACAATACAGTAATCCTTGCAACTTTTAATCAGTAATCGATAACACGTTACAATACTATACAGTAAGGAAATGTCAGTGACTCTATGTGAAGCCATGATTATCAATTTAGGACCTATAAACATACATAGTTTCCTGATTGGACATGAAGGACCCGGACCGTCTTCATAGCATCGTCTACCGTGATTGGACATAAATTATGCATTCTCCAAACCACGTAAAAGCATGAGTACAAATATCTTGATCTCAATACCACATAAAAACAGCATACATGATTTACATATTCTCACGTTGAAGTACAGGAGAGATATACATGCAGCATTTATTTATTAAGAAAACATGATGTTATTCATTCATACTGGCATACTAGAGCTTCTCTTCTCTGACCACAAAGTCGTTGCTGTAGTAATTAGAACCGGTGTAAGAGGCACCTTCAATTTTTGTTGTGACAATTTTCCCATCATAAAGAGTGTCCTTTTGCATATATGTGAAGGGAACATCACAGGTACCTTTTGTTGCAACCAGATTCACTGTCACCTTAGTCATTGGAGGCACCACAACTTTGTGTTCAATTTCCCAAGCAGTGGTTATTGTCGTGGTCTTTCCCCACTCGGTAACTGATTGAACTTCACTTGTTATCTCAATCTTTCCATTCACAATGAGTGGAATTCTAAAGCGGGCGGTGGCTTTCATGCCTAACCTCAACGAAAGACTACTATTCCAGGTAGTAGTCTTCTCCTCCGAATATGAAAGCTTCACACTAAAAGTGCTGGATTGTTGGGTATGGTTACTAGCTGTGTTCCTGGCTACAACGATGACCGCTTCATCGTAAACCCTGGCATCATCAACTTTATACTGGACATCGTAAATTTCTCTGCTCAGAACGGGCTCTTCCACAGTTAGCCGGGTTTCTCTGATAACTGTGCTGACGGCAGCATTAAGGCAGTCCGTCTTTCTATCGGCTGTGAGACGTCTGCAGAAACGATTGTTGCGCAGGTTCATAAGAGCTATAGTCGTATCGTCAACACGGTAGGGACGAAACAAAGTGTCGGTGATGCTAGTGTCATAAGAATCTGCCCATATCCAGTTAGGGCTAAGCCTCCAAAATTTGTTGTTAGAAAGGGACCTGATGCGGACGTTTCCGTTTGTAAAAACAGAAACCTCACATGGCACGGTTGGATCACCGAGGTCATTAGCCGAAAACTCCAGATAATCCCATCTTGGGTTTTGAGGACGATGACGCAGATACTTACCGTTGTCTCCTTTAAAAGCCACGTACTTAGGTAGAACCACCATCGATCTCCAATCAATAAGTTGAAGGATATCGTGTCCTTCATGGTCAACAACATTGTAATCTGCCGACGCACAACGATCAGTTGATGTTGCCTCATCTCTCACCGATAAACATACATAGTTTCCAGATTGGACATGAAGGATCCGGACCGTCTTCATAAAAGCGTCTACCGTGATAAACTTGAACAGTGTGCACGACGCTTTGCTTTGATTTTCCTCCTTCTTCTTGGCGGTTGCTGTAATCCAACCCTTGTGCTGTATTTTGTTTCTTTCCCAGTATTTGTTGTTTTGGCAACTTCTGATGTGGAACAAACCATCAGCGCCAGCAGCCTCCGCTTCAAATTTTGTGTATGGGCTCTCAACATCACCTTCCTCAAATTTGATACACCCGTCCATCTCTCCGCCGTCACGAACATAGGTGGAGTAAGAACCGTATTCACCGAATTCAAGGGTGAAAAACCTTGGCACTCTCACATCTGACGCCAATACCAAGGCCGATGCCATTTCTCTCTTCTTTTAATCAACTACTTCGCTCTATTCTGCTTGCTTACCCTAACCTCCTAAACCACCTATTTATATACATCTTGAGTCTCGGTGAATATTATTTACGAGTATAAACATTTCAAATGGAAAACAAAGTGTATGATTACCATCTTTGAAAGAGAGTAAGATTCAAGATACGGTTAAAAATCTCATATTCTCACATATTGTGTAGGTTCAAATCACTACATTTCTCTTGTGAATAGAATTACCTCTCTATTTAATAAAAAAAAGTAAAATTCGATTAAGATATTAATTCTCTCTTTTTAATATTATTTTCTTTTAAAACGACCCAAAATTATTGAAAATCATATGTGTCACATCTGATGCATACTCTGATAATATACGAATCATGTATATCTCTATGGGTGGTCCTAAATTGCCATACGGCCTGCAAAGGGTGGGCGCAACCACATGGAACCGGTGTGTCCTTGCATATGTAAAATTTTTATTCCCTTTTTCTTGTGTGTGCCCTTTTATTAGAACGTTTTAAATATTTATTTGTCAGGTTTTGAGAGTTATTTTCACGTGTTGCTAGAATGTTTTCACATTGAGCTCTATAATTCTTCGTAGTTTTGTGTCTTTTTTTTACGACTCTGGAGGCGGGCTCAGGTATGGGACCTAAGAGTTGGACCCTCCTCTTAAAAATTTGAAATTTTTATATGAATTAAAACAATTTTAAAAATATTTTATGTATTTTCAATTGAAAATATAATCTCGTTCTCTTAAAATTTTATAAGTTCGTCCTCCCTAGAATGTTATAAATACATCCTCTTAACATAAAGTTTTGTGTTCGTCCCTGGGCGGTCCCTGAATCACGATGTTAAAGGTTCATGTAACATGTTTTTTTTTTGCTCTTAGTGAGCTCCATCTTTTTTTTACGCTCGTTGATACTCCTCATCCAAACGCAAAACTATCAAAAGATAGACATCTGTCATAAAGACAGACTAAAACTGCTATAAAAGTAGAGGAAGAAACTACCATAAAAGCAGACGAAAGAACTGCGAAAAAATAAATGTGAGATGAATCTAACAAAGCAAAAAAAAAAAAACAAGAAAAAACTTGAAAAAGTAAAACATTCATCAACAAAAGATAAATTTTATTTATATATAAAATCAGCAAAACGGCCAAAGGCCGCTGCCGATAAAGAAGAAAACCAACGAAGAATAAAAACTTTAAGAAAGTCCTTTTAACCGCCTCAGAACAAATGTGAGAAGTAGGATAATAGAAAAGGAACGGATGAGACTTTACGCTCCATTTATTTTTAATACGTTGAACCTTTGATTGAGAAAAAAAACCGTTTTTAAGTTAATTCATTAAATTTGAGATCTTCTCATATCTTTTGTTATGTTTTCAGAATATTTTTGCTTATAATATTTTTTTAATAGTCTAAAGGTTATTATAAGTCTGTATTTATTCATGAATCTTAATTATTTAATATATTTTCATGAATTCTAATCCTTTAAAACAACCCAAATTATTGAAAACCATATGTAGCATTTAGCATACGACCGGCAAAGGGTGGTCCTAAATTGGTTGGTCCCAAAATTATGAAGAATTAATGTATATCTCTATGGGTGGTCCTAAATTGGCATACGGCCGGTAAAGTAAATAAAATTCGTCTGCTCTTTTTCGGTGCCCCTATATATATACAATACTAAAAAACACTACAAAATTAAATTTTAAGCCTTAAATTTTCACCCTATACTCTAGAAAATACACCATATATACCCTAAATTTCATAAACTTTAACCACAACCTCTAACCTAAAACTTTAAACTCTAAAATTAATTTTAAGCGAAGGGACATATATAAGAGCACCGTAAAAGATACACCAACATGGGAGTGGTGGTGCTTGCATATGTAAATGAAGTCATGTAAGGGTTCTTATAGTTTTGTACCCTTTTAAGTCCTTTATTTATAATAATAAAATTTGCATTCTCTGCTCTCCATTCCAGTTGTCATCTCTCTGCTTTCATTTCCACCATAAACTTCCTTTTCATTTTTTGTTTGGCAGCTTCAGGTAATGTTTTAAAGTTAAAGAAACGGGCACGAGAGAAATGCCTCAATTCCAACCAGTAGACGAATTTGCTATCAAGACAGCCAAACATGAATAGATGTTTTCTGCCTATTTTTGGTACCCCTACATTAAAAATTAAATTTAGAGTTTATAGTTTAAAGTTAGGGTTTGTGGTTAGGGTTTAGAGTTTAAGGTTAGGGTTTGTGGTTAGGGTTTAGAAAATTTAGCGTATGGTGTATTTTTAGGGTATATGGTGTATGGTTTAGGATTTAGAATGTAGGGTTAGGACTTGAAATTAAATTTTTAGTATTTTTTAGTGTTAGGGCATAGATGAATTTATATGGCAGTGCACATCGCGATAACAGTGTCATCATATTGACAAATATGCTGACTTCACAGAATGATGCTTGCTTATTTAAATAGATTTATGAATATCTTGATATTTTGATGATGGCTAAACATAAGGTTTTAAATGGAAAATTTGATGGGTCGGATTTTGGGTTACCCGAATGTAGTACTTCTGGTTGATGTGGATGTCGAACTAAAACGACGTCGTTTTGGTGAGGCTAATTTGATATCCATATCGCTCAAAACGACGCCTTTTGCAATAGGAAAAAATGTTTTTTTTGTTCAGTTGAGTCATTTAAATTTTTATTTGATCAGAAAATAACCCATATTTTTTTTCTAATTTTTATAATTTAGTTCAATAATTTTAATATAGTTTTATTTTTTTCAGTTTAGTCCCTAAAGTTTTATTTAATTTGAAACTAACCCCTATTTGTTTTGAATTTTTATAATCTAGTCCAATTTTTTATATAGTTTTATTTTTGTTCAATTTAGTCCCTAAAATTGTTAGTTAATCAAAAATTGACTGTAACCCTCTCGACCCGGCCTAGCCGCCAGACCGAACCGAGCGAGCTACATTGGATTTTTCGAAATAAACCCATAAAAAGATTACTCAAATTATGTCCATTTTTTCTTTTATATTGTCTAGATGTAAATTATTAACCTATGGTGAACATGTTGGCAACGGTTCAATTCTCATTCAATTCAGACACAGATAAGACATTCAATTGCAGACGCAAATATGTGAAACAAATATTTTTATTTTGATATAACTAAAAACCTAAGGACTAAATTGAAAATGTCAAAACGAATTTTTAAGTCCTCGAAACATCCCCATATGATTTTAAGATTATGCCAAAGTTAAAAACAAAGTTTTCAAATATTTTTCTAAGTGTTTAAAGCCAAATCAGTGATTTTCAAGTCCCTATTTCGAAACAGCCTAAGGCGTTTCGAAACATTTTCATCACAGCCAACCCCTGTTCCGAAACGTGTATCGAAACGGCTTCAGAACACTTGAACCCGTTTCGAAACGGTCTCATACGTTTCGAAACTGTTCTTCAATTTTGGTTTGAAAAACTATAACGGTTGTTATATTATTTAACCTATTTTTTTAAAGATAAATAGGGTGTTTCGAAACGAGCTCGATCAGTTTCGAAACGACCCTTGACAGTAGCAAAACCGTTTCGAAACGAGGCCAAGCGTTTTGAAACTGTTCTTCATTTTGAATTGAAAATATGACCGTTGAAATTGTTTTTAACTGATTTTCTGAAACCGTTAGGGTGTTTCGAAACGGGCTCAGGCTGCTTCGAAACGACCCTTGACAGTGGCAAAAGTGTTTCGAAACGGCTCTAAAGCGTTTCGAAACGGGCTCTTAAATGCACCCCAATGGCTCTTTCTATTTTAGTCCGTTCCGAAACAGGTACCCCGCGTTTCGAAATGGGTTGTT
Organism: Hibiscus tridactylites; assembly: GCA_958450335.1. Taxonomy (NCBI): domain Eukaryota; kingdom Viridiplantae; phylum Streptophyta; class Magnoliopsida; order Malvales; family Malvaceae; genus Hibiscus; species Hibiscus tridactylites. The sequence goes on from OY288266.1 coordinate 31,541,216, forward strand.
GCAGACTGCATTTATGGAGGTGAGATAACATCCCCAACGGCTCTATTGATGAGTGCAACAACCACAACGGCTAGAAATCAATGAGAAGGTATAAAAGGGACCTCTAAAAGATCCAGCAACAACTATTGATCCTAAAGCAAACATCCAAACATCAAATCCAAGCAATTGTGCAAAAATCCCATTTTGTCTAGAAACCCCAATTGTAATTTTCATTCTTATCTTGTTCAATTGGGTTGAGTGCTTGTAATTGGGCTACAATTTGTATTGAGAGATACTCTATTAGCCATCAAATTCTTTGTTATCTTGTTGTGAGGATTGGGTTGAATTTTTGGTAGAAAATTCAACCGAAATTGTAAGGGTTGCCTCCTTAGCCTAGAAAAGGGGAAGATCAATTAGTGGAATTGTTGCAAATCCTTAGTGAAGCTAAGGTAGTGGTGTAGAGTTCATTTGGAACTTGAACCACTCTAAAATCCCTTGTCATTATTTTTAATTTGCAATTTCCACCACAAAATCTTTAAATTTTCAATTCACCCCCTCTTGGTTCATATCGATCTTTCGATCCACTCAACAATTGGTATTAGAGCCTACCTCTTTGAGGATTAACAACCACAAGAGGAGTTCCTTAGAAGAGTGTGATCATCAAAATATCAAGAGATGACTTCAACCTCCGGTTCCGGCATGTATGGGTCTCAATCCACAACAAAGCCTCCCTTCTTTAATGGTGATAACTATTCTTTTTGGAAGAATAGAATGTGTCTCTTCATCAAGTCAAATGACTACCTAGTGTGGGATGTGATTGAAGATGGCCCTTATATTCCATTGAAGCAAGATGGTGAAGGCAAGATGGTCTTAAAGAAAAAGATGGAGATGAGTGAAGAAGAAAGGAAAAAGATTCAAGTCAATGACAAAGCTCTCCACATGCTATTTTGTTCTTTCGATCCGGACATGTATTCTAAGGTCTCATCCATCGAAAATGCCAAAGAAGTGTGGGAATTCTCAATCTTAGTTATGAAAATTTCAAGATGGAGCCTGATGAGACGGTGTCAAAGATGTTTGGTCGTTTCTCCACTATTGTCAATGGGCTAAAAGGTTTTGGAGAAATCATACCGGAAGACAAGCTTGTCCGGAAGCTACTCTATTCACTTCCTAAGTCTTGGGATGGGAAGAGAACCGCTATCATTGAAGCTAAGAATTTGAAAACTTTGAAGCTTGATGAGCTTGTGGGTTCTCTCCTTACTCATGAGATCATGAAGCAAGGAAGGGAAGATGAGAAGAAGAAAGAAGAGAAAAGGGTAGAGAAGCTTGAGGTTGAGAAGAAGAGGAAGATGGGAATAGCTCTCAAGGCTAAAGCTTCACAACATGAAGAGAGCTCTTCTAGTGAGGAGGATGAACTAGAATAATTGGCTATGATAGCCAAACGATTCTCACGTTTTATGAGGTCCAACCGGGGAAGAAAAATCCAAAGAAAGATGGACTTCAAAAGCAAGAACAAAGAAGAAGGAAGGGATCCTATCATTTGCTTTGAGTGCAAACAACCTGGCCACATACGTTCGGAGTGCCCTCAACTCAAGAAGAAGGGCTTTGAGAAGAAGAAGAAGCTCAAAGCCAAGCTTGCTACTTGGAGTGATGAGGAGTCATCGGAGGATGACGAACAAGAAGTGGCTAACCTTTGCCTCATGGCACTTGAGGAAGATTCCTCCATGGTAACCTCTAACTCATCTACTTTAGATTTTGAAGAATTAAATGATGCATATGATGAGTTACAAGAGGTCTATGATGAATTAGTTGAGAAATATAAAGAGTCGGTCATTAGGAACAAAAAGATTATTTTGAAACTAAATGAGAAAAATGACTCACTCACTCAAGCTAATTCAAAATTTGAGAAAAAGATATTAGGATTAAAAGATGAACTAAAATTCTTTCAAGATGAAAATGTTAATCTTAATAATCTTTTGTCTCAATGTAATAGTGAACACCAAAAGGTGTTGGGTGAGCTAAATGAGCTCAAAAAGTCTTTGAAAAATGTTGGTAGTGTCAAGCATGAAATAGGTGAATCCTCTAGAACACACCAACCTAAGAAAAAGACTAACTACTACAAACAAGGTAGCTATCCTAGACATAGTAGAGCTAAAAGAATTAGAAGTGTATGGGTTCCTAAGGAACTTGTAAAATCTAATAATATTATTGCTATGTCATCTTGGATTCCTAAGGGAACCAAGGTTTTGGGAGCTAACACTCATGGACCCAAAATGATTTGGGTACCAAAAACAAAAGCTTAATATCTTTGTTTGTAGGGGGAGCATTGCTACAAGGCCAAAGCACAAAGTCAAAACTCATGGTACCTAAATATTTTTGGGCGGAAGCCACAAACACCACTTGCTATATTGTAAATCGAGTAATGATTAGGCCAATTTTAAAGAAAACACCTTATGAGATTTTAAAATCTAAAAAGCCTAACATTAGCTATTTTCACCTTTTTGGTTGCAAGTGTTTTGTGTTAAATAATGGAAAAGATAACCTAGGTAAATTTGATGCAAAAAGTGATGAAGCTATTTTTATAGGTTACTCTTTAACCTCTAAAGTCTATCGAGTATTTAACAAAAGAACTTTAGTAGTAGAAGAATCTATTCATGTTGTATTCGATGATAACCTCCTTCCTAGGAAGCATTCTTGTGATGATGATGATGTAGGAATCATAAAAGCCTTTGATGGAGGACAAACTTCAAAGGAGGACGAGATTCCAACAAAAAAAGAGGACACACAAGATCCACCTCTTGAAGCCTTGAAGGACTTGGCTCTTGAGGAAAAGGAAGTGAGCTACCCAAGGGAGTTGAACTATGTCAAAGATGGTGAAATCTTGGGTGATCCATCCAAGGGGGTAACCACTCGATCTTCTCATAGATTAATGAATCATGTTGCATTTATCTCATGCATAGAGCCTAAGAATATTAAAGAAGCATTGAAAGATGACTTTTGGATTATGGCTATGCAAGAAGAGTTAAATCAATTTGAGAGAAGTAATGTTTGGACATTAGTTGATAGGCCTAGTAATCAATCTACAATAGGAACTAAATGGGTCTTTAGGAACAAGCTAGATGAGAGTGGTAACATTGTAAGAAATAAAGCTAGACTAGTAGCACAAGGTTACACTCAAGAAGAGGGAGTAGATTTTGATGAAACCTATGCACCCGTAGCTAGAATGGAAGCCATTAGGATGTTGCTTGCATATGCATGTTATCATAATTTCAAGCTCTTTCAAATGGATGTTAAAAGCGCAATTTTAAATGGTTTTATAAATGAAGAAGTGTATGTGAAACAACCACCGGGTTTTGAAGACTCAAAATTTCCAAATCATGTTTTCAAACTTACCAAAGCTCTTTATGGTTTAAAACAAGCTCCTAGAGCTTGGTATGAAAGACTTTCAAACTTTTTAATTGAAAAAGGATTTGAAAAAGGTAAGGTGGACACTACACTTTTTATAAAAATGTATAAAAATGACATTTTAGTAGTTCAAATTTATGTTGATGATATTATTTTTGGTTCTACTAATGAATGTCATTGTCAAGAGTTTGCTAAGTTAATGCAAGGTGAATTTGAGATGAGCATGATGGGGGAGCTCTCATTCTTTTTTGGACTCCAAATTAAGCAAAAGAATGATGGTACCTTCATCAACCAAGCAAAATACATAAAGGATATGCTCAAGAAGTTTGGCTTGGAGAATGCAAAGCCTCAAGCTACTCCTATGAGCTCATCTACAAAGCTTGACAAAGATGAAGGAGGTAAGTGTGTTGACTCTAAGCTCTATCGTTCTATGATTGGATCATTGCTTTACCTTACCGCAAGTAGACCGGATATCTTGTTTTGTGTTTGCTTGTGTGCTAGGTTTCAAGCTAGTCCTAGAGAGTCTCACCTTATAGCCGTTAAGAGAATCTTTAGGTACCTTAGAGATACTCCTTGTTTAGGTCTTTGGTACCCTAGAGTCTCTACCTTCAACCTTCATGCTTACTCGGATGCAGATTATGGGGGTTGCAAAATCGATAGGAAAAGTACTTCGGGAACTTGTCAATTCCTAGGTAGTATGCTCATACCTTGGTTCTCTAAGAAACAAAATAGTGTAGCCTTATCTACCACCGAGGCCGAGTACATATCCTTAGGGAGTTGTTGTGCTCAAGTCCTTTGGATGAAGCAACAACTCTTAGATTGTGGAAGTAAAGTTGAAACCATACCCCTAAAATGTGACAACACTAGTGCAATATGTCTAACAAAAAATCCCATCCAACACTCTAGAACCAAACACATAGAAATAAGGCATCATTTCATTAGAGATCATGTCCTTAAGAAAGATGTGTTTATAGACTATGTAGACACCTTAAATCAATTAGCGGAAATATTTACAAAACCTTTAGACAAAGAGCGTTTTTGGTCCCTTAGGAGAGAGTTAGGTCTAGCTAGCCTATCTTGACCTTTTAGGACCTCTTTTGTGTTTAAATTTGCTTGATCTTGTGAAATGCCATGTTTATGTGTTTAGACTCCTAATTTCATCCATGCTTATAGCTAGGGGAGTATGTTTATATTTGAATATGTTTTACCTGCTCATTCATGACATTTATGCATGTTAGGCCTAAGAAAAAATCATTTTTCTGCACTTTTAGAGCCTAATCTGCACTTCCAGGCCCAAGTGTATCGAAACGGGTGACCCTGTTTCGATACGTATACCTTAAATCCATGCCTGAGAGAAGGGCGTTTCGAAACGCCTCAAAAGTGTTTCGAAACGTTTTGGCTACTGCCAAGGGGTGTATCGAAACGTGTTTCGATACGGGTCAGCAGGGCTTCGATACGGTCAACACCGTATCGAAACGGACAGCTGAAGATCTCAAAACGGTCAAACCCTAGTCATCTCGTTTTGAAACGGGTCCAGACCGTTTCGAAACGGTATCGCGGATAGCTTTATTTAGGGCTTTTAAAGTTAAAATCATCTTTTATATCAAACTCCTAAAAACCCTATACCGCCTCCCTCTCTATAAATACCCTCTCAAACTCCTTGTTTTTCACAAATTGTGAGGGGTTTTACTCTAAAACTCAAGTCTAAGCAAGTTTCATCAACATTGTGCAAGGATTTTCATCAAATCATCCAAAATCCCTAACTAAGGTATTTTTCCCCTTTTTCTTTTTCTTTCAATTTATGTTCGAATCTTAGGTTAGAAAATTTTATTTTTGTATAAATTATATGTTTTCATGTGTGGGTTTTCCATATCTTGTAAAAAAAATTCAAAATCTCAAATTTTTTGATTCGAATATAAAATTTTTCAGTGGTATTTTTTCCTTTACTTTTTTTTTTTTATTTTTTTTGTTTTGTTTGTTTTAATTTTGTTTCAAAAACCTAAGAGAGATTTATTATTGGATTGATTTTAAATATCAATGCATACACCTTTTTAAACATGCTTGCTTAATGTTTTTAGATGGCGGAACAAGCTAACAAAAAGCGTAAGGCCGTTCAAACCGGTGATTCGAGCATTCATCCGAATCTTGCTCTGCTTTTTCAGAAATCCCTTCGAACTAACGAGATGCGAGCTCGCTTCACTTATGTCAAGGATTTCGAAGTTCGTCGAGAACGTGTCATTAACCCTGATTTCCTCAATTTCGAGCGATTCCTATTTCGTTACCTCGAGCGTTTGAGTGAATGGAATCTTCTTCCTTTGTTGAGCATTCCGGATATTCGCTACAAACATATGGTACTCATCTTTTACTCTAATGCTCATTTTATTCATGGTGAAACCAAAACCGAGGTTATAGGAATTGAATCTTTCATATTGGGTAAAAAGTTTGTTGTTTATATTGCTCTCTTGGAGTCAACTTTTAACCTTAAAGATGAAGGTCTTGAGGATGAACGTCACTTTGGCACTTTCACCGGTCCGGCACTTACCTTGGATATGCACGATCGTTTTCTTCACTTGATGGTTTCATGGTTCCTTCGACCTTCCGGAGGTAAATACTCTCATATCCGTCAAGTTGATCACTTTTGGCTTGAATGTTTCCGTAGAGGTGAGCGCCCTAATGTTCCCAAGATTATTTTTGCCGAGATGGTCAATAATGTTAAGCTTATTGACACCAATGAGTTAAAGTCTTTTACCTATGGCACAATCTTGAGCTACATCTTTCATGACCTTGGTATCGATTGTACCTACGACTCACCGGAACCTCGTAAGTGCAAGCTTGGTGAGTCCTCTCTACGCAAATCCGGATTTCGATATTTGAATAATGTTTGTGAAAGGGTTGATAGAGAAGCTCCTCCTCTTCCCGTTGCTCCTCAACCGCAAGTTCAAGTTGGAAACAATGAAGCCCTCACGGCTCTCATTACCGAGCGGTTCAATGCGTTGGATACTCGCATTGCTTCGGGTTTTGATGCCATGGACACTCGCTTGAAGAACGTCGAGGATCGCCTCCAAACTCTTGAGACTTCCCATTCAAACTTGGATTTGTCCTTCTCTACTCTCTATGGACAATGGACGAAGTTTCACCGTTCTCAAGTCAAGAGCGACGATGAGACTTCCGATGATGATGACGAGGCCTAGGACTATCATATCATATCATATCATATTATTTATGCACTTTAGGTTTAAGATTGCATCTTTATTATGTTTTAGGACCCTATGCTTTTGATCTTTTGTTTGGGATTTTATTTTGAACTTAATGTTGGTTTATGTTTTGGATATTTTGATATTATGAATTAATATTATGGTTGTTTATTAATGCTTATTGGTACTAATCCTTTGTCTTCTCTATGAGCTTTCATTATTCTTTTTGATCTAACAAAAAGGGGGAGAAGAAATTTAAGAGCCACAAACTAAAATTCGTTTTAAATGTTTAAAAGGTTTTTTAAGTTTTACAACTTGGATTTCAAGTTAAACAATTTTTTAAACTTTAAAAACCTATCTTAAATTAAGGGCGAGTTAGAATATTTTCAAAACCTTCAAAATTCTTAAAAATTCTAACTCTGGTTTTGTTATATCAAAAAGGGGGAGATTGTGAAACAAATATTTTAATTTTGATATAACTAAAAACCTAAGGACTAAATTGAAAATGTCAAATCGAATTTTTAAGTCCTCGAAACATCCCCATATGATTTTAAGATTATGCCAAAGTTAAAAACAAAGTTTTCAAATATTTTTCTAAGTGTTTAAAGCCAAATCAGTGATTTTCAAGTCCCTGTTTCGAAACGGCCTAAGGCATTTCGAAACGTTTTCATCACTGCCAACCCCTGTTCCGAAACGTGTATCGAAACGGCTTTAGAACACTTGAACCCGTTTCGAAACGGTCTCATACGTTTCGAAACTGTTCTTCAATTTTGGTTTGAAAAACTATAACGGTTGTTATATTATTTAACCTATTTTCAAAGATAAATAGGGTGTTTCGAAACGGGCTCGATCAGTTTCGAAACGACCCTTGACAGTAGCAAAACCGTTTCGAAACGAGGCCAAGCGTTTCGAAACTGTTCTTCATTTTGAATTGAAAATATGACCGTTGAAATTGTTTTTAACTAATTTTCTGAAACCGTTAGGGTGTTTCGAAACGGGCTCAGGCTGTTTAGAAACGACCCTTGACAGTGGCAAAAGTGTTTCGAAACGGCTCTAAAGCGTTTCGAAACGGGCTCTTAAATGTACCCCAACGACTCTTTCTATTTTAGTCCGTTCCGAAATAGGTACCCCGCGTTTCGAAACGGGTTGTTGCAGACTGCATTTATGGAGGTGAGATAACATCCCCAACGGCTCTATTGATGAGTGCAACAACCACAACAGCTAGAAATCAATGAGAAGGTATAAAAGGGACCTCGAAAAGCTCCAGCAACAACTATTGATCCTAAAGCAAACATCCAAACATCAAATCTAAGCAATTGTGCAAAAATCCCATTTTGTCTAGAAACCCCAATTGTAATTTTCATTCTTATCTTGTTCAATTGGGTTGAGTGCTTGTAATTGGGCTACAATTTGTATTGAGAGATACTCTATTAGCCATCAGATTCTTTGTTATCTTGTTGTGAGGATTGGGTTGAATTTTGGGTAGAAAATTCAACCGAAATTGTAAGGGTTGCCTCCTTAGCCTAGAAAAGGGGAAGATCAATTAGTGGAATTGTTGCAAATCCTTAGTGAAGCTAAGGTAGTGGATGTAGAGTTCATTTGGAACTTGAACCACTCTAAAATCCCTTGTCATTATTTTTAATTTGAAATTTCCACCACAAAATCTTTAAATTTCCAATTCACCCCCTCTTAGTTCATATCGATCTTTTGATCCACTCAACAAAATACTTAGGGACCAAACAAAAAATCTGGAAAATTACAAGGACTTAATTAGATTTGAAGTTACTAAAACTCAATTAGTCATGTTTCATAATTTCATACCAAATTTCAGCTCAAAACGATCATCCAAACTCATACAATTGCATTCACAAAGATCAGAGACTAATACGTAAGAATCAAAAACCTCTAGAGTCACTTTAACTGATATATCTGATGCTTGTATCGACACACGAGTAGGTGTATCGATATCTTTTTCTCATCTCCAATTTCCAGATTCTAGTAGCTCAAAATCGTACCGATACAATTCCTTGTGTATCGATACGCCTAGCAAGAATAAATTAGGTCGTACCGATACAGGTTCCCGTGTACCGAAACACAGCCCCAAAATATACTTACTCGTATCGATACAAGAACGTGTGTATCGATACGCCAGGACCTGAAATGTTCTAATTTTCTGATTTTTCACACATTCATTAACTCAAACATGCTTAAACATAATTCAACCATAAACCAAACTATATTAGGAATCATACCACACCAGAACATCAAGGTTACATGCTTAAATCACCACAACATGCTTCAACCAAGAATCTAAAGGCATGCATCCTAGAATCAATCCATCCAAAGCATGAATTATAAATTCAAGCAACAACCAAACATATATGGCCAACTACAATCTCAAAACAACAATACAAACTTGCTCAAACAGGGAGTTTAGCAAAAACCCTCCCAAAACAACAATGAACCTCATTGCCTTTATTACTACTAGTCTAGTTCAAAAATCATACTTTCAATTGTTCAAGTCCTTGGATTTTCCCACGCTTGCTCGTTGCATCCAACCTTTAATTCTCTGCATTGACGGACAAAGAGAGCGAAAGCACACTAGGCTTAGTGAGGAATGCTCAAAATAAAACACCACCAATGCAATTTAAACCATTTTCCCAAAACACATTGAAATAACCATTTCAATCATCTTTCAAAACATCATGCCGTGAAAACCATATATTTAATATTTTTGAAAATCAGCATAATAAACGATATGCAACATGTATCATGGATCAACAACAAATTCCCATTTGCTACCCTTAATTTAAGCTTTCATATGCATGACTATCCATATGCAAGGCTTAAAGAGTAAACGTGTATAAACCAACATTAAACAATATAATCCATCAACATGATACATCATCAATTATATTAGCTTTCAAGTGATCATTAACCAAGTTTCACTTTACAAAATATTACATCGAATACACGGATTCAACAAGTGTCCTCTCAACACTTCATGCCATCTCAAACGGAATTTATCGTACAATCGCAACCGGGTACCATCACAACCCAATCATCGGTTAGACACATAATCCACTAACGAGAGTTTTCGGTACCATGTTGTTGAGATGTGTGGTGCTCGATTCGTTGAACCGTTCTTGCTCACCAAGTGGTTGAGAAGTGGAATTTTGGGTGCAAGAGGTGTGGAAGCTAAAAAGATGAAGGACACAATGATTTATAGTGGTTCAACCTTCTAACTAAGGTCTACATCCAATAACTTAGCTTCCCACTAAGGATTTCCAACCAATCCACTATTGATTCGTCCCCTTTTCTAGGCTTAGAAGGAAACCCTTATACATCGATCAAGCTTTCTACCCAAAGCCTTGATCAAACCCTCTTTACAAGAGAAAAGATAAGCAAACTTAAATCCCTCTAATAGGTATTTGTTTGCATAAATTAGCTCTCACCCAAAAACCTAAAACACTTGAGAAAATTTAATAGTTTTGGCTCACTAGTGTTTGTTTATACAAAGAAATGACAATTAAGCACTAAGAGAATTTCTTGATCATTTGTTGTGGACAATTGAAGCATTAACCATTACTAGATGCTTGGAGGTCCCTTTTATACTACTCTTTGAGTTTGTAGCCGTTACTAGCCACTGGGGTTGAATTGGAGCCGTTGGAGAAATAATTTCCCACCATAAATGCAGTTTTGCAGCTACCCGTATCGAAACGCTCTTGGCCGTATCAAAATACCCGTATCGAAATGCATGTCCCTGTATCAAAACGATATGCATTTAAATCTTAGTTGGGAAATAGCTGTTGGGGGTTTATGACCGTTGTGGTCGATGCCACGTAGGCGTATCGAAACGGCATAGCCCATATCAAAACGCTTGGCAAAATCCTCATCCAGAAAAGACCCGTTTCGAAACACGTTTTGACACTGTTAGACCCCGTATCGAAACACCTGGATGGTTTTGTTTAATTTGACTTTGAAAACATGTAAAAACCTTTTAAAACATCCCCTAAACATAGTTTCAAGTTGTTTAGACTTTAGAAATAGTTTTGAATTCTTTTTAACTTAGTCCAAAACATTTTTCAATTATTATATCAAAACATTAGTTCTACAATCTCCCCCTTTTTGATATAATAAAACTAACTTGAAAAATTGTTCGGGATTTTCCCCCTTTAAGTTTAAAAATGTGAATAAGAGGTGAAAAACTTTGAAATCAATTAAAGCTCCCCCTTATTCTTTTGAAAAATCAATTTTCAAACCATTTCTCCCCCTTTTTGTTATATCAAAAAGAATTCAAAAGACATTAAGTTCAAAATAACAATAGACTGATAGAGGTTTAAACTTTGAAAATTTTAAAATGTTTGGTTTTAAAATGGCTCCCCCTTACTCAAAGCATCACCAAAATGTTAATTCAACATATATGATCATCTAGTTGACATAAATGAAAATAAATCAAATAAAAACAAAAACAACTAGATTTTTACCGCACTTGAATCCAAGGGAGGTTGTGAAGTCTTCCTTCTTCAAGTGTTCTTCCTTGTGTGCATGGAGCCCCCCCCCCCCCCTCAAAGTTTGAATTGTTGATCACTCTCCATCACACCTATTATAAGACAATCAAGTAATTTTTGGTATCCAAATTGCTTTGGATCCATAGACGTTAGTGGCACAAAACTTAGTCCCCTTAGGAATCCATTTTTCAATTTCATCCTTTTTAGTTGAAGTACTTAGTCCTTTTGGGACCCAAATACTTCTAAAACATTTACCATTTACAAATCTAGGGGCACTATATTGTCTTACATAAAATTTTGATTTTCCTAAATTATTTTTCTTTTGAAGTTCATTGAAAATCAAATCATTTTCTTTTTGAACTTTAAGAAGCAAATTTTGTAAATCAAAACATTTTTGTTCAAAATCCTTCAATTTTGCTTCAAGTTCAAGATTTGTTTTGGAAAGCAAATCATTCTCATTTTTTATTTTTAAAATAAACTTTTTGTTCTTGGAAAATGATGCCTTGAATTCCAAAAGCAAATCATCATAGGCATCTTCCAACTCATCAAATGTATATGAATTTGAAATAGATGAGTTAGAAGTTACCTCCCCCTCATTGAAGGCCATCAAGCATAGGTGGGCTACCTCATCATCGGTGGAGTCTTCATCACTCCATGTGGCCACATATGCTTGTTTTGAAGATGATCCCTTCTTGTTGGACTTGTGAGATTCCTTCATCTTCTTTCTCGATTCATGCCTTGAATTCTCCATTTTGCTCTTCATGAACCGGGCAAATTTGTTGAAGAGATAGGCCATCTCTTCATCTTCACTTTCCTCCTCACTTGATTCAACATGATGACATGTGGAGGATTTGAGAGCAATGGCATTTGTGTTGATGTCAAGCCCTTTGAGCTTCTTCTCCCTCATAAATCTAATTTCTTCCCTCTTCTTCTCCTCTTCTTTGTTTTTCTTCACGATTTGGCGAGTGAGAAGTGACCCCATTAGCTCATCAAGCTTTAAGGTTTTGAGATTCTTGGCTTTGATGATGGCAGTCCTTTTTGAGTCCCATGACTCAGGAAGTGAGTAGATGAGCTTTCGGACAAGCTTCTATTCTGTGATGGCTTCTCCATAGCCTTTGAGACCATTAGTGATAGTGGAGAACCTATTAAACATCTTCTCGATGTTCTCTTCCGGATCCATCTTGAAGTTTTCAGACTCTAAGGTGAGGAGCCCGATCTTGGTCTCCTTTACTTCGTCGGTTCCCTCGTATGTGACTTCAAGCTTGTCCCATACCTCCTTGGCACTCTCACAAGAAGACATATTCTCATAGATGTTTTGTTAAGTTTAGTCCCTAAAGTTTTATTTAATCTAAAACTAACCCCTATTTGTTTCGAATTTTTATAATCTAGTCCAATTTTTTTATATAGTTTTATTTTTGTTCAGTTTAGTCCCTAAAATTGTTAGTTAATCAGAAATTGATTGTAACCCTCTCAACCCGGCCTAGCCGCCAGACCGAATCGAGCAAGCTACATTGGGTTTGCCGAAACAAACCCATAAAAAGATTACCCAAATTATGTCCATTTTTTCTTTTATATTGTCTAGATATAAATTATTAACCTATAGTGAACATGTTGGCATCGATTCAATTCTCATTCAATTCGGACACTGATAAAACATTCAATTGCAGACACAAATACTTAGGGACCAAATAAAAAATCTAGAAAATTACAAGGACTTAATTAGATTTAAAGTTACTAAAACTCAATTAGTCAGGTTTCATGATTTCATACCAAATTCCAGCTCAAAACGATCATCCAAACTCGTACAATTGCATTCACAAAGATCATAGACTAATACGTAAGAATCAGAAACCTCATGAGTCACTTTAACTGATATAACCGATGCCTGTATCGACACACGAGTAGGTGTATCGATACGCCAGGACCTGAAATGTCCTAATTTTCTAATTTTCACAGATTCATTAACTCAAACATGCTTAAACATAATTCAACCATAAACCAAACTATACTAGGAATCATACCACACTAGAACATCAATGTTACATGCTTAAATCATCACAACATACTTCAACCAAGAATCTAAAGGCATGCATCCTAGAACAATCCATCCAAAGCATGAATTATAAATTCAAGCAACAACCAAACATATATGGCCAACTACAATCTCAAAACAACAATACAAACTTGCTCAAACAAGGAGATTAGCAAAAACCCTCCCAAAACAACAATGAACCTCGTTCCCTTTATTACTACTAGTCTAGTTTAAAAATCATACTTTCAATTGTTCAAGTCCTTGGATTTTCCGTCGCTTGCTCGTTGCATCCAACCTTTAATTCTCTACATTGATGGACAAAGAGAGTGAAAGCACACTAGGCTTAGTGAGGAATGCTCAAAACAAAACACTATCAATGCAATTTAAACCATTTTTCCAAAACACATTGAAATAACCATTTCAATCATCTTTCTAAACATCATGTCGTGAAAATCATATACTTAATATTTTTGAAAATCAGCATAATAAACGATATGCAACATGTATCATGGATCAACAACAAATTCCTATTTCCTACCCTTAATTTAAGCTTTCCCATGTATAACTATCCATATGCAAGGCTTAAAGAGTAAACGTGTATAAACCAACATTAAACAATACAATCCATCAACATGATATATCATCAATTATATTGGCTTTCAAGTGATCATCAACCAAGTTCCACTTTACAAAATATTACATCGGATACACGGATTAAACAAGTGTCCTCTCAACACTTCATGCCATCTCAACTGAAATTTATCGTATAATCGCAATCGGGTACCATCACAACCCAATCATCGGTTAGACGCATAATTCACTAACGAGATTTTTCGGTACCATATAATGCCTCGACCGTTAGGGTACTGTAACAACACTTTTTTTTTTGAAATATTATGGGTGTAGTGTATAGTGTAGTGGAAGTGGTGTGGAAAGGATATTTTGAAAATTAGAAATAGGATTTAGAAAGAAAAGGATTTAAATAGAAGAAAGATGGATTTTGAAAATTGTTTTAAAATAAGGGGTTTAGAAAAAATATTTGAAAATTGGGGAGTTTGAAAAAGATTTTAAAAAATAGGAGTCGCCACCGGTCACTTTAAAGAGGTAGACCAGACGCCAAAAATAGAGACCAGAGATTCGAAAGGGTTCGGGAGTCGGTTACACGTGAGGAAGGGTTAGCATCCTCGACGTGCCCAAAATTGGTACCAAAACTTTACCGCTTAATTAAAATCAAATTTTACGAGTTAAAGTGACAATTTTAGCCGGAATCTGGTTATACACGCGAGTAAATTTCGAAAATCCTAATATTCGAGAATGAACGTCCGAATCACCACCACTACGACTGGTACTGGCCTCGTTCATTTCCGAATAAAAGGACATTACATGATATTTTTTTTAAGTTCCACATGTGACTTAGCATGACATATAATCAAAGACATATCAAGAATAAGTAAACAATGCATGAACCAATATAAATACGTCTACAAAATGCATGGAATGAAATAAAAAAAAACATAAACATGGTATATTAAATGACAATGATCAAAGACTGAAAATAAATACAAATCTGGAAAAGACCAAATTGAGATAAAATAAATAATAACGATGATAAGATGCACGAAATTAAATAGCACCGGATATGGAACTAAAGAAATACCGGAAAGGACCAGATTGAACGAAAATTAAAATGCAAGAAATTAAAGGCTGAAATTAAATGTTAGTAAGTTATGTATTAGTTAATTAAAAAGATCACGAATAATACGGATCACACCCCGTTTCGGGTCACCGTAAGACAAAAGGTGAAATGTACTTGAATTAAAAAGAGTGCATAATTAATGACGAAAGATAAATTTGACTTAGCATGACATATAACCAAAGGCATATCAAGAATAAATAAACAATGCATGAACCAATATGAATACGTCTACAAAATGCATGGAATGAAATAAATAAATAAATAAACATTAACATGGTATATTAAATGACAATGATCAAAGACTGAAAATGAGTACAAATCTGGAAAAGACCGAATTGAGATAAAATAAATAATAACAATGATAATTTTGAGTTGTGTGGGGCTCGATTCGATCAACTAATGATGCTCACCAAGTGGTGGAGAGGTGGATATTTGGGTGGAAGGGTTGAGGAAGCTAAATTGAAATGTGACACAATGATTTATAGTGGTTCAACCTTCTAACCAAGGTCTACATCCACTACCTTAGCTCCCCACTAAGGATTTCACAATAAATCGACTATTGATTCATCCCCTTTTCTAGGATTAGGAGGAAACCCTTACAATCAATCAAGCTTTCTACCCAAAGCCTTGATTGAGACCCTCTTTACAAAGAGAAACAAGAAACAAACTTAAAACCCTCTAACATGTGTTTGTTTGCACAATTAAGCACTCACCCAAAACCTAAAACACTTGAGCAAATTTGACAATTTTGGCTCACTAGTGTTTGTCTATACAAGAATTGACAATTTAGGCACTAAAGACAATATTTGATCATTTGTTGTTTGACAATATGAGCATTAGCCTTCTCTTGATGCTTGGAGGTCTCTTTTATACTCCCAAATGAGTTTGTAGCCGTTACTAGCCGTTGGGGATGAATTGGAGCCGTTGAGGACTTTATTTCCCTTCATAAATGTTGTTATGCAGCTATTCGTATCGATACGCGTGTAACGGTATCGGTAAGGCCTTCATCAGAAACTAGCCGTTGGGCTTTTGCCAGCCTAGGCGTATCGATACGCTTGAGGGCGTATCGGTACGGGTTCACTTTTGAATGGCCGTTGGGAAATAGTCGTTGGGGTTCGTTGAAAGGGGATCGGTACGCTTACCTGGCGTATCGAAACGATCCCGATCTGTATCGGTACGGAAAAGGCCTGTATCGATACGTGTTTTGACAATGGCCAAACTGGGCAAAAAGGTATCGATACGGGTAAGACCGTATCGGTACGGGTACTTTGAAAACACAAGTTTGGCTATTAAAAACATGAAAAATCTTTGCCAAAAACCACTTAAAATACCTCAAACATAATTTCAAGTTGTTTGGACTTAAAAACAAGTTTTAAATTCTTTTCAAATTAGTCCAAAACATTTTTCAATTATTATATCAAAACTTTAGTTCTACAATCTCCCCCTTTTTGATATAATAAAACTAACTTGAAAATTTTGTTTGGGATTCTTCCCCTTTAACTTTAAAAATGTGAATAAGAGATTAAGGATATGAAATCAAATAAAGCTCCCCATTATTCATTTGAAAATTCAATTTTTCAAAACCATTTCTCCCCCTTTCTATTATATCAAAAAGAATTTAAAATGACATTTCGCTCAAAATAACATATGAGGCAAAAAAAAATTGACACTCTCAAAATTTTGGTTTAAAATTGGCTCCCCCTTACTCAAAGCATCATCAAAAATGTTAGTCCAACATTTATGATCATCTAGTTGAATAAATTAAAAAATAAAACAAATAAATGCTAAAACAACTAGATTTTACCAACACTTGAATCCAAGGGAGGATGTGAAGCCTTCCTTCTTCAAGTGTTCTTCCTTGTGTGGATGGAGCTCCCCCTCAATGTTTGACTTGTTGAACATCTCCATCACACCTAGTAATAGACAATCAAGTAATTTTTGGTATCCAAATTGCTTTGGATCCATGAACGTTAGTAGCACAAATTTTAGTCCCCTTTGGAATCCATTTTTCAATGTCATCCTTTTTAATTGAAGTACTAAGTCCTTTTGGGACCCAAATACTTCTAAAACATTTTCCTTTAATAAATCTAGGGGCACTAGATTGTCTAACATAAAAATTTGATATTCCAAAATTGTTTTTCTTTTCAAGCTCTTTGGAAATCAAATCTTTTTCTTCTTGAACCTTTTGAAGCAATTTTTGTAAATCAAAACATTTTAATTCAAACTTTTCAAGTTTTGCTTCAAGTTCAAGTTTGGTTTTAGAAAGCAAATCATTTTGGATTTTTAACTTTGAAATCAATTTATTGTTTTTCAAAATGTGGCTTTTAAAATCTAAAACCAAATAATCATAGGCATCTTGTAATTCATTAAAGGAATAAGAACATGAAGTAGATGAATTAGAAGTTACCCTTGAATCTTCTTCGATGGTCATAAGGCAAAGGTTGGCTTGTTCATCGTCGGTAGAGTCCTCATCACTCCAAGTAGCCACATTTGCCTTCTTCTTATGGCTTGAAGTGCTTGCTCTCTCGTTTCTTTTAGGTTCTCGTTCAAGCTCTCTCAAGGCTTTCTTCATGAACGGGGCACACTTCTTGAAGAGATGAACTATCTCTTCATCTTCATCCTCCTCTTCACTTAAGTATACATGATGGCAAGTGGGGGATTTGAGAGCCATGTCACTTGCATTGATGCCAAGCCCTTTGATTCCCGTTTCTCCTATAGCTCTAATTTCTTCCCTCTTCTTCTCATCCTCCTTATTCTTCTTCATGATTTGATGAGTAAGGAGTGAACCCATGAGTTCATCAAGCTTCAAAGTCTTCAAATTTTTGGCTTCGATGATGGCGGTCCTCTTTGAGTCCCAAGACTCGGGAAGTGAGTAGATGAGCTTTCGAACAAGCTTCTCCTCCGGGATGGCTTCTCCATAGCCTTTGAGACCATTGGTGATGGTGGAGAACCTATCAAACATCTTCTCGATGTTTTCTTCCGGATCCATTTTGAAGTTCTCATACTCAAGGGTTAAGAGCCCAATCTTGGTCTCCTTGACTTCATTGGTTCCCTCGTATTTGACTTTAAGCTTGTCCCATACCTCCTTGGCACTCTCACAAGAATACATTTTCTCATAGATGGATGGACCAAATGCAAAAAATAAAATGTGCAAGGCTTTGCAATTTAGCTCCATCTTTTTGCGATCGTCGGCACTCCACTCCGCTTTGCTTCTTTGAGGCACGAACGGACCATCTTCAACTATATCCCATAGCTTGTAATCTCTTGATTTTATGAAGAACTTCATCTTTGTATTCCAATGGGCATAGTGGGTTCCGTCAAAGAAAGGCGGTTTGTCGATTGATTGTGCCATTAGAGCCGGTTGATGAAATAGTGATGGAGCTTGTCGAATCTTATCAATAGGATGTGAATCCCCTTCGATTGAGCCAAGCTCTGCTACCAATTGTTGAGTTGTGTAGGGCTCGATTCGATCAACCAATGTTGCTCACCAAGTGGTGGAGAGGTAGATATTTGGGTGGAAGGGTTGAGGAAGCTAAATTGAAATGTGACACAATGATTTATAGTGGTTCAACCTTCTAACCAAGGTCTACATCCACTACCTTAGCTCCCCACTAAGGATTTCACAATCAATCCACTATTGATTTGTCCCCTTTTCTAGGATTAGGAGGAAACCCTTACAACCAATCAAGCTTTCTACCCAAAGCCTTGATTGAAACCCTCTTTACAAAGAGAAACAAGAAGAAAACTTAAAACCCTCTAATAGATGTTTGTTTGCACAATTAAGCACTCACCCAAAACCTAAAACACTTGAGCAAATTTGACAATTTTGGCTCACTAGTGTTTGTCTATACAAGAATGGACAATTTAGGCACTAAGACAATATTTGATCATTTGTTTTTTGACAATATGAGCATTAGCCTTCTCGTGATGCTTGGAGGTCCCTTTTATACTCCCAAATGAGTTTGTAGCCGTTACTAGCCGTTAGGGATGAATTGGAGCCGTTGAGGACTTTATTTCCCTTCATAAATGCTGTTATGTAGCTATTCGTATCGATACACGTGTAACGGTATCGGTACGGCCTTCATCAGAAACTAGCTGTTGGGCTTTTGCCAGCCTAGGCGTATCGATACGCTTGAGGGCGTATCGGTACGGGTTCACTTTTGAATGGCCGTTGGGAAATAGTCGTTGAGGTTGGTTGAAAGGGGATCGGTACGCTTAACTGGCGTATCGAAACGATCCCGATCCGTATCGGTATGGCAAAGGCCTGTATCGATACGTGTTTTGACAATGGCCAAACTGGGGCAAAAAGGTATCGATACGGGTAAGACCGTATCGGTACGGGTACTTTGAAAACACAAGTTTGGCTATTAAAAACATGAAAAATCTTTGCCAAAAACCTCTTAAAATACCTCAAACATAATTTCAAGTTGTTTGGACTTAAAAACAAGTTTTAAATTCTTTTCAAATTAGTCCAAAACATTTTTCAATTATTATATCAAAACATTAGTTCTACAATCTCCCCCTTTTTGATATAATAAAACTAACTTGAAAATTTTGTTTGGGATTCTTCCCCTTTAACTTTAAAAATGTGAATAAGAGATTAAGGATATGAAATCAAATAAAGCTCCTCATTATTCATTTGAAAATTCAATTTTTCAAAACCATTTCCCCCTTTCTGTTATATCAAAAAGAATTTAAAATGACATTTTGCTCAAAATAACATATGAGGCAAAAACAATTGACACTCTCAAAATTTTGGTTTAAAATTGGCTCCCCCTTACTCAAAGCATCATCAAAAATGTTAGTCCAACATTTATGATCATCTAGTTGAATAAATTAAAAAATAAAACAAATAAATGCTAAAACAACTAGATTTTACCAACACTTGAATCCAAGGGAGGATGTGAAGCCTTCCTTCTTCAAGTGTTCTTCCTTGTGTGGATTGAGCTCCCCCTCAATGTTCGACTTGTTGAACATCTCCATCACACCTAGTAATAGACAATCAAGTAATTTTTGGTATCCAAATTGCTTTGGATCCATGAACGTTAGTAGCACAAAATTTAGTCCCCTTTGGAATCCATTTTTCAATGTCATCCTTTTTAATTGAAGTACTAAGTCCTTTTGGGACCCAAATACTTCTAAAACATTTTCCTTTAATAAATCTAGGGGCACTAGATTGTCTAACATAAAAATTTGATCTTCCAAAATTGTTTTTCTTTTCAAGCTCTTTGGAAATCAAATCTTTTTCCTCTTGAACCTTTTGAAGCAAATTTTGTAAATCAAAACATTTTAATTCAAACTTTTCAAGTTTTGCTTCAAGTTCAAGTTTGGTTTAAGAAAGCAAATCATTTTGGATTTTTAACTTTGAAATCAATTTATTGTTTTTCAAAATGTGGCTTTTAAAATCTAAAACCAAATCATCATAGGCATCTTGTAATTCATCAAAGGAATAAGAACATGAAGTAGATGAATTAGAAGTTACCCTTGAATCTTCTTCGATGACCATAAGGCAAAGGTTGGCTTGTTCATCGTCAGTGGAGTTCTCATCACTCCAAGTAGCCACATATGCCTTCTTCTTATGGCTTGAAGTGCTTGCCCTCTCGTTTCTTTTAGGTTCTCGTTCAAGCTCTCTCAAGGCTTTCTTCATGAACGGGGCACACTTCTTGAAGAGATGAACTATCTCTTCATCTTCATCCTCCTCTTCACTTAAGTATACACGATGGCAAGCGGAGGATTTGAGAGCCATGGCACTTGCATTGATGCCAAGCCCTTTGATTTTCTTTTCTCCCATAGCTCTATTTTCTTCCCTCTTCTTCTCATCCTCCTTGTTCTTCTTCATGATTTGATGAGTAAGGAGTGACCTCATGTGTTCATCAAGCTTCAAAGTCTTCAAATTTTTGGCTTCGATGATGGCGGTGCTCTTTGAGTCCCAAGACTCGGGAAGTGAGTAGATGAGCTTTCGAACAAGCTTCTCATCCTGGATGGCTTCTCCATAGCCTTTGAGACCATTGGTGATGGTGGAGAACCTATCAAACATCTTCTCTATGTTCTCTTCCGGATCCATTTTGAAGTTCTCATACTCAAGGGTTCGGAGCCCAATCTTGGTCTCCTTGACTTCATTGGTTCCCTCGTATGTGACTTCAAGCTTGTCCCATACCTCCTTGGCACTCTCACAAGAAGACATTTTCTCATAGATGGATGGACCAAATGCACAAAATAAAATGTGCAAGGCTTTGCAATTTAGCTCCATCTTCTTGCGATCGTCGACACTCAACTCCGCTTTGCTTCTTTAAGGCACGAACGGACCATCTTCAACTATATCCCATAGCTTGTAATCTCTTGATTTGATGAAGAACTTCATCTTTGTCTTCAAATGGGCATATTGGGTTCCGTCAAAGAAAGGTGGTTTGTCGATTGATTGTATCATTAAAGCCGATTGATGAAATAGTGATCGAGCTTGCCGGATCTTTTCAATAGGATGTGAATCCCCTTCGATTGAGCCAAGCTCTGATACCAATTGTTGAGTTGTGTGGGGCTCGATTCGATCAACCAATGTTGCTCACCAAGTGGTGGAGAGGTCGATATTTGGGTGGAAGGGTTGAGGAAGCTAAATTGAAATGTGACACAATGATTTATAGTGGTTCAACCTTCTAACCAAGGTCTACATCCACTACCTTAGCTCCCCACTAAGGATTTCACAATCAATCCACTATTGATTCGTCCCCTTTTCTAGGATTAGGAGGAAACCCTTACAACCAATCAAGCTTTCTACCCAAAGCCTTGATAGAAACCCTCTTTACAAAGAGAAACAAGAAGCAAACTTAAAACCCTCTAATAGGTGTTTGTTTGCACAATTAAGCACTCACCCAAAACCTAAAACACTTGAGCAAATTTGACAATTTTGGCTCACTAGTGTTTGTCTATACAAGAATGGACAATTTAGGCACTAAGACAATATTTGATCATTTGTTGTTTGACAATATGAGCATTAGTCTTCTCTTGATGCTTGGAGGTCCCTTTTATACTCCCAAATGAGTTTGTAGCCGTTACTAGCCGTTAGGGATGAATTGGAGCCGTTGAGGACTTTATTTCCCTTCATAAATGCTGTTATGCAGCTATTCGTATCGATACGCGTGTAACGGTATCGGTACGACCTTCATCAGAAACTAGTCGTTGGGCTCTTGCCAGCCTAGGCGTATCGATACGCTTGAGGGCGTATCGGTACGGGTTCACTTTTGAATGGCCGTTGGGAAATAGCCGTTGGGGTTGGTTGAAAGGGGATCGGTACGCTTACCTGGCGTATCAAAACGATCCCGATCCGTATCGGTACGGCAAAGGCCTGTATCGATACGGGTTTTGACAGTGGCCAAATTGGGGCAAAAAGGTATCGATACGGGTAAGACCGTATCGGTACGGGTACTTTGAAAACACAAGTTTGGCTATTAAAAACATGAAAAATCTTTGCCAAAAACCTCTTAAAATACCTCAAACATAATTTCAAGTTGTTTGGACTTGAAAACAAGTTTTAAATTCTTTTCAAATTAGTCCAAAACATTTTTCAATTATTATATCAAAACATTAGTTCTACAGATAAGATGCACAAAATTAAATAGCACCGAATATGGGACTAAATTTAACAAAAATCAAGTAAAATTGCGTGGAATTAAAGGAATACCGGAAAGGACCGGATTGAACGAAAATTAAAATGCAAGAAATTAAAGGCTGAAATTAAATGTTAGTAAGTTATATATTTGTTAATTAAACGGACCACGAATAATACGGATCACACCCCATTTTGGGTCACCATAAGGCGGGCTAAAGATGAAATGTACTCGAATTAAAAAGAGTGCATAATTAATGAAGAAAGATAAATGTATATAATAAATATGACTATATATATATATATATGTATGTGACTCTACAGTAGTTTGCATGTATATATATTGCAAACTATATAATAATGATATATATAATAATCATGCTAACTATAACACACACATTTACATATATAAATACTAAATAAGCATAATATATATATATATATATATATATATATATATATATATATATATATATGGAAAATACTTTGATGCACAAGCTGTGTAAACTTTAGTTTACACAAGCCCTTTAATTTTAGGGTTTAGGGTTTAGGGTTTTATGTTAGGGTTTAGGGGTTTAGTATGTAGGGTATATAATTTAAGGTTTATGATTAGAATTTAGAGTTTAGAGTTTAGGGCTTAGGGTTTAGGGTTTAGGTTGCTAGGGTTTGTGATTTAGATTTTAAATTTTATAAAAGGATTGTGTAAAAAAAAATTTACACAGCTTGTGCATCAAAATAAAACCCTATATATATATATATATATATATATATATGTACATGCGTATAATAATGTGATAATAATATAAATTTGGTCAACTATAAGAAGGGAAACTAGGTTTAGAATATATTATATATTATAATTGGTAACTAGAAAAAGCCTTAATATTATATATATATATATAAGGAAAATAAAAATAGAAAAAAAACGTCTCATCCCCTTGTGTCTTGGTGAAAAGGTTGATGTTTATCATCCTTTAGGACCCGAGTTCGTGCACTAGTAATGCATGTTGTCTGTGCTTTTTTTGAAAAGACTAAGAAAGTTGAACATATGCTACTACCCTTGTATCACACCAACATATTAAAAAAAATGGAATTAATAAATTAGGTGACAAAATAATATAAAAAGGGATTTTACTCCCACTTTGCTTTTACCCATATTTTTCTCTCAAACATTAGAGCCGCCGTCGTCCTTTAATACCAGCGTCGTTTTCGTTCCGGTGAGCTTTTTCGACATGCAACGCCATCGACAGAGTCCGCCTCTCATCGGATCTTGGTCGCCCATCGTCAGATCGTGATGAAATCAAACTATGTCGTCCTCCCCACCACAATCTACTCCTGCACCGTTGGGATTGCCGAAACGAAGCTCCAGTCGCCGACGGTCGTTGAACCGAAGGTAATGAAGAGTTTTTTTCTTTTTATATTCGAAATAAAAAACAAAAGTAAAAAAGATCCAGATACTTCTCTAAATTTTCTCGTATTGATTTGTGAACTGGTTACAACATACTTTTGGGGTTTTTTTGATATCCCAATCCCCCATTTTTTTCTTTGGTTTCTTTCTTATATTAGAACCATACATGTGAAACGAAACGAAAAAACAAAGATTGCTGGCCTTTCTGATTCTAAGTTCTGAATGTTGTCTGGGTTGACTTTTCTTTTCTGAAATTTCCGTATGCTCTTCTGCCATGGGTTTATCCGTTGCTGAGTTTTTTTTTCCGTTTTTTCCGTTTATGAACATTAATCCCCTGTATGGGTTTCTTTGCATGTCGAGCTTTCCGTTTTGAGGATGAAGCATGACCTCCAGAGAGGGGACGATTGCAGAGGGGTCTTGCCGGGACGCGCTCGTGTTGGAGAGCTCAACGGGCGCACGTCGCATGGCTGATCGAGGCGCGTGGGGTGCAAGGCTTCTGGAATCTTCCTGGATGAGTCACAACTGTTCATTGTGCCAGATCTGACGGTTAAGATTTCGCGCGGCGCCAGAACCTTGAAGGACTCTTAGGGTTTCCATCTGAGGCTCCATGCTGAGTCGTTGGAGAGCTCAACGGGCGCACGTCGCATGGCTGATCGAGGCGCGTGGGGGGCAAGGCTTCTCGAATCTTCCTGGATGAGTCACAGCCGTTCATTGTGCCAAATCTGACGGTTAAGATTTAGCGCGGCGCCAGAACCTTGAGGGACTCTTAGGGTTTCCATCTGAGGCTCCATGCTGAGTCGTTGGATCATCGGCCGATTGTGTGTCTCGCATGTGGCGGCGGCTGCACAATAAAGGGAGCAATTAGGTTTAGATTTCTAGGGTTTTCCATTGTTAATCAGATTCGAGCTTAAATGGGCTTTATGCATGTATTATTTGTATTGGGCTGACTTCCAGTAATAAAATTTAGGTTTTTATTAATATTAACTTTAGTTTTATTTATTCATTTTGAATAATAATAATAATAATAATAATAATAATAATAATAATAATAATAATAATAATATTGATAGTAATAAATAATAATAGTAATAATAGTGGTAAGTAAAAATAATAATAATACTAAGACAATAAAGATAATATATATATACTATTAATATTAATAGTAATGCTACTATAATAATGTTTTAAGTCCTTTTTTTATCTTTTCCCCTTTTTTATTTTGATTTGATTATATATATATATATATAGCCCAATACAAGCCCAAAAATGCAAACAAAAATGAGTTTAAGTCTCGGAAAAAAATTAGTGATTACAGCTGCCCCTCTTTGCTTATACTTGTAGAACAAGGATAAAGCAAAGACCATAAGCACTAATTCTATCTCACTTCCCTGTTGGATGTGTGTGATCCGTTACGCTACCGATGACGAGACAAGATTAGGAGATTAGATTGGATTAGGCTACGACTCCGACGAAGAGACATGATCCGGTGATTAGATTGCGATCAAGCTACAACTCTGACGAAGAGGCATGATCTGCAGGAGTTAGTGGAGATCAAGCTACGACTTTGATGAAGAGGTATGATCCGAAGGAGTTAGTGGATATCAAGCTACGACTTTGAAGAAGAGGCATGATTCGAAGGAGTAGTAGTGATCAAGCCACGACTTTGATAAAGAGGCATGATCTAAAGGATAGTGGAGATCAAGCTACAACTTTGATGAAGAGGCATGATCCGAAGGATAATGGAGATCAAGCTACGACTTTGATGAAGAGGCATGATCCGAATGAGTATATTAAAGATCAAGCTACGATTTTAATGAAGAGGCATGATCCGAAGGAGTATATTGAAGATCAAGCTACGACTTTGATGAAGAGGCATGATCCGAAGGAGTATATTGAAGATCAAGCTACGACTTTGATGAAGAGGCATGATCCGATCAGAAGGGGTGGTCAAGCTACGACTCCGACGAAGTGGCATGACCGAAGATCCGCTACTCCGTCAGCGGCAAGACAAGATCCAAATAGAAGAGATCTGCTACCATCAACGGTAGAACGATATCCAAATAGAAGGGTTGATCAAGCTACGACTTTGATGAAGAGGCATGATCAAAGGTCCACTACACCATCAACGATGAGACAAAACCTGAAGAGGAGGGGATCCGCTATACCATCAACGACACACCAAGATCCAAATAGAAGATATCCGCTACCATCAACGGCAGGACGAGATCCAAATAGAAGGGTTGATCAAGTTGCGACTTTGATGAAGAGGCATGATCAAAGGTCCGCTACACCATTAACAGTGAGAAAAAACCTGAAGAGAAGGGGATTTGTTATACCATCAGCAGTGCACCAAGATCCAAATAGAAGAGATCCGCTACCATCAACGGTAGAACGAGATCGGAAGCAAATAAGAGTTGGTGTTGTAATTGTCCCTCTTGGTGGGTTCAACTTCTTTATTGATCTGATTTTTTGTTGGTGTGGCTTCCTTTTGGTTGAGGATTGGCTATTTTGCCATTATTTTTGACATGTTTGTTTTTATGCATGAATGAGGTATGTGTGCTTAGTATGTATGCATGTAACTTGATGTATGGTGTAGATGCTTGAGGTGAGTGCATGATGAGTGGAATGATGTTGATGTGAATATTATGTAGTGCAATTGATCCTGATGTTGATTTTCAAAAGGATGCCTATTAGCTCGTTTTTTTCCTGTCTCAACTCTGTCTTGTAGACTTGATCGAATGATTATTGCCGTCTTGTATGATGATTGCCCTAACTTTTCGTGGGCTCGACCATCTTCTTGTGAAATGTCACCTCTTTGGGGGGGGGCAACTCTTGTATGTTTTATTTGGTTAAAATTGTCTTTTTGTGCAATCGGCTGGCAAGTTCGCCGTTGGTTCCTGTACTTTTGAAACCGTTTGAAGAAATGTAGAGAAATTTTTTGTATTGATATAGAGCATGAGATGCTTATTGGAAAAGTAATCGTATTATGTACACATATACATTTTGGAAAATCATGACAAGTGATATTTATGAAAATCTAGTTGCGAGTTTTTGAAAAAGTATTGACTCAAATGACATTTTTGTTTGAATAGTCACGAATGTTGTAAAGGGCATACATGTGAAAAACCTTTCTTGTCTATCAAGCTTCCGAGAGGAGAGACTCACATACCTAGTTTTTACCCAATTTGAGGGTGGCTATCTTTGACTCACTTACTCACCGTGCCCCATCCTTCCCTTGTTTTTGATCTCGATCAAGCATTAGAAGTGTGACAATCCTTGAAGAAAGGTTAACTCTGATAGGCAGGATGTATTCTGAAGACAAATTCATCCATCCGTGTATAGTCAGAGTGGTCTTGTAGCTCTCGAAATGTAGGCTACTACTCGTGGTTGTGACAGAAAGGGGAACATAGGCCCCGAATTGAAGATTATCAAGTATTGACTGGTGTGGATATGCTTGGATTTCTTTAGACTGTCTATTTTTTGGCATTCACCTTTCATTAAGTGTAGTTTCGGATCGACTTGCACCTTTGCATTGTGTTGGTGCGTACTTCCGATTAATCTAAGTAGAGATCCAATTGGATGAAGAATTCTCATAGTTCGCGCTCTTTTTTTTATTCAGCGCCTTCGCTTTTGGTTTCAACTTTGATAACTTTCAGCTTGGTTTACGTTGGCTCTTTGAGCACAAACTTCCCTTTCATCGTTTACATTGCACTTGTATGAAGAGTTCTTTTAGCCCTTTTGTTGATCCGAGCTCACGTGTTGGTGACTTTGATCTTGGCTTGGGTCGGCTTCCTTGAGCACGAACTTTTCTTTTGTCGCCCTTTGTATGTATTTCTTGGTAAAGATTAGGCCAAATGTCTCCTTTATTGCACTTTTTCCTCTTCGTAGCATGGTTAAGACTGAAAGTTGCTCGATTGTCCATTCACTTTCATCCTCTTGCCCCCTAGCGTGGAAGTGATCATTGGCTTGGGTCCAAATGCCCTCACATAGTTGG
Source organism: Hibiscus tridactylites (assembly GCA_958450335.1). Taxonomy (NCBI): domain Eukaryota; kingdom Viridiplantae; phylum Streptophyta; class Magnoliopsida; order Malvales; family Malvaceae; genus Hibiscus; species Hibiscus tridactylites. The sequence continues at coordinate 31,569,032 of OY288266.1, forward strand.
ATATCAAAATAGTCTTCAGGTTGTAAATATTTTCGGGTTATTGCTTCATTCAAGGATCTTAGACAACAATGCCTGAAAGGGGAATTCATTCAATGGGAGTGACCCATTACTTCTGGTCACTCATTGTCACTCCTCCCTTGGCTTGAGTAGAATATACAGTGTTTCCATTTGTAATGTCCTCAACATTCGTTTTTTGTAAAAAAAAAATTCTTTTTTGAATTGAATTAAAACGTATTTCTACAAAACAGTATATACATGTATATTTAGAAAACAATAGTGAGTTTATGAAATGTTTAAAGAATCAAAGAATACAACAAATGTTTTTAAAATGGAATTTTTATAAAAAAATAGCAAAAAGTCCACAGCTTAGCTTGTTTATATTGCATTTTTCCCAAATGCACAAGGATTAACGGATTTGAATTGCCTTTACCGGTAGTCGTTTGCTCCGGGCTAGTTGTACTATTCCCTTGGGTACAATCAGTTTACACCAACTATGACTTCAGATTTTTCCAAAGGATTTATTTCCCTTTGACCATTCATGAAAATGGATTTTCTGATGGACATTTGAATTATCCATGAATTGAGACTTGCATTTTTTCCAAATGCACAAGGATTAACGGATTTGAATTGCCTTTACCGGTAGTCATTTTCCCCGGGCTAGCTGTACCATTCCCCTAGGTACAATCAGTTTTCACCAATCATGTGAATTGGATTTTTGCATACAATATTGACTCCCTTTGATTTTGAACCAAGTGTCCTTGAAGCTGTCCAAGCTAGCCGCTCGGTCATTCATTCTCTTTTCATTTAGGCGAGAGTCTCTCCCGGTTAGCATGATGTGATGAATGAATTATGGATTTGAACAAAGAGTTTTAGCAATGAGTATGGTGTAATGCATCATGGATTTGAACAAAGCGTTTTGATGCATAATTAGCGACGAGTATGATGTAATGAATGTATGATTAGAGATTTAATGTTGTGAATGATAATGCTATGAAATGATGTATGAACAGATAAAATGTATGCAAATATGTATGCGAATAAAGGTGTTGGTCGTATAGGTGATTCCCCTTAGGCCGACTTTCATTTAGACATAAAAGAGAATCCTTGTTGCAAGGTAGTCATAGCAATTTCCCACAGATGCCCCTTGTGTCTACGAATTGTGTCCGAGAAAATGAAGGTTTTTTGGCCAAAATTGTCGAGGTTGGATTTGCTTTCTTCTTCAACTGTCTAGAATTCATCGGGGTGTCGGTGTCAAGTCCCAGATGAAAAAGCCAAACTGTCTCTCCGAAGCTGAATCAATCCCTTAGCTCCATCCGTGCTCGTCTCAGCCTCCTCCTTGAGTTTGATTGGGTGGTCTTGTGACTTTGGATGTTTGGGGGATATCAGATCTCGTTTGACCTCCTTATGACGGAGAAAGACTGTATATTCTTCAACGGTGGGAATTTGATCTCCTGTAGGTATGGCTGGACACTATGCGTCTACTCGGTAAATTGTCTCCTTAGACCATCTGATTCATCTCTAACACATGTTGGATTTGCAAATTGACATCCCTTTTAGCAACCTCCCGTCCATAATGAAAGCCCCTGAATTGGGTAAAACCACCTTGACTCGACACCATTATGTCATGGTATGTATGCAAAATAAATGCAAAAGGAAAAAGAAATAAATTAGTGCTTCATAGACATGATTAATAAGATATAACCACAAAACAAGCAATCTTGTTTATCTCATCTAGTTCACCTAGGTTATCTGCATGGCTCTAAAGGGGTAGGCTTTCTAGTTCGCTACATGCATTTTTAGTTCTATGAGGTACTCGAATTGTCCTTACTGTCCCCTACTAAGGGTAGCAAGGCCCCCGGTCATCACCCATTATAGGCTTATTTTAACCGAGTTCAATTCAAGGGGACTCTTTAGCTATATCCTTACGGGGAAACGATATTCCCATGAAGATATAGGGTAGTCGAGCCCTGAAGGTACTTACTAGGCCCATACGGTGGAACGGTATTCTCGTGAAAGCACTAGCGTTTTCCCCACTCTTAGACAAACGGATGCATATGCCAAAAATTGAATGCGTCCGAAATGAATTCGCGTTTATAAACAAATGTCGGTTAAATTTGTCACTTTAGTTCACAACCTTTGATATTAATTAAGCGGTAAAGTTTTCTTGGCTTGACTCTCTTTTTCTTTCTTTTTTTAAATCAAAAATTTTTCCCCAACGGAGTCGCCATCTGTAACGAACCCTTTGTTTTTTGAAATATTATGGGTGTAGTGTATAGTGTAGTGGAAGTGGCGTGGAAAGGATATTTTGGAAATTAGAAATAGGATTTAGAAAGAAAATGATTTAAATTAGAAGAAAGATGGATTTTGAAAATTGTTTTAAAATAGGGGGTTTAGAAAAAATATTTGAAAATTAGGGAGTTTGAAAAAGATTTTAAAAAAAATAGGAGTCGCCACCGGTCACTTTAAAGAGGTAGATCGGACACCAAAAATAGAAACCAGAGATTCGAAAGGGTTCAGGAGTCGGTTACACGTGAGAAAGTGTTAGCACCCTCGACGTGCCCAAAATTGGTACCAAAATTTTACCGCTTAATTAAAATCAAATTTTACGAGTTAAAGTCATAATTTTAGCCAAAATCTGGTTATACACGCGAGTAAATTTTAAAAATCCTAATATTCGAGAATGAACGTCCGAACCACCACCACTACGACTGGTACTGGCCTCGTTCATTTCTGAATAAAAGGACATCGCATGATATTTTTTTAAGTTCCAAATGTGACTTAGCATAACATATAACCAAAGGCATATCAAGAATAAATAAACAATGCATGAACCAATATAAATACGTCTACAAAATGCATGGAATGGAATAAATAAATAAATAAACATGAACATGATATATTAAATGACAATGATCAAAGACTGAAAATAAATACAAATCTAGAAAAGACCGAATTGAGATAAAAGAAATAATAAGGATGATAAGATGCACGTAATTAAATAGCACTAGATATGAGACTGAATTTAACAAAAATCAAGTAAAATTGCGAGGAATTAAAGAAATACTGGAAAGGACCGGATTGAACGAAAATTAAAATGCAAGAATTTTTTTTTTTTTTTGAATATGCTGGTGCGATGCAAGGGTAGCATCTGTTCAACTTTCTTAGTCTTTTCAAAGACGACACACACAGCATGGTATAACTGGTGCTCGAACCCGGGTCCCAAGGGATGATAACCATCTACCTTTGCCACCAGGACACAAGGGAATGAGCAAAATGCAAGAAATTAAATGTTAGTAAGTTATGTATTAGTTAATTAAACGGACCACGAAAAATACGGATCACACCCCGTTTCGAGTCACCGTAAGGCCAAAGGTGAAATGTATTCGAATTTAAAAGAGTGCATAATTAATGACGAAAGATAAGTGTATATAATAAATATGACTATATATATACATATGTATGTGACTCGGCAGTAGTTTGCATGTGTATATATTGCAAACTATATAATAATGATATATATAATAATCATACTAACTATAACACACACATTTACATATATAAATACTAAGTAAGATATATGTACATACGTATAATAATGAGATAATAATATAAATGCGGTAAACTATAAGAAGGAAACTAGATTTAGAATATATTATATATTATAATTGGTAACTAGAAAAAACCTTAATATATATATATATATATATATATATATATATATAAGGAAAATAAAAATAGAAAAAAACGGCATTAATGGGGGAATTAATAAATTGGGTGATAAAATAATATAAGAAAAAGAGATTTGTGCGTGAGCAAAAAGAAAAGGCTTAAAATTTAGATTCCGGTTTAGGGATTTTATTCCCACTTTGCTTTTACCCTTTTTTTCTCTCAAACATTAGATTCACAACCGTCCTTTAATATCAACCTCGTTGTCGTTCCAGTGAGCTTTCCCGACATGCAACGCCATCGACAGAGTCCGCCTCAATGCGTTGATCCTTCCCCACAGAGTTGTTCGCCGGGAGATCTCCGATCATTGAGAAAAAAGGGCCGAAACGCTTCGGTTTTCTCTCGCCGGATCTTGGTCGCCCACCGTCGAATCGTTATGAAATCAAACTATGTCGTCCTCCCCTCCACGATCTACTCCTGCACCGTTGGGATTGCCGAAACGAAGCTCCGGTCACCGGCGGTTGTTGAACCGAAGGTAAAGAAGAGTTTTTTTTTTCTTTTTATATTCGAAATAAAAAATGAAAGTAAAAAAGATGGCTAATTTGGGGAAAAAACCCCATTTTAATAATTATATAGGGTTTTGGCTCCCTCCAACAAATATTTGGGAAAATGATCCCCAAACTTGCCGTGTCGTTAAACCTCGCGTTCTGTGGGAAGCGAGGCTTGACATCGCGTTCTGCAGACCGCGAGGTCTGTGTTCGTGGCCTCGTTGTTTGAATTAATGGTTTTTCAGAAAGTCGCGTTGTGCAGAACGCGAGGTCCCTGAGAATTTGATAGGGCGACTGAATATATCGCACAGACCTCGCGTTCTGTAGAACGCGAGTTCTGTGCAATTCTGGGTTGAAAATTAGGAAAAATAAGGGTGGGTAGGACTGTTCGAGCCCAATTTCGGGCTTGTAAATCGTATATTTTTAGCGAACATCGAGTTTAGGTTCGTAGTACTGGAAATTCTCTATCGTATGACACCAACACGGTCAATTTCCGTCCATTCTAAACTGGCTTAAAATGGCTTCCAAAAACCTATGCTATCATCCCTTTTTAATGAAATTACCTTTGAAGAACAATTGATAATTTTGGTTTAGTAATCGCATAAAAGTAATAAAAAACTGAAATTAAATAAACATTTAAAAGTTTAATTATAATAGATAAACAAAATTAAAATACGGTATTAAAAAAACAAATGTTTGGAATAAAAATATTAGAAACATAAGTACATATCCATTAAAAAAAGACTAATGATGTCTATGTCCACCCGTTCTGCAGTCGGGTGGACGACGATCCCGATCTGGATTCCTTCGAACAAGCTGTGCTGGGCCCTGGTCCGCATCATCATCATCATCATCGTCTGCGATACACGGACCTCTACTAGGCCCGAACAGGGAGTAAAACAAGCTACCCGGCGGTGTTTGCTCCACAATGCTATAGTCAAAGTGAGATGCCAATGGTGGAATATTGATTAGCGGAAGTCCACTCGTCAGCATATGGGGACGGTAGGCATCAGAGAAGCCGAACTCGGGTGGAGGCCTCATCTGCTGGAAAGTCGAAGGACCGTTAAAATTCTGAAATGTTGTGGCAGAAGAGGAGGCCCCTGCAGTGTAAGTTCGCGGTCTTGGACCGCGCTGCCTCGACTGGCTCTGGCTCGGTCGATGTGTGGGGCGTGGCGGTTTGGGGGAGCCTGGGGAAGCTCTTGCTCACGCTCCTCGTCAGTAAGGATATGCTTCTTCCCATTGACCCCATACCACTGAAAGTAATCGAAAGTGACCGAATCGGCCCAATCTACAATGGGTCGGAGAATGCGTGGGCGACGGACAAATCGATCATCCCAAATCTGTATCTAGTCTGCATGGTAAAAGGCCCAATCAATCTTCGTCTTCCCCTGGCGCGTCAGAAGGTGGAATGCATCCAAATTTGGTGGATCGCGGAGCGGAATATTTTGGACGTACCCGAACTGTCGAAGAACCCGATCCGTAGGATGCCACACGAGAATTTCATAGCTGATTAGCGGCACTATGGAAAGCCATACGTGATGGTGACGCAGAATCTCGGGTGGAGTAATCTGCTGAATATCCTCTTAAATGTAGGGCCTCCACACGAACTAAAAAACGATAACGTTTCTAACGGTTATATGAAATATTATTGGAAAAAAGTATGAAAAAATTCAAATTAATTTTCGAATTACCTGATCCTGCCTCAACTTATCCAAAACAAGCCTGTACTCTGTTTGGTTTTTCAGTAGGCCCTGGTGGGTCAGTGTTTCACTCCACCTATCAGTAATGGAAAATAAAAACAATTCGTTAAATAAAATAATTCAAAAATAAAATAAATATAATAAATTAAATAGTACATCCGAAGAAGCGGAAATAAATAGGGGGCGGGCTGTCTAGGCTGCGGGCTTAAAAAAGGCATCCGAAACCAAGCCCAAGACTGAAGGAGTAAACAACATCCTCCAATTGTTGCTCTAGAATGGTCGATGTTTCTGCAGAGCTCTCTAAAAAGAAACGCCAAGATAGCTGCTCCCCAACATTTTCTTCTAGCTTCATCGAAATCACTAAGATGATTAAGCCACATCACGTGCACCTTGGTGCGAGATTTGTCTGGCATTAATATCCCGCCGATAATGCGCAAGATGTAGGCACGCACAAACTGCTGTGAAATTAATAAATAAAACAAAATTTAATAGTAAAGAAAAAGCAAGAAATATGGATATTAAAAAATAAATATTTAATAAAGGCATCCTAATTTTCAAATAAATATTTGTCTAGCATTAATATTTAATAAATGAAATATATTAAAAATATGTAAAATAGTGAAAAAAATGAAAAAATACCTGGAGTGTAACTTCATCCGCATGAGGGGGAGGGTTTTCAAATTCAGCCTCCAAATAAGATAGGGCTATTTTCCCACCATCTCACACATCCTCTGGGGGCTCCACTCCCATTTATTCAGCAAATACAGTTGGCCAATGCCCCAACACTATACCCGTAATAAGGTTGTCGTCTGTAGGCAACCTCAGATGAAGCAGAACGATAAACCATAAATATATTTTTTAATTGCCAAAACAAGTCCTCAAAATGTTTCAAGTATTAAAAATTCACAAGTCTTTGACAAAATATTCAAATGGCGAGACGAGGAGGAGTTATTATTCTAGTTTACTACGATGGGAAGACATTCAATGATCCCGAACTCGGCGTCGTTTTTCAGTGCGAAGATCTAGTAACGCTAAAGATTCTGAGGAGATTATCGTACAAGAAGTTGGTTAAGGAACTGGAGAGCAATGTCCCACATTTCGAAAACCACCATTTGTCCGACGTCAAGTATCGGGTGCCAATATCTATAGCTCCTTTAACGTACTCTGTATGCAACATTGCGGACACTGCTAATGTGGAGTTGATGCTGGCTACCCACTTCGAGTATTCATTGTGCGGGCCCTCGAGCTGTATGCATCGTTTTCGGAGTCTAATCCTGCTATCGAAATACCAAGCTGGGGTCGGGCGAATTTGACTTCGATCCGAATGCCAACATTGATAGCCCAACCGCAAGTCTACGACATGATTTTAACCTACTGTGCCAAGACAACGAGTTTGGTGCATCGTCATCTGCTGTGCCAAGACATTCGTGCGTAGCTAGTATCAGGTTCGACCTGAACCAACCCCCAAACGATGAATTCGATACACCAACAAATACAACGTACAATCCATACAATCCGTATAGTTTTGGAGGGGAGGGAGCATCGTCTACTTACGTTACGCACGACCATGAAGCATCATATGACCGACACTCAACGTATGTCCCTGGCACGGAGTACGTTCAACCATCTATGGGGAGACATTATTCTTTTGAAGTGGAGGGAGCGTCGTCTTCTTACGCTATGCACGACCATGAAACATTCAACCCTTTCAATGATTCCTCATATGGACGACACTCAACGTATGTCCCTAGCACGAAGTACATTCAACCATTTATGGGGAGACATTCTTCTTATGGTGCTCTTGATTTTGGTCTTGGAAATGCGGTTCGTGAGCGATCTCGTGAGAGGTCTCACGATCGTCGACCATCATCCTTGCCTCTAAGGGTAGTGATCGACGAAGCTGTACTATACCAGCTCCCGGAGGATGCTTATGATGAAGAACCAGTTAGAGAACCCGGGCCCGACGACGACGAGCAGGGGCCATTCTATGATGAACCGGAAGACTTGACAGTTCCACCAGAAGACTTGACCGTTCCACCACCATATTTCGAAGAATAGCCGGCAGCCACCAACTTTCCTGTATCCGCAACACCTATTTATATGTACTAGCCACCATCCCACTTCATAACGGTTGATATGGATGCCATGGACGTCCCTGAATTTTCGCAAGACCAAACAATAGACGGTAGACTCAACCATTCTGATGGTGAACTGAGAATTGGTATGGCGTTCTTAACAAAGGAAATTGCGGTGGCCGCAGTTAAGCAGTACAACATTTGTCAGGCTGTTGAGACGACAATGAAGAAAACCCAAGCGAAATACTACAAGGCACACTGCACCCAAAAGGATCACGTCTGTAAATGGAAAATCCGTATATCACAATTGAAGAGGGCATGCGACCGTTGGAAAATAACAAAACTTGAAGGGCCCAATACATGCACCATTGCTAGCCTAAGCCAGGATCACAAGAACCTCGATACAAAGTACCTCGCCGACATATTTATGCCACTGGTGAAAGCAAATCTCAAAGTGTCGGTCCCCACATGTCAGGCTGCAGCTAAAGGTGTCATTGGCTACAGTCCTGAATATTACAAAGCATGGTATGCAAAGAAGCGGGACGTAGAAGAACTGTTTGGCCGATGGGAGGATTCTTACAAAGAGTTGCGCCCGTGGCTAAATCTGCTGTAGAAACACATCTTGAGAATGATTGTCAAACTTGATACGGTTCCGACATACGAAAATGATCGTATCGTTCAAGGTGTTTGTCAATTCCACCGGTTATTTTGGACTTTCCCCCAGTGCATCAACGCATTCAAGCACTGCAAATCGATGGCACATGGTTGTACGGAAGATATACACAGACCCTACTTCTAGTATTACATAGGACGACAATCGAAAATGTGTTCCTGTTGTACGGCACTCGCTTTCGTTTACGACCTCTTTACATGTGTTGTTCACCCATAACTATTCAACTGTCATCCCTTAGGCAACTCGCACTACAAACAAGAGGTGGACGAGGTGCTCGAGGAACTGAGAGCGAGAAACAAAGATGGCGTAGAATACCTTGAAAAAATCCCGAGGGAAAAATGGCTTCGATCGTATGATGAGGGTAAACAATATGGTCACATGACAACGAACTTGGCTGAGGCAGTGAACTCATCACTGAAGGGAGTGCGGCAGTTGCCTATCACTTCCATTGTCAAAGCGACCTACTATCGTTTGGCTACCCTATTTGCAACCTTGGGAAGGCAAGCAACTGAGTACATGGCAGGTGGACACATAGTCCATCCGGATTTCCGCACAAAACTGCAAACTCAATTGCAACAATCTAGACAGATTACTGCAACTCTCTTCTCGTGAGAAGGACGCAAGTTTCGTGTTTCAGAATTTTCCAGGCGGTTGGAAGACATTCAGCACAACGCGTACGAGGTAGATATGAGGGCAAGAACCTGTGAGTGTGGAATATTCCAAAGATTTAAATACCCGTGCGCACACGCCATTGATGCTTGCGCAAACCATCGGATACAATACATGCAACTGCTTGATCCGGTATACTTACTCAAAACGGTGTTTAAGGTTTACGAAAAAGAGTTTCCTCCAATCGGAAATGAGGTTGATTCGAATGCCGTGGATACTGAACCAACCATACGCCCATATCCAGCACTACTAAGAGACAAAGGACGTCCACGGTCTACACGAATACACTGTGCTGAGGATATGGTCGAACATCGAGAAAAAACCAGATAAAAGAAGCATTGTAGTGTATGTAAAAATCTTGGACACAGAAGGACTAAGTGTCCTAATCGCTCGACCCCTCATCTTAATTAATTCTTTGTAATTTGTTTATGCGAGTTCGCCCATAACTATCCATCAATAAAATCAGTCTAATTCGTTTTATAAAATAGGCCATCTTATATTTTCAATCATTCAAAAAAATATGCTAGGATAGTGTTTTCGAAGCGAATTTAAGTCAGTGTAGAATGGATGGAAATTGACCGTGTTGGTGTCATACGATAGAGAATTTCCACTACTACGACCCTAAACTCGATGTTTGCTAAAAAATTACGATTTATACGTATGAAATTCTGCTCGAACATGCCTATCGACATTTGTTCAAAGGCAATTTCATTCAAAAAAGGATGATAGCATAGGGTTTTTAAAGCCATTTAAAACCATTTTAGAATGGACGGAAATTGACCGTGTTGGTGTCATACGATAGAGAATTTCCAGTACTACGACCCCAAACTCGATGTTCGCTAAAAATATACGATTTACAAGCCCGAAATTTGGCTCAAACAGGCCTACCCACCCTTGTTTTTCAAGCCAAATTCACACAGACCTCGCGTTCTGTATAACACGAGGTCTGTGCGATATATTCAGCCGCCTTTTCAAATTCTCGAGGACCTCGCCTTCGGCACAACGCGACTTTCTGAAAAATCGTTAATTCAAACAGCGAGGCCACGTACATAAACCTCGTGGTCTGCAGAACACGATGTCAAGCCTCGCTTCCCACAGAACGCGAGGTTTAACGACGTGGCAAGTTTGGGGGTCATTTTCCCAAATATATGTTGGAGGGAGCCAAAACCCTATATAATTATTAAAAAAGGGTTTTTGCCCCAAATTAGCCAAAAAAAGATCCAGATACTTCTCTAAAATTTTTTCGTATTGATTTGTGAACTGGTTACAACATTCTTTTTGGGCTTTTTTTTATATCCTAATCCCCCCTTTTTTTCTTTGGTTTCTTTCTTATATTAGAATCATACATGTGAAACAAAACGAAAAAATAAAGATTGGTGGCCTTTCTGATTCTGAGTTTTGAATGTTGTCTGGGTTGACTTTTCTTTTCTGAAATTTCCGTATGCTCTTCTGCCATGGGTTTATCCGTTGCTGAGTTTTTTTTTGTTTTTTTTCGTTTATGAACATTAATCCCCTGTATGGGTTTCTTTGCATGTCAAGCTTTCTGCTTTGGGGATGAAGTGTGACCGCGACAGAGGGGACGATGGCAGAGGGGTCTGGCTGGGACGCGCTCGTGTTGGAGAGCTTAACGGGCGCGCATCGCATGGCTGATCGAGGCGCGTGGGTTGCATGGCTTCTAGAATCTTCCTGGATGAGTCACAGTCGTTCATTGTGCCAGATCTGACGGTTAAGATTTCGCGCGGTGCCAGAACCTTGAGGGACTCTTAGGGTTTCTATTTGAGGCTCCATGCCGAGTCGTTAGATCATCAGCCGATCGTGTGGCTCCTGTGTGGCGGCGGCTGCACAACAAAGAGAACAACTAGGTTTAGATTTCTAGGGTTTTCCATGGTTAATCAGATTCAGGCCTAAATGGGCTTTATGCATGTATTATTTGTATTGGGCTGACTTCCAATAATAAAATTTAGGTTTTCATTAATATTAACTTTAGTTTTATTTATTCGTTTAATAATAATAATAATAATAATAATAATAATAATAATAATAATAATAATAATAATAATAACAATAATAATAATAATAATAGTGGTAAGTAAAAATAAAAATAATACTAAGACAATAAGGATAATTTATATGTATAGTAATAATATTAATAGTAAGGCTACTATAATAATGTTTTAAGTCCCTCATTTTTCTTCTTTTTTTCTTTTTATCTTTTTCCCTTTTTGATTTTGATTTAGCCCAATATATATATATATATATATATATATATATATATATATATTAGCCCAAAAACGCAAACAAAAACGAGTTTAAGTCTCGGGACAAAATTAGTGATTATAGGTACTCATGGTGGAGTATTCGGCACGCATAAACCCCTCAACACCCGAGACACCATATTTATAATGCACTATCAATCCTATGGCCAGCCAACTATATCTGATAACATTTTAAACCACATCACTTGCCAATATAATTCATTAATAACCATGTACCTCACTGTTTTTATAAGCAACATTCAAAACCATTTTCAATGCATTAGACCATGCATTAACAAGTATTCCTCATACTTACATGAACCATTTTTCAAATGCATCTATCATCAATATATGATCAAAATCAGTATAAATCATACTTTAAACACGCTTAAACAGTAGGTACCATGTAACTAAAAAACAAGTGCATAAAACCAATTTCGCCAAAACAAGACCGAGTGAGAAATCTCATCATACTTACTTCTGAGTTTAAACCACCGTTTCAAGCATAATTTAAACTCCCAAAATAACCTTTAAATCATTTCAACGCTGTAAACCACGTCCTCACTCACCGGCTACACAAAACTCTACTCACCGATGCGAAATAAAGTGTCCAAAGCTTCCAAAACTTTCCCAATCATTGTAGAATCAATCTCCCTATTTTAACCACATAACAATAGAGGATTAATGCATCATTATGCATCCATAATCCCAGCAATACAACTCCATATCTTTGCCTCACTAAAATCCATTAATCACCTTCCAAAAACAACTGAAAACACCACCAAAATAACATAAACAAAGCCTAGTCACATCCTATCGATTCAAACACCTTCACAACATCAATTAACATCCAAAAACACCCTAACATCATCCTTATACCTCCAGGATTCATTAAACATCCACATCTATTCAAAAACACATAACTAGCAACCTAGAAAATTAGAGATTCACATAGCGTTGGGATTATAATGTTAAAACCAACTTATTAACATTATTAATCATCAAAATCATGATTAAAACTAATCAAGAACTCAGAAAAATAGATCCAAAACGAGAATCACATAATCTCATCAATTAAACTTTGATTTAACCAATTTCCCATAATTATATCATTAAATCTCATTAAGAAACATAAGTAAAGTATCAAATGCTTGGAAATTTCAGTAAAGAACCATTCATTAGAGGAGAAGAACGAACTTTACCGCTAATAGATGAATTTCCTCTGAATTGGATATTTTTCTCTTGAAAAGCAAAAGAAAACAATGAGATTTGAAAAACAAGATTGAAGAATCAATTTAGAAATAATAAGTTCAATAAATCAAGAGCATCACCTGAAATCTTTGATGAAAAAGACAATGATTGGCTGGAGATATTTTGAGAGAAAACTTGAGAGAAAGAAAGTTATGTCAAAATAGTTTTTAGGAAAATAACCATTTTCCTTAACTAAATCCTTTATAATATATAATTAAAAACATTTAAAATAATCCCAATTGAGAGAAAAGTATGATAAAATATTTAGGTAAAATAGTTCCTTAAAGATTCTAAAATTTGATTCTTTTACAAAACAATCACTAAAAATAGTTTTACATTCTTTATATTTTGGTCACCAGCCCAAAGTGTCTAATTCCGAAAATCCATTTTCCAAAATTGAATTTACCAAATATATCAATATATTAAATAAGGATTTTATAATATTTTCCCATATTTTTATCTCCCTCAAAAATAATTATTCCGATTTTAATTCTCGAATCTGACTCGAATATCTAATATCGCTCCATCGGACCGTCTAATCAGCCTAGAAACACTTAGGCCCAAAATTGAGGCATTACATTGACCCCTTTTCTAATTTTTATAATATAGATATTTTCAAAATAATTTTATTTTTGTTCGGTTTAATTAAATTAGTGGTTTGATAAGAAAAATGGAATTGAAATGAAAGAAACATTAAAGAAAAGAAAAAGGAAATAAGAGATAAAATTGCAAAAAGAATAAAATTCGATTTGTGGAGTGGATGGCAATCGGTTGAAGCTAAAAAAAGTACAATTATCCTTTCAACCATCGGTGATTATATTTTAGATCTCAATACCACATAAAAACAACATACATGATTTATATATTCTCACGTTAAAGTACAGGAGAGATATACACAGTAGGCTATACATGCAGCATTTATTTATTAAAAAACACAAAGGCATGGAAACATGATGTTATTCATTCATACTGGCATACTGGCCCAATGAAGTTTTGTGCGTGTACTACAACTTCTCTTCTTTGGTCACAAAGTCGATGTTGTAGTAATTAGAACCGGTGTAAGTGGCGCCTTTAATTTTTGTTGTGACAGTTTTCCCATCATAAAGAGTGTCCCTTTGCATATATGTGAAGGGAACATCACAAAAACCTTTTGTTGCAACCATATCCACCGTCACATTAGTCCTTGCAGGCACGGTAGCTTTGTGTAAGACTTCCAAAAGAGTGGTTGTTGTCGTGGTCTTTCCCCACTCGGTAACTGATTGAACTTCACTAGATATCTGAACCTTTCCATTCAAAATGAGTGGAATTCTAAAGCTAGCGGTGGCTTTCATGCCTAACTTCAACCAAAAACTACTATTACAGGTACTAGTCATGGTCTCCATATATGAAAGATTCGCATCAAGACTGCTGGGTTGTTGGGTAAAGTTACTGGCTGAGTTCCTGGCTAAAACCCAGATTGATTCCTCGTAAACCCTGGAATCATCAACTTTATACTCGACATCATAAATTTCTCTCGCCAAGATGGGCTCTACCACAGTTAGCCGGGCTTCTGTGGTAAGAGAGGGGACGACAACATTAAGGCAGTTCCTCATTCTTTCGGTTGTGAGACGTCTGCAGAAATGATTTTTGCCCAAATTGATAAGACCTATAGTCGTATCGTCAACTTGGACGGGACGAAACACAGTGTCTTTGTTGCTACTGCTAGTGTCATTAGAATCTGCCCATATCTAGTTAAGGCTACGCCTCTGTTAGGCATACAGCTGAGTTTACAACTGGATATAGTTAGGAAAGGTTGTTACACTATTAGGGTTTCTTAGATCCTTCTATATAAGGAAGGTTAACGTCCATGTAAACTAATCATCTTGTGATCAATATACGATACATTTCTTTCATTCCTCTCTACCAAATCCTCTTCTTCATTCTTTGTTTCCTTCGAACCTATATTCTCTACATGGTATCAGAGGTTACTTCATCCATGGCTTCTTCTTCTTCTTCATCCAAACCCTTTACAAATAAAACAATTACTATCAGATTGGATGAATCCAACTTTCTACTTTGAAAACAACAAATCCTTTTTGTTGTGGAGAGTCTTGGCTTAATCAGTCATATTGATGGCACAATCTCCATTCCTCCACAAGTTTTTGATGATGAAAAATGGGTTTAAGTTCCCAATCTCGATTATCTCTTTTACAAGCAAGAAGACAGTGCCTTGTGTTCTTGGCTTCTTGTGTCGATTAGTCCATCGATCTTGACTTCTCTTGTGGGTTGCAAGACTGCACTAGACATATGGGAAAAGGTACAACAAGCTTATTCGACTTCTTCTACAACAAAACTCATGCATTTGCACTGTTCTTTAAGGAATCTTAGAAAAAGAGATCAAAGTATGAAAGAATACTTGGGGCAGATTCAATCTATTTGCGATAGTTTAGCTACTGCTGGTAATCCACCCACCGAGACCATGCATATTTATGTGATTTTATCTGGGCTACCGTCTGAATATGAACCTGTTGTAGCTGTTATTACATCTAGTCAACAGCCATACAAAGTTGATGGTGTGTGTAGTGTTCTTCTTGACACTGAAGCACGTCAACAGGGTTCAATTTCTTAGAATCTTTCAATAAATATGATTCAAGATTCTGGTTAGATAGAATGAGATTCTATATAATAAAAATATATATATTTGGATTAAATATAATGTATATTTAAATCCATGTTTTATGTAGAATAAGATTCTACATAATTAAATATATATATATTTCATTTAGTATTATTAAATATAATGTATATTTAATACAAACCAATTTCAAGTAGAATTACATTCTATGAATTTTGGTTGAACTTTGATTTAAGGAATTCAACTAGAATTAAGTCTCTGAATACTATTTAAAGGGACAAGGGCTAGCAACCAAATCATCCCTATTCCTACTTGCAAATTTCGACATATCCCTGGGAATTCCCCTCTGGAATTTTCGACAAGTCCCAGATTTCTTCTGAGAAGCTGTTTGATATTTTTCTGGTGTTCCTCTTGCCCCTTGGAAAATTCCTGGCGATTTCCTAGTTCGAATCCAAGTCCCGGTAGAACCCCTGGTCGATTTCAGACTCCCTCAGGAATCTCTAGAGGGATTTCGACTTCTCCCTAGAAGGTGTTCAATCCTGTCGAAATTTATCCCTAAGTGTTAGGGAGGCAGAAACTTTGTTCGTTTTGTTCGGGTGGACTCCGTAAAGGTTGTTGCGAACCTGTGACGATTCCGGTTTTACTTGACGTGGTTATTCCGACAAACCGTCGATTTTCCAGTTTCCAGAGTTTTAAAAGCTTACTCTTCATCTTTTCACCCCGGATTCGTTCTTGTACATGGATCCTGGCTGGATTACGTTGGATTAATTTTTCCGCTGCGCCACGGGGCGTGCCGACGTGACCCAACAAAATCAACAACGAACTCCAGTCAATATTTTGAACAATATCACGACCTTGATGCTCATGAACATTGTAATCTGCCGACATGCATCGATCATTTGTTGTTGTTGGTTGATCCGTCACCGATAAACATAGATAGTTTCCTGATTGGACATGAAGGACCCAAACCGTCTTCATAGCATCGTCTACCGTGATAAACTTGAACAGTGTGCACGACGCTTTGGTTTGATTTTCCTCTATCTTCTTGACGGTTGTTGTAATCCAACCCTTGTGTTGTATTTTGTTTATTTCCCAGTATTTGTTATTTTGGCAACTTCTGATGTGGAACAAACCATCAGCGCCAACAGCCTCCGCTTCAAATTTTGTATATGGGCTCTCAACATTACCTTCCTAAAATTTGATACACCCGTCCATCTCTTCGCCGTTACAAACATAGGTGGAGTAAGAACCGTATTCACTGAATTCAAGGGTGAAAAACCTTGGCACTCTGACATCTGACGCCAATACCAAGGCCGATGCCATTTCTCTCTTCTTTTAATCAACTACTTCGCTCTTTTGCTATGTTTCACTCTTGTGCTTGCTTACCCTAACCACCTATTTATATACATCTTGAGTCTCGGTGAAACCAACTAAACCATCCGTAAATATTATTTACGAGTATAAACATTTCAAATGGAAAAAAAGTGTATGATTACCATCTTTGAAAGAGAGTAAGATTCAAGATACGTCAATTGGCCGAATGGTTAAAAATTTTATATTCTTATATTTTGTGCGGGTTCAAATCACTACAATTGTCTTTTGAATGTAATTATCTCTCTATTTAATAAAAAAAAAGATTAAGATTCGATTAAGATATTAATTCTCTCTATTTAATATGTAATTAGTCATTTTACATGCATCTCTATCAAATTTCAGCTTAAAAGGACATTCCAAGCTCAAACGATTGAATCCACAACATCAAGGACTAAAATGTAAGAACAGAAACTTGAAACCATTCAAAAATGACAGCCAACGGTCAACCGTTTCGAAACGCTGACCCTGGTATCAAAACGCCCGTATCGGAACTAGGCTGGCCGTTTTGGTACTCGGGCCCGTTCTGGAACCCGTATCGGAACATGGCTCTCCAGTAGCCAAAGTGTTCCGAAACACCTTTAGCCGTTCCGAAACACCATGGCCATTTTAGGTCCCTGTTTCGAAACAATTAAGGGTGTTTCGATACACCCTGCCCTGCAACTGAAGAATTTGCTGGTTTTTCGCTTCTTACTCAATCAAACATGTCACAAATCATACTATAACATACCAGCAACATGGTACATTATAGAACATACTTAAGAAGCTTAAACTAAAGCATGGCATCAAACAAGTGGCCATTGAGTCTATAGGCTTGCTTCCTAGTCACATGAACCAAATATAGACCTCAAACCTCAAACCAAACCAAAAAAGACCATTTACAACTTCAAAAGCCATATCAAACTTGCTACAAACATAGGGAGTTCCAAATACATCTCCCAAAAACAACCTTGAAGCCCCATTGCCAAACATCAATACTAAAGTATGTAAAAACATCACCATACATGAGCTTTCACTTCTTTGGATGTTCTTAACCTTCTCGCTGCCCAAAATCTTCTCAATTATCTGCATTGTTGGTAAAAGAGAGCGTAAGCAAATTTGCTTAGTGAGGCAAGCTATAAAGAAAACCAACACAACAATGCATTATTCAAAATCCTTTCTCAAAAGCCATTTTCAACAACATGCTCATTCTATCTCATGCTTGAAAACCATTTCAAAGCAAATCTCCATTTGAAAACACATGTACCTCTATTCTATCTCATGCATTTAAACCAATGCAAATCTCATGGCAAGGCCATACACATGATCAATGAAAACAAAAGCATTTCATATCATAATCTCATATGCATTTCTCATAGCATAAAATATCTCTTCATTTGGTACATGTGATTCAAATACATTTTCATAATTTATATTGGAATTTCACATTTCATCTTTACTCGGATATACGGATTAGCTTGACTCAAGGTCAAGTCCTACCCCAGTGGAATCTCTCATCACCAGACTCTCATGGCGGTATCTCTCATTGCCACAAAGCTTGGGTATTTCACCAAGTCCTACCCCGATGGTATCTCTCATCATCGGATTCTCACTTTGGATCGGGATGGAACTACCCCCATTGCCCGACTCCAAAGAGCACGTACGAATTTTAGTTTATAGTACACTCTCATCCTATTGATCGATCAATTATATTCGGTAACTATCTCATCTTCTATGCCAATATATTATGTCAAAGACATCATCTCACCTACTATTTTATGCAATATTTCTCAAGTCTTTTTCGTCTCATTTCAAAACTGCATCTCATGCTTTGCATTAAATCAAAATCTCAAAACTCTTCAATGCATCATGCTATCTCATGAAAACTCTACAAAGCATCATCTCATGCTACAAATCATGCATAAATAGTAAGAATTTGGTTATCTCAACCAAGAGCAGGTAAAGGCATTTTAGGGGCAACAACCACATATTTGAGAGCAAATCTAGCCATACTTACTTCCGGACATAGTATGGTGTTTCAAACCAACCCTAAATCCCCAAACCTTGTTTCTTTGTCCCTCAAGGACTTCTAAAACCATTCGCACTCACCGATTACGTTTCTCTTGCTCGCCGAAACGATATCTAAGCTCCCGGCACTTCCAGATCAACACCAAAAGCGTCCGAAGATGTCTCCCTTGTTCATTACACATAAGAGCAGAGGATTAATGCATCATCATGCATTGAAATCACCAGCCAACTAAACAAACTCGCTGCTCTACTCAAAAGCACCATTTCGGCTACCCAAAACAACCGAAATCAACTCCAAACTCTTCCAAAACAAAGCCCAGCCAAGATCTATCACTTCTAATCATTTCTAAGCCTCAATCAACACCAAAAATCACCATAAACTCGTCCTTATATCTCCAGCTACAACAGAACACCAAAACCACCCCAAAAACCACCAATCTAGCATGCAAAACTTAGGAATCCAAACCTATTCGGGATTTGTTTGATAAAACCTCATTTATAACATCAATTACCATCCAAAATACATTAGAAATCAACCTCAAAACATAGCCTAACCAATAGTTAGAAAAAACATCAAGATCTCACCAAGAATCTTGAGTTTTAACACAATTTCATGTTTCTAACATTAAAGCAACTCAAAAATCATTAACAAAGGATTGATAACTTGGGAATTTCAGTAAAGAACTGTTCATTATAGGAGAAGGACAAAGCTTACCTTTAATGGCTGATTTCTCCTTAATTTGGGCAAGTTTTCTTGAAAATCCAAAGTGAAAACAAGAGGATTTGCTGAGGAAAAGATTAGGAATCCATTGAAGAATGAAATCTCATCAAAAGGAATGAAAATCAGAGGTTAATTGATGAAGGAAGTGTGTTTGACTGAGTGGAAGTTGAGAGAAAATGAAAAAAAGGGGAAAAGATCGTAAAGTAGTTATGAAAGTCAAAATAGGATTTTCTCTTTTAATTCCCTTTATTAAAACATTATTAAAACACCCAAAATAAGGAGAAATCTGATTAAAAACATTTTGGTAAAATTAGCTCCTTAAAGATTCAAAGTTTCAATCCTTTACAAAACAGTCACTAGTCAACTTTTGCAAAAACTGCGATTTGGTCACTACACCGAAATGTAGTATTTCCAAACCTTATTTTGTAAAATTGTTTTCACCATAATTATAAATATAAAAAATGAGGATTTTTATATATTTTTCCATATTTTTAAAATATCCCGAACTAGGTGTTCCCTAAATCTCCCTTAAAGATTCGAACCGTTCTCGACCAACCCGATTCAAACTCTAAAACATTTAGGCCCAAAATCAGGGAGTTACAAATATTATTTTCTTTAAAACGACCCAAAATTATTGAAAATCATATGTATCACATGTGATGCATACTCTCATAATATATGAATAATGTATATCTCTATGGGTGGTCCTAAATTGCCATACGACCCAAACAATATTTTCTCTCAAGATTTCAAAGGTAAATCTTTATTTACATTGATTTTCCATCATCAAACTTGTTTTCAATGATTCCTCTCTAAAACCCAATCTTTTTCCTTTAGTTTCTCAAGGTTTTTCATTGGAAAAGGGGGGGGGGAAATCCATCATTAGAGGCGAGCTACATTTTTCCTCCTCTAATGTAAGTTCTTTATTGAAATTCCCACGTTATTGATTCTTCTATAGTGTTTATGTAAAGGTTTTATATTGGGTTTGGTGGAAATATGCTTAATCAAGCTATTTAAATGTGGTTTTGTGAGATTTTCGTATGGGTTTTGTTTTGTTGGGTTTGTGGATGTTAATAAATGTGTTTTTGATGTTAGATAATGTTGAAGTTATGATTTGATAATATAAAACCCGAAACTAGTTGAGTTGATAGTGTTTAAGGTTGGAATTCTTGAGTTTTAGGCTTGATTTTCTGAAGAATCAGTGGCTGATGGTTTCTTGCCTTTGGGTTGATGTTTTTAGTTGTTAATAATAGATGTGGGTTTGATGATAATCTTGCTAGGTTTTAGATGGAGTTAGTTTAGAGTTGGTTTATTGATGTTTTCAGTTGATATCGGATATGAATTGATGGGCGATTGATGCTAGATTACTGGGTTTTGAGTTGCAGCAAGTTTAAAGGGTTGAAATCACTCTAATGCTGTAACCCCCTCGTCCCGGCCTGGACGACTGACCGATCCAAGCAAGTTACACGGGGAAAACCGAAGCAAAACCTGCTAGGGCCTCACATCAATTAGCAACCCTATTTTTTTATCTTTTCTAGAGGCCTTAATTTAGACCATATGTGATAGGACACGCAACGAACATACACGGATACAAATCCCACAAGACATGCAATTTAAACAACATATTTTAACTTTCATAACAGGCCGTATCGATACGCTAGATGACTGTATCGATACGCCTGGACCTGGTCAACAACCTACAGTCAACCCAGGGAGACCGTATCGGTACATAGCAAGACCGTACCGATACGCCCTCATCGGTAAACTTCTCACGGTCAAACTACAAAAACCGTATCGATACCCTTAGGACCCGTACCGATACGCCAAAATCTCATCAATTTCTCAGATTTCCAGAGAGGTTTTGGCGTATCGATACACCATCGTGTATCGGTACGCTCTGCCCAAAATGAGCCCCAAGGCAATGACCGTATCGATACAGCCCTTAGGCGTACCGATACGCCCTGCACTGCAAGTCTCAGTTTGGCAGCTAAAAACACAAGGACCCGACTCTAGATGCATTTATTGACTCGACTAGCGACATACCAACTTACATGCTTCACTAAGCAACTATAGATAAGCATACGGGACAGTCTAAACATACAACGAAGCAACAACCACCAACTAAGCACACATAGAGGAAACTAGCAAACATACATACTTAGCATACCATCAAAGAGTTAAAGGCCATAACAAACATACTCCCAAACCACAAGAAACATGAAACAACAAACATACACATAATCTAGAAGCATTTCACCCTACTTCACGCATGATCAACACTTATCATACATTCAAGACCATCCATTCAAAAGAACATACATCCAATGCTAACCAAAGTTAAGCATACAATGCTACCTAACCAACAATCAAGGCAACCAACACAAGATAAGCATTTAGATAGGAACCTGCATACAAGCATGCATACTAAACCACTTCATTCATAGAAAAACAAACACCTACCTAAACATTGCATAACAAGGGTCACATGCCATTGAAACAAAACACTTAAATATTCAAGGCAAGCAAAAAACATACATTTATATCCTTCCAACACCTGCCAAAACATCAAACCATCAAACATGATATATATATATATAAGGCAATAAAGCATGATTAACAAAACATTTAGCAAAAGAAACATACGTTCACCTAAGCAATGCACAATCAAGGTTTACAAGCCTTCAACAAAAACATGAACATTCATAAGACATGGTTAAAAACCTTCAAATACAAAACACTTGGCATCAACATAAACATGGTTTACAAATCCATCAACACAAAGCATTAACAACATAAATCCAACACAAAGGAGTCTAGATACACGCTCCAAAAACATGTAGCATTTCCCATTGCTAAACTACTACATTATTTACAAAACCATACTTGAGCAACTACCACACGCTTAGACGCCCTTTTCTTGCTCCTTGCTAACTCCCTGCTAATGATCTTAATTGTCGAAAAAGGAGAGCGTAAGCATAAAGCTTAGGGAGCAGAGCTCTAAAAACACATCAACAATGCAGTTTTCAAAACATAAATCTTAGTTGAAAAGCAAACCATTTAAAAGAAGGATGTAATAAAACACAAACATCAACCATACATGGTATGCACATGCATAACCAAAACACGGTGGGACTACACATCACCATTTCGACTAGTAGTTTTTGATGGGACTACACATCAACGTACTCTTCTACTAGTCACTACAGGCGGGACTACACATCACCGGAGTCTTCTACTGTTCACAGCCGGTGAGACTACACATCACCGGAGTAACGACAACCATCACGTGAGGCTCGACACCAACAACGACTACACAACAACATTAAACATAGAGTAAAAGCAACCCACACTTCACGCAATATCACAACAATCACACACACATTAACACTTAATGAAACAAGGTGAAATAACAACTTACACTTGGGTTTAGGCTAGCCCTTAAGGCTCCACCCAAATCCCCAAGAAACCTTTTTGAACATATTTTAACCTCAAAACAGTTTCCACTCACCATTCGCACACTAATGCAAAACACAAAGTCGTTTCAAGTTTCCGAACTTCTCGGGACCTCGTCCGAACAACCCAAGGCGAAATCCGTTGTTTCTAACCAATCAAAAACAATGTATTAACCTCTTAATCAACCACAAATTTTCTGTTATACATCAGCTCACAATTCCACAATATTTTCTCAACAATTCAAAGTCGAAATCCTCCCAAATAATCTCATTTTCATACTCCAGCAAAACCCAGTCATTACCCCTCAATTTAAACACTTAAAACACTCCAAAACATGTCCAAAACATCACCCTAAGGCTGTACAACCATCAGTCCTTCATTTCCCCACATAAACACCTTAAAAACTCTTATTTTCCACTCCTAAAAATCACCTACAACAGTAGTTTCGGGAATCCAATCAAACCAGCACTATCACCACTCAAAAATCATCAAATAACATCTAAAAACACCTATCCAATGTCCACATACCTCCAGCCCTCTTTTCACCACAAAATCAAGCCAAAAACTCACTTATTTCACTTTTGAAATCCACCCCTAAGACTAGTTTCGGGTATACTATAATTAAGCAACATTTTTAACATGTTATGACTTCAAAATAAACTTTAAAAATACCCCAAAACACTGCCCTAAAAGACCCATACAGGATTTCACCCAAAATCCCCACTTTTCATAAATCTTGAAATTTCAAGGTTGAGAATTAATGGGTTTTGCAAATCCAACTTTAATTTAAGTTAAATTTAAGTAAAACAAGGAAAAGAAAAAGTTAATTTACCTTCAAAGGTCTTCAATGGAGGAAAGGAGAACAAGATGAGAGAATAGGGTTTTTGAAAGAAGATGAGTGGTTTTGATTTTCAAAATCCTCTTAAAATTTCATTAATGGCGTTTTCGTAAATAATGAGAACTTTTATAAAAATCAACTCTTTAATTTAAATTTAACCCGAAACTAATCCTAGATCAACACCGATAACTCCCGGGCCCTAAGACCGGGGTGTTACAACTCTCCCCTACTTAAGGAATTTTGTCCTCGAAATAACTTGACGGAAAGTGATACGAAAACCGTTTCTCCATATCTTCCTTTCTCTACCCAAAGTGGCTTCTTCCACACCTTTGTGTCGCTACTTAACCCTGACAACATCGATAGATCTCCCACGTAACATTGAAGGTCAATAATGCACATCTCAACACGTTCTCTAACATTTGAATATCTCTATCTGACTGATCATTGGACTGAGGTCGATACAATGTACTGAAATTCATACGGGTACCCAAAGCAACATGCAGACATTCCCAAAATCTAGCTATAAACCTCGAATTTTTACCTGACACAATCGACTTCGAGACACCATACAATCTCACAATATCACTGATGTACAAATCGACCAACTTATCTAGAAAGTAGGTCGTATGAACGGCTATGAAATGAGCACACTTTGTGAAACGGTCAACAATCACCCAAACTGAATTCTTCTTAGAAGGAATCAAAGGAAAACCTGATACGAAGTCCATAGTAATATTTTCTCACTTCCATTCTGAAATTCTCAACGGTTGTAACAAACTAGACGAAAATTGATATTCTGCCTTAACACACTGACAAACCATGCACTTGCTCACAAAATCGGCAACATCTCTTTTCAGACCAACCCAATAGTACTCATATTTCAACACACGATACATCTTTGTACTATCCGAATGTATAGCCAAAAGACTGTTATGAGCTTCACTCAAAATAGTACGTCTCAAATCACCGTCATTCGGCACAACTATTCTGTCTCTGAAACACAAAACCTCATCATCTTTGAAACTGTATTCTGTATGTCTTCCTTCCGCTATATTTTGCACGTGAGGTGCCAAAGATCTGTCTTGCAACTATTTCTCTCTAATTATCTAGCTCAACGTAGGTCTAACCTGAAGTTCGACCACTAAACCACCATCACTCGACAAGCTCAATCTAGCGAACATAGCTCGCAATTCAACTGCCACTTTTCTACTTAAAGCATCGGCTACTACGTTGGCTCTCCCGGATTATACTCAATCTTGAGATCATAGTCCTTAAGCAATTTTAACCACCTACGTTGTCTAAGATTCAACTATGTTTGTGTCATCAAAATTTTCAAGCTCTGGTGATCTGTATATACTATGCATTTCTCACCATACGAGTAATGCCTCTGAATCTTCTTCAAAGAAAACACAACTACAGCTAACTCTATGTCATGTGTCGGATAATTTCGCTCATGAGTCTTCAACTGTCTCGAGGCATAAGCCATAACTCTTCTGTCTTGCATGAGTACACAACCTAATCCTACATATGAAGCAGCACTGTAGATCACATAGTCCTTCCCCGACTCTGGCTGAATAAAAATCGGTGCATTGGTCAAAGCTTCTTTCAATTTCTCAAAGGCTTGTTGTCTCGCACCTTACCACTCAGATTGAACATTCTTTTGAAGTAACTTTGTCAAAGGAGCGGCTATCTTCGAGAAACTAGTCACAAACCTCCTATAGTATCCGGCTAAGCCAAGAAAACTACGAATCTCTGTCACAGACTTCAGTTGCTTTCTCTCAACAATGGCTTCTATCTTCTTCGGATCAACTCTAATCCCATCGGCTGACACTACATGTCCTAGGAAGACTACTTCTCAGATCCAGAACTCGCACTTACTCAACTTTGCATACAACTAGTTGTCTAACAAGGTCTGCAAAACTATCCTCAAATGTCGGTCATGGTCTTCCTCGATACGCGAATACACCAAAATATCACCTATGAAAACAACCACAAACTGATCTAAATACTGATGGAAGATTCTATTCATCATATCCACAGAAGCAGCTGGCGCATTAGTCTAACAAGCGGCATAACCAAGAATTTATAACGACCATATCTAGTCCTAAAAGTTGTCTCTGGTACATCAACTTCTTTTACCTTCAACTAGTAATACCCGGATCCTAAATCTATCTTAGAAAACATTGAAACACTTCTAAGCTGATCGAACAAGTCATTGATTCTCAGAACGGATACTTGTTCTTCACTGTCAACTGATTTCGACTATCTATAATCGATGTACATTCTCACACTATCGTCTTTCTTCTTTATAAACAATACCGGTGCAGCCCAAGGCAAAGAACTCAGACGGATAAAACCTCTATCTGACAACTCTTGCAACTGAGTCTTCAACTCTTTCGGTGCCATACAGTACGGAGCAATCGAAATAGGAGCAGAATCTGTATACAACTCTATAGCAAACTCTACTTCCATATTAAGCGGTAAACCAGGCAATTCTTCCGGAAACACTTTCGAGAGATCGCAAACTGTTCTGATATCCTGTGGTCTGACCTCGTTCAATTTCAGATTCATCCCTAAGCTAGGTAGGCCTGACAACCAAACTCAAACAACCACTGAGCCTCTAAAGCTAAAACAACATTCGATAAGAATTTCACATTCCCACCTACCATTACAATCTCATGGTCATCCGCAAGCTTTAAGAAAACTCTCTTTGCCTCAAAGTCTACCCTAACTCTATGTTCTACAAGTCAATCCATGCCCAGTATCACATCAAAACCGTAAAAAGGCAATTCCATCACATCTACTGGAAACACGTGACCCTGAACCATCAACGGACATCTTTTGTACATCTTTTTGACCACAAATATATCCCCGAAGGAACTAGTAACACTAACACCTACCTCTAGTACCTCACAAGGTAAATTTCAACAACTTTTCATGCTCACTCATAATATACGAATGCGTAGATCTAGAATTAATCAGAGAAAACAAACTCAATGACTGTATCGAGAAATTACCTGCTATAAAATCGATATCATTCTAAAGCCAACTCATAGGTCTTCACTTCCTTTACCAACTCATTTCAGGATCGGTCACATCGTTCTTTCTCAACAGGAACCAACTCATATGCACGCTGACCCAAACAGACAAACTGTACCTCAAACTATGGTACGACCATACTGCCTTGAACTAGAGCGATGAACTCTCTCATCATTCACATCCTCTGAAACCTCAGATTCACGATTACCAGCTCCAGGCCCATGCCTCAGTCTCATACTTGCCAAAAGCAATAATACAACAACAAACAAAACACGCAAACAAAAATATATGGGGTTAGCAAGAGCAAGGGTCCAAGGTGCTCAAGTACTCCTTTACTCAAAATCTTTTTAAATAAGTAATAGTAGCAATGGGAACTCGACACTACGCTTCAACACAACCATCATGCTAACACATGCTTTCAAACACCGTACTAGCAAGTACCGTCAAGCATACATGGCAAAACATTCATCGAGACATAACAACAACATAACACATCAAAATTACCTCACTTCGAAGCAGGTTACACGGGGAAAATTGAAGTGAAACCCGCTAGAGCCTCACTTCGATTAGCAACCCTATTTTTTTAATCTTTTCTAGAGGCCTTAATTTAGACCCTATATGATAGGACACACAACGAACATAC
The DNA here is from genome assembly GCA_958450335.1 of Hibiscus tridactylites. Lineage (NCBI taxonomy): Eukaryota > Viridiplantae > Streptophyta > Magnoliopsida > Malvales > Malvaceae > Hibiscus > Hibiscus tridactylites. The sequence continues at coordinate 31,596,555 of OY288266.1, forward strand.
ATGGATACAAATCCCACAAGATATGCAATTTAAACAGCCTATTTTAACTTTCATAACAGGCCGTATCGATATGCTAGATGACCGTATCAATACGCCTGGACCTGATCAACACCCTACAGTCAACCCAGGGAGACCGTATCGGTACACAACAAGACTGTACCGATACACCCTCATTAGTTAACTTCTCACGGTTAAACTACAAAGACCGTATCGATACGCTTAGGACCCGTACCGATACGCCAAAATCTCGTCAATTTCTTAGATTACCAGAGAGGCTTTGGCGTATCGATACACCCTCGTGTATCAGTACGCTCTACCCAAAATGAGCCCTAAGGCAATGACCGTATCGATACAGCCCTTGGGCGTACCGATACGCCCTGCACTGCAAGTCTCATTTTGGAAGCTAAAAACACAAGGACCCGACTCTAGATGCATTTATCGACTCGACTAGCAACATACCAACTTACATGCTTCACTAAGCAACTATAGATAAGCATACGAGACGGTCTAAACATACAACGAAGCAACAACCACCAACTAAGCACACATAGAGGAAACTAGCAAACGAACATGCTTAGCATACCAACAAAGAGTTAAAGGCCATAACAAACATACTTCCAAACCACAAGAAACATGAAACAACAAACATACACATAATCTAGAAGCATTTCACCCTACTTCACGCATGATCAACACTTATCATACGTTCAAGACCATCCATTCAAAAGAACATACATCAACGCTAACAAAAGCTAAGCATACAATGCTACCTAACTAACAATCAAGGCAACCAACACAAGATAAGCATTTAGATATGAACTTGCATACAAGCATGCATACTAAACCACTTCATTCATAGAAAAACAAACACCTACCTAAACATTGCATAACAAGGGTCACATGCCCTTGAAACAAAACACTTAAATATTCAAGGCAAGCAAAAAACATACATTTATATCCTTCCAACACATGCCAAAACATCAAACCATCAAACATTATATATATATATATATATATATATATATATATATATATATATATATATATATATATTATAACACCCGGGTTTGGGGGTCGGGTGAAAATAATATTAAAATAATGTTTCAGGTTTCGGTTTTATAATTAAAATAATAAAATATTTTTATGGGCTTCGTGTTTGCAAAATAATTGAAGTATATGTTGGGCCTATCTTCTAAGTCCAAATTCCATGGACTTTAGGAGATGGTAGTTTTAGCCATTCATTAATGGCATAATGGTAATTATGATTTTGGTGAATATAAATAAAACAAAAACAAAGATGAAGACATGTGCTCATCTTCTTCCTCACTTCCAATTTTCAAAACTAACGACAAGGAGGGCTCTCATCTCCATTTCACTATTCCATCTCCTTTCTTCTTCATTTTTGGTCGGTTTTGAAAGGTAATTATATCCCCATTTTGCTCTCATCTTCCTCTCTTCAAAAGTACCATTAGATTTCATTTCCATCATGGTTTTAGAAATTTGGTTTTCCAAGGAAAATGTTAAAGGTTGCTACTTTATGAGTTTTGATTTAAGTTTTTGATTTGTTAATGTCCAATATGATCTTAGAAACCAAAAAGGTCCAACATATATGAATTTTGAGGTATTTTATAAAGATTTTCGGAAATTGGTTTTGTTGGGGTTTTAGAGAGGTTTTAGTGTTGGTTTGGGGGCTGTTTTAAGTGGGAAAATGTTTGGTTATGGTAGTATGGTATATGAGGATCGTTTTGGGTGTGTTTGATGATCGTTTGGTTGTTTGAAATGGAAGATTTCAGTGGGTTTAGAGGACTGCTTGGGAATTTGGTTTTGAGCATGAATCATGGTTGCTAAATTGCTTGGAATGTTAATCCGGGTTGTTCCGACGACTAGTATTTGATTGTGGTATTTTGTTTGTGTTTAGATTTGGTTAGAATCAATGTTTGGCATCGGTGAGACATCGAGAGTGAATCCGGAAGCTTGAAGGTCTTGGTTGCTTGGTTGTTGAGCTTGGAAGTGAAGGTGAGTGGTTAAATGCTTTTAAATGGCTTTTCAATGAGTTGGTTCAAGCATGTGAGTTGGGCTTGGTAGACCTACCTAGAGTTTGGATTAGAGTGGTAGCCTAATCCCAAGCTTTAGTTAGAGACTTTGGTTGCACTCTAATTGATGTTTATGCCTCATGATTATTTGTGTTTATGTTGGATATGTATAATGTGTTATAAATGTATGTTGAGGCATGGTAATGATGCATTGTGATATGCATGTAGATTGTGCATGATGGTGATCATGGTGAGTACGTGCTAAGCACGGAAGTGATATGAAATGATGTTGTGGATTGTGTTTAATATTGGCACTAGTATGCTTGGGTACAAATGATCGATCATTAGGATGTTAGTGTGCACACGTGAGTCAGATGCGCGCGTGGTCTTGGTGATGGTAGTCATCAAGATGGAGTACGGGTTCGCCCAGAAATTCTTCTTATATATATGTTAGTCGGTGATGAGTGTAATCCCATCGACGGGGCATGAGGATGAGTGGAGTCCCCTCCACGTGAACGGTGATGAGTGTAATCCCACCGTGAGATAATGGTTGTTGTTGGATGTGAGTTCCAACGTGTTATCCGCGTATTCGAGTCATAGTTAGGGGCCAATAGGTGATTATATGTGAGCCACTGTGATTTGGGATGTGTTGCCAATATGGTTTAATATATGTGTTTACATATGATGTGGATTTGAGCTTGTTGAGCATGGCATAATATTGAATATATGTTCATGCATCATGTGTATATTGGCTTATGTGGATCGAAGGTAAGAACATGCATTTACCTTGGTTGTGCTCGTGCTTGGACCCTACATTGTCGAGGTTTGTTTTAATGAGCTTACCCTCACTAAGCTTTATGCTTACGCTCTCTTTTGTTCGACAATGCGGATCCGTAGTTTGTGGGTTGCTAGTGCAAGAAGGGGCCTCCAAGTGTGCATTGTGGTGCTATCTTAGTTATCAAGTATGGATATTTTAGCTAGAGGATGTAATAGTTAAGCCATGGGATATGTATTTGTTGCTTTGATGCTTTTGAAGTATGTTGGTGTTGGTTGTTTAGGAGCATGCTAGACTCTTTTTATGTGTTATGATTGTTTGGCTTTTGGATGTCATGTTTGGTTTGTAAACCATGTTGAATTGCCTATCTTGAATGCCTAAGTATATATTCTTGTGAAGCATGCATCTTGAATGCCATGAATGATCTTTTATATGGATGCCCCTATCTTGTATCCTTATGTGTTTTGGGTATGTTTGGAATAGGGTGCATGCCTCTAGAGCGTGTTTGTATGTTGTGAATGCTTCTTGGGGTCGTTAAGGGCGTTTGGGATCATTTAGGGATGTTTAAAACTGATTTTGGGAATTCACAAACTGCAGGTGTTTCGAAACCGGTTGTGCTGTTTCGGAACGGGTGTGGTTCCAGGGCCCCTGTATCGGAACACGTTTCGGTACGGTTTGGCTACTGTTGAGTGTGTAAAAGTTCTATTATTTACACCCTTTTTAGCCCATATTTCCGCTGCATTCAAGCATCATTTCATTGCATTTAGGTTAGTTTACAGCAAAACATCACAAATACATTAAAGGCATAGATTCTACTAAAGAATGGCTGATTTTGCAGGTTGCCGCCATAGTAGACGGAGAAGGCAGGCGCGGGGCAGAGAAGCAGAAGAGCTGAACTGAACAAGCAGACAAAGAGGACGATGCTGCCATGGTGCTGCCATGACAGCAGAGGACGACAGCAAGTTAGTGGAGAAAAAGAAAAGTGGACCTCGATAGATAGAGAAAATTCTGCTCGTCTGTCGTGTGAAAACCTTATATTTTTCCAAGCCCCGGATCAAAAGATATGTCAAGCCCAAAGCTCAAGGAGAGAAAATCCCAAGAAACAAGGAGGACGGCTTGAAAGTAGGTTCCTTGAAGATTAAGTCTTTATTAGAATCATACTTTTAATTAAAGTTGTAATCCTTGTTAACTTAGATAACTTGAGCCCAAAGCTTATATAAGGGCATATATTTTAACCTAGAAAGAGATAGCCGATTACCCCATAACCGACAACCAAAAAAAAACCCTAGCCGTTTACCCGCCATCGACATGTTCTAAACCCCCTCTAGGGCCACGGGTTGATTTGTAAAGTAGTTGCAAGAGTTGTTTTGTTTTAGGAATTTTCAGTTAAATAAAATAAACTTCAAGTTCTCTTATTTTGGTTATTAATATCTTGCAAGAGCATCGGGAGAGCATTGTGAGGTTATCTATTTACTTAGCATCGGGAGAGTTAAGTATACGAAAGAAATAAGAGCAAGTTCTCTAGTTTATAGTTGAACTATCTCGTGCCTAGGGATAGGGCGAGGTTAAGTGGCTAAAGAAGAATTCATACACATCGGTGTTCATCCTTCGATTCACGACGGGAGGTATCATCAAGACGTGATCATCGACAGACTTGGACCTAGGGATAGGCCAAGGCAGATCTGGGATTCTTGCCAAACTTGAACGTACTGAGTTGAGCGTTTGCTGCCGCGACGATCAACGGACTGCTGCCGCGACAGGTGCTGCCGCGACGGCGCGACGACAGAACAGGATTTCCTAAACTCTACAATACCTGCACTACTGAGCAATTCAATACCAGCCCATTCTCTCTATCTTGATTTCTTTACTCTTTTATTTACGTTTTCTTCATTATTCTCGTGACAACTTTCTCAAATATTTTCTTTACTTTCGTGCAGTGAACTAAGGTGAAGCTATTAGCCCAATCCCTATGGAGACGATATCCGATACTTCGTATCACTTTACTACTTGCGTCGTGTACACTTGCACTACCATTGCGATAACTATTTTACACGCAACAAGTTTTTGGCGCCGTTGCCGGGGATTGGCAACATAACTCTACCTTTCTTTTATTGCACTTTTCGTTTTTATTTTATTTTTACTTTTATTTTTTGTTTTTTCGTTGGTACATTCAACTCTTGCTTTTCACAAGGTTTTCTTGTTTATGCGCAGATCGAATTGAGGTAAAGATCCTGAGTATCCATTAGATCCGGAAATCGAACGTTCCTTCAATCTCAAGAAACAACTTCGTCACCTTCTAGCCAGGAACGAGTACCTTGAGGAACAACTAGAGAAGATGGCCCACGTTGGAGACGACCCGCCTGTCGGCGATATTATACCGCCTGCCGGTAACCCTGCCGCCGCCGGACGACGGTCATGTCGTGACTACATGCTGAACGATCATGTAGAGTTGGAAACCACGCTTCCGGATATTGATGTTGACAACTCCGAGCTGAAACCTGTCATGTTTAGTATGATCAACAATGCCGGGCAGTTTAGTGGTGCTGTTACAGAGAATGCTAGGGAGCATCTCAAAACGTTCCAGGAGATATGTGGTTCGTTTAGACTGCCAGGAGTTAATCCAGAGATACTGAGGTTTCGGTTATTTCCCCATTCATTGAGGGACAGAGGTAAAACTTGGTGGAATAAACTTACGCCGGGTTCAATTAGAACTTGGGCAGATTTATCTCGTGAATTTTTATCTCGTTTTAATCCTTCGCATTTATTTGAGCGATTACGTAATGAAATTGCTACTTTTGAACAGGAAGATGACGAGCCGATGCACGAGGCCTGAGACAGATTTACTACTCTTCTACGGAACTGCCCAATGCATGGATTCCTCGTCTGGAATCAGGTAACTAAGTTTTATAATGCTGCCAACTTACAAACTCGTATTCGAATTGATTCAGCAGCAAATGGACTATTATTGGATAAAGATCCGGACGAGGCAATGCAAGTATTGAAAAATCTGGCCAAGAATGAGGAGCAGTTTCCGACAGCAAGAAGAGGGGGTAAACGGGTACTTGCTGTCAAGGATTATGAAGCCGACAGCACGATGAAATCACAGGTAGCATTCCTTACTAAAGCAATGAAAAGGTTACTGAATGATGATGGACAACATGGATTTGTTGTTGAGGAGGTATGTGAAATCTGTGAGGGAAATCATGGTTCGGATGAATACCCGATACAGTTAGAAGAGGGAAAATATGTTGGAAACTACAAGCGAAATTACAATTCCAACAATTATAATCCCAATTGGAGGAAGGATCCCAAGTTTTTTGGGAGTAATCCTAATAACGCCCTGAATCTTCAAGCACACAATCAGAATCAGGGACGACCTAGATTGCTGACGCGACAGCAACTGCCGCCGCAGCAGCAACCAGCTGCCAGGAGCAGTATACTGGAACAGTCTCTGGCCACTTTTATGTCTCAGACAGGTACTTATATTGAGAATATGAATAAGTTTGTCAAGAAGACAGAGAATTTCATGGATAAAACAGAGATGCGGATGGCAAATCATGAAGCCACTCTGAAATCTTTGGAGACACAAATGGGTCAAGTTTCCCAACATATTAAGCCGAGGCAGACTGGAGGATTCCCTAGTAATACTGAAAATGCTAGGCAGCCCACACATGAGCAATGTAAGGCTATTACTACTAGGAGTGGGAAGAAACTACCAGGGCCGGAAAAGGAAGCTAAAACAATAAAGGAACCAGCCTTGGACAAACCTGTCAAGGAAGCTGCCCCAACAGATAATAAACAGACTGCTGCCGATGAGCCTATCACGACAGCAGAAGCGACAGAGGAGAAAATTGATGAACCTAAACCTCCTCAGATTCGTATGCAGTGGGAAGGACGTATTGCTGATTATCGTCCCCCACCTCCTTTTCCTCAACGGATACAACACGCTAAGCATGAATCTCAACTCAAAAAGATTTATGATATTTTTAAGCAGGTTCATATTAATATTCCGCTGTTAGATGCCGTTAGGGAGATGCCCGGTTATGCTAAATTTCTCGAGGATGTCATGTCAAAGAAATCTAAACTTGGGGAATTTGAAACGGTAAAGATGACAGAAGGTTGCATGAGTATTCTTCATCGGCAGCCACCCCAGAAAAAGAAGGATGCAGGAAGCTTCATCATACCTTGTGTAATCGGAAATAAATTTGTGGGTAAGGCACTTTGTGATCTTTGTGCTAGTGCTAATTTAATGCCAAAATCTGTTTTTCAGAAATTAGGTATTGGAAAGGCGCGACCCACGACAGTAACTCTGCAGCTGGCAGACCGCTCTTTCGTTCATCCAGAAGGAAAAATTGAAGATATTCTGGTAAGAGTGGATAAATTTATTTTTCCTGTTGACTTTCTTGTTTTAGATTGTGAAGCAGATGAAAACGCACCAGTCATCCTTGGGCGACCCTTCTTAGCCACGGGAAGATCCCTGATTGATGTAGAGAAATGAGAACTCACCATGCGAGTGAACGATCAAGAGATTAAGTTGAATGTTCTCCAAGCGATGAAACATGCTGATGTAGACGAGGAATGCAAGGTTATTACTGACGTTGCTTTTGATCAACCCTGCATCAGGTCGGGCTGTCACGATATAAAATTTGGTCACTGTCGCGGCAGCCACCTACAGGACTATCACGACAGCACTGACGACAGCACCGACGACAGCAACTCCTCTGAATTCGATACATCTGATACTGAAGATCAGGATGAGGTAAACTGGTTAGGCAATCGTCCAGGTAAGTTATTCGAACCTTTGAATTATACTTCGGATAACCATTTAATCCAAAAGCCATCTACTGTTGAGCCACCTGCCCTAGAACTGAAGCCCCTGCCATGGCAGCTAAAATATGCTTTTCTTGGTTCAAATGATACGTTGCCCATAATCATCTCCTCTAAGCTGCCACAGGAACAGGAACGGCAGCTAATAGGCATGCTTCGGCAGCACAAAAAGGCGATTGGATGGACGATAGCTGATATTCAAGGCATTAGTCCGGCGTTATGCATGCACAAAATCCTCTTAGAGGAAGATCATAAGCCGAATATAGATGCCCAAAGCCGGCTTAACCATGCGATGAAAGAGGTGGTGCGTAAAGAGATAATCAAATGGTTAGATGCAAGTATTATTTACGCCATCTCCGACAGCAAATGGGTAAGCCCGGTGCAATGTGTTCCAAAGAAAGGAGGAATGACCGTGGTGACTAATGAAAACAACGAGTTAATCCCAACCAGGACTGTGACCGGTTGGAGGGTTTGTATGGACTATCGGAAGCTTAACAAAGCTACCCGAAAGGACCACTTTCCTTTACCCTTTATTGATCAAATGCTTGATAGATTAGCGGGTAAACCTTACTATTGTTTTCTTGATGGTTATTCAGGTTATAATCAAATTGTTATCGCACCGGAGGATCAAGAAAAGACGACTTTCACATGCCCCTACAGAACATATGCTTTTAGGAGGATGTCGTTTGGATTATGCAATGCACCCGCCACCTTCCAAAGGTGCATGATGGCCATATTCTCCGATATGGTGGAGGACTTCCTTGGAATTTTTATGGATGATTTTTCAGTCTTTGAAGACGATTTTGAGAGCTGCCTCGGCAATCTACAAAAGGTACTTGAAAGATGTGAAAAAGCAAACCTAGTTTTAAATTGGGAAAATGCCACTTTATGGTGGATGAAGGGATAGTCCTTGGCCATAAGATTAGCTGCCGTGGGATAGAAGTCGACAGGGCCAAAATAAAAGTGATCGAGAAGCTGCCGTCGCCGACAACAGTCAAGGGCATTAGAAGTTTCTTAGGGCATGCTGGTTTTTATCGGAGATTCATTGCAAATTTCTCAAAAATCACCAAGCCCCTATGCAATCTTTTGGAGCAGAACCGACCCTTTGACTTTAGTGATGAATGTACTGAAGCATTCAAGGTTCTGAAGGAAAAACTGGTAACAACCCCAATAGTACAGCCACCAAACTGGACAAAGCCATTTGAGATTATGTGTGATGCTAGTGACTATGCTGTCGGGGCAACACTTGGGCAGCGCAGAGATAAGTTATTTCATGTCATATATTATGCCAGTAAGACACTGAATGACGCCCAAGTAAACTACACCACCACAGAAAAGGAGTTATTAGCTGTGATGTTCTCCATTGACAAGTTTCGTTCCTACATACTTGGGACAAAGGTAATAGTGCACACAGACCATTCTGCCCTGAAGTATCTGTTCGCGAAAAATGATGCAAAGCCTCAATTGATACGGTGGATCCTTCTATTGCAAGAATTTGATCTTGAAATCAAGGACAAAAAAGGGACAGAAAATCAGGTGGCAGATCACTTGTCAAGGTTAGAGAAGGGACAGAGTCTACCAATAGATGAGACAAACATACTGGAGACCTTCCCAGACGAGCAGCTCTTTGCTGCCGCAACAGCTATGGTGGCAGGTAAGTCTTCTGAACTCCCCTGGTATGCTGATTTCGTTAATTTTATAGTTAGCGGAATACTTCCCTCTGATCTTAATTATCAAGCCAGGAAGAGGTTCCAAAATGATGTCAAACATTATTATTGGGACGAACCTCTTCTTTTCAAAATGTGTGCAGATCAAGTTATAAGGAGATGTGTACCACAAGAAGAGCAAGAAGACATTCTTCATCACTGCCATGCTTCTTAGTATGGAGGTCACTTAGGAGGCAACAAAACTGCTGCCAAGGTGCTGCAGTCAGGGTTTTATTGGCCGTCACTGTATAAAGATGCACAAATCTTCTACAAGAACTGTGACAGGTGCCAAAGGATAGGAAACATCTCAAGGAGAAACGAGATGCCGCTGCAGAACATTCTAGAGGTCGAAATCTTCGACATTTGGGGGATTGATTTTATGGGACCTTTTCCATCTTCATGTGGAAATTTATACATCCTCCTAGCAGTGGATTATGTCTCTAAGTGGGTTGAAGCTATCGCCACTCAAAAGAATGATGTCAAGACAGCTCAAAAGTTACTACACAAAAACATTTTTTCTAGGTTTGGCATCCCTAAGGCGATTATCAGTGATGAAGGGAGACATTTTGACAATAGGGTTATTGCTGCCGCCTTGAAGAAATATGGTGTCAAGCATCGGATCGCGACAGCATACCACCCACAGACCAATGGACAAGCTGAAATATCTAATAGGGAAGTTAAAAACATTCTTGAGAAGATGGTTAAACCAACTAGGAAAGATTGGTCTTTACTCCTCAATGATGCATTATGGGCATACAAGATAGCTTTCAAAACTCCATTAGGCATGTCTCCATACTGATTGATTTATGGAAAAACCTGTCATCTGCCTATCGAGATAGAGCACAGAGCATATTGGGCAATCAAGGCAGTAAATATGGATTTGGACAAGGCAGGCCAGAAAAGGCTATTAGATCTGAACGAGATTGAAGAAATAAGGACAATGGCCTACGACAATGCAAGAATCTACAAGGAGAAAACTAAGAAGTGGCATGACAGGAAGTTGCTGCCACGACAGTTCTGCCCAGGGCAGCTTGTATTGTTGTTCAATTCTAGATTGAAACTTTTCCCAGGGAAACTGAAATCTAGATGGTCTGGCCCATTCCAAGTCATACAAGTTTTTCCCCATGGTGCCATCACAATCCGATCATTAAAAGACGGGCACCAATTCAAAGTCAACGGACAGCGCCTCAAGCATTATCAGGGGACTAAAGCCCCAGGAATACAGGAAGTGGTTACCTTAGGAGATGCCCCACATGGCATCCCTAACCTAACCTAAATTTTATTTTTATTTGTTTCTTTATTTATTATTTATTAGATAATAATGTTTATTTTATTCGAATAATGTTTTTATGTTTACCGTTTTTAGGAAATAAAGGAGTCAAGAAGAATAGAAGAAGTGAACCCAGCCCACCATCCATCCATCAGCCCAGCAAAGCCCAATATTGAAGCCTGTCGTTCCAGCTGCCGCGGCAGACACGGAAAAGACAGGCTATCACCATACTGTCACGACAGACGCAGAAACGTGTGATAGACGCGTAACAGATGCATAAATGCGTGTCAGACGCGTCAGACATGCTAAAGCTCAACAGTCGCCCCGTTATTCACGCCTGCCGTTACAGCTTCAACGGGCAGCAACTCCTCCTCTATAAAACCCCGTTTCATTTTCATTTCATGCACTTCTGTTTTTCTTACTTGCTCTCCCCTTTCGTTTTCATTTGCTTTATTTTACTTTCAACAACCCTTGCAACTAACATGTCTTCTAGAAGAACCCGCCGCAGTGCTGCTTCAACCTCTTCACCGGCAGCACCCACCCCGCAGTCCTTCGCAACTCGGGATCTATGGGAAGAAAGAGGTTTTATTTACACCCCAAGAGCAGTCAACATGGGCCTCAAACCGTTTATCGCAAGGACGATTAGAGCCCTCTTATGGGAAACATTCGCAGAACAACCAACAGAGATGAATGAGACGCTGGTGAGGGAATTCTATGCTGCCATCGGCAGTAGAACGGCAACAACAGTAACTGTCCGAGGGACTAAAGTGCAGTTCACAGCCGAGCGCATCAACTCTTCTATGGCCTCTACTTCAGCCCCAACGACGATGCTCACCAGCAGTTCCTTGACACTCTAGACGACGCTGCCTTCGACGCTGTCATGGCCGAAGTGACAGAAGAAGGGACTGAATGGAACACAAGTCGCAAAAATCCTCACACCGTGAAGAGGGGACAGCTGCTTCCAGAGGCCAAACTGTGGAACGCCTTCATTAATAAGAGGATTCTGTCGTCCTCACATCACACCACCGTGGACCAGCAGAGGTTAGCCCTAATACACTCCATTATCAATAAACGACCCATTAATGTGGGGAGTTATATACGGGAGAGTATTTTGGACTGCGCCCATCGATCAACGGCCCTCCTCTGCCTTTCCTACCTTATCACGTCCCTCTGCCGCTGCTCTGCCGTGCAGGAAGCCAACACCGACCGAATAGTGAAGGGACGGGGCTGGACAGACAAAAATATCATCAGCCTCATGGAGCTGACAGTAGCAACCCCCTCTCTTCCTTCAACCCTACTGCCACCCCAACTGAATCGTCAGAGCAGCCCAACCCTGAACCTGCCGCCACAGCAGCTGCTCCGACAGACCCATCCACTCAAATCCTTGCTGCTATTCAGAGGATGGAGGACAGACAACTGAGTCTAATGACATTCATCAAGGATTTTGCCGCATCCACGGTAAATTTCATTCATCATACTTTAAATTTTCCTGATGTTGTCTTTCCCACCTTCACTGCCCACTACTTCACCGTCCCCACCCCTGCCCACACACCCACACCTGCTGCCACACCACAAACACCATATACTGCCTCCATTCCATCACCTGCCCCGACGGCAGCCGGCAGCCCTCAGGCCGAAACATCCGCCCGAGGAACAAAGCGACCGGCACCCTTCGATGACATTGCTGCCTTTGTAGCTGGGTTATCTTCTTCCTCCGTATGGGCAGAAAGCGACGTCGAACCATCTATTCGAAGGAACTTAGAGAAAGAATTTACACCTGTCAAGAGGCAGAAAAGAATGGCCAACAGGAAACTTATGCCAAAGGCCAGCAGCAGCAGCTGGGACAGCGGCAGCAGCTCCGACATTCAGGTTGTGCAGCAACCAACCCAGCCTGCCCCAAAGCCCAGAATCCGCCGCCAAATCCGCCTCAGCAGCAGCAGTGAAGATGGTGCTTAAAAAAATTTAAGTTTCTTTTTTCTTCTTATTGCTGCATGTTATCTCTATATTTTGTGATGTACTGCCTTCATTTTTTTTCATTTCGTCATTTGCATTGAGGGCAATGCAACCCTCGAGTTTGGGGGTGGCAACCCTCCATTTTAATAGAGTCCAAGTACATCTTAGTTATTTGTTGTGTCTTTTACTTATTTAATTTCTGTTAAAAAAAACTGAAAATTTTGGCTTAAAATTGTGAATTGAACTTACCTGTCGTGACAGCTCTGTCATGGCAGCATCTTTAGGATATTTTAAGGAGAAGTTTAGAGCCTTTCTATAGTTCTGAAAACTTAAACACCATTGTGATTGTTATACTGCTTAGACTTCTTTTAGCCAAACTAGAATAGGAAGCTTAGTACTTGAATAGCCCCTAGAGGTGCCTAACACTGGCTCTAGGAAAGAAGTTTAGCAAAAGAGACTCAAAAACCCTAGAGGTGCTCGAAACCGGCTCTAGGAAGCTAACTAGAGGTGCCTAAAACTGGCTCTAGTAAAATTTTAGAAATCGAGTCAAAACAAAAAAAAAATCAAAGAAGCATGAAAATGTGTCTTCAAAAAGATAAACTTTGGCATAAAAATTCGAGTTAAGAGTTGAATATTCTAGTGAAACTAAGAGAATCTTAGCATATAACTGTTCACAAGCATGAACACACTGCACGAGGACTATAGTGAGATTCCGGACAGACCCTAAATTATCCGACAGGTTGCTGCCGTCACAGGGAACGAACGACGGGTAAGGGAAAGTTCACTGTTTGAAAGCCAAAACAAAAATATTTCATTTCTCTTTAGGTCTTAGTTGCTTGAGGGCAAGCAAAAACTTGAGTTTGGGTGTGTGTTGAGTGTGTAAAAATTCTATTATTTACACCCTTTTTAACCCATATTTCTGCTGCATTCAAGCATCATTTCATTGCATTTAGGTTAGTTTACAGCAAAACATCACAAATACATTAAAGCCACAGATTCTACTAAAGAATGGCTGATTTTGTAGGTTGCCGCCATAGTAGACGGAGAAGGCAGGCGCGGGGCAGAGAAGCAGAAGAGCTGAACTGAACAAGCAGACAAAGAGGACGATGCTGCCATGGTGCTGCCATGACAGCAGAGGGCGACAGCAAGTTAGTGGAGAAAAAGCAAAGTGGACCTCGATAGATAGAGAAAATTCTGCTCGTCTGTCGTGTGAAAACCTTATATTTTTCCAAGCCCCGGATCAAAAGATATGTCAAGCCCAAAGCTCAAGGAGAGAAAATCCCAAGAAACAAGGAGGACGGCTTGAAAGTAGGTTCCTTGAAGATTAAGTCTTTATTAGAATCATACTTTTAATTAAAGTTGTAATCCTTGTTAACTTAGATAACTTGAGCCCAAAGCTTATATAAGGGCATATATTTTAACCTAGAAGGAGATAGCCGATTACCCCATAGCCGACAACCAAAAAAAACCCCTAGCCGTTTACCCGCCGCCGACATGTTCTAAACCCCCTATAGGGCCACGAGTTGATTTGTAAAGTAGTTGCAAAGGTTGTTTTGTTTTAGGAATTTTCAGTTCAATAAAATAAACTTCAAGTTCTCTTATTTTGGTTATTAATATCTTGCAAGAGCATCGGGAGAGCATTGTGAGGTTATCTATTTACTTAGCATCAGGAGAGTTAAGTATACGAAAGAAATAAGAGCAAGTTCTCTAGTTTATAGTTGAACTATCTCGTGCCTAGGGATAGGGCGAGGTTAAGTGGCTAAAGAAGAATTCATACACATCGGTGTTCATCCTTCGATTCACGCCGGGAGGTATCATCAAGACGTGATCATCGACAGACTTGGACCTAGGAATAGGCCAAGGCAGATCTGGGATTCTTGCCAAACTTGAACGTACTGAGTGGAGCGTTTGCTGCCGCGACGATCAACGGACTGCTGCCGCGACAGGTGCTGCCGCGACGGGCGCGACGACAGAACTTGATTTCCTAAACTCTACAATACCTGCACTACTGAGCAATTCAATACCAGCCCATTCTTCTATCTTGATTTCTTTACTCTTTTATTTACGTTTTCTTCATTATTCTCGTGACAACTTTCTCAAATATTTTCTTTACTTTCGTGCAGTGAACTAAGGTGAAGCTATTAGCCCAATCCCTGTGGAGACGATATTCGATACTTCGTATCACTTTACTACTTGCGTCGTGTACACTTGCACTACCATTGCGATAGACTATTTTACACGCAACAGCTACTATGAGCCCCTGTTCCGATACGAGTCTCGAAACACTTTGGCTACTGTGATTGCCTGTTCCGAAACGGGTATCGGAACGCCTAGGCAAATTGGGACCCTGTTCCGAAACGGGGTGGATGTGTTTCGGTACGGGCGTCTGAATTTTTAAATCGGAGCCCTTGTTCCGAAACGGGCAGTGGCTATTTCGAAACACAGGCCTAGAAATGGGCTTTTCGACATCTCTAAAGGGTCTCATGGGTTGGGCTTAGGCCCTGTTGTTGTTAGTTTCCCGTGAGCCTTGTTTCCGCTGTCGTTGATTCACATAGTGTATATTAAAGCATCTAGATAAGATAATAATAAAATGAAAAGTTCTTCATTGGGTCGGTAACCGAAGTAGAGCCTTAACGAGTTTCGTCTCGATTATCCCCATGTAGCCCACTCGGATCGGTCAAGCGTCCGGACCGGGATGAGGGGGTTACATATATATGTATATATAAGGCAATAAAGCATGCTTAACAAAACCATTTAGCAAAAAGAAACATACGTTCACCTAAGCAATGCACAATCTAGGTTTACAAGCCTTCAACAAAAACATGAGCATTCATAAGACTTGGTTAAAAACCTTCAAATACAAAACACTTGGCATCAACATAAACATGGTTTACAAATCTATCAACACAAAGCATTAACAACATAAAGCCAACACAAAGGAGTCTAGATACATGCTCCTAAAACACGTAGCATTTCCCATTGCTAAACTACTACATTATTTACCAAACCATACTTGAGCAACTACCACACACTTGGACGCCCTTTTCTTGCTCCTTGCTAACTCCCCGCTAATGATCTGCATTATCAAAAAAGGAGAGCGTAAGCATAAAGCTTAGTGAGCGGAGCTCTAAAAACACATCAACAATGCAGTTTTCAAAACATAAATCTTAGTTCAAAAGCAAACCATTTTAAAGAAGGATGTAATCAAACACAAACATCAACCATACATGGTATGCACGTGCATAACCAAAACACGGTGGGACTACACATCACCATTTCGACTAGTAGTTTTCGATGGGACTACACATCAACGTACTCTTCTACTAGTCACTACCAGCGGGACTACACATCACCGGAGTCTTCTACTAGTCACTGCTGGCGGGACTACAAATCACTGCAGTAACGACAACCATCACGTGAGGCTCGACACCAACAACGACTACACAACAACATTAAACATAGAGTAAAAGCAACCCACACTTCACGCAATATCACAACAATCACACACACATTAACACTTAATGAAACAAGGTGAAATAGCAACTTACACTTGGGTTTAGGCTAGCCCTTAAGGCTCCACCCAAACCCCCAAGAATCCTTTTTGAACATATTTAAACCTCAAAACAGTTTCCACTCACCATTTGCACACCAATGCAAAACACAAAGTCGTTTCAAGCGTCTGAACTTCCCGGGACCGCGTCCGAACCACCCAAGGCCAAATCCGTTGTTTCTAACCAATCAAAAACAATGTATTAACATCTTAATCAACCACAAATTTGCTGTTATACATCAGCTCACAATTCCACAATATTTTCTCAACAATTCAAAGCCGAAATCCTCCCAAATAATCTCATTTTTGTACTCCAGCAAAACCCAGCCATTACCCTTCAATTTAAACACTTAAAAAACTCCAAAACATGTCCAAAACATCACCCTAAGGCTGTACAACCATCAGCCCTTCATTTCCCCATATAAACACCTTAAAAACTCTTATTTTCCATTCCTAAAAATCACCTACAGCAGTAGTTTCGGGAATCCAATCAAACCAGCACTATCACCACTCAAAAATCATCAAATAACATCTAAAAATACCTATCCCATGTCCACATACCTCCAGCCCTCTTTTCACCACAAAATCAAGCCAAAAACTCACTTATTTTACTTCTAAAATCCACCCTTAAGACTAGTTTCGAGTATACTATAATTAAGCAACATTTTTAACATGTTATAACTTCAAAATAAACTTTAAAAACACCCCAAAACACTGCCCTAAAAGACCCATACGGGATTTCACCCAAAATCCCCACTTTTCATAAATCTTGAAATTTCAAGGTTGAGAATTAATGGGTTTTGCAAATCCAACTTTAATTTAAGTTAAATTTAAGTAAAACAAGGAAAAGAAAAAGAGTATTTACCTTCAAAGGAGGAAAGGAGAAGAAGATGAGAGAATAGGGTTTTTGGAAGAAGATGAGTGGTTTTGATTTTCAAAACCCTCTTAAAATTTCATTAATGGCGTTTTCGTAAATAATGAGAACTTTTATATAAATCAGCTCTTTAATTTAAATTTAACCCGAAACTAATTCTAGATCAACACCGATAACTCCCGGGCCCTAAGACCGGGGTGTTACAAATGCTCTGTTTTGAATTGATAAGAAGCAGAGGAAACTGATTTGGGAACTTTGGACGCGATGTTGGACAATCCGAAAGCTTAATTTGGGTGTTCGGCTAGCATTTGTGTAGTGCTGGTGAGTGGAATTGTTTTATAAAGCCTTAATATGGTTAAGAACAAGACTTTGGGGATTTAGATTGAGCTTGAAAAGCCAATCTAAGCTCGAGAGTAAGTTTGTTTTTTTTTTGCCTTTATTTTCGGCTTTTTACTTTAATTTTTTGAGCCTAGACATGTCTTGTTGCAAATGATGAATTTTGATGTTTTAATATGTGTTGAGATGTTAAGATGATGAATCATGTAAATCCCATGTTTTGTTTTGTGTTATGAAGAGTTTTATGTTGTTGAGTACATGCTATGCATGGAAATGTGTATGAAAATAGGATGAGAAATCTTATGCTTGTGGCCTTGCAAAACAATAGGTAAGTGTTGGCCTTGATGAGTATATTGACACTTGGTGAGATTTGTTACTAGATATAATTGGTCGACCAATAGGATAAGAGTACACTATAATGGTAAAATTCGCGCGTGGCCTTAGTGATGTTAGATTCCACTAAGGAGGAGTACGGTGATGGGCATTCCACCGGAAGCTTATATTCTCGAGACGTTGTGAGTACGGTGATGTGCATTTCATCGGAAGTTGTCTTGATTTCGGTGATGGGAATTCCACCGAACGTTATCCGCATATCCGAGTAAAAGTGCTAAGATGTCAATATACTCATGTGACTCAAATTGCTCTTATGCCTTTTTGTGTGATGATGTTGTTAAGCTTGAGATATATGATTCCATGTGGTTATGGATGTTATACCTTGATTTGTAGTTCAAGCATGTGATAAAATGAGCATGTTATGTTGAAAGTTTATGTTTGAGAAATGATTTATGAAATGACTTTGTTTTCAAAAGCAAGCAAAATGGTTTAAAAACTGCATTGTTGTTGTTGTTGATGTTTTGAGCACCGCTCACTAAGCATTCTTGCTTGCGCTCTCTTTTCCAACAATGCAGATCCGTAGACCATTCGTGGCAGCAAGGAAGCAAGGAGGTGTCCAAGAGATTAAATTTTTCTCAAGTTTGGTTTTGGCATCAAATAATAGTATGTTAGCAATGGGATAAGACCTTTTTGTTTTGAGAGGTTTTGTTTTGAGACTCCTTGTGTTGAGGCATGTTTATGATTCATATCTAGTCTTGTTTATGACCTTTACATGATAGTTGATGGTTTGGTTTTAAGTTTGGCCTCTTATGTGGTTGTTTTATTGTGTTGGATGTTTAAAGTTCTCCATATATGCTTCAAGTTTTATAAATGTGATCTATTGCATTATGGTTGGTTGTGCTAGGATCTTTTTCCTATAGAAGGGTTGTTTATAAAGTTACCATGTTGTATGAATCATGAATGAGTGTTTAAAGTTGCTACCGTTTCGAAACAGATGCTACCGTTTCGATACGATATGCATATTTAGCCTAGATGTTCTGAAACACATAAGGGTCGTTCCGAGACCCCAAGGCCGTTTTCAGGCCTGTATCGAAACACGAGGTCGTTTCGATACGCCTCTGTTGTATCTGAGGCAGGGGAATCGTTCCAGACATGTTGGTTTCGAAACAGGTGCCTGTTACGGCATGTTTTGCTATTGGAATTGGTAGTTCCGAAACATTCTTGGTTTGTTCCAAAACGGGTGTTAGTTTTGTTAGTTATAGGCAATTGTGAAGTTTTGTTTCTTTGCGCTTTGGTCCCTAATCGCTTTAAAGGCCAGTTGGACTTCAAATCGATGTCCGATTGAGGCGAGGTTTTAACCTTTGCTTGCATGAACATGTAGAATGAATTTGAAGCCTCTAAAAAAGATAAAAAGTTAATAATATGTTGTTAAGGGTTGCTAATCGAAGGGAAATCTTAACGGGTTTTTCTTCAGTTTTCCCCGTGTAGCTCACTTGGTTCGGTCTTGCGACTAGACCGGGCTAAAGGGGTTACACTCACCCAGAGAGAGAGTGTGTGTACGTTCCCGAGGCTGTGTGACACCGGGCCTCACTCCAGGTTTGTGGTATGATTTAAAGTGGAGCTCCTTTGCAACGATTTAAATTGTTTATCTATGTTTTCAACTGTTGACTTTTAATGATTTTGAGAAATAACTTGTTTGGGTTAAACTCAGTTTAAGATAAACTGAATTTTAATGGTTTGAGTTTGAGCTTGAGGCCCAAATTGTGGGTGTTACAACCTTTATAATAAAACTTGTAACTACTTCAAAAATAAAAATATAATGATAACTCAACAAGCTAATGTTATTTGCATGACCATCTCTAAATATTAACGTGTATTAATTTAATTTTTACAATTAACAAACTATAGAATATGTTAACACTAATGTAGTACAATTAACAAATAACGTAATATATTAATATTTTTTTTGAACAAAGTAATATATTAATACTAGTACTTTTAATTTAATTTTAAATGATTCAAACATGAGTTGCTTATATTTTCTTCATCTGCTCTCTTTTCTTCCGCTCTTCCAAAAGAGCTCGTAAGTAGAAACACAAAGCAGAAAACACACACCATACACATAAATCAGCACAAACACGAAACAGACAACAAAGAATGCCCCGTCAATATATGCATTGGCTAGAGCAACCCTCTCTTGAAGATATGGACAATAATCGCACACAGTCCGGTCTTCGATATTGTCTCTGTTCAAACTATATTCTCCAACAATTTCCGCCATCGCCACCAAGAAGGTGGAAGATCAATCCAAGGTTCTTGCACATTGTTTAAGATTATCTTTGTAAACACTACAGGATCATTGCCTCTACCGTGAGGTTTGCCGACATGCAGCGAACAAGTGTTGGTTCATTCCCTTGAAGTTAGCATAAATACATCCAGACTTGCTTGTAACTGAGTACCCGTACAGCTATATGCGTATCGGTATGGGTTTTCGCTACCTAACAAGATTTGAACTCAAATTTAAAAGGAAAAAAAAAAGCAAAGGCTTAACCACTAGACCAACTTGAGATTGAAAAATATTTTAACAACAATAATATATATCTCAAATTGTAATTGAGATTAATTTGGTTTTATTTTTGTTCAATTTAGTTCAATATTTAATATAGTTTTGCTTTTGTTTAGTTTAGTCCCTAAAGTTTTATTTAATCCAAAATTAACCCCTATTTGTTTCTAATTTTTATAATATGGTCCGATTATTTAATATAGTTTTATTTTTATTCAGTTTAGTCCATAAGGTTTCTAGTTAATTTGAAATTGACTCTTTTTTCTAATTTTTATTATATAGTCCGGTATTTTTAATATACTTTTATTTTTGTTCGGTTTATCCCAATTAGTGGATTTGATAAAAAAAATAGACTTAAAATGATGGGGTAATTGAAGAAGAAGGAAATCAAAGACTAAATCGCAAAACAATAGAATTTGGTATTTGGAAGGGAAGGCAATCGGTTGAAGCTAGAAAAAAGAACAATTATTGTTTCCACCATCGGTTGAAGCTGTTTGATTCTGTGATATTGCGATGGTTCTTGCTTGTTGTTGAAATTGTAACCATAAATTATGCATTCTCCAAACCACATAAAAGCATGAGTACAAATATCTTGATCTCAATACCACATAAAAACAGCATACATGATTTACATATTCTCACGTTGAAGTACAGGAGAGATATACATGCAGCATTTATTTATTAAGAAAACATGATGTTATTCATTCATACTGGCATACTAGAGCTTCTCTTCTCTGACCACAAAGTCGTTGCTGTAGTAATTAGAACCGGTGTAAGAGGCACCTTCAATTTTTGTTGTGACAATTTTCCCATCATAAAGAGTGTCCTTTTGCATATATGTGAAGGGAACATCACAGGTACCTTTTGTTGCAACCAGATTCACTGTCACCTTAGTCATTGGAGGCACCACAACTTTGTGTTCAATTTCCCAAGCAGTGGTTATTGTCGTGGTCTTTCCCCACTCGGTAACTGATTGAACTTCACTTGTTATCTCAATCTTTCCATTCACAATGAGTGGAATTCTAAAGCGGGCGGTGGCTTTCATGCCTAACCTCAACGAAAGACTACTATTCCAGGTAGTAGTCTTCTCCTCCGAATATGAAAGCTTCACACTAAAAGTGCTGGATTGTTGGGTATGGTTACTAGCTGTGTTCCTGGCTACAACGATGACCGCTTCATCGTAAACCCTGGCATCATCAACTTTATACTGGACATCGTAAATTTCTCTGCTCAGAACGGGCTCTTCCACAGTTAGCCGGGTTTCTCTGATAACTGTGCTGACGGCAGCATTAAGGCAGTCCGTCTTTCTATCGGCTGTGAGACGTCTGCAGAAACGATTGTTGCGCAGGTTCATAAGAGCTATAGTCGTATCGTCAACACGGTAGGGACGAAACAAAGTGTCGGTGATGCTAGTGTCATAAGAATCTGCCCATATCCAGTTAGGGCTAAGCCTCCAAAATTTGTTGTTAGAAAGGGACCTGATGCGGACGTTTCCGTTTGTAAAAACAGAAACCTCACATGGCACGGTTGGATCACCGAGGTCATTAGCCGAAAACTCCAGATAATCCCATCTTGGGTTTTGAGGACGATGACGCAGATACTTACCGTTGTCTCCTTTAAAAGCCACGTACTTAGGTAGAACCACCATCGATCTCCAATCAATAAGTTGAAGGATATCGTGTCCTTCATGGTCAACAACATTGTAATCTGCCGACGCACAACGATCAGTTGATGTTGCCTCATCTCTCACCGATAAACATACATAGTTTCCAGATTGGACATGAAGGATCCGGACCGTCTTCATAAAAGCGTCTACCGTGATAAACTTGAACAGTGTGCACGACGCTTTGCTTTGATTTTCCTCCTTCTTCTTGGCGGTTGCTGTAATCCAACCCTTGTGCTGTATTTTGTTTCTTTCCCAGTATTTGTTGTTTTGGCAACTTCTGATGTGGAACAAACCATCAGCGCCAGCAGCCTCCGCTTCAAATTTTGTGTATGGGCTCTCAACATCACCTTCCTCAAATTTGATACACCCGTCCATCTCTCCGCCGTCACGAACATAGGTGGAGTAAGAACCGTATTCACCGAATTCAAGGGTGAAAAACCTTGGCACTCTCACATCTGACGCCAATACCAAGGCCGATGCCATTTCTCTCTTCTTTTAATCAACTACTTCGCTCTATTCTGCTTGCTTACCCTAACCTCCTAAACCACCTATTTATATACATCTTGAGTCTCGGTGAATATTATTTACGAGTATAAACATTTCAAATGGAAAACAAAGTGTATGATTACCATCTTTGAAAGAGAGTAAGATTCAAGATACGGTTAAAAATCTCATATTCTCACATATTGTGTAGGTTCAAATCACTACATTTCTCTTGTGAATAGAATTACCTCTCTATTTAATAAAAAAAAGTAAAATTCGATTAAGATATTAATTCTCTCTTTTTAATATTATTTTCTTTTAAAACGACCCAAAATTATTGAAAATCATATGTGTCACATCTGATGCATACTCTGATAATATACGAATCATGTATATCTCTATGGGTGGTCCTAAATTGCCATACGGCCTGCAAAGGGTGGGCGCAACCACATGGAACCGGTGTGTCCTTGCATATGTAAAATTTTTATTCCCTTTTTCTTGTGTGTGCCCTTTTATTAGAACGTTTTAAATATTTATTTGTCAGGTTTTGAGAGTTATTTTCACGTGTTGCTAGAATGTTTTCACATTGAGCTCTATAATTCTTCGTAGTTTTGTGTCTTTTTTTTACGACTCTGGAGGCGGGCTCAGGTATGGGACCTAAGAGTTGGACCCTCCTCTTAAAAATTTGAAATTTTTATATGAATTAAAACAATTTTAAAAATATTTTATGTATTTTCAATTGAAAATATAATCTCGTTCTCTTAAAATTTTATAAGTTCGTCCTCCCTAGAATGTTATAAATACATCCTCTTAACATAAAGTTTTGTGTTCGTCCCTGGGCGGTCCCTGAATCACGATGTTAAAGGTTCATGTAACATGTTTTTTTTTTGCTCTTAGTGAGCTCCATCTTTTTTTTACGCTCGTTGATACTCCTCATCCAAACGCAAAACTATCAAAAGATAGACATCTGTCATAAAGACAGACTAAAACTGCTATAAAAGTAGAGGAAGAAACTACCATAAAAGCAGACGAAAGAACTGCGAAAAAATAAATGTGAGATGAATCTAACAAAGCAAAAAAAAAAAAACAAGAAAAAACTTGAAAAAGTAAAACATTCATCAACAAAAGATAAATTTTATTTATATATAAAATCAGCAAAACGGCCAAAGGCCGCTGCCGATAAAGAAGAAAACCAACGAAGAATAAAAACTTTAAGAAAGTCCTTTTAACCGCCTCAGAACAAATGTGAGAAGTAGGATAATAGAAAAGGAACGGATGAGACTTTACGCTCCATTTATTTTTAATACGTTGAACCTTTGATTGAGAAAAAAAACCGTTTTTAAGTTAATTCATTAAATTTGAGATCTTCTCATATCTTTTGTTATGTTTTCAGAATATTTTTGCTTATAATATTTTTTTAATAGTCTAAAGGTTATTATAAGTCTGTATTTATTCATGAATCTTAATTATTTAATATATTTTCATGAATTCTAATCCTTTAAAACAACCCAAATTATTGAAAACCATATGTAGCATTTAGCATACGACCGGCAAAGGGTGGTCCTAAATTGGTTGGTCCCAAAATTATGAAGAATTAATGTATATCTCTATGGGTGGTCCTAAATTGGCATACGGCCGGTAAAGTAAATAAAATTCGTCTGCTCTTTTTCGGTGCCCCTATATATATACAATACTAAAAAACACTACAAAATTAAATTTTAAGCCTTAAATTTTCACCCTATACTCTAGAAAATACACCATATATACCCTAAATTTCATAAACTTTAACCACAACCTCTAACCTAAAACTTTAAACTCTAAAATTAATTTTAAGCGAAGGGACATATATAAGAGCACCGTAAAAGATACACCAACATGGGAGTGGTGGTGCTTGCATATGTAAATGAAGTCATGTAAGGGTTCTTATAGTTTTGTACCCTTTTAAGTCCTTTATTTATAATAATAAAATTTGCATTCTCTGCTCTCCATTCCAGTTGTCATCTCTCTGCTTTCATTTCCACCATAAACTTCCTTTTCATTTTTTGTTTGGCAGCTTCAGGTAATGTTTTAAAGTTAAAGAAACGGGCACGAGAGAAATGCCTCAATTCCAACCAGTAGACGAATTTGCTATCAAGACAGCCAAACATGAATAGATGTTTTCTGCCTATTTTTGGTACCCCTACATTAAAAATTAAATTTAGAGTTTATAGTTTAAAGTTAGGGTTTGTGGTTAGGGTTTAGAGTTTAAGGTTAGGGTTTGTGGTTAGGGTTTAGAAAATTTAGCGTATGGTGTATTTTTAGGGTATATGGTGTATGGTTTAGGATTTAGAATGTAGGGTTAGGACTTGAAATTAAATTTTTAGTATTTTTTAGTGTTAGGGCATAGATGAATTTATATGGCAGTGCACATCGCGATAACAGTGTCATCATATTGACAAATATGCTGACTTCACAGAATGATGCTTGCTTATTTAAATAGATTTATGAATATCTTGATATTTTGATGATGGCTAAACATAAGGTTTTAAATGGAAAATTTGATGGGTCGGATTTTGGGTTACCCGAATGTAGTACTTCTGGTTGATGTGGATGTCGAACTAAAACGACGTCGTTTTGGTGAGGCTAATTTGATATCCATATCGCTCAAAACGACGCCTTTTGCAATAGGAAAAAATGTTTTTTTTGTTCAGTTGAGTCATTTAAATTTTTATTTGATCAGAAAATAACCCATATTTTTTTTCTAATTTTTATAATTTAGTTCAATAATTTTAATATAGTTTTATTTTTTTCAGTTTAGTCCCTAAAGTTTTATTTAATTTGAAACTAACCCCTATTTGTTTTGAATTTTTATAATCTAGTCCAATTTTTTATATAGTTTTATTTTTGTTCAATTTAGTCCCTAAAATTGTTAGTTAATCAAAAATTGACTGTAACCCTCTCGACCCGGCCTAGCCGCCAGACCGAACCGAGCGAGCTACATTGGATTTTTCGAAATAAACCCATAAAAAGATTACTCAAATTATGTCCATTTTTTCTTTTATATTGTCTAGATGTAAATTATTAACCTATGGTGAACATGTTGGCAACGGTTCAATTCTCATTCAATTCAGACACAGATAAGACATTCAATTGCAGACGCAAATATGTGAAACAAATATTTTTATTTTGATATAACTAAAAACCTAAGGACTAAATTGAAAATGTCAAAACGAATTTTTAAGTCCTCGAAACATCCCCATATGATTTTAAGATTATGCCAAAGTTAAAAACAAAGTTTTCAAATATTTTTCTAAGTGTTTAAAGCCAAATCAGTGATTTTCAAGTCCCTATTTCGAAACAGCCTAAGGCGTTTCGAAACATTTTCATCACAGCCAACCCCTGTTCCGAAACGTGTATCGAAACGGCTTCAGAACACTTGAACCCGTTTCGAAACGGTCTCATACGTTTCGAAACTGTTCTTCAATTTTGGTTTGAAAAACTATAACGGTTGTTATATTATTTAACCTATTTTTTTAAAGATAAATAGGGTGTTTCGAAACGAGCTCGATCAGTTTCGAAACGACCCTTGACAGTAGCAAAACCGTTTCGAAACGAGGCCAAGCGTTTTGAAACTGTTCTTCATTTTGAATTGAAAATATGACCGTTGAAATTGTTTTTAACTGATTTTCTGAAACCGTTAGGGTGTTTCGAAACGGGCTCAGGCTGCTTCGAAACGACCCTTGACAGTGGCAAAAGTGTTTCGAAACGGCTCTAAAGCGTTTCGAAACGGGCTCTTAAATGCACCCCAATGGCTCTTTCTATTTTAGTCCGTTCCGAAACAGGTACCCCGCGTTTCGAAATGGGTTGTTGCAGACTGCATTTATGGAGGTGAGATAACATCCCCAACGGCTCTATTGATGAGTGCAACAACCACAACGGCTAGAAATCAATGAGAAGGTATAAAAGGGACCTCTAAAAGATCCAGCAACAACTATTGATCCTAAAGCAAACATCCAAACATCAAATCCAAGCAATTGTGCAAAAATCCCATTTTGTCTAGAAACCCCAATTGTAATTTTCATTCTTATCTTGTTCAATTGGGTTGAGTGCTTGTAATTGGGCTACAATTTGTATTGAGAGATACTCTATTAGCCATCAAATTCTTTGTTATCTTGTTGTGAGGATTGGGTTGAATTTTTGGTAGAAAATTCAACCGAAATTGTAAGGGTTGCCTCCTTAGCCTAGAAAAGGGGAAGATCAATTAGTGGAATTGTTGCAAATCCTTAGTGAAGCTAAGGTAGTGGTGTAGAGTTCATTTGGAACTTGAACCACTCTAAAATCCCTTGTCATTATTTTTAATTTGCAATTTCCACCACAAAATATTTAAATTTTCAATTCACCCCCTCTTGGTTCATATCGATCTTTCGATCCACTCAACAATTGGTATTAGAGCCTACCTCTTTGAGGATTAACAACCACAAGAGGAGTTCCTTAGAAGAGTGTGATCATCAAAATATCAAGAGATGACTTCAACCTCCGGTTCCGGCATGTATGGGTCTCAATCCACAACAAAGCCTCCCTTCTTTAATGGTGATAACTATTCTTTTTGGAAGAATAGAATGTGTCTCTTCATCAAGTCAAATGACTACCTAGTGTGGGATGTGATTGAAGATGGCCCTTATATTCCATTGAAGCAAGATGGTGAAGGCAAGATGGTCTTAAAGAAAAAGATGGAGATGAGTGAAGAAGAAAGGAAAAAGATTCAAGTCAATGACAAAGCTCTCCACATGCTATTTTGTTCTTTCGATCCGGACATCTATTCTAAGGTCTCATCCATCGAAAGTGCCAAAGAAGTGTGGGAATTCTCAATCTTAGTTATGAAAATTTCAAGATGGAGCCTGATGAGACGGTGTCAAAGATGTTTGGTCGTTTCTCCACTATTGTCAATGGGCTAAAAGGTTTTGGAGAAATCATACCGGAAGACAAGCTTGTCCGGAAGCTACTCTATTCACTTCCTAAGTCTTGGGATGGGAAGAGAACCGCTATCATTGAAGCTAAGAATTTGAAAACTTTGAAGCTTGATGAGCTTGTGGGTTCTCTCCTTACTCATGAGATCATGAAGCAAGGAAGGGAAGATGAGAAGAAGAAAGAAGAGAAAAGGGTAGAGAAGCTTGAGGTTGAGAAGAAGAGGAAGATGGGAATAGCTCTCAAGGCTAAAGCTTCACAACATGAAGAGAGCTCTTCTAGTGAGGAGGATGAACTAGAATAATTGGCTATGATAGCCAAACGATTCTCACGTTTTATGAGGTCCAACCGGGGAAGAAAAATCCAAAGAAAGATGGACTTCAAAAGCAAGAACAAAGAAGAAGGAAGGGATCCTATCATTTGCTTTGAGTGCAAACAACCTGGCCACATACGTTCGGAGTGCCCTCAACTCAAGAAGAAGGGCTTTGAGAAGAAGAAGAAGCTCAAAGCCAAGCTTGCTACTTGGAGTGATGAGGAGTCATCGGAGGATGACGAACAAGAAGTGGCTAACCTTTGCCTCATGGCACTTGAGGAAGATTCCTCCATGGTAACCTCTAACTCATCTACTTTAGATTTTGAAGAATTAAATGATGCATATGATGAGTTACAAGAGGTCTATGATGAATTAGTTGAGAAATATAAAGAGTCGGTCATTAGGAACAAAAAGATTATTTTGAAACTAAATGAGAAAAATGACTCACTCACTCAAGCTAATTCAAAATTTGAGAAAAAGATATTAGGATTAAAAGATGAACTAAAATTCTTTCAAGATGAAAATGTTAATCTTAATAATCTTTTGTCTCAATGTAATAGTGAACACCAAAAGGTGTTGGGTGAGCTAAATGAGCTCAAAAAGTCTTTGAAAAATGTTGGTAGTGTCAAGCATGAAATAGGTGAATCCTCTAGAACACACCAACCTAAGAAAAAGACTAACTACTACAAACAAGGTAGCTATCCTAGACATAGTAGAGCTAAAAGAATTAGAAGTGTATGGGTTCCTAAGGAACTTGTAAAATCTAATAATATTATTGCTATGTCATCTTGGATTCCTAAGGGAACCAAGGTTTTGGGAGCTAACACTCATGGACCCAAAATGATTTGGGTACCAAAAACAAAAGCTTAATATCTTTGTTTGTAGGGGGAGCATTGCTACAAGGCCAAAGCACAAAGTCAAAACTCATGGTACCTAAATATTTTTGGGCGGAAGCCACAAACACCACTTGCTATATTGTAAATCGAGTAATGATTAGGCCAATTTTAAAGAAAACACCTTATGAGATTTTAAAATCTAAAAAGCCTAACATTAGCTATTTTCACCTTTTTGGTTGCAAGTGTTTTGTGTTAAATAATGGAAAAGATAACCTAGGTAAATTTGATGCAAAAAGTGATGAAGCTATTTTTATAGGTTACTCTTTAACCTCTAAAGTCTATCGAGTATTTAACAAAAGAACTTTAGTAGTAGAAGAATCTATTCATGTTGTATTCGATGATAACCTCCTTCCTAGAAAGCATTCTTGTGATGATGATGATGTAGGAATCATAAAAGCCTTTGATGGAGGACAAACTTCAAAGGAGGACGAGATTCCAACAAAAAAAGAGGACACACAAGATCCACCTCTTGAAGCCTTGAAGGACTTGGCTCTTGAGGAAAAGGAAGTGAGCTACCCAAGGGAGTTGAACTATGTCAAAGATGGTGAAATCTTGGGTGATCCATCCAAGGGGGTAACCACTCGATCTTCTCATAGATTAATGAATCATGTTGCATTTATCTCATGCATAGAGCCTAAGAATATTAAAGAAGCATTGAAAGATGACTTTTGGATTATGGCTATGCAAGAAGAGTTAAATCAATTTGAGAGAAGTAATGTTTGGACATTAGTTGATAGGCCTAGTAATCAATCTACAATAGGAACTAAATGGGTCTTTAGGAACAAGCTAGATGAGAGTGGTAACATTGTAAGAAATAAAGCTAGACTAGTAGCACAAGGTTACACTCAAGAAGAGGGAGTAGATTTTGATGAAACCTATGCACCCGTAGCTAGAATGGAAGCCATTAGGATGTTGCTTGCATATGCATGTTATCATAATTTCAAGCTCTTTCAAATGGATGTTAAAAGCGCAATTTTAAATGGTTTTATAAATGAAGAAGTGTATGTGAAACAACCACCGGGTTTTGAAGACTCAAAATTTCCAAATCATGTTTTCAAACTTACCAAAGCTCTTTATGGTTTAAAACAAGCTCCTAGAGCTTGGTATGAAAGACTTTCAAACTTTTTAATTGAAAAAGGATTTGAAAAAGGTAAGGTGGACACTACACTTTTTATAAAAATGTATAAAAATGACATTTTAGTAGTTCAAATTTATGTTGATGATATTATTTTTGGTTCTACTAATGAATGTCATTGTCAAGAGTTTGCTAAGTTAATGCAAGGTGAATTTGAGATGAGCATGATGGGGGAGCTCTCATTCTTTTTTGGACTCCAAATTAAGCAAAAGAATGATGGTACCTTCATCAACCAAGCAAAATACATAAAGGATATGCTCAAGAAGTTTGGCTTGGAGAATGCAAAGCCTCAAGCTACTCCTATGAGCTCATCTACAAAGCTTGACAAAGATGAAGGAGGTAAGTGTGTTGACTCTAAGCTCTATCGTTCTATGATTGGATCATTGCTTTACCTTACCGCAAGTAGACCGGATATCTTGTTTTGTGTTTGCTTGTGTGCTAGGTTTCAAGCTAGTCCTAGAGAGTCTCACCTTATAGCCGTTAAGAGAATCTTTAGGTACCTTAGAGATACTCCTTGTTTAGGTCTTTGGTACCCTAGAGTCTCTACCTTCAACCTTCATGCTTACTCGGATGCAGATTATGGGGGTTGCAAAATCGATAGGAAAAGTACTTCGGGAACTTGTCAATTCCTAGGTAGTATGCTCATACCTTGGTTCTCTAAGAAACAAAATAGTGTAGCCTTATCTACCACCGAGGCCGAGTACATATCCTTAGGGAGTTGTTGTGCTCAAGTCCTTTGGATGAAGCAACAACTCTTAGATTGTGGAAGTAAAGTTGAAACCATACCCCTAAAATGTGACAACACTAGTGCAATATGTCTAACAAAAAATCCCATCCAACACTCTAGAACCAAACACATAGAAATAAGGCATCATTTCATTAGAGATCATGTCCTTAAGAAAGATGTGTTTATAGACTATGTAGACACCTTAAATCAATTAGCGGAAATATTTACAAAACCTTTAGACAAAGAGCGTTTTTGGTCCCTTAGGAGAGAGTTAGGTCTAGCTAGCCTATCTTGACCTTTTAGGACCTCTTTTGTGTTTAAATTTGCTTGATCTTGTGAAATGCCATGTTTATGTGTTTAGACTCCTAATTTCATCCATGCTTATAGCTAGGGGAGTATGTTTATATTTGAATATGTTTTACCTGCTCATTCATGACATTTATGCATGTTAGGCCTAAGAAAAAATCATTTTTCTGCACTTTTAGAGCCTAATCTGCACTTCCAGGCCCAAGTGTATCGAAACGGGTGACCCTGTTTCGATACGTATACCTTAAATCCATGCCTGAGAGAAGGGCGTTTCGAAACGCCTCAAAAGTGTTTCGAAACGTTTTGGCTACTGCCAAGGGGTGTATCGAAACGTGTTTCGATACGGGTCAGCAGGGCTTCGATACGGTCAACACCGTATCGAAACGGACAGCTGAAGATCTCAAAACGGTCAAACCCTAGTCATCTCGTTTTGAAACGGGTCCAGACCGTTTCGAAACGGTATCGCGGATAGCTTTATTTAGGGCTTTTAAAGTTAAAATCATCTTTTATATCAAACTCCTAAAAACCCTATACCGCCTCC
The DNA here is from genome assembly GCA_958450335.1 of Hibiscus tridactylites. Classification (NCBI taxonomy): domain Eukaryota; kingdom Viridiplantae; phylum Streptophyta; class Magnoliopsida; order Malvales; family Malvaceae; genus Hibiscus; species Hibiscus tridactylites. The sequence goes on from OY288266.1 coordinate 31,627,786, forward strand.
CTCTCTATAAATACCCTCTCAAACTCCTTGTTTTTCACAAATTGTGAGGGGTTTTACTCTAAAACTCAAGTCTAAGCAAGTTTCATCAACATTGTGCAAGGATTTTCATCAAATCATCCAAAATCCCTAACTAAGGTATTTTTCCCCTTTTTCTTTTTCTTTTAATTTATGTTCGAATCTTAGGTTAGAAAATTTTATTTTTGTATAAATTATATGTTTTCATGTGTGGGTTTTCCATATCTTGTAAAAAAAATTCAAAATCTCAAATTTTTTGATTCGAATATAAAATTTTTCAGTGGTATTTTTTCCTTTACTTTTTTTTTTATTTTATTTTTTTTGTTTTGTTTGTTTTAATTTTGTTTCAAAAACCTAAGAGGGATTTATTATTGGATTGATTTTAAATATCAATGCATACACCTTTTTAAACATGCTTGCTTAATGTTTTTAGATGGCGGAACAAGCTAACAAAAAGCGTAAGGCCGTTCAAACCGGTGATTCGAGCATTCATCCGAATCTTGCTCTGCTTTTTCAGAAATCCCTTCGAACTAACGAGATGCGAGCTCGCTTCACTTATGTCAAGGATTTCGAAGTTCGTCGAGAACGTGTCATTAACCCTGATTTCCTCAATTTCGAGCGATTCCTATTTCGTTACCTCGAGCGTTTGAGTGAATGGAATCTTCTTCCTTTGTTGAGCATTCCGGATATTCGCTACAAACATATGGTACTCATCTTTTACTCTAATGCTCATTTTATTCATGGTGAAACCAAAACCGAGGTTATAGGAATTGAATCTTTCATATTGGGTAAAAAGTTTGTTGTTTATATTGCTCTCTTGGAGTCAACTTTTAACCTTAAAGATGAAGGTCTTGAGGATGAACGTCACTTTGGCACTTTCACCGGTCCGGCACTTACCTTGGATATGCACGATCGTTTTCTTCACTTGATGGTTTCATGGTTCCTTCGACCTTCCGGAGGTAAATACTCTCATATCCGTCAAGTTGATCACTTTTGGCTTGAATGTTTCCGTAGAGGTGAGCGCCCTAATGTTCCCAAGATTATTTTTGCCGAGATGGTCAATAATGTTAAGCTTATTGACACCAATGAGTTAAAGTCTTTTACCTATGGCACAATCTTGAGCTACATCTTTCATGACCTTGGTATCGATTGTACCTACGACTCACCGGAACCTCGTAAGTGCAAGCTTGGTGAGTCCTCTCTACGCAAATCCGGATTTCGATATTTGAATAATGTTTGTGAAAGGGTTGATAGAGAAGCTCCTCCTCTTCCCGTTGCTCCTCAACCGCAAGTTCAAGTTGGAAACAATGAAGCCCTCACGGCTCTCATTACCGAGCGGTTCAATGCGTTGGATACTCGCATTGCTTCGGGTTTTGATGCCATGGACACTCGCTTGAAGAACGTCGAGGATCGCCTCCAAACTCTTGAGACTTCCCATTCAAACTTGGATTTGTCCTTCTCTACTCTCTATGGACAATGGACGAAGTTTCACCGTTCTCAAGTCAAGAGCGACGATGAGACTTCCGATGATGATGACGAGGCCTAGGACTATCATATCATATCATATCATATTATTTATGCACTTTAGGTTTAAGATTGCATCTTTATTATGTTTTAGGACCCTATGCTTTTGATCTTTTGTTTGGGATTTTATTTTGAACTTAATGTTGGTTTATGTTTTGGATATTTTGATATTATGAATTAATATTATGGTTGTTTATTAATGCTTATTGGTACTAATCCTTTGTCTTCTCTATGAGCTTTCATTATTCTTTTTGATCTAACAAAAAGGGGGAGAAGAAATTTAAGAGCCACAAACTAAAATTCGTTTTAAATGTTTAAAAGGTTTTTTAAGTTTTACAACTTGGATTTCAAGTTAAACAATTTTTTAAACTTTAAAAACCTATCTTAAATTAAGGGCGAGTTAGAATATTTTCAAAACCTTCAAAATTCTTAAAAATTCTAACTCTGGTTTTGTTATATCAAAAAGGGGGAGATTGTGAAACAAATATTTTAATTTTGATATAACTAAAAACCTAAGGACTAAATTGAAAATGTCAAATCGAATTTTTAAGTCCTCGAAACATCCCCATATGATTTTAAGATTATGCCAAAGTTAAAAACAAAGTTTTCAAATATTTTTCTAAGTGTTTAAAGCCAAATCAGTGATTTTCAAGTCCCTGTTTCGAAACGGCCTAAGGCATTTCGAAACGTTTTCATCACTGCCAACCCCTGTTCCGAAACGTGTATCGAAACGGCTTTAGAACACTTGAACCCGTTTCGAAACGGTCTCATACGTTTCGAAACTGTTCTTCAATTTTGGTTTGAAAAACTATAACGGTTGTTATATTATTTAACCTATTTTCAAAGATAAATAGGGTGTTTCGAAACGGGCTCGATCAGTTTCGAAACGACCCTTGACAGTAGCAAAACCGTTTCGAAACGAGGCCAAGCGTTTCGAAACTGTTCTTCATTTTGAATTGAAAATATGACCGTTGAAATTGTTTTTAACTAATTTTCTGAAACCGTTAGGGTGTTTCGAAACGGGCTCAGGCTGTTTAGAAACGACCCTTGACAGTGGCAAAAGTGTTTCGAAACGGCTCTAAAGCGTTTCGAAACGGGCTCTTAAATGTACCTCAACGACTCTTTCTATTTTAGTCCGTTCCGAAATAGGTACCCCGCGTTTCGAAACGGGTTGTTGCAGACTGCATTTATGGAGGTGAGATAACATCCCCAACGGCTCTATTGATGAGTGCAACAACCACAACAGCTAGAAATCAATGAGAAGGTATAAAAGGGACCTCGAAAAGCTCCAGCAACAACTATTGATCCTAAAGCAAACATCCAAACACCAAATCTAAGCAATTGTGCAAAAATCCCATTTTGTCTAGAAACCCCAATTGTAATTTTCATTCTTATCTTGTTCAATTGGGTTGAGTGCTTGTAATTGGGCTACAATTTGTATTGAGAGATACTCTATTAGCCATCAGATTCTTTGTTATCTTGTTGTGAGGATTGGGTTGAATTTTGGGTAGAAAATTCAACCGAAATTGTAAGGGTTGCCTCCTTAGCCTAGAAAAGGGGAAGATCAATTAGTGGAATTGTTGCAAATCCTTAGTGAAGCTAAGGTAGTGGATGTAGAGTTCATTTGGAACTTGAACCACTCTAAAATCCCTTGTCATTATTTTTAATTTGAAATTTCCACCACAAAATCTTTAAATTTCCAATTCACCCCCTCTTAGTTCATATCGATCTTTTGATCCACTCAACAAAATACTTAGGGACCAAACAAAAAATCTGGAAAATTACAAGGACTTAATTAGATTTGAAGTTACTAAAACTCAATTAGTCATGTTTCATAATTTCATACCAAATTTCAGCTCAAAACGATCATCCAAACTCATACAATTGCATTCACAAAGATCAGAGACTAATACGTAAGAATCAAAAACCTCTAGAGTCACTTTAACTGATATATCTGATGCTTGTATCGACACACGAGTAGGTGTATCGATATCTTTTTCTCATCTCCAATTTCCAGATTCTAGTAGCTCAAAATCGTACCGATACAATTCCTTGTGTATCGATACGCCTAGCAAGAATAAATTAGGTCGTACCGATACAGGTTCCCGTGTACCGAAACACAGCCCCAAAATATACTTACTCGTATCGATACAAGAACGTGTGTATCGATACGCCAGGACCTGAAATGTTCTAATTTTCTGATTTTTCACACATTCATTAACTCAAACATGCTTAAACATAATTCAACCATAAACCAAACTATATTAGGAATCATACCACACCAGAACATCAAGGTTACATGCTTAAATCACCACAACATGCTTCAACCAAGAATCTAAAGGCATGCATCCTAGAATCAATCCATCCAAAGCATGAATTATAAATTCAAGCAACAACCAAACATATATGGCCAACTACAATCTCAAAACAACAATACAAACTTGCTCAAACAGGGAGTTTAGCAAAAACCCTCCCAAAACAACAATGAACCTCATTGCCTTTATTACTACTAGTCTAGTTCAAAAATCATACTTTCAATTGTTCAAGTCCTTGGATTTTCCCACGCTTGCTCGTTGCATCCAACCTTTAATTCTCTGCATTGACGGACAAAGAGAGCGAAAGCACACTAGGCTTAGTGAGGAATGCTCAAAATAAAACACCACCAATGCAATTTAAACCATTTTCCCAAAACACATTGAAATAACCATTTCAATCATCTTTCAAAACATCATGCCGTGAAAACCATATATTTAATATTTTTGAAAATCAGCATAATAAACGATATGCAACATGTATCATGGATCAACAACAAATTCCCATTTGCTACCCTTAATTTAAGCTTTCATATGCATGACTATCCATATGCAAGGCTTAAAGAGTAAACGTGTATAAACCAACATTAAACAATATAATCCATCAACATGATACATCATCAATTATATTAGCTTTCAAGTGATCATTAACCAAGTTTCACTTTACAAAATATTACATCGAATACACGGATTCAACAAGTGTCCTCTCAACACTTCATGCCATCTCAAACGGAATTTATCGTACAATCGCAACCGGGTACCATCACAACCCAATCATCGGTTAGACGCATAATCCACTAACGAGAGTTTTCGGTACCATGTTGTTGAGATGTGTGGTGCTCGATTCGTTGAACCGTTCTTGCTCACCAAGTGGTTGAGAAGTGGAATTTTGGGTGCAAGAGGTGTGGAAGCTAAAAAGATGAAGGACACAATGATTTATAGTGGTTCAACCTTCTAACTAAGGTCTACATCCAATAACTTAGCTTCCCACTAAGGATTTCCAACCAATCCACTATTGATTCGTCCCCTTTTCTAGGCTTAGAAGGAAACCCTTATACATCGATCAAGCTTTCTACCCAAAGCCTTGATCAAACCCTCTTTACAAGAGAAAAGATAAGCAAACTTAAATCCCTCTAATAGGTATTTGTTTGCATAAATTAGCTCTCACCCAAAAACCTAAAACACTTGAGAAAATTTAATAGTTTTGGCTCACTAGTGTTTGTTTATACAAAGAAATGACAATTAAGCACTAAGAGAATTTCTTGATCATTTGTTGTGGACAATTGAAGCATTAACCATTACTAGATGCTTGGAGGTCCCTTTTATACTACTCTTTGAGTTTGTAGCCGTTACTAGCCACTGGGGTTGAATTGGAGCCGTTGGAGAAATAATTTCCCACCATAAATGCAGTTCTGCAGCTACCCGTATCGAAACGCTCTTGGCCGTATCAAAATACCTGTATCGAAATGCATGTCCCTGTATCAAAACGATATGCATTTAAATCTTAGTTGGGAAATAGCTGTTGGGGGTTTATGACCATTGTGGTCGATGCCACGTAGGCGTATCGAAACGGCATAGCCCATATCAAAACACTTGGCAAAATCCTCATCCAGAAAAGACCCGTTTCGAAACACGTTTTGACACTGTTAGACCCCGTATCGAAACACCTGGATGGTTTTGTTTAATTTGACTTTGAAAACATGTAAAAACCTTTTAAAACATCCCCTAAACATAGTTTCAAGTTGTTTAGACTTTAGAAATAGTTTTGAATTCTTTTTAACTTAGTCCAAAACATTTTTCAATTATTATATCAAAACATTAGTTCTACAATCTCCCCCTTTTTGATATAATAAAACTAACTTGAAAAATTGTTCGGGATTTTCCCCCTTTAAGTTTAAAAATGTGAATAAGAGGTGAAAAACTTTGAAATCAATTAAAGCCCCCTTATTCTTTTGAAAAATCAATTTTCAAACCATTTCTCCCCCTTTTTGTTATATCAAAAAGAATTCAAAAGACATTAAGTTCAAAATAACAATAGACTGATAGAGGTTTAAACTTTGAAAATTTTAAAATGTTTGGTTTTAAAATGGCTCCCCCTTACTCAAAGCATCACCAAAATGTTAATTCAACATATATGATCATCTAGTTGACATAAATGAAAATAAATCAAATAAAAACAAAAACAACTAGATTTTTACCGCACTTGAATCCAAGGGAGGTTGTGAAGTCTTCCTTCTTCAAGTGTTCTTCCTTGTGTGCATGGAGCCCCCCCCCCCCCCCCCCCTCAAAGTTTGAATTGTTGATCACTCTCCATCACACCTATTATAAGACAATCAAGTAATTTTTGGTATCCAAATTGCTTTGGATCCATAGACGTTAGTGGCACAAAACTTAGTCCCCTTAGGAATCCATTTTTCAATTTCATCCTTTTTAGTTGAAGTACTTAGTCCTTTTGGGACCCAAATACTTCTAAAACATTTACCATTTACAAATCTAGGGGCACTATATTGTCTTACATAAAATTTTGATTTTCCTAAATTATTTTTCTTTTGAAGTTCATTGAAAATCAAATCATTTTCTTTTTGAACTTTAAGAAGCAAATTTTGTAAATCAAAACATTTTTGTTCAAAATCCTTCAATTTTGCTTCAAGTTCAAGATTTGTTTTGGAAAGCAAATCATTCTCATTTTTTATTTTTAAAATAAACTTTTTGTTCTTGGAAAATGATGCCTTGAATTCCAAAAGCAAATCATCATAGGCATCTTCCAACTCATCAAATGTATATGAATTTAAAATAGATGAGTTAGAAGTTACCTCCCCCTCATTGAAGGCCATCAAGCATAGGTGGGCTACCTCATCATCGGTGGAGTCTTCATCACTCCATGTGGCCACATATGCTTGTTTTGAAGATGATCCCTTCTTGTTGGACTTGTGAGATTCCTTCATCTTCTTTCTCGATTCATGCCTTGAATTCTCCATTTTGCTCTTCATGAACCGGGCAAATTTGTTGAAGAGATAGGCCATCTCTTCATCTTCACTTTCCTCCTCACTTGATTCAACATGATGACATGTGGAGGATTTGAGAGCAATGGCATTTGTGTTGATGTCAAGCCCTTTGAGCTTCTTCTCCCTCATAAATCTAATTTCTTCCCTCTTCTTCTCCTCTTCTTTGTTTTTCTTCACGATTTGGCGAGTGAGAAGTGACCCCATTAGCTCATCAAGCTTTAAGGTTTTGAGATTCTTGGCTTTGATGATGGCAGTCCTTTTTGAGTCCCATGACTCAGGAAGTGAGTAGATGAGCTTTCGGACAAGCTTCTATTCTGTGATGGCTTCTCCATAGCCTTTGAGACCATTAGTGATAGTGGAGAACCTATTAAACATCTTCTCGATGTTCTCTTCCGGATCCATCTTGAAGTTTTCAGACTCTAAGGTGAGGAGCCCGATCTTGGTCTCCTTTACTTCGTCAGTTCCCTCGTATGTGACTTCAAGCTTGTCCCATACCTCCTTGGCACTCTCACAAGAAGACATATTCTCATAGATGTTTTGTTAAGTTTAGTCCCTAAAGTTTTATTTAATCTAAAACTAACCCCTATTTGTTTCGAATTTTTATAATCTAGTCCAATTTTTTTATATAGTTTTATTTTTGTTCAGTTTAGTCCCTAAAATTGTTAGTTAATCAGAAATTGATTGTAACCCTCTCAACCCGGCCTAGCCGCCAGACCGAATCGAGCAAGCTACATTGGGTTTGCCGAAACAAACCCATAAAAAGATTACCCAAATTATGTCCATTTTTTCTTTTATATTGTCTAGATATAAATTATTAACCTATAGTGAACATGTTGGCATCGATTCAATTCTCATTCAATTCGGACACTGATAAAACATTCAATTGCAGACACAAATACTTAGGGACCAAATAAAAAATCTAGAAAATTACAAGGACTTAATTAGATTTAAAGTTACTAAAACTCAATTAGTCAGGTTTCATGATTTCATACCAAATTCCAGCTCAAAACGATCATCCAAACTCGTACAATTGCATTCACAAAGATCATAGACTAATACGTAAGAATCAGAAACCTCATGAGTCACTTTAACTGATATAACCGATGCCTGTATCGACACACGAGTAGGTGTATCGATACGCCAGGACCTGAAATGTCCTAATTTTCTAATTTTCACAGATTCATTAACTCAAACATGCTTAAACATAATTCAACCATAAACCAAACTATACTAGGAATCATACCACACTAGAACATCAATGTTACATGCTTAAATCATCACAACATACTTCAACCAAGAATCTAAAGGCATGCATCCTAGAACAATCCATCCAAAGCATGAATTATAAATTCAAGCAACAACCAAACATATATGGCCAACTACAATCTCAAAACAACAATACAAACTTGCTCAAACAAGGAGATTAGCAAAAACCCTCCCAAAACAACAATGAACCTCGTTCCCTTTATTACTACTAGTCTAGTTTAAAAATCATACTTTCAATTGTTCAAGTCCTTGGATTTTCCGTCGCTTGCTCGTTGCATCCAACCTTTAATTCTCTACATTGATGGACAAAGAGAGTGAAAGCACACTAGGCTTAGTGAGGAATGCTCAAAACAAAACACTATCAATGCAATTTAAACCATTTTTCCAAAACACATTGAAATAACCATTTCAATCATCTTTCTAAACATCATGTCGTGAAAATCATATACTTAATATTTTTGAAAATCAGCATAATAAACGATATGCAACATGTATCATGGATCAACAACAAATTCCTATTTCCTACCCTTAATTTAAGCTTTCCCATGTATAACTATCCATATGCAAGGCTTAAAGAGTAAACGTGTATAAACCAACATTAAACAATACAATCCATCAACATGATATATCATCAATTATATTGGCTTTCAAGTGATCATCAACCAAGTTCCACTTTACAAAATATTACATCGGATACACGGATTAAACAAGTGTCCTCTCAACACTTCATGCCATCTCAACTGAAATTTATCGTATAATCGCAATCGGGTACCATCACAACCCAATCATCGGTTAGACGCATAATTCACTAACGAGATTTTTCGGTACCATATAATGCCTCGACCGTTAGGGTACTGTAACAACACTTTTTTTTTTTGAAATATTATGGGTGTAGTGTATAGTGTAGTGGAAGTGGTGTGGAAAGGATATTTTGAAAATTAGAAATAGGATTTAGAAAGAAAAGGATTTAAATAGAAGAAAGATGGATTTTGAAAATTGTTTTAAAATAAGGGGTTTAGAAAAAATATTTGAAAATTGGGGAGTTTGAAAAAGATTTTAAAAAATAGGAGTCGCCACCGGTCACTTTAAAGAGGTAGACCAGACGCCAAAAATAGAGACCAGAGATTCGAAAGGGTTCGGGAGTCGGTTACACGTGAGGAAGGGTTAGCATCCTCGACGTGCCCAAAATTGGTACCAAAACTTTACCGCTTAATTAAAATCAAATTTTACGAGTTAAAGTGACAATTTTAGCCGGAATCTGGTTATACACGCGAGTAAATTTCGAAAATCCTAATATTCGAGAATGAACGTCCGAATCACCACCACTACGACTGGTACTGGCCTCGTTCATTTCCGAATAAAAGGACATTACATGATATTTTTTTTAAGTTCCACATGTGACTTAGCATGACATATAATCAAAGACATATCAAGAATAAGTAAACAATGCATGAACCAATATAAATACGTCTACAAAATGCATGGAATGAAATAAAAAAAAAACATAAACATGGTATATTAAATGACAATGATCAAAGACTGAAAATAAATACAAATCTGGAAAAGACCAAATTGAGATAAAATAAATAATAACGATGATAAGATGCACGAAATTAAATAGCACCGGATATGGAACTAAAGAAATACCGGAAAGGACCAGATTGAACGAAAATTAAAATGCAAGAAATTAAAGGCTGAAATTAAATGTTAGTAAGTTATGTATTAGTTAATTAAAAAGATCACGAATAATACGGATCACACCCCGTTTCGGGTCACCGTAAGACAAAAGGTGAAATGTACTTGAATTAAAAAGAGTGCATAATTAATGACGAAAGATAAATTTGACTTAGCATGACATATAACCAAAGGCATATCAAGAATAAATAAACAATGCATGAACCAATATGAATACGTCTACAAAATGCATGGAATGAAATAAATAAATAAATAAACATTAACATGGTATATTAAATGACAATGATCAAAGACTGAAAATGAGTACAAATCTGGAAAAGACCGAATTGAGATAAAATAAATAATAACAATGATAATTTTGAGTTGTGTGGGGCTCGATTCGATCAACTAATGATGCTCACCAAGTGGTGGAGAGGTGGATATTTGGGTGGAAGGGTTGAGGAAGCTAAATTGAAATGTGACACAATGATTTATAGTGGTTCAACCTTCTAACCAAGGTCTACATCCACTACCTTAGCTCCCCACTAAGGATTTCACAATAAATCGACTATTGATTCATCCCCTTTTCTAGGATTAGGAGGAAACCCTTACAATCAATCAAGCTTTCTACCCAAAGCCTTGATTGAGACCCTCTTTACAAAGAGAAACAAGAAACAAACTTAAAACCCTCTAACATGTGTTTGTTTGCACAATTAAGCACTCACCCAAAACCTAAAACACTTGAGCAAATTTGACAATTTTGGCTCACTAGTGTTTGTCTATACAAGAATTGACAATTTAGGCACTAAAGACAATATTTGATCATTTGTTGTTTGACAATATGAGCATTAGCCTTCTCTTGATGCTTGGAGGTCTCTTTTATACTCCCAAATGAGTTTGTAGCCGTTACTAGCCGTTGGGGATGAATTGGAGCCGTTGAGGACTTTATTTCCCTTCATAAATGTTGTTATGCAGCTATTCGTATCGATACGCGTGTAACGGTATCGGTAAGGCCTTCATCAGAAACTAGCCGTTGGGCTTTTGCCAGCCTAGGCGTATCGATACGCTTGAGGGCGTATCGGTATGGGTTCACTTTTGAATGGCCGTTGGGAAATAGTCGTTGGGGTTCGTTGAAAGGGGATCGGTACGCTTACCTGGCGTATCGAAACGATCCCGATCTGTATCGGTACGGAAAAGGCCTGTATCGATACGTGTTTTGACAATGGCCAAACTGGGCAAAAAGGTATCGATACGGGTAAGACCGTATCGGTACGGGTACTTTGAAAACACAAGTTTGGCTATTAAAAACATGAAAAATCTTTGCCAAAAACCACTTAAAATACCTCAAACATAATTTCAAGTTGTTTGGACTTAAAAACAAGTTTTAAATTCTTTTCAAATTAGTCCAAAACATTTTTCAATTATTATATCAAAACTTTAGTTCTACAATCTCCCCCTTTTTGATATAATAAAACTAACTTGAAAATTTTGTTTGGGATTCTTCCCCTTTAACTTTAAAAATGTGAATAAGAGATTAAGGATATGAAATCAAATAAAGCTCCCCATTATTCATTTGAAAATTCAATTTTTCAAAACCATTTCTCCCCCTTTCTATTATATCAAAAAGAATTTAAAATGACATTTCACTCAAAATAACATATGAGGCAAAAAAAATTGACACTCTCAAAATTTTGGTTTAAAATTGGCTCCCCCTTACTCAAAGCATCATCAAAAATGTTAGTCCAACATTTATGATCATCTAGTTGAATAAATTAAAAAATAAAACAAATAAATGCTAAAACAACTAGATTTTACCAACACTTGAATCCAAGGGAGGATGTGAAGCCTTCCTTCTTCAAGTGTTCTTCCTTGTGTGGATGGAGCTCCCCCTCAATGTTTGACTTGTTGAACATCTCCATCACACCTAGTAATAGACAATCAAGTAATTTTTGGTATCCAAATTGCTTTGGATCCATGAACGTTAGTAGCACAAATTTTAGTCCCCTTTGGAATCCATTTTTCAATGTCATCCTTTTTAATTGAAGTACTAAGTCCTTTTGGGACCCAAATACTTCTAAAACATTTTCCTTTAATAAATCTAGGGGCACTAGATTGTCTAACATAAAAATTTGATATTCCAAAATTGTTTTTCTTTTCAAGCTCTTTGGAAATCAAATCTTTTTCTTCTTGAACCTTTTGAAGCAATTTTTGTAAATCAAAACATTTTAATTCAAACTTTTCAAGTTTTGCTTCAAGTTCAAGTTTGGTTTTAGAAAGCAAATCATTTTGGATTTTTAACTTTGAAATCAATTTATTGTTTTTCAAAATGTGGCTTTTAAAATCTAAAACCAAATAATCATAGGCATCTTGTAATTCATTAAAGGAATAAGAACATGAAGTAGATGAATTAGAAGTTACCCTTGAATCTTCTTCGATGGTCATAAGGCAAAGGTTGGCTTGTTCATCGTCGGTAGAGTCCTCATCACTCCAAGTAGCCACATTTGCCTTCTTCTTATGGCTTGAAGTGCTTGCTCTCTCGTTTCTTTTAGGTTCTCGTTCAAGCTCTCTCAAGGCTTTCTTCATGAACGGGGCACACTTCTTGAAGAGATGAACTATCTCTTCATCTTCATCCTCCTCTTCACTTAAGTATACATGATGGCAAGTGGGGGATTTGAGAGCCATGTCACTTGCATTGATGCCAAGCCCTTTGATTCCCGTTTCTCCTATAGCTCTAATTTCTTCCCTCTTCTTCTCATCCTCCTTATTCTTCTTCATGATTTGATGAGTAAGGAGTGAACCCATGAGTTCATCAAGCTTCAAAGTCTTCAAATTTTTGGCTTCGATGATGGCGGTCCTCTTTGAGTCCCAAGACTCGGGAAGTGAGTAGATGAGCTTTCGAACAAGCTTCTCCTCCGGGATGGCTTCTCCATAGCCTTTGAGACCATTGGTGATGGTGGAGAACCTATCAAACATCTTCTCGATGTTTTCTTCCGGATCCATTTTGAAGTTCTCATACTCAAGGGTTAAGAGCCCAATCTTGGTCTCCTTGACTTCATTGGTTCCCTCGTATTTGACTTTAAGCTTGTCCCATACCTCCTTGGCACTCTCACAAGAATACATTTTCTCATAGATGGATGGACCAAATGCAAAAAATAAAATGTGCAAGGCTTTGCAATTTAGCTCCATCTTTTTGCGATCGTCGGCACTCCACTCCGCTTTGCTTCTTTGAGGCACGAACGGACCATCTTCAACTATATCCCATAGCTTGTAATCTCTTGATTTTATGAAGAACTTCATCTTTGTATTCCAATGGGCATAGTGGGTTCCGTCAAAGAAAGGTGGTTTGTCGATTGATTGTGCCATTAGAGCCGGTTGATGAAATAGTGATGGAGCTTGTCGAATCTTATCAATAGGATGTGAATCCCCTTCGATTGAGCCAAGCTCTGCTACCAATTGTTGAGTTGTGTAGGGCTCGATTCGATCAACCAATGTTGCTCACCAAGTGGTGGAGAGGTAGATATTTGGGTGGAAGGGTTGAGGAAGCTAAATTGAAATGTGACACAATGATTTATAGTGGTTCAACCTTCTAACCAAGGTCTACATCCACTACCTTAGCTCCCCACTAAGGATTTCACAATCAATCCACTATTGATTTGTCCCCTTTTCTAGGATTAGGAGGAAACCCTTACAACCAATCAAGCTTTCTACCCAAAGCCTTGATTGAAACCCTCTTTACAAAGAGAAACAAGAAGAAAACTTAAAACCCTCTAATAGATGTTTGTTTGCACAATTAAGCACTCACCCAAAACCTAAAACACTTGAGCAAATTTGACAATTTTGGCTCACTAGTGTTTGTCTATACAAGAATTGACAATTTAGGCACTAAGACAATATTTGATCATTTGTTTTTTGACAATATGAGCATTAGCCTTCTCGTGATGCTTGGAGGTCCCTTTTATACTCCCAAATGAGTTTGTAGCCGTTACTAGCCGTTAGGGATGAATTGGAGCCGTTGAGGACTTTATTTCCCTTCATAAATGCTGTTATGTAGCTATTCGTATCGATACACGTGTAACGGTATCGGTACGGCCTTCATCAGAAACTAGCTGTTGGGCTTTTGCCAGCCTAGGCGTATCGATTCGCTTGAGGGCGTATCGGTACGGGTTCACTTTTGAATGGCCGTTGGGAAATAGTCGTTGAGGTTGGTTGAAAGGGGATCGGTACGCTTAACTGGCGTATCGAAACGATCCCGATCCGTATCGGTATGGCAAAGGCCTGTATCGATACGTGTTTTGACAATGGCCAAACTGGGGCAAAAAGGTATCGATACGGGTAAGACCGTATCGGTACGGGTACTTTGAAAACACAAGTTTGGCTATTAAAAACATGAAAAATCTTTGCCAAAAACCTCTTAAAATACCTCAAACATAATTTCAAGTTGTTTGGACTTAAAAACAAGTTTTAAATTCTTTTCAAATTAGTCCAAAACATTTTTCAATTATTATATCAAAACATTAGTTCTACAATCTCCCCCTTTTTGATATAATAAAACTAACTTGAAAATTTTGTTTGGGATTCTTCCCCTTTAACTTTAAAAATGTGAATAAGAGATTAAGGATATGAAATCAAATAAAGCTCCTCATTATTCATTTGAAAATTCAATTTTTCAAAACCATTTCCCCCTTTCTGTTATATCAAAAAGAATTTAAAATGACATTTCGCTCAAAATAACATATGAGGCAAAAACAATTGACACTCTCAAAATTTTGGTTTAAAATTGGCTCCCCCTTACTCAAAGCATCATCAAAAATGTTAGTCCAACATTTATGATCATCTAGTTGAATAAATTAAAAAATAAAACAAATAAATGCTAAAACAACTAGATTTTACCAACACTTGAATCCAAGGGAGGATGTGAAGCCTTCCTTCTTCAAGTGTTCTTCCTTGTGTGGATTGAGCTCCCCTTCAATGTTCGACTTGTTGAACATCTCCATCACACCTAGTAATAGACAATCAAGTAATTTTTGGTATCCAAATTGCTTTGGATCCATGAACGTTAGTAGCACAAAATTTAGTCCCCTTTGGAATCCATTTTTCAATGTCATCCTTTTTAATTGAAGTACTAAGTCCTTTTGGGACCCAAATACTTCTAAAACATTTTCCTTTAATAAATCTAGGGGCACTAGATTGTCTAACATAAAAATTTGATCTTCCAAAATTGTTTTTCTTTTCAAGCTCTTTGGAAATCAAATCTTTTTCCTCTTGAACCTTTTGAAGCAAATTTTGTAAATCAAAACATTTTAATTCAAACTTTTCAAGTTTTGCTTCAAGTTCAAGTTTGGTTTAAGAAAGCAAATAATTTTGGATTTTTAACTTTGAAATCAATTTATTGTTTTTCAAAATGTGGCTTTTAAAATCTAAAACCAAATCATCATAGGCATCTTGTAATTCATCAAAGGAATAAGAACATGAAGTAGATGAATTAGAAGTTACCCTTGAATCTTCTTCGATGACCATAAGGCAAAGGTTGGCTTGTTCATCGTCAGTGGAGTTCTCATCACTCCAAGTAGCCACATATGCCTTCTTCTTATGGCTTGAAGTGCTTGCCCTCTCGTTTCTTTTAGGTTCTCGTTCAAGCTCTCTCAAGGCTTTCTTCATGAACGGGGCACACTTCTTGAAGAGATGAACTATCTCTTCATCTTCATCCTCCTCTTCACTTAAGTATACACGATGGCAAGCGGAGGATTTGAGAGCCATGCCACTTGCATTGATGCCAAGCCCTTTGATTTTCTTTTCTCCCATAGCTCTATTTTCTTCCCTCTTCTTCTCATCCTCCTTGTTCTTCTTCATGATTTGATGAGTAAGGAGTGACCTCATGTGTTCATCAAGCTTCAAAGTCTTCAAATTTTTGGCTTCGATGATGGCGGTGCTCTTTGAGTCCCAAGACTCGGGAAGTGAGTAGATGAGCTTTCGAACAAGCTTCTCATCCTGGATGGCTTCTCCATAGCCTTTGAGACCATTGGTGATGGTGGAGAACCTATCAAACATCTTCTCTATGTTCTCTTCCGGATCCATTTTGAAGTTCTCATACTCAAGGGTTCGGAGCCCAATCTTGGTCTCCTTGACTTCATTGGTTCCCTCGTATGTGACTTCAAGCTTGTCCCATACCTCCTTGGCACTCTCACAAGAAGACATTTTCTCATAGATGGATGGACCAAATGCACAAAATAAAATGTGCAAGGCTTTGCAATTTAGCTCCATCTTCTTGCGATCGTCGACACTCAACTCCGCTTTGCTTCTTTAAGGCACGAACGGACCATCTTCAACTATATCCCATAGCTTGTAATCTCTTGATTTGATGAAGAACTTCATCTTTGTCTTCAAATGGGCATATTGGGTTCCGTCAAAGAAAGGTGGTTTGTCGATTGATTGTATCATTAAAGCCGATTGATGAAATAGTGATCGAGCTTGCCGGATCTTTTCAATAGGATGTGAATCCCCTTCGATTGAGCCAAGCTCTGATACCAATTGTTGAGTTGTGTGGGGCTCGATTCGATCAACCAATGTTGCTCACCAAGTGGTGGAGAGGTCGATATTTGGGTGGAAGGGTTGAGGAAGCTAAATTGAAATGTGACACAATGATTTATAGTGGTTCAACCTTCTAACCAAGGTCTACATCCACTACCTTAGCTCCCCACTAAGGATTTCACAATCAATCCACTATTGATTTGTCCCCTTTTCTAGGATTAGGAGGAAACCCTTACAACCAATCAAGCTTTCTACCCAAAGCCTTGATAGAAACCCTCTTTACAAAGAGAAACAAGAAGCAAACTTAAAACCCTCTAATAGGTGTTTGTTTGCACAATTAAGCACTCACCCAAAACCTAAAACACTTGAGCAAATTTGACAATTTTGGCTCACTAGTGTTTGTCTATACAAGAATGGACAATTTAGGCACTAAGACAATATTTGATCATTTGTTGTTTGACAATATGAGCATTAGTCTTCTCTTGATGCTTGGAGGTCCCTTTTATACTCCCAAATGAGTTTGTAGCCGTTACTAGCCGTTGGGGATGAATTGGAGCCGTTGAGGACTTTATTTCCCTTCATAAATGCTGTTATGTAGCTATTCGTATCGATACGCGTGTAACGGTATCGGTACGACCTTCATCAGAAACTAGTCGTTGGGCTCTTGCCAGCCTAGGCGTATCGATACGCTTGAGGGCGTATCGGTACGGGTTCACTTTTGAATGGCCGTTGGGAAATAGCCGTTGGGGTTGGTTGAAAGGGGATCGGTACGCTTACCTGGCGTATCAAAACGATCCCGATCCGTATCGGTACGGCAAAGGCCTGTATCGATACGGGTTTTGACAGTGGCCAAATTGGGGCAAAAAGGTATCGATACGGGTAAGACCGTATCGGTACGGGTACTTTGAAAACACAAGTTTGGCTATTAAAAACATGAAAAATCTTTGCCAAAAACCTCTTAAAATACCTCAAACATAATTTCAAGTTGTTTGGACTTGAAAACAAGTTTTAAATTCTTTTCAAATTAGTCCAAAACATTTTTCAATTATTATATCAAAACATTAGTTCTACAGATAAGATGCACAAAATTAAATAGCACCGAATATGGGACTAAATTTAACAAAAATCAAGTAAAATTGCGTGGAATTAAAGGAATACCGGAAAGGACCGGATTGAACGAAAATTAAAATGCAAGAAATTAAAGGCTGAAATTAAATGTTAGTAAGTTATATATTTGTTAATTAAACGGACCACGAATAATACGGATCACACCCCATTTTGGGTCACCATAAGGCGGGCTAAAGATGAAATGTACTCGAATTAAAAAGAGTGCATAATTAATGAAGAAAGATAAATGTATATAATAAATATGACTATATATATATATATGTATGTGACTCTACAGTAGTTTGCATGTATATATATTGCAAACTATATAATAATGATATATATAATAATCATGCTAACTATAACACACACATTTACATATATAAATACTAAATAAGCATAATATATATATATATATATATGGAAAATACTTTGATGCACAAGCTGTGTAAACTTTAGTTTACACAAGCCCTTTAATTTTAGGGTTTAGGGTTTAGGGTTTTATGTTAGGGTTTAGGGGTTTAGTATGTAGGGTATATAATTTAAGGTTTATGATTAGAATTTAGAGTTTAGAGTTTAGGGCTTAGGGTTTAGGGTTTAGGTTGCTAGGGTTTGTGATTTAGATTTTAAATTTTATAAAAGGATTGTGTAAAAAAAAATTTACACAGCTTGTGCATCAAAATAAAACCCTATATATATATATATATATATATGTACATGCGTATAATAATGTGATAATAATATAAATTTGGTCAACTATAAGAAGGGAAACTAGGTTTAGAATATATTATATATTATAATTGGTAACTAGAAAAAGCCTTAATATTATATATATATATATATAAGGAAAATAAAAATAGAAAAAAAACGTCTCATCCCCTTGTGTCTTGGTGAAAAGGTTGATGTTTATCATCCTTTAGGACCCGAGTTCGTGCACTAGTAATGCATGTTGTCTGTGCTTTTTTTGAAAAGACTAAGAAAGTTGAACATATGCTACTACCCTTGTATCACACCAACATATTAAAAAAAAACGGAATTAATAAATTAGGTGACAAAATAATATAAAAAGGGATTTTACTCCCACTTTGCTTTTACCCATATTTTTCTCTCAAACATTAGAGCCGCCGTCGTCCTTTAATACCAGCGTCGTTTTCGTTCCGGTGAGCTTTTTCGACATGCAACGCCATCGACAGAGTCCGCCTCTCATCGGATCTTGGTCGCCCATCGTCAGATCGTGATGAAATCAAACTATGTCGTCCTCCCCATCACAATCTACTCCTGCACCGTTGGGATTGCCGAAACGAATCTCCAGTCGCCGACGGTCGTTGAACCGAAGGTAATGAAGAGTTTTTTTCTTTTTATATTCGAAATAAAAAACAAAAGTAAAAAAGATCCAGATACTTCTCTAAATTTTCTCGTATTGATTTGTGAACTGGTTACAACATACTTTTGGGGTTTTTTTGATATCCCAATCCCCCATTTTTTTCTTTGGTTTCTTTCTTATATTAGAACCATACATGTGAAACGAAACGAAAAAACAAAGATTGCTGGCCTTTCTGATTCTAAGTTCTGAATGTTGTCTGGGTTGACTTTTCTTTTCTGAAATTTCCGTATGCTCTTCTGCCATGGGTTTATCCGTTGCTGAGTTTTTTTTTCCGTTTTTTCCGTTTATGAACATTAATCCCCTGTATGGGTTTCTTTGCATGTCGAGCTTTCCGTTTTGAGGATGAAGCATGACCTCCAGAGAGGGGACGATTGCAGAGGGGTCTTGCCGGGACGCGCTCGTGTTGGAGAGCTCAACGGGCGCACGTCGCATGGCTGATCGAGGCGCGTGGGGTGCAAGGCTTCTGGAATCTTCCTGGATGAGTCACAACTGTTCATTGTGCCAGATCTGACGGTTAAGATTTCGCGCGGCGCCAGAACCTTGAAGGACTCTTAGGGTTTCCATCTGAGGCTCCATGCTGAGTCGTTGGAGAGCTCAACGGGCGCACGTCGCATGGCTGATCGAGGCGCGTGGGGGGCAAGGCTTCTCGAATCTTCCTGGATGAGTCACAGCCGTTCATTGTGCCAAATCTGACGGTTAAGATTTAGCGCGGCGCCAGAACCTTGAGGGACTCTTAGGGTTTCCATCTGAGGCTCCATGCTGAGTCGTTGGATCATCGGCCGATTGTGTGTCTCGCATGTGGCGGCGGCTGCACAATAAAGGGAGCAATTAGGTTTAGATTTCTAGGGTTTTCCATTGTTAATCATATTCGAGCTTAAATGGGCTTTATGCATGTATTATTTGTATTGGGCTGACTTCCAGTAATAAAATTTAGGTTTTTATTAATATTAACTTTAGTTTTATTTATTCATTTTGAATAATAATAATAATAATAATAATAATAATAATAATAATATTGATAGTAATAAATAATAATAGTAATAATAGTGGTAAGTAAAAATAATAATAATACTAAGACAATAAAGATAATATATATATACTATTAATATTAATAGTAATGCTACTATAATAATGTTTTAAGTCCTTTTTTTATCTTTTCCCCTTTTTTATTTTGATTTGATTATATATATATATATATATATAGCCCAATACAAGCCCAAAAATGCAAACAAAAATGAGTTTAAGTCTCGGAAAAAAATTAGTGATTACAGCTGCCCCTCTTTGCTTATACTTGTAGAACAAGGATAAAGCAAAGACCATAAGCACTAATTCTATCTCACTTCCCTGTTGGATGTGTGTGATCCGTTACGCTACCGATGACGAGACAAGATTAGGAGATTAGATTGGATTAGGCTACGACTCCGACGAAGAGACATGATCCGGTGATTAGATTGCGATCAAGCTACAACTCTGACGAAGAGGCATGATCTGCAGGAGTTAGTGGAGATCAAGCTACGACTTTGATGAAGAGGTATGATCCGAAGGAGTTAGTGGATATCAAGCTACGACTTTGAAGAAGAGGCATGATTCGAAGGAGTAGTAGTGATCAAGCCACGACTTTGATAAAGAGGCATGATCTAAAGGATAGTGGAGATCAAGCTACAACTTTGATGAAGAGGCATGATCCGAAGGATAATGGAGATCAAGCTACGACTTTGATGAAGAGGCATGATCCGAATGAGTATATTAAAGATCAAGCTACGATTTTAATGAAGAGGCATGATCCGAAGGAGTATATTGAAGATCAAGCTACGACTTTGATGAAGAGGCATGATCCGAAGGAGTATATTGAAGATCAAGCTACGACTTTGATGAAGAGGCATGATCCGATCAGAAGGGGTGGTCAAGCTACGACTCCGACGAAGTGGCATGACCGAAGATCCGCTACTCCGTCAGCGGCAAGACAAGATCCAAATAGAAGAGATCTGCTACCATCAACGGTAGAACGATATCCAAATAGAAGGGTTGATCAAGCTACGACTTTGATGAAGAGGCATGATCAAAGGTCCACTACACCATCAACGATGAGACAAAACCTGAAGAGGAGGGGATCCGCTATACCATCAACGACACACCAAGATCCAAATAGAAGATATCCGCTACCATCAACGGCAGGACGAGATCCAAATAGAAGGGTTGATCAAGTTGCGACTTTGATGAAGAGGCATGATCAAAGGTCCGCTACACCATTAACAGTGAGAAAAAACCTGAAGAGAAGGGGATTTGTTATACCATCAGCAGTGCACCAAGATCCAAATAGAAGAGATCCGCTACCATCAACGGTAGAACGAGATCGGAAGCAAATAAGAGTTGGTGTTGTAATTGTCCCTCTTGGTGGGTTCAACTTCTTTATTGATCTGATTTTTTGTTGGTGTGGCTTCCTTTTGGTTGAGGATTGGCTATTTTGCCATTATTTTTGACATGTTTGTTTTTATGCATGAATGAGGTATGTGTGCTTAGTATGTATGCATGTAACTTGATGTATGGTGTAGATGCTTGAGGTGAGTGCATGATGAGTGGAATGATGTTGATGTGAATATTATGTAGTGCAATTGATCCTGATGTTGATTTTCAAAAGGATGCCTATTAGCTCGTTTTTTTCCTGTCTCAACTCTGTCTTGTAGACTTGATCGAATGATTATTGCCGTCTTGTATGATGATTGCCCTAACTTTTCGTGGGCTCGACCATCTTCTTGTGAAATGTCACCTCTTTGGGGGGGGGCAACTCTTGTATGTTTTATTTGGTTAAAATTGTCTTTTTGTGCAATCGGCTGGCAAGTTCGCCGTTGGTTCCTGTACTTTTGAAACCGTTTGAAGAAATATAGAGAAATTTTTTGTATTGATATAGAGCATGAGATGCTTATTGGAAAAGTAATCGTATTATGTACACATATACATTTTGGAAAATCATGACAAGTGATATTTATGAAAATCTAGTTGCGAGTTTTTGAAAAAGTATTGACTCAAATGACATTTTTGTTTGAATAGTCACGAATGTTGTAAAGGGCATACATGTGAAAAACCTTTCTTGTCTATCAAGCTTCCGAGAGGAGAGACTCACATACCTAGTTTTTACCCAATTTGAGGGTGGCTATCTTTGACTCACTTACTCACCGTGCCCCATCCTTCCCTTGTTTTTGATCTCGATCAAGCATTAGAAGTGTGACAATCCTTGAAGAAAGGTTAACTCTGATAGGCAGGATGTATTCTGAAGACAAATTCATCCATCCGTGTATAGTCAGAGTGGTCTTGTAGCTCTCGAAATGTAGGCTACTACTCGTGGTTGTGACAGAAAGGGGAACATAGGCCCCGAATTGAAGATTATCAAGTATTGACTGGTGTGGATATGCTTGGATTTCTTTAGACTGTCTATTTTTTGGCATTCACCTTTCATTAAGTGTAGTTTCGGATCGACTTGCACCTTTGCATTGTGTTGGTGCGTACTTCCGATTAATCTAAGTAGAGATCCAATTGGATGAAGAATTCTCATAGTTCGCGCTCTTTTTTTTATTCAGCGCCTTCGCTTTTGGTTTCAACTTTGATAACTTTCAGCTTGGTTTACGTTGGCTCCTTGAGCACAAACTTCCCTTTCATCGTTTACATTGCACTTGTATGAAGAGTTCTTTTAGCCCTTTTGTTGATCCGAGCTCACGTGTTGGTGACTTTGATCTTGGCTTGGGTCGGCTTCCTTGAGCACGAACTTTTCTTTTGTCGCCCTTTGTATGTATTTCTTGGTAAAGATTAGGCCAAATGTCTCCTTTATTGCACTTTTTCCTCTTCGTAGCATGGTTAAGACTGAAAGTTGCTCGATTGTCCATACACTTTCATCCTCTTGCCCCCTAGCGTGGAAGTGATCATTGGCTTGGGTCCAAATGCCCTCACATAGTTGGATATCAAAATAGTCTTCAGGTTGTAAATATTTTCGGGTTATTGCTTCATTCAAGGATCTTAGACAACAATGCCTGAAAGGGGAATTCATTCAATGGGAGTGACCCATTACTTCTGGTCACTCATTGTCACTCCTCCCTTGGCTTGAGTAGAATATACAGTGTTTCCATTTGTAATGTCCTCAACATTCGTTTTTTGTAAAAAAAAAATTCTTTTTTGAATTGAATTAAAACGTATTTCTACAAAACAGTATATACATGTATATTTAGAAAACAATAGTGAGTTTATGAAATGTTTAAAGAATCAAAGAATACAACAAATGTTTTTAAAATGGAATTTTTATAAAAAAAATAGCAAAAAGTCCACAGCTTAGCTTGTTTATATTGCATTTTTCCCAAATGCACAAGGATTAACGGATTTGAATTGCCTTTACCGGTAGTCGTTTGCTCCGGGCTAGTTGTACTATTCCCTTGGGTACAATCAGTTTACACCAACTATGACTTCAGATTTTTCCAAAGGATTTATTTCCCTTTGACCATTCATGAAAATGGATTTTCTGATGGACATTTGAATTATCCATGAATTGAGACTTGCATTTTTTCCAAATGCACAAGGATTAACGGATTTGAATTGCCTTTACCGGTAGTCATTTTCCCCGGGCTAGCTGTACCATTCCCCTAGGTACAATCAGTTTTCACCAATCATGTGAATTGGATTTTTGCATACAATATTGACTCCCTTTGATTTTGAACCAAGTGTCCTTGAAGCTGTCCAAGCTAGCCGCTCGGTCATTCATTCTCTTTTCATTTAGGCGAGAGTCTCTCCCGGTTAGCATGATGTGATGAATGAATTATGGATTTGAACAAAGAGTTTTAGCAATGAGTATGGTGTAATGCATCATGGATTTGAACAAAGCGTTTTGATGCATAATTAGCGACGAGTATGATGTAATGAATGTATGATTAGAGATTTAATGTTGTGAATGATAATGCTATGAAATGATGTATGAACAGATAAAATGTATGCAAATATGTATGCGAATAAAGGTGTTGGTCGTATAGGTGATTCCCCTTAGGCCGACTTTCATTTAGACATAAAAGAGAATCCTTGTTGCAAGGTAGTCATAGCAATTTCCCACAGATGCCCCTTGTGTCTACGAATTGCGTCCGAGAAAATGAAGGTTTTTTGGCCAAAATTGTCGAGGTCGGATTTGCTTTCTTCTTCAACTGTCTAGAATTCATCGGGGTGTCGGTGTCAAGTCCCAGATGAAAAAGCCAAACTGTCTCTCCGAAGCTGAATCAATCCCTTAG
This sequence comes from Hibiscus tridactylites, assembly GCA_958450335.1. Taxonomy (NCBI): domain Eukaryota; kingdom Viridiplantae; phylum Streptophyta; class Magnoliopsida; order Malvales; family Malvaceae; genus Hibiscus; species Hibiscus tridactylites. The sequence continues at coordinate 31,651,859 of OY288266.1, forward strand.
CTCCATCCGTGCTCGTCTCAGCCTCCTCCTTGAGTTTGATTGGGTGGTCTTGTGACTTTGGATGTTTGGGGGATATCAGATCTCATTTGACCTCCTTATGACGGAGAAAGACTGTATATTCTTCAACGGTGGGAATTTGATCTCCTGTAGGTATGGCTGGACACTATGCGTCTACTCGGTAAATTGTCTCCTTAGACCATCTGATTCATCTCTAACACATGTTGGATTTGCAAATTGACATCCCTTTTAGCAACCTCCCGTCCATAATGAAAGCCCCTGAATTGGGTAAAACCACCTTGACTCGACACCATTATGTCATGGTATGTATGCAAAATAAATGCAAAAGGAAAAAGAAATAAATTAGTGCTTCATAGACATGATTAATAAGATATAACCACAAAACAAGCAACCTTGTTTATCTCATCTAGTTCACCTAGGTTATCTGCATGGCTCTAAAGGGGTAGGCTTTCTAGTTCGCTACATGCATTTTTAGTTCTATGAGGTACTCGAATTGTCCTTACTGTCCCCTACTAAGGGTAGCAAGGCCCCCGGTCATCACCCATTATAGGCTTATTTTAACCGAGTTCAATTCAAGGGGACTCTTTAGCTATATCCTTACGGGGAAACGATATTCCCATGAAGATATAGGGTAGTCGAGCCCTGAAGGTACTTACTAGGCCCATACGGTGGAACGGTATTCTCGTGAAAGCACTAGCGTTTTCCCCACTCTTAGACAAACGGATGCATATGCCAAAAATTGAATGCGTCCGAAATGAATTCGCGTTTATAAACAAATGTCGGTTAAATTTGTCACTTTAGTTCACAACCTTTGATATTAATTAAGCGGTAAAGTTTTCTTGGCTTGACTCTCTTTTTCTTTCTTTTTTTAAATCAAAAATTTTTCCCCAACGGAGTCGCCATCTGTAACGAACCCTTTGTTTTTTGAAATATTATGGGTGTAGTGTATAGTGTAGTGGAAGTGGCGTGGAAAGGATATTTTGGAAATTAGAAATAGGATTTAGAAAGAAAATGATTTAAATTAGAAGAAAGATAGATTTTGAAAATTGTTTTAAAATAGGGGGTTTAGAAAAAATATTTGAAAATTAGGGAGTTTGAAAAAGATTTTAAAAAAAATAGGAGTCGCCACCGGTCACTTTAAAGAGGTAGATCGGACACCAAAAATAGAAACCAGAGATTCGAAAGGGTTCAGGAGTCGGTTACACGTGAGAAAGTGTTAGCACCCTCGACGTGCCCAAAATTGGTACCAAAATTTTACCGCTTAATTAAAATCAAATTTTACGAGTTAAAGTCATAATTTTAGCCAAAATCTGGTTATACACGCGAGTAAATTTTAAAAATCCTAATATTCGAGAATGAACGTCCGAACCACCACCACTACGACTGGTACTGGCCTCGTTCATTTCTGAATAAAAGGACATCGCATGATATTTTTTTAAGTTCCAAATGTGACTTAGCATAACATATAACCAAAGGCATATCAAGAATAAATAAACAATGCATGAACCAATATAAATACGTCTACAAAATGCATGGAATGGAATAAATAAATAAATAAATAAACATGAACATGATATATTAAATGACAATGATCAAAGACTGAAAATAAATACAAATCTGGAAAAGACCGAATTGAGATAAAAGAAATAATAAGGATGATAAGATGCACGAAATTAAATAGCACTAGATATGAGACTGAATTTAACAAAAATCAAGTAAAATTGCGAGGAATTAAAGAAATACTGGAAAGGACCGGATTGAACGAAAATTAAAATGCAAGATTTTTTTTTTTTTGAATATGCTGGTGCGATGCAAGGGTAGCATCTGTTCAACTTTCTTAGTCTTTTCAAAGACGGCACACACAGCATGGTATAACTGGTGCTCGAACCCGGGTCCCAAGGGATGATAACCATCTACCTTTGCCACCAGGACACAAGGGAATGAGCAAAATGCAAGAAATTAAATGTTAGTAAGTTATGTATTAGTTAATTAAACGGACCACGAAAAATACGGATCACACCCCGTTTCGAGTCACCGTAAGGCCAAAGGTGAAATGTATTCGAATTTAAAAGAGTGCATAATTAATGACGAAAGATAAGTGTATATAATAAATATGACTATATATATACATATGTATGTGACTCGGCAGTAGTTTGCATGTGTATATATTGCAAACTATATAATAATGATATATATAATAATCATACTAACTATAACACACACATTTACATATATAAATACTAAGTAAGATATATGTACATACGTATAATAATGAGATAATAATATAAATGCGGTAAACTATAAGAAGGAAACTAGATTTAGAATATATTATATATTATAATTGGTAACTAGAAAAAACCTTAATATATATATATATATATATATATATATATATATATATATATATATATATATATATATATATATATATATATATATATAAGGAAAATAAAAATAGAAAAAAACGGCATTAATGGGGGAATTAATAAATTGGGTGATAAAATAATATAAGAAAAAGAGATTTGTGCGTGAGCAAAAAGAAAAGGCTTAAAATTTAGATTCCGGTTTAGGGATTTTATTCCCACTTTGCTTTTACCCTTTTTTTCTCTCAAACATTAGATTCACAACCGTCCTTTAATATCAACCTCGTTGTCGTTCCAGTGAGCTTTCCCGACATGCAACGCCATCGACAGAGTCCGCCTCAATGCGTTGATCCTTCCCCACAGAGTTGTTCGCCGGGAGATCTCCAATCATTGAGAAAAAAGGGCCGAAACGCTTCGGTTTTCTCTCGCCGGATCTTGGTCGCCCACCGTCGAATCGTTATGAAATCAAACTATGTCGTCCTCCCCTCCACGATCTACTCCTGCACCGTTGGGATTGCCGAAACGAAGCTCCGGTCACCGGCGGTTGTTGAACCGAAGGTAAAGAAGAGTTTTTTTTTTCTTTTTATATTCGAAATAAAAAATGAAAGTAAAAAAGATGGCTAATTTGGGGAAAAAACCCCATTTTAATAATTATATAGGGTTTTGGCTCCCTCCAACAAATATTTGGGAAAATGATCCCCAAACTTGCCGTGTCGTTAAACCTCGCGTTCTGTGGGAAGCGAGGCTTGACATCGCGTTCTGCAGACCGCGAGGTCTGTGTTCATGGCCTCGTTGTTTGAATTAATGGTTTTTCAGAAAGTCGCGTTGTGCAGAACGCGAGGTCCCTGAGAATTTGATAGGGCGACTGAATATATCGCACAGACCTCGCGTTCTGTAGAACGCGAGTTCTGTGCAATTCTGGGTTGAAAATTAGGAAAAATAAGGGTGGGTAGGCCTGTTCGAGCCCAATTTCGGGCTTGTAAATCGTATATTTTTAGCGAACATCGAGTTTAGGTTCGTAGTACTGGAAATTCTCTATCGTATGACACCAACACGGTCAATTTCCGTCCATTCTAAACTGGCTTAAAATGGCTTCCAAAAACCTATGCTATCATCCCTTTTTAATGAAATTACCTTTGAAGAACAATTGATAATTTTGGTTTAGTAATCGCATAAAAGTAATAAAAAACTGAAATTAAATAAACATTTAAAAGTTTAATTATAATAGATAAACAAAATTAAAATACGGTATTAAAAAAACAAATGTTTGGAATAAAAATATTAGAAACATAAGTACATATCCATTAAAAAAAGACTAATGATGTCTATGTCCACCCGTTCTGCAGTCGGGTGGACGACGATCCCGATCTGGATTCCTTCGAACAAGCTGTGCTGGGCCCTGGTCCGCATCATCATCATCATCATCGTCTGCGATACACGGACCTCTACTAGGCCCGAACAGGGAGTAAAACAAGCTACCCGGCGGTGTTTGCTCCACAATGCTATAGTCAAAGTGAGATGCCAATGGTGGAATATTGATTAGCGGAAGTCCACTCGTCAGCATATGGGGACGGTAGGCATCAGAGAAGCCGAACTCGGGTGGAGGCCTCATCTGCTGGAAAGTCGAAGGACCGTTAAAATTCTGAAATGTTGTGGCAGAAGAGGAGGCCCCTGCAGTGTAAGTTCGCGGTCTTGGACCGCGCTGCCTCGACTGGCTCTGGCTCGGTCGATGTGTGGGGCGTGGCGGTTTGGGGGAGCCTGGGGAAGCTCTTGCTCACGCTCCTCGTCAGTAAGGATATGCTTCTTCCCATTGACCCCATACCACTGAAAGTAATCGAAAGTGACCGAATCGGGCCAATCTACAATGGGTCGGAGAATGCGTGGGCGACGGACAAATCGATCATCCCAAATCTGTATCTAGTCTGCGTGGTAAAAGGCCCAATCAATCTTCGTCTTCCCCTGGCGCGTCAGAAGGTGGAATGCATCCAAATTTGGTGGATCGCGGAGCGGAATATTTTGGACGTACCCGAACTGTCGAAGAACCCGATCCGTAGGATGCCACACGAGAATTTCATAGCTGATTAGCGGCACTATGGAAAGCCATACGTGATGGTGACGCAGAATCTCGGGTGGAGTAATCTGCTGAATATCCTCTTAAATGTAGGGCCTCCACACGAACTAAAAAACGATAACGTTTCTAACGGTTATATGAAATATTATTGGAAAAAAGTATGAAAAAATTCAAATTAATTTTCGAATTACCTGATCCTGCCTCAACTTATCCAAAACAAGCATGTACTCTGTTTGGTTTTTCAGTAGGCCCTGGTGGGTCAATGTTTCGCTCCACCTATCAGTAATGGAAAATAAAAACAATTCGTTAAATAAAATAATTCAAAAATAAAATAAATATAATAAATTAAATAGTACATCCGAAGAAGCGGAAATAAATAGGGGGCGGGCTGTCTAGGCTGCGGGCTTAAAAAAGGCATCCGAAACCAAGCCCAAGACTGAAGGAGTAAACAACATCCTCCAATTGTTGCTCTAGAATGGTCGATGTTTCTGCAGAGCTCTCTAAAAAGAAACGCCAAGATAGCTGCTCCCCAACATTTTCTTCTAGCTTCATCGAAATCACTAAGATGATTAAGCCACATCACGTGCACCTTGGTGCGAGATTTGTCTGGCATTAATATCCCGCCGATAATGCGCAAGATGTAGGCACGCGCAAACTGCTGTGAAATTAATAAATAAAACAAAATTTAATAGTAAAGAAAAAGCAAGAAATATGGATATTAAAAAATAAATATTTAATAAAGGCATCCTAATTTTCAAATAAATATTTGTCTAGCATTAATATTTAATAAATGAAATATATTAAAAATATGTAAAATAGTGAAAAAAATGAAAAAATACCTGGAGTGTAACTTCATCCGCATGAGGGGGAGGGTTTTCAAATTCAGCCTCCAAATAAGATAGGGCTATTTTCCCACCATCTCACACATCCTCTGGGGGCTCCACTCCCATTTATTCAGCAAATACAGTTGGCCAATGCCCCAACACTATACCCGTAATAAGGTTGTCGTCTGTAGGCAACCTCAGATGAAGCAGAACGATAAACCATAAATATATTTTTTAATTGCCAAAACAAGTCCTCAAAATGTTTCAAGTATTAAAAATTCACAAGTCTTTGACAAAATATTCAAATGGCGAGACGAGGAGGAGTTATTATTCTAGTTTACTACGATGGGAAGACATTCAATGATCCCGAACTCGGCGTCGTTTTTCAGTGCGAAGATCTAGTAACGCTAAAGATTCTGAGGAGATTATCGTACAAGAAGTTGGTTAAGGAACTGGAGAGCAATGTCCCACATTTCGAAAACCACCATTTGTCCGACGTCAAGTATCGGGTGCCAATATCTATAGCTCCTTTAACGTACTCTGTATGCAACATTGCGGACACTGCTAATGTGGAGTTGATGCTGGCTACCCACTTCGAGTATTCATTGTGCGGGCCCTCGAGCTGTATGCATCGTTTTTGGAGTCTAATCCTGCTATCGAAATACCAAGCTGGGGTCGGGCGAATTTGACTTCGATCTGAATGCCAACATTGATAGCCCAACCGCAAGTCTACGACATGATTTTAACCTACTGTGCCAAGACAACGAGTTTGGTGCATCGTCATCTGCTGTGCCAAGACATTCGTGCGTAGCTAGTATCAGGTTCGACCTGAACCAACCCCCAAACGATGAATTCGATACACCAACAAATACAACGTACAATCCATACAATCCGTATAGTTTTGGAGGGGAGGGAGCATCGTCTACTTACGTTACGCACGACCATGAAGCATCATATGACTGACACTCAACGTATGTCCCTGGCACGGAGTACGTTCAACCATCTATGGGGAGACATTATTCTTTTGAAGTGGAGGGAGCGTCGTCTTCTTACGCTATGCACGACCATGAAACATTCAACCCTTTCAATGATTCCTCATATGGACGACACTCAACGTATGTCCCTAGCACGAAGTACATTCAACCATTTATGGGGAGACATTCTTCTTATGGTGCTCTTGATTTTGGTCTTGGAAATGCGGTTCGTGAGCGATCTCGTGAGAGGTCTCACGATCGTCGACCATCATCCTTGCCTCTAAGGGTAGTGATCGACGAAGCTGTACTATACCAGCTCCCGGAGGATGCTTATGATGAAGAACCAGTTAGAGAACCCGGGCCCGACGACGACGAGCAGGGGCCATTCTATGATGAACCGGAAGACTTGACAGTTCCACCAGAAGACTTGACCGTTCCACCACTATATTTCGAAGAATAGCCGGCAGCCACCAACTTTCCTGTATCCGCAACACCTATTTATATGTACTAGCCACCATCCCACTTCATAACGGTTGATATGGATGCCATGGACGTCCCTGAATTTTCGCAAGACCAAACAATAGACGGTAGACTCAACCATTCTGATGGTGAACTGAGAATTGGTATGGCGTTCTTAACAAAGGAAATTGCGGTGGCCGCAGTTAAGCAGTACAACATTTGTCAGGCTGTTGAGACGACAATGAAGAAAACCCAAGCGAAATACTACAAGGCACACTGCACCCAAAAGGATCACGTCTGTAAATGGAAAATCCGTATATCACAATTGAAGAGGGCATGCGACCGTTGGAAAATAACAAAACTTGAAGGGCCCAATACATTCACCATTGCTAGCCTAAGCCAGGATCACAAGAACCTCGATACAAAGTACCTCGCCGACATATTTATGCCACTGGTGAAAGCAAATCTCAAAGTGTCGGTCCCCACATGTCAGGCTGCAGCTAAAGGTGTCATTGGCTACAGTCCTGAATATTACAAAGCATGGTATGCAAAGAAGCGGGACGTAGAAGAACTGTTTGGCCGATGGGAGGATTCTTACAAAGAGTTGCGCCCGTGGCTAAATCTGCTGTAGAAACACATCTTGAGAATGATTGTCAAACTTGATACGGTTCCGACATACGAAAATGATCGTATCGTTCAAGGTGTTTGTCAATTCCACCGGTTATTTTGGACTTTCCCCCAGTGCATCAACGCATTCAAGCACTGCAAATCGATGGCACATGGTTGTACGGAAGATATACACAGACCCTACTTCTAGTATTACATAGGACGACAATCGAAAATGTGTTCCTGTTGTACGGCACTCGCTTTCGTTTACGACCTCTTTACATGTGTTGTTCACCCATAACTATTCAACTGTCATCCCTTAGGCAACTCGCACTACAAACAAGAGGTGGACGAGGTGCTCGAGGAACTGAGAGCGAGAAACAAAGATGGCGTAGAATACCTTGAAAAAATCCCGAGGGAAAAATGGCTTCGATCGTATGATGAGGGTAAACAATATGGTCACATGACAACGAACTTGGCTGAGGCAGTGAACTCATCACTGAAGGGAGTGCGGCAGTTGCCTATCACTTCCATTGTCAAAGCGACCTACTATCGTTTGGCTACCCTATTTGCAACCTTGGGAAGGCAAGCAACTGAGTACATGGCAGGTGGACACATAGTCCATCCGGATTTCCGCACAAAACTGCAAACTCAATTGCAACAATCTAGACAGATTACTGCAACTCTCTTCTCGTGAGAAGGACGCAAGTTTCGTGTTTCAGAATTTTCCAGGCGGTTGGAAGACATTCAGCACAACGCGTACGAGGTAGATATGAGGGCAAGAACCTGTGAGTGTGGAATATTCCAAACATTTAAATACCCGTGCGCACACGCCATTGATGCTTGCGCAAACCATCGGATACAATACATGCAACTGCTTGATCCGGTATACTTACTCAAAACGGTGTTTAAGGTTTACGAAAAAGAGTTTCCTCCAATCGGAAATGAGGTTGATTCGAATGCCGTGGATACTGAACCAACCATACGCCCATATCCAGCACTACTAAGAGACAAAGGACGTCCACGGTCTACACGAATACACTGTGCTGAGGATATGGTCGAACATCGAGAAAAAACCAGATAAAAGAAGCATTGTAGTGTATGTAAAAATCTTGGACACAGAAGGACTAAGTGTCCTAATCGCTCGACCCCTCATCTTAATTAATTCTTTGTAATTTGTTTATGCGAGTTCGCCCATAACTATCCATCAATAAAATCAGTCTAATTCGTTTTATAAAATAGGCCATCTTATATTTTCAATCATTCAAAAAAATATGCTAGGATAGTGTTTTCGAAGCGAATTTAAGTCAGTGTAGAATGGATGGAAATTGACCGTGTTGGTGTCATACGATAGAGAATTTCCACTACTACGACCCTAAACTCGATGTTTGCTAAAAAATTACGATTTATACGTATGAAATTCTGCTCGAACATGCCTATCGACATTTGTTCAAAGGCAATTTCATTCAAAAAAGGATGATAGCATAGGGTTTTTAAAGCCATTTAAAACCATTTTAGAATGGACGGAAATTGACCGTGTTGGTGTCATACGATAGAGAATTTCCAGTACTACGACCCCAAACTCGATGTTCGCTAAAAATATACGATTTACAAGCCCGAAATTTGGCTCAAACAGGCCTACCCACCCTTGTTTTTCAAGCCAAATTCACACAGACCTCGCGTTCTGTATAACACGAGGTCTGTGCGATATATTCAGCCGCCTTTTCAAATTCTCGAGGACCTCGCCTTCGGCACAACGCGACTTTCTGAAAAATCGTTAATTCAAACAGCGAGGCCACGTACATAAACCTCGTGGTCTGCAGAACACGATGTCAAGCCTCGCTTCCCACAGAACGCGAGGTTTAACGACGTGGCAAGTTTGGGGGTCATTTTCCCAAATATATGTTGGAGGGAGCCAAAACCCTATATAATTATTAAAAAAGGGTTTTTGCCCCAAATTAGCCAAAAAAAGATCCAGAAACTTCTCTAAAATTTTTTCGTATTGATTTGTGAACTGGTTACAACATTCTTTTTGGGCTTTTTTTTATATCCTAATCCCCCCTTTTTTTCTTTGGTTTCTTTCTTATATTAGAATCATACATGTGAAACAAAACGAAAAAATAAAGATTGGTGGCCTTTCTGATTCTGAGTTTTGAATGTTGTCTGGGTTGACTTTTCTTTTCTGAAATTTCCGTATGCTCTTCTGCCATGGGTTTATCCGTTGCTGAGTTTTTTTTTGTTTTTTTTCGTTTATGAACATTAATCCCCTGTATGGGTTTCTTTGCATGTCAAGCTTTCTGCTTTGGGGATGAAGTGTGACCGCGACAGAGGGGACGATGGCAGAGGGGTCTGGCTGGGACGCGCTCGTGTTGGAGAGCTTAACGGGCGCGCATCGCATGGCTGATCGAGGCGCGTGGGTTGCATGGCTTCTAGAATCTTCCTGGATGAGTCACAGTCGTTCATTGTGCCAGATCTGACGGTTAAGATTTCGCGCGGTGCCAGAACCTTGAGGGACTCTTAGGGTTTCTATTTGAGGCTCCATGCCGAGTCGTTAGATCATCAGCCGATCGTGTGGCTCCTGTGTGGCGGCGGCTGCACAACAAAGAGAACAACTAGGTTTAGATTTCTAGGGTTTTCCATGGTTAATCAGATTCAGGCCTAAATGGGCTTTATGCATGTATTATTTGTATTGGGCTGACTTCCAATAATAAAATTTAGGTTTTCATTAATATTAACTTTAGTTTTATTTATTCGTTTAATAATAATAATAATAATAATAATAATAATAATAACAATAATAATAATAATAATAGTGGTAAGTAAAAATAAAAATAATACTAAGACAATAAGGATAATTTATATGTATAGTAATAATATTAATAGTAAGGCTACTATAATAATGTTTTAAGTCCCTCATTTTTCTTCTTTTTTTCTTTTTATCTTTTTCCCTTTTTGATTTTGATTTAGCCCAATATATATATATATATATATATATATATATATATATATATATATATATATATATATATATATATATTAGCCCAAAAACGCAAACAAAAACGAGTTTAAGTCTCGGGACAAAATTAGTGATTATAGGTACTCATGGTGGAGTATTCGGCACGCATAAACCCCTCAACACCCGAGACACCATATTTATAATGCACTATCAATCCTATGGCCAGCCAACTATATCTGATAACATTTTAAACCACATCACTTGCCAATATAATTCATTAATAACCATGTACCTCATTGTTTTTATAAGCAACATTCAAAACCATTTTCAATGCATTAGACCATGCATTAACAAGTATTCCTCATACTTACATGAACCATTTTTCAAATGCATCTATCATCAATATATGATCAAAATCAGTATAAATCATACTTTAAACACGCTTAAACAGTAGGTACCATGTAACTAAAAAACAAGTGCATAAAACCAATTTCGCCAAAACAAGACCGAGTGAGAAATCTCATCATACTTACTTCTGAGTTTAAACCACCGTTTCAAGCATAATTTAAACTCCCAAAATAACCTTTAAATCATTTCAACGCTGTAAACCACGTCCTCACTCACCGGCTACACAAAACTCTACTCACCGATGCGAAATAAAGTGTCCAAAGCTTCCAAAACTTTCCCAATCATTGTAGAATCAATCTCCCTATTTTAACCACATAACAATAGAGGATTAATGCATCATTATGCATCCATAATCCCAGCAATACAACTCCATATCTTTGCCTCACTAAAATCCATTAATCACCTTCCAAAAACAACTGAAAACACCACCAAAATAACATAAACAAAGCCTAGTCACATCCTATCGATTCAAACACCTTCACAACATCAATTAACATCCAAAAACACCCTAACATCATCCTTATACCTCCAGGATTCATTAAACATCCACATCTATTCAAAAACACATAACTAGCAACCTAGAAAATTAGAGATTCACATAGCGTTGGGATTATAATGTTAAAACCAACTTATTAACATTATTAATCATCAAAATCATGATTAAAACTAATCAAGAACTCAGAAAAATAGATCCAAAACGAGAATCACATAATCTCATCAATTAAACTTTGATTTAACCAATTTCCCATAATTATATCATTAAATCTCATTAAGAAACATAAGTAAAGTATCAAATGCTTGGAAATTTCAGTAAAGAACCATTCATTAGAGGAGAAGAACGAACTTTACCGCTAATAGATGAATTTCCTCTGAATTGGATATTTTTCTCTTGAAAAGCAAAAGAAAACAATGAGATTTGAAAAACAAGATTGAAGAATCAATTTAGAAATAATAAGTTCAATAAATCAAGAGCATCACCTGAAATCTTTGATGAAAAAGACAATGATTGGCTGGAGATATTTTGAGAGAAAACTTGAGAGAAAGAAAGTTATGTCAAAATAGTTTTTAGGAAAATAACCATTTTCCTTAACTAAATCCTTTATAATATATAATTAAAAACATTTAAAATAATCCCAATTGAGAGAAAAGTCTGATAAAATATTTAGGTAAAATAGTTCCTTAAAGATTCTAAAATTTGATTCTTTTACAAAACAATCACTAAAAATAGTTTTACATTCTTTATATTTTGGTCACCAGCCCAAAGTGTCTAATTCCGAAAATCCATTTTCCAAAATTGAATTTACCAAATATATCAATATATTAAATAAGGATTTTATAATATTTTCCCATATTTTTATCTCCCTCAAAAATAATTATTCCGATTTTAATTCTCGAATCTGACTCGAATATCTAATATCGCTCCATCGGACCGTCTAATCAGCCTAGAAACACCTAGGCCCAAAATTGAGGCATTACATTGACCCCTTTTCTAATTTTTATAATATAGATATTTTCAAAATAATTTTATTTTTGTTCGGTTTAATTAAATTAGTGGTTTGATAAGAAAAATGGAATTGAAATGAAAGAAACATTAAAGAAAAGAAAAAGGAAATAAGAGATAAAATTGCAAAAAGAATAAAATTCGATTTGTGGAGTGGATGGCAATCGGTTGAAGCTAAAAAAAGTACAATTATCCTTTCAACCATCGGTGATTATATTTTAGATCTCAATACCACATAAAAACAACATACATGATTTATATATTCTCACGTTAAAGTACAGGAGAGATATACACAGTAGGCTATACATGCAGCATTTATTTATTAAAAAACACAAAGGCATGGAAACATGATGTTATTCATTCATACTGGCATACTGACCCAATGAAGTTTTGTGCGTGTACTACAACTTCTCTTCTTTGGTCACAAAGTCGATGTTGTAGTAATTAGAACCGGTGTAAGTGGCGCCTTTAATTTTTGTTGTGACAGTTTTCCCATCATAAAGAGTGTCCCTTTGCATATATGTGAAGGGAACATCACAAAAACCTTTTGTTGCAACCATATCCACCGTCACATTAGTCCTTGCAGGCACGGTAGCTTTGTGTAAGACTTCCAAAAGAGTGGTTGTTGTCGTGGTCTTTCCCCACTCGGTAACTGATTGAACTTCACTAGATATCTGAACCTTTCCATTCAAAATGAGTGGAATTCTAAAGCTAGCGGTGGCTTTCATGCCTAACTTCAACCAAAAACTACTATTACAGGTACTAGTCATGGTCTCCATATATGAAAGATTCGCATCAAGACTGCTGGGTTGTTGGGTAAAGTTACTGGCTGAGTTCCTGGCTAAAACCCAGATTGATTCCTCGTAAACCCTGGAATCATCAACTTTATACTCGACATCATAAATTTCTCTCGCCAAGATGGGCTCTACCACAGTTAGCCGGGCTTCTGTGGTAAGAGAGGGGACGACAACATTAAGGCAGTTCCTCATTCTTTCGGTTGTGAGACGTCTGCAGAAATGATTTTTGCCCAAATTGATAAGACCTATAGTCGTATCGTCAACTTGGACGGGACGAAACACAGTGTCTTTGTTGCTACTGCTAGTGTCATTAGAATCTGCCCATATCTAGTTAAGGCTATGCCTCTGTTAGGCATACAGCTGAGTTTACAACTGGATATAGTTAGGAAAGGTTGTTACACTATTAGGGTTTCTTAGATCCTTCTATATAAGGAAGGTTAACGTCCATGTAAACTAATCATCTTGTGATCAATATACGATACATTTCTTTCATTCCTCTCTACCAAATCCTCTTCTTCATTCTTTGTTTCCTTCGAACCTATATTCTCTACATGGTATCAGAGGTTACTTCATCCATGGCTTCTTCTTCTTTTTCATCCAAACCCTTTACAAATAAAACAATTACTATCAGATTGGATGAATCCAACTTTCTACTTTGAAAACAACAAATCCTTTTTGCTGTGGAGAGTCTTGGCTTAATCAGTCATATTGATGGCACAATCTCCATTCCTCCACAAGTTTTTGATGATGAAAAATGGGTTTAAGTTCCCAATCTCGATTATCTCTTTTACAAGCAAGAAGACAGTGCCTTGTGTTCTTGGCTTCTTGTGTCGATTAGTCCATCGATCTTGACTTCTCTTGTGGGTTGCAAGACTGCACTAGACATATGGGAAAAGGTACAACAAGCTTATTCGACTTCTTCTACAACAAAACTCATGCATTTGCACTGTTCTTTAAGGAATCTTAGAAAAAGAGATCAAAGTATGAAAGAATACTTGGGGCAGATTCAATCTATTTGCGATAGTTTAGCTACTGCTGGTAATCCACCCACCGAGACCATGCATATTTATGTGATTTTATCTGGGCTACCGTCTGAATATGAACCTGTTGTAGCTGTTATTACATCTAGTCAACAGCCATACAAAGTTGATGGTGTGTGTAGTGTTCTTCTTGACACTGAAGCACGTCAACAGGGTTCAATTTCTTAGAATCTTTCAATAAATATGGTTCAAGATTCTGGTTAGATAGAATGAGATTCTATATAATAAAAATATATATATTTGGATTAAATATAATGTATATTTAAATCCATGTTTTATGTAGAATAAGATTCTACATAATTAAATATATATATATTTCATTTAATATTATTAAATATAATGTATATTTAATACAAACCAATTTCAAGTAGAATTACATTCTATGAATTTTGGTTGAACTTTGATTTAAGGAATTCAACTAGAATTAAGTCTCTGAATACTATTTAAAGGGACAAGGGCTAGCAACCAAATCATCCCTATTCCTACTTGCAAATTTCGACATATCCCTGGGAATTCCCCTCTGGAATTTTCGACAAGTCCCAGATTTCTTCTGAGAAGCTGTTTGATATTTTTCTGGTGTTCCTCTTGCCCCTTGGAAAATTCCTGGCGATTTCCTAGTTCGAATCCAAGTCCCGGTAGAACCCCTGGTCGATTTCAGACTCCCTCAGGAATCTCTAGAGGGATTTCGACTTCTCCCTAGAAGGTGTTCAATCCTGTCGAAATTTATCCCTAAGTGTTAGGGAGGCAGAAACTTTGTTCGTTTTGTTCGGGTGGACTCCGTAAAGGTTGTTGCGAACCTGTGACGATTCCGGTTTTACTTGACGTGGTTATTCCGACAAACCGTCGATTTTCCAGTTTCCAGAGTTTTAAAAGCTTACTCTTCATCTTTTCACCCCGGATTCGTTCTTGTACATGGATCCTGGCTGGATTACGTTGGATTAATTTTTCCGCTGCGCCACGGGGCGTGCCGACGTGACCCAACAAAATCAACAACGAACTCCAGTCAATATTTTGAACAATATCACGACCTTGATGCTCATGAACATTGTAATCTGCCGACATGCATCGATCATTTGTTGTTGTTGGTTGATCCGTCACCGATAAACATAGATAGTTTCCTGATTGGACATGAAGGACCCAAACCGTCTTCATAGCATCGTCTACCGTGATAAACTTGAACAGTGTGCACGACGCTTTGGTTTGATTTTCCTCTATCTTCTTGACGGTTGTTGTAATCCAACCCTTGTGTTGTATTTTGTTTATTTCCCAGTATTTGTTGTTTTGGCAACTTCTGATGTGGAACAAACCATCAGCGCCAACAGCCTCCGCTTCAAATTTTGTATATGGGCTCTCAACATTACCTTCCTAAAATTTGATACACCCGTCCATCTCTTCGCCGTTACAAACATAGGTGGAGTAAGAACCGTATTCACTGAATTCAAGGGTGAAAAACCTTGGCACTCTGACATCTGACGCCAATACCAAGGCCGATGCCATTTCTCTCTTCTTTTAATCAACTACTTCGCTCTTTTGCTATGTTTCACTCTTGTGCTTGCTTACCCTAACCACCTATTTATATACATCTTGAGTCTCGGTGAAACCAACTAAACCATCCGTAAATATTATTTACGAGTATAAACATTTCAAATGGAAAAAAAGTGTATGATTACCATCTTTGAAAGAGAGTAAGATTCAAGATACGTCAATTGGCCGAATGGTTAAAAATTTTATATTCTTATATTTTGTGCGGGTTCAAATCACTACAATTGTCTTTTGAATGTAATTATCTCTCTATTTAATAAAAAAAAAGATTAAGATTCGATTAAGATATTAATTCTCTCTATTTAATATGTAATTAGTCATTTTACATGCATCTCTATCAAATTTCAGCTTAAAAGGACATTCCAAGCTCAAACGATTGAATCCACAACATCAAGGACTAAAATGTAAGAACAGAAACTTGAAACCATTCAAAAATGACAGCCAACGGTCAACCGTTTCGAAACGCTGACCCTGGTATCAAAACGCCCGTATCGGAACTAGGCTGGCCGTTTTGGTACTCGGGCCCGTTCTGGAACCCGTATCGGAACATGGCTCTCCAGTAGCCAAAGTGTTCCGAAACACCTTTAGCCGTTCCGAAACACCATGGCCATTTTAGGTCCCTGTTTCGAAACAATTAAGGGTGTTTCGATACACCCTGCCCTGCAACTGAAGAATTTGCTGGTTTTTCACTTCTTACTCAATCAAACATGTCACAAATCATACTATAACATACCAGCAACATGGTTAGACATTATAGAACATACTTAAGAAGCTTAAACTAAAGCATGGCATCAAACAAGTGGCCATTGAGTCTATAGGCTTGCTTCCTAGTCACATGAACCAAATATAGACCTCAAACCTCAAACCAAACCAAAAAAGACCATTTACAACTTCAAAAGCCATATCAAACTTGCTACAAACATAGGGAGTTCCAAATACATCTCCCAAAAACAACCTTGAAGCCCCATTGCCAAACATCAATACTAAAGTATGTAAAAACATCACCATACATGAGCTTTCACTTCTTTGGATGTTCTTAACCTTCTCGCTGCCCAAAATCTTCTCAATTATCTGCATTGTTGGTAAAAGAGAGCGTAAGCAAATTTGCTTAGTGAGGCAAGCTATAAAGAAAACCAACACAACAATGCATTATTCAAAATCCTTTCTCAAAAGCCATTTTCAACAACATGCTCATTCTATCTCATGCTTGAAAACCATTTCAAAGCAAATCTCCATTTGAAAAC
Organism: Hibiscus tridactylites; assembly: GCA_958450335.1. Lineage (NCBI taxonomy): Eukaryota > Viridiplantae > Streptophyta > Magnoliopsida > Malvales > Malvaceae > Hibiscus > Hibiscus tridactylites. The sequence continues at coordinate 31,668,662 of OY288266.1, forward strand.
ACATGTACCTCTATTCTATCTCATGCATTTAAACCAATGCAAATCTCATGGCAAGGCCATACACATGATCAATGAAAACAAAAGCATTTCATATCATAATCTCATATGCATTTCTCATAGCATAAAATATCTCTTCATTTGGTACATGTGATTCAAATACATTTTCATAATTTATATTGGAATTTCACATTTCATCTTTACTCGGATATACGGATTAGCTTGACTCAAGGTCAAGTCCTACCCCAGTGGAATCTCTCATCACCAGACTCTCATGGCGGTATCTCTCATTGCCACAAAGCTTGGGTATTTCACCAAGTCCTACCCCGATGGTATCTCTCATCATCGGATTCTCACTTTGGATCGGGATGGAACTACCCCCATTGCCCGACTCCAAAGAGCACGTACGAATTTTAGTTTATAGTACACTCTCATCCTATTGATCGATCAATTATATTCGGTAACTATCTCATCTTCTATGCCAATATATTATGTCAAAGACATCATCTCACCTACTATTTTATGCAATATTTCTCAAGTCTTTTTCGTCTCATTTCAAAACTGCATCTCATGCTTTGCATTAAATCAAAATCTCAAAACTCTTCAATGCATCATGCTATCTCATGAAAACTCTACAAAGCATCATCTCATGCTACAAATCATGCATAAATAGTAAGAATTTGGTTATCTCAACCAAGAGCAGGTAAAGGCATTTTAGGGGCAACAACCACATATTTGAGAGCAAATCTAGCCATACTTACTTCCGGACATAGTATGGTGTTTCAAACCAACCCTAAATCCCCAAACCTTGTTTCTTTGTCCCTCAAGGACTTCTAAAACCATTCGCACTCACCGATTACGTTTCTCTTGCTCGCCGAAACGATATCTAAGCTCCCGGCACTTCCAGATCAACACCAAAAGCGTCCGAAGATGTCTCCCTTGTTCATTACACATAAGAGCAGAGGATTAATGCATCATCATGCATTGAAATCACCAGCCAACTAAACAAACTCGCTGCTCTACTCAAAAGCACCATTTCGGCTACCCAAAACAACCGAAATCAACTCCAAACTCTTCCAAAACAAAGCTCAGCCAAGATCTATCACTTCTAATCATTTCTAAGCCTCAATCAACACCAAAAATCACCATAAACTCGTCCTTATATCTCCAGCTACAACAGAACACCAAAACCACCCCAAAAACCACCAATCTAGCATGCAAAACTTAGGAATCCAAACCTATTCGGGATTTGTTTGATAAAACCTCATTTATAACATCAATTACCATCCAAAATACATTAGAAATCAACCTCAAAACATAGCCTAACCAATAGTTAGAAAAAACATCAAGATCTCACCAAGAATCTTGAGTTTTAACACAATTTCATGTTTCTAACATTAAAGCAACTCAAAAATCATTAACAAAGGATTGATAACTTGGGAATTTCAGTAAAGAACTGTTCATTATAGGAGAAGGACAAAGCTTACCTTTAATGGCTGATTTCTCCTTAATTTGGGCAAGTTTTCTTGAAAATCCAAAGTGAAAACAAGAGGATTTGCTGAGGAAAAGATTAGGAATCCATTGAAGAATGAAATCTCATCAAAAGGAATGAAAATCAGAGGTTAATTGATGAAGGAAGTGTGTTTGACTGAGTGGAAGTTGAGAGAAAATGAAAAAAAGGGGAAAAGATCGTAAAGTAGTTATGAAAGTCAAAATAGGATTTTCTCTTTTAATTCCCTTTATTAAAACATTATTAAAACACCCAAAATAAGGAGAAATCTGATTAAAAACATTTTGGTAAAATTAGCTCCTTAAAGATTCAAAGTTTCAATCCTTTACAAAACAGTCACTAGTCAACTTTTGCAAAAACTGCGATTTGGTCACTACACCGAAATGTAGTATTTCCAAACCTTATTTTGTAAAATTGTTTTCACCATAATTATAAATATAAAAAATGAGGATTTTTATATATTTTTCCATATTTTTAAAACATCCCGAACTAGGTGTTCCCTAAATCTCCCTTAAAGATTCGAACCGTTCTCGACCAACCCGATTCAAACTCTAAAACATTTAGGCCCAAAATCAGGGAGTTACAAATATTATTTTCTTTAAAACGACCCAAAATTATTGAAAATCATATGTATCACATGTGATGCATACTCTCATAATATATGAATAATGTATATCTCTATGGGTGGTCCTAAATTGCCATACGACCCAAACAATATTTTCTCTCAAGATTTCAAAGGTAAATCTTTATTTACATTGATTTTCCATCATCAAACTTGTTTTCAATGATTCCTCTCTAAAACCCAATCTTTTTCCTTTAGTTTCTCAAGGTTTTTCATTGGAAAAGGGGGGGGGGGGAATCCATCATTAGAGGCGAGCTACATTTTTCCTCCTCTAATGTAAGTTCTTTATTGAAATTCCCACGTTATTGATTCTTCTATAGTGTTTATGTAAAGGTTTTATATTGGGTTTGGTGGAAATATGCTTAATCAAGCTATTTAAATGTGGTTTTGTGAGATTTTCGTATGGGTTTTGTTTTGTTGGGTTTGTGGATGTTAATAAATGTGTTTTTGATGTTAGATAATGTTGAAGTTATGATTTGATAATATAAAACCCGAAACTAGTTGATTTGATAGTGTTTAAGGTTGGAATTCTTGAGTTTTAGGCTTGATTTTCTGAAGAATCAGTGGCTGATGGTTTCTTGCCTTTGGGTTGATGTTTTTAGTTGTTAATAATAGATGTGGGTTTGATGATAATCTTGCTAGGTTTTAGATGGAGTTAGTTTAGAGTTGGTTTATTGATGTTTTCAGTTGATATCGGATATGAATTGATGGGCGATTGATGCTAGATTACTGGGTTTTGAGTTGCAGCAAGTTTAAAGGGTTGAAATCACTCTAATGCTGTAACCCCCTCGTCCCGGCCTGGACGACTGACCGATCCAAGCAAGTTACACGGGGAAAACCGAAGCAAAACCTGCTAGGGCCTCACATCAATTAGCAACCCTATTTTTTTATCTTTTCTAGAGGCCTTAATTTAGACCATATGTGATAGGACACGCAACGAACATACACGGATACAAATCCCACAAGACATGCAATCTAAACAACATATTTTAACTTTCATAACAGGCCGTATCGATACGCTAGATGACTGTATCGATACGCCTGGACCTGGTCAACAACCTACAGTCAACCCAGGGAGACCGTATCGGTACATAGCAAGACCGTACCGATACGCCCTCATCGGTAAACTTCTCACGGTCAAACTACAAAAACCGTATCGATACCCTTAGGACCCGTACCGATACGCCAAAATCTCATCAATTTCTCAGATTTCCAGAGAGGTTTTGGCGTATCGATACACCATCGTGTATCGGTACGCTCTGCCCAAAATGAGCCCCAAGGCAATGACCGTATCGATACAGCCCTTAGGCGTACCGATACGCCCTGCACTGCAAGTCTCAGTTTGGCAGCTAAAAACACAAGGACCCGACTCTAGATGCATTTATTGACTCGACTAGCGACATACCAACTTACATGCTTCACTAAGCAACTATAGATAAGCATACGGGACAGTCTAAACATACAACGAAGCAACAACCACCAACTAAGCACACATAGAGGAAACTAGCAAACATACATACTTAGCATACCATCAAAGAGTTAAAGGCCATAACAAACATACTCCCAAACCACAAGAAACATGAAACAACAAACATACACATAATCTAGAAGCATTTCACCCTACTTCACGCATGATCAACACTTATCATACATTCAAGACCATCCATTCAAAAGAACATACATCCAATGCTAACCAAAGTTAAGCATACAATGCTACCTAACCAACAATCAAGGCAACCAACACAAGATAAGCATTTAGATAGGAACCTGCATACAAGCATGCATACTAAACCACTTCATTCATAGAAAAACAAACACCTACCTAAACATTGCATAACAAGGGTCACATGCCATTGAAACAAAACACTTAAATATTCAAGGCAAGCAAAAAACATACATTTATATCCTTCCAACACCTGCCAAAACATCAAACCATCAAACATGATATATATATATATAAGGCAATAAAGCATGATTAACAAAACATTTAGCAAAAGAAACATACGTTCACCTAAGCAATGCACAATCAAGGTTTACAAGCCTTCAACAAAAACATGAACATTCATAAGACATGGTTAAAAACCTTCAAATACAAAACACTTGGCATCAACATAAACATGGTTTACAAATCCATCAACACAAAGCATTAACAACATAAATCCAACACAAAGGAGTCTAGATACACGCTCCAAAAACATGTAGCATTTCCCATTGCTAAACTACTACATTATTTACAAAACCATACTTGAGCAACTACCACACGCTTAGACGCCCTTTTCTTGCTCCTTGCTAACTCCCTGCTAATGATCTTAATTGTCGAAAAAGGAGAGCGTAAGCATAAAGCTTAGGGAGCAGAGCTCTAAAAACACATCAACAATGCAGTTTTCAAAACATAAATCTTAGTTGAAAAGCAAACCATTTAAAAGAAGGATGTAATAAAACACAAACATCAACCATACATGGTATGCACATGCATAACCAAAACACGGTGGGACTACACATCACCATTTCGACTAGTAGTTTTTGATGGGACTACACATCAACGTACTCTTCTACTAGTCACTACAGGCGGGACTACACATCACCGGAGTCTTCTACTGTTCACAGCCGGCGAGACTACACATCACCGGAGTAACGACAACCATCACGTGAGGCTCGACACCAACAACGACTACACAACAACATTAAACATAGAGTAAAAGCAACCCACACTTCACGCAATATCACAACAATCACACACACATTAACACTTAATGAAACAAGGTGAAATAACAACTTACACTTGGGTTTAGGCTAGCCCTTAAGGCTCCACCCAAATCCCCAAGAAACCTTTTTGAACATATTTTAACCTCAAAACAGTTTCCACTCACCATTCGCACACTAATGCAAAACACAAAGTCGTTTCAAGTTTCCGAACTTCTCGGGACCGCGTCCGAACAACCCAAGGCGAAATCCGTTGTTTCTAACCAATCAAAAACAATGTATTAACCTCTTAATCAACCACAAATTTTCTGTTATACATCAGCTCACAATTCCACAATATTTTCTCAACAATTCAAAGTCGAAATCCTCCCAAATAATCTCATTTTCATACTCCAGCAAAACCCAGTCATTACCCCTCAATTTAAACACTTAAAACACTCCAAAACATGTCCAAAACATCACCCTAAGGCTGTACAACCATCAGTCCTTCATTTCCCCACATAAACACCTTAAAAACTCTTATTTTCCACTCCTAAAAATCACCTACAACAGTAGTTTCGGGAATCCAATCAAACCAGCACTATCACCACTCAAAAATCATCAAATAACATCTAAAAACACCAATCCAATGTCCACATACCTCCAGCCCTCTTTTCACCACAAAATCAAGCCAAAAACTCACTTATTTCACTTTTGAAATCCACCCCTAAGACTAGTTTCGGGTATACTATAATTAAGCAACATTTTTAACATGTTATGACTTCAAAATAAACTTTAAAAATACCCCAAAACACTGCCCTAAAAGACCCATACAGGATTTCACCCAAAATCCCCACTTTTCATAAATCTTGAAATTTCAAGGTTGAGAATTAATGGGTTTTGCAAATCCAACTTTAATTTAAGTTAAATTTAAGTAAAACAAGGAAAAGAAAAAGTTAATTTACCTTCAAAGGTCTTCAATGGAGGAAAGGAGAACAAGATGAGAGAATAGGGTTTTTGAAAGAAGATGAGTGGTTTTGATTTTCAAAATCCTCTTAAAATTTCATTAATGGCGTTTTCGTAAATAATGAGAACTTTTATAAAAATCAACTCTTTAATTTAAATTTAACCCGAAACTAATCCTAGATCAACACCGATAACTCCCGGGCCCTAAGACCGGGGTGTTACAACTCTCCCCTACTTAAGGAATTTTGTCCTCGAAATAACTTGACGGAAAGTGATACGAAAACCGTTTCTCCATATCTTCCTTTCTCTACCCAAAGTGGCTTCTTCCACACCTTTGTGTCGCTACTTAACCCTGACAACATCGATAGATCTCCCACGTAACATTGAAGGTCAATAATGCACATCTCAACACGTTCTCTAACATTTGAATATCTCTATCTGACTGATCATTGGACTGAGGTCGATACAATGTACTGAAATTCATACGGGTACCCAAAGCAACATGCAGACATTCCCAAAATCTAGCTATAAACCTCGAATTTTTACCTGACACAATCGACTTCGAGACACCATACAATCTCACAATATCACTGATGTACAAATCGACCAACTTATCTAGAAAGTAGGTCGTATGAACGGCTATGAAATGAGCACACTTTGTGAAACGGTCAACAATCACCCAAACTGAATTCTTCTTAGAAGGAATCAAAGGAAAACCTGATACGAAGTCCATAGTAATATTTTCTCACTTCCATTCTGAAATTCTCAACGGTTGTAACAAACTAGACGAAAATTGATATTCTGCCTTAACACACTGACAAACCATGCACTTGCTCACAAAATCGGCAACATCTCTTTTCAGACCAACCCAATAGTACTCATATTTCAACACACGATACATCTTTGTACTATCCGAATGTATAGCCAAAAGACTGTTATGAGCTTCACTCAAAATAGTACGTCTCAAATCACCGTCATTCGGCACAACTATTCTGTCTCTGAAACACAAAACCTCATCATCTTTGAAACTGTATTCTGTATGTCTTCCTTCCGCTATATTTTGCACGTGAGGTGCCAAAGATCTGTCTTGCAACTATTTCTCTCTAATTATCTAGCTCAACGTAGGTCTAACCTGAAGTTCGACCACTAAACCACCATCACTCGACAAGCTCAATCTAGCGAACATAGCTCGCAATTCAACTGCCACTTTTCTACTTAAAGCATCGGCTACTACGTTGGCTCTCCCGGATTATACTCAATCTTGAGATCATAGTCCTTAAGCAATTTTAACCACCTACGTTGTCTAAGATTCAACTATGTTTGTGTCATCAAAATTTTCAAGCTCTGGTGATCTGTATATACTATGCATTTCTCACCATACGAGTAATGCCTCTGAATCTTCTTCAAAGAAAACACAACTACAGCTAACTCTATGTCATGTGTCGGATAATTTCGCTCATGAGTCTTCAACTGTCTCGAGGCATAAGCCACAACTCTTCTGTCTTGCATGAGTACACAACCTAATCCTACATATGAAGCAGCACTGTAGATCACATAGTCCTTCCCCGACTCTGGCTGAATAAAAATCGGTGCATTGGTCAAAGCTTCTTTCAATTTCTCAAAGGCTTGTTGTCTCGCACCTTACCACTCAGATTGAACATTCTTTTGAAGTAACTTTGTCAAAGGAGCGGCTATCTTCGAGAAACTAGTCACAAACCTCCTATAGTATCCGGCTAAGCCAAGAAAACTACGAATCTCTGTCACAGACTTCAGTTGCTTTCTCTCAACAATGGCTTCTATCTTCTTCGGATCAACTCTAATCCCATCGGCTGACACTACATGTCCTAGGAAGACTACTTCTCAGATCCAGAACTCGCACTTACTCAACTTTGCATACAACTAGTTGTCTAACAAGGTCTGCAAAACTATCCTCAAATGTCGGTCATGGTCTTCCTCGATACGCGAATACACCAAAATATCACCTATGAAAACAACCACAAACTGATCTAAATACTGATGGAAGATTCTATTCATCATATCCACAGAAGCAGCTGGCGCATTAGTCTAACAAGCGGCATAACCAAGAATTTATAACGACCATATCTAGTCCTAAAAGTTGTCTCTGGTACATCAACTTCTTTTACCTTCAACTAGTAATACCCGGATCCTAAATCTATCTTAGAAAACATTGAAACACTTCTAAGCTGATCGAACAAGTCATTGATTCTCAGAACGGATACTTGTTCTTCACTGTCAACTGATTTCGACTATCTATAATCGATGTACATTCTCACACTATCGTCTTTCTTCTTTATAAACAATACCGGTGCAGCCCAAGGCAAAGAACTCAGACGGATAAAACCTCTATCTGACAACTCTTGCAACTGAGTCTTCAACTCTTTCGGTGCCATACAGTACGGAGCAATCGAAATAGGAGCAGAATCTGTATACAACTCTATAGCAAACTCTACTTCCATATTAAGCGGTAAACCAGGCAATTCTTCCGGAAACACTTTCGAGAGATCGCAAACTGTTCTGATATCCTGTGGTCTGACCTCGTTCAATTTCAGATTCATCCCTAAGCTAGGTAGGCCTGACAACCAAACTCAAACAACCACTGAGCCTCTAAAGCTAAAACAACATTCGATAAGAATTTCACATTCCCACCTACCATTACAATCTCATGGTCATCCGCAAGCTTTAAGAAAACTCTCTTTGCCTCAAAGTCTACCCTAACTCTATGTTCTACAAGTCAATCCATGCCCAGTATCACATCAAAACCGTAAAAAGGCAATTCCATCACATCTACTGGAAACACGTGACCCTGAACCATCAACGGACATCTTTTGTACATCTTTTTGACCACAAATATATCCCCGAAGGAACTAGTAACACTAACACCTACCTCTAGTACCTCACAAGGTAAATTTCAACAACTTTTCATGCTCACTCATAATATACGAATGCGTAGATCTAGAATTAATCAGAGAAAACAAACTCAATGACTGTATCGAGAAATTACCTGCTATAAAATCGATATCATTCTAAAGCCAACTCATAGGTCTTCACTTCCTTTACCAACTCATTTCAGGATCGGTCACATCGTTCTTTCTCAACAGGAACCAACTCATATGCACGCTGACCCAAACAGACAAACTGTACCTCAAACTATGGTACGACCATACTGCCTTGAACTAGAGCGATGAACTCTCTCATCATTCACATCCTCTGAAACCTCAGATTCACGATTACCAGCTCCAGGCCCATGCCTCAGTCTCATACTTGCCAAAAGCAATAATACAACAACAAACAAAACACGCAAACAAAAATATATGGGGTTAGGAAGAGCAAGGGTCCAAGGTGCTCAAGTACTCCTTTACTCAAAATCTTTTTAAATAAGTAATAGTAGCAATGGGAACTCGACACTACGCTTCAACACAACCATCATGCTAACACATGCTTTCAAACACCGTACTAGCAAGTACCGTCAAGCATACATGGCAAAACATTCATCGAGACATAACAACAACATAACACATCAAAATTACCTCACTTCGAAGCAGGTTACACGGGGAAAATTGAAGTGAAACCCGCTAGAGCCTCACTTCGATTAGCAACCCTATTTTTTTTATCTTTTCTAGAGGCCTTAATTTAGACCCTATATGATAGGACACACATCGAACATACATGGATACAAATCCCACAAGATATGCAATTTAAACAGCCTATTTTAACTTTCATAACAGGCTGTATCGATATGCTAGATGACCGTATCAATACGCCTGGACCTGGTCAACACCCTACAGTCAACCCAGGGAGACCGTATCGGTACACAACAAGACTGTACCGATACACCCTCATTAGTTAACTTCTCACGGTCAAACTACAAAGACCGTATCGATACGCTTAGGACCCGTACCGATACGCCAAAATCTCGTCAATTTCTTAGATTTCCAGAGAGGCTTTGGCGTATCGATACACCCTCGTGTATCAGTACGCTCTACCCAAAATGAGCCCTAAGGCAATGACCGTATCGATACAGCCCTTGGGCGTACCGATACGCCCTGCACTGCAAGTCTCATTTTGGAAGCTAAAAACACAAGGACCCGACTCTAGATGCATTTATCGACTCGACTAGCAACATACCAACTTACATGCTTCACTAAGCAACTATAGATAAGCATACGAGACGGTCTAAACATACAACGAAGCAACAACCACCAACTAAGCACACATAGAGGAAACTAGCAAACGAACATGCTTAGCATACCAACAAAGAGTTAAAGGCCATAACAAACATACTTCCAAACCACAAGAAACATGAAACAACAAACATACACATAATCTAGAAGCATTTCACCCTACTTCACGCATGATCAACACTTATCATACGTTCAAGACCATCCATTCAAAAGAACATACATCAACGCTAACAAAAGCTAAGCATACAATGCTACCTAACTAACAATCAAGGCAACCAACACAAGATAAGCATTTAGATATGAACTTGCATACAAGCATGCATACTAAACCACTTCATTCATAGAAAAACAAACACCTACCTAAACATTGCATAACAAGGGTCACATGCCCTTGAAACAAAACACTTAAATATTCAAGGCAAGCAAAAAACATACATTTATATCCTTCCAACACATGCCAAAACATCAAACCATCAAACATTATATATATATATATATATATATATTATAACACCCGGGTTTGGGGGTCGGGTGAAAATAATATTAAAATAATGTTTCAGGTTTCGGTTTTATAATTAAAATAATAAAATATTTTTATGGGCTTCGTGTTTGCAAAATAATTGAAGTATATGTTGGGCCTATCTTCTAAGTCCAAATTCCATGGACTTTAGGAGATGGTAGTTTTAGCCATTCATTAATGGCATAATGGTAATTATGATTTTGGTGAATATAAATAAAACAAAAACAAAGATGAAGACATGTGCTCATCTTCTTCCTCACTTCCAATTTTCAAAACTAACGACAAGGAGGGCTCTCATCTCCATTTCACTATTCCATCTCCTTTCTTCTTCATTTTTGGTCGGTTTTGAAAGGTAATTATATCCCCATTTTGCTCTCATCTTCCTCTCTTCAAAAGTACCATTAGATTTCATTTCCATCATGGTTTTAGAAATTTGGTTTTCCAAGGAAAATGTTAAAGGTTGCTACTTTATGAGTTTTGATTTAAGTTTTTGATTTGTTAATGTCCAATATGATCTTAGAAACCAAAAAGGTCCAACATATATGAATTTTGAGGTATTTTATAAAGATTTTCGGAAATTGGTTTTGTTGGGGTTTTAGAGAGGTTTTAGTGTTGGTTTGGGGGCTGTTTTAAGTGGGAAAATGTTTGGTTATGGTAGTATGGTATATGAGGATCGTTTTGGGTGTGTTTGATGATCGTTTGGTTGTTTGAAATGGAAGATTTCAGTGGGTTTAGAGGACTGCTTGGGAATTTGGTTTTGAGCATGAATCATGGTTGCTAAATTGCTTGGAATGTTAATCCGGGTTGTTCCGACGACTAGTATTTGATTGTGGTATTTTGTTTGTGTTTAGATTTGGTTAGAATCAATGTTTGGCATCGGTGAGACATCGAGAGTGAATCCGGAAGCTTGAAGGTCTTGGTTGCTTGGTTGTTGAGCTTGGAAGTGAAGGTGAGTGGTTAAATGCTTTTAAATGGCTTTTCAATGAGTTGGTTCAAGCATGTGAGTTGGGCTTGGTAGACCTACCTAGAGTTTGGATTAGAGTGGTAGCCTAATCCCAAGCTTTAGTTAGAGACTTTGGTTGCACTCTAATTGATGTTTATGCCTCATGATTATTTGTGTTTATGTTGGATATGTATAATGTGTTATAAATGTATGTTGAGGCATGGTAATGATGCATTGTGATATGCATGTAGATTGTGCATGATGGTGATCATGGTGAGTACGTGCTAAGCACGGAAGTGATATGAAATGATGTTGTGGATTGTGTTTAATATTGGCACTAGTATGCTTGGGTACAAATGATCGATCATTAGGATGTTAGTGTGCACACGTGAGTCAGATGCGCGCGTGGTCTTGGTGATGGTAGTCATCAAGATGGAGTACGGGTTCGCCCAGAAATTCTTCTTATATATATGTTAGTCGGTGATGAGTGTAATCCCATCGACGGGGCATGAGGATGAGTGGAGTCCCCTCCACGTGAACGGTGATGAGTGTAATCCCACCGTGAGATAATGGTTGTTGTTGGATGTGAGTTCCAACGTGTTATCCGCGTATTCGAGTCATAGTTAGGGGCCAATAGGTGATTATATGTGAGCCACTGTGATTTGGGATGTGTTGCCAATATGGTTTAATATATGTGTTTACATATGATGTGGATTTGAGCTTGTTGAGCATGGCATAATATTGAATATATGTTCATGCATCATGTGTATATTGGCTTATGTGGATCGAAGGTAAGAACATGCATTTACCTTGGTTGTGCTCGTGCTTGGACCCTACATTGTCGAGGTTTGTTTTAATGAGCTTACCCTCACTAAGCTTTATGCTTACGCTCTCTTTTGTTCGACAATGCGGATCCGTAGTTTGTGGGTTGCTAGTGCAAGAAGGGGCCTCCAAGTGTGCATTGTGGTGCTATCTTAGTTATCAAGTATGGATATTTTAGCTAGAGGATGTAATAGTTAAGCCATGGGATATGTATTTGTTGCTTTGATGCTTTTGAAGTATGTTGGTGTTGGTTGTTTAGGAGCATGCTAGACTCTTTTTATGTGTTATGATTGTTTGGCTTTTGGATGTCATGTTTGGTTTGTAAACCATGTTGAATTGCCTATCTTGAATGCCTAAGTATATATTCTTGTGAAGCATGCATCTTGAATGCCATGAATGATCTTTTATATGGATGCCCCTATCTTGTATCCTTATGTGTTTTGGGTATGTTTGGAATAGGGTGCATGCCTCTAGAGCGTGTTTGTATGTTGTGAATGCTTCTTGGGGTCGTTAAGGGCGTTTGGGATCATTTAGGGATGTTTAAAACTGATTTTGGGAATTCACAAACTGCAGGTGTTTCGAAACCGGTTGTGCTGTTTCGGAACGGGTGTGGTTCCAGGGCCCCTGTATCGGAACACGTTTCGGTACGGTTTGGCTACTGTTGAGTGTGTAAAAGTTCTATTATTTACACCCTTTTTAGCCCATATTTCCGCTGCATTCAAGCATCATTTCATTGCATTTAGGTTAGTTTACAGCAAAACATCACAAATACATTAAAGGCATAGATTCTACTAAAGAATGGCTGATTTTGCAGGTTGCCGCCATAGTAGACGGAGAAGGCAGGCGCGGGGCAGAGAAGCAGAAGAGCTGAACTGAACAAGCAGACAAAGAGGACGATGCTGCCATGGTGCTGCCATGACAGCAGAGGACGACAGCAAGTTAGTGGAGAAAAAGAAAAGTGGACCTCGATAGATAGAGAAAATTCTGCTCGTCTGTCGTGTGAAAACCTTATATTTTTCCAAGCCCCGGATCAAAAGATATGTCAAGCCCAAAGCTCAAGGAGAGAAAATCCCAAGAAACAAGGAGGACGGCTTGAAAGTAGGTTCCTTGAAGATTAAGTCTTTATTAGAATCATACTTTTAATTAAAGTTGTAATCCTTGTTAACTTAGATAACTTGAGCCCAAAGCTTATATAAGGGCATATATTTTAACCTAGAAAGAGATAGCCGATTACCCCATAACCGACAACCAAAAAAAAAACCTAGCCGTTTACCCGCCATCGACATGTTCTAAACCCCCTCTAGGGCCACGGGTTGATTTGTAAAGTAGTTGCAAGAGTTGTTTTGTTTTAGGAATTTTCAGTTAAATAAAATAAACTTCAAGTTCTCTTATTTTGGTTATTAATATCTTGCAAGAGCATCGGGAGAGCATTGTGAGGTTATCTATTTACTTAGCATCGGGAGAGTTAAGTATACGAAAGAAATAAGAGCAAGTTCTCTAGTTTATAGTTGAACTATCTCGTGCCTAGGGATAGGGCGAGGTTAAGTGGCTAAAGAAGAATTCATACACATCGGTGTTCATCCTTCGATTCACGACGGGAGGTATCATCAAGACGTGATCATCGACAGACTTGGACCTAGGGATAGGCCAAGGCAGATCTGGGATTCTTGCCAAACTTGAACGTACTGAGTTGAGCGTTTGCTGCCGCGACGATCAACGGACTGCTGCCGCGACAGGTGCTGCCGCGACGGCGCGACGACAGAACAGGATTTCCTAAACTCTACAATACCTGCACTACTGAGCAATTCAATACCAGCCCATTCTCTCTATCTTGATTTCTTTACTCTTTTATTTACGTTTTCTTCATTATTCTCGTGACAACTTTCTCAAATATTTTCTTTACTTTCGTGCAGTGAACTAAGGTGAAGCTATTAGCCCAATCCCTATGGAGACGATATCCGATACTTCGTATCACTTTACTACTTGCGTCGTGTACACTTGCACTACCATTGCGATAACTATTTTACACGCAACAAGTTTTTGGCGCCGTTGCCGGGGATTGGCAACATAACTCTACCTTTCTTTTATTGCACTTTTCGTTTTTATTTTATTTTAATTTTATTTTTTGTTTTTTCGTTGGTACATTCAACTCTTGCTTTTCACAAGGTTTTCTTGTTTATGCGCAGATCGAATCGAGGTAAAGATCCTGAGTATCCATTAGATCCGGAAATCGAACGTTCCTTCAATCTCAAGAAACAACTTCGTCACCTTCTAGCCAGGAACGAGTACCTTGAGGAACAACTAGAGAAGATGGCCCACGTTGGAGACGACCCGCCTGTCGGCGATATTATACCGCCTGCCGGTAACCCTGCCGCCGCCGGACGACGGTCATGTCGTGACTACATGCTGAACGATCATGTAGAGTTGGAAACCACGCTTCCGGATATTGATGTTGACAACTCCGAGCTGAAACCTGTCATGTTTAGTATGATCAACAATGCTGGGCAGTTTAGTGGTGCTGTTACAGAGAATGCTAGGGAGCATCTCAAAACGTTCCAGGAGATATGTGGTTCGTTTAGACTGCCAGGAGTTAATCCAGAGATACTGAGGTTTCGGTTATTTCCCCATTCATTGAGGGACAGAGGTAAAACTTGGTGGAATAAACTTACGCCGGGTTCAATTAGAACTTGGGCAGATTTATCTCGTGAATTTTTATCTCGTTTTAATCCTTCGCATTTATTTGAGCGATTACGTAATGAAATTGCTACTTTTGAACAGGAAGATGACGAGCCGATGCACGAGGCCTGAGACAGATTTACTACTCTTCTACGGAACTGCCCAATGCATGGATTCCTCGTCTGGAATCAGGTAACTAAGTTTTATAATGCTGCCAACTTACAAACTCGTATTCGAATTGATTCAGCAGCAAATGGACTATTATTGGATAAAGATCCGGACGAGGCAATGCAAGTATTGAAAAATCTGGCCAAGAATGAGGAGCAGTTTCCGACAGCAAGAAGAGGGGGTAAACGGGTACTTGCTGTCAAGGATTATGAAGCCGACAGCACGATGAAATCACAGGTAGCATTCCTTACTAAAGCAATGAAAAGGTTACTGAATGATGATGGACAACATGGATTTGTTGTTGAGGAGGTATGTGAAATCTGTGAGGGAAATCATGGTTCGGATGAATACCCGATACAGTTAGAAGAGGGAAAATATGTTGGAAACTACAAGCGAAATTACAATTCCAACAATTATAATCCCAATTGGAGGAAGGATCCCAAGTTTTTTGGGAGTAATCCTAATAACGCCCTGAATCTTCAAGCACACAATCAGAATCAGGGACGACCTAGATTGCTGACGCGACAACAACTGCCGCCGCAGCAGCAACCAGCTGCCAGGAGCAGTATACTGGAACAGTCTCTGGCCACTTTTATGTCTCAGACAGGTACTTATATTGAGAATATGAATAAGTTTGTCAAGAAGACAGAGAATTTCATGGATAAAACAGAGATGCGGATGGCAAATCATGAAGCCACTCTGAAATCTTTGGAGACACAAATGGGTCAAGTTTCCCAACATATTAAGCCGAGGCAGACTGGAGGATTCCCTAGTAATACTGAAAATGCTAGGCAGCCCACACATGAGCAATGTAAGGCTATTACTACTAGGAGTGGGAAGAAACTACCAGGGCCGGAAAAGGAAGCTAAAACAATAAAGGAACCAGCCTTGGACAAACCTGTCAAGGAAGCTGCCCCAACAGATAATAAACAGACTGCTGCCGATGAGCCTATCACGACAGCAGAAGCGACAGAGGAGAAAATTGATGAACCTAAACCTCCTCAGATTCGTATGCAGTGGGAAGGACGTATTGCTGATTATCGTCCCCCACCTCCTTTTCCTCAACGGATACAACACGCTAAGCATGAATCTCAACTCAAAAAGATTTATGATATTTTTAAGCAGGTTCATATTAATATTCCGCTGTTAGATGTCGTTAGGGAGATGCCCGGTTATGCTAAATTTCTCGAGGATGTCATGTCAAAGAAATCTAAACTTGGGGAATTTGAAACGGTAAAGATGACAGAAGGTTGCATGAGTATTCTTCATCGGCAGCCACCCCAGAAAAAGAAGGATCCAGGAAGCTTCATCATACCTTGTGTAATCGGAAATAAATTTGTGGGTAAGGCACTTTGTGATCTTTGTGCTAGTGCTAATTTAATGCCAAAATCTGTTTTTCAGAAATTAGGTATTGGAAAGGCGCGACCCACGACAGTAACTCTGCAGCTGGCAGACCGCTCTTTCGTTCATCCAGAAGGAAAAATTGAAGATATTCTGGTAAGAGTGGATAAATTTATTTTTCCTGTTGACTTTCTTGTTTTAGATTGTGAAGCAGATGAAAACGCACCAGTCATCCTTGGGCGACCCTTCTTAGCCACGGGAAGATCCCTGATTGATGTGGAGAAATGAGAACTCACCATGCGAGTGAACGATCAAGAGATTAAGTTGAATGTTCTCCAAGCGATGAAACATGCTGATGTAGACGAGGAATGCAAGGTTATTACTGACGTTGCTTTTGATCAACCCTGCATCAGGTCGGGCTGTCACGATATAAAATTTGGTCACTGTCGCGGCAGCCACCTACAGGACTATCACGACAGCACTGACGACAGCACCGACGACAGCAACTCCTCTGAATTCGATACATCTGATACTGAAGATCAGGATGAGGTAAACTGGTTAGGCAATCGTCCAGGTAAGTTATTCGAACCTTTGAATTATACTTCGGATAACCATTTAATCCAAAAGCCATCTACTGTTGAGCCACCTGCCCTAGAACTGAAGCCCCTGCCATGGCAGCTAAAATATGCTTTTCTTGGTTCAAATGATACGTTGCCCATAATCATCTCCTCTAAGCTGCCACAGGAACAGGAACGGCAGCTAATAGGCATGCTTCGGCAGCACAAAAAGGCGATTGGATGGACGATAGCTGATATTCAAGGCATTAGTCCAGCGTTATGCATGCACAAAATCCTCTTAGAGGAAGATCATAAGCCGAATATAGATGCCCAAAGCCGGCTTAACCATGCGATGAAAGAGGTGGTGCGTAAAGAGATAATCAAATGGTTAGATGCAAGTATTATTTACGCCATCTCCGACAGCAAATGGGTAAGCCCGGTGCAATGTGTTCCAAAGAAAGGAGGAATGACCGTGGTGACTAATGAAAACAACGAGTTAATCCCAACCAGGACTGTGACCGGTTGGAGGGTTTGTATGGACTATCGGAAGCTTAACAAAGCTACCCGAAAGGACCACTTTCCTTTACCCTTTATTGATCAAATGCTTGATAGATTAGCGGGTAAACCTTACTATTGTTTTCTTGATGGTTATTCAGGTTATAATCAAATTGTTATCGCACCGGAGGATCAAGAAAAGACGACTTTCACATGCCCCTACAGAACATATGCTTTTAGGAGGATGTCGTTTGGATTATGCAATGCACCCGCCACCTTCCAAAGGTGCATGATGGCCATATTCTCCGATATGGTGGAGGACTTCCTTGGAATTTTTATGGATGATTTTTCAGTCTTTGAAGACGATTTTGAGAGCTGCCTCGGCAATCTACAAAAGGTACTTGAAAGATGTGAAAAAGCAAACCTAGTTTTAAATTGGGAAAATGCCACTTTATGGTGGATGAAGGGATAGTCCTTGGCCATAAGATTAGCTGCCGTGGGATAGAAGTCGACAGGGCCAAAATAAAAGTGATCGAGAAGCTGCCGTCGCCGACAACAGTCAAGGGCATTAGAAGTTTCTTAGGGCATGCTGGTTTTTATCGGAGATTCATTGCAAATTTCTCAAAAATCACCAAGCCCCTATGCAATCTTTTGGAGCAGAACCGACCCTTTGACTTTAGTGATGAATGTACTGAAGCATTCAAGGTTCTGAAGGAAAAACTGGTAACAACCCCAATAGTACAGCCACCAAACTGGACAAAGCCATTTGAGATTATGTGTGATGCTAGTGACTATGCTGTCGGGGCAACACTTGGGCAGCGCAGAGATAAGTTATTTCATGTCATATATTATGCCAGTAAGACACTGAATGACGCCCAAGTAAACTACACCACCACAGAAAAGGAGTTATTAGCTGTGATGTTCTCCATTGACAAGTTTCGTTCCTACATACTTGGGACAAAGGTAATAGTGCACACAGACCATTCTGCCCTGAAGTATCTGTTCGCGAAAAATGATGCAAAGCCTCAATTGATACGGTGGATCCTTCTATTGCAAGAATTTGATCTTGAAATCAAGGACAAAAAAGGGACAGAAAATCAGGTGGCAGATCACTTGTCAAGGTTAGAGAAGGGACAGAGTCTACCAATAGATGAGACAAACATACTGGAGACCTTCCCAGACGAGCAGCTCTTTGCTGCCGCAACAGCTATGGTGGCAGGTAAGTCTTCTGAACTCCCCTGGTATGCTGATTTCGTTAATTTTATAGTTAGCGGAATACTTCCCTCTGATCTTAATTATCAAGCCAGGAAGAGGTTCCAAAATGATGTCAAACATTATTATTGGGACGAACCTCTTCTTTTCAAAATGTGTGCAGATCAAGTTATAAGGAGATGTGTACCACAAGAAGAGCAAGAAGACATTCTTCATCACTGCCATGCTTCTTAGTATGGAGGTCACTTAGGAGGCAACAAAATTGCTGCCAAGGTGCTGCAGTCAGGGTTTTATTGGCCGTCACTGTATAAAGATGCACAAATCTTCTACAAGAACTGTGACAGGTGCCAAAGGATAGGAAACATCTCAAGGAGAAACGAGATGCCGCTGCAGAACATTCTAGAGGTCGAAATCTTCGACATTTGGGGGATTGATTTTATGGGACCTTTTCCATCTTCATGTGGAAATTTATACATCCTCCTAGCAGTGGATTATGTCTCTAAGTGGGTTGAAGCTATCGCCACTCAAAAGAATGATGTCAAGACAGCTCAAAAGTTACTACACAAAAACATTTTTTCTAGGTTTGGCATCCCTAAGGCGATTATCAGTGATGAAGGGAGACATTTTGACAATAGGGTTATTGCTGCCGCCTTGAAGAAATATGGTGTCAAGCATCGGATCGCGACAGCATACCACCCACAGACCAATGGACAAGCTGAAATATCTAATAGGGAAGTTAAAAACATTCTTGAGAAGATGGTTAAACCAACTAGGAAAGATTGGTCTTTACTCCTCAATGATGCATTATGGGCATACAAGATAGCTTTCAAAACTCCATTAGGCATGTCTCCATACTGATTGATTTATGGAAAAACCTGTCATCTGCCTATCGAGATAGAGCACAGAGCATATTGGGCAATCAAGGCAGTAAATATGGATTTGGACAAGGCAGGCCAGAAAAGGCTATTAGATCTGAACGAGATTGAAGAAATAAGGACAATGGCCTACGACAATGCAAGAATCTACAAGGAGAAAACTAAGAAGTGGCATGACAGGAAGTTGCTGCCACGACAGTTCTGCCCAGGGCAGCTTGTATTGTTGTTCAATTCTAGATTGAAACTTTTCCCAGGGAAACTGAAATCTAGATGGTCTGGCCCATTCCAAGTCATACAAGTTTTTCCCCATGGTGCCATCACAATCCGATCATTAAAAGACGGGCACCAATTCAAAGTCAACGGACAGCGCCTCAAGCATTATCAGGGGACTAAAGCCCCAGGAATACAGGAAGTGGTTACCTTAGGAGATGCCCCACATGGCATCCCTAACCTAACCTAAATTTTATTTTTATTTGTTTCTTTATTTATTATTTATTAGATAATAATGTTTATTTTATTCGAATAATGTTTTTATGTTTACCGTTTTTAGGAAATAAAGGAGTCAAGAAGAATAGAAGAAGTGAACCCAGCCCACCATCCATCCATCAGCCCAGCAAAGCCCAATATTGAAGCCTGTCGTTCCAGCTGCCGCGGCAGACACGGAAAAGACAGGCTGTCACCATACTGTCACGACAGACGCAGAAATGTGTGATAGACGCGTAACAGATGCATAAATGCGTGTCAGACGCGTCAGACATGCTAAAGCTCAACAGTCGCCCCGTTATTCACGCCTGCCGTTACAGCTTCAACAGGCAGCAACTCCTCCTCTATAAAACCCCGTTTCATTTTCATTTCATGCACTTCTGTTTTTCTTACTTGCTCTCCCCTTTCGTTTTCATTTGCTTTATTTTACTTTCAACAACCCTTGCAACTAACATGTCTTCTAGAAG
Organism: Hibiscus tridactylites; assembly: GCA_958450335.1. NCBI lineage: Eukaryota > Viridiplantae > Streptophyta > Magnoliopsida > Malvales > Malvaceae > Hibiscus > Hibiscus tridactylites. The sequence goes on from OY288266.1 coordinate 31,689,200, forward strand.
AACCCGCCGCAGTGCTGCTTCAACCTCTTCACCGGCAGCACCCACCCCGCAGTCCTTCGCAACTCGGGATCTATGGGAAGAAAGAGGTTTTATTTACACCCCAAGAGCAGTCAACATGGGCCTCAAACCGTTTATCGCAAGGACGATTAGAGCCCTCTTATGGGAAACATTCGCAGAACAACCAGCAGAGATGAATGAGACGCTGGTGAGGGAATTCTATGCTGCCATCGGCAGTAGAACGGCAACAACAGTAACTGTCCGAGGGACTAAAGTGCAGTTCACAGCCGAGCGCATCAACTCTTCTATGGCCTCTACTTCAGCCCCAACGACGATGCTCACCAGCAGTTCCTTGACACTCTAGACGACGCTGCCTTCGACGCTGTCATGGCCGAAGTGACAGAAGAAGGGACTGAATGGAACACAAGTCGCAAAAATCCTCACACCGTGAAGAGGGGACAGCTGCTTCCAGAGGCCAAACTGTGGAACGCCTTCATTAATAAGAGGATTCTGTCGTCCTCACATCACACCACCGTGGACCAGCAGAGGTTAGCCCTAATACACTCCATTATCAATAAACGACCCATTAATGTGGGGAGTTATATACGGGAGAGTATTTTGGACTGCGCCCATCGATCAACGGCCCTCCTCTGCCTTTCCTACCTTATCACGTCCCTCTGCCGCTGCTCTGCCGTGCAGGAAGCCAACACCGACCGAATAGTGAAGGGACGGGGCTGGACAGACAAAAATATCATCAGCCTCATGGAGCTGACAGTAGCAACCCCCTCTCTTCCTTCAACCCTACTGCCGCCCCAACTGAATCGTCAGAGCAGCCCAACCCTGAACCTGCCGCCACAGCAGCTGCTCCGACAGACCCATCCACTCAAATCCTTGCTGCTATTCAGAGGATGGAGGACAGACAGCTGAGTCTAATGACATTCATCAAGGATTTTGCCGCATCCACGGTAAATTTCATTCATCATACTTTAAATTTTCCTGATGTTGTCTTTCCCACCTTCACTGCCCACTACCTCACCGTCCCCACCCCTGCCCACACACCCACACCTGCTGCCACACCACAAACACCATATACTGCCTCCATTCCATCACCTGCCCCGACGGCAGCCGGCAGCCCTCAGGCCGAAACATCCGCCCGAGGAACAAAGCGACCGGCACCCTTCGATGACATTGCTGCCTTTGTAGCTGGGTTATCTTCTTCCTCCGTATGGGCAGAAAGCGACGTCGAACCATCTATTCGAAGGAACTTAGAGAAAGAATTTACACCTGTCAAGAGGCAGAAAAGAATGGCCAACAGGAAACTTATGCCAAAGGCCAGCAGCAGCAGCTGGGACAGCGACAGCAGCTCCGACATTCAGGTTGTGCAGCAACCAACCCAGCCTGCCCCAAAGCCCAGAATCCGCCGCCAAATCCGCCTCAGCAGCAGCAGTGAAGATGGTGCTTAAAAAAATTTAAGTTTCTTTTTTCTTCTTATTGCTGCATGTTATCTCTATATTTTGTGATGTACTGCCTTCATTTTTTTTCATTTCGTCATTTGCATTGAGGGCAATGCAACCCTCGAGTTTGGGGGTGGCAACCCTCCATTTTAATAGAGTCCAAGTACATCTTAGTTATTTGTTGTGTCTTTTACTTATTTAATTTCTGTTAAAAAAAACTGAAAATTTTGGCTTAAAATTGTGAATTGAACTTACCTGTCGTGACAGCTCTGTCATGGCAGCATCTTTAGGATATTTTAAGGAGAAGTTTAGAGCCTTTCTATAGTTCTGAAAACTTAAACACCATTGTGATTGTTCTACTGCTTAGACTTCTTTTAGCCAAACTAGAATAGGAAGCTTAGTACTTGAATAGCCCCTAGAGGTGCCTAACACTGGCTCTAGGAAAGAAGTTTAGCAAAAGAGACTCAAAAACCCTAGAGGTGCTCGAAACTGGCTCTAGGAAGCTAACTAGAGGTGCCTAAAACTGGCTCTAGTAAAATTTTAGAAATCGAGTCAAAACAAAAAAAAAATCAAAGAAGCATGAAAATGTGTCTTCAAAAAGATAAACTTTGGCATAAAAATTCGAGTTAAGAGTTGAATATTCTAGTGAAACTAAGAGAATCTTAGCATATAACTGTTCACAAGCATGAACACACTGCACGAGGACTATAGTGAGATTCCGGACAGACCCTAAATTATCCGACAGGTTGCTGCCGTCACAGGGAACGAACGACGGGTAAGGGAAAGTTCACTGTTTGAAAGCCAAAACAAAAATATTTCATTTCTCTTTAGGTCTTAGTTGCTTGAGGGCAAGCAAAAACTTGAGTTTGGGGGTGTGTTGAGTGTGTAAAAATTCTATTATTTACACCCTTTTTAACCCATATTTCTGCTGCATTCAAGCATCATTTCATTGCATTTAGGTTAGTTTACAGCAAAACATCACAAATACATTAAAGCCACAGATTCTACTAAAGAATGGCTGATTTTGTAGGTTGCCGCCATAGTAGACGGAGAAGGCAGGCGCGGGGCAGAGAAGCAGAAGAGCTGAACTGAACAAGCAGACAAAGAGGACGATGCTGCCATGGTGCTGCCATGACAGCAGAGGGCGACAGCAAGTTAGTGGAGAAAAAGCAAAGTGGACCTCGATAGATAGAGAAAATTCTGCTCGTCTGTCGTGTGAAAACCTTATATTTTTCCAAGCCCCGGATCAAAAGATATGTCAAGCCCAAAGCTCAAGGAGAGAAAATCCCAAGAAACAAGGAGGACGGCTTGAAAGTAGGTTCCTTGAAGATTAAGTCTTTATTAGAATCATACTTTTAATTAAAGTTGTAATCCTTGTTAACTTAGATAACTTGAGCCCAAAGCTTATATAAGGGCATATATTTTAACCTAGAAGGAGATAGCCGATTACCCCATAGCCGACAACCAAAAAAAACCCCTAGCCGTTTACCCGCCGCCGACATGTTCTAAACCCCCTATAGGGCCACGAGTTGATTTGTAAAGTAGTTGCAAAGGTTGTTTTGTTTTAGGAATTTTCAGTTCAATAAAATAAACTTCAAGTTCTCTTATTTTGGTTATTAATATCTTGCAAGAGCATCGGGAGAGCATTGTGAGGTTATCTATTTACTTAGCATCAGGAGAGTTAAGTATACGAAAGAAATAAGAGCAAGTTCTCTAGTTTATAGTTGAACTATCTCGTGCCTAGGGATAGGGCGAGGTTAAGTGGCTAAAGAAGAATTCATACACATCGGTGTTCATCCTTCGATTCACGCCGGGAGGTATCATCAAGACGTGATCATCGACAGACTTGGACCTAGGAATAGGCCAAGGCAGATCTGGGATTCTTGCCAAACTTGAACGTACTGAGTGGAGCGTTTGCTGCCGCGACGATCAACGGACTGCTGCCGCGACAGGTGCTGCCGCGACGGGCGCGACGACAGAACTTGATTTCCTAAACTCTACAATACCTGCACTACTGAGCAATTCAATACCAGCCCATTCTTCTATCTTGATTTCTTTACTCTTTTATTTACGTTTTCTTCATTATTCTCGTGACAACTTTCTCAAATATTTTCTTTACTTTCGTGCAGTGAACTAAGGTGAAGCTATTAGCCCAATCCCTGTGGAGACGATATTCGATACTTCGTATCACTTTACTACTTGCGTCGTGTACACTTGCACTACCATTGCGATAGACTATTTTACACGCAACAGCTACTATGAGCCCCTGTTCCGATACGAGTCTCGAAACACTTTGGCTACTGTGATTGCCTGTTCCGAAACGGGTATCGGAACGCCTAGGCAAATTGGGACCCTGTTCCGAAACGGGGTGGATGTGTTTCGGTACGGGCGTCTGAATTTTTAAATCGGAGCCCTTGTTCCGAAACGGGCAGTGGCTATTTCGAAACACAGGCCTAGAAATGGGCTTTTCGACATCTCTAAAGGGTCTCATGGGTTGGGCTTAGGCCCTGTTGTTGTTAGTTTCCCGTGAGCCTTGTTTCCGCTGTCGTTGATTCACATAGTGTATATTAAAGCATCTAGATAAGATAATAATAAAATGAAAAGTTCTTCATTGGGTCGGTAACCGAAGTAGAGCCTTAACGAGTTTCGTCTCGATTATCCCCATGTAGCCCACTCGGATCGGTCAAGCGTCCGGACCGGGATGAGGGGGTTACATATATATGTATATATAAGGCAATAAAGCATGCTTAACAAAACCATTTAGCAAAAAGAAACATACATTCACCTAAGCAATGCACAATCTAGGTTTACAAGCCTTCAACAAAAACATGAGCATTCATAAGACTTGGTTAAAAACCTTCAAATACAAAACACTTGGCATCAACATAAACATGGTTTACAAATCTATCAACACAAAGCATTAACAACATAAAGCCAACACAAAGGAGTCTAGATACATGCTCCTAAAACACGTAGCATTTCCCATTGCTAAACTACTACATTATTTACCAAACCATACTTGAGCAACTACCACACACTTGGACGCCCTTTTCTTGCTCCTTGCTAACTCCCCGCTAATGATCTGCATTATCAAAAAAGGAGAGCGTAAGCATAAAGCTTAGTGAGCGGAGCTCTAAAAACACATCAACAATGCAGTTTTCAAAACATAAATCTTAGTTCAAAAGCAAACCATTTTAAAGAAGGATGTAATCAAACACAAACATCAACCATACATGGTATGCACGTGCATAACCAAAACACGGTGGGACTACACATCACCATTTCGACTAGTAGTTTTCGATGGGACTACACATCAACGTACTCTTCTACTAGTCACTACCAGCGGGACTACACATCACCGGAGTCTTCTACTAGTCACTGCTGGCGGGACTACAAATCACTGCAGTAACGACAACCATCACGTGAGGCTCGACACCAACAACGACTACACAACAACATTAAACATAGAGTAAAAGCAACCCACACTTCACGCAATATCACAACAATCACACACACATTAACACTTAATGAAACAAGGTGAAATAGCAACTTACACTTGGGTTTAGGCTAGCCCTTAAGGCTCCACCCAAACCCCCAAGAATCCTTTTTGAACATATTTAAACCTCAAAACAGTTTCCACTCACCATTTGCACACCAATGCAAAACACAAAGTCGTTTCAAGCGTCTGAACTTCCCGGGACCGCGTCCGAACCACCCAAGGCCAAATCCGTTGTTTCTAACCAATCAAAAACAATGTATTAACATCTTAATCAACCACAAATTTGCTGTTATACATCAGCTCACAATTCCACAATATTTTCTCAACAATTCAAAGCCGAAATCCTCCCAAATAATCTCATTTTTGTACTCCAGCAAAACCCAGCCATTACCCTTCAATTTAAACACTTAAAAAACTCCAAAACATGTCCAAAACATCACCCTAAGGCTGTACAACCATCAGCCCTTCATTTCCCCATATAAACACCTTAAAAACTCTTATTTTCCATTCCTAAAAATCACCTACAGCAGTAGTTTCGGGAATCCAATCAAACCAGCACTATCACCACTCAAAAATCATCAAATAACATCTAAAAATACCTATCCCATGTCCACATACCTCCAGCCCTCTTTTCACCACAAAATCAAGCCAAAAACTCACTTATTTTACTTCTAAAATCCACCCTTAAGACTAGTTTCGAGTATACTATAATTAAGCAACATTTTTAACATGTTATAACTTCAAAATAAACTTTAAAAACACCCCAAAACACTGCCCTAAAAGACCCATACGGGATTTCACCCAAAATCCCCACTTTTCATAAATCTTGAAATTTCAAGGTTGAGAATTAATGGGTTTTGCAAATCCAACTTTAATTTAAGTTAAATTTAAGTAAAACAAGGAAAAGAAAAAGAGTATTTACCTTCAAAGGAGGAAAGGAGAAGAAGATGAGAGAATAGGGTTTTTGGAAGAAGATGAGTGGTTTTGATTTTCAAAACCCTCTTAAAATTTCATTAATGGCGTTTTCGTAAATAATGAGAACTTTTATATAAATCAGCTCTTTAATTTAAATTTAACCCGAAACTAATTCTAGATCAACACCGATAACTCCCGGGCCCTAAGACCGGGGTGTTACAAATGCTCTGTTTTGAATTGATAAGAAGCAGAGGAAACTGATTTGGGAACTTTGGACGCGATGTTGGACAATCCGAAAGCTTAATTTGGGTGTTCGGCTAGCATTTGTGTAGTGCTGGTGAGTGGAATTGTTTTATAAAGCCTTAATATGGTTAAGAACAAGACTTTGGGGATTTAGATTGAGCTTGAAAAGCCAATCTAAGCTCGAGAGTAAGTTTTTTTTTTTTTTTGCCTTTATTTTCGGCTTTTTACTTTAATTTTTTGAGCCTAGACATGTCTTGTTGCAAATGATGAATTTTGATGTTTTAATATGTGTTGAGATGTTAAGATGATGAATCATGTAAATCCCATGTTTTGTTTTGTGTTATGAAGAGTTTTATGTTGTTGAGTACATGCTATGCATGGAAATGTGTATGAAAATAGGATGAGAAATCTTATGCTTGTGGCCTTGCAAAACAATAGGTAAGTGTTGGCCTTGATGAGTATATTGACACTTGGTGAGATTTGTTACTAGATATAATTGGTCGACCAATAGGATAAGAGTACACTATAATGGTAAAATTCGCGCGTGGCCTTAGTGATGTTAGATTCCACTAAGGAGGAGTACGGTGATGGGCATTCCACCGGAAGCTTATATTCTCGAGACGTTGTGAGTACGGTGATGTGCATTTCATCGGAAGTTGTCTTGATTTCGGTGATGGGAATTCCACCGAACGTTATCCGCATATCCGAGTAAAAGTGCTAAGATGTCAATATACTCATGTGACTCAAATTGCTCTTATGCCTTTTTGTGTGATGATGTTGTTAAGCTTGAGATATATGATTCCATGTGGTTATGGATGTTATACCTTGATTTGTAGTTCAAGCATGTGATAAAATGAGCATGTTATGTTGAAAGTTTATGTTTGAGAAATGATTTATGAAATGACTTTGTTTTCAAAAGCAAGCAAAATGGTTTAAAAACTGCATTGTTGTTGTTGTTGATGTTTTGAGCACCGCTCACTAAGCATTCTTGCTTGCGCTCTCTTTTCCAACAATGCAGATCCGTAGACCATTCGTGGCAGCAAGGAAGCAAGGAGGTGTCCAAGAGATTAAATTTTTCTCAAGTTTGGTTTTGGCATCAAATAATAGTATGTTAGCAATGGGATAAGACCTTTTTGTTTTGAGAGGTTTTGTTTTGAGACTCCTTGTGTTGAGGCATGTTTATGATTCATATCTAGTCTTGTTTATGACCTTTACATGATAGTTGATGGTTTGGTTTTAAGTTTGGCCTCTTATGTGGTTGTTTTATTGTGTTGGATGTTTAAAGTTCTCCATATATGCTTCAAGTTTTATAAATGTGATCTATTGCATTATGGTTGGTTGTGCTAGGATCTTTTTCCTATAGAAGGGTTGTTTATAAAGTTACCATGTTGTATGAATCATGAATGAGTGTTTAAAGTTGCTACCGTTTCGAAACAGATGCTACCGTTTCGATACGATATGCATATTTAGCCTAGATGTTCTGAAACACATAAGGGTCGTTCCGAGACCCCAAGGCCGTTTTCAGGCCTGTATCGAAACACGAGGTCGTTTCGATACGCCTCTGTTGTATCTGAGGCAGGGGAATCGTTCCAGACATGTTGGTTTCGAAACAGGTGCCTGTTACGGCATGTTTTGCTATTGGAATTGGTAGTTCCGAAACATTCTTGGTTTGTTCCAAAATGGGTGTTTGTTTTGTTAGTTATAGGCAATTGTGAAGTTTTGTTTCTTTGCGCTTTGGTCCCTAATCGCTTTAAAGGCCAGTTGGACTTCAAATCGATGTCCGATTGAGGCGAGGTTTTAACCTTTGCTTGCATGAACATGTAGAATGAATTTGAAGCCTCTAAAAAAGATAAAAAGTTAATAATATGTTGTTAAGGGTTGCTAATCGAAGGGAAATCTTAACGGGTTTTTCTTCAGTTTTCCCCGTGTAGCTCACTTGGTTCGGTCTTGCGACTAGACCGGGCTAAAGGGGTTACACTCACCCAGAGAGAGAGTGTGTGTACGTTCCCGAGGCTGTGTGACACCGGGCCTCACTCCAGGTTTGTGGTATGATTTAAAGTGGAGCTCCTTTGCAACGATTTAAATTGTTTATCTATGTTTTCAACTGTTGACTTTTAATGATTTTGAGAAATAACTTGTTTGGGTTAAACTCAGTTTAAGATAAACTGAATTTTAATGGTTTGAGTTTGAGCTTGAGGCCCAAATTGTGGGTGTTACAACCTTTATAATAAAACTTGTAACTACTTCAAAAATAAAAATATAATGATAACTCAACAAGCTAATGTTATTTGCATGACCATCTCTAAATATTAACGTGTATTAATTTAATTTTTACAATTAACAAACTATAGAATATGTTAACACTAATGTAGTACAATTAACAAATAACGTAATATATTAATATTTTTTTTGAACAAAGTAATATATTAATACTAGTACTTTTAATTTAATTTTAAATGATTCAAACATGAGTTGCTTATATTTTCTTCATCTGCTCTCTTTTCTTCCGCTCTTCCAAAAGAGCTCGTAAGTAGAAACACAAAGCAGAAAACACACACCATACACATAAATCAGCACAAACACGAAACAGACAACAAAGAATGCCCCGTCAATATATGCATTGGCTAGAGCAACCCTCTCTTGAAGATATGGACAATAATCGCACACAGTCCGGTCTTCGATATTGTCTCTGTTCAAACTATATTCTCCAACAATTTCCGCCATCGCCACCAAGAAGGTGGAAGATCAATCCAAGGTTCTTGCACATTGTTTAAGATTATCTTTGTAAACACTACAGGATCATTGCCTCTACCGTGAGGTTTGCCGACATGCAGCGAACAAGTGTTGGTTCATTCCCTTGAAGTTAGCATAAATACATCCAGACTTGCTTGTAACTGAGTACCCGTACAGCTATATGCGTATCGGTATGGGTTTTCGCTACCTAACAAGATTTGAACTCAAATTTAAAAGGAAAAAAAAAAGCAAAGGCTTAACCACTAGACCAACTTGAGATTGAAAAATATTTTAACAACAATAATATATATCTCAAATTGTAATTGAGATTAATTTGGTTTTATTTTTGTTCAATTTAGTTCAATATTTAATATAGTTTTGCTTTTGTTTAGTTTAGTCCCTAAAGTTTTATTTAATCCAAAATTAACCCCTATTTGTTTCTAATTTTTATAATATGGTCCGATTATTTAATATAGTTTTATTTTTATTCAGTTTAGTCCATAAGGTTTCTAGTTAATTTGAAATTGACTCTTTTTTCTAATTTTTATTATATAGTCCGGTATTTTTAATATACTTTTATTTTTGTTCGGTTTATCCCAATTAGTGGATTTGATAAAAAAAATAGACTTAAAATGATGGGGTAATTGAAGAAGAAGGAAATCAAAGACTAAATCGCAAAACAATAGAATTTGGTATTTGGAAGGGAAGGCAATCGGTTGAAGCTAGAAAAAAGAACAATTATTGTTTCCACCATCGGTTGAAGCTGTTTGATTCTGTGATATTGCGATGGTTCTTGCTTGTTGTTGAAATTGTAACCATAAATTATGCATTCTCCAAACCACATAAAAGCATGAGTACAAATATCTTGATCTCAATACCACATAAAAACAGCATACATGATTTACATATTCTCACGTTGAAGTACAGGAGAGATATACATGCAGCATTTATTTATTAAGAAAACATGATGTTATTCATTCATACTGGCATACTAGAGCTTCTCTTCTCTGACCACAAAGTCGTTGCTGTAGTAATTAGAACCGGTGTAAGAGGCACCTTCAATTTTTGTTGTGACAATTTTCCCATCATAAAGAGTGTCCTTTTGCATATATGTGAAGGGAACATCACAGGTACCTTTTGTTGCAACCAGATTCACTGTCACCTTAGTCATTGGAGGCACCACAACTTTGTGTTCAATTTCCCAAGCAGTGGTTATTGTCGTGGTCTTTCCCCACTCGGTAACTGATTGAACTTCACTTGTTATCTCAATCTTTCCATTCACAATGAGTGGAATTCTAAAGCGGGCGGTGGCTTTCATGCCTAACCTCAACGAAAGACTACTATTCCAGGTAGTAGTCTTCTCCTCCGAATATGAAAGCTTCACACTAAAAGTGCTGGATTGTTGGGTATGGTTACTAGCTGTGTTCCTGGCTACAACGATGACCGCTTCATCGTAAACCCTGGCATCATCAACTTTATACTGGACATCGTAAATTTCTCTGCTCAGAACGGGCTCTTCCACAGTTAGCCGGGTTTCTCTGATAACTGTGCTGACGGCAGCATTAAGGCAGTCCGTCTTTCTATCGGCTGTGAGACGTCTGCAGAAACGATTGTTGCGCAGGTTCATAAGAGCTATAGTCGTATCGTCAACACGGTAGGGACGAAACAAAGTGTCGGTGATGCTAGTGTCATAAGAATCTGCCCATATCCAGTTAGGGCTAAGCCTCCAAAATTTGTTGTTAGAAAGGGACCTGATGCGGACGTTTCCGTTTGTAAAAACAGAAACCTCACATGGCACGGTTGGATCACCGAGGTCATTAGCCGAAAACTCCAGATAATCCCATCTTGGGTTTTGAGGACGATGACGCAGATACTTACCGTTGTCTCCTTTAAAAGCCACGTACTTAGGTAGAACCACCATCGATCTCCAATCAATAAGTTGAAGGATATCGTGTCCTTCATGGTCAACAACATTGTAATCTGCCGACGCACAACGATCAGTTGATGTTGCCTCATCTCTCACCGATAAACATACATAGTTTCCAGATTGGACATGAAGGATCCGGACCGTCTTCATAAAAGCGTCTACCGTGATAAACTTGAACAGTGTGCACGACGCTTTGCTTTGATTTTCCTCCTTCTTCTTGGCGGTTGCTGTAATCCAACCCTTGTGCTGTATTTTGTTTCTTTCCCAGTATTTGTTGTTTTGGCAACTTCTGATGTGGAACAAACCATCAGCGCCAGCAGCCTCCGCTTCAAATTTTGTGTATGGGCTCTCAACATCACCTTCCTCAAATTTGATACACCCGTCCATCTCTCCGCCGTCACGAACATAGGTGGAGTAAGAACCGTATTCACCGAATTCAAGGGTGAAAAACCTTGGCACTCTCACATCTGACGCCAATACCAAGGCCGATGCCATTTCTCTCTTCTTTTAATCAACTACTTCGCTCTATTCTGCTTGCTTACCCTAACCTCCTAAACCACCTATTTATATACATCTTGAGTCTCGGTGAATATTATTTACGAGTATAAACATTTCAAATGGAAAACAAAGTGTATGATTACCATCTTTGAAAGAGAGTAAGATTCAAGATACGGTTAAAAATCTCATATTCTCACATATTGTGTAGGTTCAAATCACTACATTTCTCTTGTGAATAGAATTACCTCTCTATTTAATAAAAAAAAGTAAAATTCGATTAAGATATTAATTCTCTCTTTTTAATATTATTTTCTTTTAAAACGACCCAAAATTATTGAAAATCATATGTGTCACATCTGATGCATACTCTGATAATATACGAATCATGTATATCTCTATGGGTGGTCCTAAATTGCCATACGGCCTGCAAAGGGTGGGCGCAACCACATGGAACCGGTGTGTCCTTGCATATGTAAAATTTTTATTCCCTTTTTCTTGTGTGTGCCCTTTTATTAGAACGTTTTAAATATTTATTTGTCAGGTTTTGAGAGTTATTTTCACGTGTTGCTAGAATGTTTTCACATTGAGCTCTATAATTCTTCGTAGTTTTGTGTCTTTTTTTTACGACTCTGGAGGCGGGCTCAGGTATGGGACCTAAGAGTTGGACCCTCCTCTTAAAAATTTGAAATTTTTATATGAATTAAAACAATTTTAAAAATATTTTATGTATTTTCAATTGAAAATATAATCTCGTTCTCTTAAAATTTTATAAGTTCGTCCTCCCTAGAATGTTATAAATACATCCTCTTAACATAAAGTTTTGTGTTCGTCCCTGGGCGGTCCCTGAATCACGATGTTAAAGGTTCATGTAACATGTTTTTTTTTTTTCTCTTAGTGAGCTCCATCTTTTTTAATAAGCTCCGTCTATTTTTAATACATTGAACGTTTGATTGAGAAAAAATTAGTCATTTTTAAATTAATTCATTAAATTTCGGATCTTCTCATATCTTCCTGAGATGGGTATAGAATGCTTTATATATTTATTTGTCATGTTTCAAGAGTCAAGTTGGTTTGGTTCTAAAGAATGAAGTCTATTTTTATTTTCATTTTCTTAAAAAATAAAAAAAATGGTGAAAAAAATGTGTCTGGTTGTAAAGTTAGAAAATAAATTTTAGAAAATAAAAATAAAATTAAGCGAAAATTTGAAAAATATAAAAAAATTTGTTTACATTGGAAAATATTTTGGGAAAGTGAAAAATATAAAAACAAGTGTTTTTTTAACTTCAACTTTATTTTTAAACCGAGTTTGAATCCTTCCAATGCCATTTTTTAAAAATTTGATTATTATTATTATTATTATTATTATTATTATTATTATATTTTCTAAGTATATTTTATTTTAATTATTTAATAATCATTTTTTTCATTTCTATTTTGAAAAGCTAGATATTAAATACATTTTCACTATTTTTATTTTTGAAAACAAGTTTCATCTATTTAACCAAGCATGTTTTCTAATTTTTAAAAAAAAATGAAAATAAAAACTATTTTCTTAAAATGAAAATAGAAAATATTAGGTTTAAGGTTTAGGGTTAGAGTTAATTTCATCCATATTAAAGATGTTCATCATGTTAAATAGAAATCACATGCCCCTTTTTAGTGCCCTATTTATGCCCCCACCTTAAAATATTAGGTTTATGATTAAAGGTTAGAGTTAATATATTAGGATTGAAGAAATTGAGAGTAAAATGTATTTTTAAGGTGTAGGGGTTAGAGTTTAGGATAGGAATATTAGGTTTAAGGTTATGACATAAAATAAGACAGGTTTGAACTTCTCAATTGCATGCAAGCAATAGGGGTGGGCATAATTATCCGACCTGGTTGACCCGATCCAATTACTCGATGACCCGAAGTAAATTAGGCGGGTAATCTTATAAAAAAATTACTCGACCGGGACGGGTACCCGACCCGATAATTTTTCCAGGACATGGGCCGGAAGTTTTCCCTTACCGGGTACCCGACCCGATAAATTTTAATATATATTTTTTATATTTTAAAATATATTTTTATTTTAAATTTATTAATATTTTTACTCTAAAACTAAGTTTAAATCCCTAAATTCTTTCTATGTTTGTATTATATACTTTTAAGTTTTATGTTTAATTTTTTTAAAAAAAATATTTTTGTGTTTTACATGTGATTTTTTTTTTAATTTTAGTATTAAAAAATGAACCAGGTACCTGAGTTTTACGGGTACTCTCTTGGATATTCGAATGTGATGGGCCGAAATACGAGTCGAGTAGTGAGATACCCAGATAAATCGAATACTCGGATTTTTAAGTACCCGAAATTCGAGTATCCAACAATTCCCACCCCTAGCAAGCAACGTGTTTATGGCTTCCACAATAGAATTTTGTTGAAGCGCGCTCGAATTATCTGATTCAATCACCACCTTCCGAAATCCCATATTCCAAATATGTTTTAATGCGTCATGAATTCCCCAAATTTCGGCTGTAAGAACTGAACACCGTCTCAAACTTGTAGAAAAACCGAAGCACCAATTACCGCCTTCATCTCTTGTAACTCCACCAACAATTACCGCCTTCTAAACCCTAAGGCCTAAAGATACCGTAACCTACAAAAAAGAACGGTAACTCAAAAACCAAAGGCAAATTAAAAGAAAGAAAAAAAATGAAAATAGACGACCTAGAAACTAAGAGAACAAACAAAGATAAGTTTTTATTTTGGTTTTTTCTTGTAAGAAGAATAAAAAAAATGAAATGTCATGTTTGGTAAATTACCGTTTGAGTTAAAATTAGAAGTTTAAAATACTTTTAGATGTTTTAATAATCCGTTAACTTAGTGTTAAGTTATCAAATAATTATAACAACGGATTGAGGTGAAACATTTCAAATCGAGAAACTTCTTTTGATGAGCTTTTTATGTTAGAAGATTGAATATAAGAGTTATAAAGATTTTTTTGTTCTTGACAATTACAAAAAAAATATATTCTTAAATAATCTAAATTTGAATAACTAATAAAATTGAAAAAAAAATATATAAATAAAAAATTATGGCCATGTTTGGTAAATAGCGGTTTGGGAAAAACTTAGAGGTTTGAGGTATAATTAGAGGTTTGACTAGTCAAATCCGCTAATATTGATGTTTGGTAAATAGCGGATTGAAAGAGCAGATTGAGGTGAAAAACTAATTTTGAAAAAGCTCCTAATATGAGCTTTATGAGATTAGAGGTTTGATATTAGAGTTGTAATAACTCTTTTACCCTTAACAATTACCAAAAATCTCAAAATAACTTAAATTAAATAATAACATTTTCTAATATAAATAATAACATATTAAATATTCGACTTATTTGTTGTTACTACTAATTTATATGGTGATATTTGTAAGTTAATTCTATTTTTTATTATCACATATTTATATGTGCATATAATTTTTTTAATAATTATATAAATAATAAATTAATATATAAACCTTTCAAATATGTTTAAGAAATTTATATTAAAATTAATTTTTACAAATCTAATTAATATTTATTAGGTACAAAATATTCATAACTGATAAATTATTCAAACAAGTATTGAATATAATCATGTCCTTATATATCATTTTACTTGTTTAAATAATCAAACAGCTATCAGCTATCAGCTAATTTTACCAAACACTTTTATACAATCAGTTAATACAATTCGCTAGTCAAATCAGCTAATGTAATCAACTATCAGTTAATTTTACCAAACACTTTTATACAATCAGCTAATACAATTCGCTGGTCAAATCAGCTAATGTAATCAGCTATCAGCTAATGTAATCCGCTATTAGCTATCAGCTATCCGTTAATTGCCAAACTTGGCCTATATATAAATCAATATATACAATCAAATTTAATAATTAATAAAATTAGATTAAAAATAATTTTATAAAAAAATTAATATACACGTCTAAATTTAATAATTAATAGCATTATATTACAAAGATAATTTTATAAATAAAAAATTAATATGCATTTTTTAAATTTTCTTCTAATGTATATAGATACCAAATATTCAAACGAATATTGAATAAAATCATGTCTTTATATGGACTACAACAAAACAGATCTTTAGCAGCGTTTTTAAGCCCACAAAAAATTCTCATGACGCTAAGGAAAGCGCCGCTGAAACCAGCGCCGCAACAGTTTGCGGCGTTTGTGTGCAAAAATACTGCAACATGTCAAGATCTCTAGCGGCGTTTGATCATCAAAACGCCACTAAAAACGTCGCAAAAAACTGCGAAAAACTGTTCTATAAATACAAACGCCGCGAAAAACTGTTTTATAATGGCGTTTGTATTTCAAAACGTCGCGAATAATTGTTCTTTAGTAGCGTTTTTAAATAAAAATGCCGCAAAAAGTTGTTCTTTAGTGGCATTTGTAAACACAAACGCTACGAATAACACCATGTTTCTAAAAAAACTCAAATATAATAATACAAAGTTAACATGAAATAAAATTGGAATGGAAGAACCCAATCAAATCATACATGGTGAATCTTATACATAAATCAGAAAGAAGTAAAGATTTTATTGCAGATCTAGGTTCTTGTCAAGAGTCTTGGTAAACTGGTTCAATGTTGGTAGAACCTTCAAACGCTGCTTAAAAATTCTCTTCTTCCTTTGATTGCAAACAAGTCATCCAACCATGAATGCCCTCTTTCTCCAATTTCTTTTCTATATGAAAAAAACCATGTACAAGCAAAACATTAGCCGAGAAAACCTTGTAAACTGATTTCATGTACAAGTCAAGATTTACTAGGTTGGAATTTAAATATATGTTGCTCATACTCTTCATTTTTTTTGAAGTACCTATGTCTAATACACGTGCAAGACATATTTTAGACATGGGTATGGATATAAGACCTTCTAAAGATGCCCAGAATATATGGAAAAAAATTTAATATACTCGTATCAGATACATAATCATATCTAATACATGTCAAGAAGTCTTTAGAATCTACGGTAGAAACCAACCGAGCATAGAGCTACAATTAATTCTAGACATTAGAAAAATAAAAAATAAAATTAAACGGAAAAAAGAAGAAAATTTACTTATGTCAGGAGGACAATCGTTTAATAGAGCAGGAGATTCAGATAGATTATTGAGAAGTTTGAGGTTATGTTCAAGATGATTCCTAAACGTCGATTTTCGGATTTTCGGATTTCCAATTCATTTTCAAGATCAGAGTTTTCATGATTTCTGGGAGTATCGTCGGGATGGTGGTAGTGGTGATAGCAACATTCCAAGGCGGTGCATGCGACGTCAGCGACAAAAGGACAGTCTTGGCAGCCTCCACCGCTTCATGGCCGCCCATTGTCGAACGAAAGACAAGAAATTTTCTTTAGGGTTCTTGAGATTTTAGGGGAAAAGGATGGGTTGGGAGAATGTTTAGTTTTGTAAGACTGTAAAACCGTCGTGACGAGAGAGCGCATCGGTAAAAGAGATTTAGGGGATCAGGGTGAGGTGAGGCAGTGTCTGGGAGTGAGTTATAATTCAAATTAAAGTTTCACGGCATTTGTTTTAATAAATGCCACCAAAAAATACCTCTTGCGGCATTTGTATGTAAAACGCTACTAAAGAACATGTTTTTGTGGCGTTTATGCCAAAAATGCCACAAAACGTGTCATTTTAAGGCTTTTGTAAAATAAACGATGTAATATGTATAATTTTAGCGATGTTTGCATAAAAAAACGCCGCGAAAAGCACTGCTATATATCAAACTTGGTGTAGTGATGTCATTTTGTTTGTTTAATAAGCAAATAACTATAAATTATCAACTAATTTTACCAACCACTTTTATACAATCAACAAGTCAAATCAGATATATGCTATCACCTAATAAATTTCGCTATCAATTATCTGCTAATTGCTAAGCAAGACCAAAAACGGAACTTTGAATTGTATATTAATAGGTCGAGTCGGCCCGCAGGTGAGTCAACCCATTTTTTATTTTTTAGAGTTAATTGCACCACACGCCTCCAAACTATGATCTTCATTCTAAATTGGTCTCTAAACTTTTAAACATTCCAATTTCATCCTCAAACTATGACCCTTATTCTAAATTAGTCCCCAAACTTTTGAAAGTTCCATTTTTATCCCCAAACTACAACTCTCGTTCTAAATTATCCCTACACTTTTGAAGGTTCTAATTCCATCCTCAAATTATCACCATATGCTAATCATATCTCATGTTAATAAAATTGTTAACTGTTATGTAAACGTTGATATGTATTATGTAATAATATGATGTGACATAAATGATAATTTGAGGATAAAAATAGAAGTTTCAAAAGTTTGAGAAATCACTTTATAATAAGAGTCATAGTTTGGGAACATGCGATGCAATTAAGTCATTTTTATTATTATTTCTTTGATTGTTTTTTTTTATTTCACCTTTCTTTTATTTATGCCCATTTTGGTTTATTTGCATATTTACATTTTTAAAATGGTATTTTATGGTTATTCGGATGTATTTAGCCCAAAATAACTGTTGAAGACTTCATTTTGTTAAAACATGTATTTTCTTGTTAAAATATTTTTAAGTAAAAAAACGGTTCGACACTAACAATAATATCAACCGAACTAAACTGATGAGATTATTACTTTTTTTAAATGTTATAAAGGTGATTACAATGTAGTATCTGTTCATACATATTTTTAATCATTTGGCAATGCGCATTGTAATACCCCCTTCCTGGTCTGGTAGGGAACTAGGTCCGAGTATATTACCGATGAACAATACAGTAATCCTTGCAACTTTTAATCAGTAATCGATAACACGTTACAATACTATACAGTAAGGAAATGTCAGTGACTCTATGTGAAGCCATGATTATCAATTTAGGACCTATTTTAAACTTTTACAATGTTTAGGGGAGTTATCTATAATTTCAATATCTTAAAGGTTCTTTATTGGAATTAGCCTTATTGCCATGAGATTTCACCAGAGATGAGGGGCATGCAAAATTTCATGTCATTCCAAGTTCAACTACTCATTCAATTAGACAAATTAATAATCAGTGATCAATATGAAACTTTTCAGAAACTAACCAGGAAACCAATTGGTAGTCAAGAAAATCAGTCGGTGACCAAGAAAACCAGTTGGTAACCAAGAAAACCAGTTCGTAACAATGTACAAATTTCATAGTCACATGAATCCGTTTACTAGGTTTTCACCTTTCAAGAGCCAAGTATGCAAATTTAGCCACTTTTAGCCAACTTTAAACTAGCATTTTAGACCTTTAAGACTTCTACAAAACACAGGCAGTACATGCACAACAAGAGAACTAAGAGTAACTAGTTTAACTACTTTGCCACCATTCTAGAAATTCGTAGGGGTAATATACATTTAATTAACCTTGTAGTGACTTGCCAAAACCTTCAACTTCTCTAATCTCACAACGATAATCCTTTTAATTTAAAATACTAAATTATTTCTAATATACATTACTTAGCCTTGTACATGCACATGTGTGCTATACACTCACACCCAGGTTTGATTTACCATAAACCCAAATTTTATAATTTAAAATATTAAATTATTTCTAATATAAAATATGATCAAATTGAAAGAAGTTTTAAATAATGAGGCTAAAATTAATGATTTATTTTAAATTAGTATTAAATTGATTGAATGTGTAAAGATGGAGGGTTAAATGTGTTATTATGCAAATTTTCGTAACTGTTATATCACCCAATTAACACCACTTAATAGAAACTTTTGTCCGAGTGACCATAAGTTTACACAATAAAAACCTAAGTGACCATAACGGTCAATTTTAAAAATCGGTGACCAAAAGTGTACATTTACTAAACATAAGTGATCATTCTAGTAACTTACCCTTTATTAATTAAGAAGACACAAAGGCATGCTTCCTTCAATGTCAAGGAAACATGATTTTATTCATTCATACTGGCATACTGGCCCAATGAAGTTTTGTGCGTGGCACCTTCAATTTTTGTTGTGACAGTTTTCCCATCATAAAGAGTGTCCTTTTGCATATATGTGAAGGGAACATCACAATGACCTTTTGTTGCAACCAGATTCACCGTCACCTTAGTCATTTCAGGCACGATAGCTTTGTATTCAACCATAAAACTAAGAAAAAACAATAAAATACCTAACTTTAAAATTTTTAATTTTTAGAACTTTTTTTTTTTGGGGGGGGGGGCATGGGAAGGGCCATGGACTAGGTAGGCTACCCCTAGATACGCCCCTAGCGATGCAGAAAATGAGAGCTCTCTGATAATATATGAAGAAAGTATATCTCTGTGGGTGGTCCTAAATTGCCATACAGCCTGCAAAGGGTGGCCGAAACCACATGGGACCGGTGGTCCTTGCATATGTTTTATTTCTTTTTCTTGTGTGTCCTTTTATTAGAACGTTTTAAATATTTATTTGTCGTGTTTTGAGAGTATCACTTGTGTTGTTAGAATGTTTTCACATTGAGCTCAATAATTCTTCGTAGTTTTGTGTTTTTTGTAGAACCGGTGGTCCTAAATTGCCATACCGCCTGCAAAGGTTCATGTAACATGTTTTTTTCCCTCTTAGTGAGTTCCATCTATTTTTAATAAGCTCCATCTATTTTTAATACATTGAACCTTTGATTGAGAAAAAACAAAACGTTTTTCAATTAATTCATTAAATTTCGGGATCTTCTCATATCTTCATGGAATTGTTATAGAATGCTTTATATATTTATTTGTCATCTTTCAAGAGTTATTCTCAGTTAGGGTTTGATGATTGTTGAATAGTGTTGCACTGTAGAGTAAATATACTCATCGAATCAAGTAATAAATTGATAGAGTAGAGTGTCGAACCCACGAGGATTAGATCAATGATTACGAAGTTATCTAACTTAAGAATGTGTGAACAAGTATTGGTTGTTTTTGAATTATCGAAACTAAAAAAACAATTAAAGTAAAGGTAGCTATGACTAAGACGAACAGATGTCGCGACAAATAACATATAATTATGGTAGCCGAGTTTATTGCTAATGATATATGCGTGATTACTTATTTCAATGCTATAAAAACTGGCACTACATGTATGCGTAAACCATTAGGATCTTTATCTACTCGACAGGATTTTCTAAGGAACTTCTGACTCTATCGATGCATTGAAGTTAATAATGTTGAAGCTAAGGTGATGCATGTTTGCGTTAACCCAAAAAACTCTATTATTTGTTTAAGAAATCCCTTTTAGTCATTAAAACCCTAAATTTATGTCCAAGCCAGATTAAGACTAAATTAACAACTTAGCCCCACTGTTCACATTTGTATAACCTAACTCTCTCAATATTAAGCCACAGTTTAATAGCTAAAAGGCCTCTCTCGATATCTCTTACAATAACTATGCTGGAAGAACAATGAACAAAATAGATAAAGAGAAAAACAAACTATAACATTAAAATAAAACAATCAAAACATAAAATCTTGGGAAGCAATAAACCCAACTAAAGTATTTAGCTCGTGTATGACCCTAAAACATCCATAAAAAATAATAAATGTACAAACAGTCTATCGAGCAAGGAAAAGAAAAGGGTCAAGCATCTTTGACGATCTTCCTCCGTGTTGTCTAATTGTTGCTGCAAGTCTCCCACTCCTTCGGCCTCTCTCGATGGCGTATGTAGTTTAGAGATTTCTATAGCTTTGACTCCGGTGGTTCTCCGCAAGCTAAGACTAGGACTGTTGTCTAAAAATCGAGCTCTCTTGAATTGTCATCCAAGTATTCCTTATATAGTTAGGGAAACTAGGGTTTTGTAACCCTAAAGCATGCACGACCTCATTTGAGAGGGCCATTGATTTCCTACTAGCTTTAATTTTTCGTACCTAAGAGAAAGTTCACGTGGGTCAAAGCAGATTCGTCTCCAACACTTTATGCCTCGCCGACTCCAACTAAGAAATCAACTACTCATTCGTTCCAACATTTCTCTAGCATCCTACACATACACCACAAAACACCACCTTTCGCATAAAAGCACCAAAATATATAACATTTAACTGTTGTTTGTCCTCAAGTAGTGCAAAACAAAACAAAAGAACGTAAACACCCCATAATTCCCAAGGTTCCAACTAAGCTATGATTACAAGGATTCCAGGACATGTTGTAGCAATAATTCATTCCTCGGCTATTTTAATAAGATGCAATGCATTAGAGCTTACAATTATGTTCCAAGAATTAATTGTGTTGTAGGAGCAGTGGGTGTGATGTCACATGCATTAATCACTTGACCACATGTTCCTAAACAACTGTAGAATACATATTTAGCTTCAATCCATATTTTTTGAAAATAAATGTCCTCTTTTTTCAATTTACTCTCTAAACTTTATATGATTTCCTCATTTCTTCAATTCATCATTAATTTTAAGTCCATTTGACCAAATTTTAATCACATGCCCCTGAAACAATTTAGAATACTTATTTAGCTTCAATTTAGATTTTTTAAAATAAATTTTCTTTTTTTTCAATTTAGCCCCTAAACTTTGTATGATTTCCTCATTTCTTCAAGCCCTCCTTCGTTTTAAGTCCATTTTAACCATATTTAAACCACATACTCCACTAACACTATATAATTTCTATGTACTTGACTGAATGATCGAGTTGGACCCCAACCCCTTCTGGAATGAGCATTAAAACAGGCTCATTCGACACTATATGGTAATGATATGGGCATAGAGTTTAAAATTAATACGCTCCTATTACACTCGTAGTCTCTGAAGGACCAGAACCAACTATGTAGCATCTACATCGAGAATTCAATTATTGTGTACATCATTAATCCGATCCTTTGTAAGTACTACCCGTAATAAAGAACTTGAAAAATGGATCTATTTATCATAAAGAGAATCATTGTTCTTGACTCTTCTTCACCTTAATTATTATTTGAACAAGTCGAAATTATATCTTGGTCTGAGTGGGGAAGCATTTCTCTTCTGCATGTCCATGGAGTTTTGAAAAGCCCAAACATCTTAGAGATAGATATGTAGGTAGGAATTTATCGAACGAACCACACACCTTCGTATACGTCTGGAGTCTATTGCTGATAAGGGGTTGGGGAGAGATTGAACCCAATTTCAACAATGATGAATATAAGCGCAATTGAAATTCCTTGGGAGTTATAAATTTGTGTATTTTTAAGACCATTCACTATCTCTTGAAGCTTGATCTCTCCCCCGGATGAACCATATAGCCAAGATAAGCCATGAACCAGAATAGAAGAGCTTGCCTCATCCATGAGTAAATATTTCATAGTAGCCTCATTAGACCGTAAATCTTTCTTGGTATATCCAGATAATAGGTAGGGGCATAAACTGAAATATTCTTGAGCTACAAAGATAGTTATTAAATCGTTAACGCTACATAGAAACATTCCTCCTAGAGTAGTTTTTAATATGAATAACAGAAACTCTGCTATAGCCATTTATGTACATTCAATGTACTCTACGGATAGATGAATACATAGAGGTTAACATAGTAAAATAAGAAATTGAAACATTTATTTTTAACAAAAAAGTTTCTTTTTTGCAATTTAATCCCTTAACTTTGCATTTTATTCAATTTGATCGTGCAATTGTATTTTTTTGTAAATTCTTTCTTCTCATCAATTCCTTGAGTCATTTATACTCCCATCAATATTTTATCCTCAATTTTTTTTAAAAAATAACATTATAAATATATTATAGAATTAAAGATATATTTTTTATTAAATAGTAACATTACAATTTACGAATCTTACTCACACATGTGAAAAGTAATATGTAACACCCCTACCCTGTTTAGAAGTAAACCTGTTTAGAAAGTGTTATCGAACAAACATTCAAACAACACAGAACACTTAAAGACTTGGACTACTTATGAGGTTGTAATTTAAAACTTTTAGTCTTATTTTTAAAAAACCATGCTTCGAACTTCAATACAATACAACAAGTATGCACACATTATGCAGTTCACTTCGACCATTAGCCTATAGAATACACCGTATTAATACCTTAGTACACAAAGCTTACTATATTATTTTATAAGATTTATCCTTATTCATCGATCTTTATTATTCTTAAACGAATTACCAACTATGTATACTTCTATCCATTTTAAGATATATAGATCAATGCGTAAGATCGTTTGAGCCTATGCGCTTGTATAGTTTAACTTCAAATCTTATTATTCAAAATTTCTAAGACATTCCACATGTTCTCGTTTTCTTATAGGACATTATATGATAACTTTCATTTCATATCACAATTCCTTATTACAAAACATTATACGAAATTCACATTTCCAAAGCCTGGTCTTACTTACTAGGTTAGTTTCACATGGTAATTAGCTTTACCCAACTATCCAAAGCATAACTATAATATTCGTAACACAATCACAAGATCATATGCCTTTAAACACTTGTATTAGCAGTAACTTTTCATCCATTCAGAACATAGCATTAACATACATTGCATTGATTATGAAATCTCATACAATTTCCCTCTTGCAAAAGTTTTAGTCATAAGCATTCATTCATCTCACTTGGTTCCCTAAATTATTAAACCATGGTGTCCAAAAATGTGCATCAATTCGTATTTATAAAATAAGCAATAGCAAAATAGTTTAATTCATGTCTCTTATAATTTGTTCATTCTAGTCTTTACTGTTCCTGAGATACAAATACATAAACATGTGATCAAGGTCTTTAAAGACTATCACCTTATAATTTTAGGATTCCTAAAGGACAAGCATAGATTAACAGAAAAATCATGGTTTAGCCTAGTCAAGAACATCATCACAAGGCATAGCAAACATCTTATCACACACTTGATCAATTTCAAACATATAATCACATATCTTAGCAAGCAACCATATCACACACATGCCTATTAATTTACAAACTTTGTACCTTGTTCATAAGGTACTATATTCATCACTTTGAATGCAAAAATATATGTTAATTAACAACTTAGTTAATATAACCCTTAATCATGTTTTGCCGCCCTAGGATTTTAAAGTAACTAAATCAATAAACATACTCTAAGTTTAAGCCTTCTTTGACTTGCTACCGGGAGGTTGACACGATCCTTGCTAACTGAATGATAGCTACCTGAAAGACCAATCAATCAAATACTAGAAATTTCAAAAGAACTTAGTGAGGTAACCAAATCAATCCATCACACATAGTTACAATATGATGTGTTGTTTTTACAAGGTCCTTAAGAATTAGGTTTGATTTATTCCTTTCATTTAATCAAAGTCTACTCCACTTACTCTTTCCTAAACCATTTCATAGTTAATTCACCAAAAATCATATAGCTTGAGTTTTCAATTTATATCATTCGTACTTTACAAGAACAGTCCACATTTCAATACAAAACAGCCCATATTTTGTCTGGCAAAAACAGTCCATATTTTATTACAAAATAGTCCCATTTTTATTTGCAAAACAGTCCACATTTCAATACAAAACAGCCCATATATTGTCTTGCAAAAACAGTCCACATTTTATTGCAAAACAGTCCCATTTTTATTTGCAAAACAGTCCCTCAATTGAGCTTGCAAAACAGTCCACATTTCAATACAAAACAGCCCATATATTATCTTGCAAAAACAGTTCACATTTTATTACAAAACAGTCCCTCAATTGAGCTTGCAAAACAGTCCAATTTTTATTTGCAAAACAGTCCCTCAATTGAGCTTGCAAAACAGTCCACTTAAGTTATAAAATAGTCATATTTTCATTTGCAAAACAGTCCACTTTAGTTATAAAAAAGTCATATTTTCTTTTGCAAAACAAACCCTCAATTGAGCTTGCAAAACAGTCCACTTAAGTTATCAAATAGTCCCATTTTCATTGATTTAACTCAAAATATCATATAATGTTTTTAAGCACTTAACTTGTTCTTTGAGATTTGATTTAAAACCCCTTTCATTTCCATTGTTAGACGAAAACCTTTATATTTTAATAGTAGGTATCCAATATAAGCCCTTTAATAACTTAACCTTACTTCTTGTATTTCATTAGTTTTCTTAAACATGGCATCTCATAAATGTGTGTTACTTGACACATAAGTTGTCAATCATAACATCTCACAAACACGGTTACTTAACACATAGATAGTCAAACATAATATTTCGTAAACATGGATACTTGTCACATAAGAAATTAAACATAGCATCTTATAAACATGGTTACTTATCACATACGAAATCCAACATATCATCTTATAAACATGGTTACTTATCAAATACGAAATCAAACATAGCATCTTATAAACATGGTTACTTATCACATACGAAATCAAACATAGCATCTTATAAACATGGTTACTTATCACATACGAAATCAAACATAGCATCTTATAAGCATGGTTACTTCTCACGTACGAAATCAAACATAGAATCTTATAAGCATGGTTACTTATCACATACGCAATTAAAATAATTCATTAGTTTAACTTGCAACTTTCATTATTTTGCTTTTAACTTAGCCTTGATAATCAAGTAACAGCCTAGGTACGCGAATCCCCAACCAACTGTCTCCAAATAAAATGGTACTCACAGTACCGGTCAATCCCTCCTACTGTCTCCAAGTGACCACAAAACTTCCCTCCTACTTTCGCCAAATAAAGATTGTAGTCCACCCCAAATACGAGCTCTATGGACTCTATGGCATGCCAACTATACCTAAGACTAACTCGAAATCAAGGCTTTCACATTTATCTTATCTTATTATAGATAGAATGAGATCAGTCAGAATTATCATATCGACAAAGCTTATTGCCCTTTCATATTAGGCATGTATTCACCGCATGTGAATTTCTCAATAGATATTTCTCATTTCATTTGAATAGCATGTCTTATTCATATTAGAATTAAAATCATAATTAAGCATATGTAACACCTCAAAAATTACGCATAAATTGCAAACCTTATATTCGCAAAATCCCTAATTCTTAAAACTCTAATGATTTGGGAATTTAATTCAGAAACTCTAATTTGAATTTAGGGACTTAATTTGTCATAAACCAAATTAAGATGGCCAAAATAAATATGAATCAAAATTTGAGGGATGTAGTGTTAAGTAGGTTTTGTGTGGACCTATCCCTTGTGATTTACCCATTGTGTAGGGTATTTGAACTAAATTATCCGCCCTAAAACACTTGCGCATTCTTTTTTTCTTGTTTTAGTAGCCGCAATAGGTCTCTCTCTCCCCCTCCCGTTTTCTCTCTCCCTCTCTTGATTAAACTCATCTTTTTTTAATCTTTTTATTTCGATCAAACTTTAGTGAGTTTCTAGAATCGCACAACTATAACCATTAGTTTTTTTCCTTTGTCTCCTAGACGACATCTACTTTGAGGAAGACGAATTACCACCTCCTTAGCCTATTTGATCTAACCATGTACGTACCACGAGGACTATACGTGATTATTCTTTTGGATTAGTGTTTGTGATGTTTAGTTTGGTGGCTTGGTGTTGGATTTTGATGTAGAATTTTTTATATCATATGTTCTGATTCAGCTAAATCCGATTGTGAGAGGTGTTCATCCCGACGAAGGAGCTATTGTTTCTTAGGATGTGTTTTCTTTCGGTGCTATAAATAAATTATATGTTATTTTTCTATGTGTTGGTGTTTTCCCCTTATGTGATTATTTATTTGTATTACAGCTTGTATGATTGACATCACGTGCATACGATTTCAGAATGTGTTTTAATTATGATTTATGAAACATCATAATTGCGGTACTATGATTTATAGATTTATGGACTATGATTTATGATTTATGTTTATGGAATATCGGATTTATGGAATTGGGTTTTATGAAACTTGAATTTTAAACATCATATATGTATAAGCATGGGTTGGGATTTGTAAGGAGGAAGTTCAGTGGTTTTACCATTCGGGCTGAATTCCATTTCAGATGGCGGACGTAGGGAGGAGGTTATGGGAACCTTATTCATGTTTGGCGGAAGTAGTTGGGTGCATTGCATTGCGCTTGTGATATTGTACCGTTTGCTTTATATTTTAAAGAATTTCAAGAAAATAATAATATGTTTTATGATTATGGTTTTTCTTGTACTACAAAGACATACTAAGCTCTTTAGCTTACTGCCCCATAGTTTCCTCCTACAGATATCTTCGGACTTTAGACGACGTGGTACTTGGAGTTTCTCACATTTTATCTGGTTATTTTATTGTTCAGTACGATACTATTTTTTAGTTATTTAGAGTATTATTTATTAATTTTAGACATTGATGTAATTTCATACTTTGAGACTATTTATGTTTCGGGATTGTTTTTAGCCTTCATTCACTGGGGTTTTATTTAGAGATTTTAATCAAATATACGGATTTTAATTGTGACATTTGTGTTTTATTTATTTCAAGTGATTTAAAAAATTATTATTATATTTACTATTTTAATTTAAATTAAAGTATAATTTTTAAAACTAGTTTTCTTGAGGGTTAAGTTTTCAATCGTGGCTTCCTAAATTCTGTCTTTTTTTCTAGGTTGGGTTTAGGGGGTTACATTTAGTGGTATCAGAGCCAGGTTCAGTCCTTGGACTATGAGGCTCACATAAATATTTTAAGCCGAAAATGATTTTTTCATGCATATTAAATATTTTTAGGCAAAATGGGATTTTTTGATAAATTTATTATTTTAAAGAATTAAAGATATGTTTTGGATAGAGACTCCAAGTACCAACTCTAAATCTAGGTTAATTTCTTTTTTGTAGATAGAGTAATATGCCACCTCATAGGAGCTCTAGATTAGCGACTGGTTGTGGTCGAGGTCGTACCACTATTGTAGAGAGTGATGTTACGCCCTCTGTGTGTCCGCCATAGAATTAGGATGATATTCATGATGGTGATGTAGAGGAGCAGCCTGTAAATCAAACTGGAGTACATCAAACTGGTGGTAGGGATCCACCTGTTCAACAAACTCGGGGTGATGGTCCACATGGTTCTGGGGATAGTGAGACTGTGGGCATGGATACTGTTACAGTGCATCGAGAGTTGCTTCGTTACCTTCGTCAGTCTGAGGGTGTGAGGAAACCCATATCTACTAAGTTCTTGGCTGCTAGGATGACCATATTTGATGGGAAGAGAGGTACGAATTCGGTTGATGTTGAGTACTAGTTGAAGAAGCTTCAGAGGTTATTTGTTGAGATGGATTATCCTACCGACCGGAAGCTTAAGGTTGCGGTGTCACTGTTGCAAGGTGAAGCCAAAATTTGTGGGAGGCTGAGGAACATGTTATTCTAGCCAGCCAGATCTCTTGGGACCATTTTTTATAGGCATTATGTGACCGTTATGTTAGGGCAGAGTATTTGGCAAAGTGTCGTGATGATTTCATAAATGTGAAGTAAAATGACATGTCCGTGAATAATTATGAGATATAGGTCATGAGGTTGATTCAGTATGTCCCGGTGTTAGTGACCACAAAGAAAAAAATGTGACTAGTTTCTAAAAGGGTTGCGTCCAGCAATTAAGACGTGCTTTGCATATGGACAAAGATTATAAGAAGATTACTCAACGAGCTAGGACTGCTGAGCGGAATGAGGCAGAGATGAAACAACTTGAATCTTATGGTACTGAACAAGCTAGTAAGCAACCGACCGCATCTGTTCAGCACAGGCAGGGAAATCAGTCTAGGAAGAGGGCTTTAGAGGAGTTCGATCATCATGATTATTCTAGAGCTAGACCGGTGATTTCTACTGTTCTGACTGCTAGTGTAGGTGGTTCGACAAGTTCTTACTCTTTTCCAATATGTTCCTACTGTAACAAACGACATACTGGTGAGTGTGGAAAGAAATTGGGAGCATATTTTTTATGTGGTTCTTTAGAGCATTTTTGAAGTGATTTCCCCTCGCCCATGGTGCTAACTAGACTCTGACATGGTCTCGAAGGTCAATGCAAGCACCACCTAGAGGTAGTGGCTAGAATAGGTATGTTGCTTCGGGTAATGCTAGTAGAGCTAGACCTACACAAAGTAATAGATCAGATTGTAGACGGTCAGGGTTGGTTTATGCAACTAGATCTCATTATGATGATGAGACAAAGAACATAGCATGTACATTTATTATGTTTTCAGTTTTTACTTTTATGTTGAAGGATGAGGAAATCAGAACAAATAATTTTAAGTTGTGTTAGTTAATTTTTTTAAGGATCTATCACTAAGCTTAAAAATTTCGAGGACAAAATTTCTTTTAAGGGTGGGAGAGTTGTAACACCCTAAAAATTACGCATAAATTGTAAACCCTAGATTCGCAAAATCTCTAATTTTAAAATCCTTAATTCTTAAAACCCTAATGATTTAGGAATTTGATTTAGAAACTCTAATTTGAATTTAGGGACTTAATTTGTCATAAACCAAATTTTTATGGCCAAAATAAATAGGAATTAAAATTTGAGGGATGTGGTGTTAAGCAGGTTAAGTGTGGACCTATCCCTTGTGATTTACCCATTGTGTAGGGTATTTTAACTAAATTATCAGCCCTAAAACACTTGTGCGTTCTTTTTTTTTGTTCAGTAGCCGCAATAGGTCTCTCTCTCTCCCCCTCTCGTTTGCTCTCTCCCCCTGTCGATTAAACTCATATTTTTTTATTTGGATCGAACTTTAGTGAGTTTCTAGCATCGCACAACTATAATCGTTATTTTTTTTCCTTCATCTCATAGATGACATCGACTTTGAGGAAGACGAATTACCACCTCATTCGCCTATTCGATCTAATCGTGCACGTACCACGAGGACTATATGTGAGTATTTTTTTGGATTAGTGTTTGTGATGTTTAATTTGGTGGCATAGTGTTGGATTTTGATGTAGAATTTTTATATCATAGGCTCCGATTCAGCTAGATCTGAATGTGAGAGGTGTCTGTCCCGACGTTAGAGCTATTGTGCTTAAGGTGTGTTTCTTTCGATGCTATAAATAAATTATATTTATTTTTTATGTGTTTGTGTTTTACCCCTAATGTGATTATTTATATGTATTATGGCTTGTGTGGTTGACATCACGTGTATACGATTTCAGAATGTGTTTTAATTATGATTTATGAAACATTTGATTTATGAAATATCGGAATTACGGTACGATGATTTATCGACTTATGGACTATGATTTATGAATTATGTTTATGGAATATCATATTTATGGAATTGGGTTTTATGAAACTTGAATTTTAAACATAATATATGTATGAGCATGGGTTGGGATTTGTAAGGAGGAAGTTCAGCGGTTTCACCCTTCGGGTTGAATTCCATTTCGGAGGGTGTACGTAGGGAGGAGGTTATGAGAACCTTCCTCATTTTTGGTGGACGTAGTTGGGTGCATTGCATTACGCTTGTGATATTGTACCGTTTATTTTATATTTTAAAGAATTTCAAGAAAATAATATTATGTTTTATGATTACATAGTTGGGACGTAATTAGGAAACGTGGTACTTGGAGGATCTCACATTTTATCCGATTATTTTATTGTTCAGTACGATACTATTTTTTAGTTATTTAGAGTATTATTTATTATTTTTAGACATTGATGTAATTTCATACTTTGAGACTATTTATGTTTTGGGATTGTTTTTAGCATTCATTCACTTGGTTTTATTCATAGATTTTTATCAAATATACGAATTTTAATTGTGACATTTGTGTTTTATTTATTTCAAGTGATTTAGAAAATTATTTTTATATTTACTATTTTAATTCAAATTAAAGTATAATTTTTAACACTAGTTTTCTTGAGGGTTGAGTTTTCAATTGTAACTTCCTAAATTCAGTCTTTTCTTCTAGGACGGGTTTAGGGGTTACAACATAGCTCTACGTTATCTTAATCGAAAGAACATTTCATTATTGATCATGTTTCAAACATGTACATCTAACAATCATCACTTTCAAATCCGCATATAACCATTCGAATAGATTCCAAACACACTTCAAGCATTCACCAAATATCACATATCATAGAGAACTTTTTCATTTAAGCACTTACCTCGATTACCAAGCTTAGAAGCACAAGCATAATTTAACTCATTGGACAAGCAATGTGAGATACAACAAATAGTATGCTCGAGATAGTTTTAATTTATCCCGAAACTTAAACTACATTCATATAACAAGAAATTATGCTATATTTTCCCATATCTTTAATCTATAATTTGTACAAGGGTTTTTATTATTGGTGTATGCATTGACAAAGTTTACTAAATGACATGCTCATTAATTTCCATCTTTGTTTCATTTCAAAGTATTAGCTAAGTACTCAAAGCTATCAAGTAACTATTATCTTAGCTTAATTCTCATATTGAATTCTCAATTACATTCCATGTTTTTCATCAAAGTTAGTCAACTTTCTTGTATACTTTATGTCACCCCTAGTAAAATTACACATATAACAAGAGCGTCCCACAGTAAAATTACACATAAAAACATTTTTCCTCAAAACACTTATTAAACTGTAAAATCAGCTTCTGTTTAAAATACCATATCAAGAAATCATTTAAACATATAACAAAAATTTCATAAAGTGTTTTACAGACACTATCATAAAACAATACATGACATACATGCCCACTAATTGTACAATACCGTACTCCAAAAGCGACGCCGAGAGAACTTTGAACATTGATGCCAAACATTATACCATGATATATTCTTTTAACCTGCGATGGTAAAAACAATGTTTGGAAAAGCTCAGTAAAATAGAACTACCAAAAGATGCTATAAGCTCATGCAGATATATGGCAGGCATAACATTTTCATGAGGTTCTATGAAGTAACAGTTTCCATTTTCCGCTCCGCTATTTCAGGGTAGCTGATAACTGCATGAATATCCTTGTTTTCATACCTTTTTTCTATATCATTTGCATGTTCTTGAGTTCACACCATAGCATTTAGACTGCATTTAGGTTGCATTTTCTTCTTCTGGGTGCATCTTCATCTTTGCTGGTTATTGGTCCATATTGAGGGATACTGCTTGGAAGGTTGGTTTTGGGTTTGATGGTGCACAGGAAAGGAGTCAAGAGAGAAAGCCAGAGCCAGGAATTGCTATAGCATGGTGGAAGTGGATATTGGCCAGCACGTGAGCTATAGAAGCACATGAACATGCAGAAAAGGATGACCTAACATGTGCAGCACCCGGTACCCACCTGCAGACTGTCCCCTTGTCCCCTCGTGGTAGAGCTTGTCGGTGGATATTCCTTGGGATTATCAAGGAATCTTTAGTGCACAAAACCCTAGGAGCCTCCACTATATAAAGAGGGAAAGAACCTTGGAGAAAGCGTGACGCGAAAGAGAGGCGGAAGAGAGCTTAGAGAGAGAAAAGGAGAGAGAAGTTTTCATCTTCATCTTCTCCACTTGGTGTCCTCCATTGTTGAAGCTCCAAGGAGTGGCCTCACCGGCCTCGAGAGAGGCGGTGGGCCTAAGACAGTCGGGCAGTCCATGGCGGAGAGGGAGTTCACCTTTCTTTCTGTCGCTTTAGCAATTCCTTTTCATATCTTTATCTTTGGTGATGTTATAGCAATGATACGTTGGATGATATTTCCCAGCCACAAACTATTTTAGGTGGCTTGGGTTTGATGGATGATTTTATTTTAAGTACTTTTTAATGCATGCTATATCATTTTTAGTGTTTATCATGTTCTATGCTTTGTTTATGCGTTTTCATTTCCTTAAAGTTGTAAGAGCCCTCGAGAGTTGGCCGTTCTTTAAGTGTGTGTTGAGGTTAGTAATCGAGAGAGCTAGCCTTAGAACCCCCATAAGCAATGGAGTGGTTGTCAAGAGGCGGACTCTAACCTACCTTAGAGATAAGTGATAGGTTTCAAGGGCTAAAAAGGATGGTTCGTAAAGGGTAGAGGAGTGTTAAGAGTTTACGCCGAGAGGTATTGCTGTAGTATTTTTGACTCCCAGTTTCCTGGCTAGAGATACTTTAGGAACACCTTTAGCAAATCCCGCCTAGCATAGAAGATAGTTGAAGAGCCTTAGTGTCGTTAAGAAGCTTAGGTTAGGTTGTCCATAATTCCCAGCCAGTCATTCCGTAGTGAGTTTTGCATACGAAAGGGTACCTGTTTATCATATTGTTATCTCATCTTTCTCTGCGCTATTTTGCTTCAGCATTACTTTACACTATCTCTTTTACTATAGCATTGTCATCTGCAAAAAGTTCAATCAATATTGTTATAGCAACCGTGAATACCTCCAATCCCTATGGAGACGATACTCACTCACTCACTTTATTACTCGTTCGACGTGTATACTTGCACCAT
Organism: Hibiscus tridactylites; assembly: GCA_958450335.1. Lineage (NCBI taxonomy): Eukaryota > Viridiplantae > Streptophyta > Magnoliopsida > Malvales > Malvaceae > Hibiscus > Hibiscus tridactylites. The sequence continues at coordinate 31,722,769 of OY288266.1, forward strand.
ATTTGCGTATCATTTATAGTACACTACACAGAAGCAACAAGTTTTTGGCGCCGTTGCCAGGGATTGGCAATTGGTTGTTTACGGGTTTTGTTTATATCATTCATTCTTTTTGTTTTTATACATATTTATCTAGGATTTTTCATTTTTCTTTTCAGGTGTCCTACTAGTGCATGACAAGAATGCGACCTAGAGGACCCCTGCAATCACCTATTTCTAAGATCGAGCATTTCTTGAGACTTAGGAGACGTGTTCGAAGAGAACAAACCAGAAACTTGAATCAAGAGGTACCATAACCTCAGGTTAACGGAGATGCTATGTCAAATGGCCAGGGAGAAGCGAATCGACCTGGAGCCATTAGAGATCATTTAACTCCTATCTTTGACGATCTCTATCCCAGAATAGTAGCTCTAGAAATTCAGGCAACCCAGCTCGAGCTTAAACCTGTTATGTTCAACAAGTTGAACACTATCGGTCAGTTTGGAGGTATGCCTCACTAAGATGCAAGACAACATATATGTGCTTTCTTGGAAGTTTGTGACTCGTTCAGACATCAAGGAGTGCACGAGGATGTGCTAAAGCTTAAATTGTTTCCATATTCTTTTCATGATCATGCTAGAGCATGGCTAAGTAGAGTGCAAGCCGGATCAATGGAGACGTGGACAGATCTATGCAAAAGTTTTCTGCTACGGTATAATCTGCCCAATAGAAACACTCAGTTGAGAAATGATATTGCTTCTTTTCGTCAAGCTGATGACGAATCCATGTACGAGTGTTGGGATCGATTCAAGGAATTATTGAGGAAGTGCACGAATCATGGTTTTCATGACTGGACCCAAGTGGTTATGTTCTATAATGGAGTGAATGCTTCTACAAGGATGATGCTAGATGCTTCAGCAAATGAGACCTTGTTAGACAAATCACCGGAGGAAGCATTCGACATTCTTGATAGGGTAGCCAACAATGACTACCAATTTTCGACCACAAGGCTTGGAACTGGGAGGAGAACCCAAGTAGTCCGAGAGAGTGAAGCTGATGACTTAGTAGCCACCCAGTTAGCTGCTATCACCAATATGCTAAAGAACCTTTAACGTCCCAACGAAGTCAAGGAAGTGAAGTCTGCAACCTAATATCTCAGATGCGATGGCAATCACCATTTGAGTGAATGCCCTGACAATCAAGAGTCAGCCAACTATGTGGGGAATTATAATCGCAACAAAAATCGATACTCTAATACCTACAACACAGGATGGCGTCAGCATCCAAATTTCAGTTGGGGTAATCAAGGGCACAACAATTCTGCACAGCCAGCGCCACAAGAAAATCTGATCGAAGCACCACCTTCTAATCAGATGATACCATGGCAAGGTCACAATGGAGCAACATCTTCATCGAACAGTTCACTAGAGACTACATTCAAAGAATTTATGGCTATGGCAAAAGATTTCATGGGAACCACGAAAGTTTTGCTACAGGATCATGCAGCAAACATTAAGAATCAAGGAGCCTTATTGCAAAGCCATAGTTCCTCTCTCCGAGCCTTAGAAACACAAGTTGGTTAGATAGCTCAAACCTTGCATGCGCGACCACAAGGAAGTCTGCCTAGTGACACTGAAGCCACTAAGCACCATAGCAAGGAGCAATGCAGCACATTCACATTAATGAGTGGCAAGGAAATTAGCAAGGAAGACAGGTTTGGGGCAAAAGAGAAGGAGGAATCTCAACCCAACTTGCCTCAGGAAGAAGATAACTCACAAGATCCTCCAGTTGAAGAAAAGGGTGAGGAAGTCATAACAAAAGAAACACCGGAGGAGGAGCCTGCTTTTGCTACAACAAAAGATACAACTCCACCAGTCAAGACGAATGAAGTAAGACCCCCACCTCCTTTTCCTCAACGACTCAAAAAGCAGAAAGAAGACCTTCAATTCTAGAAATTCATAGATATCCTGGACAAATTACATATCAATGTCCCATTTTTGGAGGTCACTGATCATATGCCAAGTTCCGCAAGGATATAGTCACGAAAAAGAGGAAGGTCGAGAAGCAAGAAGCTGACGCTATATCAGAAGAATGTTATTCTATGTGGACCAAGCTGCCACCTAAGAGGAAGGACCCAGGTAGCTTTGCTATCCCATGTTCTATTGGCATTAAGTTTGTTGGAAGAGCACTTTGCGATTTGGGATCAAGTGTTAACTTGATGCCTAAGTCGATTTTTCTGAAACTGGGAATTCAAGAGGTACAACCCACCAAGGTTGTGCTACAGCTAGCAGATCATTCTTATGTTCGCCCAGAAGGAAGAATTGAAGATGTCATGGTAAAAGTGGACCGATTTACCTTTCCATTCGATTTCTTAATCCTCGATTGTGAAGCCGACAAAAACACACCCATTATCTTAGGTAGGCCATTTTTATCCACCGGGCGAGCTTTGATCGATTATGAGAAGGGTGAGTTCACGATGCGGGTGGCTGATCAGGCGGTCACTATCAATATCCATGACACCCTTAAGTATGTAGACAATCTAGGAGTATGCCAATATATAGATGCTACAACACAGAATGTGATTGATGAGTTTTGTTGTAGCAATGAGATGCAAATGGAAGAGTTTGAAACACTATGCAAGGATGATAATTCAGACCTAGAAGAGCTCTCAAGGGAACTGGAGCAGTCTAGTTGACTCGAGGCTAGACCAGGTACATACTTTGAACCTCTTGATTTTTCAGAATTTGTACCCCCTAAGCCCCTTGAGCATGCACCTACTCTAGAACTGAAACCTTTGCCATCACATCTTAAATATGTTTACTTAGGGAGAAATGAAACTTTTCCTGTGATAATCTCATCTAGTCTCACACCTAAACAAGAAACTAGTTTAGTAAATATGTTGATACAGCATAAAAATGTGCTAGGGTGGACTATGGCTGATTTGAAGGGTATAAGCCCTGCTATATGTATGCACAAAAATTTGTTTGAAGATTGTCACAACAATTCTGTTGAGCCCCAGGGAAGATCAAACCCAATCATGAAGAAAGTGATGATGAAAGAGATAATCAAGTTGCTTGATGCTGGAGTAATCTACCCGATATCCGATAGCTCATGGGTCAGCCCGATGCAATGTGTGCCGAAGAAGGGAGGCGTGACCGTGGTAAGAAACGAGGAGAATGAGCTATTGCCTACTAGAACCGTCACGGGGTGGAGGATTTGCATGGACTATAGGAAGCTCAACAAGGCAACCAAGAAGGACCATTTCCCCTCCCATTTATTGATCAGATGTTGGATCGACTAGCGGGCAAAGCATTCTACTGCTTCCTCGATGGGTATTCTGGGTATAATCAGATTGCTATAGCACCTGAAGACCAAGAGAAGACGACTTTCACATGCCCCTATGGAACTTATGCTTTCCGGAGAATGCTCTTTGGTCTTTGCAATGCCCCAACAACTTTTCAAAGATGTATGCTGGCTATTTTTTCAGACATAGTCGATGACTTTTTAGAAATTTTTATGGATGACTTCTCAGTCTCCGGAGACGACTTCGACACATGCTTGGGCAATCTCGCTAAGATTCTAAAGAGGTGTGAGGAAGCTGACTTGGTGCTCAATTAGGAAAAATGCCATTTCATGGTCACAGAAGGAACGGTCTTAGGCCACAAGATCTCGAAGCAAGGGATAGAAGTTGACAAAGCAAAGGTCGAGGTCATTAAAAAACTACCTCCTCCTCCTACTGTCAAGGGAGTAAGAAGCTTCCTAGGGCATGCTGGCTTCTATCAGAGATTCATCAAGGACTTTTCGAAGATATCAAAGCCGTTATGCAATTTGCTATAGCAAAATCAACCATTTGTGTTTGACAAAGATTGCCATAGCGCGCTTTAAGAACTGAAGAAGAAGCTTATCTCAGCATCGGTTGTCATTCCACCTGATTGGAATGAGCCATTTGAGCTAATGTGTGATGCAAGTGACTACGCCATCGGTGCAGCACTTGGACAACGCCGAGTTAAACTCTTTCATGTTATTTATTATGCTAGTCGCACTTTGAATGATGCACAAATCAATTACACCACCACTGAGAAAGAATTACTTGTTGTAGTATTTGCCTTTGATAAGTTTAGGTCATACTTGATAGGCACTAAGGTTATAGTTCATACCGATCATTCAGCCATTAAGTACTTAGTGACTAAAAAGGATGCTAAGCCTAGACTTATTAGATGGATACTCTTGCTGCAAGAATTTGACCTAGAAGTTAAAGATGGGAAAGGATGTGAGAGCCAGGTAGCTGATCATTTATCTAGGCTAGAAAATGCTATCACACGGGGTAGTAAAACTGAAATTAAGGAGGAATTCCCTTATGAGAAACGATTAGCTGCTATAGCAATCCTGTGGTATGCTAATATAGTTAATTATCTTGTTAGTGGTATTTTGCCTTTTGATTTATCTAGCCATGGACTCAAGAAATTCAAACATGATGCAAGATTCTACTATTGGGATGAACCCTACTTGTTCAAGCAACGTCCTGATCAGATTATAAGGAGATGTGTTCCAGAGGAAGAATACCATAGCATTATGTAGCGTTGTCATTCATCATCGTGTGGAGGGCATTTTGGTGGTGCTAGAACTGCTGCAAAAATTCCTCAAGCAGGATTCTGTTGGCCTACACTTTTCAAGGATGCACACAAGTTCCACAAGACTTGTGATAGATGCCGAAGAACGGGGAACATATCCAGGCGGGATTAAATGCCATTGCAAAATATTTTGGAGGTTGAAATCTTTGACGTGCAGGGAATTGACTTCATGGGTCTGTTTCCCGCATCATATGGAGATCTATATATTTTACTAGCACTCAACTACGTGTCAAAATGGGTGGAGGTTGTTACCACCCCGAGGAATGACTCCAAGACGGTCATGAAGTTCCTTCACAAGAACATTTTCAAGAGGTTCGGAGCACCCCGAGCCATCATCGGTGATAAAGGAACTCACTTTGACAACAAGCTTATTGCTAAATCATTACACTGATATTGAGTCAGGCACAAGATTGCTACAGCATATTATTCGCAGAGGAATGGACAGGCTGAAGTTTCCAACCAAGAAATCAAGCAAATCTTGGGGAAGGTGATTAATCCTAAGAGAAAATATTGGTCCCCCAAGTTGGATGAAGCACTATGGGCGTATATGACAGCCTTCAAGACGCCTTTGGGCATGTCACCCTTCAAGCTCGTATTTGGCAAGGAGTTCCATTTACCTGTTGAGCTTGAACACAAAGTTTATTGGGCAATCAAGAAACTCAACATGGATGCCCAACTAGCTGGTGAAAGAAGGTTTCTAGAGCTTAATGAGCTGGAGGAAATTAGAGCCCAAGCATATGAGAATGCTCGCATTTACAAGGAAAAAACTATGAAGTGGCACGACAAACACATTTTGCCAAGGCATTTCTCAAAAGGTCTTCAAGTGCTTCTCTACAATTCCAGGCTAAAGTTTTTTCATGGAAAGCTGAAATCGAGGTGGTCAAGACCATTCATCATACACAAGGTGTACCCTCATGGTGCGACTGATATCAAGAAGCTGGACGACGGTGAAGTCTTCAAAGTCAATAGCCAACGCCTGAAGGTGTACAGTGGAGCCCATATCCTCAGAGACAAGTCACACCTGGATCTACACGATCCTTGAAAGTTTGCCCCCTAAACTCTATCTTTTATGCTATAGTATGTTTATAAAGAATGCTTTTCTTTTAAGTCTAGTTTTTGTTATCTTTGTCTTTTATTTCTTATCTTTTATCGTGACCTTTGTACAAAGCTTTCTCTTTCCTAGTAGGATGTCAGGTACAGAGGCAGGAGAACATGCTTGTCTATAGGGTGGTAGCAAAAGGGAGAATGACATGGAGTTTGTTTTTATCTACTTTTGGAAGTACAAAAGAAAAGGGGAAAGAAAGAGAAAAAAGAGAGGTTTATCCTAAAAGTAGGGGAGGTTGAATTAAAAAAAAGAAAAACAAAAGGCGAGAGAGAGAATATTCACCAATTTAATATGGTGAAACCCTAGCCACAAAAACCAACATATTCTCTCTCTAGCCGTCGCTTATCACAATAACTCTCAGCTTTTTCTCTCTCCTTCAAAGCCAACACACATTCCCATCACTCCCCTCTCCCATATAATTCATCTGTTTCGCCCCACCTTTTTCAACTTCCCATATTTTCTTCATCATCATCATTCGTCCCTTCAACTTCTTCATCTCCTTAAACACTCAACCCTTTCTTCTTCCCTTTCATCTTTTCTTTTTCTCCCAAATAACCAAAAAAGCCTTCACCACTCCCCCCCACATATTCACTCCTCCTTATTTTCACAAAACCCTTCATGGCTCGTTGCAAGAATGCCCCTAAAACTTCCGATCACCCTAAAAACCACCAGTCCTAGAAATCTTTAAGCTTTTCGAGAAGCAGCAAAGGAGCGATGGATGAAACTAAAAGATATGAATGTTCTTTCGGAGTTAGGGTTTAAATACCCTAAAGAGGAGGAAGATCAGTTCGACCAGGCATTCATGGACATCATTGGCAAGCATGAATGGAAAACCTCCGTCGCTCACCTTGAGGAGATATGTACCTCACTAGTAAAGGAGTTCTACGCGCACCTCACAAGTCCCACACAGTGTACGGTTCATGTGCGAGGCGAGCAGATAAAGTTTACTGCTGCAGCAATTAACAAGTTCTATGGGCAAAAGCACATTGTAGACCATCACACCACTTTTGTGATGACTATGGATGCGCAGATACAGCGCGAGGTGCTGGAGGACATTTGTTTTTGAGGGAACTGTGCTGGAAAACAACATGTTAGTCGAGAGAGGACGCCTCAAACCTGAGGCCAATGTATGAAACCATTTTGTGCGACATAAGCTTATGCCCACACTACACACTGCAACTGTCCACATCTCTAGACTATTTCTTCTCCACTCAATATTACATGGTAGACACATTGCCATAGGAAAGATTATAGTGGATGAAGTGTATGCTTTTATGAAACGGCCTCGTAGTCCTCTCGTTTTCCCTAACATGATAACTACTTTGTGTAAAAGAAAAGATGTCTTTGTAGACGATCTTGTGGATGCAACTATTTCAGGAAAGACAAGTCTAACTCCAGCCCTCGTTACGGAACTCCGGGGATTCAATGAAGATGTGCCTCAGCAAACAGTGGAAGGAAGAGCAAAAAGTTTTGTTGCAGCACGAGTAGCAGCATTGGTGGCCACAACGAAGGAATTGAGCGCTGAGCTCAACATGATGAAGGCACATCAGCGGGCATACGTCAGGTATGCCCATCATCGCGATGGTGCCATAGCATCCTGCTTCAACAAACTCCTACCGGACGAGAACATGTCATTTCCTCTATTCCCCGTGGAGTTATGGCAAGCCCCCACCACTACTACAGCAAGCCCAGTGCCTCCCATTGACCCAAGCTCAGTACCACCCCCTGAAAAAAAAAAAAGACTCCAAGAAAGAAAGTGCATGCAACTTCTACTGCCTAGCCAGAGAAAGAAACTCCTTTGGTTCCGCCTCTTGTCGAAGACACCGGCCCAGTGCCCACCCCGACCAATAAAAGGAAACGCAACAGAAAGGCAACCAATCCTGCACCGTCACGTCTGGAAAACCCACTTCTTGAGCCGAACCGTGTACCAAGTGATTATGAGAACCCCCCCCCCCCCCTCAAAAGGAGACAACCCCAACACCTACATCTGAGCCGACACCAGCACGACCTGAGGATCCTACAACATCTAGACAAAGACACGCATCAAACATACCACTGGTCGTGTCATATCTTCACCAAGTGCTCAGACAGTCTCCTCTGAGAGTGTGGACGATGTCGCGAATCCCCACTACTACTCATCTGGAACATCAATGGACAACACCAGCAGCACAACGTAGCCTTCGCACCCATGAGGTAACTTTTCTTTTCTTTTTCTTTTATTTCATTTTTTCATTGCATATAGTATAGTTCATGCATTGAGGACACTTCATCCCTTAAGTTTGGAGGTGTTAGTGTTCATAGTTAGTATTTTGCTTTAGCATATGCATAGTAGGAAAGAACAAAATTTTTACTATGGCATTCTGTTTAATCTAGATACAGCCTATGAATATATTTATGATGTCTGATGACGGAAATCTTAAAGGCTTAAACTAGTTTAGAAAAAACACAATTAGTTGAGATCTATAGAACTGACCTTAGGATCTAGTTGTTAAAAAAAAATTTACACAGATGCTCTCTTTCTATAAGTAAGTTCGTTAGAAAAAAATTTCAGGAAGAACCCTAGTGAACTCTGACATGTAAACTCTAGAGAACTTAAAAAAAACTAGACATCCCTGTGCTCAAAAAAATGAATAATTGCTACGACATATCTGTAGAAGGACACTCCACTTTGCTATAGCATACAAATATATAATAATAATAATAATAATAATAATAATAAAGTTTTGCTATAGCATATGAGTGAATGAAAGTTGTCACGGGATGAATCTGCGTACTAGCTCGGGGTGAGAGGTTTGCTCCCTACTCATCTAGAGTTAAAGACAGCAGGTGTGATGAGCTGACACCCTTCGTAGCAGAAAACCTATATCTTTGGGAGTCTAAAATTTAGAAAAGAACTAGAGAACATGGTTAGGGTATAATTAGGGAGCTTCCTTGAAAATTTGTCTTACTAGCTTAAGTATAGGAGGAAGGAAGCCACGCACACACGCACACAGCTTAGGCTTAAGGAATGTTCTTAAAGATCTCACTTCTAATTGTTTATATTTAATTGCCTAAGTTATTTCTGAGGACTGAGATGTTGCCATAGCAATCCTCTAGGTTAAATCTTTGTCATAGTATTTCTTTTGTTCTGTTCTACTCATTGCTTGAGGACAAGCGATAGCTTAAGTTTGGGGGTGTGGTAACTGCATGAATATCCTTGTTTTCATACCTTTTTGCTATATCATTTTCCTGTTCTTGAGTTCATACCATAGCATTTAGGTTGCATTTTGTTCTTCTGGTGCATCTTCATATTTGCTGGTTATTGGTCCATATTGAGGGATACTGCTCGGAAGGTTGGTTTTGGGTTTGATGGTGTGTAGGAAAGGAGTCAAGAGAGAAAGTCGGTGCCAGGAATTGCTATAGCATGGTAGAAGTGGATATTGGCCAGCACATGAGAAACACGTGAGCTACAGAAGCACATGAACATGCAAAAAAGGACGGCCTAACATGTGCAGCAGCCGGTACCCACCTGCAGACTGTCCTCCTTGTCCCCTCGTGTCAGAGCTTGTTGGTGGATATTCCTTGGGATTATCAAGGAATCTTTAGGGCACAAAACCCTAGGAGCCTCCACTATATAAAGAGGGAAAGAAGCTTGGAGAAAGTGTGACGTGAAAGAGATGCGGAAGAGAGCTTAGAGAGAGAAAAGGAGAGAGAAGTTTTCATCTTCATCTTCTCCACTTGGTGTCCTCCATTGTTGAAGCTCCAAGGAGTAGCCTCACCGGCCTTGAGAGAGGCAGTGGGCCTAAGACAGTCGGACAGTCCATGGCGGAGAGGGAGTTCACCTTTCTTTCTGTCGCTTTAGCAATTCCTTTTCATATCTTTATCTTTGGTGATGTTCTAGCAATGATACGTTGGATGATATTTCCCAGCCACGAACTATTTTAGGTGGCTTCGGTTTGATGGATGATGTTATTTTAAGTACTTTTTAATGCATGTTATAGCCTTTTCAGTGTTTATCATGTTCTATGCTTTGCTTATGCGTTTTCATTTCCTTAAAGTTGTAAGAGCCCTCGAGAGTTGGTCGTTCTTTAAGTGTGTGTTGAGGTTAGTAATCGAGAGAGCTAGCCTTATAACCCCCATAAGCAATGGAGTGGCTATCGAGAAGCATACTCTAACCTACCTTAGAGATAAGTGATAGGTTTAAAAGGCTAAAAAGAATGGTTCGTAAAGGGTAGGGGAGTGTTAAGAGTTTACGCTGAGAGGTATTGATGTAGCATTTCTGACTCCCAGTTTCCTGACTATAGATACTTTAGGAACACCTTTAGCAAATCCCGACTAGCATAGAAGATGACTGAAGAGCCTTAGTGTCGTTAAAAAGCTTAGGTTAGGTTGTCCATCATTCTCAACCAGTCATTCCGTAGTGAGTTTCGCATACGAAAGGGTACCTGTTTATCATATTGTTATCTCATCTTTCTCTGCGCTATTTTGCTTCAGCATTACTTTACACTATCTCTTTTACTATAGCATTGTCATCTGCAAAAAGTTCAATCAATATTGTTACAACAACCGTGAACACCTCCAATCCCTATGGAGACGATACTCACTCACTCACTTTATTACTCGTTCGATGTGTATACTTGCACCATATTTGCGTATCATTTATAGTACACTACACGCAAGCAACAATAGCGTTATACTTGAGAGGAACGATATTTGTTCTTTATTCAATCATCGAGTATCAGAAGGGAATTATATAAGCTGATAAATTATGGAGGGGAGTCAAAGATTTTAGTGTCTAGTGTGTTCCAACAGTGCAACGTTAATCCATGAAATATAACAATGCAATGAACCTTTTTATTTCAAATACATTTGCTTCAAATTGCAGTAAAGTTCACTTTAATTATTTATTTACCCTCCAACCATACTCCAATATATAGTTTCCTTAGTGCAGTATCATGTACAGGCATTAACCCGAGCCCATTAGGCGTGGGTACCATCCTAAGGGAATACCTTAGAATATGGGTGGCTCTAGCCGAAGCGTAGGAACCAAATATGGGCGGCACTAACCTATGAACATTGGGCGTAGGTGCCTTCCTAAGGGAGTACCTTAGAATACGGGCGGCCATAGACGAAGCATAGAGACCGAATACGGGTAGACTTACTAGCTGGATCAGGGCTGAGCCATCAGTAACTTCATATTATATCCCAAGTGCTCTCTCTGAATCAATTCATCAGTAGCTCATTAATCATTAGTAGCATTTGAGTAATACATTATCCATATAGCATGTTTGTCATAACAGGTACTATGGTCTATATCAGACGTACAATACAGTCGTGCTTAAATTATAAAATATGTTATGTTCATGCGAAAATTGCATATCAGTCATGTGCACATGATCAATATGATAAAACATGTAAAACATTATACAAAAACAGTTGTGTAGCACACATGGAACACATTAGATGGAACATTTTATTTCTTGAAGATACTTGGTATTTGCGGAAAGAGACACAATGAACTTTTGACAATTTAAACAAATTTCATAAACGAGATCCCTATTAAAAGAGGTTCGTACTAACGGTTCAAACCAAATATTCATGAGTTGATACATCAAGATCTTTGAGAGTTCAGATATATCATGAGTGATTAAGTCATTTAAGCCTATATGGGCATTATGGTCATTTTGTCATACATGGGTATTTTGGTAATTTATTCCAACAAGGCATAAACAGTGACTCAAGAATTCTATTTGCTCATTAGGTTTCCAACCAAGCATTCAAAAATTTCTAAAATCAAGATCTTTCACGATATCGGATACATTTAGGGCTATTTTGGTCATTTTGGCCAACGAGGGCATTTTGGTTTTGATTGTCAGGGGTGATTCCGTAATTCAACATAATAAGGGCAAATTGGTAATCTACATACATGTAAATCTCTACGGTTTATCAGGTTTCCAAATTCAGTCGATCTTACGGATCCCAATATTGCGGTATGTACCAAGTATTCGAACATATGTACCTCACATGTATGCATTTCTCAATACTAACTGCAATTTATAGTTGAACGAGTCACTTCCATAAGACAACACTGAACTTACCCCGAGCAGTCAAACATGCGTTTGAGCAATATTCTTCCAATGTTGTAGCATTATCATGAGTGACTTATATACATGAGTCATGCTTCAAACTCACAGGGGTGTTACAATCATTCGCGATCTATCAGAAATTCAGGATTTTCCAAGTTTCCACTTATCTCAAGTCACGTGGGTATTTACTTATTTAAGTGTTTGATAGTAGCTCAAACATTTTGATCCTTACAACAATTCATTCATTTCAGAACTCAAGAGTATATCCATCATTTCAATGAATTTGGAAAATTTCAGCGCCTCAGGTTATTTCGGTCATGTCAACCATTCCGATCAATTCATTCATTGTTGTCATTTAGACCAGTTTAGGAATGCAAAGAACTTTTAGTAAATTTATCTTCAGGTGTTTATCCAGAATTTGGGGTAAATCCAAGTGTTTTGTTATCACACATATTTGCATCTTGCTATCAAAGTCTTTCCCAATAGATTAAGGATTTTAGATGAAGTAACTATTTTATCAGATCGAGTGTACATTCCAGGTCATTTTCTTTGTTAGGGGTATTTTAAGCATTGTTACGTTGCAAGGGTATTGTTGTTATTTCTTAACAAAATATTTCAGATATCAAATCCTTTGATATTATTAATCGGATTGGGAGATTAAATGTCTTATTATTCCCTTACTGAACTCAAGATCCTTTCGATCTATTAAACTTCTCTTTCGAATAGTTTGATTTTTTTCCAGATTACTATTCTTTTATTTCGTAATCGAATTGATTCCAGTAGAGTTTAAAGTACTCTTAATCATAATCATGCATACCTTAACCGAATACCAACATGTTTCAAAAAGCATGAAAGACGTAGTAATGATACCTTGAATCCTTGCTATATCGATCGACCCCTTGAAACGACAGTCGAACTTTCTTGAACCTAAATTCAACATCCTCAACACCTCGAATACGAATATATGAGAATACCTTCAATTAAACATGATCCATAATCAATCCTTAATCACATTGCCTTTAAACTAAATAATGAAACACACAAGCATGTTCAAGTCCAATATCAAATTTGGAGGCTTTTAGGTTAGAATTTCACAAAACGGGATTCGAAATCGGACACAGGACGTCGAAAAACATATAGTATGACTTTACAGAAAAAGTTGACTCTTTGGTCAAAGTTAACGTTGATGTCACACTGACGTCATCGGTTAGAGTCAACGCTGATGTCAACGGTCAAGTCAATGCTAAGGTCATGCTAATGTCACTAGTTAACCGAGTTGACTCAGTGAGTTGACTCAGTCGGGTTGACTTACTAGGTTGACTCGGGCGAGTTAACTCACTAGTTGACTCGGTCAACGGGTCAAACACGGGTCGGGTTTGGGTCAACTTGGGTCAGGTATGGGCTTGGTTCACCAATAGGCCTAGGTTGGTTGGGACTAGACCGGTTTGGGTGGCTCGATTTACGGGTCAGGCGGGGTTTGAGCCGGTCGGTTCAACGACCACTGTCCATGGCGGCTGGAAATCACCCCGGAGAGGAAAAAGATCGGGTTCGGCGTAACTCCGACAAGGCTTCAAACGTCGACGATTTGATCATTGGTCGGTTGGGTTACAATCGTCTCAAATCGTGGAAGACGGTGACGGCAACAATTTAACCGATAAATGCATGTGGTGTCCGAAAAACCCAATAACCCGAAAAGGTTTAACCCTGGGTTCAACGAACCTAAAACCTTCGATTTTCGGCGATCAAACCGACGATTGCAAGAGTGGATAAGGGGCTTTTGATCTGGTTTCGGTGAGGAACACTTGGGCACTGACGGTGAGTGACACGGCGCGACAGTGAGGCAAATATCGGTGGTGACCGACGTTGAGGGGCTTGGGAAAAGAAGGGTATGGTACCCTTCACTGGGTAGATAGCCCTAATTAAAAGCCATTAATGGGGTGGTGTGGATATTCTTTTTATTTTATTATTTTGGACCTTCAAGGACCATTTAAAAATAAGTGGGTGTAGAATATAAGCAAGTGCTTGTATAGCTCAATTGGTTGGGCACTTGGTTCATGAAGTTTATGGTTATGGGTTTAATTCTCCTTTGCTGCAAATTCATATTCTTTTTCCCACTTCATTTTCTATTTCCAAATTAAATTTCATTCATTTTTATTTTTTTTAACTAGGGGTGTTACACTTTACTTGCTTACTTACTTCTTATCTTGATTCATTATTTATCTATCATAGGTGTTAAACTAAAATTGTATTTCGGCCTTGAATAAGCACAATCACAAAAAAGTATAGTTACACTCACCTTATATCCCGAAGTTACAGGATATCCCAATTCACTAATTTCACTCAAGCTTCCTCCATTTAATACTTGACTCACTCAAATATTTTAATTTCAAATTGTCCCTTCTTGAACCTTGCTTCCTCCGCCATCTTAAATTTAAATAATCACAAGTACATCCATTAATATACATACCATTTAACACACATTAACTAAATATGCATAACCAATGTCATTACTCAAGCATTAACCTTGCCTATACTAATCATTCTTCAATTCCATTTCTAAGTTAAATCCTTATTTCTATCTTTTGGTAACTTGAGCTATCATCAAAGAACTGTTACTCCAGGACATAATATACACTGGAATTGAAAGCTCTTTACAAACTAGATTCAACCACGATTTCAATGGTATAAGCCTCATAATTTAACAAGTCTTATAATAATTAGGAGAATTTTTAGAAGTTTCAAAACAAAAAATGTCCAGAGACTACATTACTTTCACTTAAAAATTCATATTTTATGATTCAAAACTCGAAATTGGTCACTGTTTGTTGGAGATTAAACTAGACTCACACATGGTTCTATACATATTAAATTCATCTTATATCTCAACAGATTTAATTTTCTATGATTTTCTAAACTCACTGCCAGAACAGGGTCCCCTAGCAGATTGCATTCTTCTTTGTTTTTGACTAGTTTAGGTGTTCCCTCTCAGCCTAATCAGCAACATTTCATTCACAATTCAAGAAAACATTATTTCAAGATTCCATTATATTTCCAAACTTATAAATTTCTAGTTTAAACATGTTCTTTCAAATCATCTTTAACAACTATTTAGTTGGGCAGCTTCATACACAAAGACAATTACTTGCAAATAATTCTTCTTCTAATCTATTCCTTAAGTACATGAATACCATTCATACAACTTCAAATGAACATACATTTTTCAGGATAGATTTTCATTCAAAAATTCTTACACAAAACATGATTTCACCTAACCTAATTCATCCTTCTTAAAACAAAATCAAAACTAGATTTCTCTAAACCAAAACATAACATGAAGATACATTTCAATGCAAGATTTAGAGCAGAAATTTACGTTCATAAGTTCAATGAATTTCTTGATGACTTTAAACATGCATATATCTATCATCAAGCTTAAATTCTATGGCTTTCCCCAAGTGAGAGAATCCAAAGGAGAAAGACAAATTGCATGAGAGAAAGGTGGTTCTCCTTCCCCACACATCACATGGCCGGCTAGTTTCCCTTGCAATGGCCACTTGGATTTCACTCATCCAAAGTGGTGGAATTACACATGCAAGTAATAAGTTTCTTCCTTATTTCATTTTAGTCATACAAAGCTACTTACTCCACTTTACAATTTAGTCACTAACTTAAGTATTTTTTTCTTATAATTCAATTCTCAATGTTTTGATCAAAATACTAAACTAACCTCTTGATGCTCATTTGTGCTCCTTCATAATCCTTGAAATACAATCACTTTACTCATTAGATAACTAATCCTTAGTTAAATTGACTCTTTTACCTTCAATTCAATTGACTTGCTTGCTCAATTGATTCAAATTGAGTCTTTAAAATTTCAATTATAACTTCTCAAAACATGATTTACCTTGTAAAACTCCTAGCCCGGTTTTAGGGGTATTACATAATATGAATATATACATGTATACCTTATATGATTAAATAAAGTCGTTTAAATTAGAATCAATACGTACTATAACTTTATAAATAATTACAATTAAATGTGTATAGAAACTCGACAACTCAACTCGACTCTAATTTCATAAAATCGACTCGAATCGAAAAAAATTTCAGATAAAGTTTGAATTATAAAATAAGACTTGTCAACTCGAATAACTCGAATTGTTTTTACTCGACTCGACTCCATGGAATGCCCACCCTTCATCGAACTTCAAAAATATTCAAATCTAGCACTGAACTTTAATTTTTGACTCATTTATGTCACTCCATCGTTAACTCTCAACGAGACGTTAACTCAAAACGGCGTCGTTTTGGTGCGTCTATTTGAAGCTTAATTTTCCCCAAAGCGACGTCATTTTGTTGGAAGAAAAATAATAAAAACATACACTTTGAGGGGTTTAACCCATGACCTTTAATGCAAAGGCTAAGCTTGAAGCACTGAATCAACATGAGATTATGTAATGTTCTGTCATAAATATTATATATCTCAAACTAGTTGAGATTAATTTAAATTATTTTATGAAATAAATAATTATATAAATAATATTAATATATAAATAGTATAAAATATATTATTTAATATATATATAAATATATATAAATAAAAGCGGATCAAATATATATATATATTCTTATATTTTTTATATATTGTTTATAATTTAAATATATTATTTTTATAAAAACCCAAAATATTCATAAAATAATATATTTATAATATAAATAATATGTAAAAAACCTTAAACCGTAAATGTAAAAATCTATAACACAAACTCTAACCAAACCCCAAGCTCTAAAGTTTAAGGTTTATGGTTTGGGGTTTAGAGTTTATAGTTTTTTATATATTATTTATATTATAAAATATATTGTTTTTATTAATATTTTGGGTTTTTTTTTCTAAAAATAATATATTTATATAACTAATATATAAAAAACCATAAACCCTAAACCTCAAACATCAAACCCTAAGCCATACTCCTTAGGGTTTAGAGTTTAGGTGTTTTTTGTAGTGCTTAAAGCCTAGCCTTTGCGTTCAAAGGTTCTAGGTTCAAAAACCTTTGAAATGCACGTTTTTATTATTTTTACTTCAGCAAAACGACGCCTTTTTGAGTGACGTCTAGTTAAGAGTTAGCGGCTGAGTGGCATAAACGAGTCAGAATGTAAAGTTCAATGCTAGATTTGAACATTTTTAAAGTTCGATGACACTTTTGAGTCAGCGATAATAGTTTAGTGGCATTTGGTGTAATTTACCCTAATTTATATATAAATTTTGTACTACTCGACCCATAAATATTAGAGTATAAATGAAAAATTATATTTTATATAAAATATTTTTTAATCCACAATGTAGGGGAGAATAATTATAATATATAATAGCCATGTTTGGTGAACATAATTTTGAGGTAATATCAAAGGGTTGAACCATTTTTAAAGGATTAAACCAGTCAAATCTATTTGGTATACATAGGAATATAACTTAACAGATTATAGTGAATCCTACAAAACTAAAATAAACGGTTAGTAGTAACGTTTTGTGTTCATAGTGTCGAATCCTAACATTTTATCTCCTGAATAGTGGCGGCTTGCGATAGAAGGGGAAAAAACGTGGTCTCCCGAGGCAAACGCAACAAAAAGAATGATGATAGCAAATGTTTATGTTCCCTCTTAAAGTCAGATTTCGTAAATTGAAAAGGATTGATCCTTCATGAGGCTAAAGAATCTTTATTGTAACCTCTCTATTCGGTCCAGTTAAAAATCGGATCAGAGATATTATCGACGTTCAAAGAACTAAAAAGATACAAATAATGTACACAATTTCAAATGATATTTTATAATTCGTTACATTCTGGGAATTCATTCATAATTTCCTGAGATGTATATGAAAACGTTTTAAATATTTGTTTGTCATGTTTGAGGTCTGCTGCTGTGTTCTTGCTGTAATGTTGTTGGGGTCTGCTGCTGTGTCCTTGCTGTAATGTTGTTGGGGTCTGCTGCTGTGTCCTTGCTGTAATGTTGTTGGGCTCTGCTGCTGTGTCCTTGTTGTAATGTTGTTGGGCTCTGCTGCTGTGTCCTTGCTGTAATGTTGTTGGGCTCTGCTGCTGTGTTTGTTTGTTTGATTTTGTTATTTGTAGTTGCTGCTATGATTGATTAGGCCCTGCTTTTCTTCTCAGATCTCCTTTAGTCTTCTGTATCTTGTTGGCCATTGCTCTTGCTGTTTTGGTGTGCATTTTGGGACCTATATTCTGCCAGACTTTGGCTCTTAGTGAGCTCCATCTATTTTTAATACATTCAACCTTTGATTCTAGAGAATATTTCTCTTTTTCATTTTTTTTTGAAAATAAAAAAGGTTGAAGAAAATGTATTCGGTTGTAAAATTTGAAAATAATTTGTAGAAAATAAAAATAAAAACCAGTGAGATTTTGAAAATAAAATAGAATTGTATACAATGTCTTCAATGAATCATCTATTTATAGGCATAAGAAGTACGTAATACATTAAACTCTAATTAATAGAGATAATATTCCTAATAATAAATAAATCAAACTTCTTAGATAAAGTTCTAATCATGATAGACATCCACATAGATAAATATTCATAACACTCCCCCTTGGATGTCTATGAAGATAATGTGCCTCGTTAAAACCTTACTAAGATAAAAACTCAGTGGGAAAAAAATTTCATTAGTGAAGGAAAAAGAGTACACACATCTTTAATACGCATAACATATTGCCTCATTAAAAACCTTACCAAGAAAACCCATTGGGACAAAACCTCGGTTAAGAGAAAAAGAGTGCAACGCATATTTACCCCCTCATAAAAATATCACATAAGATCTTTGAATCTTCATAATTCAATCTTGAATATAATCTTCAAATGTTGAAATAAAGTATGCACTAGTGGATAAATCTTTCAAATTATTGCTTGAAATGATCCATCAAATATTATTCTTCTAAAGATCACGAGGAACGAAACTTTAAAGAGATATGTTTTGTTTTATCACATTTGATGTATCCACCTTGAGATATAAATTATGCATTATCTCTACATAAGATAGCTTGCATCTTATCTTGTGAAAGCAATTCACATATCTTATGGATATGTTTAGCCAAACACATATTTCGGCTTTGCCTCATGTATAGCAATTATTTAAAGGCAATGGTCTCGTAGCACTTAGATAGTATTTCTGGACCAGCTAAGATACGATGCTTCCAGATCAATTAATGTATATATGGTGCTTTTATACCAAGAATATCATCACATTTTTCTCGAGGGCGGAATGGATCTTTGTTTACATTAAGAGACCTAACAACCAAATAGTGATAAACGAATATGCATTATGCATGTAAAGTCTCTTTAAACATTTTTCTGTGTATGTCGATTGCTGCACAAGAATTTCATTGTTAAGGAGATCTCTTCACGAGTCTCAATGAATCGCCAACATACAAAATAAAAACAAAGACAAATCTAGAGCTAAACCTCTTAATAAAATGCTCCGGAAATTAAATTTTTCTTATAGCCTTCTGCTAATAAGTATTCAATGGGGCGATTATACCAAATGTGCACAAAATGTTTTAATCCATAAAAGATATATTCAATATAATTGAATAATGTTCTCGAGAACTTGAATTAACTACTTCTGACAGTCTAAATCCTTCCAAAAGCTTCATGTAATTGTTGTTATCAAGAGGCTTATACAAATAAGATGTAACAACATCCATTAGGCGGAAACTAAGTTATTTCATTTATTGTCAGACTATCTAAAAGTAACTGCATCCACCACCGAGAAATATATTTTCCTTATAATTAATTTCATGTCTTTGTGAGAATCTTTGCAACCAAACGAGCTTATATCTCATGATTTCTCCTTTTGATTTCTCTTTCTCACAAAGGCTCATTAATATCCACGAGCTTTACACATTTCAATATACGGGCTATAGGCCCAAATACTTCTCTTTTCGAAAGAGATTTTAGTTTCGCCTCAATTGCCTCTTTCCATATTGGCCAATCATTTCTTTGTTACATTGTCCAATTGACAATGATTCATGATCCACGTCATCAAATAAAATCTTTAGTGATATACTGCATGCAAATGTATTATCGACGTCGATTTGATTTCAGTTCCATTTATTACCGGACATGACATAATCTATTGAGATCTCTTTATTATCAGGTACCTGAGTCATGTTAATGCCTCTATTGGAGACCTTTTAATCTCTTCTTGAGATTTTCATAATTCATTGATTCCTCGATCAGATCATCATAACTATAGCTCCCTTCCTTTTTTTCGAGGATTTTTATCTTTGGAACCTACTTGTCTACCACGCTACAGGCATAAGTTAGACTTATTAGCAACTAGAATTTGTCCTTCTAGAACATCAAATTTAAACGGAGCATTCATAGCTGGTATATGTGACTTAGTCACTTTATTAGGGTCAGCAAAATCATCTGACAATTGATTTGCTAAATGAATTATCCTTTGAACTTATAGTTCACATTGTTAAGTACGTGGATCAAACTAAGATAATGATAATTCATTCCAATTTATTTCTTTTCCCAACTATTTTATTTTCTCCCCCTAACGTTGGGAAAACTGACACATTAAAATGATAATCAGTAAATCGAGTTGTAAATAAATTCCCTATGAGAAGCTCAAAATATTTAATTATCAAGGGAAATTTGAATCTGACATATATTCCCAACCTCCTTTAAGAACTCATCTTTGTGCGTTGTGGTGGAGCAATCAGAACATATACCGCACACTAAAAAAAATCTAAGATGAGAAATATTTGGTTCCTGACCAAAAACCATTTATAATGGGGAGAACTTATTATAATTTGTTGGCTTGGTGCGAATTAGTGATAATACATATAAAATGACATGTCATCAACATTATCAAGACCAATTGTCTTTATAACGTAATATGAAAATGTGCTCATAGTTTTATCAACTGAGCAAGTAGCCTCGTAAATACCAAGTTGCGGATTAGTAACAAGGATACATATGACCATCTAGTCGATGCATCAATTAAAATCGTAAAATATCTAGATGGACTGTAAGAAAGGTGTATGGGCCCACATATATCACCTTTGTATTCTAGAAAAAAAAAATTAATAGATTCGCAATCTATCATTGTTGATGATAATTTAATAATCGATTTGCTTTGATAGCAAGTATCACATGAAAACATTACTTTGAAGAAAATTTCAACTCTTCAATAAATTACCACATGAAAGTGTCAACAAATTTTCGCATCATAATTGAACCGGGATGGTCTAACCGGTCATTGCCAAATAATAAAGTTATCAGTAAACTTCTTATTCACAATAGCATGAGCTTCAATTTGTACTAATTCTATTGTAGTACACCATGGATGACAGTGCATATAACTTTTTCAAATTTTTATTATTGCCTTGATTTATACTCATAATATTGAGATAGTCAACATCCCATCGACTAATGGTTTCAATATGATATCCATTACCGTGAATATCTTTAAAATTAAATAAGTCTCTTTATGACTTTGACGAGTATAACGCACTGTGAATATGGAATAAAGTTCTATTTTACAATAACATATTTGCTCAACCAGAGCCTTTTGTGATATTAGTACTTCCGGATATAGTACTCACATTATTCCTTTGCATTTTAATCGAGAAATGCATAATTATGTACCTTTCAAAATGTGTTTTGTTTCATTTACTTCGGGTAATGAAAATATGTACTTTGTATCATTCACTTCGAGGAATGAAAAATATAAAATATAGCACATCATATCAAGTCGATTATCTATCAGAGATAAACTTTCAAGTGCTCTTCCGAAGCATTGATATTTTGGTACTTTGAGAAATATTACTCATATTTCCCCTTGCATTTAAATGGGAAAAATATTTCTTATGCTTAAGTACAATATGAGTACTTGCATTATCTGCTAGGTATAAATAGTCACAATTCATTGTATATTTTATTCCGGAAGTAATCATATTCTTCAAATAATAAATTAACATAAAGCGTAAATAAATAATATGTGAAATAAATAAACATAAAGCAAAATAACATAAATAAGTAATAAATAAAACGAATTAACATAACAAAAACAATTATTCCTTTTAAAGGTTATAAGGGAAATAAAATAAATGGTAAATTATTCCCTTCAAGGGTTATGAGAAAATTAACAATATCCAATTGAGTTGGACCAATAACGCTATAATTATTTTCGCCATAAACGAATTTTGTTTATATTTTATTTCATTTATCATTCATGATTATGGATAAAGTCTATAATACTTTGGCGTTTGACAAGTACGAAACCAATGGTTTATAACATCACATTGGTAAAAGGATTTCAGTTCCTTAGAATGATCTTTATCACTCTTGTCATCCTTATAACTTCGCTACCAGTGGGTAGAAGTATTCTTAAAACGACTATATTTTTTCATGTGTATATTCATAGCCTCGACCACGACCACAACTTTTAATGTGGTTTTTTATTCCTTCCATAATATAATGTCACATTCACTTCAGGGAATGGAGTAGAGCCAGTGGGCCTTTGAAACCTTTTTCACATATCCTTATTACAGAGAACAAAGATTTAATCCTCGTACGCGACATTGTTAAACTTGTCCACAAGGTCCTTTAAAAACCTCCTTTAAGACCAGTAGCCTCGCAGAACGGGATGTCCAACCAATATACTTGAATTATATCGAAATTATGTCTCTAATTGAATAATGATTTACCATGTTTGCATTCACTTCAAGGAATGAAACAGTTCCAATAATCGCATGGAATAAACAGCATGCTTGCATTCACTTCAGGGAATGTCCCATCATTGATAATCGCATGGAATAAACATCATGCTTTACATTCACTTCAGGGAATGCCTCCCATAAAACTTTTTGGATCAAGTCGAATTTTCGTAACTTGAAATTGGGAGAAGTCTATGGTCGAGTTTTTCGACGAAGGAGAAATATTACTTTCGAGTAAATATAGACTTTATAATAATCTTCTTGTAAATTTAAAATCATCATGATTTATCGCACTTTAAAATAATAATATAAAGAATAAAAATAAAAATAAAATTTATCGATATTGATTTTTCTCTCGTGGACAATGGAGACATAGCATATGACCGAGATAGCTTCTCATAGTCCATTTATATCACATCTCTTTCCAAGTCATTTAAGCATATCATGTAAAACTCAAAACACGGTTAAAAATAGTAACTTTTACCAAATAAAATAACATAAATAATAATATGAAAAATATCAAATATAATCATATAAGTAAAAGTATGAATAAGCATACCGCTAATTAACCCTTTTAGGAACAAGAGAAAACACACGTAATTTACACCTAACGCAACTTCTTCTTCTTTTTCGATCCATCTTTTGGTTTGTGAGAAGCCACAAATTTATCTCTTTCCAATGTTCGAGTAAAATCAAACATACTCCCAAACTTTTCAAAAAAAGTTAAAATATAAAGAAAAAGACAATCGGTAATTTAAAAAAAATAAGAGAAAAAAAAACTTATCTTTGTTTTATCTTAGAATCGAATTCTTTCCAATAACTTCTTTTGGATTCAAACAATGAAGACCTCGGTTGATTAGATTCGTGCTGATAACGTGTTGTGAATAAATAAAGAAGAACAAGAATAAGAACAAGAAAAACAAAGAGATGGGAGAAAGAGAGAGATTTGTATTATTCTCAAAAATAGGATTGTATACAATTCCTTCAATGAATCATCTATTTATAGACATAAGAAGTACATAATACATTAAACTCTAATAATAAATAAATCAAACTCTTTAGATAAAGTTCTAATCATGATAGACATCCACATAGATAAACATTCATAACATTTTCACTATTTTTGTTGAAAATGTTTTAAAAAAGTAGAAAACATAAATATAATGACTTTTAAATTTTAACTCTATTTAACCCGGGTTCAAAATCTCCTAATGACAATTTAAAAAAAATTACTTTTATTTAATTATGTTTTATTTTTTAGTATAATAATATTTTATAATAATTATACTAAAATTTATTTTTTAATTATTATTATTTTGAAAAATTAGATACCAAACATATTTTCACTATTTTATTATTAAAAAAACTTTCTATTTCTATAAACCTAATGTGTTTTCTAGTTTTTTTTTTTAAAAAAAAACTAAAATTGAAAATCATTTGCTGAAAATGAAAATAAAAAAATACCTTTTTTTTTTTTATCAAATTTGATGTTCGAAAAATAAACGGGTAGCCAATAATATAAATGAAAATCATATTTCATTTCTAAACTTTTTGTTTATATTTAGTTGGTGGGTAGGTTTAATGACATGTATTTAATGCACCAAAATATATAATATACCCATAATATTAAAGGAATTTATTGTGGAGATTTAGTCATTAAATGGGGTAAATGGGTCGTATGAATTATTTCGATTCGGGTCAAATTTAATTATGACTATATTTGTCATTGATCGGTACAAATCGAATTTAGTTTAGTTCGGTTTTGAGTATATTTAAAATTCAAATTAAAAAAACTTTAAAATCATCGAAGCTCCGCTTATAAAATTATTTTGGATCTTTAGTATAAAGCGATTGATTCACATGATGCAGTTGTCAACAGGTTCACTCTCGATGATCAATTTTGAATTCATGCTAAACCTACTCCAAATTTTTATAATTTAAATGATATATTTAAAACATTCAATCCATTCGTTGAATCACAAGTAATTTAGAACCATATTATATTCTAAAAACCTATAATACATTTAATTTTCATGATTATGTTACTATTAATATTATTACTAGTTTATATTTTAAAATAAACTATGCAATAAAAAAGGTAAACTACTTGGGGTTACCACTAGGAGTGTTTAAATCCGGGTACCTGAACCTTTGAGTATCATATTTGTTGGTCCGTGTCTCAGTTCGTGAGTACTGGGTATCCTATAATCAGGTACCCGTTAAACACATGTACCCGTAAAATCGGGTACCTGATACCCGGTTCACATTTTTTGTTATTTTTTTATTTTAAAATTAAAAAAAAGCTTAAAAGTTCATAACACATGATCCAAACAAAGAAATTTAATGATTTGAAGTTTATAACCATAAGAAAGTCATTAAAAATACTAATCTCGATCATGATTTTTTTTCGAATCTCATATTTTTTAAAGAAAAAATGTGTAAAAACAATAGACATTAAAAAAAACTACTAACGCATAACATCAGTAGACATTAAAAATCAAGAAATGACTCAATGAGACCATTTACAATGATTCAATTGTATTGATCTACCGATTTTTTCTTCCAAGCTGTAGATTTTAAAAAACTACTAATGCATAAATGCAGTACATAAACTTTGTTGTTTGTTTCATTTCGAATCTTACATATTCACAAATTATTGTTTTTTTTTTTGAAAATTTTAAAACAAAAGCATATAATACAAATATAGAATGAATTTAGGGTTTAAGTATCGTTCTAAGGTAAAAATATTAAGTAATTTAATAAGATAAAAATAAAAAAATAGTAATCGGGTACCCGAAAATTTCATATTTTGTGACCCGGGTAAAAAAATTGTGGGTAAATACCCGATTTTTTATTTTCGAGTAGTTCGGTTCGGGTAATTTTGAACACCCTTAGTGACTACCCAACTATTGCATCTTTCCTATTTTGACAACCGAACTACAAAAATTCAAAATTCTACCACCCAACTATTTAAATAGACCTATTTTAACTACTGACCATTAAAATCTAACAGATGGATAATGTGGCAGTTAAAAGAAATTTGTATATTACACATTTGGTCTATGTTAATTACTAATTATATCAATTTGGTCCTAATTTTAATTTAATTAAATAAAAATAATCAACCAATTAAATGACACCCAATTGGATGAATTTACTCTATTTTTAATTTATTTTATTAATATTTTCACGCAATCAAATAGCGACACGTGTCACCTGATTGGAAAAAAATTAACTAGATGAGAATGTTGGGAATCGAACTATGTTCACAAAAAAAGAACGAAAATACTGTAAACTGTATAAACATGGTATAATGAGAATCAGAGGGGGAAGAAAACAAAGGTTTAGCAATGGGGAAGGAGAAGAAGGTAAAATGGGGAATGTTGGATTCCTTTAACGGCATACCCAAAAGGAGAAAATGAAGCATAGTTGTTAGGTTGTGATGGGTGCTTTTTATTGGTGAAGCTAACGTCGGTACACTTTAAAAAAAGAAGACATATAACGAAAACAAAAATCGTCAGTAAAACATAAAAAATTTATTGAAATAAGGTCGTAAACTCTTTACCAACGGACAAAAAATATATTCTGACAGATAAAATATCATCAGTAATACGCTAGTCAGTATATTTCTATAACGACGGACAAAACTATCAATATAGATGTTGGGGCTCTATACCTACAGATATGTTCGTCGGTATTAGGTGTAGAATACCCTGACAAATTAGTGTATCTATTTTGACGGACACTGTCCGTAAGCATAGATGGTATATATATAATGATGGTTTTTACTGACAGTGTTGCCATCGCTATAGGGTTTACTTTTACAGACCGTTTTGTCCGTCGGTATAAGTTTAATTGACATTTATTTTTTTATTTTAAATTATTGTTAATTTTTATTTTAAATACTAATATTATTATGACAATAGAAATTAATAAAAAAAATACCATGTAATTTAATGTAGCCCCAACTGCATTAACATCAGGATGACAATAAAATTTGACCATAAGCTGGACTATACCATCCATCAATAGTTGAATGAAAGTCCCTAGGAGACCCGAAGTTGATCTATACAAAACCATCTTTCAACTATTGGGGAAAACGTCTTTGGAAGCAATAAAAACAACACATCTAAATCTATTTGCTCTTCTTTTTGAATCTAAGAATTCATAAATCCTTACCGGCCATTCATCTTTGTACCATTATATGCTAATTTGCTCATTCAATGCCATTCATCACCAGCCAGTCATATTAACAGGATCAAAGCCAGAGCCACCTTATTCGAAAAGAAAATGTATTTGGAGGCCAAGCCCACGATAAGTTGAATGCTATCTGGTGTATCAAATCATGTGACAAGATTCAACCATTTTTTTTTTTCATTTACAGCTTCATAGAATAGAACCTGTGGTTGCAAGTGCCCCCGCTCACACATAGTAACAACATCAGCCCAGCTACCAATTACCTGGACATCAAAAATCAGACTGTAACACCAGAAACAACGGACTACACGGGATGGCACACTCCATAAAAGAACAAAAACTTGCCTTGACAATTTTGTCACCATACATAGTCCACCTTTCACGATCATGACTATAGGCAAAACAGTAATAGTGTTGACCATAATAGCAAACCTAAGAGTTTCAAAAGAAACATGAAAAGTGGAACAAAATCAAACCTTAGAAACAATGTTCAAAACTCACCCCTTTCTGCATTTTAAATTTTGTATTAAAAGTAAAACTCAAATAGAGATAAAAAGAGAGAGAGAGGGGATGCACAAACGTACCACTGAGACTAGATTATGCTTATTTTTCGGATCTAGCCCACGATAAAGGACACTAATATCTAGCCCACCATCATTGCTGTTTGATCAGTCTGAAAAAAGATTTATCTTTTTATGCTTATATCATATTATTTTACAGAATCTATGAGATGTCATCCTTGCTATGAACGGCAAGTGAAACTACTCAGTTTAGTACTCAATATTTGACTTTGAAGACTAAAAGCATCAACTATGTTATTTGCAGCTTTCAAGATCCACACACACGCATCAAACACTAATATGAATCTAAGTAGTAACTTAGGCTATGGTCAAAACTTCTAAACAGTAAAATTAGAAGCATTTCAACCTTAAACATACACGTTTACTTGGACCATAACCTTCTACATGAATTAACCAAAGCTTTCGTCTTCCTCATAAAGAGAAAAAAAAAATTTCACTAAAGTTTCCACATAATGACATGATAAAAAGTTGAAAATAAAAGAGAAATCATAAAGAAACACCATCATGAGCTACTGTCATAACTCACAAGCACCGAAAAACAGAAGTGGAAAAGGGAAGAGAATGGATGATTTAAATAAAACATCACACACAAAACTGCAATTTTCAGTTCCTGATAGAGCCATTTGATGCAGAAAAGGATTAGTGGTATGGATGACAAGATACACACCTGAAAGAGAATCAAAGCATGAAGCTGTAACTGGGCAGCCCTCCAAGTTCAAAACAGAAAGCCTTTGTAGACCTGAAACATATTAGAAACATAAAGACATTCAGGGAAATAGGACTTAAAATAATCAATAATAGCCAATTACAAAATTCCTTTGATCTTCTAATAAGCAGAAGAATGCGCAAGCAGTAAACTCCCAAATCCAACACATAGTAATTGCACACTAAACCATAGTGAAGAAAGTTTAAAGTTTGATAATGTTTAGTGATCCAGTTGCCATAGGACAAAATTCAATATACCACCGGTAACATAAAAATCTAAAAGATAAAAAGAAAGTGAATAAAAAAGGAGAAATAAGCAGGAAGTAAAAAAGTAATAATTAATTAGTTAATTCTGGTTCATAAACCTATCTGGTTCAAAGTTTTAAATGACTTTCTTTTGACAGTAGAACAAAATTCTACACATCATTGTGCTTACATATAGGAAACAAAACCTTCTAATATCAACCTCCTCGGTTCAGATTAAAGCCATTTGGGGGGGGAGGGGGGGGGGGGGGGGGGGGGTAGGGAGGATGTATATTTGTTGGTGAATGGTTGCATAACTTCAGTATAATCATGTAGTACACTCATGAAAATCCCCCCAAATCAGAGTAGCCCAAAATAAACAAACTATCAGTTGATTTCATCAAAAAACCATAGAATAAAGCATCACAATAAATGAAATAGTACTGATGAAGTACCTTTTAAATAAGTGATGCCAAAATCTGTGACCTTACTGCATGAAACCTGTAGGCTCTTCAAGTTTGTAAGTCCTAAAACATGATAAGATAAACACAAACTATTTCATTTGGCCAATAAACTGAAGAAAATGCAAGAAGTTAGGGTGGGATTATTTTCTTTTCATTAATTTTTTTTGCATTTACTAAACTAAAATCTGAAGTTTTTTTTTGAGAAATTGTCCATCTCTACATTCTAGAAATTCTTATTCTTTAAATTTATTTAAATGAAAGGTTTGACAAAATCCGAGAAAAATATATAAAATGCAATTTAAACATTATTTGATGAGTTAAAGATATGCTAAGCAAAAGAATCAACTCAACAATCGAACATTTCCATTAAAATATTTGACAGGATCAAGAGAATTATCTGCAACACAGACTCTTCAAAGTCAAAGAGGCCAGACCTAGCTACTCCAAACAATCCTTTCGCTTTCTTATTGTAATAGCTTAACTAATTTAATCGGATTCATGAAGGAGGAAGCGAGAATGAAGGAGGAAGAGAGAACTACAAACCGGTTCTTAAGTCAACATCGACGACCGTCACGAGCGCCGGAGGCCAGAGGTATGTGAGGACGATAGATTTTTAAATTTAGAGATTTCAATTTTTTGGGTGAAATAAAATTAGGGAGGCCGTGGGTGTCTATAATAAAAAAATATATTTATTAAATATAAAAAATAATTTAAAATATATCCTATATAGACAAATATAACAAACCGTTAGTATACCCTAGAACCTACACTAACATATACAAATTGCCGTTGGTATAACCCTTGGTATATAATTTAACTATATTGATTAGGGGTGTTTAAAATTGGGTATTCAGAAATTTGAGTATCCAAAAAATTGGGTATACAAAAATTTTTGGGTAGTAAAATCTTGGCTCGTTACCCAGCCCAAATGAATTGGGTACTCGCAAACTAGGTACCCGAAAAATGCGGGTACCTATTAATTTGGATAATAGGGTACTCGAAATTGTTTTATTATTTTTTTAATAGCTTTGTGTTTTACCTGAAATAATTAAAATTATTAGTATTCTCATTCTCTTCTAAGTATACGAAAAATAAGCATAAAATTTATCCATCTAAACTATAATATATAACCATTTTCTTATTTTAATAACTAAAATTAAATTATTTCAGTTTGATGGTGCCATTGTCCACTGCCACTAATTCTTAGCATATAATAAAAATACATCGTATAACACGGACCATAATAATTTGGATATCAGAATAAGACAAAAAAATACTAAAATATAAACTCAAGAGTCAAATAATAAAAAAATTAATATATATATATATATATATATATATATATATATATATATATACAAATTGGGTATCGGTTAGTCGGGTACCCGGTTAAGGGACATTTTGTGACCTAGGCCCAACCTGGATAGCCTAAAAAATAGCGGGTCAGGTACCCGACCCGAAAAATCGGGTATTTTCATTTCGGGTACCCGATAATTTTTTTTCGGGTATGCGGGTAGTTTAGGCCAGGTAGTTTTTGTAAAACTTATGTTTGATTTTGATATAACTAAGTATGTTAAGGATTAAATTGAAAACTTGAAATAGATTTCTAAGTCCTTCAAATGATTTATAAATCACCAACATTTTAATCTGATTTGAAAAACTCAAACTCCAAATATTTTCTAAGTGTTCCAAGGCCAAAGTATTGAAAAACGTCTAGGCGTATCGATACACCTTCAGCCGTATCGATACCATTTTTACTAAGTTGGCTACTGGAAAGACGTGTTTCGATACGCCCCTCACCGTATCGAAACAGATTGAATCTGTATCGATACGACCCTCTGTAAAAACTGAAGGAGATTGAATGACGTACCGATACGGTTCCACCCGTATCGATACGGATTTAATGAATTTTTAAATCGAAAGCATTTAAATCTTTTGACCGTTGGTGTCAGCTGGTTAGGTAACTAATATTTAAAGTGGTAGTTGTCCCGTATCGATACGGTGTTCCCCGTATCGAAACGAAAACTTCTAGTGAGCTAAGTTTAGAAAAAAGTATCGATATGGTCTTACCCGTATCGAAACGGTCCATGTCCCGTATCGATACGCTTACACGCGTATCGATACGCCCTCTTTATTATTGTGCAACAACTCTTTCTGTTTTGAGACAGGTATCGATACGAGTCTTCGTGTACCGATACAGATAGCTGCAGAAGTGCATTTATGGTGGAAAGAGAGGGTCCCAACGGCTATAATTAATACCCTAACCACCCAAATGACTAGAATTGATAGAGAATGTATAAATTGAAGCTAATTGGAGACCACCAACAACTATTGCATCTAAGATAAACATCCAAGCAAAAATCCAAGCTCATTGTGCTTATTTTCCAATTTCTTATAAACCCCAAATTGTGTAGTGTTCAATTCCTATCATATCATCAAATTTGGGTTGAGTGTTTTTACTTAAAAGGGCAATCTTGTATTTGAGAGATATCTTTCTTGCCTAAATTCTTGTTTGTACTCTTGTGAGGGTTTGGTCAAATTTTGGGTAGAAAATTTGACCGGTTGTGTAAAGGTTACCTCCTAAGCCTTGAAAAGGGGAAGAACAAATTAGTGAATTGTTGGAAATCCTTAGTGGTAGCTAAGGTAGTGGATATATAGTTCATTTGGAACTTGAACCACTCTAAAATCCTTTGTTCTTCATTTTTAACTATCATTTTACACCAACAAAATTTTAAAAGCCCAATTCACTCCCCTCTTGGCTTTGATCAATCCATTTATCCACTCAACAATTGATATCAGGGCCTACCTCTTTAAAGGATTAACAACCACAAGAGAAGTTCCTAGGAAGAGTGTGATCATCCAAAAATCAAGCCATGATATCTACCTCCGGGTCAAGCATGTACGAGTCTCAATCAACCACAAACCGCCATTCTTCAACGATGATAACTATCCATTTTGGAAGAACCAGATGCGCCTTTTCATCAAATCCAACGATTATCTAGTTTGGGATGTCAATGGAGATGGTCCCTATATTCTATTGAAGAGAGACGATGAAGGAAGATTGGTTCTAAAGAAGAAGATTGAGATGAGTGAAGAAGAGAGAAAGAAGATCCAAATCAATGATAAAGCTCTTCACATGCTATTTTGCTATTTCGCTCACGACATCTACTCTAAAGTCTCCTCCATTGAAAGTGCCAAGGGAGTGTGGGATACACTAGAGAACACCTATGAAGGAACTAGTGATGTGAAGGAGACCAAGATTGGAATTCTCAATCTTAGCTATGAGAATTTCAAAATGGAGCCTGACAAAACTGTGTCCAAGATGTTCGATCGCTTCTCAACAATCGTCAACGGGCTTAAGGGTTTTTGGAGAGACAATCTCGGATGACAAACTAGTCCGGAAGCTACTCTACTCACTTCCCAAATCTTGGGATGGGAAGAGAACCTCCATCATTGAGGCCAAAAACTTGAAGACACTCAAACTTGATGAGCTAGTGGATTCTCTCCTTACCCATGAGATAATGAAGCAAAGAAGGGAAGATGAAAATAAAAAGGAAGATAAAAGAGTTGATAAGCTAGAAGTAGAAAAGAAGAAGAAGATAGGAGTGGCTCTCAAAGCTTCATTACATGAGGATAGCACTTCTAGTGAGGAGGATGACCTAGAAGAATTGGATATGATAGCCAAAAGGTTTTCACGATTCATGAGGTCCAACCGAGGAAGGAAGATTCAAAGAAAAATGGACTTCAAGGGCAAAAACAAAGAAGAATAGAGGGATCAAATCTTTTGCTATGAGTGCAAAAAACCCGGTCACATTCGTTCAGAGTGCCCTCAACTCAAGAAGAAGGGCTTTGAGAAGAAGAAGAAGCTCAAAGCCAAGCTTGCTACTTGGAGTGACGAGGAGTCATCCGAGGATGACGAACACGAAGTGGCGAACCTTTGCCTCATGGAACTTGAGGAGGATTCCTCCATGGTAACCTCTAACTTATCATCTTTTGACTTTACATTTGATGAATTGCATGATGCGTATGATGAGTTGCAAGAGGTTTATGATGAGTTAGTTGAGAAGTACAAAGAGTCGGTCATTAGAAATAAAAAGATTATTTCGGAATTAAATGATAAAAATGACTCACTTTCTCAAGCTAACTTAAAATTTGAGAAAAAGATTTTAGGTTTAAAAGATGAACTTAAATTCTTCTAAGATGAAAATGTAGACCTAAATAATCTTATTTCTCAATGCAATAGTGAACACCAAAAGGTGTTAGATGAGCTTAACAAGCTCAAGGAGTATTTCAAAGATGTTGGTAATGTGAAGCATGAAAATGGTGAATCATCTAAAACAAACCAACCTAGGAGAAAGACATATAACTACAAACAAGGTGGCTTCCCTAGACATAATAGAACTAAAAAGATTAGGAGTGTATGGGTTCCTAAGGAACTCGTCAAGTCTAATAATGTTGTTGCTATGTCACCTTGGATTCCTAAGGGAACCAAGCTTTTGGGAGCTAACACTCGTGGACCCAAAATGATTTGGGTACCAAAAACAAAAGTTTAATATCTTTGTTTGTAAGGGGAGCATTGCTACAAGGCCCAAGCACAAAGTCAAAATTCATGGTACCTTGATAGTGGATGCTCAAGGCATATGGCCGGAGACAAGAGTAGATTCGTGGACTTAAATCCAAAAAGTGGAGGAGTAGTGACATTTGGTAACAACTCCAAAGGCCACATTAAAGGTATTGGCTTCATAGGTAGTCACTCTACTATTCTCATTGAAAATGTTTTATATGTCGATGGTCTAAAACATAATTTGTTGAGCATAAGCCAATTATGTGATAAATGGTTTAATGTCTTATTTGATAAAAATGGGTGCAAAATTTTTGACATTAAATCAAATAATATTATGCTCATTGGTCATCGCATAGGAAATATTTATGTGGTGCATTTAGATGACATACATACATCCCATGCATGTTTAGTAGCTCAAAATGAAAATGATGCATGACTATGGCTTAGGAAACTAGGACATGCTAACACTAGTGTTTTAGAGAAATTAGTTTCCCTAGACCTAGTTAGAGGTTTACCCAAGATTAATGTAACCCCCTCGTCCCGGTCTGGCCGGATGACCGGTCCGAGTGGGCCACACGGGGAAAACCGAAGCGAAACCCAAAGGGTTCCTCCTCGGTTAGCAACCCTAGAATTTTTTTTCATTTTAGACTTGTCATAAACGAACCCAAACCACAATCAAACGACCAAAATTCAATCTTGACTAAAGGCACATTAAAACCTATGTATTTATCCCATTAAAAAGGTCAACAAGTCAAAACAGTACAATTTTAAGCAGAAGTTTCGAAACCTTTACCAAGGGTTTCGAAACTTTTGCTGGCAGAAACCCCTGGAACCCATTTCTCACCCAAAGTTTCGAAACCTTAGGGAAGGTTTCAAAACCTTGGACCTTAGTTTCGAAACCTTTCCCAAGGTCTCGAAACTTTTGGTTGGCAGAATGCCCTGGAACCCAAAATCTTCCAAAGGTTTCGAAACCTTGGGGAAAGTTTCGAAACCTTTGACCATAGTTTCGAAACCTACCCCAAAGGTTTCGAAACTTTGGCTGGCAGTGACCCCTGGAACCAAAATTTCTGCAAAGGTTTCGAAACCTTACCCATGGTTTCGAAACCTTAGTGCAGGGGGTCACCTACTGCCCAACTTAAGGACTTCCTACTCAAGGAAAACGTTAAGATCATTCATAGACATGTATAAAAGCTTAAAAAGACCAAAAGCATGATTCAACGACTACAAGGCTCACACATACGACCATTCTAACAAGCATACATACAACAATCACAGTTGGATTTTAGCTTACAAGCATTGAATATAACAACAATCAGACTTATCTAGACTTCAAGCAATATCATAAGAAACCACTTAACAAGCATAGGCATCATACACATGGTTGACAAACTTAAGGCATGCATAGACCAATCCTCATACAAAATCAGGCATAAGCAAATAATCCACATAAGAATCATAGAGCATAATCCAAGAAGCAAATCATAACACAACATAGGTTTAACAATTTCAAACATAACTTCCTAAGGAGTTTGACCCCAACTCCTAACACTCTATACCCCATTGTCTAGGCATTATTACAAAAGCAAATCATACTTAAACTTGCTTGAGAACTCTCAAAAGCTCCTCCTTCGCCCGCTCATATCTTAGGTAGTATGCTCATATCTTAGGTAGTATAAATTGATTTTACCACCAAAAGCAAATCATACTTTGGGAACTTGTCAATTCTTAGGTAGTATGCTCATATCTTGGTTCTCTAAGATACAAAATAGTGTAGCTCTTTCTACCACCAAAGCCGAGTACATATCCTTAGGGAGTTGTTGTGCTCAAGTCCTTTGGATGAAGCAACAACTCTTAGATTATGGTATTAAAGTTGAAACCATACCCCTTAAGTGTGATAACACTAGTGCCATATGCTTAACTAAAAATCCCATCCAACACTCTAGAACCAAACATATAGAGATAAGACATCATTTCATTAGAGATCATGTCCTTAAGGAAGATGTTGTTATAGAGTACGTTGACACCTTAAACCAACTAGCGGGCATCTTTACAAAGCCTTTAGATAAAGAGCATTTTTGGTCCCTTAGGAGAGAGTTAGGTCTAACTAGCCTTCCTTGACCCTTTAGAATTTTTTTTGAAGTTAAAATTGCTTGATCTTGTAAAATTGCATGTTTATGTGTTGTTGCTCTTGAAAATATCCATGCTTATAGCTAGGGGGAGTATGCTTCTATTAGAATATGCTTAGAACTGCTCATTCATCATTTGCATTCATTTAGGAGATGTTAAAATCGAGCCTTCGGTTGTTCTTAAAGCCTAAAATGTATTTCTGGGCATAGGGTATCGATACAGCCTTAAGCGTATCGATACGAGTATTGTATTAGCTTTCCAGACTACATTTTGCCTAAAACGGGTATCGATACAGTTAAACCCGTATCGATACGAGCTACAAGCGTTTCGATACGGATTGCATCCGTTTCGATACGGACCTTCAACGAGCGTTTCGAAGGGAATTATGATTTTACCCCCGTATCGATACACCCTCAGGCGTATCGATACGTGATTGCGCAAACAGCTTCTAATTGGCATTTAAAGTGTTCTACTTTTACCAAAATTGAATTTTTCAAAACCCTAAAAACCCTAGCCATTTTTCACTCTATAAATAGCCTCTCAATCCCTCATATTTTCACACCACAACTCAAAATCTCTTGAGGGTTTTCAAAATCAAGCAAAGCTCTTCAAGCTTTTAATCAATTCGGTGCTAAGTTCTTCTCCCATTCATCTCTATCAATATCAAGGTAAACCTCTTTCCTTTTTCCTTTTAATTTTTCTTTTGATTTTTGTTTAAAATCTTCTTTTGTTTTGTTTTGTCTTCTCAAAATCAAATCTCTTTTCAAACTTTTTTTTGTTTTGTTTATAAATTTTTTAACAAAAACCTTGATTATTGGTTTTCAATGAGTTGAATGAAGAAAATTAATGCATACATTGTTTTTAATCTTTTCTCTAGTTAATGGTACCTAAAAAGAGAGCACATACTAGTGAAGTCGGTGAAGGTTCCAATGCTGGAGATAGTACTCGCCCGAACCTCACTCTTATCTATCAACACTCTTTTAAGACCACCGGAGATCTCAACTATTTTTGACAATTTCAAAACTATAAGATCCATCCGGAGAGGGTAATTTCCATTCCTTTTCTTAACTCGGAGCATTTCAATTTCGATTATTTACCTTTGCTCCAAGAATGGAAGTTTATGGATTTTCTCCAAATTCCCAGAATTTTCTTTCGCATCTTAGTTTTGATCTTTTATGCTAATGCCAAGTGTTGTGCCAATCGAGACAGTGTTGTTACGGCCGTTAATTCTCATCTAATGGGTAAAAAGATCACTATCGATGTTCAATCCATTTCTGATGTGTTTAAGTTGGAGGATGAAGGCTATGATGATGAGAATGCTCTTGGCCATGTCCTAAGTGGTTCCGTCGCCGCACTTAATGCTCAAGATCGGATCCTACATTTGATGGTTTCTTGGTGGTTTAGGCCCTTGGGAGGGAAGTATTCCACTATCCACCAAGTTGATGATTTTTGGATTCGATGCTTTCGTGAGAGAAAACATCCAAACCTTGCTCGAATTATGTTTACGGAGATTGTCTATCTCGTGCAACATCGCCACACTACACTCGTCACTTCCTTCACCTATGGTACAGCTTTGAGTTATTTCTTCCTACAAAAGAAGATAGATTTCTCACATGACTACCAAACTCCCCTCACCGATCCTATCGATGTAAGATCTCTTGCAAGGGGGTACGTTTCATTACTTCAATGGTAGTTGGCTTCGTCTATCCGAGCTCCCTGCTGATGCCGTTCCGGAAGAAATTGCTAACTCTCAAGCCGCTCAAGTTCCTCAAGCTCCTCCTTCACCTTCTATGGATTCCCTCATGACTTTTCTAAATGACCAATTCATGGGTTTGCGCACGGGAATTGCCTCCATAGATCAAGTGATGAATTCAGGGTTCACCGCTATTGACACAAGGTTTACAAGCCTTGAAGATCGAATGAAGAATGTGGAGATGTGCCTCACTTCCCTTGAAGGCGGTCACAACTCAATGAACATTTCCCTTACCGCTTTCTATGACGAGTGGCGTCAAACTAGGAGGAATGATGATGCAAATGAGGAGGATGATGAAGATGATGAAGATGGCGATGAAGATGTATAGTAGTTCATCTTTGCATATCATTTATGTCATTTAGGATATTTATGCACTTTTGATTTATGTTTTTAGGATTAAGTTTGCATTATTCTAAAACATATGCTTTGATTTTCTATTATTTGGATTTTAAGTTGATGGTATCTTTAATTTGAACTTAATGTTTATCAATATTATGTTGCTTGGTTATTATACCTTTTGCCTATTTATGCACTTTATATTATGTCTCAATTATTTTTGATCTAACAAAAAGGGGAGAGGGAACAATCTCACACTTAAAATACTTTGATTTTCAACTTAAAGAGTTTACCTAGGTAATATTGAGGGGGAGTTATTTTGCAAAGTTTTTCAAAGTATAAAAAAATTTCAAGTTTTGGTTTTGTTATATCAAAAAGGGGAGATTGTAAAACCTATGTTTGATTTTGATATAACTAAGTATGTTAAGGATTAAATTGAAAACTTTAAATAGATTTCTAAGTCCCTCAAATGATTTATAAATCACCAACACTTTAATCTGATTTGAAAAACTCAAACTCCAAATATTTTCTAAGTGTTCCAAGGCTAAAGTATTCAAAAACGTCCAGACGTATCGATACACCTCCAGCCGTATCGATACCATTTTTACTAAGTTGGCTACTGGAAAGACGCGTTTCGATACGCCCCTCACCGTATCGAAACAGATTGAATCTGTATCGATACGCCACTCTGTAAAAACCAAAGGAGTTTGAATGGCATATCGAAACGGTTCCACCCGTATCGATACATATTTAATGAATTTTTAAATTCGAAAGCATTTAAATCTTTTGACCATTGGTGTCAGCCGGTTAGGTAACTAACATTTAAAATGGTAGTTGTCTCGTATCGATACGGTGTTCCCCGTATCGAAACGCAAACTTCCAGTGAGCTAAGTTGAGAAAAAGGTATCGATATTGTCTTACCCGTATCGAAACGGTCCATGTCTCGTACCGATACGCTTACACGCGTATCGATACACCCTCTTTATTATTGTTCAATGACTCTTTTTGTTTTGAGACATGTATCGATACATGTCTTCGTGTACCGATACAAATAGCTGCAGAAGTGCATTTATGGTGGAAAGAGAGGGTCCCAACGGCTATAATCAATACCCTAACCACCCAAACGGCTAGAATTGATAGAGAAGGTATAAATTGAAGCTAATTGAAGACCAACAACAACTATTGCATCTAAGATAAACATCCAAGCAAAAATCCAAGCTCATTGTGCTTATTTTTCAATTTCTTGTTGTTACAGATTATTAGGCTAAAATCTAGGTTATTTATTAGGCTAGAATATATTGTAATTAATGTTATATATATGTTACCTAGTTTAGGAAAATTAGTAATTAATGTTATATATATGTTACCTAGTTTAGGAATATTAGATGTGTATATATAGCCTATATGTTCTATGAATAAAATAC
Source organism: Hibiscus tridactylites (assembly GCA_958450335.1). Lineage (NCBI taxonomy): Eukaryota > Viridiplantae > Streptophyta > Magnoliopsida > Malvales > Malvaceae > Hibiscus > Hibiscus tridactylites. Next base: position 31,761,676 of record OY288266.1, read on the forward strand.
AAGGGAATTATTTTTTACATGGTATCAGTTGTCCTAGGTTCTTTCGAATACAATAAATTTTTTTTGGCCGTTCTTCGCCGGCCACCTTCGGAGGCCGTTTCCGTCGACACCGCCTGTACCACAAGGCCCACCGTCACCGAATTCCCTGCGCGTGAGCCTCACGTGCCGCCACAAGCTTCCGCCTGTCCTTCACGCACCGGCGCGTGAGAGCGCGTGGTGGCCCCTTTTCGCCGCCGATTTTTCCGCCGTCGTCGCTGCTTTGTTCCGATCACACCCCTACCGCCGGTCCTTGCTTTCAGATTGTTTTGGGTTGGGTGTTCTATCTTTTGGATTTATTAGGGTTTTGTTTTTTTTTGGTTCTTTGCTTCTTTGACTTCATGGCTGATAAAAAAGTTGACTTTATGTCTGATATCGTTCCGATTACGTCTAAGATTACTGATCATAAATTGAATGGCTTTAATTTTCTCGATTGGAACCATACAATTGAGTTGTATTTGTTAAGCCTTTCTATGGACAGACATTTGACTGATGATCCTCCGACGGATGATTCTCGCCTTCCTTGGATGAGAGAAGATGCTCGCCTCTATATTCAGATTCGTAATTCTATTGACAGTGAGGTAGTAGGTTTGGTTAATCATTGCAAGACGGTGAAACAGTTGATGAGCTATTTGCAATTCTTATATTCTGGCAAAGGAAATTTTTCTCGTATCTATGATGTTTGTCAGCATTTTTACAGGGCTGACAAAGAAGAACGGACTTTGACTAGTTATTTTATGGATTTCAAGAAAACGTATGAAGAGCTTAATATGTTGCTTCCATTTAGTGTTGATATTGAGGTCCAACGTAGTCAGCGAGAGCAAATGGCGGTTATGAGTTTTCTTGCTGGTCTTCCACCGGAATTTGAGACAGCTAAATCTCAGATTCTTTCTGGTTCCGAGATCTCCAGCCTCGATGATGTCTTTCGGAGAGTCCGTCGTACTGAGAATTCTTTGCCTACTCCATCCCCACAACATGGCAGTGTTTTGCTTAGTCGTGCTCTTCCTTCTGACTCCGGCAAGCAAAATTTCAAGAGTAGTGGTCCTGGTCGTTCTATGGGGTCGGGGTCTACCAAAAGCGATCCACAGTTTGGGGTTCGTGGTCCGGATCATAGTGCAGTTATCTGTCATTATTGTCACAAACCGGGACATACCAAGCGTGATTGCCGGAAGCTGCAGTTTAAGAAAACTTCGTCTGCTAATGTTGCTTTTAGTGTAGACACTTCTTCATCGGCTGTTACGATATCTGCGGATGAGTAGGCCAAGCTTCTTCACCTTCAAGACACTGTCAAGCATCCTTCCGGTCCTGTTTCTGCCCTTGTTGAGTCAGGTAAATCCAATACATGTCTTGTTTCCACCTCTTCCAAATGGGTCATTGATTCTGGTGCCACAGACCACATGACAGGTAACCCCAATCTTCTTTCTCATTTTACAACACATCCTTCTATCAATCCTGTTACTTTAGCCGATGGTTCCACATCTTCTGTTATTGGCTCTGGCACTTCGTACCCCACTCCCTCTCTTACTTTGTCCTCTGTTTTGAGTTTACCACATTTATCCTTTAACTTGATGTCAGTTAGTAAACTTACAAAAACCCTTAATTGTTGTGTCTCATTTTTTCCTGGTTATTGTGTGTTTCAGGATCTTTTGACGAAAAAGATTATTGGTAAAGGGCATGAGTCTGATGGCCTCTACATCCTTGACACCCATGTTCCAGAACCTGTTGCTTGCACTGGAATTGTCAGTCCTTTTGAAGAACATTGTCGATTGGGTCATCTTTCTCTACCTTCTTTGAAGAAACTTTGTCCTCAATTTTCTAGTTTAAAATCCTTAGATTGTGAGTCTTGTCAGTTTGCTAAACATCATCGCCTTAGTTCTAGTCCTAGAGTCAATAACCGAGCTTCTACTCCATTTGAGTTAGTTCACTCTGATGTTTGGGGTCCTAGTCCTGTTACTTCTAAACCTGGTTTTCGTTATTTTGTTACTTTTGTTGATGATTATTCTCGAATGACATGGCTTTATTTAATGAAATCTCGCTCAGAATTATTTACTCATTTCTCTTCTTTTTGTGCTGAGATTCGAACCCAATTTGGTACGCCTGTCCGAAACTTGAGAAGTGATAATGCAAAAGAGTATGTTTCAGGTCCTTTTCAGAAATATATGCTTGAGCATGGTATTCTCCATCAAACTTCTTGTGTTGACACCCCTTCTCAAAACGGTGTTGCTGAACGCAAAAATAGACATCTTCTTGAAACAGCCCGAGCTTTGCTATTTCAAATGCAGGTTCCAAAATGTTTTTGGGCTGATGCCATCTCCACAGCTTGTTTTTTGATCAATCGTATGCCCTCTTCGGTTTTGTTGGGTAACATCCCTTTTCATACTCTTTTCCCCACTAAAAATTTGTTTCCCCTCTCCCCGAAAATTTTTGGTTGTATTTGTTTTGTTCGGGATGTCCGTCCTCAAGTTACGAAACTTGATCCTAAGTCTTTGAGATGTGTGTTTTTGGGGTACTCACGTGGTCAAAAAGGGTATCGTTGTTATTTTCCGGGTCTAGGTAGGTATCTTGTGTCTGCTGATGTTACTTTTTTGGAACACAAACCTTTTCTGTTTTCTTCAGGGTCTATTGCTCAGGAGGACGAGGATTTCTTGTTTTATCCGGTCCCATCACCTTTGGAGTTGTCCTCATCCTCCTTGGTTCCGCCCCCTTTTGTCAAGCCCCCCATAAAAAAACATCTATACTCGTCGGCCACAACCACCACCTTCAGACCCAATTCCAAACGTTCCGGATGTTCCAGATTCATGTCCTGATGAGCCAATATCTTCGTCATCAGATTCGCCTTGTATTGCTGATCTTGACCTTCCTATTGCTCTTCGAAAAGGTAAACGTGCTTGCACTTACCCCATTTCCTCTGTTGTTTCCTATAATTGTTTGTCTTCTTCTTCTCGTGCCTTTGTTACATCCCTAGATACTATTTCTGTCCCTAAAACTGTTAGCGAGGCATTATCTCATCCTGGATGGCGTGCGGCTATGCTTGAGGAAATGACTGCTCTAGATGACAATGGCACGTGGACTTTGGTTTCTTTGCCTAACGGTAAGCGAGCTATTGGATGTAAGTGGGTGTTTACTGTTAAATTTAATCCTGATGGCTCTCTTAATCGTTTGAAAGCCCGTCTTGTTGCTAAGGGATATGCTCAGACTTATGGTGTAGATTATTATGATACTTTCTCTCCTGTTGCCAAACTTGCTTCTATCAGGTTATTTATCTCCCTTGCAGCAATTTTTGATTGGCCTTTGCATCAGTTGGATATCAAGAATGCTTTCCTTCATGGTGATCTTCAGGAGGAGGTGTATATGGAGCAACCACCTGGGTTTGTTGCTTAGGGGGAGTCTGGGAAGGTATGTTATTTGAAGAAATCTTTATATGGTTTGAAACAGAGTCCTTGGGCTTGGTTTGGTAAGCTCAGTCAGGCTATTGAAAAATTCGGGATGCAAAGAAGCGAATCAGACCATTCTGTTTTCTTTAGAAAGTCTGATGGGGGCACGATTCTACTAGTCGTGTATGTGGATGATATTGTACTCACTGGTAATGACACTAGTGGAATTTCTTCACTGAAGTCTTTTCTCCATACTCAGTTTCACACTAAAGATCTGGGGACGTTGAAATACTTCCTGGGGGTTGAGGTGAATAGAAATAGAAAAGGAATCTTCCTATCTCAGAGGAAGTATGTGCTTGATCTTTTATTGGAAACAGGGAAATTGGGCGCCAAACCTTGTAGTACGCCAATGGTCCCTAATCTACAGTTAACTAAAGAAGGTGAATTATTTGATGACCCTGAAAGGTACAGAAGACTTATCGGTAAATTAAACTATCTCACGGTGACGCGTCCTGATATATCTTTTCAGTGAGTGTTTTGAGTCAATACATGTCGTCACCGACTGTTGATCATTGGAAAGCAGTAGAGCAAGTTTTATGTTATCTAAAAAGTGCTCCTGGGCGTGGAATTCTATATGGCAATCATGGTCATACTAGAATTGAATGTTTTTCCGACTCGGATTGGGCAGGATGCAAGGAGGATAGAAGATCCACCTCAGGATATTGTGTGTTTGTTGGAGGAAACTTGATTTCTTGGAAGAGTAAAAAGCAGAACGTAGTTTCACGATCTAGTGCAGAAGCCGAATATAGAGCAATGGCCAAGTCCGTATGTGAGATTACATGGGTATATCAGCTCCTCGGTGAGATTGGAATTAAAGCCTCAATACCTGCAAAACTTTGGTGTGATAATCAAGCTGCATTACACATTGCTTCTAATCCAGTTTTTCATGAAAGAACGAAACACATTGAGATTGATTGTCACTTCATTCGCGAAAAGATACAACAAGGTTTGATATCTACTGGTTATGTGAAAACCGGAGAACAACTAGGAGACATCTTCACCAAAGCTCTCAATGGAATTCGAATCAATTATCTATGTAACAAGTTGGGCATGATTAATATCTATGATCCAACTTGAGGGGGAGTGTTACAGATTCTTAGGCTAAAATCTAGGTTATTTATTAGGCTAGAATATATTGTAATTAATGTTATATATATGTTACCTAGTTTAGGAAAATTAGTAATTAATGTTATATATATGTTACCTAGTTTAGGAATATTAGATGTGTATATATAGCCTATATGTTCTATGAATAAAATACAAGGGAATTATTTTTTACACTTGTAAACCCCAAATTGTGTAGTGTTCAATTCTTATCCTATCATCAAATTTGGGTTGAGTGTTTGTACTTAAAGGGGCAATCTTGTATTTGAGAGATATCTTTCTTGCCTAAATTCTTCTTTGTACTCTTGTGAGGGTTTGATCAAATTTTAGGTAGAAAATTTGACCGGTTGTGTAAAGGTTACCTCCTAAGCCTTGAAGTGAATTGTTGAAAATCCTTAGTGGTAGCTAAGGTAGTGGATGTAGAGTTCATTTGGAACTTGAACCACTCTAAAATCCATTGTTCTTCATTTTTAGCTATCATTTTACTCCAACAAAATTTTAAAAGCCCAATTCACCTCCTCTTAGCTTTGATCAATCCATTAATCCACTCAACAATTTTGAACACCCCTAATACTGACGGTTACTATAGAGTGTCATTATAGACTAACTCTATACTGACGGTGTCTTCTATTTTGTCGGTGTACATTTTGTCTATATTGACAGATGTTGTATCCGTTGATAAAAATTTTATATTTCTAACGACGAATTTAATTTCTGTTGGTATATATTGTATATACCGACGATTTACGTTCGCTGGTATAACCAGACGTTGGTATATGTACATTTTTTATAGTGGCAGTGACAGATGTGGAAAATTCTACTTCAACGTTCTGTTGCTGCCCTGTTCTTAGTCTTAGATTCTCAGGTGGACCAAAAGCAAATCAAGATTGGCGTGAAGAAAGATTAGGGAAATTTTGAATGAAAGAAAAGAACAAAAAAAATCATAATTAAAGAAACAAAGTTACCAAATCTAAATAAGGGCTTGGCTTAGTGGTAGAAATGTTGCAATTCAACCCATAGGTTGTTAGTTCAATTTCCACCATTCTTATCTAGTTAAATTTTCACCCAATCATGTGACACGTGTCGCCTTCTGATTGAGTGAAAAATATTTATAAAATAAATTAAAAATATGTGTCTCCATCTAATTGGTTGATTAATTTATTTAATTAAATTAAAATAAGGACCAAATTGATATAATAAGTAACTAACATGGAACAGTTGTGTAATTATACAAATTTTCTTTAACTTTCACATCTTCTCTCTGCTAGATTTTAACGGCCGGTGGTCAAAATAGGTCTATTTTAATAGTTGGGTGGTCAAATTTTAAATTTTTGTAGTTCGATGGTCAAAATAGGCCAAGGGGTTGCGGTTTTTTTTCTACCAATTGGATCATACCCAATAATTGAGTGGTCACCCATGTAATTTACCGGACGAATGTAGGGGAAACAATTCTAGTTAATAATATTACTAAGAACGTTGGGGTGAATTTATAATATACCAAATTATACATTATTGTTTCATTAGTCTCGTTATGTGTTATTCAGAGATACATGAAATTTTATGTAAGATGTATGGATTTTATAAAAAAAATTAGAAAGTTAGGTAATGTAAAATTGCAAAATTTAAAATATAAAATTATATTATCAATAAAAAAAAATACTTAAACTATATAAAAACTTGAGATTTTTGGGACGAGAACGCACCCCAACACCTAGATCCATCCATGTGTTTATTAACATGTGATCAGCGCTCTAAATTATGAATATTTATTAATAATATTATTATGGGTAAAATAAAAATTTCATCATTCAACTTTCTTCTCACTCCTATTTTGGTCACTAAAATTTTAAAAAATAATTTAGTCACTTAACTATCAAATTGTTCATGTTTTAGTCACTTAACATTAAATAGTTAGGGATGGAGCAATTATTAACAATGAGAGGGGCAAAGTGGATTAACTTCAAAATTAGTAGGGATAAGATTTAATTTGGGATGGCAAGATTTAATTTGACAAGTATTCAAACTATCAGGGATTAAAATTGCCACTAGGTAAAAAAATTGTCCTCCCATAAACTTACTACACCGTCACTGTAAAAAGTTCAGGGACTACCAGTGTAGTTTAACATAATAATTAATATCCTTTACAAAAAGTTATCTAAGGATTAAACTCATTATTTATTAAATAGAGATGTATTATATTTCCTAGGCAAATGTCGAAATTCTAACTCATACAAGATGACGCATCATAAGCATGTTGCATGTCGACTTTGCTAACACTTGGCAAAAGATAGAGTTTTTAATGTAAAAGTTCCAAGGAATAATGCCAAGGTGAGTCTTATGCGTGCAAGTATACACACTTAACAAGTAATACAACAGTAAGCTGAGTATCGAATCCACATGGATTGACCAAGAACTTATTTGCTCAATGTTAACTTGTTTGAAAGAATTATAAGTGTTTAAAATATTTTGGGTTTTAGATTAAAAAGATGGCAAAAACAGTGTAGTGAAATGAAAGCAGTATGGCAACGAAGTGTTCAATTGAATGATGAGCGTTGGCAAGGAATGCATGGATTTCACGCTACTTATGCCAGTCTTTAATAATGTACTTCCTTGGTTTATTACCGAGCAGATTAAAGATAATATTGTCTCTGTCGATGGTAATACCCTAAGTTAACCACAATAAAAACCTCTATATGTCTATAGTGAACTTTTTTATTAATTAACTCGATTAAGTGTAAATCTTTACTCCTAAAGGGTAGATTTACTTTCAAAGTAAGTTCATCTACTTGAACATCTTTTGTCGAAGCTTCTCACCTTAATATCTTGCAACTGGTCGTTGCCCCTTAAGTCTGTTAAGATATTAAGGTGCAATAAGCACACAATGCCAACTGTCGTATGACAATGTATTTAGAAAAATTATGTACTAGCAGATAGAAAATAATGGCAAGGCATTCTAATTATTAAAAGCCAAATATAAAATAAGCGTTAATCACAAACATCCTCTAACCAACTGTCAAAGCTTAGTTCATGGTTGGAGGGTCCATCCACAAAACATCATCGTTTCTCATCATCTTTTTCAAATAAAAATAAATAAAACTAAGAGAATGGACAAGACGAAGATCCGTCGATGCAACCCTTTGAATGCTCCAAAGCTCCCGATCTTAGCTGGTCGAACCACGTCGCCTCTCGGTTCACCACAGTGCAGCCTCTCTTCAACCCTATCTCTCCTCAAGTGGTTGCTTGATCTTCTTTAAATAGGATTGTGTGGAAACCCTAGGATAAGGCTTTGAGTTTGAATTTTGAATGTGCAAGGGATAAGACGTGTGATCATCTTATCCATATTTGAATCCTAGGGCTGACATGTACAAGGTCCAATGGCTAGCTTGACCGAGCATCGGGCGTCAATCTTTTGCCAGCCGAGCTTGGTATTGTTTGGTCCATCTATGCCAACTGCTACTCGGTAATTTTCTGATTCTTTTCCTACATTCTCTGCCAGTGCTTCTCTGCCATGTCTGTCTGCCCGTGTCCTGCATCAAAACCAGCAAAATTACCCTTCACACTGGCAATGGAATAACACTTTAACTCCTTATATAAATGCATGGTTTTAACATCTAAATGTAACTAAATGTACTAAAAGAACAAGCAAAGGCATTGTAAAATAAGCATAAAAATAGTACTTTTGAGGAGTTAACACACCCTCAAACCTAGATCACTACTTGTCCTCAAGTAATGCAACTATAAATCTATAAGAAAATAAACAGAATAAATAAGAAAGTACCTCGGCAAAAATTATCTTGGTGTCCAACACCTGCCAACTAGCAAATTACGATCCTAAGTCTGTCCTCGGATATTCAGAATATCAATGCCAAGCATATAAGCAAATTCAAGTGCAACAATATATGTCTAGTCTAAGGTCATCAAGTGTGCATGAAGTGCAGGCAAGATGCATCAAATTTACTCAATTCCATTAGTTAACTTTACTACCCAAACTCAGAATTATTGTCATTTTTTATTTATTTGCCAAGGGTGTTTCAATGCTGGCATTAAATTAGGGCTGCGTCATGTACTGTTTGGTGTGAGACATAAGAGGGAGCAAACCAAGAATACCCACGTTAATCCAGATTACATAAAAAATCTAACTTAATACACATATAACCTAAAGTTATGTTGGCTTGAGAACTAAGAGGGAGAAAACCACGAAGATCCAAGTTACTTATTTTCTCTAAGGCAGAGGACTGTTCTAAAGTATTTCAGCCTTTGGCAAAACATTGTTGCCTTATTCTTTCTCTCTACCTTGGCATTGTTTCCTTTTTTCCTTTTTCTTTTTTACAATTATTCCGAGTTCAATTTCAAGAGAACCTAAGTTTGTTTTGCAGACTAGATGCATATCTCGTGTAGAGTGAAACTAGAGCCCCCTAAACTAGAGTTCAATTTCTAAGCTTCTTGGCAATGCTAACCTGCTGACATACAAGTTCTAAAATTCTAGTTTCTTCATCAGACAGATGATCTAAAACAAATTTAACTATACTAGCAATGTTGGTAAAATTATTAGAACAATTTATTAACTGAGGCAAAAAAAAATTTAATGGTTTTGTATACAAATTTAATTCGACATGGCAAACTATTATATATGGCAAACTAAAATTTAAACATGAATGTCATGGCATACTACTGTGAGGATGCATACCCCCTAACCAAAGGTGTGCATTGTCCTTAATGCATGAAAACAACACATATATACAAATGAAAATAGTAAAATGAATTACCATGAGAATGCCATAAAATGAAAATGCAAAGGAGTTTAGGAAGAGGAGGACTACCTTTCGGAGCTTTCTGGCTTTGAAACACGAGTCTCTCTTGACAAAGCTCCCTCGATTGGGAGATGCATACTTCTTGTGCTTCAGGCTAGATTTTGATGTGGCAGTGGAAGCTCTAAGGTCGTGGAGAACTTCCTCAACAACCTTCACTGGCTTAGAAGCAACCGAGACTTCGGTGGCAGCAAATGAGGCATGTGCGGCGGGTGTGGTAACACCTTCGGCTTGGCTTTGGATACATTCTTCTTCGGATTTTGGTGGCGTATCTGTTCTGGCAGATTCAACTTGTACTGGCGAGACTAGAACAGTGATATTAGATTGGTTCGGAGTGTGGATAGAGTGGGGACTGGCTGGCGTGTCATCTTTGGCAAGGAGGTCGACAGGGAATGCTCGCAGTGTGTACGAAGGTTCACCCATAAGTGCCGAATCTCGAAAAAAGAGTCTACATTAATCTCACAAGAGTTACCGCCAATCCTAATGCTGGGGCATCTGCTACCCATCTTGGGGAAGCTTCGACCAATCGGCCCATTGACTTAGGGACCGGTCATGAAAATGAAGTACCAGATTTAAGGATGATAGAAAAAGTGGAGAAGATCAGGACCGAGATAGAAAAGAAGTACGATGAGAAGTTTCGGTTCTTTGAAGAAAGGTTCAAAACCATGCAAGAGGTAGATGAGCAAGGTAATAATGCAAGCGACCTGAGTGTAGTGGAGGACTTAGTTCTCCCACCCAAGTTCAAAGTACTTGATTTCAAAAAATAAGATGGTACCACCTGCCCGTCTGCTCATATCACCATATACTGTTGGAAGATGGCGGCCTTCGTGAAAGATGAAAAGTTAGTTATCCATTGTTTCCAGGACAACTTGACTGGTTCCGCAACTCGGTGGTACACCATGCTTAGCCGAGCAAATATCAAGTCATGGAAAGACCTTTTGAGAGCCTTCACAGAACACTACAAGCATGTAACTGACATGATCCCCAACCGAATCATGCCATAAGGGATGGAACAAAGGTCAAACGAAAGTCTACGCCAGTAGGCTCAGAGATGGCGTGACATAGCCGCTCAAATTCAACCCCCGATTCTGGAGCATGAAATCACACTGCTGTTTATCAATACACTGAGAGGCACGTTATTCGATCGTTTAATAAACAACACCACCCAAAACTTTGCCGACATGGTGAAAACTGGGGAATCCATCAAGGTAGCCATAAAGAGTGAAAGAATCAACAGTGGGGAGAGTGCTCGGAAGAACTACAAGAGAAAAGACAATGAGGTGAATACAGTGAGTACCTATGCGGCCCCGAAGAGTTTCACTATTTTGCCACCACAAGCCATGACCGGAGGGGGACAAGGGTCGAACAAAAAGGAGACTAGGGCCTCGAACAAGGAAAATGAGAAGATGATCTTCACTCCCATCCTAGTGTTGTATGTCGAACTATACTCATACTTGCATGAGGCAGACTTGGTTCGACCTTATTATGTCACTCCTTTCAAGCCACCATTCCCGGTGTGGTATGATGAAAAAGCTATTGTGATTATCATGGTGGTGTCTCGGACACTCAATCGAGAACTATATTGCATTTAAGAAGTTTGTGCAAAATCTAATAAAAATTGGAGTGTTGCAGTTAGATGAGCCGAATATTGCCACCAACCCGCTACCAATTCACCCAGGTCGAGGTGTAAATGCAATTGAAGAAGAATAAGATAAACGAGCTAAGATAAACGTGTCCGAAGTCAAATCCCCCTTGAGGTGGGTGTTTCAACAGTTGTGTATGGCACGTCTAATTGACCGGGGCATGGAAATCGTGCTAGAAGGTTGTGGACCGTATTGTGAGTACCACCAGGAAGAAGATCATGATATTCAGTGTTGCAGGGAGTTCAAGCAAGTGATTCAAAGGATGATGGATAATAAGGAGATCGAGTTCTTCGAGAAAGATGAGGGGAAAAGGAACTAGATGTGTGCGTATCTGATGGTTCTAAAATTAAGTACGGGTTGGATAGGCCGTTTGTCTTGCCACGTAGGGCAAAAGAGGGAGGTTTACCCGAAGGTGAAAGCTCAAAGTTGGATCTGAGGCTTAAAATATCAGCTCCGAACTCCTCTCCCTTCAAGAATGCTCAGAAGGTTCTATGGAGCTAGGCCGCTCACATCTCAGTACCAAGGAATGCAGACTCATTAAGAGAAAAACACATTGCTCGATAGAAAGGAGTTTGGGAAGGAGGAGAATCAGATCAAACTAAGGACCGAGATAGTAAATAAAGTGGGAAATTTCACGAGGAGTGGTAGGTGTTATTCTCTGAAAATGTCAAAAGTAGTGGAGTCGAAGGATAATGAGAAAGATGTCGAGCATGAGTCTGAAATGATGTTTGGGGAGGAACCCCTCCGAAGATTAACGAGCCAGTAACGGAGACAGAGCACATGAGTTCTTAAGGTTCTTAAAACACAGTGAGTACAGTATTATCGAACAGCTCCGGAAGCAGCAAGCTCGGATTTTGGTACTAGAGTTTTTGTTGAGTTCAAAAAAACACCGTAGTGCCCTGTTGAAGGTGTTGAATCAGACATTTGTCCCGAAAGACATCTCGGTAAGCAAATTAGACTAGATAGTGGGCCACATTGCTGCGGATAATTATATCACCTTTAGTGATGATGAGATTCTAGATGAGGGGATGAGATCGACCAAAGCCTTGAACATTACCACCCACTGCAAGGGATATGTCTTGCCAGGAGTGCTTGTTGATAACTGATTTGCTTTGAATGTGATGCCAATGGCGACCTTGCAAAGGTTGCCTATAGACAGCTCGTATATGAAGCTGTGTCAGAACTCTATTAGAGCATTTGATGGGACTCGGAGAGATGTCATCAGAAAGATTGAGGTACCTCTATTAATTGGGCCTACTGAGTACGTGGTCAAGTTCGTGGTGATGGATATCATGCCAACTTACAATTGTCTATTAAGAAGGCCATGAATTCATTCGGCAGGGGTCGTACCTTCGTCATTGCACCAAAAATTGAAGTTTGTTATTGAAGGGAAATTGGTGAACGTAGCCGCGAAGCAAGATATTATAGCTTTCGTAACCACTAATGCTCCTTACATCCAAGCCGGTGTGGAAGCGGTCGAGTGTTCCTATAGGGCCTTCAAATTCGTGAACGCTACTTTTTTAGTAGAGGGAGGCAAGATCCCATGCCCTAGATTGTCAAATTGCGCTAAGATTCAAGTTTGGCAAACCGTGGGATGAGCAGCCAAGAAAGGGAAGGGACTCGGAAGAAGCTTGCAAGGGTGTTTGCGCACCAAGAGTGTTATCAACAAGCAAGACCGATTATGGCTTGGCCACAAGCCCAATTTTCAGCAAAGGAAGTCAGAATGGAAGAAGAAGGCGGAACAGAGGAAAGCCAAACTTAGGGATAAGGACATTTCGTGGGAACCTATAGTTTATTCCAACATGAAGGACATCTTTGTATCAGGCGGGATAATCAATCCCGAGCAAAAGGTGCATGAGGCCAATGTAGAGAGTGCCAGGCTCAATGATGAAGAAAGGTTCGGTGAGGCATTAGAATGGATGGATGTTAACATGTTAACTAAAAAAAGAAGAGCGGGAAATTTCTGGTAGGAATCCTCCCTTGTTTCCCAAGAGAGACACTCAACAATTGGACTAGTATGGATCTGCCTATAGTCTTTAGGCTTGAATTAGGAGTAATTCTCAGAATCCACCCTATTCGCTTTTGCCCGCGAGCAATAGGGATCTTTTGTAAAGGGCTTCTATGTTAACCTGCTTGATTTCAATTCAATAAAAAGATACTTTCAAATGGCAAACAACATATTCATTGCATTCATTTTTTTCGTTTATTATTTATTAATCCATTCATTTTGAAACAATATATATTCCTCTTCCCCATACACGTTCATTTCATAAATATTGCAGGGTCCCTATTATTAACTGTGTGAATGATTCTAAATCTAATCCCGATGTGGATTTTGAGCAACCCTTGTATTTGGCTGAAATTGATGAAGAATAAAGTGATGAAGTAGAGTATGAGGTCCTGGAAGAATTGCTCAGATTAATGGAAAGCGAAGATAAACAAAACTTACCTCACCAAGAAGAGGTAGAAATTCTCAATTTGGGAACAGATGAAGAGCGAAGGGAAGTGAAGATTGGTACCGCTTTCTCATCTAAGACCTGGCTCGAGTTGGTGGACTTGCTTTTAGAGTTCAGGGACATCTTCGCTAGGACTTATCAAGACATGTCGGGACTAGACACAAATATTATGATGCATAAGTTACCTATCAGGCCAGAATGCAAACCATTCCAACAAAAACTAAGGATAATGAGGATGGATACATTGTTGAAAATTTGAGATGAGGTAAAGAAACAGTACCAGGCCGTATTCTTAAAGGTCGTCGAATATTCAGAGTGAGTAGCAAACATAGTCCTTGTTCCTAAGAAAGATGGAAAAGTCTACAAGTGTGTGGATTATGGAGACCTTAATAAAGCAAGCCCCAAAGATAATTTTCCTCTGCCCCATATTGACACTCTGGTTGACAACACCGCGGGACATTCATGGTTTTCTTTCATGGACGGTTTCTCGGGGTATAACCAGATAAAGATGGATCCTGATGACATGACAAAAACAACATTTGTGACCATGTGGGGAATTTTCTGTTACAAGGTGGCGCCTTTTGGTTTGAAGAATGCTGGGGGCAACCTATCTAAGAGCCATGGTAACTCTTTTCCAAGACATGATGCACGAGGAGATCGAGGTATACGTGGATGACATGATTGCCAAGTCCCGAACTGAAGAGGAACATATCCAAAACTTAAGGAAGCTTTTCCAAAGGTTGAGGAAGTATCAGTTAAAGCTCAACCCGGCAAAATTCACTTCCGTTGTGATGTCCGGTAAACTCCTAGGCTTTTTGGTTAGCCAAAGAGGGATTGAGATCAAACCCGATAAAGTGAAAGCCATCCAAAATCTTCCACCATCTCGCACCCAGAAAGAAGTTTGCGGTTTCTTAGGAATGCTAAATTATATATTTTGATTCATTTCTCAGCTAACCGACAAATGTGACCTTGTTTTCAGACTGCTTTGGAAGAACAATCCTGGGGTTTTGGATGAAGAGTGTCAAGAAGCTCTAAACAAAATCAAGAAGTATTTGACTAATGCTCCGATCCTAGTAGCACCGGTACCAGATAGACCATTGATCATGTACTTGACAGTCTTTGAAAACTCGATGGGTTGTGTTTTAGGGTAACATGACGAGACCGGAAAGAAAGAAAAGGTGATTTATTACTTGAGTAAAAAGTTCACCGAATATGAAACGCGGTACCCACAAATCAAAAAATTGTGTCATGCTCTAGTGTGGGCTACAAAGAGGCTCAGACAGTATATGTTGTATCATACCACTTGGTTGATATCTAAGTTGGACCTGCTGAAATTCTTGATGGAGGCACCCGCGCTCACCGAAAAGATGGCCCGTTGGCAAATGTTGTTGTCCAAATTTGACATCCTATATGTGAGTCAAAAAGTTGTAAAGGGAAGTGCTATAGCAAATTTCCTAGCAAGCCGAGCTTCAGACGATTATGAATCATTGAACTTCAACTTTCCTGATGAAGACTTGATGCGTATAACTATGGAGGAAGATTCTACTTTCGAAGATGAGTCGTGGAAGCTTTACTTCGATGGGGCATCTAACACCCTAGGTCACGGAATTGGAGCAGTTCTAATCTCTCCGGAGAGGGTTTATTACCCTTTCACAAGTAGATTGGAATTATTTTTCACCAAAAATATAGCTGATTATGAGGCTTGAATCACGGGGTTGCGCGCGGCTATTGAAAGAAAAATCAAGAAACTTCAGGTTTTTGGGGATTCGTCTTTGGTGGTGTATCAACTCAGAAACAATTAGGAAATAAGAGATCCAAAGTTGATCAAATACTATGATCTGATTCAAAGGCTAATCAAGAATTTTAAGAAGATTAGCTTTACTCATCACCCAAGAGAAGACAATCAGATGGCGGATGCTCTAGCGATTTTGGCTGCCACCTTCAAAGCATGCTTAGAAGCAGAGATGAAACCTGTCAAGATGCAATCGTTTGAAGTACCAGCTCACTACTATAATTTAGAAGAAGAAATAGATGACAACCCATGGTATTATGATATCTTGCAGTATATTAAGTTCCAAATATACCCCAAGGAGGCCAATGAAAATGATAAGAGAACCATTAGAAGAATGGTGGCAGGATACGTTTTAGATGGAGAAATCCTATACAAAAGGGGTAAAGACCAAGTACTGTTGAGGTGTGTTAATGCTCAAGAAGCTAAGAGCATCCTAGTCGAAGTTCATGACGAATTATACGAGACACGTGCCAATGGTTTCTCGATGGCCTGGAAAATCATGAGATATGGGTACTTTTGGTCAACCATGGAAGGAGATTACATCGACTATGCCAAAAAATGTCATAAATTTCATATTTATGCCGACAAGATCCATTCTCCGTTGTTACCTCTACACACCATGAATTCACCCTGGCCCTTTGCCGTGTGGGGAATGGATGTCATTTGTTAGATTCATCCAAAGGTATCCAATGGGCATCGTTTTATCCTCGTCATCATCGACTACTTTCACTAAGTGGGTGGAAGCCACCTCTTACACTAATGTCACAAGAGCAACAATTTGCAAGTTCTTGAAGAAGGAGATCATTTTTTGCTATGGTTTACCATAAAGAATTATTACCGACATTGCTTCCAATTTGAATAATACGATGATGGATGAGGTATGTGAGCAATTCAAAATAAGGCACCATAATTCCACTACTTATCGACTAAAGATGAATCGGGCAGTGGAAGAAGCAAACAAGAACATCAAGAAGATCATATCGAAAATGATGGACACATTTAGGGATTGGTACAAGAAATTTCCATTTGCTCGTTTTGCCTATCAAACGTCTGTACGTACCTCGACCAGGCCAACACCATACTCTTTGGTCTATGGTACAGAGGCGGTACTGCCTATTGAAGTGGAGATTTCGTCACTTAGAATCCTAAATGAGGTAAAGTTGGAGGAGGTCGAATGGATACAAGCCCGGTTTGACCAGTTGAACCTCATCAAGGAGAAAAGGTTAAAAGCCATTTTCCATGGTTATATGTATCAGAAGAGAATGATGCGAGCTTATGACAAGAAGGTCTGCCCGAGATAATTCCGAGAAGGGGATTTAGTGCTTTGAAGAGTTTTATCCACTCAAAGAGATTTTCAAGGAAAGTGGATGCCAAATTGGGAAGGGCCCTATATGGTTAAGAGGGCCTTTTCCGGAAGAGCATTGATCCTAACGGAGATGGATGGAAAGGAGTGGAGCAATCCAATAAACTCAGATTCGGTCAAGAGATATTATGTATGAGGAAAAAGGAAAGAAGAAAAAAGGAGAAAAAGTGGAGTGAAAACTCGAAAGGTCACTTCACAATAAATAAATACCTAAGGTGAAAACCCAGGAAAGGCGCTTTAGGTATCAAAAAAGGGGGTTCAAGATGAAAATCCAAAAAGGGCGTCTTGAAAACAAATGAGGATTTGAGTTGAAAACCCAAAAAAAAAAACAGCTCATATAAATGTTGGTAACCACACGATTGGCAAATGGATGCTCTCAAAATTTTAGGATGTCAGCGGAGCACTTTCGGCAAAAGACCTGCTTCGGTCGATGGGCTCTCGCATCATTCACACAATGGATGTTTGGGACATTGTATCATTTTTATTTTCCATTACCTTCATGTTTGCCATGACTTTTAATTTATTTTGGGTTTCAAAAAATATATTAATGAGTATTATTTGTGTCTTCATTCATCTTTTCCAAAAGCATCCTACAAGCAGTTTAACACAAACTCACCAAAAGCAAAAGATTTCTTGGAACTACTATGATTTGACCTCTTGAGCGCAGGTAACAGAGAACCAAGGTCTGACTTCGACACAAAAGGTCGTTGAAAGGACATATGGCGAGAACTAGTCAAAAAGGAAAGGAAAGACTTTAAGCAGCGAGTCATGGACACAACTCAAAGGGGGAGGAATGAGCATCGCCCACATTAAAATTCAAGTTTGTCACCAAATAAAAGGATTAAAAAGATAGAGAAATTGCAAGGTAACCTGAAAGGGCGCCTAAAAATGAGGAAGAAGAACTGAAGTGAAAACCTGAAAAAGCACTTAGAGGAGAGGGAATCTAAAACAAGAACCCGCAAAGGCACTTTAGAACCAAAAGAATCCAGAAGATTGGGAGAAAGGGGGAATAAGTGGTTGAACCCAAGTATGAGACAAATCATCAGCGACAAGAAGAAGAAAGAAGCAAATAAGGGATCAAGAAAGATCGACTATGAGAGTAACATCGCTCGAATGATGTTTAGCCTCTCCTTTTCATGCATCATATTTAGTTAGACATACCTATCTTAGGGTCATGACAACTCAAAACATCTTAGCATCTAACCTCTTTTTACCGATATTTGAAAGATAAATCGTTTACTCCTAAGAGGACGAGTAAACAACATAATGGAAAAATCGACAAGGATTTCAGGCAAAGGATTTCAAATTTTCCACATCAAGATTTCAGAGCGAATGAGGCAGATACTCAAAGCTCAAGGACTTTAGGCGAAGGATTTCGGATTTTCCACGTCAGGTTTTCAGAGAGCTAAGAAGCCAGATACTCAAAGCTCAAGGATTTCAGGCGAAAGGTCTCAAATTCGCCATGTCAAGGTCTTTAGAGCAAAAGAGGCAGATATTCAAAGCTCTAAGGCTTTTGGGCACAAGAGGTAGATACTCATACCTCTGGCTTTCGAGGAAGAAGAAGGGTAAATAGTTCTATATAGGAAGAACTCGCAGCTCAGAATCTTCAAACAAGGAAGTATGACAAAATTAGTGTTTATGGTCTTTTCTTTATTCTTGTTCCATAAGTATAAGCAAAGAGGGGCAATTGTAATCACTAATTTTGTCCGGGGTGTTAACCCATTTTTATATTTTGCAATAATGGGCTTTGATTATCTTAATTATATATCGTGTGATTAAAAAATAAAAAGACAGATAAAAATATATATTGTTAGTATTATCAGTGATGTATATATATATATATAACGCTATGTTGGTTATTATTGATATGTTATTATTCATCTAAAAAGCCATAAATATTATAAATATAGTATATTATTTCCCATTATGTTATCTTCCCATTTTACTATTATTACTACTATTATTATTATAAGATGAACATGAAAATCCAAAAAAAAATAGTATCAAATTGAACGAATAAAAGCCCAACTTATATTTATATAACAGTTAATAAAAAATAACAGCCCGTATACATATGTTTATTAACAGTCCATTAACAATTTTTATAACCTATATACACATTCACAAGCCCATTTTGGGCCCAACATTGACTAAACATAAAACCATAATGCCCTTTTTGTATTTTGCAGCCGCCCAATCTTTATCGTCAGATCTAACGGTCCAGATCACCACGAGAACGTCGGTTCAGATCCCGCGCACCCACAACCTTTATATCCAACTCGCATCGGACGACCCAAATCAATGCAGAGAAGTCGCTAGAGCAGTCACGTGCCCACGTGCACCCCTTCGTTTTAGTCCACGCACCCACGCACGATGGTTGAAGCTCCATACACACCACACACACGACCCTAGGCGTCACTCACGCGCGCGTGCGGCTCACCCGATCGACCTTTCGACTCCTCTACGGCCAGGGTCACTACCACATGGGCAGAAAAAGCCAGTGGCTCGATGTCACGTCGTTGTCTTACCGTATCAGCAGCCACGTTAGAGGCTAACTCCTCATGTCGCGCCTCACTGTTTCCCCTCGTCTCCACCGTACAGCTATGCATGCATAAAAAGAGAGAGCAATCGGAAAAAACAATAGAACAAAGGGTGAAAATGGAAAAAAACCAAAGGCCATAACAATATTCAGAACCAACACTGACAGAGCCGCACATGAATCCGGCTAAAAGGACGAATACAAGACAATAGGGAATTTCGATTTCTTATCATTTATTCTTTTGTAAAAACAAAAAATCGGCTATAAAAGCCGAAGCCAAACCCATTGTAAACGATTTGGAAAAATTCAAAATAAGCAATAGAAGTAGAAAGCAAAAGTTTTGAGGTAACCCCATCTTCGCTTTCATTTTTGCATAGCACATACACGAAAGCTAGGGCTTTTTACCTTCGTTGTTTCGGCTTCTAAGCGTCGTTTGCTCTCCCTCGCTGTTGACAATCCTTCCGGCCCCTCTCGCGGCTGTGCATGGTGATTCAGTTGAGAGAGACAATCAAAAAGGTTTTTCAGTTCTAAAAGAAAGGGTTTTTGGTTTCTGTTTTTTAAGAAGAAAAAGGGGATGTTGTCTTCAAATATTCTGGTGATGGTTTAGTTTGAAACGAAGAAAAATAGGTCTTTTTAGGGTGTTTAGGGGTTCGTCAGCTGCCAACCAGCGTCGGTCGACGTTTCGAATTTCGTCATCGAGAGGATGAGAGAGTGTCTAAGGTTTTTAGGGTTAGCAAAAGGGTTTAAAATGGTTTAACACACCTTTTATATTGTTTTAATGACTTAAATTTGGTGTAATCCCCTTAGAAGTCCTTCCGCGTCGCGCTATTTACGCGTTTGATGCTCGTGCAAAAGTGCCCCGCAATAGTGCAAGTATACACGTCAAGTAATATAGTGATAAATATATCGAGTATCGTCTCCATAGGGATTGAGCTAGCCTTTTCGTCCTACTTCCTCGCACTACAAAATAATTAAAGTAAAAACACAAGTGAGTTGGGTAGTTTGAATAAACTAAAATACTAAAACTAAAATAAGCCAAAAATAAAAGTAAACAAAATATTAGGGTTGAGAGAATAGGTCGGATTAGAATACGTCGTAGTGTGGAATCCTATTTACTTGTCTTTGTTCTTGATTGCTGCAACACAATACTGCCTTGGCAGTAACCTAAGTTCCTGCCACGGCCACAATGCGGCAATCTCTTGCTCTTTGGGCAGATGCTGTTAAGGCTCGGCAAAGCATCTTTGAATGGCTCTTCCTCTTCTCTAAGCTCGGAACACTGTTGATGGCTGAACCTTGACCATACCTCTCGGCGTAAACCAAAGACAAACACCAACCAATCACACGCTTCTCTTAGCCGCTGAAACTCTTAACCTATCTCTAGGCCGAGTTAGTTAACACCACGTGGGATGAAAACCGTCTTACTCGTTTCATGAATTCAACTCTCTTCGACATTGAATAAATGGATAATCTCACAAACTCTCTCTCAACAAGTATGAAAGAATGATTAAAGCCAAGAATAAGCAAACCTCAACTTAATTGCATTAAGAACATAAACAAAGTACAATAGTCTTCACACAACTACTAAACAAACTAGTCCTAACCATTAGGAAATTAGAACATAACGAATGGAAAGAAAACACAAACTAATCCTAAGCTCTCTCCTCTCTTCAACTCGTCTATCTCCCCTTTTATGATGACGGAAAGCCTCCTTATATAGAGGAAGGTGTAGGCATAAATTCTTCTTGAAGAGGAAGTTAGTTTGGACTTGGACTTAACTTTATTAAAGAGGTGAATCTCTTTAATTTAATACAATATACACTTTTAGCCAAAAGTCCAACTTTATCCTTCCTTTCATGTTTTCGTCCTCTTCTCAAGCTCCAACTACCACGCAAAGTGTGTAGAACAATCCGGCATTTAAAGCTTTACAAATTGGCTATCGGTTTGCATGTTTTTCCATCCGACAGGTTGAGTAGTACACGGCCGTGGCATTGCATTTTGTTGCCTCGACATGGGTCTTGTGATTGGTTCTGCTCAGCAAGGCTACGTTCATAAATCAGCTTCCCTCAGTATAAGCTATCAGTTGTGGCTTGGCTCGATCAAGGTCTGGTACTAGCTGGTTCTACCTCATTCTTCCCTTTTCCTCCAGTGCTGTCACGACATCTCTTGCCCTCGCATCGTGCAATTCTGCAAAAGCACCAAACATGCATCAAATAGTACATTTTTCGTGGAATAAACAAAATATAAAGATCAAAGGCATAAATGATGAAATCAGTGCATGAAGGGCCATAACGTAGCTCAAATGGGTGTAGATTGAGTGATAATTGCCATGTAAAAGGGGTAAAAATATAGGACTTTTGGGCACTTATCACACCCCCAAACTCGAACTATTACTTGTCCTCAAGCAATGCAAACCATCAATTGCCAAACCTTAATTTTTATAAACCGTCTCCTTGGTCTTACGTTTCCTTCTCTCTTCAAACCATGGCAAAGAACGATTGACCCTTAAGTCTTTGGATGCCTTAGAAATTACTTGGAATCAAACTATAATATTTGTAAGTGTGTGCATGCAATGTGAACAAGATGATTAGAAGGATACTAAGCAAACACTTAAGCATTAACCTACTTAACTTGGGTAAATATTTTTTTAAGCAATCTAACCTACTAGAGCCAATTTTGGGCATCTCTAGTGATTAGCCTAGAACCGGTTTCGGGCACCTCTAGGGTTTCCTTAGGCTAGAGCCAGTGTTAGGCACCTCTAACCTGTTATCCAATTTTCTTTCTAAGCAAGTCTATGCCCTAAATATACTAGAATTCCTTAAATCATACAAGTCACAACGGTGTTTTAAAGTTCTAATCTGATAGTGTGATCCTAAGTTATCTTCCTTAAGCATCCTAAAATTAAAGGCTCTAAACAGTTCTAAAAAATGGTAAGAAGAGAGAGTTCTATTGCCAAGAAAGAAGATTTAATTAAAACTAAACTAAGGTAATTGATAGAAAGTATTGCCAAGGCATAAGCAAAATTTGGTTAAGGCAATGCAGTAAAAAAATTGAACAAGTAAAAGAATAAAACTGCATGGTAATTATATCATAATATTGCAGCATGGTCTTGCCTTGGCATCTGAACCTACACCCCAAACTCGAACCAAGCATTGCCTTTAATACTTACATTTCATACATTTAATATAGAAAAAATTGGCACACAAGATATGAGGGTATTAAAAATAAACGAATGAAAGAAGAGGAATTTGAATAGATTGTGATTTGGAAGATTCATCTTCCTCGTCACTTTCACTCTGTAAGATTAGCCTCTTCGGTTTAGATTTCGTGTGCTTGATTCGTTTGGATTCGCAGGGTGGTTGGAAGTGTGAGGCTAGGGTGGGCTTTGGTGTCGAGGAAGTGACCTCCTCGTCCTCTGTATCAGGGAATATTTCATCCACGGTCGTTGCCTTGCGTTTTAGTTCTTCAAAGACCAGACTGGCCGAATGATTGGTGTCAGACCAGCTTGGGGCATCATGGTATAGAGATCCAACCAGTGTATCCAAGCCAACCTTGCGTGCCGCAGCTGAAGGTGTGTCATAGGCCACGACAGTGGGTATTTGGGATGCCTGGGTAGTGGGGGTGGGAGCAGGGGTTGCTTCTTCTCTAGGCTCAAGGACGGTGGCGGCAGGGAATGGAGGAAACTGGACCGCCTGGTCTAGGAACTTCCTCCAGATTAGCCAGACAATTGAGGCATGGAAGTCCCTCGTGTGTGCCATGAACAGCTGCCGGCGTTGGTCCATTTCCTCCATTATTTGCAGAATCTGCCGAAGGTCTTCCATGGCTGGGGCATGTGTCTAGGGCGTTTCTAGGATGGTTGCCGAGGCTACTGCCCGGAAATGCCCTGCATTGGCGTGGCCTAGACTGGGTCGGCTTCAATGATGTTCATCAGTCTGTAGTAGCCTAGTAGGCCTCCCTATCCCAGCCCTTTTGGTGTGGCGTGTATTCGTCAGCTTCATCAACGGACACCTTATTTTCTGTGCATAGGCTGGTGATTAACGATAGGAAGTAAAGCGGCCCATTTTCCTTTTGCACACACTTGTAAATTTCCTGATAAATAAGATTACTAACATTAATCTTTCGATTATGCATAATAGAATGGATGAGAGCGAGCCTAGGCAATTCAATGGCAGTGTTGTGGGAGGTCGGCATAAGGTAGTGGCAGATGAATTTGTTCCACAGCTTCACATCTGGTTTAAGGCTTTGCCTTTGGACTTACCCTCGGTGTGCCCCGGCCTCCCATGTCATGTCGGCATAGCAAAGCTCCTCTTTAATCTATTGGTAATCCTCTTTCGTGAGTGCTTCCAAGACCTCCGCATGCTCGTCTCTTTCAATGTGCAGACCATAAAAGTTGTTTATGGCCTCGACATCTCACATATGCTGTTGATTTCGGTCAATTCTTGCAGATAACTGTCATGGCAGAATCTAGGGCAGCAGAGGAACAGAAGATAACTATCATGGCGGAATCCAGGGCAGCAGAGGAACAAAATCTAACTATCATGGTAGCATCCAGGGCAGCAGAGGAACATAAAAGCTGGAGTGAAGAAAAGTGCCTCATACATCATTGCCGTGACAGTGATGCCGTGACAGTTGTCGTGATAGTTGCCGTGACAGAAGTGGCGCCAATGTTAAAGCAAACTGCCTTATAACTCGCTGCCGTGACATATGCCGTGACAGAGGTGGCGACAGTGAAGAAGAAGAGATGGAAAATGCGAAGTGGAGTTCGACTAATAGAGGATTTCAAGCCTAATTTTTAGAGACCACTCGCATAATTTTTGGAGCCCAGAAGCATAAGAAAGGCCTTTCCCAAAGTTTGAGGAGAAAGTCAAAACAAGAAGATAGGGTGAACTAAAGAACGTTTATTCATAGATTTAGTCTTTAATGAATTGTACTTATCGAACTAGTATTCTTGGCTATTAAGAAAACTTGTACCCAAAGCCTATATATATGCTTGTAATTCGACCTAGAGAAGAGAACCTAGTTCCTAGCCGTTTTCCATCACAAAACCTAGCTTCCCCCTTCTCCATCATGTTCTAAACTTTCCCCAGGGCTAAGGGTTGATCTTGTAAAGTAGTTGTAAGGGTTAAATTGTTTCTTAAGCATTTTTCTGTTCAATTCAATAAAACTTCAAGTTTATTCATTTTGGTCTCAACATCTTGCAAGAGTATCGGGAGAGCATTGTAAGATTATCTATTTACTTAATACCGGTAGAGTTAAGTATACGAAAGGAGTGAGTACAAGTTCTCCAGTTTATGGTTGAACTATCTCGGACTCAGGGATAGGACGAGGTTTAGTGGCTAATAAAGAATTCACAAACATAGGTGTTCATCCTTTGATTCACGCCGGGAGGTATCATCCAAGACGTGTTCATCGACAGCCTTGGACCTAGGGATAGGACAAGTCACTCCAGGGATTCTTGCCAAACTTGAAGTATAGAGTTGTTGATCGCTGCCGCGACATCAACAGATATCTGCCGCGACAGGTGCTGCCGCGACAGGTGCTGCCGCGACAGGCTCGACGACAGACACAACAAAAGACCTTTGAACAATGCAACACCTGCACTACTGAGCAAATCAATACCAGCCTATTTTCTCAATCTGATTCATTTACCTATTTTAATTTATATTCAAGAATTTTCACAACTCTTTATTAAATTTATCTTTTCCCTTGTGCAGGAAAATTAATTTTGAAGTTGTCCCAATCCATGTGGAGACGATATCCGATACTCTGTATCACTTTATTACTTGCGACGTGTACAATTGCACTACATTGCGATAGACTATTTTACACACAACAGTTGGTATGTAATAATAAGCTAAGTATGTTTTGAAGTATGTAAGACTCTTTTGTTGTGTATATAGATATGGTTGGTGCTTGAATACGAGAATTTCAAATGTTATGTAAAGATGTTGTTCTCCTATGCTATTCAAATGAACCTTGAGGTGTATGAATGGTTTGTTTGATGAATCGAATGCTTAGATTGAATATAGTAACATGTATGGTCAATTGGAATTGATAAATGAATAAATAGATTGTTTATCTTAGAGAAGGACATGTTCGAATGGTGTAGAGTCCTTAGGAGATGTATATATGATTGTATAACATTATTTTAAGTTGTAGATTGACTATAATGTTCGAATATGTTGAAAGTTGAATTGGTTTGTAAGCATGATTATATGATGATTGATGTAATTGTTTGATTGTGTTAGTAACATGAGTAATATGAATGTTTAGTAAAAAATTTTGTTAGCCCACCCATTGATAAGAATAAGATAGTGAATTTGTGTGTATTGAACGGTTACATGCTTACATGTTCGTTATTCATCCGATGTGCGTCGTAACGCTCTTCACTCCTAACCCGGGGGAAGGGTGTTACATAAAGTGGCCTCAGGACTTTAGTTTGTAGGTCCTAAAGCTTATACAAATATGTCATGCATCATATAGGTTTAAATTATGCCACATAGGAGTCGTATACTAAATTGCTTGTGATTATGCTTTCCTAATCTCGAATTTGTTTAAATCTTGGTAGTATGTTCGAAACAAGATTAGCTCGGGACGATGAAAGTCTTCAAGGATCCTCGAATGAAGGAGGAAGTGTAAGGTTTGATCAGAACCTTCCAAGACAAACATAATCCCAAGGACCGGCTCAACCCCTGAACAAGTCCAGCCTCAACAGGAAGCTCTTGCTATCCAATTAGTTCAAAGAGAATGTCTTCTAAGTATGAAGGAGATGTTCGATCAGCTCTTGTTGAATTTTAGACGAGATCGTCCCGTCCCGTCCCGTCCCTGCTGTTGCTGCATCAAGCAGAGCCCCGATCGAAAAACTCGCTCATCACTGAGCTTACACTTTCATGGATACAAATGAAGAGAAGCTCGATGAGGTTGAATATTGGCTCGAACGAGCCACCAAAATCCTGACAAAGCAACTACAGTGCTCAAATGAGCATAAACTTGAGTGCGCGGTCGCTCTGTTTGCCGACGAAGCACTAAGCTGGTGGGAAACCACGATATTGACTGCCTCGGCCGAGTCAGTGATGTGGAAACTCTTCATGGAAGAATTCAACACGAAATACATCAGCGAACAATATCTAGCTGATAGAATGAAGCGATTATTGCACCTAAAGCAGGCCAACTGTTCTATCGAACAGTACGTTGTAGATTTGTGCAAATATTGCAAGTAAGGCTCGCAATATATCAAAATCGATGCTGATAAGTGCCTGATGTTCATTGACGGCTTGAACAATGAATTGAGTCTGATATTTACCACCTTGAATATCACATACTTCCAAACTCTGGTGAACCAGGTATTTACCACTGAAGCCAAGATGAAAGCCGCAAAGAAAAGAAAAGGCGGCTACAGAAGCGATAAGAAGCGAAAAAGTGATGATAAGTCCAATTGGCAATCAAAGAAGGCCAAAAATCTGAAAAAAGGGTCTTCTACTTACACTCTTGCTCCCAGAAGCAACTACAAACTAAGACCCCAATTGGTGAATAAGTTGGTTGTCCATGTTGTGTCTATTAACAACACTATACATTCTTAGAAAGCTTCGACCTACAAGCACTGTCAGAAACAACACTTTGGCCAATGCCGACTTCAATCCAATCTGTGCTTTGAATGTGGTAGTGATGATCACTACATCAAAGATTGTCTGAGAATATCTGATAAGGCTCCTACTCAGAATTCTGCTAATTCGAGCCCTGCACCACCTAACCGAAACAAGAATCTGAGGCAAACTCAATCGGGAAACTAAGGGTAGGGAAGAGGCTCTCATTCGAAAGCCATAACACATCAAGAATGGCGTGCCCCATCTCGTGTTTGTCACATCCGTGGCAAAGAAGAAGAAGAATCTCCTGATGTCATTGCGGGTACGATTGAACTAAACCTTGAACCTGATTATGCTTTAATAGACTCATGATCTACCCATTCATTTATTTGTTCTTACTTGTTAGATAAACTAAATTTGAAACCTAAAATAGTCAAAACAAGCCTTGTAGTGTCAAACCCTGTAGGGGAAATTTGCATATAAATCTAATATGTAAGGATTGCACAATGGCCATTCGAAATGTACCATTTCCCTGTAATCTCTATGTATTACCCGAATGTGAATTTGACTTAGTACTAGGCTTAGATTGGTTAAGTAAACACCAAGCCTGGATCGATTGCCAAAACCGAAGATTGTACCTCCGAGTTTAGGGAAGGAATCTATTCTTTTAATTGATAAAAAACCAACCTCTATGTTTGCTTTCATGGTGTTACAAGATGAATATGATTTCGGCTTACCCTCTATTTCTGTTGTTTTCGAATTCATCAATGTCTTTCCTGAGGATCTCCTTGGTCTTTCACTGACCCGTGAAGTAGAGTTCAGGATCGACATTCAAACCGGAACCAGTCCGGTGTCTATCACACCTTATCGGATGGCACCAATTGAATTGAAGGAGTTGGAAAAGTAAATACAAGAGTTACAAGACAAGTGCTTCATACGACCAAGCACATCTCTTTGGGGTGCTCCAGTTTCGTTTGTGAAGAAGAAAGATGGCTCGATGCGGCTTTGCATCGACTATCATCAGTTGAATCGGGTGACTATCAAAAACAAATATCTCCTAGCGAGAATTGAAGATATTTTTGATCAACTCCGGGAAGCATCAGTTTTCTCTAAGATCGATATCCGATCAAGCTACTATCAGATGGAAGTGAAGGATGAAGACGTTCCTAAAACTGCTTTTTGTACTCGATATGGTCACTATGAATTCCTCGTTAAGGCTTTTGGGTTAACGAATGCTCATGTCACATTTATGGACATGATGAACCGAGTGTTCATGCTCTATCTCGACAAGTCCATTGTTGTCTTCATCGATGACATTCTTGTCTATTTCTGGAATAAGGAGGAACATGTTTAACACCTCTGAATCATGCTACAAACTGTAACACCCCGAAATCCAGTTTAATCGGAATTAATTTTCGATGACCGGAAATCCTACATTGACGAAGCTTAAAGATTTCATTGACTAGTTAATTATTGTTATCGAACCCTAAATGGGATTAAAACATCGTGATTGAACCCAATTCAATAGTATTGAGCTTTTAGTGGCTAAAATGGAAGAAGTGTAAGTTGGAGGGCAAAATGATAATTGTATGAAAAGTGAGGGACTAACCTCGCGATTAGCCCTCTTTAATTAAATTCTCCTCTTACATGGAGTTATCTGATGACTTTCCTTCAATTCAAGGAAAACTTTGTATTAAAAATTAGAAACAAAAGCAAGAGGAGATAGCTTACCCGAGAACACTCCCAAGCTAGCTCCTCTCACATTTATCATCTTCTCCAACTAAGCACACCCCTCCATTGGAGGAATTTCAAGCTTTGCTATTTCTTCACTTTATCGATATCGAATCGTTGTTATCGATCGGGTAAGCTATATTCCTCAATCAGATGATGGAATCCATGGATATATTTAGTGTAATCTAAGCTAGGGTTTTGACTATCCATGGATATCTCATCGTTGTCCTCTCTATTGAAGTCGAATATTGATTTTGATATCGTTATATTGATTTTGATATCGAAACATCAATCCTAATAGTTTTCTATTAATTCTATAGCTCAAGAAATGGAGAAAGAGGTTTCACCATCTCCATCACAAGCTAGGAACAAAGGGATTGCTATCCGAGAGCCTTGAATCTTCAGATTGTTAAGGTGATTATTTGATATTTTAGAGTACTTCGCTAACATTTTTTGATATTTTAGATTACTTCGCTAACATTGTTATTGAAGCAAATACATTAGATGGTTAATCAGACACTTTGGTAAGTGTCGGTAAGTTTCCATTGAACATTGATTATTGTCATTGTATATTGTCATCTACATAAGCATTGTCATTGGATTATTGCATTGAAATCATCAGATATTGATATGGATACCAATCTATGAGATATTGATATTGAGACATATATATTGATCACCAACAACATTGAATTCATTGGACATTGGTATATCATTGATTATTGAAATGAATATGTATATTGCAACCTTGGATTGGAATGGACTCTGGATACAATTGACATGCCATAGAATTCATGAGCTCAGTGTATGAGTGGACTACGGTCCTAAGGCTACGACCTATATTGATTTCGCAAGGCTGAGGGATGTGTATTGTTATTGGTCATATTGGGGAGATAGAGGGATTAGACCATTCATTGATTTGGCGAGGTGTGGGAATCCGCGTATCCACGATCTTGATTCAATCAAAGGATTACGAATGAAAAAGAAACATGTTTATTGTTTTGTGCATTGTTGCATAACATTGATAAAGTTGACATGAGATTATGTATCATTGTAATCATGGCATTTCCATTACTTACAGTGTTTGTGACTACCTCACTAGGCAAAGTATGCCTAACGTGTCTTATCTCATGCATTTTAAGGTTAAGAAGGTTTGTTCGTTGGAAGATCGGATCAGCCGCCAAGACAAGTCACTACCAAGCTACAAGTAATGTAAATATGACTTTTGAACTCCAAAAAGAAGTTGAACTAGTCATACATGCCCATTTTGTTGTGTTGGTGCATTGTCTATTTTGTAATTTGGGCATTGGCCCTTAATGGCCTTTATGATTATTTTGAAATAGCTTTTAAAAATGTATGCTTAGGTTAAAAAGGTAAAAACATGGTAAACGCATTCATATAGTCATGAAAATTGGCATGCTAGTAGTTTATACCATTGAAATATTGCGTATAAAGTTTCGTTGCATTTGGACATCGTTCAATAAGGTAAATAAAAAAAACATCAAAAATCTGTCATTACAGGCCAGATCGTATCGAAATGGGTGTGCAATATTGAACATGAGAGTATGGGTGTTCCGAAACGGAAAGGTGTCGTTCCGAAACATTTTGCTAATGGAAACCACTATTTCGGTACGGGTTCATAGCGTACCGAAATGAGTCAAAGTCAAGGTCAAAGGAGGTCAATCTGTTCCGATACTGGTCAAGCCGTATTGAAATGGTCTAAAAGGAAAGGTCAACAAGAGTTGACTCTCGTGCACTTGTTTCGAAACAGCCTAGGGTATTCCGACACAGGGTTAGGTAAATTGGTTAAGGGTATTTGGACAGATTGCTAATGTTACAATTTAGCCACTAAATTTCTTAAAGACAAATTGATCATGATATAAAGCTCCAAATTGTATGAAAGATTATAGGCTAGTTATCCATGCATTGAATTACATTATTTTACTGTATGTTGCTTAAAGAGTCATGTTATTGTTACTATTTTCAAACTAGTCCCTAAACTTATAAAAGTTATAAAATGATCCTAAATAGTTATTTGTGGACTTCTTATGATTGAATTGGACTAGTAAACATGTTTGTAACGTTTTGTATGTCTAATATTGATTAAGTAATGTGGTTAAAATGAAATTTTATAGCACCGATCATTGTTTCGTCCTCCAATAACACGCTCTGACCCGGTTCCCTACCAGACCGGGAAAGGGATGTTACATTTGTGGTATCAGAGCTAGAGTTTAGTCGATTTTAGGACTAAACCGAAGTATATTGCATTGTTATTGTGTTACTTTGCCACCAAGGAGTTTTATATTGTGTATATTGTGACTTGTCGACTAATCTGATCTTTCATATAGATATGTCTGAGACAAATGAAGCTCACATTGACGAGATTTCTACTGGCTCCTCGACACATGGCGAGGATATTAGGGGAGGAAATTCTTAGAATCCACTGCAACCACAAGACCCTCATGTTTAGGGTGCTGAGCCTGTTGCACCTACCGCTCAGGCTGAATGCTATGAGAACATGGCTAACATGTTTAAGAAGTTTATGACTGCGATGCAAGCAACACCACCAGTTCAGCCTACCCTCCTATTACTCAGTATGTCCGAGCCACTGTGGACAAGCTGGCTTCGCTTCGAGCCTATTCTTTTACTAGACAGAATGATGATAATCCCGAGATTGCTGAATATTGGTGTTGAGTGTGTAAAAGTTCTATTATTTACACCCTTTTTAACCCATATTTCTGCTGCATTCAAGCATCATTGCATTGCATTTAGGTTAGTTTTCAATAAAACATCACAATTATATAAAAGGCACGGATTCTACTAAAAGATGGTGTATTTTGCAGGTAACTGCCATGGTTGACAATGAAGGCAGGCGCAAGACAGATAAGCAGAAAAGCTGAACTGGACAAGCAGCTGAAGAAGACGAACCTGTCATGGACCTGTCACGACAGCATGGTGACAGCAGATTTATGAAGAGGAAAAGTGAAGTGGACCTCGATAGATAGAGAAAAATCTGCTCGTCTGTCGTGTGGAAGCTGAATATTTTTCCAAGCCCCGAATCAAAAGATATGTCAAGCCAAAGCTCAAAGGAGAGGAAATCCCTAAAAGCAAGGATGCGGCTGGAAAGTAGGAGTCTTTAGAGATTTAGTCTTTATTAGAATCTTACTTTTAATTAAAGTTGTAATCCTTGTTACCTTAGATAACTTGAGCCCAAAGCTTATATAAAGGGCATAGATTAAACCTAGGGCATAACCGATTACCCCATAACCGAAACCAAACCCCTGCCGTCCACCCGTCACCGACATGTTCTAAATTCCCCCTAGGGCTACGGGTTGTTTTGTAAAGTAGTTGCAAGGGTTGCTTTGTTTTAGGATTTTTCAAGTTCAATAAAATAAACTTCAAGTTCTTTTATCTTGGTTTTAATATCTTGCAAGAGCATCGGGAGAGCATTGTGAGGTTATCTATTTACTTAGCATCAGGAGAGTTAAGTATACAAAAGAGATAAAAGCGCGTTCTCTAGTTTATAGTTGAACCATCTCGTGCTTAGGGATAAGGCGAGGTTAAGTGGCTAAGGAAGAATTCATACATATCGGTGTTCATCCTTCGATTCACGCCGGAAGGTATCATCAAAGACGTGTTCATCGACAGACTTGTGCCTAGGGATAGGGCAAGGCAGATCTGGGATTCTTGCCAAGCTTGAAGTACTGAGTTAGTGTCTGCTGCCGCGACAACTAACGGACAGACGCCGCGACAGGTGCTGTCGGCGACGGGAGCGACGACAGAACTGGAGATCCTGAGCAATTCAATACCTGCACTACCGAGCAATTCAATACCAGCCCATTCTCTCTATCTTGATATTCCAATCCTTTATTTATGTTTTTATCATATTATTCTCGTGACAATCTTCTAAATTATTTCCTTTACTTCGTGCAGTAAATCAAGGTGAAGTCATTAGCCCAATCCCTATGGAGACGATATCCGATACTTCGTATCACTTTACTACTTGCGTCGTGTACACTTGCACTACCATTGCGATAGACTATTTTACACGCAACAAGTTTTTGGCGCCGTTGCCGGGGATTGGCAACATAACTACATCTTTCTTTTATTGCACTTTTTGCTTTTATTTTTATTTTTGTTTTTATTTTTAATTTTTCTTTAATTTTTATTTTTTGTTTTCAACTCTTGCTTTTCACGAGATTCTTTTGTTTATGCGCAGATCGAAAAGAGGCGAAGATCCTGAGTATAAGTTAGATCCGGAAATCGAACGATCATTCAATCTCAAGAAACAGATTCGCCACCTTTTAGACAGGAACGAATACCTTGAAGAACAGCTAGAGCAGATGGCCCGTAACCAGCCTACTGGAGGAGACATACCGCCTGTCGGCGACCCGCCTGGGGCAGGTGGACGACGGTCATGTCGTGACTACATGCTGAACGATCATGTAGAGCTGGAGACCACGCTGCCGGATATTGATGTTGACAACTTCGAGCTAAAGCCTGTCATGTTTAGTATGATCAACAACGCCGGGCAGTTTGGTGGTTCTGCGACAGAAGATGCTAGGGAGCATCTCAAAACGTTCCAGGAGATCTATGGTTCGTTTAGGCTACCAGGAGTTAGTCCGGAGATACTGAGGCTTCGGTTATTTCCCCATTCATTGAGGGACAGAGCTAAAACGTGGTGGAATAAACTTACACCGGGTTCTATTATGACTTGGGCAGATCTAACTCGTGAATTTTTATCTCGTTTTAATCCTTCGCATTTATCTGAGCGATTATGTAACGAAATTGCTACTTTTCAATAGGAAGACGACGAGCCGATGCACGAGGCCTGGGACAGATTTACTACTCTTCTTCGGAACTGCCCAATGCATGGATTCCCCGTCTGGAATCAGGTAACTAAGTTTTATAATGCTGCTAACTTACAAACTCGCATTCGCATTGATTCTGCAGCAAATGGACTATTATTGGATAAAGATCCGGACGAGGCATTGCAAGTTCTAAAAAATCTAGCCAAGAATGAGGAGCAGTTTCCGACAGCTAGAAGAGGGGGTAAACGGGTACTTGCTGTCAAAGATTATGAGGCCGACAGCACTATGAAATCACAGGTAGCATTCCTCACTAAAGCCATGAAACACTTATTGAGTGAAGAGGAAGTACGAGGGTTTGCTGTTGAGGAAGTTTGTGCTACATGTGAGGGAAATCATAGTAGGGATGAGTGCCCCATAAATATAGAAGAAGGAAAATATGTTGGAAATTACAAGCCAAACTACAATTCCAACAACTACAACCCTAATTGGAGGAAAGATCCCAAATTTTCCTGGAGTAACCCTAACAATGCCCTAAATCCGCAAGCATATAATCAGAATCAGGGGGGTCCTAGATTGTTGACGCGACAGCAGCTGCAGCCACAGAACCTGCCGCAGAACCTGTCGCCTCAGCAACAACAGCAGCCACCACCTGCCACGAGTAGTGTATTGGAGCAAACTCTGGCCACTTTTATGTCTCAAACTGGCACGTATATGGATAATATTAATTAGTTTGTCAAGAAGACGGAAAATTTTATGGATGAAACTAAGATGAGAATGACAAACCATGAGGCCACCTTGAAATCTCTAGAGACACAAATGGGTCAGGTATCGCAGCATATTAAACCGAGGCAGAATGGAGGTTTCCCTAGCAATACTGAAAATTCTAGACCGCCCCCACATGAGCAATGTAAGGCGATTACTACTAGGAGTGGGAAAAAGTTACCAGGGCCGGAAAAAGAAACTGAAACAGAACAGGACCCTGCTTTGAACAAACCTGCCGAGGAAGCTGCCCCGACAGGTGAGAAACAGACTGCTGCTGATGAGCCTGTCACGACAGTAGAAGCGACAGAGGAGAAAAAGGAAGATTATCGTCCTCAGATTCGTATGCAGTGGGAAGGACGCATTGCTGATTATCGTCCCCCACCACCCTTCCCTCAACGGATACAGCAAGCTAAGCATGAATCTCAACTCAAAAAAATTTATGATATTTTTAAACAGGTTCATATTAACATTCCGTTGTTAGATGCTGTTAGGGAGATGCCCGATTATGCTAAATTTCTCAAGGATGTCATGTCTAAAAAATCTAAACTTGGGGAATTTGAAACGGTGAGGATGCAAGAAGGTTGCATGAGTATTCTTCATCGGCAACCACCCTAGAAAAAGAAGGATCCGGGGAGCTTCCTCATACCTTGCGTAATTGGCGATAAATTTGTGGGTAAGGCACTCTGTGATCTTGGTGCTAGTGTTAATCTAATGCCCAAATAAGTTTTTCAGAAACTAGGTATTGGCAAGGCGCGGCCCACGACAGTTACCCTACAGCTAGCCGACCGCTCTTACGTTCACCCCGAGGGAAAAATTGAAGATATTTTGGTAAGAGTGGATAAACTTATTTTTCCTGCTGACTTTCTTATTTTAGATTGTGAGGCAGATGAGAACGCACCAGTCATCCTAGGGCGACCCTTCTTAGCCACGGGAAGATCATTGATTGATGTGGAGAAAGGAGAACTCACCATGCGCGTGAATGATCAAGAAATTAAGTTGAATGTTCTCCAAGCAATGAGACATGCTGATGTGGATGAGGAATGCAAGGCCATCATTGAGGTGACCTTTGATCAACCCTGCATCAGGACGGGCTGCCGAGATATAAAATTTGGTCACTGCTACGACAGCCATCTACGAGCCTGTCATGACAGTGACGACGACAGCACCGATGACAGTGACCCCTCTGAATCCAATACATCTGATACTGAAGGTCATGAGGAGGTAAACTGGTTAGACCATCGTCCAGGTAAGTTATTCGAACCTTTGAATTACACTTCGGATAACCATTTAATCCAAAAGCCCTCTACTGTTGAACCACCTGTCTTAGAACTTAAGCCCCTGCCAGGGCAGCTTAAATATGCTTATCTTGGTTGTGATGACACACTACCCGTAATCATCTCTGCTAAGCTGCCGCAGGAACAGGAACGACAGCTGATCGACATGTTGAGGCAGCATAAAAGGGCGATAGGATGGATGATAGCAGACATTCAGGGCATTAGTCCGGCAATCTGTATGCACAAAATCCTCCTAGAGGAAGATCATAAGCCGACTATTGATGCCCAAAGGCGGTTAAACCTTGCAATGAAGGAGGTAGTGCATAAAGAAATAATTAAATGGTTAGATGCTGGTATTATTTACGCCATCTCCGACAGCAAATGGGTAAGCCCGGTGCAATGTGTTCCCAAGAAAGGAGGCATGACCGTGATAACCAACGAAAACAACGAGTTAATCCCAACCAGGACTGTGACCGGTTGGAGGGTTTGTATGGACTATCGGAAGCTTAACAAAGCTACTCGAAAGGACCACTTTCCTTTACCCTTTATTGATCAAATGCTTGATAGATTAGCGGGTAAACCTTACTATTGTTTTCTTGATGGTTATTCAGGATATAATCAAATTGCTATTGCACCGGAGGACCAAGAGAAAACGACTTTCACATGCCCTTACGGAACATACGCATTTAGGAGGATGCCGTTCGGCCTATGTAACGCACCTGCCACCTTCCAAAGGTGCATGATGGCAATATTCTCCGACATGGTAGAGGACTTCCTCGAAATATTCATGGATGATTTTTCCGTCTTTGGAGACGATTTTGAGAGCTGCCTCGGCAACCTTAAAAAGGTACTTGAAAGATGTGAAAAAGCTAATCTTGTTCTTAATTGGGAAAAACACCATTTTATGGTAGATGAAGGGATAGTTTTAGGCCATAAGATTAGCTGCCGTGGGATAGAAGTCGACAGGGCAAAGATTGAAGTCATAGAGAAGCTGCCGCCGCCAACCACAGTCAAGGGCATTAGGAGTTTTTTAGGGCATGCTGGTTTTTATAGGAGATTTATTGCCAATTTCTCAAAAATCACGAAACCCCTATGTCATCTCTTAGAGCAGAACCGACCCTTTGACTTTAATGAAGAATGTACTAAAGCATTCAAGGTTCTGAAGGAAAAGCTAGTGACAGCCCCCATAGTACAGCCACCAGACTGGACGCAACCGTTTGAAATTATATGTGATGCTAGTGACTATGCTGTCGGGGCAGCACTTGGGCAGCGCAAGGACAGGCTGTTTCATGTCATATATTATGCCAGCAAAACATTGAATGATGCCCAAGTGAATTATACCACCACAGAAAAGGAGCTGTTAGCTGTGGTGTTCTCCATCGACAAGTTTCGTTCTTACATACTTGGAACGAAGGTTATAATACACACCGACCACTCTGCCCTCAAGTATTTATTTGCAAAAAAGGATGCAAAGCCTAGGTTGATACGGTGGATCTTACTATTACAAGAGTTCGACCTTGAGATAAAAGATAAAAAGGGGACAGAAAATCAGGTGGCAGATCACTTGTCGAGGTTGGAGATGGGACAGAGTCTACCCATTGATGAGACACACATACTTGAGACCTTCCCAGATGAGCAGCTCTTTGCTGCCGCAATAGCTGTCGCGACAGCCATGGCGGCAGGTAAGTCTTCTAACCTTCCCTGGTATGCTGATTTCGTTAATTTTATAGTTAGCGGAATATTACCTTCTGATCTTACTTATCAAGCCAGGAAGAGGTTTCAAAATGATGTTAAACATTATTATTGGGACGAACCTCTTCTTTTCAAAATGTGCGCAGATCAGGTTATAAGGAGATGTGTACCACAAGAAGAACAAGAAGACATTCTCCATCACTGTCATGCTTCACAATATGGAGGACACTTAGGAGGCAATAAAACTGCTGCCAAGGTGCTGCAGTCAGGGTTCTACTGGCCGACACTGTATAAGGACGCACAGGAATTTTACAAAAACTGTGACAGGTGCCAGCGGACAGGTAATATCTCGAGGAGAAACGAGATGCCACTGCAGAATATTTTAGAAGTCGAAATCTTCGACGTTTGGGGGATTGATTTTATGGGACCTTTTCCATCTTCGTGTGGAAATCTTTACATCCTCCTAGCAGTAGATTATGTCTCCAAGTGGGTAGAAGCAATCGCAACTCAAAAGAATGATGCCAAAACGGTCCAAAAGTTTTTGCACAAAAACATCTTTTCTAGATTTGGCATCCCTAGGGCGATTATCAGTGATGAAGGGAGACATTTTGACAACAGGGTAATTGCTGCCGCCTTGAGAAAATATGGTGTAAAGCACAGGATCGCGACAGCATACCACCCACAGACCAATGGACAGGCTGAGATATCCAATAGGGAAGTGAAGAACATTCTTGAAAAAATGGTTAAACCAACTAGGAAAGACTGGTCTTTGCTTCTGAATGATGCACTATGGGCATACAGAACAGCTTTCAAGACTCCATTGGGCATGTCTCCATACCGTTTGATTTACGGGAAAACCTGTCACCTGCCTGTCGAGATAGAACACAAGGCATATTGGGCGATCAAGGCAGTAAACATGGACTTGGACAAGGCAGGCCAGAAAAGGCTGTTAGATTTAAATGAGATCGATGAAATACGGACAATAGCCTACGACAATGCAAGGATTTACAAGGAAAAAACCAAGAAGTGGCATGACAAGAAGTTGCTGCCACGACAGTTCTGCCCAGGGCAGCTAGTGTTGTTGTTTAATTCTAGGTTGAAACTTTTTCCAGGGAAACTTAAATCTAGATGGTCTGGCCCATTCCAAGTAGTTCAAGTTTTTCCCCATGGTGCCGTTACAATTCAATCACTAAAGGACGGGCACCAATTCAAAGTCAATGGACAACGCCTCAAGCACTATCAAGGGACTGAAGCCCCAGGAATACAGGAAGTGGTTACTTTAGGTGATGCCCCACAAGGCATCCCTAATTTAACCTAATTTTTATTTTTATTTTTATTTTTATTATTAATATTATTTATTAGGAATTAGATTCATTTTATTCGAATAATGTTTTGTTTTTAATTTCAGTTTTTAGGAAATAAAGGAGTCAAGTGAGAAAGAAGAAGTGGCCCAAGCCCACCGCTCATCCACCAGCCCTATAAAGCCTATTTATGGTAACCTGTCGTTTCGGCTGCCGGCGCAGACGGATTTGACAGGCTGTCAACAGACGCACAACAGACGAAGAAGTGTGCGGCAGACGCCCAGCAGACGCATTAATGCACGTCAGACGCGTCAGACACGCTACATTCAATCTGCCGCCCCGATATTCCCGCCTGCCGTTGCGGCATTAAATGGGCAGCTACCCGACCGCTATATAAACCCCTTCCCCTTTTCATTTTTCATCACTTCTGATTTTCTCTCTTGTTATTCTCTTCTAGTTTTATATATTTTCTTTCTTTTTCAGCCCTTGCAACCAAAATGTCTTCACGACAAACCCGTCAGAACGCTGCTGCCGCTTCTTCTTCAGCAGCAGCATCCCCGTTCGCTAATAAGGAACTATGGGAGGAACGGAGCTTCATCTATAACAGAGATGCCCCACATATGGGACTCCGGCCGTTCATTATGAAGGCCATAACAGCACAACTTTGGGAGGACTTTGCCGAGCAGCCGGCAGAGCTTAATGACACTCTGGTCAGGGAATTTTATGCGGCGATCGAAAGCAAGACGGCGACATCTGTCACCGTCCGAGGAGTGACAGTTCCTTTCTCCGCCAGCAGCATCAACCATGTATTCGGCCTCTTCTTTGGCCCCAATGATGATGCTCATCAACAATTTTGGGACACCCTCGACGCTGCCAGACATGATGCTGTCATGAGGGAGTTGACAGTGGCGGGCACGACATGGAGCACCAGTAAGAAGAACCCCCACTCTGTCAATAGGGGGCAGCTACTCCCTGAGGCAAAACTATGGAATGCTTTTATCAAAAAGCGTATTCTGCCCTCGTCCCACCACACGACAGTCAATAGACAGCGGTTGGCCCTCATCCATTCTATCATGCATGACAGGCCCATCAATGTGGGCAGGTACATGCGGGACAACATTCTCGATTGTGCCTTCCGATCAGATTCATGACTCTGCCTGCCCTTCACCATCACTGCCCTCTGCCGCTGCGCTGCCGTACCGGAGGACCCTTCAGACAAAATCAAGAAGGGCAGCGGCTGGACAGACAGCAACATCTCCAGCCTCATGGAGATCATCGTCGTATCGCCCCTCAACGCCTTCGATCCAAACGCCCCTCCTACTGAGTCTGATGATGAGCCTGCCACCGAACCTGCCCCAGAAGCTGCTACCAACACCGCTCCGGCAGATCAAAACGCTCACATCCTTGCTGCCATCTTGCGGATAGAGGAGCGCCAGATGGGTTTAATGACTTTCATCCGTGACTTCTCCAATGCAACGGTAAATTTCATTACCAATACTTTGAATTTTACGGATGTCATTTTCCCCACCTTCCCCGCCCATTATTTCAATATACCCTCCCCCACTCCCACACCACCTGTCTCTCCCCACGGAGAATCTGCCTCCTCCACACCTTCCCCGACGGCAACCGGCAGCCCACCGGCAGACACCTCCCCTCGAGGCACCAAGCGAGCTGCCACTGATGACAGCCCTCTTGTCCGGAGGAATTTGGACAGCGCCTTCACGCGGGTAAAACGTATTAAGCATGTGGCCAACAAGAGAAGGCTGTCCAAAGCCATCACTAGTAGCAGCTGGGACAGCAGCAGCAGTTCCGATGTCCGACTAGTGGAGCCACCTGCCCTTCAACCTGCTGACGACCCTGTCCCCCAACCGGAGGAAGAACCTGCACCTCAACAGGCTGATGAACCTGTTGATCAACCTGCTCCGGAACCTGCCCAGCCACCTCCACAACGCAGACGCCGCCATCAGATCCGCGTCAGCAGCAGCAGCGAAGACAACGAATAAAATTTAAGTTTTTATTTCTTTTTCTCCTCTTATTGCTGCCTGCCCTTATATATTTGTGATGTACTTTTATTTTTTTTTCTTTATTTTTCATATCGTTTTGCATTGAGGGCAATGCAACCCTCGAGTTTGGGGGTGGCAACCCTCCATATTTAATGGAGTCTTTAGCACATCTTTTGATTATTTGTTGTGTCCTATTATTTACTTATTTTTCTTAAAAAAAAATCAGAAAATTAAAACTGTTGGCTTAAAACTGTGAAGTTAACTTACCTGTCATGACGGCTCTGTCGTGGCAGCATCTTTAGGACAGGTTAAGGAAAAGTTTAGAGCCTTTCTATAGTTCTGAAAACTTAAACACTTTTGTGACTGTTATATTGCTTAGATTTCTTTTAGCCAAACTAGAATAGGAAGCTTAGCACTTGAATAGCCCCTAGAGGTGCCTAACACTGGCTCTAGGAAAGAAGTTTAGCAAAAGAAAATCAAAAAAAAAACCTAGAGGTGCCCGAAACCGGCTCTAGGAAGCTAACTAGAGGTGCCCAAAACTGGCTCTAGAAAATTTTAGCTTGAAAATAGAAGAAAAAGAAGCATGAAAATGTGCCTTCTAAAAAAAAAATAAACTTTGGCATAAAAATTCGAGTTAAGAAGTTGAATATTTTAGTGAAACTAAGAGAGTCTTAGCATATAACTGTTCACAAGCATGCACACACTGCACGAGAGCTATAGGGAGATTCCGGACAGATCCTAATCTTTCCGACAGGATGCTGCTGCCATAGAGAATGAGCGACAGGTAAAGGGACAGTTCACTGTTGAAGACCAACACAAAAATTTTCATTTTTCTTTTAAGTCTTGATTGCTTGAGGACAAGCAAAAACTTGAGTTTGGGGGTGTGTTGAGTGTGTAAAAGTTCTATTATTTACACCCTTTTAACCCATATTTCTGCTGCATTCAAGCATCATTGCATTGCATTTAGGTTAGTTTTCAATAAAACATCACAATTATATAAAAGGCACGGATTCTACTAAAAGATGGTGTATTTTGCAGGTAACTGCCATGGTTGACAATGAAGGCAGGCGCAAGACAGATAAGCAGAAAAGCTGAACTGGACAAGCAGCTGAAGAAGACGAACCTGTCATGGACCTGTCACGACAGCATGGTGACAGCAGATTTATGAAGAGGAAAAGTGAAGTGGACCTCGATAGATAGAGAAAAATCTGCTCGTCTGTCGTGTGGAAGCTGAATATTTTTCCAAGCCCCGGATCAAAAGATATGTCAAGCCAAAGCTCAAAGGAGAGGAAATCCCTAAAAGCAAGGATGCGGCTGGAAAGTAGGAGTCTTTAGAGATTTAGTCTTTATTAGAATCTTACTTTTAATTAAAGTTGTAATCCTTGTTACCTTAGATAACTTGAGCCCAAAGCTTATATAAAGGGCATAGATTAAACCTAGGGCATAACCGATTACCCCATAACCGAAACCAAACCCCTGCCGTCCACCCGTCACCGACATGTTCTAAATTCCCCCTAGGGCTACGGGTTGTTTTGTAAAGTAGTTGCAAGGGTTGCTTTGTTTTAGGATTTTTCAAGTTCAATAAAATAAACTTCAAGTTCTTTTATCTTGGTTTTAATATCTTGCAAGAGCATCGGGAGAGCATTGTGAGGTTATCTATTTACTTAGCATCAGGAGAGTTAAGTATACGAAAGAGATAAAAGCGCGTTCTCTAGTTTATAGTTGAACCATCTCGTGCTTAGGGATAAGGCGAGGTTAAGTGGCTAAGGAAGAATTCATACACATCGGTGTTCATCCTTCGATTCACGCCGGGAGGTATCATCAAAGACGTGTTCATCGACAGACTTGTGCCTAGGGATAGGGCAAGGCAGATCTGGGATTCTTGCCAAGCTTGAAGTACTGAGTTAGTGTCTGCTGCCGCGACAACTAACGGACAGACGCCACGACAGGTGCTGTCGGCGACGGGAGCGACGACAGAACTGGAGATCCTGAGCAATTCAATACCTGCACTACCGAGCAATTCAATACCAGCCCATTCTCTCTATCTTGATATTCCAATCCTTTATTTACGTTTTTATCATATTATTCTCGTGACAATCTTCTAAATTATTTCCTTTACTTCGTGCAGTAAATCAAGGTGAAGTCATTAGCCCAATCCGTGTGGAGACGATATCCGATACTTCGTATCACTTTACTACTTGCGTCGTGTACACTTGCACTACCATTGCGATAGACTATTTTACACGCAACAATTGGCTGGATAATACCCTACACATTCTGAATAAATAGTTGCAGTGTTCCGACGAGCACAAGCTAGAGTGTGCTATTGCATTGCTGACTGACGAGTCCCTTATATGATGGGAGACTACTATCCTTATAGTTCCTGAAAAGTCAGTCACTTGGGAATTCTTTCTTAAAAAATTTCGGAACAAGTACATCAGCGAGTACTATCTCGCGGAAAGGTAGAGCATTGTTCTTCATTTGAAACAAGGCGGACGGCCTATCTAGCAATACATTCATGATTTCTGTAAGTATTGCCGATATGGAGCCGAGTTTATAAAGAAAGAGGAAGACAAGTGTGGAATTTTATTGCTGGGTTAAGCGATGAGCTGCGACCTATGTTTACGGCCTTGGGTATCACCAACTTTCAGGATTTAGTGAATCGAGTTAAAGCAACAGAGGCTGCACAGAGAACTCGAAGAGGAAATATGTCCATCAGATATGAGAAAAGGGTATGGAGTGATTCTCGACCTCCCAAGTGGAACAAGAAGGGCAAGTATCAAGGCCCGAGGCAAGCTTCATATTCACAGCCTTCCCATACCGAGAACATTGAGAGACCATAGACTATCACCCAGTCCTGGTCTAAGGCAGCGTCAGTTGAGAGCACTGGAGGTTCGAACCGGAGTGTTTAGCATCAAGTTTGTAATTTTTGTCAGAAACGGCACCCAGCAGGCCAATGTCATAAGCATACGGCAACATGTTTCTTTTGTGGGGAACAAGGATATTTTATCAGAGATTGTCCTCAGAATCCCTCTAAGTCAGTGGCTATGCACGGAGACGTCACCTAACCAGCCCAATCCTTCTGAGGAAAAGGGCCAAGACAAGCACCATTGTGAGCCTCGGGCAGGCCAGGCGGATCCGAGAAGCAAGGTAACAAGCATGAATCGAAGTCCTCCGCCCAGATGTATCATGTGAGAGGCCGCGAGAAGGATGATGAGCCTGATGTCATAGCAGGTACCGTTATGTTATATGAACACTCATTGTATGTATTGATTGATCCTAGATCTACACATTCTTTTATAAGCCTGGAATTTGTTAAAAGACATAGGATGTCCAGCGAACCTATGGCAATAGAAATCTCCGTGACATATCCGTTAGGTGATTGTGTTGCTTTAAGCCATATATGTAGGAATTGTCCAATCTTGATTCAAG
The DNA here is from genome assembly GCA_958450335.1 of Hibiscus tridactylites. Classification (NCBI taxonomy): domain Eukaryota; kingdom Viridiplantae; phylum Streptophyta; class Magnoliopsida; order Malvales; family Malvaceae; genus Hibiscus; species Hibiscus tridactylites. The sequence continues at coordinate 31,805,437 of OY288266.1, forward strand.
GAATTATGTTCCCTATGGATTTCCTAGTCTTATCAATCCACGAGTTTGATGCGATTCTAGGCATGGATTGGCTTAGTAAACTTCAAGCGTGGGTAGACTGTAGTAAGCGAAAATTGCATCTTCGAGGTCTTGCCAAGGAAAGAATAATGCTGATGGAATCTTGGAACTCCATGTTGTGTACGTTGTACACAGAATCTAGGAATGAGCCTTAGATCCTTGATATTGACATAGTAAGTGAATTCCCAGATGTTTTTCCTGACGAACTTCCGGGATTGCCCCCAACTCGTTAAGTGGAATTTGGTATTGAGTTGAAACCTGAGACTGCTCTAATTTCCATTGCACCATATCAGATTGCGGCTGTGGAGTTGAAAGAATTAAAAGCTCAAATTCAAGACCTTATGAATAAGGGCTTTATTCAACCAAGCTCTTCACCGTGGGGAGCACCAGTTCTTTTTGCCAAGAAGAAGGATGACTCTATGCATTTGTGCATTGACTATAGAGAACTGAACAAAGTCACCGTCAAGAATAAATATCCTTTGCCTAGGATAGACAACCTGTTCGGCCAATTAAAAGTTGCATCTGTGTTTTCCAAGATTGATTTAAGGTCGGGATATTATCAAATGAAAGTCAAAGAGTGTGATGTGCCCAAGATTGCCTTTCGTACAAGATATGGACACTACAAATTCTTGTTGATACCTTTTGGGCTAACTAATGCACCAGCAGCTTTTATGGACATAATGAATCGAGTATTTAGACCCTATCTTGATAAATTCATAGTAGTGTTTATAGATGACATTTTGATCTATTCCAAGAATGAAACAGAGCATCAAGATCACCTTCGTATTGTACTTCAGACTCTGAGAGAGAAACAATTGTATGCAAAGTTTTCCAAGTGTAAGTTTTGGCTCACCGAAGTTGCCTTTTTGGGACATGTCGTATCGGCTTCGGGCATTCAGGTGGACCCGAAGAAAATCCAAGCTATTGTAGATTGGCATCCACCGAAGAATATTGGTGAAGTCTGAAGCTTTCTTGAGCTTGTTGGCTATTACCGCAAATTCATGAAGGGATTTTCTATGTTAGCCGTGTAACCACCCTAACACGGCCTAGACGGTTGACCCGAATTAAGAAGCTTACACGGGGAAAACCAAAGTCAACCCGAAAGTCAACCTTGATTAACGTCCCTTTTTTTTCTTTTTAATCTTGTCTAGATGCACATTATCCCTAGATATGATCATACAATCAACATACTCAAAGATCATAACCATCAGAGAACATTTAGGGACTCAATTGCATAAATCACAACTTTAGGGACCATATTGTAAATTCTGAAAATTATAAGGAATTAACCCAAATTAGAGTTACCAACTTGTAATTAATCATATTTCATGCTTTTCTGTCAAATTGCAGCTCAAACGGACATCTCAAACTCATTTAATTGCAACAACAAGGTTCAGGACTAAAATGCAAACATTTCAAAACATATAACCAACAATTTCAGTGCCCAACGGTCGAGTGTTTCGGAACAGGGAATACCCGTTCCGAAACGCGGGACCGTTCCGCAACTGGTACCGAAACAGGGCCTGGCAGAGGCCAAACCGTTCCAGAACAGTTCCTTCCGTTTCGGAACGCCCAGGCCATTTCAGGCCCCCGTTCCGATACGGTAGCACCTATTCCGAAACAGGTTGCCCAGATTGCAGAAAATTTGCTGGTTTATCAAACAATTGACCCACCAAACATGCTCCAAAAGCCACCAAATTTTACTAACAAGTCATTCAACATACAAGGAACATAATTGCATCAACCAAACATCAACATGGCATCAATTATGAAAATCCCCAATTCTATAGGCATGCTTCCTACTTAGAAAACCATTCAAGCATCAATAAATTAAAACCATATCACAAAGGCCAATTACAAGCTCAAAAAATATCAACAACATAAATCCAACTTAGGAAGTCCAAAACATCTCCCAAAACAACAACATAGGTCCCCCATTGCAAATGCCAAAAGCTAATAGTGTTTAAGAAACCTTCACCATACTTGAGCTTAGTTCACCACTTGGATGCTTGCCCTCCTTGCTGCCCTCAATGCACTTTAATGCTCTGCATTATTGGTTTAAGAAAAGAGAGAGCGTAAGCAAAAGCTTAGTGAGGAATGCTCATTTAAAACCACACAATAATGCATTTATAAAACACCTTTATAAACCTTAAATCCATCATCATTTGCACATGCACTAAAGCATTTAAAACAAGCAATTCATGCTTCAAGTTCATATCATGTCATATTGGCAACAAGTGATACATTCCACATAAGATCCACACATGGACTTTTAAACACCATTGTGATCTTATAATTTCCAAGGACCACACATGGACTTTTAAACACCATTGTGTCCTTAACCCATGGACTTTTAAACACCATGACAAGGACCACACAAGGACTTTTAAACACCTTTGTGTCCTTAACAAGAATCTCCCAAGGACTTTTAAACACCTTGGAGTTCTTAAGTAACCAAGGCTTACACAAGGAATTTTAACCACCTTTGTAACCTTAACCAAGAACCAACCATGGACTTTTAACCACCATGTTGTTCTTAAATAAACAAGCCTCACTCAAGGAATTTTAACCACCTTGGTGATCTTAACCAAGAACCAACCATGGACTTTTAACCACCATGTTGTTCTTAAATAACAAGCCTCACACAAGGAATTTTAACAACCATGGTGATCTTAACCAAGAACCAACCATGGACTTTTAACCAAAATCAACCAAATCTTGCATTTAAAAGCCAAGATCAAGAACACACCCTTAAAACCATTTATAAAACACAAATTAAGGATTGAGAACTTGGGAATTTCAGTAAAGAACTGAGAGTTTAGAGGAGAAGGACGTTCTTACCTCCAAACTTGAGTTTTCTCCCTTTTTGGAACCAAATTCTTGAAAATCCACTTAGCAAATGTAAAGGTTTTGTTGAAGAGATGATTGAGGATCAAAAGAGAATTGAAATGAATGATTTAGGTGACAAAATCATAAAGAAAAGCTCTGGAGAAAAGGTGTTTGGTTTGAGAGAAAAGATGAGAGAAAATGAAAATTGAAATTTGGAAAGTTAGTTAGCAAATGCCAAAATATCTTCCCTCCACTTTTCTTTTATTTAAAAACCAATAATAAATCATTTAATACTTTAGAAAAATCTGGAGAAACTCCCATTGGGTAAATAGCTCCTTAAAGATTCAAAGTTTCAATCCTTTTTAAAACAGTCTCACAGTTTTCGAAAATTACATTTTGGTCACTAGCCAAAATGTCACACTTCCAAACCTTATTTTGAAAAATTGATTTCACCACTCTCTTATATATAATAAAAGAGGATTTTAAGACATTTTCCATATTTTTAATGCAACCCAAACTAGGCTTTTCCTAAATTCACCTTTATATATTCGAACCGCACTCCGACCGAACCGGTCCGGAACCCAAAACTTTTCAGCCCAAAACCGGGGCGTTACAACTCTCCCCCCCCCTTAAGAAATTTCGTCCTCGAAATTTACCTGAAGGAAAGAGGTAAGGAAACTGCTTCAGCATGTCATCCTTCCGTTCCCACGTGGCTTCCTCAACACCACGATGCTTCCACAACACCTTTACCAACTCAATGGTCTTGCCACGAAGAACCTTGCTATCCGAATCCAGAATCTTCACCGGTTCCTCATCATAGGTCAAATCCGGATTCAATTCCACTTCTTCCACAGGCATCACATGCGAAGGATCCGATCTATACTTCCGAAGCATAGAAACATGAAACACATCATGAATCTTCTCCAACTCTTGAGGTAACCTCAACTTGTACGCAACAGGACCCACACGCTCAACCACCTCGTATGGTCCAATGAACCTAGGGCTCAACTTACCCTTACGGCCAAACCTCATCACCTTTTTCCAAGGCGAAACCTTCAAAAACACACGGTCACCCACCGCATACTCAATCTCCTTACGCTTCAAATCCGCGTAAGACTTTTGCCGATCAGAAGCTGCCTTCAAACGCTCACAAATGAGCTTCACCTTCTCGGTGGTTCCTTTCAACAAAGCCGGCATCGAAACCAACTTCTGACCCGTTTCAGCCCAACAAAGAGGAGTCCTACACTTCCTCCCGTACAAAGCTTCATAAGGTGCCATTTGTATACTTGCCTGATAACTTTTGTTATAAGCAAACTCCACCAAAGGCAAATGTTTCTCCCAAGAGCCCTGGAACTCAATCACGCAACACCTCAACATATCCTCCAAAATCTGGATAACACGCTCGGACTGACCATCCGACTGAGGATGATAAGATGTACTGAAATTCAACCTCGTACCCAAAGCTTGATGCAAACACTGCCAGAAACGTGACATAAACCTCGGATCCCTATCCGACACAATCGACTTAGGCACACCATGTAGCCGCACAATCTCAGCAATGTACAGCTCCACAAGCTTATCCAAAGAATACGTAGTATGCACATGCAAGAAATGCGCACACTTCGTCAGGCGATCCACAATCACCCACACATAATTCTTCTTCGATGGAGACAAGGGTAACCCAGATACAAAATCCACGGTAATCCTTTCCCACTTCCATTCAGGGATTCTCAACGGTTGCAACAACCCTGAAGGAACTTGATGCTCATCCTTAACTCGCTGACACACCATGCACTTGTTCACAAACTCAGCAACATCTTTCTTCAGACCCACCCAATAGTACTCATCACGAAGATCTCGATACATCTTAGTACTACCAGGGTGCATAGCAAAAGGACTACTATGACCTTCAGTCAGAATAGCACGCCTCAACTCAGCATCATTGGGCACTACTATCCGACTCCCAAAACACAACACACCATCATCATTAAAGCAGAAATCCGAAGGCCTACCCTCCGCGATATCCTGAACATGCGGCACCAAGGAATCATCCAGCAACTGCTTTTCCTTGATCAACTGAACCAAAGATGGTTTCACTTGCAACTCAGCCACAAGACCACCATCACGCGAAATACTCAAACTGGCAAACATAGCCCTCAGCTCAACAGCTACCTTCCTACTCAAGGCATCCGCTACAACATTAGCTTTTCCAGGGTGATACTCAACCGTCAAATCATAATCCTTGAGCAACTCCACCCAACGTCGCTGCCTAAGATTCAACTCCTTCTGAGACATCAGATACTTCAAACTCTTGTGATCCGTGTACACAGTACACTTCTCACCATACAGGTAATGTCTCCAGATCTTCAAAGCAAAAACCACCGCAGCCAACTCAATGTCATGCGTAGGATAATTGTGCTCATGCACCTTCAACTGCCGTGATGCATAAGCCACCACCTTACCCTCTTGCATTAGCACACATCCCAAACCAACATAGGACGCATCACTATACACCACAAACTCTTTCCCTGATTCAGGTTGAACCAAGATAGGAGCTTGCGTCAATGCTGCCTTAAGCTTCTCAAAAGCCTGCTGTCTCGCTTCCGTCCATTCATACTTAACATCCTTCTGCAACAACTTTGTCAAAGGTGCAGCAATCTTAGAAAACCCATCCACAAACCTCCGGTAGTACCCCGCCAAACCAAGGAAACTACGAACCTTATGAACAGACTTAGGAACCTTCCAATTCATCACCGCCTCAATCTTCTGAGGATCAACACGAATCCCCTCAGCAGAAACCACATGCCCAAGAAACACCACTTCACTTAACCAAAACTCACACTTGCTCAGCTTGGCATAAAGCTGATTCTCCAACAAAGCTTGCAACACAATCCTCAAATGCTCTTCATGCTCCTCCTCAGTATGCGAGTACACGAGGATATCATCAATGAACACCACAACAAACTTGTCCAGGTATTCATGAAACACACGATTCATCATGTCCATGAAAGCTGCAGGAGCATTTGTCAAACCAAACGACATCACAAGGAACTCATAATGCCCATACCTTGTCCTGAAAGTTGTCTTAGGCACATCCACATCCTTTACCTTCAACTAATAATACCCTGACCTCAAGTCAATCTTAGAGAACACAGCTGCTCCCCGAAATTGATCAAAGAGATCATCAATTCTCGGCAAAGGATACCGATTCTTGATAGTCAACTTGTTCAGCTGACGATAATCAATGCACATTCTCATAGTGCCATCCTTCTTCTTCAAAAACAAGACCGGTGCACCCCAAGGCGACACACTCGGCCGAATGAACCCACGATCAAGCAACTCTTGCAACTGCGTCTTTAGCTCCTTCAACTCTTTGGGTGCCATTCTATAAGGGTTAATGGACACAGGAGTTGTATTTTCATACAGCTCAATCCCAAACTCCACCTCGCGATTAGGAGGTAACCCAGGCAACTCCTCAGAAAACACACCATGAAACTCTCGCACAGTCCTGATATCTTGCACACGCAACTCCTTAGAGCTAGGATTCATCACAAAAGCTAGGTAAGCTTCACAACCTTGCCTCAGCATCCGGCTCGCCTCCAACGTAGACACCACATTAGCAAGAAACTTCACATTCTCACCAACCACAACTACCTCATAATCATCCGCAAGCTTCAACGAAACTCGCTTATTCTCACAATCCACAACAGCTCGATGCTCTGCAAGCCAATCCATACCAAGGATTACATCAAAACCATAAAAAGGCAACTCCATAAGGTCAACATGAAAAACATGATCTTGAACAACCAAAGGACATCTTCTATAAAGCTTTCGAGTCACAACAGTCTCACCAAAAGAACTAGTGACACGCACACCAACATCCAAAGACTCAACAGGCAAACCAAGCAATTCAGCATGCTCACACAATATGTATGACTGCGTAGATCCAGAATCAATCAAGGAAAGTAATGACAAGGATTGCAAAGTAAAAGTACTTGCGATCACATCCGCGTCATTCCTTCCCTCCCGCTGAGCATACACCCTGGCTTGGCCACCACCCTCAGGCTGAATAGCCACAACATGAGCCACACCCCGACCACCTTCCTCTCTCCGCTGAAAGTTACCACGGCCGCGCCCACGACCTCTCTGTGGTGCAGCAACAACAGGAGCACGCACTTGGCCACCAGCCAACTTAGGACACTCTCTCCTCATGTGATCCGTAGATCCACAATTCCAGCATGCATTACCAGCTGCCACAACATGAGCTTGCACCTCCCTCACAGCACGAGGACAATCACGTTTCATATGGCCACGTGAACCACATATCCAACATGCACTCGGATCAACTCTAGCGTTGCCTCCCCGAGCAGGCGCACCACCACCTCGCTTAGCTGAGGACTGATACTTCTGATCACGTCCCCTCTTGTTCCGTCCACCACCGGAACTATATTCAGCTGCTCGCTTACCAACACTAGAACCAGCACTCTTAGCAGATAAACCCAAGTTCATCTCAATATCCTTGGCTCGGCCCACCAGCACATCAAAATCATCATACTCGGTAGCCAGCACATACATCTTAACTTCCGTCACTAAACCATAACGGAACCTTTCACACCTCTCCCGCTCATCCGGAACAAGCTCAGGTGCGTACTGACTGAGTCGAACAAACTGGACCTCATACTCAGCCACAAACATGCTCCCTTGGGTAAGAGACATGAACTCCCTCTTCTTTTCATCTAGGTACCTCACACCTAGATACCTTCTCTTGAACGCGTTCTGAAAGAACGTCCAAGTTACGCCAGCTTCCGCCATCCCAGCGATAGTGGTTGTCCACCACGTATAAGCATCATCTTGTAGCAAGGATACTACACAGCCCAGCTTTTGCACATCAGTGCAACTCATCTGACCCAAGATTCTCTTGGTACCCTCTAACCAAGACTCCGAACCTTCAGCTGACAAACCCCTGAACTCAGTCCCTCCCAGACTGCGCAAACGTTCCAAGGGTAGTCTAACTCTAGCATCTCCTGATGCACAGCTCCTTGAGCTCCAGCTACTGCTGCTTGAAAAGCTCTAGCAATAGCTTGAATCAACACCGTCATGTCAGGAACAACTTGCCCCTGACCGGCCTCAGGTCCAGCGACCCCAGCACCAGCTGCAGCTCCAGCTCCAGCTCCTTCACCCCCAGCATCACCACCACCAGGTGGAGGAGGTAAATCCACCGCACTTTCAACATTCTCTTCGTTCTCATTCTCATTTTGAGCCGTAGCTCGCACATTACTCCTCAACTCTCTACGAGGTGCCATACTTTAACAATGCAATCACAATACAAATAAACAAAGTCAGGCCCAACAAGGTAAGCAATCCAAGTACTCAAGCTCATTTCCAATTAAAAACAATATCATTTCATTAGCTTTGATTTGGCAATGGGTACCCACAACATGCTTCACCACAGCATACACCTCAATTGCAACACATTTACAATTCACTCAACATGCTTTTACTCAACAAGCATACAAAGCATACATACTTTAATTATGCACATAATCATTCCCAATTACTCGAGAACTCAGCTCTGATACCACCAAATGTAACCCCCTTAACCCGGCCTAGACGGTTGACCCGAATTAAGAAGCTTACACGGGGAAAACCAAAGTCAACCTTGATTAACGACCCTTTTTTTCTTTTTAATCTTGTCTAGATGCACATTATCCCTAGATATGATCATACAATCAGCATACTCAAAGATCATAACCATCAGAGAACATTCAGGGACTCAATTGCATAAATCACAACTTTAGGGACCATATTGTAAATTCTGAAAATTATAAGGACTTAACCCAAATTAGAGTTACCAACTTGTAATTAATAATATTTCATGCTTCTCTGTCAAATTTCAGCTCAAATGAACATCTCAAACTCATTTAATTGCAACAACAAGGTTCAGGACTAAAATGCAAACATTTCAAAACATATAACCAACAATTTCAGTGCCCAACGGTCGAGTGTTTCGGAACAGGGAAGACCCGTTCCGAAACGTTGGACCGTTCCGCAACTGGTACCGAAACAGGGCCTGGCAGAGGCCAAACCGTTCCGGAACAGTTCCTTCCGTTTCGGAACGCATGGCCATTTCAGGCCCCCGTTCCGATACGGTAGCACCTGTTCCGAAACAGGTTGCCCAGATTGCAGAAAATTTGCTGGTTTATCAAACAATTGACCCACCAAACATGCTCCAAAAGCCACCAAATTTTACCAACAAGTCATTCAACATACAAGGAACATAATTGCATCAACCAAACATCAACATGGCATCAATTATGAAAATCCCCAATTCTATAGGCATGCTTCCTACTTAGAAAATCATTCAAGCATCAATAAACCAAAACCATATCACAAAGGCCAATTACAAGCTCAAACAATATCAACAACATAAATCAAACTTAGGAAGTCCAAAACATCTCCCAAAACAACAACATAGGTCCCCCATTGCCAAATGCCAAAAGCTAATAGTGTTTAAGATACCTTCACCATACTTGAGCTTAGTTCACCACTTGGATGCTTGCCCTCCTTGCTGCCCTCAATGCACTTTAATGCTCTGCATTATTGGTTTAAGAAAAGAGAGAGCGTAAGCAAAAGCTTAGTGAGGAATGCTCATTTAAAACTACACAATAATGCATTTATAAAACACCTTTATAAACCTTAAATCCATCATCATTTGCACATGCACTAAAGCATTTAAAACAAGCAATTCATGCTTCAAGTTCATATCATGTCATATTGGCAACAAATGATACATTCCAAATAAGATCCACACATGGACTTTTAAACACCATTGTGATCTTATAATTTCCAAGGACCACACATGGACTTTTAAAAACCATTGTGTCCTTAACCCATGGACTTTTAAACACCATGACAAGGACCACACAAGGACTTTTAAACACCTTTGTGTCCTTAACAAGAATCTCCCAAGGACTTTTAAACACCTTGGAGTTCTTAAGTAACCAAGGCTTACACAAGGAATTTTAACCACCTTTGTAACCTTAACCAAGAACCAACCATGGACTTTTAACCACCATGTTGTTCTTAAATAAACAAGCCTCACTCAAGGAATTTTAACCACCTTGGTGATCTTAACCAAGAACCAACCATGGACTTTTAACCACCATGTTGTTCTTAAATAACAAGCCTCACACAAGGAATTTTAACCACCTTGGTGATCTTAACCAAGAACCAACCATGGACTTTTAACCAAAATCAACCAAATCTTGCATTTAAAAGCCAAGATCAAGAACACGCCCTTAAAACCATTTATAAAACACAGATTAAGGATTAAGAACTTGGGAATTTCAGTAAAGAACTGAGAGTTTAGAGGAGAAGGACGTTCTTACCTCCAAACTTGAGTTTTCTCCCTTTTTGGAACCAAATTCTTGAAAATCCACTTAGCAAATGTAAAGGTTTTGTTGAAGAGATGATTGAGGATCAAAAGAGAATTGAAATGAATGATTTAGGTGACAAAATTAGAAAGAAAAGCTCTGGAGAAAAGGTGTTTGGTTTGAGAGAAAAGATGAGAAAAATGAAAATGGAAATTTGGAAAGTTAGTTAGCAAATGCCAAAATATCTTCCCTCCACTTTTCTTTTATTTAAAAACCAATAATAAATCATTTAATACTTTAGAAAAATCTGGAGAAACTCCCATTGGGTAAATAGCTCCTTAAGGGGGAGAGTTGTAACACCCCGAAATCTGGTCTAGTCGGAATTAATTTCTGATGACCAGAAATCTTACATTGACGAAGCTTAAAGATTTCATCGACTAGTTAATTATTGTTATCGAACCCTAAATGGGCTTAAAAAATCGTGATTAAACTCTATTAAATAATATTGAGCTTTTTGTCACGCCCCACCAGGGTGCACCGCAACCAACCAAGGGGCACACCCGCCAGGGTGCACCGAGAAGAACCGAGGTGCCCCACCTAGGTGCGCAACGTGCGCCCGAAGAAGCCCACCCATGTGCTCAAAGGCCAACCAAGGAAAAATGAGAGGCCTTGGGCATTTTAAGGCCAAGGATGATCCAAAGAAGGATCTAGAACGTACAAAAGAGCCCCAAACGTCTCCACACAAGTCCGAGGGGTTCAAGAATGTTCCACAACACTCTAGGCTCATCCGGAGGAACCTAGAACACCCAGGAGTGATCGGGAAGGCTCGAGACAAGTCCGGAAGGCTCGAGACAACTCTGGACATCTTCGGAATATTCTAGAAGACTTTAGAATATTATAGAGCTTTTATACTATTTAGGATATAACTAGATAAGTATAGAATTATCTAGATAATCCTAGGCCTTGTAGATATTTTTGGGGGCAAGATCCTGACCGTTGGATCAAATAAATCTCCACCGTCCATTGAGGAGGTTGGAGACTATAAATAGGCTAGCTTGGCTTATTTGTAAATCATCCCAAAAATCCTACAAGTTCTCTCTCTTGTAAAGCTTTCTCCAAGCTAATAAAGCTTCATTTCATAAGTTCTCACTTGTTTAGCCATATCATTGCGTAAGGCTTACTAGCATTGTGTCGGGAGTGTTAGTGCCGCACAGATTGAGCTTGAGAGAATAAGTCCGTGACAGTTGATATTAAAGCATGTTACGATCGTTTGGAGCATAGCCAAGAAAAGCAAGAACCAAGTTGTTAGCCCGTCGAAGACCGAGGTCACGCATGACCAAGGTGGGCATGAAGTAAAAGCCGACCTTGTGGAGTCAAGGCCTCGTGCCAATTTCAAAGACACACTCTCTAGCTTTGAGTCGCGCTTGACTCGCGTGGAGGAAACTGTTTCGGGCATGGAAGCCCACGTGGACGACCTTAAAGAGAGGATTGAAGGCCTTGAGGGGGAGGATGCTGAGATCCAAACGGCCGTGAGGGCCATGAAGATCAAGCTAGAGGAGACCCTGCGCACAGAAATGGGTGAAGTACGCGACACACTCATAGGAGAGCTCACAAAGGTACATGAGTCATTCCAACGTCAACTTGCCAACATGCATGCCCAACTAGAGGTGTTGCAAGGCGACCTAGCCTTGTGTAAACGTGCTATGACAGCCGAGCCAAGCACCATCGTGGAGGCTAGAAGGATTGAGGTGCCCAAGCCTCAAACCTTTTCAGGGTCACGCGACACTAAGGAAGTAGATAACTTCCTATATGGCTTAGAGCAATACCTTGTCGCGATGGGTATTGTGGTTGAGGCATCCAAGGTTCAAACTGCCTCACTTACCTCACCGACATTGCCATGTTATGGTGGAGGAGAAGGCATCTGGACATCAAGAGAGGTACGTGCACCATCTATACCTTTAGTGATTTTAAGAAGGAGCTCAAAAGGCAATTCTACCCGGAGAATGCCGAGGACGAGACAAGAGCTCGCCTAAGAAGGTTGAAGCAGTCGGGGAGCATCCACGAGTATGTGATGGAGTTCACTAGTTTGGTGCTCGAGAACCCCAATTTTTCCGAAATAGACTCGCTCTTCAACTTCATAGATGGTCTCCAGAGTTGGGCCAAGACCGAGCTAAGGCGAAGGGGAGTCCAAACCCTTGCCGATGCAATTGCTGTGGCCGAGAGCCTTGTCGACTATTCTAGCCACAAGGAGACCACCCCAAAGCCGAGGGATGAGAAGGGCGGTCATGCTAAAGGTGGGGGAGAAAAGGGCTATCACAAGGAGGGCCATCAGGAAGGCCACTCACCAAGGCACCGAGGCTTATCCCCTTGGAAGGGCAAGGACAAGGATAAGTCCAAGGTGTTCTAAGGAACAAGGAAGTCACCACCAAACGGTTGCTTCATTTGTGATGGTGACCACTGGACGCGGGAATGTCCACAACGCCAAGCCCTTAGTTCACTTCTTTCCAAGCATCAAGAAGGTAGTGACACCGACAGTAGCGATAAGAGTGCACAAATGGGATCCATGTAGATGATTTCAGCTCTTCGATCGGTTGAGGATACCAATAGGAACGAGGGAAGTTCCACTCCGAAGGAACATGGCACCGAGGGACTTAAGCCAGGGTCAATGCTCGACGTGGAGCACACGGGTGACCCATCTTCTCCAAAGGCTGAGGGTAAGGCCGAGTCATCGACCAAGCTTGCACGGGGTAAGCACGGTTGCGTCACCAAGGTCAAGCCCACGAGAGGGAATCGTGGCAACACAAAGGCTAAGTACGCGCCAAAGGCTAGAACAAGGGTGAAGTGCTACCTATGTGAAAGACCTCACGTGATGAGGTCATGTCCAATACGAAAGAAACTTGTTGCCTTCATTAAAGGGGTTTATGGCCAGGCACAACTGGATATGATTGCCCAAGATTGAGCTGTCAAGCTGAGGGTGAAGACGAGGCGAGCTAGGAGCTGAAGGAGGCACACCAGCAACACTCCAGTAGCTCAACTGAGATGCGACGAGGGCGTCGCGAGATCAGGTGGGGGAGTATGTCACACCCCACCAGGGTGCACCGCAGCCAACCGAAGGGCACACTCGCCAGGGTGCATCGAGAAGAACCGAGGTGCCCCACCTAGGTGTGCAACGCGCGCCCGAAAAGCCTCACCCAGGTGCTCACATGCCAACCAAGGAAAATGAGAGGCCTTGGGCATTTTAAGGCCAAGGATAATCCAAAGAATGATCTAGAACGCCCTAAAGAGCCCCAAACGTCTCCACACAAGTATGAGGGGTTCAAGAATGTTCCAAAACACTCTAGGCTCATCCGGAGGAACCTAGAAGACCATTGAGTGATCGAGAAGGCTCGAAACTAGTCCGGAAGGCTCGGGACAACTCTGGACATCTCCAGAATATTCTAGAAGACTTTAGAATATTACAGAGCTTTTAGACCATGTAGGATATAACTAGATAAGTATAGAATTATCTAGATAATCCTAGGCCTTGTAGATATTTTTGGGGGTAAGATCCTAACCGTTGGAACAAATAAATCTCCACCGTCCATTGATGAGGTTGGAGACTATAAATAGGCTAGCTTGGCTTATTTGTAAATCATCCCATAAATCCTACAAGTTCTCTCTCTTGTAAAGCTTTCTCCAAGCTAAAAAATCTTCATTTCTTAAGTTCTCACTTGTTTAGCCATATCGTTGTGTGAGTAAGGCTTACTAGCATTCTGGCGGGAGTGCTAGTGCCGCACGGATTAAGCTTGAGAGAATAAGTCCGTGACATTTTATTGGCTAAAATAGAAGTGTAAGTTGGAGGGAAAAACTATAATTGTATGAAAAGTGAGGGACTAACCTCGTGATTAGCCCTCTTTAATTAAATTCTACACTTACATGGAGTTATCTGATGACTTTCCTTCAATTGAAGGAAAGCTTTGTATTAAAAATTAGAAACAAAAGCAAGAGGAGAAAGAGGTTTCACCATCTCCATCACAAGCTCGGAACAAAGGGATTGCTATCTGAGAGCCTTGAAGCTTCGGATTGTTAAGGTGATTATTTGATATTCTAGATTACCTCGCTATCATTGTTTGATATTTTAGATTACTTCGCTATCATTGTTATTGAAGCAAATACATTGGATGGTTAATCTGACACTTTGGTAAGTGTCTGTAAGTTGCCATTGAACATTGATTATTGTCATTGTGTATTGTCATCGACATAAGCGTTGTCATTGGATTATTGCATTGAAATCATCGGATATTGATATGGATACCAATCTATGAGATATTGATATTGAGACATATATATTGATCACCGACAACATTGAATTCATTGGACATTGGTATATCATTGATTGTTGAAATGAATATGTATATTGCAACCTTGAATTGGAATGGACTCTGGATACAATTGGCATGCCATAGAATTCATGAGCTCAATGTATGGGTAGACTACGGTCCTAAGGCTACGACCTATATTAATTTGGCGAGGCGGAGGGATGTTTATTTTTATGGGTTATATTGGCGAGGCGGGGGATTAGACCATTCATTGATTTGGCGAGGCGTAGGAATTCGCGTATCCACGATCTTGATTCAATCCAAGGATTACGAATGAAAAGGAAACATGTTTATTATTTTGTGCATTGTTTCATAGCATTGATAAAGTTGGCATGATATTATGTGTCATTGTAATCATGGCATTTCCATTACTTACAGTGTATGTGACTACCTCACTAGGCAAAGTATGCCTAACGTGTCTCATCTCATGCATTTTAAGGTTAAGAAGGTTTGTTCGTTGGAAGATCGAATCGACCGCCAAGACAAGTCACTACCAAGCTACAAGTAATGTAAATATGACTTTTAAACTCCTAGGAAGGTGGCAAAGTAGTTGAACTAGTTATACATGCCCATTTTGTTGTGTTGGTGCATTGTCTATTTTGTAATTTGGACATTGGCCCTTAATGGCCTTTATGGTTCTTTTGAAATAGCTTTAGAAATGTTTGCTTAGCTCAAAAAGGTAAACACATGGTAAACGCATTCATATAGTCATGAAAATTGGCATGCTAGTAGTTCACACCATTGAAATATTGTGCACAGAGTTTCTTTGCATTTGGACATCGTTCAACAGGGTAAATCGAATAAAAGCTAGCAAAAATCTGTCACTACAGGCCAGACCGTATCGAAACGGGTGATGACATTTCGGTACAGGTGTGAAATATTGAACCTAAGAGTATGGGTGTAACGAAGAGGAAAGGTGCCGTTCCAGAACATTTTGCTATTGGAAATCACTATTTCGGTACGAGTTCATAGCGTACCGAAACGAGTCAAAGTCAAGGTAAAAGGATGTCAATCCGTTCTGATACTGGTCAAGCCGTATTGAAACAGTCTAAAAGGAAAGGTCAACAAGAGTTGACTCTCGTGCACCCGTTTTGAAACAGCCTAGGGTGTTTCGATATGGGGTTAGGTAAATTGGTTAAGGGTATTTGGACAGATTGCTAATGTTACAATTTAGCCACTGAATTTCTTAAAGACAAATTGATCACGATATAGGGCTCCAAATTGTATGAAAGATTATAGGCTAGTTATCCATGCATTGAATTACATTATTTTACTGTCTGTTGGTTAAAGAATCTTGTTATTGTCACTATTTACAAATTAGTCCTTAAACTTATAAAAGTTATAAAATGATCCTAAATGGTTATTTGTGGACTTCTTATGGTTGAATTGGACTAATAAACATGTTAATAACGTTTTGTATGTCTAATACTGATTAAGTAATGTGGTTAAAATGAAATTTTATATCACCGATCATCGTATCCTCCTCCGGTAACACGCTCTGACATGGTTCCCTACAAGACCGTAAAGGGGGTGTTACACAAACTCTCGGAGAACGCCAATTGTTCGCCAAATTCTCCGAATGAGACTTTTGGCTATCATAAATTGCTTTCCTCGGTCATGTGATCTCTGTCGAAGGTGTAACCCCCTTAGCCCGGCTAGCCACCAGACCGACCCGAGGCGGTCACACGGGACTAACCGAAGAAAGACCCGAAGATTTCTCTCCGATTAGCAACCCTAAATGAGTAACAAGTTTTTAAATTTATCTTTTCTAGATGCTCTTTTTAAAACCTAGATGAGGAACACTCGCAGCGGATGAAAACACGACGAAACGAACTTTGAACCGTTAAACAAGCATACAAGGACTAAAATACAATTCTAGCATAAAATAGAGACCTAACATGAAATTAATGTTACCATTTTGCAATTAGTCAGTTTTCATACTTGTATGCCAAAATGCAGCTCCATACAACCATCCAAACTCACCCAATCGATAACACATCAATCGGGGACAAAAATTCAAGAGAACATAACTTAGGAGATGCCCTCAACTAACATAACTGTCAGGTGTTTCAAAACACCACAATAAGTGTCGAGACATGGCTTCAAAGACAGATTTTTCATATGCAAATTGTTCCGAAACACCAAGGGGAGTTTCGAAACAGCTAGGCATAATTCATGCCCGTTTTGGTACGGACGAGCCTATTTCGGAACCCATGTGCACATATTGGTCCAAAATGACGTTTAGGCATCCCCAAAGCTTACCGAAACCTACCCAACAATATGCCATCAACAAAGGATCAACAAAACATGTGTTTCACATATAAAGGGACTCAACAACATCAAACAAGAGCATTCCAACGCAACAATTAAACAAGAACGAAACATACAAAGAACTACATTTGCATAAGAGGTCCAAACACAAGTTAATCTTTAAAACAACGAAACCAAACCTCAAACTACTTTAAAAGATCATAACAAACATGTCTCAACAAAAAGGGAGTCCAACACATGTTCCCAACACTCATAAAGGTCTTGACCCATTGCTACTACACTACTATTGGAATAAACCATACTTGAGCTAAGCTTGGGACTCTTGGATACCTTCCTTGCTCTCTTGCTGCCCCGAAAGGTCTAACAATCTGCATTGTTGGAAAATAGGGCATAAGCTAGAGAGCTTAGTGAGCGGTGCTCAAAACCAAAGCAACAACAATGCAGTTTTAAAACCATATAATCTATTCATAAAACAAAATCTTCCTTCAAATCATTTCCTTGCAACAAAACCAATAAAATAAACTAGAAATACAACAAAAGGCATAACCACAATAGCCAAAATCACAATACCGCAATTCATGCATTACCGATGCATATCAACCATAACTTACCAAACTCGTGCAAACCATGCATTACTGATGTATGTCAAAACTCAACTTACCAACACACGATTAAACACCATACCAAAACATAATATAAACATATTGCGAATTAACACATGTATATTTGCTACAAATGAATCCAGGATGCCACTACCCGCAAAGCCCAAGGTGATAATGCTGCCCCTATCACTCTAAAATCGGATATACGGACACCTTGATGACACTACATCCATCAAGTCACATGCATTATCGATGCATAGAATTCACTTCGGTCGGGATACTACTACCCGTAGAGCCCGTTGGTGATAGCACTACCCTTACCACTCGCATCACAATAGCACTACCCCTATTGTGAAACCGAATGATACCACACGCATGAATTTTGTATAATAGAGCTCCCCACATCCTATTGATCGATCAACATATACGATATATATAATCTCATCACTTTCCAATATACAATTCACCTCCAAGATTAACCACTATTTTCAATGCATAAACATGACCACAACATCCCATTTCAAAACATATACAATGCATGACATTTCTCAACATAATTTCGTAACTTTGAAATCATAACATTAACTTATGAGATTTCATATAACAACATTTAAAACAACTCATTATGCATGAAAATAGTAGGATTTATCATAACCATCTATGCATATGCATCATCATCACATTAAACCAAAACAATCAGAAACAAGGTGAAAGCAAGGGAGAAAATACCCAAACTTACGCTTGAGCTTAGATTGGTCTCTCGAACACAATCCAAAACCTTTAAAACATGTTCTTAACCACGTTTAGGCTTTAAAAGCATTTCCACTCGCCAAAAAACCACAAACACAAGTCGAAGCGCCAATTTAAGACTCTAGATCACCCAAAAACGCGTTTGATGATTTCAAATCCAAAACCCCTGCTTCTATCCATTACAAAACAGAGCATTAGACTTTATTTCAACTCACAAAGTTGCTGGGAAATAGAGACTCATCATCTAAAAACAATCGACCATTAAAACATCTCCGAAATAAGCCGGAAACATCGAATAAATCAACCCAAACAATCTCCAACCAAAACCCAGCAAGATTATCAGCATAAATACATCTAATAACATCAAAAAACATTAACCCATCATCACATAACCACTAGCTACCGATTTCTCTCAAATCCAAGCCAAAAACCCAAAAATATCAATAAGAAAACATCATCAACTCAACCAAATCCTGGATTCTTTTGATTAACCCATTATCTCAACATATTTCAACATCAAAAACATTGCCCACAACAATCTAAAACCTAGCAAAACCTGATCTAACAAGGAAACTCACTAAACAACCATTTTTAGCTTGATTTCACATTTTTTCATAAATATCTTTGAAAAACTTTTAATCTAAAACAATAAAAGAATCAATAACATGGGAATATCAATAAAGAACCTTACATTAGAGTAGAAAAACGCAGCTCACCTATAATGGTAGAATTTCCCCTTGATTTTCAAGAAAAGCTTAAGAAATCTAAGAGAAAACAATTGGGTTTTAGAAGAAAATCATAAAAAAACACTTTGATGATTAAAAATCAACTTAAAATAAGTTTACCTTTGAAAACTTGCTGTTAAGATGCTGCTTGGTTGAAAAGAGAATGAAGAAAAGCTTTTTGGAAGTTTTAACGTCAATTCTTGAAATAATATAAAACCCTTTTAAAAATATGAATTTAAACCTTTTTAAAATCATTTTTATGAATAAAATAAATAAGGGAAAAGCTTGAAATTAGACTTGGCTAATTAGATCCTTAAAGATTCAATATTTTGATTCTTTTACAAAACAGTCACTAAAACAGTTTTGAAAATTCGCATTTTAGTCACTAGACCAAAATGTCATAATTCCGGAACTCATTTTCCAAAATTGATTTTGTACACAGCATATATATATATATATATATATATATAATATATATATAAGGATTTTATAAATTATTTCCACATTTTTAAAAACACTCAAGGGCAGTTTTCCCTGAACTCACCCCAAATTTACCCGAACTTCAAAAACAAGTTCGACCAACTCTAAAACCATCACCAAAAATCCTAAGCCCAAAACCAGGGCGTTACAACTCTCCCCCACTGAAGGAATTTTATCCTCGAAATTTACCTGATGGGAAGAGATGCGGAAACTGCTTCTTCATGTCGTATTTTCTCTCCCAAGTGGCTTCTTCCACGACACGTCGTTGCCATTTCACTTTCAGTAACTCAATGTTTCTACCACGCAACACCTTGCTATCTGAAGCCAAGATTTCAATTGGTTCTTCATCGTAAGACAAATCCATATTCAACTCAATCTCATCAACAAGCATAACGTGAGACGGATCTGATTAGTACTTCCGAAGCATTGAAACATGGAACACATCATGTATCTTTTCTAACTCAGATGGAAAACGCAATCTGTAAGCAAGGGACCAATTCGTTCAACTATCTCATACGGACCAATAAACCCCAGACTCAGTTTACCTTTCCTACCGAATCTCATCACTTTCTTCCAAGGTGAAACTTTCAGAAAAACTTCTTAACCCACCACATACTCTATCTCTTGGCATTTCAAATCAGCAACGACTTTTGGCGATATGTAGCTGCTTTCAAGCGATCACAAATCAATTTTACCTTCTCCGTAACACCCTTAAGCATATCCAGCAATGATAGTAACTTTTGTCCCGCTTCAGCCCAACAGACATGTGTTCTACACTTCCTACCATACACAGCTTCGTAGGGAGCCATCTAAATGCTTGCATGATAACTGTTATTATATGAAAACTCTACTTACGGTAGATGTTTTTCCCATGAACCCTAAAAATCAATAATGCAACACCGCAACATATCCTCTAACACTTGGATTACTCTTTCTGACTGACCATCGATCTGTGGATGATAAGATGTGCTGGAATTTAATCGAGTACCCAAAGTATCATGCAAACATTTCCAAAATTGAGCTGTGAACCTCGGATCTCTATCTGACACAATCGATTTCGGTACACCATGCAATCTCACTATCTCATTGATATACAACTCAGCCAGCTTAACTAATGTGTACGTAGTATGAACATCTATAAAGTGTGCGCATTTCGTGAGACGATCAACAATTACCCAAATTGAATTCTTCCTAAAATGTGTCAAAGGAAAACCTTATACAAAATCCATGGTAATTCTTTCCCACTTCCATTCTGAATTTCTCAACGGTTGCAACAAACTTGAAGGATTCTAATATTCGACCTTAACACGTTGGCAAACCATACATTTACTCACATACTCAGCAACATCTTTCTTCAACCCAATTCAATAGTATTCATCTTTTAAACCACGATACATCTTTGTGCTACTCGGATGCAGAGCGAATGGACTACTATGTGCTTCGATCAAAATGGCACGTCTCAACTCAGTATCAACCGGTACCACTATCCTATTTTTGAAACATAGAACACCATCATTACTGAAGTTGAAATATGTCAATATACCTTCTGCAATATCTTGAACATGAGGTGCCAACGTTCTATCTTGCAACTGTTTCTCTCGGATCATCTGAATCAACGAAGGTTTCACTTGCAGTTAGGCCTCTAAACCACCATCATGAGACAAACCCAGTCTAGCAAACATTGCTCGCAACTCGAATGACACCTTCCTACTCAAAGCATCAGCCACCACATTGTCTTTCCCTGGATGGTATTCAGTCATAAGATTGTAGTCTTTCAACAACTCTAGCCATCTTCGGTGTCTGAGATTCAATTCCTTTAGTGTCATCAAGTATTTCAAACTCTTGTGATCCGTATATACTGTACATTTCTCACCATAAAAGGTAATGTCTCCAACCTTTCAAAGGGAACACGACCACGACCAACTCTATATCATGTGTAGGATAATTTCGCTCATGTACTTCAACTGCCTCGATGCATACACTACTAATCTTCCTTCTTGCACCAATACACAACCTAGACCAACATATGATGCATCACTGTAGACCAAGTACTCTTTCCCTGTCACCGGTTGCACTAAAACAGAAGCTTTCATTGAAGCTTCTTTCAATTTCTCAAAGGCTTGTTGCCTTGCTTTCTTCCACTCGAAATGAACATCCTTTTGAAACAATTTGGTGAAAAGGAGCAGCAACCTTAGAAAATCCTTCTAAGAAACGTCTATAATAACCAGCCAAACCTAAGAAACTACGAATTTTGGTTACCGATCTCGGTTGCTTCTAACTCACAATTGCTTCAATCTTCTTAGGATCCACTTTGATTCCCTCGGCTGACACAACATGTCCTCAGATGACTACTTCCCTAATCTAGAACTCACATTTGCTCAACTTGGCATATAACTAGTTATCTAGCAAAGTTTGTAACACTAACTGCAAATGCTTGTCACGATCTTCCTCGATTCAAGAATATATTAGAATATCATCAATGAACACTACAACAAACTAATCTAAATATTCATGAAATACTTTGTTCATCATATCCATAAAAGCAGCCGGCGCATTAGTCAGACCAAAGGGCATCACTAAATATTCATAATGGCCAAAACGAGTGCGGAAGCTGTCTTCGGTATATCTGCCTCTTTTACCTTCAGCTGATCAAATCTATCTTAGAAAACACTAAAGCATCTCGCAACTGATCAAACAAATCATCAATCCTCAGAAAAGTATACTTATTATTTACTGTAAGCTTGTTTAACTGTCGATAGTCTATACACATTCTCATACTACCATCTTTCTTCTTAACAAACAAAACTGGTGCGCCCCACAACGAAATACTCAGACGAATGAATCCTTAGTCTAACAATTCCTGAAGCTGTAACGCCCTGGTTTTGGGCCTAGATGTTTTAGACATCGGGTCGAACCGGTCGAGAACAGTTCGAATCACGTAAGGTGATTTTAGGAAATCAAGGATCGGGATAGGATAAATTGTGATAAAAATTGCTAAAATCCTCTAAAAATATAATTAAGAGGTTGGTCAAATCAATTTTACAGAAAGAGTTTTGGAAAAGGACATTTTGAGTAGTGACCAAAGTGTAAAGTTTCAAAACTGGGAAAATGTGCTTTTTAAGGTGGAAGCCAAAATCTTAGAATCTTTAGGGGAATTTAAGTCAATTTGACCTTTCTTCAATATGACATGTGATTTAAATGAGTTTTAACTAAATAATTTTAATTAGGATTTGATATTAATTAATTAGTAGTTAATGAATTTTCATTTTACATATCTACCAATTCCCTCTCATTTTAGCCAAGCACTATTTTCTCTCATCTTTTCCAGAATTTTTTCTCTCAAAAATCCTCTCAACAATTCCTAAATCTTTTTCAAGAAATATTCTTTAATTCTTCAAGATTTTTGCAAGGAAAACTTGTCATCTATTGAAGGAAGCAAGGATTGGAGGTAAATCCCATTCTCAACCTATAATCTAAGTTCTTTATTGAAATTCCCAAGATATTTGGCTTCTAATAACTATTTTTGATTGAGTTTTCAATATAGTTTTGATTTGAGATCAAAATCTTATGAAAATGTGGATGAAATCTTGATTTTTGGACTTGATGTGTTGAGCATTGTTTTGTGTTGATTTTAATTGATTTCTAAGTTGGTTTACATGTTGAAATAAGGTGTAGTTAATATAGATCCCGAAATCCTTGAGATCCTTGAGTTTCTTGATAATTTTAAGTGAGATTTTGGGGTGAATTGGTGGAATTTTGGTTGCTGGAGGTATAAGGATGAGTTAGGATGTTTATTAGATGTGTTTTGATGTTGATAATTGTTTGGAAGTGATGTATGATGGCTGAGCTTGGTTTAAGAAGCAATCGATTGAGTTTTCAGTTGTTTCGGAAGGGTATTTTGGTGTACTTTGAGTGGGCAACGAGTTTATGGATTGTTACTGGTTTTTAGAATGCATTTTAATGCATTTAGATCTCTGTTTTGTTGATGTGAGAATAGGGGATCTTGATCCGGAAGCTAACGAGGTGATTTTGGAGGCTCTAGAGGTGTAATTTCCGTGTCGGTGAACGAGGCTTCGTGTATCGGTGAGTGGAAATGCAATTTCTTGCTTTGTAACGCATTGAGCGTGCTCTTGGGAGCTTAGTGTAAGTTTCATACAGTTAACTAAGCTCAAGTCTAAGTGTTTCGGTATATTGGCAAGTGATGAAAATGGTTTTTGGTTACTTTAATCGGATATATTTAGCCGGCTATAGGATTGGGTGGACCGTGAATAAAGTCGCCTTGGATGTTGAGGGGTTGTGATTGTGTCGTAATCTCCATCCAAGCACCCTAACGATTGAGGTTAAGATCACAACGGTGAATGGTTAGTCTCGTGTGTGAGTCTTGTGTATGTGTTCTATACTCTCGTTAGTGGAATTATACAACTACCGATGAGTGATGTTGAGGGGTTGTGATTGTGCCATTAATCTCCATCACGGGTGTTGAGGGGTTGTGATTGTGCCATTTGTCTCCATCATGGGTGGGATTTATACTTTGGAATGTTTGAGAATGTTTCCCTTTACTTGAGCATGTTTGTTTGCCTATACTTGAGTTGTAAATGGCCTTTCGAGTTTGGATTTTGGTTTATTGGGTGTTATGCCTTGTTATGGTTTTTGTGAACTAGGGAGCATGCCTTCAGTACCTTTGATTATGTGTTGGTTGCCATGTTTAAGCTATAGTCTCGGTATGATGATTGTTGATATGTATCCTTGATGTATGCATGTTGTGGCATGTTTCGGAAGTGATTCGAATGTGAAAAAGCATGAAAAACCAGCGTTTTCTGCTGTCACAGGGCAGGGTGTATCGAAACACCCTTAGCTGTTCCAAAACGGGGGCTGTAATGGCCATAGCATTTTGGTACGGTTGAAGGTGTTTTAGAACATTTTGGCTACTAGAGAGGCTTGTTTCGATACTGGTCTCGGAACACACCCGAGTACCGAAATGGTCAACACCGTTTCGATACGGGCGTTTCGGTACGAAGGTTGGTGTTTCGAAACGGATGACCGTTGGATGATGATTTGAATTGTTTTAAGTTTTCATGTTTTACATTTTAGTCCTAAATGTTGTGGATGCAATTGCTTGAGCTTGGAATGTCCTTTTTAGCTAAATGTTGGCAGATAGGCATGTAATGTGACTAATAACATATTGGTAATCTTAAATTCTGCAAAGTCCTTATATTTTCTAAAAATTACATTTTGGTCCCTAAAAAGTGTAATTCATGCAATTGAGTCCTTAAATGTTTTCCGATCGCTGTGTCATTCTCTCCTATGATTCTTGTGTAATCACATAGGCTTAATGTGCATCTAGAGAAGATAAAAAGAAAAAAGGGGTCATTAATCACGGTTGACTTTGGTTTTCCCCGTGTAATCTTCGTAGTTCGGGTCAAATGTCTAGGCCGGGCTAAGGGGGTTACAGAAGCTGTGTTTTCAATTCTGTCAATTCTTTCAGAGCCATCCAGTACGGAGTAATGGATACAAGAGTAGAATCAACATATGTCTAAATAGCAAACTCAACCTCTCGATCGGGTAGTACACCAGGCAATTCTTTTGGAAATACTTCGGGAAAATCACAAACTCTTCTAATGTCATTCGGTCGGGCCTCACTCATATTCAGATTCATTACAAAAGCCAAATATGCCTGCCAACCATGGTAAAACAATTTCTGAGCTTCTAACAGTGAAACATAATTAGACAAGAAGTTAATGTTCTCGCCAACTACCACCACTTCGTAATCATTTGATAGCTTCAACGATACTCGTTTTGTCTCAAAATCTACCCTATCCTTGTGCTCCATGAGCCAATCCATACCTAATATCACATCAAATCCATAGAATGGCAATTCCATCATATCCACCGGAAACACATGACCCTGAACCATTAGCAGACATCTTCGATATACCTTTCTAACCAAAACTGTTTCGCCGAAAGAACTAGTAAAATTCATACCCACATCCAAGATTTCACAAGGTATATCTAGCAACTTAGCATGCTCACACAAAATATAGGAATGCGTAGAACCGGAATCAATCAAAGAGAGCAATTTCAACAATTGTAACATAAAATTACCTGCAATCAGATACGTGTCGTTCCTACCCTTGCGGTGCACATAAACTTTAGCTGGTCCACCTAACTCAGGCTATACTGCGACAACATGTGCCACGTTTCTCTGACCATCGTTCCTAGGCTGGAAGTTTCCTCGACTGGGATGACGACCTCTCTGATGCTCGTCAGCTCGTGTCGGGGCCTGACCATCTCTAATAGGGTGTGGACAATCTCGCTTTAGATGTGCTCGTGATCCACAATTCCAACATGTACCATAAGTACCTCCAACACTCTCCAGAGTGTCGCCTCCCACATTTAACACACTCGGAGGAAAGATTAGCAGCTCCTTGGCCCTGATGGCTTCGTCCCGGGTTACCACCACCTCACCTATGAACACCATGATGCCTCTTATCCTTCTGCCTCTTAGAATGATCGCTGTCCCACTCGACATGCCTTTTCCCTGAACTAGACCCACCGCCTCGAGATTCCAAACCCAAGCTCTGCTCGATATCTTTGGCCCTAGTGACCAAGACATCAAAGTCTGTGTAAACTGAAGCTAACATGTAGGTCTTCACATCATTGATCAAGCCATAACAGAAACGCTCACATCGTTCCCTCTCAGTGGGAACCAACTCTGAGACGTACTTACTCAATCAGACGAACTACACCTCATACTCCGATACAGTCATACTACTCTGAACTAGTGCCATAAACTATCTCTTCTTCTCATCCTGATACCTAGGACCAAGATATTTCTTCCGAAAAGGAGTTTGGAAGAAATCCCAAGTAACATCAGCTGTAGGCATACTAGTAATAACAATGGTCCAACAAGCATATGCATCACCTTAAAGCAAAGAAACAACACATCCTAACTTCCGTGCATCAGTGCACTCCATCTGACCCAAGATACGGACAGTACACTCGAGCCAAGCCTCAGAACCCTCAGGTGATAAACCACGTAACTCAACTCCGCCTAAACTACAAAGTCTCTCGAGGGGTAAACCACTCTTCTCACCCTGAGGTGGTGGAACTGCAGCCTGATACCCAACTAATGATGTCTGAAATGCTCCGGCTATAGCCTGTATCAAAGGAGTCATATCAACACCGGCCTGACCCTGGCCAACTTGAGGTCTGACACCTCCGTTATCAGCTCTACCACCACCCAGTGGAGGAGGAGGCATGTTCTCCTCTCGCACATCTTTAACATTTTCACTACCAGCACTTCCAACTGTAGGTCCACACCTCGGTCTCATCTTACCAACACCAAAGATAACGATATATCAACACAACAATAAACAACGTAAATGATTTGGGTCAACAATGGCAATGGTCCAAGATGCTCAAGTCCTTATTTCAAAAACCACATTTCACAATAGTATATAGCAACGGGTGCCTTTAACCACAACCTACGCAACAACAAGACTCCAAACACACTCACAAACACCGAACAATGCAAACAACAAACAACCACATCAAACTTACCTCACTTACTGTAAAGTGTCCATAAGTTTTATAGTTTGTGCACATTCCATCTCATATTATTGTTGTTTTAAAGTACATTTTAGGTATAATTAGGATCACGCATTGCATTTTACAGTATTTTTTACTTTGCCATGCTTTTTATTGATTATCTTTTATTTGGTAAGAAAAAGGTATTGTTTTAGTTTCAGGTACTAGAAGCTGGTAGAAGGAGAGAGGAGTTGAGGATATGATGCTGAGGCAGTACACCAAGAAGTTGTATTGATGTAGTTCCAAATAGAAACAGTGTCTATCGAGTAGCTACCGCTGCCATACCTGCCGCACAGGGCAGCAAGATGAGGAATCAGAGAACTGAAGTGCGATCTGTAGAGCAAAAAATCTTGATTCTAACAATGCCATCCACTCTATTTTTCGATGACTATAGCAGCGGGCAAAGCCGTCGAAGGAAGAGTTCGAGATTACTTGCGGAGCAAGGCAACATGAAGAAGTCCACATTCAACTCAAAGAAGTCAGAATTAAAGGTTGCATTTAATGCAAAAGCTACTTTGAAGACTTCTACTCGAAGAAGGACTTGACCTAGCTAATGCCTATATATACCCAATGTATTTCTACTTCAAAACAACTTAGGTTTTCCCATAGGAATAGTTTAGGTTTTCTTGCCATCATTATGTTCTAAATTCTCTTTGGGTTTGGGTTTCGTTGTAAACTAGTGTGAGAACTGTTGTTTAGGATTTTAAGTTTGTTTTTGTAATAAAACTTCAAGGTTTGCTTATTCTATGTTCTTCATAGTTTTCAATTAAGGCGAAAGATTAGCTGATTACTATCCATTTGTTTGGTATCGAAAGAGTCGAACTCATGAAAGGAGTATGTATGATCCTCACCTTAATAAAGTGTTGATCAGTCCAGCCTAGACATAGGTTAGGGTTTAAGGCGGCTAAAAGAGAGAGAACCAAACATTGTTGTCTTTGCACAATTCATGCCACGACTGGTATTATCTGTAGTGGGCAACAACAACATTCTGACTTAGACATAAGCAGGATCAACATCGAAGCATTCTGCCGAGCCTTGAAGTATTGCCGAGTTTGCCGCCGAGACACACATCCGTTCCACTATCGATGCAGCGAGATGGTCTCAGTAGCCAATCTGCCATCCCCCACCGAGGCAACAAAGTTTGGCAGTGCAAGACAACTTATCCTATTCAACACAGTTTCACACTACTCATCAGCATAACCTGACCCATTCCATCAATATGATCTCTTCTATTTATTTACTTATGTTTTATTTTGTTTTCCTCTAAAACAAATCAACTTATTTGTGCATTTAATTTTCCTTTGTGCAGGAATTACGATTCGAGTTGAGCTGTCCAATCCCTGTGGGAGACGATATCTTTTATACTATAACTTGACAAGAGTGTGCACTTGCGCTCAAATTTGGAGAACACCTAAACGCTCTACAAGTTTTTGGCGTTGTTGCCAGGGATTAGAAACAGTGAAATTTGTAATTATATTTCTACACTTTTATTTTTATTTCCATTTAATTTTTGGTTTTTATCATTTTTATTTTTACTCGAAAAAAATTAATTTTACAGTTTTCTTTGCTAGTGCAGGACCAGGGCAAATCCAAAAGGCGAAATCGTTTACTGTGACGATATCAAACGAAGTGCAAGAGAAATCAAAAAGGAAATCAGAATGGTCCTAGGGAAAGCTAAAGAAGATGGAAAAATAGAGGCAAAAATTAACTAAATAGACGACAACCCTGCTAACGGTGCTCAAAACGACATGAATAGGCAGCATGACCCACTGCTCAGAGAACAACAACAAATTCCACCTAGGCAGCAACCCCATATTCTTCCCAGACAGCCATATTACGTTTGAACCACTAGAGATTACTAGGAGCATGACTTCAGAGGATTTGACCTTACAGTGACAGAACATGAGATTGAGGCAGATCACTTTGAGCTAAAGCCCGTGATGTTCAACATGATCAACACTTTGGGGCAATTTGGAGGGACTGCCACAGAAGATGCTCGACAGCACTTAAGAGGATTCCTGGACATATGCATAGCATTCAAAATACACGGAGTTCACCAAGATGTGCTAAGGCTGAGGTTATTTCCCTATTCACTGAGGGATAGGGCAAAGCAATGGTTGAACAACCAGCCATCAGGGTCATTCAACACATGGACAGAGTTGTGTAAGGACTTCTTGGATCGTTTCAGCTCATCTAACGTCACAGACAGATTGAGAAACGAGATCACAGCCTTCAGACAAGGGGATGATGAGCCAATGTATGAAGCATGGGAGCAGTACCAACAAGTGCTTAATAACTACTTGTTTCATGTTTTTCCGGCTTGGACACAAGTGTCAATGTTTTACAACGGGGTGAACTACCCAACTCGAATGATGATCAGCGCCTCAACAAATGAAATCATCCTCAATAGACCACCAAATGAGGCACCGTGGATCCTAAACCAAGCCGCCAAGAATGATTATAAGTACCCAACAGCCCACCGAGGCAGCATTATGCGGCCATCTACTGTGAACGAAGTGGAAGCCTCAGAATCTGTCAATGCCTGCCTCGACAAACTGACATAGCTGGTTATGAACATGGTGAAACCCACTAAAAATGTCTATGAGGCTAAGCCTGTGGAGCCATTATGTAATGAGTGTTGGGGTAACCACGATTCCTCCGAATGTTTTGCATCTGCCAATTTCATGGGAGGATACGAGAGGAACAACAGGCCCGCCATGAAAACGTACAAACCTGGATGGAAGAATCATCCAAACTTCTCCTGGAACAATCCTAAAATTGCTGCCAGTCCACAACAACAACATTGAGGCTACCAACAGAACCAGTCTAGATAGCAAGCTCAGCAACCACAGAACAATAATTCACTAAAAGCGACTTTACATACTTTATGTCTAGAACTAGTGATTTTATTGTTCATACTAATAAGTTTATTGATAAAACTGAGTCATTTATGGACAAGACAGAGATGAGGATGAACAACCAAGAGGTTGCAATAAAGAACCTGGAGATCCAATTTGGGCAATTCACTGAGATCTTTACCAGCAGGACAATGGGTGCAGCATCCAATAGTACAAAGGCAACAGTTAAACCCATATATGAGCAGTGCAAAGCCATATCAACTAGAAGTGGAAAATAGTTGGATAAGCCCAAAGTGGAACAACCAGCAGAGAAACAACCAGCACAAAAAGAACTACCTAATGTGGAAGCATCAACACTAGCTGCCCCGGCAAATGAGCCTAGCAGCAGCCCTGAGGCAGATGATCCTCCACAGATAAAGTTCCTATGCGAGGAGCGTATAGAGGACATCTGTTTGCCAGCACTTTTCCCCAAGAGGCTTAAGCAACAGAAGCAAGAGCACCAGTTCAGGAAATTCTTAGATATTCTGAAACAGGTGTGCAAAAATATCCTTCTCATAGAAGCCATTCATAACATGACCAACTATTCAAAATACCTAAGGGACATGGTTTCTAAGAGGAAGAGAATTGAGGAGTTCAAAACAATTGTTGTGATAGAGGAGTGCATGGCTATGCTACACAACAAGTTGTCGCCCAAGCAAACAGATCCGGGAAGCTTTGTTATACCATGCAAAATCGGCAGCAACAATGTAACAAAATCCATGTGTGACTTAGGAGCCAACATCAACTTGATGCCTAAGGGAGTCTTCGACAAGATAGGAATTGAGCAAGCCAAACCCACCTCCATTATACTGAAACTTGTTGATCACTCATCCGTACAACCAGAGGGAAAGATCGAAGACATCCTAGTTCGAGTGGGCAGTCTTATCTTTCCAGCAGACTTCCTCATCTTAGACTATGAGGCTGAAGAAAACCCCCTATCATCCTTGGGCGACCATTCACGGCCACATGCATAACGTTAATAGATTTTGAGCATGTGGAGCTGATAATGAGGGTAGACAATCATAGCATCAAGCTAAATGTGTTGCATCCCTCACCAAAGGAAAATAAAGGATGCTCGGATGCTCATGCCGCAAAAATCAACATTGAGACATGACCAAATAGCAATTGTCACGGTAGACACAAGGGCAGACTGAAGAACCCGACAACACACCACCTTAAAGAACAGGAGGACCCCTTAGAGGGAAAGACAAGAAACACCACCTTAAGAAGTGGTTATGTCTAGGAGACGCACCCAACATAACTTAATTAATTTTATTTTTATTTTCTTTATTTTTATGTTTTAGGAATAAAGTTTAATTTATTGCAATTTATTTTCTGTAGAATTAGATTTTGAATTAGTTAAATTTATTTTTCACAATTTCATGAGATGAGATGACAGCTGTTGTAACACCCTAATTTTAGGCCTAGAAGTTTTAGAGTTTGAATCGGGTCGGTCGAGAACGGTTCGAATCTTTAAGGGAGATTTAGGGAACACCTAGTTCGGGATGCTTTAAAAATATGGAAAAATATCTAAAAATCCTCATTTATTATATGAATGATTATGGTTAAAACAATTTTACAAAATATGGTTTTGAAATACTACATTACGGTGTAGTGACCAAATCGTAGTTTTTGCAAAAGTTGATTAGTGACTGTTTTGTAAAGGATTGAAACTTTGAATCTTTAAGGAGCTAATTTTACCAAAATGTTTTTAATCAGATTTATCTTTATTTTGGGTGTTTTAATAATGATTTAATAAAGGGAATTAAAAGATAAAATTCTATTTTGACTTTCATAACTACTTTACGATCTTTTTCCCTCTTTTCATTTTCTCTCAACTTCCACTCAGCCAAACACAATTCCTCCATCAATTAGCCTATGATTTTCATCCCTTTTGATGAGATGTCAATCTCCTTTTGATTCCTAATCTTTTCCTCATCAAATCCTCTTGTTTTCACTTTGGAATTTCAAGGAAACTTGCCCAAATTAAAGGGAAATCAACCATTAGAGATAAGCTTCGTCTTTCTCCTCTAATGATCAGTTCTTTACTGAAATTACCAAGTTATCAATCCTTTGTTATTGATTTTTGAGTTGCTTTAATGTTAGAAACATGAAATTGTGTCAAAACACAAGATTCTTGGAGAGATCTTGATGATTTTCGTAACTATTGGTTAGGATCTATTTTGAGGTTGATTTCTAATGTATTTTGGATGGTAATTGATGTTATAAATGAGATTTTATCAAACAAATCCCGAATAGGTTTGGATTCCTAAGTTTTGCATGTTAGATTGATGGTTTTTTGGGTGATTTTGGTGTTCTGTTGTAGCTGGAGGTTTAAGGATGGGTTTATGGTGATTTTTGGTGTTGATTGAGGTTTAGAAATGTTTAGAAGTTATAGATCTTGGCTGGGCTTTGTTTTGGAAGAGTTTAGAGATGATTTCCGTTGTTTTTGGCGGCCGAAATGATGCTTTGGGTAGAGCAGTGAGTTTGAATAGTTGGCTGGTGAATTCAATGCATGATGATGCATTAATCCTCTGCTCTTATGTGTAATAAACAAGGGAGACATCTTCAACACTTTTGGTGTTGATCCGGAAGTGCCGGGAGCTTAGATATCGTTTCGGCGAGCAAGCGAAACATAATCGGTGAGTGCGTATGGTTTTAGAAGTCCTTGAGGGACAAAGAAACAAGGTTTGGGGATTTAGAATTGGTTTGAAACACCATTCTAAGTCTGGAAGTAAGTATTGCTAGATTTTCTCTCAAATATGTGGTTGTTACCCCTAAAATGCTTTCACATGCTCATGTTTTGAGATAGACAAATTCCTACTATTTTATGCATGATTTGTAGGATGAGATGATGTTTGTAGAGATTTCATGAGCTAGCATGTTGCATTGATGAGTTTTGAGATTTTAACTTGATGCAAAGCATGAAATATGATTTTTAAATGAGATGAGAAAAGCTTGAGAAATATTGCATAAAAACAGTATGTGAGATGATGTTTTGACATAATATATTTTGGCATAGAAGATGAGATACTTACCGGATATAATTGATCGATCAATAGGATGAGAGTGCACTATAAACTAAAATTCGTGCGTGCTCTTTGGAGTTGGGCAATGGGGGTAGTGCCATCCCAATCCAAAGTGAGAATCCGATGATGAGAGATACCATCGGGGTAGGACTTGGTTAAATACCTAAGCTTTGTGGCCATGAGAGATACCGCCATGAGAGTCCGGTGATGAGAGATTCCACCGAGGTAGGACTTGACCTAGAGTCAAGATAATCTGCATATCCGAGTAAAGATGAAATGTGAAATGCCAATATGAAATACGAAAATGTATTTGATTCACATGTACCAAATGTTGAGATGATTTATGCTATGAGAAATGCATATGAGATTTGAATATGAAATGCTTTAGTTTTCACAAGCATGTGTATGGCTTTGCCATGAGATTTGCAATGGTTTAAATGCATGAGATAGAATAGAGGTACATGTGTTTTCAAATGGGGATTTGCTTTGAAATGGTTTTCAAGAATGAGATAGAATGAGCATGTTGTAGAAAACGACTTTTGAGAAAGGGTTTTGAATAATGCATTGTTGTGTTGGTTTTCTTTGAGCTTGCCTCACTAAGCAAATGTGCTTACTCTCTCTTTTACCAACAATGCTGATAATCGAGACAAGTTTTGGGCAGCGAGAAGGTTAAGAACATCCAAGGAAGTGTAAAGCTCATGTATGGTGATGTTTTTAAAATACTTTAGTATTGATATTTGGCAATGGGGCTTCAAGGTTGTTTTGGGAGATGTTTCTGGAACTCCCTGTGTTTGTGGCAAGTTTGTGTTGGCTTTTGAAGTTTGCAGATGATCTTATATGGTTTGGTTTGAGGTTTGAAGTCTATATTTGGTTTTGTGACTAGGAAGCATGTCTTTAGACTCAATGGATATTTGTTTGATGCCATGCCTTAGCTAAAGCTTCTTAGATATGTTCTTTTATGTCTAAACATGTTGCTGGTATGTTATGGTATGATTTGGTGCATGTTTGATTGTGTTAAGATGTGAAAAACTAGAAATTTGTGCTGTTGCAGGGCAGGGTGTATCGAAACACCCTTATCTGTTTTGAAACAGGGGCCCAAAATGGCCATAGTGTTTCGGAACGGATGAAGGTGTTTCAGAACACTTTGGTTACTGGAAGACCATGTTTCGATACGAGTTTTGAAATGGCCCCGAGTAACGAAACGACCAATCATGTTTCGATATGGGCGTTTCGATACGGAGGTTAGCGTTCCAAACCGGTTGACCGTTGGTCTGCAAATTTCAATTGTTTAAGTTCTCATGTTTTACATTTTAGTCCTAAATGTTGTGCATGCAATTGATTGAGCTTCGAATGTCCTTTTAAGCTGAAATTTGACAGAGAGGCATGTAATATGACTAATTACATAATGGTAATCTTAAAATCTGCAAAGTTCTTATATTTTCCAAAATTTACGCTTTGGTCCCTAAAAGTGTAATTCTTCCAATTGAGTCCTTAAACAATTTCTGATCGCTGTGCTTTTCTCTCCTATGGTTCTTGAGTTACCACATAAGCTTAGTGGGCATCTAGAAAAGGTAAGAAGGAAAAATAAAGGGTCGTTAATCAAGGTTGACTTTTGGGTTGACTTTGGTTTTCCCCGTGTAAACTTCGTAGTTTGGGTCAATCGTCTAGGCCGGGCTAAGGGGGTTACAACTGCCAAGGAGGGTTGGACAAGAAAAGTCTGCCTGCAGATGATGCAGGCCCAGGAGACAGAACCCATCACTCTCAGCCAGCCTTCCGCCGCCCAACCAGCCACACCAGGAGCCCCTGGTAGTACTGAAGCTGCCCCGAACAATAAAGTCATCACTATGTTGTATAAGAGCGTCCATGAGTTCCATATTTTGTACACATTCCTGCGCTTATTATTGTTGTTCTTAAGCTCATTTAGGCATATTTAGGTGCATTGCATGAATTATAATAGTATCTTATCTTTTACCATACTTTTATTAAATATATTATGTTTTGTTAAGAAAAGTTAATGTTTTAATTTAGTTCTTAATTTAGGTGCTATAGCAAAGAGAGGAGAGGAGAGGACAAGAAAGTTGGAACAAAAGGAGTTGTACTGAAGGAGTTCCAGATGCCGCCAAGGACGTTGCCGAAGCAACTTTGCTACCAAGTGTCACCCGGGCAGGAGTTACACCGACTTAGCCAAGATAGGTCACGATTGAAGGGGGTAATTTCCTAAGCCCAACGATCCCAGTCTTGCATTTTTTTGAAGCCTTTAGTGGCCGATAGTGTAACACCCCAATTTTGGGCTTAGGAGTTTTGAGATTCGGACCGGTTCGGTCGGAGTGCGGTTCGAATATATTAAGGTGAATTTAGGAAAGCCTAGTTCGGGTTGCATTAAAAATATGGAAAAATGTTCTAAAATCCTCTTTTAATATATATAAGTGAACTGTGAAATCAATTTTACAAAATGAGGTTTGGAAGGGTGACATTTTGGGTTAGTGACCAAAATGTAATTTTTGAAAACTGGGTGACTGTTTTAAAAAGGATTGAAACTTTGAATCTTTAAGGAGATATTTACCCAATGGGAGTTTCTCCAGATTTTTCCTAAATATTAATGATTTAATTAAAGTCTTTTAAATAAAACAAAAGTGGAGGGAAGATATTTTTAGTCATAACTAACTTTTCTCTCAAATATTCCATTTTCATTTTCTCTCATTTTCTCTCAAACCAAACACCTTTTCTCCAGAGCTTTTCTCTCTGATTTTGTCACCTAAATATCTCTTTTCAATTCTCTTTTGATTGCTAATCATCTCCTCATCAAAACCTCACCATTTGCTAATTGGATTTTCAAGATTTTGGTTCTAAAAAGAGAGAAACTCAAGTTTGGAGGTAAGAACGTCCTTCTCCTCTAAACTCTCAGTTCTTTACTGAAATTCCCAAGTTCTCAATCCTTGATTTGTGATTTATTTAAGGTTTTACAATTGTAATCTTGATTTTGGCTTTAAAATGCAAGATTTGCTTGATTTTGGATGAAATTTCGTATGATCTGTTTGGGTAGTGTTTTGAGGTGTCAATTTGATGTTAAATGAATGCTAAATTGATGAGAAGTTGAGGTTTAATTAATTCAATCCTGGATAGGTTGAATTTCCTAAAGTTTAGCTTGTGTTTTTGATGGTTTTTGGAGTGATCTTGATGATCTGTTATAGCTGGAGGTATAAGGACGTGTTTGGGATCATTTTGGATGTTAATTGATGTTTATAAATGGTTAGAAGTGATGGATCTTGGCTGGGTTAAGTTTTGGAAGTGTTTGGAGGTGATTTCGGTTGTGTTTGGTAGCCGAAATGTTGGATTTGTGTAGAGCAGCGAGTTGTGTTGTGTGGCTGGTGTTTTTAATGCATGATGATGCATTAATCCTCTGTTGTTGTGTGCTTGAAACATGGGAGATTGATCCGTGAGCATTTGAGGTGGTGTGGAAGGTTTCGGATGCTTGGAAGGCTTGTTGGCTAGCCTTGTTTTGTGTATCGGTGAGT
Organism: Hibiscus tridactylites; assembly: GCA_958450335.1. Lineage (NCBI taxonomy): Eukaryota > Viridiplantae > Streptophyta > Magnoliopsida > Malvales > Malvaceae > Hibiscus > Hibiscus tridactylites. The sequence continues at coordinate 31,841,910 of OY288266.1, forward strand.
GAAGTTGGGTTTTCAGCTTTTAAACCAAGGTTTGAAGGTTTTGGGAGCTTAGTATAAGTCTAAACAACTTAGCTAAGCTCAAGAGTAAGTAAATGGAATTTCTCACTTGGTTTGTGTATGAATTGGTTTTTAAAGCACTTGTGATTGTTAGATTCAATGCATGTGATTTGCATGTTTTAAATTCTATTTTGAAAGCATATTTTAGCATGGATTAATGCTGGTTTTGAAAGCCATGTGCGATGGATGCTCAAGGTAAGAGATTCATGGTTTTGTACATTGGAATTGTGGAATTGATGCATGGTGTTGCATGTTGTTTAATGGCTTTGTGTAATGCTTCAAGAACAGTGGATTGATGATGGTAAATGGTGGTTTATGCATTTTGGTTATGCTTGTAAAACAATGGATTAGTGTGGTAAGATGGTTATATTGGCAAGTGATGCAAGTGGTTCTTGGTTACTTTAATCGGATATAGTTAGCCGGCTATAGGATTGGGTGCATCGTGAATAAAGTCGCCTTGGATGTGGAGTGGTTAAGAGTGAACCGGTAACTCCATCCAAGTATCCTAACGAGATGGTTAAGGTCATAATGGTGGCCGAAATTCCATTCGAGGACCTTGGGTAAGCAAAGGTAATAATGGTGGTTAAAATTCCATTTGAGGACCTTGTACTTGTTAAGATCCCAATGGTGGTGTAAAGTCCATGTGTGGATCTTGTGTAGGGTGTCCCGAATCTCGTTAGTGATGTTATACAACTACCAATCGGTGATGCTAAGGTTATATGGTGGTTAAAATTCCATATATGGGATCCTTGTGCATGTTAAGGTTATATGGTGGTTAAAATTCCATATATGGGAACCTTGTGAATGTTAAGGTTATATGGTGGTTAAAATTCCATATATGGGAACCTTGTGCATGTTAAGGTTATATGGTGGTTAAAATTCCATATATGGGAACCTTGTGAATGTTAAGGTTATATGGTGGTTAAAATTCCATATATGGGAACCTTGTAAATGTTAAGGTCATATGGTGGTTAAAATTCCATAAGAGGACCTTGTGTGTTGTAAGGTCAAATGGTGGTTAAAATTCCATTTGGGGACCTTGGATTGGTAGTGTGTATGAAGCGTGGGGACAACGCTTGTGATCCGCGTATCCGATTGGATGTTGAGTTGAAAAGTGGATTTGGTTTATCACTTGGAAGCCAATGTAATGTTCTTGATTATAATGAAGCATGAGATGCTTGAAATGATGCATGGTTGCATGAGAAGTGTGTAATGACCTATGAATGCATGTTTACTTGTTAGCGTGAACAAGTGTTGATTATCTATTGAGAATGGTGCATGTGTGCATGAAATCTCTTTGATGCATTGAAGTCTTGCTAAGACTTGTTTTTAAAGGCATGTGATGCAAATTTTGATGATGTGATTCATATGTTGTAATTGTTTAATGCACATGTTAGATTGAATGAGTAAATGGTTTTAAAAGGGTTCTTGCCTAAAGATGGTTTACAAGTATGAGAAAGATATGATGTGAAGTGGAAGTGATTTCCAAGGTTTTGAATTTAACTTTGCATATGATGTTCATGCATGGGATGGTTAAATTGATGATATTGCAAGTTTATGTTTTGAAAAGGGTTTACTTAGCTTTCTAAGCTAAGGGTGGGTTTTCAAGTTTGAGCAATGCATGTTTTTAAGCATGTTGTTGAAAAGGGTTTTCAAACAATGCTTTGGTTTGTTGAATCGAGTTTGCTTTTAAAAGTGGTTTTATGATTCGCTGCATTGATGGTGTTTTGGTTTTGAGCATTCCTCACAAAGCATTATGTGCTTACGCTCCTCTTTGTCCATCAATGCAGATAATTGAAGTTGGAACGGCGAGAAGCAAGGGATTCAAGGAGAACTCCACTTGAGATGTATGTCTCGGTTAATAGCTATAGTTAATAGAGGCAATGGGGGAGAATCTCTTATGTGGATGTTAATGAGTTTGTGTATGTTGGACAAGTTTGGTTTTATGTTGTTGATAATGTTGGATCATGTAATTGGTCTTTATGAGTTGGTTAAATCAAATTGATGCTTGAATGGTTTGCTAAGTATGAAGCATGCCTATAGATTTGGGGCTTTTCATAATTGATGCCATGTCGATGTTTGGTTGATGCAATTATGTTCCTTGTATGTTGTATGACTTGCTGGTAAGGTTTGGTTGCATTTGGAATATGTTTGGCAGGTTATTTGTGTGTTTAATCAGCCATGTATCTGCATTCTGAGCATGCCGTATCGGAACGGGAGCTACCGTTTCGGAACGGGGGCCCTGCATTAGCCCGGGCGTTCGAAACGGAAGGTACCGTTCCGAAATGAAAATGCCTCTGCCAGGCCTCGTTTCGGAACACGTTGCGGAACGGTCCCATGTTTCGAAACGGGTTCTTCCTATTTGGAACACCTGACCGTTGGAGGCTGACATGGGCGGTTATATGTTTCGAAATGTTTGCATTTTGGTCCTGAAACATGTTTATGCAATTGTATGAGTTTGAGAAGTCCGTTTGAGTTGAAATTTGGCAGAGTGGCATGAAAGATGGTTAATTTTAAGTTGGTAACTTAAAATCTGGTTAAGTCTTTAAAGTTTCCAGAATTTACAATTTGGTCCCTAAAATTGTAATTTGTGCAATTGAGTCCCTGATTGTTCTCTGTTTGTTATGATGTTTGAATATGATGATCTTGAGAACATATCTAGGGTTAACGTGCATCTAGACAAGAGTAAAAAGTAAAAAAGGGTCGCTAATCAAGGTTGACTTTCGGGTTGACTTTGGTTTTCCCCGTGTGATCTTCTTAATTCGGGTCGACCGTCTAGGCTGGGTTAAGGGGGTTACAGATAGAGCTGATCCAAGACTGATAAGTAGGAGCACTTATCCTTACTTGCGGAAGAAGGAAACGTCCAAAGAGTCCACATTTAAGTTAAAAAGGAGTATGTATTTAATGTAAATATACTTTAAGAAATTCTACTTCAAGGAGGACTCAAACTTAGGCCATGAGCGCTATATATACCAAAAATTTATGTGAGGGTATAGGGGCATCTTAGATAATGGCATATCTCACACCTCAGATAGATCACATACCGAGAAAGGATAGATGGGAAGATAGCTAGATAGGTTGGAGTTGTTGGGGGTCGCGACCCAACTCTCCTAGGGTTTAGGCACGTGTATGTAAAGTAGTTTGTGAGAAACGGTTGTAATAGTTTTGAGTTGTTTTCAATAAAATTCCAAAGTTTGCTTAATCCATTTCTCTTCATTATTTCGATTATTCTACACCAGTCAGTTGAGAGAATCCATTTGTCGGACACAAAAGTGTAAGGCTCGCAAAAGGGTTAAGCACGGTCACAACATGTTGGGCGTGACTAGCTTGGTTCCACACCAGTCCACAAGTATCAGCGGCTAAGAGAGATCACCAATAGAATGGACTTGCATGTGTTAGGTTTACGTTGAGATTGCTAGGTATTACCTACATCACGTGAGTGTTCGAGCATCCTTGCCTAGAAATATGGAGGATCACTGTTGACTATCCCGCCGAGCTTGGAATGTCTGCCAGACTTGTCGCCAGGACCTATTTCCGTTCCACCTGTCGAGACAGCGAAAGTTGCAGTGGTAGTGACCCGCTGCGGCTGCGTGATAGGGTCATAGCCTGCCGCCCACCATACCCGCTGAGGCAGCAATTCATGGCAGCATAAAATATACTCAGACTTTACAATGCAGTCCACATGCTACTGAGCTGCAATTGTCTTGCCCAATCTATCGCCCAAATCTCTCCCTATCATCCCTCTCATCAGTATCTTTATTTTATTTGTGTTTTTATATTTCCACATCGTGAGATTTAATTCCGCATTTACTAAATCTTTGTGCGGGAAACCATTCAGAGGAGCTGTTCTAATCCCTGTGAGAGACGATATATTTTGTACTCTAACTTGACAAGAGTGTGCACTTGCTCATAAATAGAGAACACCCAGACGCTATACAAGTTTTTGGCGTCGTTGTCGGGGATTTGCAACAACAACTACGTTTGAATTTCTACATTTCTATTTTAGTTTTTGCACATTAAATCTCTTTCTACTTTAATTTATTGTTAAAAATATGCCCCTATGTTTTCTTTGGTGTATGTCCCGCCAGGGCGGCAAAGATGGAAGCAACATCCACCTAAGATGGGGAAGGATATGCCCAGATGAAAAGCAAAACACAAAGCCCTCAGGAAGTGGTTATGCTTGGAAAAAGCACAGCCCAACATAACATAATTTCTAATTTCTAATTTATTTTGATGCATTAGGATTAGATTTAATTTTCAGTTATTTTTTTATTTAAATTTTGCTTTTAATTTATTTCAGGTTAGGAATGAAGACAAGATCAAGAAAGATGAAAGAATAAAGGAGAAGCCCAACTAGCGGCCAAGGCAGATAAGCGTAACAGGTAGTGGCTTTATAACGGCTAGTCACAACAGCTATATTTGTCGCAGTGAGCGGAACAGATAGCTACGTAACGGCTAGAATCCCATTATTCGCGTTGCAATAATTGCCAACTGTTGGTAGCGTGCCTGCCAAGGCAGCGGAGAGAAGCGACTATATAAGGCCAACTATTCTCTCCTCGTTCTTCACTTTGCTTTCTTCTTTACTCCGAATTCTTTGTGCAATCTTTTCTTTCAAGATTTCCCTTGCTTTACTTGCTTTCACATTCTTTTTTGTTATTTAGGAAATACAACCATCTCACATCTATGAACATATCACAACAACCCGCTGCCACCTCCAAACCTCTTTACAAAAGGTTCTTGAACCCAATTGTCGAGGCAACCTACAAGGAATACTTCAAAGAGCTGCAACTATGGGAGGAAATGGGTTTCCAATATACCTAGTCTGATGGGGATTTTGGCCTCGAACACTCCCTATTCGAAAGGATCAAGAACATGGGTTGGGACCAGTTCGCACGACATCCAGAAGGAATTAACAGAAACTATGTGCGAGAATTCTACGCCCACAGACCGACACCAGAAAGTTCTTTCGTCTATGTCCACGGAAAATGTGTCAAATTTACAGCGGATATGATCAACAACTTCTACATCATTGAAGTCTGCGACAACCCGCACGAAGAATGGGAATCCTATCTAACGTCGGCTGACTACAACAAGATCAATAAAGAGATCTGTAAGCCAAACACCTAGTGGCTAACAGGAAAAAACAACGGGTTAGTCAACCGCCGCAACTTGTTGCCGGAGGTAGCCCTTTGGAGTTACTTCTTCCAACACCGCCTGATGCCCACCACGCATGGATTAACAGTCAACAGGCCGCGACTTTCCCTCATCCACAACATTATGATGGGGCGGAAAATAAGTGTTGGTGAGGTAATCATAAAGGAGATCTATGCCCGTGCAGAGAAGCCAAATGCCAAGGGACCCTTCTTCTTCACTGCACTCATCATGGGCCTTCGCGCCAATTCCCGTGTGCCGTCGAACCCAAAGGGCAAAATTCTTCCTGCCAAGGAAGGATGGACAAGAAGAGTATGCACCAAATGATGCAGAACTCAGAGCCAGACACACCTTCAACCGCTCAGCCGCCGTCCCAAGCTACCGCCACCCCAGCCGTAGCGGGCAGTACTGAAGCTGCCCTCTCGTCTGTCGTGATCCCCCCGCTGCGCAGCCTAGTTGAAAGCTACCAAAGGTTCGAGCACAAACAAGTGATATTCACCATATACGTCGCGGACGTATTAGAAGCCTTTGTGCCCTACTTGCTCGACAAGTACCAAGACGGTGGCCCACAGTTGCCCGCCTTTCCCACGGAGTTAGCAGCCTCTAAGAACAATCCATATCACTCCAAGACCAGATGTTGCTCCTGCCGCCGAACACAGTGAGGGGCCGCACTAGCGCCCTAAGAGAAGAACCTCTCGAACTCCTATTCAGCCATATGACCTCACCTCCTCATTCGAATCAGAGAAAGAGGAAGAGACCACCACTGCCTCCCCAATAGCAAAAGGGGCAGCAACCAAAGACATCGGTGACTCAGATATGGAGATCTCATACTCCATTGATGACTAACCAGTAGAGGAAGTAAGAAAGAGAAAGCAGCCAGCAACAGAGCCCCAGGGTGGAGGAACTGAAAGAAAATCCAAGAAGCTCACCCCTAGCCGTATCCAGCCACCGCGTAGCAAGAAGAAGAGCCCAGCCGACACACCATCTGCTATGCGCCGCCTAGTCCTACCCGCCTCCTCAGCATCCTCCTCTAATGCAACAACAACAAAGGGGAACTCCCCCAGTCAATAACATTATTTTCTTTTCTTTTCTTTTCTTTTTTTATGTTTTGTTTTATTTCTCTATTTTCTTTTTATGTTTTATTTTTTTCTGTTTTTAGTTTTATGTTTATTTTATGTTTTTAATTTTTGTTTTGTAGAGGCATTGAGGACAATGCCAACCTTGTGTTTGGGGGGAATAGTCCTCTTTGTTTTTAGGTTCATTTAGTAGCATATAGGAACATATGTAAATTCTGCCCCTACCACTTAATGTAATAGAAATTTTTAGATTATAAAACTTGTGCCTATGATAGATTAGCGGACTACATACATTCGCAACATTCTAAAAATTTTAAACCTAACTAAGGGAAGAAGCATGAAAAATACTTAGAAAATTTTTCTTTTTGCCAACTATCTTTACACTTGTCCGCTAAATGCTGAATTTGGCTTGAGTTTTAAGTTTAACATTGCCTGCCTTACTTAATAAAAATTTCTTGATTGGATATAGGTTTGCCGCCACGGCAGCACAGGGCAGCAAATCAAAGATGATGAAAACCCTAGAGGTTCTCGAAACAGGCTCTAGGCAGGAAGTTCAAATACTTTAGAGGTGCCCAAAACATGCTCTAGGAAGGATCATGAGCAAGAACACTCCGCTGCTAACAAAGTGCATGTATCTAAACCAAGTGACGGACAAATTAGCAAGAGTGAATGAAAGTCTTCACGGGATGACTCTATTCAAAGGGTTCGGAGTTTCGTAGAGTGCACCTATCTTAGCTTCAGTCCTGAAGAATAGTTGTGATGAGCTGAAGCCCTTAAAGCCATTATCAGAAAAAGAAGACAAAAATGCCAAATTGTGCTGCCAAGGCAGCAACTCGTATCATTTTTAGTAATTTCATTATTTTAGGCATTCTTTGTTAACTTAGTAATTTCAGCATATTTAGCATGAACACAGACTTGCACACACTGCACTGGCGCTAAGAAAGTTAAATCTAAGTTTTTTCATGTCATTCCCTATCACTAATATTAAATAGGTGCCACGGCCTTGAAGTAAGAAATCATGTAAAAGGCTAAATTTTCTACTAATTTTGTGCAAGGGGCAGATTTACTAGCTAGGTTGGATTGCTTTAGGACAAGCAATAGTTCGAGTTTGGGGGTTTGTAGAGTGTCCACGAGTTCTATATTTTGTACACATTCCTGCTCTTATTATTGATGTTCTTAAGCTCATTTAGGCATATTTAGGTGCATTGCATGCATTATAACAACATCTTCTCTTTTACCATGCTTTTATTAAATATATAATGTTTGGTTAAGAAAATTTACTGTTTTAGTTTAGTTCTTATTTTTAGGTGCTATAACAAGGAGAGGAGAGGAGAAGACAGGAAAGATGGAACAAAAAAAGCTGTACTGAAGCAGTTCCAGATGCCGCCAAGGACACTGCCGAAGCAACATTGCCGCCAAGTGCCTCCCAGGCAGAAGTTACACCGACTTAGCCAATATGGGTCGCAATTGAAGGAGGGCAATTTCCTTAGCCCAACGATCCCAGTCTTGCAATTTTCTAAAGCCTGTAGCGGTCGGTAGAGCTGATCCAAGACCGATAAGTAGGAGTACTTATCCTTACTTGCGGAAGAAGGAAACGTCCAAAGAGTCCACATTTAAGTCAAAATGGAGTATGTATTTAATGTAAATATACTTTAAGAACTTCTACTTCAAGGAGGACTCAAACTTAGGCCATGAGCCCTATATATACCCAATGTATGCGAGGGTATAAGGGCATCTCGGATAGGGGCATATCTCGCACCTCGGATAGATCACATACCGAGAGAGGATAGATGGGGAGATAGCTAGATAGGTTGGAGTTGTTGGGGGTTGCGGCCTAACTCTCCTAGGATTTAGGCGTGAGTGTGTAAAGTAGTTTGTGAGAAACAGTTGTAATAGTTTTGAGTTGTTTTCAATAAAATTCCAATGTTTGCTTAATCCACTGCTCTTCATTCTTTCGATTATTCTACACCAGTCAGTTGAGAGGATCCATTTGTCGGACACGAAAGTGTAAGGCTCACGAAAGGGTTAAGCATGGTCACAACATGTTGCGACGTGACTAACTTGGTTCCACACCAGTCCACAAGTTTCAGCGGCTAAGAGGGATCACCAATGGAATGGACTTGCCTGTGTTAGGTTTACATTGAGATTGCTAGGTATTGCCTACACCACGTGAGTGTTGAAGCATCCTTGCCTAGAAATAGGGAGGATCACTATCGACTATCCCATCGAGCTTGGAATGTCTGCCAGACTTGCCGCCAGGGCCTATTTCCGTTCCACCTGCCGAGACAGCGAAAGTTGCAGTGGTAGTGACCTGCTGCGGCCGCTTGATAGGGTCGTAGCCTACCGCCCACCATACCCACCGAGGCAGCAATTCATGGTAGCATAAAACATACTCAGACTTTACAATGCAGTCCACATTCTAGTGAGCTGCAATTGTCTTACCCAATCTATCGCCCAAATCTCTCCCTATCATCCATCTCATCACTATCTTTATTTTTATTTGTGTTTTTATATTTCAACACCGTGCGATTTAATTGCGCATTTACTAAATCTTTGTGCTGGAAACCATTAATAGGAGTTGCTTCAATTCCTGTGGGAGACGACATCTTTTATACTATAACTTGACAAGAGTGTGCACTTGCGCTCATAAATAAAGAACACCAGACGCTCTACAGTTGCGCACTCTCATCGACAACAACAAATAGATCGAGCAGTAGTAGTTGTTGTTTATGAAGTATGTGGGGGAGGTCCAAGAGGCTTTTGTGGCCTATCTCTTTTAGAAATTCCAAGATGACGCCCCTACCCTGCCAACCGGCCCCGCCGACCTAGCCGCCGCAGCTGCACCAGGACAAGGAACACCATCTGCAGCAGTTGCCCGCCTTGGCGCATTCCACCACCAGATGCCGTCTTCGACGCACTACCCATCGAACTCCGCCACCTATGGTTCAAACACGGTGGCAGACTCCCCCGAGAGGCATCATCAACGTCTCTCGCTAGCCTGCACGGCGGAAACGGTAGCAAACACATCCTCATCTGATGAGGTCGAGTAGTAGCAAACACCAACAGCAGCAATAGCAATGCCAACAACAGCCCCAATGGCGATAGACCCTCTGATAGAACTAACGGATAAAGCCACAATGAAGAGAAAGTGGCATATCATCTCTGCCGAGTCAGAGGACGAGGAGTCAGAATTCGAGACGGAAGAGAAGGAAGCACCTTAGGAGGAACCTCGCCACACTCCTAAGAGAGTCTAGCCGCCGTAGACAGCAAAGGTCTCACCTGCCATGTCGGCCGCGCGGATGACTACCGGCCGCTGCCTTGTCATCCAATTTGCCGAGCCTTGAAGTAGTGCCGAGTTTTCCACCGAGACATACATCCGCTCCACTGACGAGGCAGCGAATGGGTCTCAGCAGCCAATCTGCCATCCGCCACCGAGGCGACAAAGTCTAGCAGCGCAAGACAACATATCCTATTCAGCACAGTTTCACAGTACTCAGCAGCATAACCCGGCCCATTCAATCAATCTAATCTCTTCTATTCATTTACTTGTGTTTTATTTTATTTTCCTCTTAAAGAAATCAACTTATTTGTGCATTTAATTTTCCTTTGTGCATGAATTGCGATTCGAGTTGAGCTGTCCAATCCTTGTGGGAGACGATACCTTCTATACTATAACTTGACAGGAGTGTGCACTTGCGCTCATATTTGGAGAACACCTAAACGCTCTACAAATTTTTGGCGCCGTTGTTGGGGATTAGTAACAATGAAATTAGTAAACATATTTCTGCACTTTTATTTTTTGCATTTAATTTTTAGTTTTATCATTTTTATTCTTACTCGAAAAAAAAGAAGTTTACAGTTTTCTTTGCTAGTGCAGGACCAGGGTAAATCCAAAAGGCGAAATTGTTTACTGTGACGATATCAAACGAAGAGCGAGAGAACTCAAAATGGAAATCAGAACGGCCCTAGGGAAAGCTAAAGAAGAAGGACAAACAGAGGCCAATATTAACGAAATAGATGACAACCCTACCAACGATGCTCAGAACGGCATGAATGCGCAGCAAGACCCGCTGCCCAGAGAACAACAGCAAGTTCCACATAGCCAGCAACCCCCCTATTCCGCTTAGACAACCATAGTTTATTCGAACCACCAGAGATTACTTGGAACATGACTTTAGAGGTTTTGACCTTACAGTGACAAAACCTGAGATTGAGGCGGATCGCTTTGAGCTGAACCCCGTGATGTTCAACATGATCAACACTTTGGGGCAATTTGGAGGGACTGCCACAGAAGATGCTCGACAGAAGTTAAGATGATTCCTGGACATATGGAGAGCATTCAAAATACACGAAGTTCACCAAGATGTGCTAAGGCTGAGGTTATTTCCGTATTCACTGAGGGATGTGGCAAAGCAGTGGTTGAACAACCAGCCAGCGGGGTCATTCAACACATGGATAGAGCTGTGCAAGGACTTCTTGGATCGTTTCAGCCCATCTAACGTCACAGACAGATTGAGAAACGAGAACACAGCCTTCCGACAAGGGGATGATGAGCCAATGTATGAAGCATGGGAGCAGTACCAACAAATGCATAATAACTGCCCACTTCATGGTTTCCCGGCTTGGACACAAGTGTCAATGTTTTACAACGGGGTGAACTACTCAACTCAAATAATGATTGACGCCTCAGCCAACGGAATCATCCTCAATAGACCACCAAAGGAGGCATTGCGGATCCTAAACCAAGCTGCAAAGAATGACTATAAGTACCCAACAACCCACTAAGGTAGTATTAGATGGCCAGCAACTGTGAACGAAGTGGAAGCCTCAGAATAATTCAATGCTCGCCTCAACAAACTGACATAGATGGTTATGAACATGGTGAAACCCACTGGAAAAGTCTTTGAGGCGAAGGCTTTGGAGCCATTCTATAATGAGTGTGGGGGCAACCACGATTCCTCCAAATGTATTGCATCTGCCAATTTCATGGGAGGATACGAGAGGAACAACAGGCCCGCCACGAAAACGTACAACCCTGGATAGAAGAATCATCTAAACTTCTCATGGATCAATTCTAAAATTGCTGCCAATCCACAACAGCAACAAAGAGGCTACCAGCAGAACCAGTCCTGACAACAAGCTCAGTAACCACATAACAATAATTCACTAGAAGTGACTTTACATACTTTATGTCTAGAACGAGTGATTTTATTGTTCGTACTAACAAGTTTATTGATAAAACTGAGTCGTTTAAGAACAAGACAGAGATGAGGATGAACAACCACGAGGTTGCGATAAAGAACATGTAGATCCATTTGGACAGTTCACTGAGATCCTTAGCAGCAGAACAATGGGTGCAACATCCAACGGTACAAAGGAAGCAGCTAAACCCACATATGATCAGTGCAAAGCCATATCCACAAGTAGTGGGAAATCATTGGATGAGCCCGTAGTGGAGCAGCCAGTAGAGAAACATCCAGCACAGAAAGAACTACATGTTGTGGCAGCATCAACACTAGCTGCCCGACAGATGAGCTTGACAGCAACCCTGAGGCAGATGATCCTCCCCAGATAAAGTCCCCATGCAAGGAGCATATAGAGGACATCCGCCTGCCAACACCTTTTCCCAAGAGGCTTAAGGAAGAGAAGCAGGAGCACCAGTTTAGGAAATTCTTGGATATTTTGAAATAGTTGCACATAAATATCCCTCTCATAGAAGCCATTCAGAACATGCCTAACTATGAAAAATACTTAAGGGACATGGTTTCTAAGAGGAAGAGAATTGAGGAGTTTGAAATAGTTGTTGTGACGGAGGAGTGCATGGCTATGCTACACAACAAGATACCACCCAAGCAAATAGATCCGGGGAGCTTTGTTATACCACACAAAATCAGCAGCAACAATGCAACAAAAGCCATGCGCGACTTAGGAGCCATCATCAACTTGATGCCTAAGGCAGTCTTCGACAAGATAGGAATTGGGCAAGCCAAACCCACCTCTATTATGCTGAAACTTGCTGATCACTCATCTGTACAACCAGAGGGAAAGATCGAAGACATCCTAGTTCGAGTGGGCAACCTCATCTTTCCAACAGACTTCCTCATCTTAGAGTGTGAGGCTGATGAAAATGTCCATATCATCCTTGGGCGACCATTTACGGCCACAGACAGAACGTTAACAGATGTGGAGCATGGGGAGCTAATAATGAGGGTAGACAATCAGAGCATCAAGCTAAATGTGTTGCAGCCCTCACCAAAGGAAAAGAAAGGATGTCGGATGTTCATGCCGCCAAAATCAGCACTGAGACAGGCCCAAAAAGCAACTGTCACGGAAGACCCAAGGGCAGGCTGAAGAACCCAACAACACACCACCTTAAAGAACAGGATGACCCCGAGGAGGGAAAGACAAGAAACACCACCTCATGAAGTGGTTATGTCTAGGAGATGCACCCAAATGCACTCCCAACATAATTAATTAATTTTATTTTGATTTTCTTTATTTTTATGTTTTAGGAATATATTTTAATTTATTGCAATTTATTTTCTGTAGAATTAGATTTTAAATTAGTTAAATTTATTTTTAACAATTTCATTCTTTTAGAAGTTATTTAACTATCTTTATTTTTATTGCAGGCTTTAGGAATAAAAGAGCCAGGTCAAGAAGAACGCCCAACAAGGAGCCCGCCCAACATCACGCCAAGACAGTCGAGGGCGACCCAGCGCAGAAACCACGTAATGGCTAGTTGCCCGCTTACGGCTAGCTGTCAATGGCTAGAGAAGTAAATGGCAGAAATCCTGCAACCTGCGCGAGACAACTTGCACGTTGGACATTGAATGCCACTACGGCACCTCTCAGCAACCTCTATTTAAACCTAACTCACCTCATTCATTCACTTTACTTTCACCTCCTTGTTATCTTATTCTTGAATCCACTGCTCTCTTTCTAATTATCTTCTTTTTAAAGTTTCTGTTACATCTAAACTGTCTCATAAATGGCATCAACATCAGCACCCAAACCCACCTTTCAACGTTTCTGCTCCAAGGCAGGTGAAAAGAGATATAAAACTCAGTTTGCCAAGCAAGCCATTAGGGAGGAACAAGGGTTCCATTACACAAAGGAGACAGGGGACCTCGACCTTGAGCCCACCCTATTCGAAACCATTCACAACAAGGGATGGGAAATATTTGCAAGGCAACCGGAGATGGAAAACATTACATTGGTCAGAGAGTTCTATGCCGATCACCCCCGTCCAATGTTGTCGTTTGTTTTTGTCCGAGGGGAGTCTGTCAAGCTGAACGCCGTCGTGATCAACAGCTTCTACGGCCTAGATATGGAAGGCAACCCTCGCAAAGAATAGAGGCAGTCACTGACGGTTGCCGACTACGATAGACTAAAGGCCAAGCTGTGCGAGCCCAACACGCCGTGGTTAGGAGGAAAGCATGGCGGCTCTGTCCAACGCCGCTGATTGCTGCCCGAGCCCATGCTTTGGAACACCTTCATCAAACGACATCTGCTACCCACCTCCCACAATTCCATAGTGGACAGGCTGCGTCTAGCCCTCATCCACAACATAATGGTTAACAGGCCGATCAACATTGGGGAAATCATATACAAGGAGATCCACAACCGTTTCCGCAAGACCAAGAGCAGGTTGTACTTCCCATCTCTAATCACCGGCCTATGTGCCAACCTCAACGTCCCCTCTAACCCAGAAGATGAGATGATAACTGCCAAGGAGGGTTGGAACAGAAAAGTCTGCCTATAGATGATGCAAGCCGAGGAGACAGAACCCATCACTCCCAGCCAGCCCTCCGCCACCCAGCCAGCCACACCAGCCACCCATGGTAGTACTGAAGCAGCCCCGAACAATGAAGTCATCACTCTGCTGCGCACTCTCGTCGACAGCAACAAACAGATCGAGCAACAATAGTTAACGTTCAAGAAGTATGCGGGGGAGGTCCAAGAAGCTTTTGTGGCCTATCTCCTTCAGAAATTCCCAGATGACGCCCCCACCCTGCCAACCTTCCCCGCCGACCTAGCCACTGCAACTGCACCAGGACAAGGAACACCATCAGTAGTAGTTGCCCGCCTTGCTGCATTCCGCCACCTGATGCCGTCTCTGACGCACTACCCAACATACTCTGCCACCTCTGGTTGAAACACGGTGGCATACTCCCCCAAGAGGCATCAGCAACGTCTCTCCCCAGCCTGCACAGTGACAACGGTAGCAAACACATCCTCATCCGATGAGGTCAAACAGTAGCAGACAACAACAGCAGTAGCAACAACGCCATCAACAACCCCAATGGTGATAAACCCTCCGGCAAAACTAAGGGAGGAGGCACAAGGAAGAGGAAGTGGCACATCATCTCTGCCGAGTCAGAGGACGAGGAGTCAGAATTCGAGACGGAGGAGAAGGAAGCACCTCGTGAAGAACCTCGGGAGGAACCTCGACCCACTCTTAAGAGAGTCCAGCCGCCGTAGACAAGAAAGGTCTCACCTACCAATTCGTCCGCCCGGACGACTGTCGGCCACCGCCTTGCCATCCAGTCCTCCTTTACCACCAAAACCCAAGCCTCCTCTTAACCCTCGACCAACTTTTAGAGTTTTCTTTTCTTTTCTTTTCTTCTCTTTTTATTTTAATTTTCTGTTTTTATCTTAATTGTATTTATTTTTTTGTTTTTATTTCGTGCATTGAGGGCAATGCCCGTCTCGAGTTTTGGGGTGCTAGCACTCATCATGTTTAGGCATAACTAGTTCATATTAGGTTGCATTATGTACTAGACTTTAAAAATTAATATAATTTTTTTGTTAGAACTTGTGCCTATGATAGGATAGCTGACTTTAATTTTTCGCACCAATTAAAATGAACTTAATTTTAGGGAAAAGTATGAAGTAAACTTAGGATTTTTCTATAATTGCCAAAAAATTAAAACACTACTGTTATTTGTTGTATTTGTTTGAGTTTCTGATAAACATTGCATGCTTGAATTATTTGTAACAAAATCTAACATGGTTGCATGAAGCTGCCGCGACATGCAACAAACAGGAAAAACATAAGCGCTGCTAAGGCAAGAAAAGATTTTTTATGTTGTCTATCCTTAGAGGTACCCGAAACAAGCTCGAGGAAGAATCATGTGCAAGGACACTCTGCTGCTATCAAAGTTCTTGAATCTGAAAATCTTGAAGTGACAGACAAATTAGCATGAGTGAATGAAAGTCTTTATGGGATTACTCTACTCAATGGGTTCAGAGTTTTGTAGTTTGCTCCTATCTTAATTTCATACATAGAAGAGTAGTTGTGATGAGCTGAAGCCCTCATTGCCATGATTATTAATTGTGCTTAACTATGCTGCCTCGATAACAACCTTATATATCATGACAACATCTTTGTTTACTTAGAATATTCTTCAGATTCAGCTTGTACATAATTTCTGCACACACTTCACTGGCATTATAGTTTAATTCTTAGGTAATTCATGTTATTTCCCTCTCACTAATCTAATGACAGGTGTCAAGGCCTTGACGTGTCACGGCTCAAGAGCGTCTCAGTAGCCAATCTGCCAACGTCCGCTGAGGCAGCAAAGTCTGGCAGCGCAAGACAACTTATCCTATTCAACGCAGTTTCACACTACTCATTATCATAACCCGGCCCATTCCATCAATATGATCTCTTCTCTTTATTTACTTCTGTTTTATTTTATTTTCCTCTTAAAGAAATGAACTTATTTGTGCATTGAATTTTCCTTTGTGTAGGAATTACGATTCGAGTTGAGCTATCCAATAATTATGGGAGACGATATCTTTTATACTATAACTTGACAAGAGTATGCACTTGCACTCGTATTTAGAGGACACCTAAACGCTCTACACTTACCTTCCTGATTGCTCAATAACCTGGCTCGGATACCAACATATGTAACCCTCTCAGCCTGGCCTAGCCACTAGACCGACCGAAGGTGGTCACACGGGACTAACTGAAGAAAGACCTGAAGATTTCTCTCCGATTAGCAACCCTAAAAGAGGAACAAACTTTTAAATCTATCTTTTCTAGATGCTCTTTTTAAAACCTAGGTGAGGAACACTCGTAGCGGATGAAAACACGACGAAACGAACTTCGAACCGACAAACAAGCATACATGGACCAAAATGCAATTCTAGCATAAAATATGGACCTAACATGAAATTAATGTTACCATTTTGCAATTAGTCAGTTTTCATACTTGTATGCCAAAATGTAGCTCCATACAACCATCCAAACTCACCCAATCGATAACATATCAACTGGGGACCAAAATACAAGAGAACAGAACTTAGGAGATGCCCTCAACTAACATAACTGCCAGGTGTTTTGAAACACCATTGCCCATTTCGAAACATGGCTTCAAAGACAAATTTTTCAGACGCAAATTGTTCTAAAACACCACAGGGCGTTTTGAAACAGTTAGGCATAATTCATGCCCGTTTCGATACGGACGTGTCAGGTTCGGAACCCCTGTGCACAGATTGGTCCAAAATGACTTTTAGGCATCCCCAAAGCTTACCAAAACCAACCCAACAGTATGCCATCAGCAAAGGATCAACAAAACATGCATTACATAGATAAAGGGACTCAACAACATCAAACAAGAGCATTCCAACGCAACGATTAAACAAGAACGAAACATACAAAGAACTACATTTGCATAAGAGGTCAAAACAAAAGTTAAGCTTTAAAACAGCGAAACCAAACCTCAAACAACTTCAAAAGATCATAACAAACATGTCTCAACAAAAAGAGAGTCTAACACATGCTCCCAACACTCATAAAGGTCTTGCCCCGTTGCTACTACACTACTATTGGAATAAAACATACTTAAGCTAAGCTTGGACTCTTGGACACCTTACTTGCTCTTTTGCTGCCCCAAAAGGTCTAACGATCTACATTATTGGAAAAGAGAGCGTAAGCTAGAGAGCTTAGTGAGAGGTGCTCAAAACCAAATCAACAACAATGCATTTTTAAAACCATATAATTTATTCATAAAATAAAACCTTCCTTCAAATCATTTCCTTGCAACAAAATTGTAAAGTGTTCATTAGTCCTATATATTGTGCGCATTCCATCTCATATTATTGATGTTATTAAGTACATTTTAGGCATAATAAGGTTCATGCATTGCATTTTACAATATCTTTTACTTTGCCATGCTTTTATTGATTATCTCTTATTTGGTAAGGAAAAGATATTTTTGTTTAGTTTTAGTTTAGGTACTAGAAGCCAGTAAAAAGAGAGAGGATCTGAGGAGCTGATGCTGAGGCAGCAGACCAAGGAGCTATACTAAAGCAGTTTCAGCTAGAGACAATTGTTGCCGAGTAGCTGCCGCCGCCATACCTACAGCCCAAGGCAGCAAGCTAAGGAATTGGAAAACTTGAGTGCGATCTATAGAGCAGAAAATCTTGATTTTAACGATGTCATTCACTCAATTTTCTAATGCCTGTAGCAGCGGGCAGAGCCGCCAAAGAAGGAGTTAGAGATAACTTGTGGTGCAAGGCAACGTGAAGGAGTCCACATTCAACTCAAAGAAGTCAGAATTAAAGGTTGCATTTAAAGCAAAAGCTACTTTGAAGACTTCTACTCCAAGAAGGACTTAACCTAGCTAATACATATATATATATATATATATATACTTGACATATTTTGTACTTCAAAACAACTTAGGTTTTCCCTTAGGCATAGTTTAGGTTTTCTTGCCGCCAATTATGTTCTAAATTCTCCTTTGGGTTTAGGTTATGTTGTAAACTAGTATGAGAACGGTTGTTTAGGAATTAAGTTTGTTTTTGCAATAAAACTTCAAGGTTTTCTTATTACATGCTTGTAGAGCGTTTGGGTGTACTCTGTTTATGAGCGTAAGTGCACACTCCTGTCAAGTTATAGTATATAAGACATCGTCTTCCACAGGGATTGGACAGCTTGATTCGAATTGTTGTTCATGCACAAGAAAAGTAAATGCACAAGTAAGATGATTGTTGAGAGGAAAAGTAAAATAAAAACACAAGTAAAAGTGGAAGTAATCAGATTGATAGAGAGGGCAGGGTTATGCTGCTGTATTGTGTGAAACTGCGTTGAACAGGTCAAGTTGTTTTGCGCTGCCATAATCTATTGCCTTGGCGAGTAACGACGGATTGAGATGGCGGCAACTTTCACTGCCACAACGGAAATCTGCTCTTGCAACTTTCGTTGTCTCGGCAGGTGAGATAGAGAGAAGTCCCGGCAGCAAGTCTGGCATATACTCCAAGTTCGGCGAAGCAATTTTGAAGTGATCCTACTTTTTTCTAGGCTAGGATTCTGTTGCTGGGTGATGTAGAAAATACCTAGCAATCTCAACATAAACCTAACACAGGCAGTCAGTGTTTGGTTTCTCCTTTTAGGCGCTGAAATTCTAACTTATGTCTAAGCCGAATTAGTCAACACTTTGTCATGATGAGACTGTGCTTAATTCTTTCATGAGTTTGACACTCTCGTGCCCAACAAATGGATTTCCTCAACTAGACTTTTGGAACTAATTGAAGAAGTGCAGCACATGAATTAAGCAAACTAAGAGTATTATATTCCAAAACAAACTTGAAAACCTAAACAACCGTTCTCACAACTAATTACAACATAACTCAAACCCAAGAGAAATTTAGATCATGTCGGCGACAAGAAAACCTAAACTATGCCTATGGAAAACCTAAGTTGTTTTGAATTAGAATTACAATGAGTTTATATAGGCATTAGCTAGGTCTAGTCCTTCTTGAAGTAGAAGTCTTCAAAGTAGCTTTCCACATTAAATGTGACTTTAAACTCTGACTTCTTTGAGTTGAATGTGGATTTTATCACATTGCCTTGTTCTGCAAGCAATCTCGAGATTTTACTTCGGCGGCTCTGCCCGCTGCTATAGACGTCAGAAAATCGAATGGACATCATTGATAGAATCAGAATTTTCTGCTCTACAAATCGCACTCCAATTCTCCAACTCATTAGTCTGTTGCCTTAGGCAGCAAGGTGGGCTGCGGCAGCTACTCGGCATCTACTCGACATCAAGGTGGGCTGTCTCCAACTCATTAGTCTCCTTGGTTCGATGCTTCAACATCACATCTTCATCTCCTCTTTCCCTCTGTCAGCCTCTAGCACCTTAAACCAAAAATACACAAAAACAATACCTTTTCTTCACCAAATAAAAGATAATATATAAAAACTTTGCAAAGCAAAGAAATACTGTAAAATGTAATGCATGGTCTTAATTATGCCTAGAATGTGCTTAAAAACAACAATAATATGAGATGGAATGTGCATGAAATATAGAACTTGTGGACACTTTACACACCCCAAACTCGAACTATTGCTTGTCCTCAAGCAATGCGACCTAAACATACTTTCCCTTATAATAACCAGAAAGAAAAACTTGTTTTCAACTTGATTTCATACCTCAAGGTCGTGACACCTATATTAAATTATTGAAGGGAATTTAGCAAGAAAATAACAAGAATTAATTTCTAATGTCAGTGCAGTGTGTGCATGACTGTATACATGTTAAATATGTAGAATGACTAAATAAACAAAGATGTTGTTACGATATATAAGGTTGTTGCCGAGGCAGCACAGTTCATCACAATATTTTAATCATGGCAATGAGGGCTTCAGCTTATCACAATTACTGTTCTAGGTCTGAAATTAAGATAGGAGCAAACTACAAAACCTCAAATCCATGGGGTAGAGTCATCCCGTGATGACTTTCATTCACTCATGCTAATTTATCTGTCACTTCAAAAACTCTCAGATTCATGGACTTTGATAGCAGTGGAGTGTCCTCGCACATGATTCTTCCTAGATCCTGTTGCGAGCACCTCTAGGGTAAAACATCAATGTTCTTTGTTTTTACTTGTGCTGCCGTGGCAGTGCTGTATTTTTCTGTTTTTCTTTTTTGCCTCGGCGGCTACCTGCAACCATTGTTAGAACTTAGCAAAGAATTCTAAAAACAAGAAGGAAATGTTCATTAGATATTCTAACAAATTCAGCAAGTAACATGCGTGTTTAACAATTTTGGCAATTAAAAAAATTCTAAGTCATTTTCATGCTTTTCCCATATTAAGTTCAATTTATTATTGGTGAAAAAATAAGTAATCAACTATCTATCTTAGGCACAAATTATATAACAAAATTTTCTGTTCCGATTATTACCAAGGCATATACAATGCAACCTATATGCTACTAAGTATGCCTAGACAAATGATGTGAGAGCTATCCCTCCCAAACTAGTATGAGAACGGTTGTTTAGGAATTAAGTTTGTTTTTGCAATAAAACTTCAAGGTTTTCTTATTACATGCTTGTAGAGCGTTTGGGTGTACTCTGTTTATGAGCGTAAGTGCACACTCCTGTCAAGTTATAGTATATAAGACATCGTCTTCCACAGGGATTGGACAGCTTGATTCGAATTGTTGTTCATGCACAAGAAAAGTAAATGCACAAGTAAGATGATTGTTGAGAGGAAAAGTAAAATAAAAACACAAGTAAAAGAGGAAGTAATCAGATTGATAGAGAGGGCAGGGTTATGCTGCTGTATTGTGTGAAACTGCGTTGAACAGGTCAAGTTGTTTTGCGCTGCCATGATCTATTGCCTTGGCGAGTAACGACGGATTGAGATGGCGGCAACTTTCACTGCCACAACGGAAATCTGCTCTTGCAACTTTCGTTGTCTCGGCAGGTGAGATAGAGAGAAGTCCCGGCAGCAAGTCTGGCATATACTCCAAGTTCGGCGAAGCAATTTTGAAGTGATCCTACTTTTGTCTAGGCTAGGATTCTGTTGCTGGGTGATGTAGAAAATACCTAGAATTCTCAACATAAACCTAACACAGGCAGTCAGTGTTTGGTTTCTCCTTTTAGGCGCTGAAATTCTAACTTATGTCTAAGCCGAATTAGTCAACACTTTGTCATGATGAGACTGTGCTTAATTCTTTCATGAGTTTGACACTCTCGTGCCCAACAAATGGATTTCCTCAACTAGACTTTTGGAACTAATTGAAGAAGTGCAGCACATGAATTAAGCAAACTAAGAGTATTATATTCCAAAACAAACTTGAAAACCTAAACAACCGTTCTCACAACTAATTACAACATAACTCAAACCCAAGAGAAATTTAGATCATGTCGGCGACAAGAAAACCTAAACTATGCCTATGGAAAACCTAAGTTGTTTTGAATTAGAATTACAATGAGTTTATATAGGCATTAGCTAGGTCTAGTCCTTCTTGAAGTAGAAGTCTTCAAAGTAGCTTTCCACATTAAATGTGACTTTAAACTCTGACTTCTTTGAGTTGAATGTGGATTTTATCACATTGCCTTGTTCTGCAAGCAATCTCGAGATTTTACTTCGGCGGCTCTGCCCGCTGCTATAGACGTCAGAAAATCGAATGGACATCATTGATAGAATCAGAATTTTCTGCTCTACAAATCGCACTCCAATTCTCCAACTCATTAGTCTGCTGCCTTAGGCAGCAAGGTGGGCTGCGGCAGCTACTCGGCATCTACTCGACATCAAGGTGGGCTGTCTCCAACTCATTAGTCTCCTTGGTTCGATGCTTCAACATCACATCTTCATCTCCTCTTTCCCTCTGTCAGCCTCTAGCACCTTAAACCAAAAATACACAAAAACAATACCTTTTCTTCACCAAATAAAAGATAATATATAAAAACTTTGCAAAGCAAAGAAATACTGTAAAATGTAATGCATGGTCTTAATTATGCCTAGAATGTGCTTAAAAACAACAATAATATGAGATGGAATGTGCATGAAATATAGAACTTGTAGACACTTTACACACCCCAAACTCGAACTATTGCTTGTCCTCAAGCAATGCGACCTAAACATACTTTCCCTTATAATAACCAGAAAGAAAAACTTGTTTTCAACTTGATTTCATACCTCAAGGTCGTGACACCTATATTAAATTATTGAAGGGAATTTAGCAAGAAAATAACAAGAATTAATTTCTAATGTCAGTGCAGTGTGTGCATGACTGTATACATGTTGAATATGTAGAATGACTAAATAAACAAAGATGTTGTTACGATATATAAGGTTGTTGCCGAGGCAGCACAGTTCATCACAATATTTTAATCATGGCAATGAGGGCTTCAGCTTATCACAATTACTGTTCTAGGTCTGAAATTAAGATAGGAGCAAACTACAAAACCTCAAACCCATGGGGTAGAGTCATCCCGTGATGACTTTCATTCACTCATGCTAATTTATCTGTCAATTCAAAAACTCTCAGATTCATGGACTTTGATAGCAGTGGAGTGTCCTCGCACATGATTCTTCCTAGATCCTGTTGCGAGCACCT
The DNA here is from genome assembly GCA_958450335.1 of Hibiscus tridactylites. NCBI lineage: Eukaryota > Viridiplantae > Streptophyta > Magnoliopsida > Malvales > Malvaceae > Hibiscus > Hibiscus tridactylites. The sequence continues at coordinate 31,864,557 of OY288266.1, forward strand.
CTAGGGTAAAACATCAATGTTCTTTGTTTTTACTTGTGCTGCCGTGGCAGTGCTGTATTTTTCTGTTTTTCTTTTTTGCCTCGGCGGCTACCTGCAACCATTGTTAGAACTTAGCAAAGAATTCTAAAAACAAGAAGGAAATGTTCATTAGATATTCTAACAAATTCAGCAAGTAACATGCGTGTTTAACAATTTTGGCAATTAAAAAAATTCTAAGTCATTTTCATGCTTTTCCCATATTAAGTTCAATTTATTATTGGTGAAAAAATAAGTAATCAACTATCTATCTTAGGCACAAATTATATAACAAAATTTTCTGTTCCGATTATTACCAAGGCATATACAATGCAACCTATATGCTACTAAGTATGCCTAGACAAATGATGTGAGAGCTATCCCTCCCAAACTCGAGATGCACATTTCCCTCAATGCACAAAATAAAATAGAAAAAATAATAACAGAGAAATAAATATAAGAGATAAAGAAAACATAAAAATAAAATGAAGAATAAAGAAAGAAAAATAACTAAAAATTGGCTAAGGGTTGAGAAGAGGCTTAAGTCTTTTCTGCTGAGAAGGAGGAAGATGTTTGGATGATGAAGCGGCAACTGGAAGATGTCTTGGCGGCAGTCTTAGCAGGTGAGATTTTTGCTGACCGTAGTGGCTGGACTCTTTTGGGCATGGGGTGAGGCTCTTCTTGAGGTTCGGTAGAAAGAGCGGTAGGAGGTTCTTAACTCTCATATGACTTTGTCTCGTCGTCTACAGGCTCGGCGGCTATGATGTGTCGCTTCCTCTTCCTAGTGCCTTCCTCCGTGGGTGCTGTCGGAGGGTCAATCGCCATTGGGATGGCTACTGCGACAGCTACCACTACTGTTGCTGGTTTCAGCGGCTGTTGCTCAATATCCTCTGATAAAGAGGTGTTCACCACTGTCGCTGCTATGCAGGCATGTGAATGGTGCTGCTGATGCCTCTCAGAGGAGTCTGCCACTGTGCTGGATATGGTGGTGGCTGAATAAGATGGGTAGTACGTCGGAGAGGGCACCTGGCGGGCGGTATGGCGGGCAGCGGCAGTAGATGGAATTCCTTGTGCTGGGGCTGCTGTTGCAAGGTCTGCAGGATATGAAGGTAGGATGGATCCGTCATCAGGGAATTTCTGCATGAGATAAGCCATAAAGGCTTCTTGGACTTTCCCCACGTATTTCATGAAGGTTAGTTGCTGCTGCTCAATTTGCTTGTTGCTGTCGATAAGGGTGTGCAACATCCTAAGGACTTCATTGTCTGGGGCTGCTTCAGTAATGTCGGGGGTGGCTGAAGTGTTAGGATGGGCAGCAGATGGCTGGCTGAGCGTTATGGGCCTACATCATCTGTAGGCGGACTTTTCTGTTCCACTCTTCTTTGGCTATTGTCATCTCATCTTTTGGGTCGGTCGGAACACCGAAGTTGGCGCCAAAGCCTGTGAAGAGGGACAGGAAGTACAACATACCCTTTCGTCTTCAAGAAGTAGGTGTGGATCTCCTTGCAGATAACTTCCCCAACATTGATGGGCCAGTTCATTATGATGTTATGGATTAGGGCAAGGCGCGACCCATCAATGGTAGAGTTGTGAGAGGAGGGCAGCAAACACCTCTTTACAAATGTGTTCCACAGCATTACCTCGGGCAACAAGTGGCAGCGTTGGACAGATCCTACATGCTTGCCTACTAACAACGGTGTGTTGGGCTTGTAGATTTTAGCCTTGATTTTCTCATAATCGACAGCCATCAGTGACTGCCTCCACTCCTCGTGAGGGTTGTCGTGCATATCCAGGCCATATAAGTTGTCGATGATGGTAGCGTTGAGCTTGACAGGCTCCCCTTGGACGTACATAAATGGCTTCTCTTGGCGGGGATGGTGGGCATAGAACTCCATGACCATGGTGATGTTGGCTATCTCTGGCTGCCATGTGAACTTCTCCCATCTTTTGCTGTGGATGGTCTAGAACAGGACATGCTTTAACCCAAGGTCTCCCATCTACTTCGTATAGTGGAAGCCTTGCTCCTCCCATATGTTTTGCTTTGCGAACTGAGTTTGGTATCTCGTTTCAGTTGCGCGTGATAAGAAGCATTGGAAGGTGGGTTTAGGTGCTGATGAGGAAGCCATGTGAGACACTTGATGTTTTACTGAAATTCTGAAAGAAAATAGGTGAGAACGGTGGACGCAAGAAAAATTAGCAAGGAGGTGAAAGTAAAGTAAATGAATGAAGTGAGAAGGGTTTAAATAGAGGTTGTCGAGAGGAACCGTGGCAGCATTAAATGTCTAACGGTCCAGTTGTCTCGCACACGTTACGGGATTTCTACCCGTTATTTTCGGAGTCGTTGGAAGCTATCCATTGGCAGTCAACTAGCCGTTACGGTTTCTGTGTTGGGCTGCCCTGCGTTGTCTTGGCGGGATGGTGGGCGGGTTCCTTGCTGGGCCTCCTTCTTGATCCGGCTCTTTTATTCCTAAACCTTAAATAAAAATAAAAGTAATTAAATATTTTTTGAGAAATAAAAATCTGAAAACTAATCTAATCCTAAAAAAGTAAATTAAACTCTAATCATAATGCATAAAAATAAAAATAAAGAAATTATATAAAAAATTAGGTTATGTTGGGAATGCATTTGGGTGCATCTCCCAGACATAACCACTTCTTGAGGTAATTTGGTTTGTCCTTCCCTATTAGAGGTCCTTTTGATCCTTTAGGTTCTGTGTTGCTGGTTCCTTCAGCCTGCCCTTTGGTCTGTCGTGACAGCTATTACCCTAGCCTGTCTCTATGCTGATTTTGGCAGCTTTTGCATCTGGGCATCCTTCCTCTTCTTTTCTTGAGGGTTGTAGTACATTTAACTTTATGCTCTGGTCGTCTACCCTCATGGTCAGCTTCCCATGTTCCACATCTATTAATGTTCTGCCCATGGCCAAGAATGGTCTCCCAAGGATGATATGTGCTTTTTCATCGGCCTCACAGTATAGGATGAGGAAATCAGCTGGAAGAATCAGGTTGCCCACCTTCACTAGGATGTCTTCAATTTTACCCTCCGGTTGTACATACGAATGATCGACAAGTGTTAGCATGACAAAGGTAGGTTTGGCTGGCCCAATTCCTAATTAACGAAGACTGCTTTGAGCATTAGGCTGATTCTGGCTCCCAAGTCGCATTGGGCTTTTGTTTTGTGTTTTCTGCCTATCCTACATTGGATAACAAAGCTGCTTGGGTCTGTTAGCTTGGGTGGCAGTTTGTTGTGCAACATTTTCATGCACTCTTCTGTTACAACAACTGTTTCGATCTCCCCAATCTTATTTCTTCTAGAAACCATGTCCCTGAGATATTTGGCATATTTTGAATGGCTTCTATTAGAGGTATGTTTATGTGCACATGTTTTAGAATATCCAGGAATCTTCTGAACTGGTGCTCTTGCTTCTGTTGCTTAAGGCTTTGGCGGAAAGGTGCCGGCAAGCGGATGTCCTCTATGCGCTCCTTGCATGGGAACCTAGTCTGTGGAGGATCATCTCTTTTAGGATCGTTGTTATGTTCAGCTGCCGAGGCGGCTAGTGTTGATGCTGCTGTCGCATGCTGTTCTTTTTGTGCTGGCTGCGTTTCTTGTTGTTTTTCCACCCTGGGTTCATCCAACTGCTTCCCACTTCTGGTAGATATAGCTTTGCACTGCTCGTAGGTGGGTTTGGTTGTTGCCTCTGTGCTGTTGGATGCTGCTCCCATTGTTCTGCAGCTGAAGATCTTTGTGAACTGCACAAATTAGGTCTCCAGGTTTTTTATTGCAGCCTCCTAGTTGTTCATTTTCATATCTGTCATGTCCATGAAACACTCAGTTTTATCAATGAATTTATTAGCGTGAACAATAAAATCACTAGTTCTAGACATAAAAGTATGAAGAGTTGCTTTTAGTGAATTACAGTTTTGCGGCTGTTGAGCTTGCTGTCTGGACAAGTTTTGTTGGTAGCCTCCCTGTAGCTGTTGTTGATTTGCAGCAGTTTTTGGGTTGCTCTAGGAGAAGCTGGGATGGTTCTTCCATCCAGGGTTATAGGTGTTCTAGGAAGGTCTGTTGTTCCTCTTGTATCCTCTCATGAAGTTGGAAGATGCGGTGCAGTCAGTGGAATCATGGTTGCCTCCACATTCGTCATAGAACGGATCCACAACCTTTACCTCATAGACTTTCCCAGCAGGTTTCACGATGCTCAAAACCAGCTCTGTCAGCTTGTCAAGGCAGGCATTGACAGATTCTGAGTCTTCTACTTCGTTCACGGTGGTTGGTCGCCTAACGCCGCCTCGACGAGCTATTGGATACTTGTAGTCGTTCTTGGCGACTTGGTTCAGAATCCGCAGTGCCTCTTCTGGTGGTCTGTTAGGGATGATTCCATTGGCTGAGGCATCAATAATCATCCGTGTGGGGTAGTTCACCCCGTTGTAGAATATTGATTCTTATGTCCAAGCCGGAAGACCATGTAGAGGGAAGCTGTTCAGCATCTGTTGGTACCGCTCCCATGCTTCATACATCGGCTCATTATCCCCTTGCCAGAAGGCTATTATCTCGTTTTGTAGTCTGTCTGTGACATTGGATGGGCTGAATCGGTCCAAAAAATCCTTACACAGCTCTGTCAATGTGTTGAACGATCCTGCTGGCTGGTTGTTTAACCACTATTTTGTCCTATCCCTCAGTGAATAGGGAAATAATCTCACCCTCGGGACGTCTTGATGGACCCCGTGTATTTTAAATGCTCTGCAGATGTCCAGGAATCCTCTCAAGTGTTGTCTATCATCTTCTGTGGCAATTCCTCCAAATTGCCCTAACGTGTTGATCATGTTAAATATAACGAGCTTCAACTCGAAGTGATCTGCCTCAATCTCAGGTTCTGTCATTGTCGGATCAAACCCTCTAAAGTCATGTTCTAGATAATCTCTAGTAGTTCGAATATTCGGGCTGCCTGTGCAGAAGAGGGGGCTGCTCCCTTTGTGGATTTTGTTGTTCTCTGGGAAGCAGGTCTTGCTGCCCTTCCCTGTCGTTCGCGACATTGTTTGGAGAGTCCATGTTATCTTTGCTTTTTCCTTTTCTTCTTTGTTTTTCCCAAGGGTTACTCTGATTTCCTTCTTGAGTTCTCTTGCTCTACGCTCGATATCGTCGTAGAAGAGGATTTCTCCTTTTGGATTCTCCTTGGTCATACACTAGCAAAAGAAACTGTAATACTTTTCTCGATTAGAATTAAAAATAAAATAAAACGTAAAAAATTAAAGTGTAGAAAATTAAAGACGAAATTCACTGTTACCAATCCCCGATAACGGCGCCAAAACTTGTAGAGCGTTTGGGTGTACTGTATTTATGTGCGCAAGTGCACACTCCTGTCAAGTTATAGTATATAAGATATCGTCTCCCACAGGGATTGGACAACTTGATTTGAATTGTTGTTCCTGCACAAAAAAAGTAAATCCACAAGTAAGATGATTGTTGAGAAGAAAAAGTAAAATAAAAACACAAGTAAAAAGGAAGTAATCAGATTGATAGAGAGGGTATGGTTATGCTGCTTCTTAGTGTGAAACTGCGTTGAATAGGTCAAGTTGTTTTGCGCTACCACGATCTGTTACCTTGGCGGGTAACGGTAAATTGAGGTGGCGACAACATTCGCTGCCACAGCGGAAATCTGCTCTTGCAACTTTCGCTGTCTCGGTAGGTGAGCTGGAGAGAAGTCCCGATGGCAAGTCTAGAAGATACTCCAAGTTTGGCGAAGCAATTCTGATGTGATCTTACCTATGTCTAGGCTAGGATTCTGTTGCAGTGTGATGTAGGCAATACCTAGAAATCTCAGCGTAAAATTAACACAGGCAGTCAACGTTTGGTTGCTCCTTTTAGCCGCTAAAAATCTAACTTATGTCTAAACTGAATTAGTCAACACCTCGTCATGATGATACTGTTTTTAATTCTTTCGTGAGTTTGACACTCTCGTGCTCAACAAATGGATTTCCTCAACTGGACTTTTAGAACTAATTGAGGAAGTGAAGCACATGAATTTAGCAAACTAAGAGTTTTTTATTGCAAAAACAAACTTGAAAACCTAACAACCATTTTCACAACTAATTACAACATAACCGAAACCCATGAGAAATTTAGAACATGTCAGCGGCAAGAAAACCTAAAATATGCCTAAGGAAAACCTAAGTTGTTTTGAATTAGAATTACAATGAGTTTATATAGGCATTAGCTAGGTCTAGTCCATCTTGAAGTAGAAGTCTTCAAAGTAGCTTTCCACATTAAATGTGACTTTAAACTCTAACTTCATTGAGTTGAATGTGGACTTTATCACGTTGCCTTGTTCCGCAAGCAATCTCAAGATTTTACTTTGGCTGCTTTGCCCGCTGCTACAGACGTCAAAAAATCGAGTGGACAACGTCGATAGAATCATGATCTTTTACTCTACAAATTGCACTATGGTTCTCCAACTCATTAGTTTGCTGCCTTGGGCAACAAGGCGGGCGATGACAGGTACTCGGCAGCTGTTGTCTCTGTCTAGAACTGCATCAGTACAACTCCCTGGTTCCATGCCTCAGCATCACATCCTCAGCTCCTCTTTCCCTCTGTCAGCCTCTAGCACCTAAAACCAAAAATACACTAAAAGAGTACCTTTTCTTCACCAAATAAAAGATAATCTATAAAAACATGTCAAAGCAAAGAAATACTGTAAAATGCAATGCATGGTCCTAATTATGCCTAAAATGTGCTTAAAAACAACAATGATATGAGATGGAATGTGCATGAAATATAGAACTTGTGGACACTTTACAACGCTCTGCATAGTTTTCAATTAAGTTCGGAAAATTAGTCGTTAGCAATCCATTTGTTCGCTATCGAGAGAGTCGAACTCATGAAAGAGATAAGTATGATCCTCACTCTAATCAAGTGTTGATCAATCCAGCATAGACATAGGTTAGGGTTTAAGGTGGCTAAAGGAAAACTAACCAACATTACCGTCTTTGCAAGATTTATGTCGCGACGGGTATTATCTGCAGTGGGCAACAACATCATTCTGACTTAGATATAAGCGAGATCACTGTCAAAGCATTCTGCCAAGCCTTGAAGGACTACCGAGTTTGCCACCGAGACACACGACCGTTCCACTCTCGAGGCAGTGAAAGCGTCAAAGCAGCTAATCTGCCATCCCCCGTCGAGGTAGCAAAGTCTTGCAGCGCAGAGCAACTTATCCTATTCAACGCAGTTTCACTCTACTCAACAACATAACCTGACCCATTCTATCATCTTGATCTTTTCTTCAATTACTTGTGTTTTATTTACTTTTCTTTATAAACTAAAATTCACTTTTGCATTTAATTTTCTTGTGCAGGAATCGCAATTCGAGTTAAGTTGTCCATTCCCTATGGGAGACGACATCTTTTATACTATAACTTGACAAGAGTGTGCACTTGTGCTCATATATAGAGAACACCCAAACGCTCTACAAGTTTTTGGGGTCTTAGGTTCTGTAAGATAATAGAGATTATTCTGGAGGAGTGTATTTGCTCTTCCGTCAATGGCAGGTGTTGGCAGCTAGCTGAACAGTGCTGCCCTTGATCTTGCGCGGTGTTATGATTATTCAGGGTTTGGATCTGTAGAATTAGTTATGAGACGGGAATAAATAGTAGTAACACATTAAAAATAAAATCTAGTCCTAAAAGTCTACTCCTAATTAGATAAAGCAATAAAGATGTGGAAAGATAAAATTATGTCACAGTGGGGTGGGCATCCCCCAAAGTGAATACTTCATGTTCTCTTGGGATAGAATCTCCTGCATAGTGCTTCAATCGCTTCCCATTAATTTTGAATTTTGTCCATCCATTCATTGGTTTTAATGTCAGGACACCACGTGTGAAAGCTTGGACCACTTCGAATGGCCCTGATCATCTGGATTTTAATTTCCCAGGAAACAACTTGAGGTAGGAGTTGAACAACAACACTTGCTGCCTGGGCAAGAACTGCCTTTGTTGGATCTTACTGTCATGCCATCTTTTGACTTTTTCCTTGTACAACTTGGCATTCTCGTATGCCTCCCGTTGGAATTCCACCATTTCGGTCAGATCTAGTAATCTCTTTTTGCCAGCCTATTTCTAATCCATGTTCAATGCCTTGACTGCCCAATCTGCCTTGTGTTCTATTTCAACTGGAAGGTGGCAGACCTTGCCGTATACTAATCGATAAGGGGACATTCCGAGTGGCATTTTGTATGTTATCCGATACGCCCAAAGAGCATCGTCTAATTTTAGCGACCAATCTGTCCTACTTGGATTAACAACTTTTTCCAAGATGGATTTAACTTATCTGTTCGAAATCTTTGGTTGCCCATTTGTTTGCGGATGGTATGCCGCGATAATCTTGTGCATGACACCAACTTTTTGAAGTGCCTTGGCAATTAGCTTGTTGTCAAAATGGGTTCCCTCGTCACTAATGATGGCTCTTGGAATCCCAACCCTCATGAATATGTTCTTGTGTAGGAATCTATGGACAGTCTTTGCATCATTGTGAGGGGTGGCAATGGCTTCTACCCACTTGGAGACATAATCAACTTCTAGGAGGATGTACATGTTGCTACAAGAAGATGAGAATGGTCCCATAAAATCATTCCCCCAAACATCGAATAATTCAACCTCCAAGAAGGTTTGTAAGGGCATTTCGTTCCTTCTTAATATGTTTCCCGTTCTTTGGCATTTGTCACACTGTTTGTAGAAGGTGCTGGCATCTTTATGCAATGTTGGCCAAAAAAACTGATTGGAGTACTTTTGCTGCCATGCACTGCCATCTAAAATGACCTCCATATGGTGCCGCGTGGCACTAGGATAGTGTGGCTTGTTGTTCATCCTCCGAGACACACCATCTAATTACCTGATCTACATAGTTTTTAAACAAGAAAGGCTCGTCCCAAAAATAATGCTTAGCATCATATTGGAATCGTTTATTTCCTTAGAAGTTATGCTCATAAGGTAAAACACCAGTTACCAAGTATTTTACGATGTCTGCATACCAGGGTGTGGCCGTTGATGTTGCAGCCGCGGCCTCTTAATGGGTAGTTAGTGAGATGCCTTAAGCTTCCAGGGCAGCTACCAGAGCAGAGGCTAGTAACAGCTGTTCACCAGGGAATAATCCTGGATTTCGCTGGTGAATGTCTTTTATTGTCCATTCTCAAGCCGAGATAAATGGTCCGCCACTTGAATTTTTGTGCCCTTTTTGTCTCAGATTTCTAAATCGAACTCTTGCAGCAGCATGATCCAACGGATCAAGTGAGGTTTTGCATCCTTCTTTGCGAACATGTACCGCAAGGTAGAATGGTTTGTGTGGACGATCACTTTTGTTCCAATTAGATAAGGTCAAAACTTATCGAAGGCAAACACTACTGCCAATAGTTCTTTCTCTGTAGTGGTGTAGTTGGTCTGGGCAGGATTCAACATTTTGTCGGCGTAGTAGATGACATGGAAGATTTAGTCCCTGCGTTGTCCTAGGGCAGCTACAACGACAGTATCACTAGCGTCACACATTAGCTCAAAGGGCTGACTCCAATCAGGGGGAACAACCACAAGTGATGTCACGAGCTTTTCTTTCAGGGCTTTGAATGCTTCCAGTCATGCCTCGTCGAATTTGAATTTTTATCCTGTTCCAGCAAGGAACACAATGGTTTAGAAATTTTAGAAAAATTTTCAATAAATCGACGATAAAAACCTACATGTCCTAGGAAACTCTGAATGCCCTTGACAGAGGTCGGCGGCGGCAAGTTGGTGATTACTTCGATCTTAGCCTTGTCTACTTCTATTCCTTGTGTAGAGATTTTATGCTCAAGGACTATACCTTCATCGACCATAAAGTGGCATTTTTCCCAATTGAGTACTAGGTTTGTTTCCTCACATCTGGTGAGTACTTTCTCGAGGTTGTTGAGACAGCTGTCAAAGCTGCTGCCGAAGACAGAGAAGTCATCCATAAATATTTCCATGAAGTCTTCTATCATGTCGGAGAAAATAGCCATCATGCAGCGCTGGAATGTGGCAGGGGCGTTGCATAATCTGAATGGCATTCTTCGGAAGGTGTAGATGTCATATGGGCATGTGAATGTTATTTTGGCTTGGTCTTCCGGTGCATTAGAAATCTGGTTATAACCTGAATATCCATCCAAAAAACAATAGAAAGGTTTTCCAGCAAGGCGGTCAAGCATTTGATAAATAAAAGGTAAAGGGAAATGATCCTTTTTAGTTGCTTTATTTAACTTGTGGTAATCCATGCATATTCTCCAACGAGTTAATATTCTAGTTGGAATTAACTCATTATTGTTATTTCTTACCACAATTATGCCACCTTTCTTTGGTACACATTGTACCGGGTTTACCCATTCTTTGTCAGAGATAGCATATTTGATACCATCATCTAACCATTTGATGATCTCCTTTTTGACAACTTATCTCATTGTATCATTTAATCTCCTCTGGCACCAATAGGTGCCTTTTGATCCTCTTCCAGTTGGATTTTGTGCATGCAGATTGTTGGGCTTATCCCTTTTATATCTACAATGGTCCAACCTATTGCCTTCTTGTGATGCCGCAACAGTGTTATCAGTTTTTGTTTCTGTGTAGGCTGTAACTTGGAGGAAATTATTACAGGCAATGTATCATTTGGTCCCAAATAAACATACTTAATTTGTGCAGGTAAGGCTTTTAATTCAAGAGTAGGGGGTTGTTCAATAGATGGTTTGAACATTTTGCCACCCTTTTATGTATAATTCAGTGGTTCGAAATACTCACATGGCTTGTTTGCTATCCAGTATGCATCTTCTTGCTTCTTCAGTTCATATTCTGTCCGTTCACTGCATTGTTCATTTTCTGAGCAATTATCTAAATGGTTGCCGAGACATCTATCGAGGTTACTGCCATGGCAATCGTGCTATAGGCAGGGTCTATTGGCTTCGAAATTGAACTCTGAAATGGCCTCCATTAGCTGGCATTCATCCAGATCGTCAGCTTGTCTCATGGTTTGGAATACGTTTAACTTTACTTGTTGATCGTTGGCCCTCATTGTAAGTTCACCTTTTTCAACGTCGATCAGCATTCTTCATGTAGCTATAATTGGTCGCCCTAGGATTATCGGTGCCCTTTCATCTACTTCACAATCTAGTACCAGGAAGTCGACAGGGAAAATGAATTTGTCCACCTTCACCAATATGTCTTCAATTTTTCCTTCCGGTTGTACATATGTTCTGTCGGATAGCTGTAGCATTACTGTCGTTGGGCGGGCATCTTCTATCCCCAGTTTCTGGAAAACGGACTTGGGCATTAAGTTGATGCTTACCCATTGGTCACATAGGGCTCGTACAGAGTGGTTCCTACCTATTTTACAAGGAATTATAGAGCTGCTCGAATATTTCTGTTTGGGTGGTGCCTTATTGTGCAACATTGCCATGCATCCCTCTGTTACTGCCATTGTCTCAAATTCCCCGATTCTTGTTCTTTTGGATACCATATCCTTTAGGAACTTAGCATTGCTGGGCATCTGTTCGATCAACTCCACTAGTGGAAGATTAATTTTTACTTGCTTCAGAACATCTAGGAATTTTCTGAATTGCATGTCTTGTTTCTATTTTTTCAATCGTTGTGCGAATGGTGATGAATGTGTAGTGTCTCCGATTGTAACACCCCAATTTTGGGCTTAGAAGTTTTGGGTTCGGACCGGGTCGGTCGGACTGCGGTTCGAATATATAAAAGGGTGAACTTAGGAAAGCCTAGTTCGGGTTGCATTAAAAATATGGAAAAATGTCTTAAAATATTCTTTTATTATATATAAGAGAAGGGTGGAATCAATTTTACAAATTGAGGTTTGGAAGTGTGACATTTTGGTTAGTGACCAAAATGTAATTTTTGAAAACTGTGTGACTGTTTTAAAAAGGATTGAAACTTTGAATCTTTAAGGAGCTATTTACCCAAAAGGGAGTTTCTCCAGATTTTTCTTAAATATTAAAGGTTTAATTAATGTTTCTCCAGACTTTTCCAAATTCCCATTTTCCTTTTCTCTCATCTTTTCTCTCAAACCAAACACATTCTCCAGCACATTTTCCCTCTGATTTTGATTTCCAAATAGGAGAATTCAATCCTCATTTGATCTCTAATCATCTCTTCAACAAAACCTTAGCATTTGCTATTTGGATTTTCAAGAATTTTGGTTCCAAAAGGGAGAAACTCAAGTTTAGAGGTATGAACGTCCTTCTCCTGTAAATTCTTTGTTCTTTACTGAAATTCCCAAGTTCTCAATCCTTGATTTGTGTTTTATAAAAGGTTTTGTAGATGTGTTCTTGATCTTGGCTTTAAAATGCAAGATTTGGTTGATTTTTGATAAAATTCGTATGATCTGTTTGGGCAGTGTTTTGAGGTGTCTTTTTGATGTTAATTGAATGTTTATTTGATGAGAAATTGAGGTTTAATCAATGCAATCCCGGATAGGTTAAATTTCCTAAGTTTTGCTTGAGTTCTTGGTTGTTTTTGGAGTGATCTTGATGATCTGCTTTAGCTGGAGGTATAAGGACGTGGTTAGATCCTTTTTGGATGTTAATTGAGGTTTAAGGATGTTTAGAATTGATGGATCATGGCTGGGTAGTGTTGTGGAGTTGTTTGGAGGTGATTTCGGTTGTATTTGGTAGCCGAAATGTGAGTGTTGATGAGAGCAGCGAGTTTAGGTGCTTTCATTGAAGATATTAATGCATGATGATGCATTAATCCTCTGCTTTGATGTGTTTAAAATAGGGGAGTCATCTTTGAATCCTTGAGGTGGTGATCCGGAAGCTTGTTTGGTGTTTCGGCAAGTGGCGAAACGGAATCGGTGAGTGGATTTTGGTTTTCAGCTTTGAAACCAATGTTTTGAAGGTTTGGGAGCTAAGTTTAAGTCTAAGAAACTTAGCTAAGCTCAAGAGTAAGTTTTCGGAAAAACTCTCTTGATGATGAACCATGAATTGGTTGTATGCAATGTGATTGGTTTGCATGTTTTAAATCCTGTTTTGAAAGCATACTTAGCATGTTTAATTGCTGATTTTATAAGCCATGTTTTGAAGAATGCTCAAGGTAAGAGATTCTTGTTTTTGAACAATGTTAGATGTGGTTTTGGTGCATAATGATGCATGATGATTATGGCTTTGATAAATGCTTTAAAACAGTGGATTAATGTTGTAAAATGATGTATATTGGCAAGTAATGGTTAAGAACACTATGGTGGTTAAAAGTCCATAGGTGGTTCTTGTTTTAAGAACAACATGGTGGTTAAAAGTCCATGGTTGGTTCTTGGTTAAGATCACAAAGGTGGTTAAAAGTCCTTGTGTGAATCTTGTGTATTTAAGAACAACATGGTGGTTAAAAGTCCATGGTTGGTTCTTGGTTAAGGTCACAAAGGTGGTTAAAAGTCCTTGTGTGAGCCTTGTTTATTTAAGAACACCAAGGTGTTTAAAAGTCCTTGGTTGATTCTTGTTAAGGACACAAAGGTGTTTAAAAGTCCTTGTGTGGTCCTTGTGAATTGTAAGAACATCATGGTGTTTAAAAGTCCATGGATGATTCTTGTACTAAGGACACAATGGTGTTTAAAAGTCCATGTGTGGTCCTTGTGGATTGTAAGATCACAATGGTGTTTAAAAGTCAATGTGTAGATCTTATGTTGATTGTATCACTTGTGGCCAATATGACATGTTATAAACTTGAAGCATGAATTGCTTGTTTTAAATGCTTATGTGCATGTACAAATGATGATTTGAACTAAGGTTTATAAAGGTGTTTTATAAATGCATTATTGTGTAGTTTTAAATGAGCATCCCTCACTAAGCTATTTACTTACGCTCTCTCTTTTCTTAAACCAATAATGCAGAGCATTGAAGTGCATTTGGGGCAGCAAGGAAGCCAAGAATCCAAGTGAAGTTTTAAGCTCATGTATGGTGAATGTTTTCTAACACTATTAGCTTTTGGACATTTGGCAATGGGGGACCTATGTTGTTGTTTTGGGAGATGTTTTGGACTCCCTAAGTTGGTTTTATGTTGTAATGATGTTGGAACTTGTAATTGGCCTTTGTGTGGTGATTTTGGTACATTGATGCTTGAATGGTTTTCTAAGTATGATGCATGCCTATAGAATTGGGGATTCGCTTAGTTGATGCCATGTTGGTGAATGGTTGATGCAATTATGTTCCTTATGCATGTTATGAGTTGCTGGTATAATTTGGTTGCCTTTGGAGCATGTTTGATAGGTCAATTGTGTGATTAAACAGCAATTTTTCTGCAATCTGGGCAGGCCGTATCAGAACGGGTGCTACCGTTTCGGAACGGGGGCCTGAAATGGCCCAGGCGTTCGAAACGGGAGGAACCGTTTCGAAACAGAAATGTTCCTACCAAGCCCCGTATCGGAACTCATTTCGGAACAGGTTCTCCCTGTTTCGGAACACCCGACCGTTGGGCACTGACATTGGCGGTTATATGTTTTGAAATGTTTGCGTTTTAGTCATGAACCTTGTTATTGCAATTAAATGAGTTTGGGATGTCCGTTTGAGCTGAAATTTGACAGAGAAGCACGAAATATGATTAATTTCATATTGGTAACTTTTAATTGGGCTAAGTCCTTTTAATTTTCAGAATTTACAAATTGGTCCCTAATTTCTTAATTAGTGCAATCAAGTTCCTGAATGTTCTCTGATTGTTATGATCTTTGAGTATGCTGATCTTGTGAACATATCTAGGGTTAATGTGCATTTAGACAAGTCTTAAAATAAAAAAGGGTCGTTAATCAAGGTTGACTTTCGGGTTGACTTTGGTTTTCCCCGTGTAAACTTCTTAATTCGGTTCAACCGTCTGGGCCGGGTTAAGGGGGTTACATTTGGTGGTATCAGAGCTGAGTTCTCGTATAATTGGGAATGATTATGTGGATGATTTAAGTATGTATGCTTTGTATGCTTGTTGAGTGAAAGCATGTTGAGTGAATTGCAAATATGTTACAATTGTGGTGTATGCTGTGGTGAAGCATGTTGTGGGTACCCATTGCCAAATCAAAGCTAATGTAATGATGTTGTTTTTAATTGGAAATGAGCTTGAGTACTTGGATTGCTTACCTTGCTGAGCCTGACTTTGTTTTATTGCATTGTGATTGCATTGTTAGTGAATGGCACCTCGTAGAGAGTTGAGAGTTAATATGCGAGCTATGGCTCAAATTGAAAATGAAGAGAACGCTGAGAATGCTATGGATTTACCTCCTCTGCCTGGTGGTGGTGGTGCTGGGGGTGAAGGAGTTGATGTTGCAGCTGGTGTTGGGGTCGCTGGACCTGAAGCTGGTCAGGGGCAAGCTGTTCCTGACATGACAATGTTGGTTCAAGCTATTGTTGGTGCTTTTCGAGCAGTGGTAGCTGGAGCTCAAGGAACAGGTTCTCCCTGTTTCGGAACACCCGACCGTTGGGCACTGACATTGGCGGTTATATGTTTTGAAATGTTTGCGTTTTAGTCCTGAACCTTGTTATTGCAATTAAATGAGTTTGGGATGTCCGTTTGAGCTGAAATTTGACAGAGAAGCATGAAATATGATTAATTTCATATTGGTAACTTTTAATTGGGCTAAGTCCTTTTAATTTTCAGAATTTACAAATTGGTCCCTAATTTCTTAATTAGTGCAATCAAGTTCCTGAATGTTCTCTGATTGTTATGATCTTTGAGTATGCTGATCTTGTGAACATATCTAGGGTTAATGTGCATTTAGACAAGTCTTAAAATAAAAAAGGTCGTTAATCAAGGTTGACTTTCGGGTTGACTTTGGTTTTCCCCGTGTAAACTTCTTAATTCGGTTCAACCGTCTGGGCCGGGTTAAGGGGGTTACACCGATTTTTGCCTTGGGTAGAATCTTATTCTGCGGAGTAGTAACTTGTTAAAAGTATGTGTGGTCATTCATAATTTCATCTGTCGGCCCTTTTTTGGTTCCGCGTTGCCTTTCTCATGTGCTGGCGTGGTAGGGTATCAAGCGACTTGAACTGGATCGGCATGTGTTATTTTTCTCGCAACGTGATTTGATGGCTCTTATAGTGTTATCCCACTACTAGTTGTTATAGCCTTACATTGCTCTTGGGATTTCCCTTTCATGGTTTAAGTGTCACTAGGTAATCCACCGATTGACCTAGTGTTAACAATCTGGCCAAACCTTCCGAACTGGGTCTTCGGATTCTTTATTGCTGCCTCCTTGTTATTCATCCTAATTTCAGTCCTGTCCATGAAAGATTCAGTTTTGTCAATAAATTTATTCGTATGAACAATAAAATCATTAGTACGGGATATAAAAGTAAGGTATATTCTAATGAATTGGTGTTCATATTCTGTTGCTGCTAAGGAGGCTGCCTTGACAGGTTCTGTTGGTATCCTTCTTGTTGCTGAATTGGATTGGCGACTATGTTTGGATTACTCCAAGAGAAGTTAGGATGCTTTTTCCAGCCAGGGTTGTTCCTCTCATAGGTTTCCATGAAGTTGGCAGATTTACTGCATTCAAAGGAATCGTGGTTGCCCCCACACTCTTCTCAAAAAGGCTCTACAGCCTTCACCTCGTATGTCCGTCCTTTGGCCATGCTCATCACCAGTTGTGTCAGCTTGTCCAGGTGGGCATTTACAAATTCAGTGGCTTCTAATTCGTTCACAACAGTTGGCCGTCTTATGTCGCCGTGGTGGGCTGTACGGAACTTGTAGTCATTTTTGGAAATTTTGCTCAAGATCTGTAGTGCCTCCTCTGGTGGTCGGCCAAGGATGATTTCGTTGGCAGACGCGTCGAGCATCACTTGAATTGGGTAGTTTACCCTATTGTAAAACATCAACGTCTACGTCCAAGCCGGAAAACCATGAAGCGGGCAGTTATTGAGCATCTGTTGGTAATGCTCCCATGCTTCATACATTTTCTCGTCATCCCCTTGTCAGAAGGTTGTGATTTCGTTTCTCAATCTGTTTGTGACATTAGATGGGCTGAAATGATCCAAGAAGTCCTTGCACAGCTCCGTCCATATATTGAATGAACCTACCGACTGGGTGTTCAACCACTGCTTTGCCCTATCCCTTAGTGAATAGGGAAAAACCTCAGCCTTAGCACGTCTTGGTGGACTCCGTGTATCTTGAAAGCTCAGCATATGTCCAGGAATCCTCTCTAGTGCTGCCAAGAACACGCTCAAAGTGTTACAAAGCTGGAAAATCCATTTCCACTCACCGATACGCAAAGCCTTTCTCGCCGACACGAAAATTACTCCTATAGAGCCTTCACCAACGCCTCGTTTGCTCCCAAATCAAGATCCCATGTTTACACAATATTATAATAGAGATCTAAATGCATTAAAATGCATTTCAACACCAACAACAATTCACAAACTCGTTGCTTACCCAAACTACACCAATTTACCCATCCAAAACAACTGAAAACTCAATTGTTTGCTTCCTAAACCAAGCCCAGCCAAGATACATCACTTCCATATCATTATAAACATCAAAACACATCTAACAAACAACCTAACCCAACCTTATACCTCCAACAAGCTAGATTCCACCATTCCACCTCAAAAACTCACTTAAAACTAACAAGAAACTCAAGGATCTCATGATTTTTGGGATCTATGTTATCAAAACTTCATTTCAACATATTGACCAACTTAAAACTCAATTAAAATCAATCTATAACATAGCTTAACAAAACAAATCCGAAAATCAAGATTTCAACCATATTTTTACAAGATTTTGATCTCCAATCAAAACTATAATGAAATCTCAACCAAAAACATTAATTAGAAGCCAAATATCTTGGGAATTTTAATAAAGAACTTTGATTAGAGGTTGAGAACGGGATTTACCTCCAATCATTGCTTTCCACAATGGATGACAAGTTTTCCCTTGCAAAATCTTGAAGAACTAGATAGGTTTTCTTGAAAATTGTTTAGGAAATATTGAGAGAGTGTTTGGGAGAAAAGAATTCTGGAGAAAGCTGAATGAAAATAGTGTTTGCTGAAAATGAGGTGAAATTGGTAGTTACGTAATTGAATCTCACATTAACCACCATTTTAATTAATTAAAATAAAAAACATTTTAAAGCTATTTAATTAAAAACCATTTTAAACACATGTCATATTAAGGAAAGGCTAAATTGCCATAAACCCCCTATAGATTCTAAGAATTTGGCTTCTTCTTTCAAAATCACATTTTCCACAATTTTGAAACTTTACAGTTTGGTCACTACTCAAAATGTCCCACTACTGAAACTTTTTTTTGTAAAATTGACTTGACCAATCTCTTAAACATATTTTTAGAGGATTTTAGAAATTTTTACCACGTTTTTATCCTATCTCGATCCTTGATTTCCTTAAATCAGCTTACGTGATTCGAACCATTCTCGACCGGTCCAGTCCGATGTCTAAAACATCTAGGCCCAAAACCAGGCGTTACAGTTTTCCCCGTGTAAACCACTCGATTCGATCTGGTGGCTAGGTCGGGTCTAGGGGGTTACATTTGGTGGTATCAGAGCCTTGGTTATGAAGTTTCCTCGGGAAGGTAAGTCAGGTAAGTTGATTATGTATGTGTTTGACTGTTTTACACAGTGTTTATGAGCATAACTTTGTGTTCTGCTGATGTTTGAAGGTTAGTTAAGCATTCTTATTGCTAGATATTATTATGGTAAAGTGGTTTTGATTTAAAAGAGCTTAAACACACGGATCCCTGCCTTTGCTGACCCAATGTTTATCTCGTGATTTTTGTTTGTTGTTTAGATTGTTTTATTGTTATGGTCAGACCGAGAGGATGACCTAGAGCGGGTGACCAGGCACCCAGGGATGTGCCTCCTACTCCTCTTGCTCCCGATGGTAATGGGGCGAATGTTGGAGGTGATGGTAATGGACCTCAGGTTGGCCAGGGTCAGACGGAGGTGGACATGGCTCAGATACTTTAGACTATAGCTGCAGCTTTTCAGATGGTTGATGCTGGTCTTCATGTTGCAGCACCACCTCAGGGTGCAGGGATGGGTTTACCCCTTGAGCGACTTTGTAGCTTAGGCAGAGTAGAGTTTCGTGGTATGTCTCCCGAGGGTTCGAAGGCATGGCTTGAGAGTACCACTCGTATCTTGGGTCTAATGGAGTGCTCGGGCACTTGTAAGTTGGGTTGTATTGTCTCGTTGCTTCAGGGAGATGCATATGCTTGGTGGACCACATTTATCTCAGGTATGCCCGAGGCTGAGGTTACTTGTGAATTCTTATGTGGTGCGTTCCGCAAGAAGTACCTTGGTGCTCGCTATCAGGATGAGAAGAAGAGAGAGTTTATGGCTTTGGTGCAAGGCAGTATGTCCATATCAGAGTATGAGGTACAGTTCATGTGTTTGAGTCAATATGCTTCAGAGTTGGTTCCCACTGAGAGAGAAAGATGCGAACGGTTCCGTTACGGGTTGGTTACGGAGGTGAAGACTTACATGCTTGCTTTTGATTACACCGAGTTTGATGTCTTGGTCTTTAGAGCCAAAGATATTGAGCAAAGTCTATGCTTGGTTGCTCGTTCGGGTGGATCCAGTTCAGGGAAAAGGTGTGCCGAGTGGGAAAGTGATCGTAACAAGAGGGACAAGGATAGAAGGTACACACCGGACTTTAGGTGTAGAGGTGGTAACATGGGACGAGGCCATCAGGGTCGAGGTTTTGTTGCTCGCACACCTGAGAGTGCTAGATGTGGGAGGGACCATTCCGGGAAGTGTTGGGGTACTTTCCGTGCTTGTTGGAACTGTGGATCTCAGGTGCATTTGAGGCGTGAGTGTCCTCATTCGGCTACGGATGGTCAAGCACTGGCTAGAGTTGTTGAGTATCAGAGAGGTCGTGGGTGCGGCCGAGGTAACTTCCAAATGAGGAATGATGGTCAGAGGAATGTGGCTCATATTGTCGTAGTACAGCCTGAGGGAGGTGGACCGGCTAGGGTTTATGCATAGCGTGAGGTTGGGAACGACACAGATGTGATCACAGGTAATTTTGTGTTACATTCCTTATCTTTTCTTTCGTTGATTGATTCTGGCTTGACACATTCGTATATTTTGGGTGAGCGTGTAAGATCTTTAGTTTGCCTTTTGAGTTGTTAGATATAGGTATGAATGTTACGAGTTCTATTGGTGAGAAAATTGTAGTTAGGAAAGTGTTCTGGAGATGTCCTTTGATGGTTCAGGGTCACATGTTTCCCGTTGACATGATGGAGTTGCTCTTTTATGCTTTCAATGTAATTTTGGGTATGGATTGACTTGTGGAGCATAGAGCTAGGATAGATTTTGAGACTAAAAGAGTTTCGTTGAGGCTTTCTGATGCCTACGAGATAGTAGTAGTTGGCGAGAATGTTAAGTTCTTGTCTAATGTTATTTCAGCTTTAGAGGCTCAGAGGATGATGGATTTGGGTTGTCAAGCTTACTTAGCCTACGTGATGAATCTGAATATGAGTAAAGTTAGACCGCAAGATATCAGAGCAATTTGTGACTTTCCGAGTGTTTTCCCGGAAGAATTGTGTGGTTTGCCTCCAGAGAGAGATATGGAGTTTGCTATTGAGACGTATTCAAATTTTGCTTCTGTATCGATTACTCCGTATTGAATGGCACCTAAAGAGTTGAAAGAATTGAAGAAACAACTTCAGGAACTGTCAGATAGAGGTTTTATTAGGCCTAGTATTTCACCTTGGGGTGCTCCGGTCTTTTTTGTGAAGAAAAAGGATGGCAATTTGAGGATGTGCATAGATTATAGGCAGTTGAACAAGGTAAGAGTAAAAAAACAAGTTTCCTTTTCCACGAATTGATGATTTACTCGATCAGTTGAGAGGTGCTTCTATGTTTTCGAAGATTGATTTGAGATCGGGCTACTATCAGTTGAAGGTAAAAGATGTGGATATACCGAAAACAGCTTTCCGTACACGATATGGGCACTACGAGTTCTTGGTAATGCCCTTCGGTTTGACTAAATCCCCAGCTGCATTTATGGACATGATGAACAGATTGTTTCACGAGTTTTTGGATAGGTTTGTAGTAGTGTTCATACATGACATTTTAGTGTACTTCAAGATCGAGGAAGAACACGATGAGCATTTGCGAATAGTGCTATAAACTTTGCTCAAAAATCAGTTGTATGCCAAGTTAAGCAAATTTGAGTTTTGGATTAGGGAAGTAGTCTTTCTAGGTCATGTGATCTCAACTGATGGGATTAGTGTGGATCCTAAGAAGATAGAAGCAATAGTGAGTCGAAAACAACCAAAGTGAGTGACCAAAAATCGTAGTTTTCTAGGTTTAGCCAGACATTATCGAAGGTTTGTCGAGGGGTTCTCAAAGACTGTTGCACCTTTGACTAAACTGTTACAGAAAAATGTTTCGTATGAGTGGACAGATGCAAAGAAACAAGAGTTTGAAAAGTTGAAGAAAGCATTGACAGAAGCTCCTATCTTGATTTATCTTGAATCAAGGAAAGAGTTTGTAATATTCAGTGACACATCGTATGTAGGTTTAGGTTGTGTGCTTATGCAAGGAGGAAGGGTTGTAGCTTATGCTTCGAGACATTTTAAGGTTCACGAGAAGAATTACCCCACCCATGACATAGAGTTAGTGGCGGTAGTCTTTGCCTTGAAGAGTAGTAGACACCACCTTTATGGTGAGATGTGCACAGTCTACACTGACCACAAGAGTTTGAAATATTTGATGATTCAGAGAGAGTTGAATCTTAGACAACGTAGGTGGTTAGAGATTCTTAAATATTATGACCTCACAATAGTGTACCATCCGGGTAAAGCAAATGTAGTGGCCGATGCTTTGAGTAGGAAGGTAGCAGTTGAGTTGCGAGCTATATTTGTGAGATTGAGTGTCTCAAGATGGTGGTTTGATAGCCGAGCTATAGGTTAAACCTTCGTTAGTTTAGTTGATTCGAGAGAAAGAGTTGCAAGACAGATCTTTGGCACCTCACGTGTAAGATATAGCCGAGGGTAAACCCACAGATTCCTTCTTTGGTGAGAAGGGGATCTTATGTTTCAAGAATAGAGTAGTTGTCCCAGAAGATGTCGAGTTGAGACGTACTATTTTGAATGAAGCTCATAACAATCCTTTTGCTATGCATCCGGGTAGTACAAAGATGTATCATGGGTTGAAAAACGAGTACTTCTAGATTGGGTTGAAGAAAGATGTGGCCAAGTATGTGAGCAGATGTATGGTTTGACAGTGTGTTAAGGCCGAGCATCAGTTTCCTTCAGGGTTGTTACAACCGTTGAAGATTTTGGAATGGAATTGGGAACGAATCACTATGGATTTTAGGTCAGGTTTATCGTTCACTCCTTCGAAGAAGAATTCAGTATGGGTAATAGTTGACAGATTCACTAAGTGTGCCAATTTCATATATGTTCATACTACTTACACCCTCGACAGGTTGGCTGAGTTGTATATCAGTGAGATTGTGAGACTGCATGGTGTACCGAAGTCTATTGTGTCATACAAAGATCCAAGATTTACAGCTAGATTTTGGGAGTGTTTGCATCGTGCCTTGGGGACTTGGTTTAACTTCAGTACTTTGTATCACCCACAGTCAGATGGTCAGTTAGAGAGAGTTATTTAGGTGTTAGAGGACATGTTGAGGTGTTGCATCATCGACTTTCAGGGTTCATGGGAAAAACATCTGCCACTAGTAGAGTTTGCATACAATAACAATTATTAGGCTAGTATTCAGATGGCACCGTATGAAGCTTTGTATGGTAGGAAATGTAGAACACCTATTTGTTAGACCGAAGTCGGACAAAAGCTTGTACCTATGCCAGACTTGATTCAGGGCACTACCGAGAAGATAAAACTAATTTGTGATCGCTTGAAGGCAGCTTCAGACAGATAGAAATTGTATACAGATTTGAAACGGAAAGAAATTGAGTATGCTATTGGCGACAAAGTGTTCTTGAAGGTTTCCCCGTGGAAGAAGGTATTGAGGTTTGGTAAAAAGGGGAAGTTAAGCCTGAGATTCATTGGTCCTTACGTGGTAGTTGAGAGGATTGGTCATGTTGTATATAGGTTGAGATTTCCATCTGAGCTTGAGAAGATTCATGATGTGTTCTATGTTTTGATGCTTCGAAAGTATAGATCAGATCTGTCTCATGTTATGCTAGTGGAAGAGATCGAATTGAATCCGAATTTGTCGTATAATGAAGAACCAGTCGAGATTCTAGCAACTGATAGCAAGGTACTATGAGGTAGGAGCATAGAGTTGGTGAAGGTCTTGTGGAGACATCGAGGTGTGAAAGAAGCCACTTGGGAGAGAAAAAAAAAGACATGGAAGAGCAATTTTCGTACCTCTTTCCATCAGGTAAATTTCGAGGACGAAATTCATTAAGTGGGGGAGAGTTCTAACGCCCCAGGATTAGGGCCTGGAAGATAACCGAGTTTGGTTAAACAGGTTCGGATTAAATTAATTGGGAGAAACTATTTTTAATAAATAACTAATGGATTTTAATGAAAAGGGGGTAAAAAGGGAATTTTGGAATTAAAAAAAGGGTTTTAAAACTACCATCATCTTCTTCACAAACACTTTTCACGTTAATTTTCTCAAGAACACCATTTCTAATATTCCATTGGTGCAAGCACTTCATCCAAACAAGTTTTGAAGGTAATCTCTCTTTTGTTTTGATTTTCTCTCCCTTAAACTTATTGTTGGTGAAAATTTTCCTAAAACTCATTGTTTAAATTTGTTCCAAAATGCTTTGAGTTTGAAAAAAGAGGAAAATGAAGGGATTTTTGTTTGGGTTGTTTGATGTCGTGTTTAAAAGTGTTTTTAACCTTGTTTTGGTGACCTAAAAATGTTGGGATAGTGGCTTAATGTAGGGAAACACAAAACTAGTAAAAATGAGGGGGTTTTGGAGTTGAAAATTTAAGTTTTTGGGTTGTTCTTGTGAGGAACCTTGGGCTGATGGTTTCTAGACCTTGGGTAAGTGTTTTGGATGTTGAAAAGTGTAGTTTTGAAGGTAAATTTGCTGGGTTATTGCTGGATTTTGGTTAGAGCTGATTTGATGATGTTTTCAGATAACTTCGGCTTCGAATCAATGAGCGAAAGTTGTTGAATATTGTGTTTGTGAATTTCAGTGGGCATGTATGTTGAAAAGGGTATTAATACTCTGTTTTGGATTGTTTAGAAGCAGCGGAAACTGATTTGGGTACTTCGGACGTGATACTCGGTGTTGTGGAGGCTTGAAATCGGTGTTTGGCTATCGTTTGGGTTCTACCAGTGAGTGGAATTGTTTTTGAGAGTTTAGGTTGAGCTTGAAAGGTCAACCTAAGCTCGAGAGTAAGTATTAAATGTTTACGTTTTACTTTTCTTGAATTCTTTACTTCAATCTTGCTATGCATTGTTTATATGAGATGAGATGAGATGAATGTGTTTAATTGATTAATGAGTGTGGTATTCTATGTTCGTTTACATGTTGTTGAGTATTGGAAAATATGAGAGAGTCTTACCGGGCATAATTGGTCGACCATAGGGTTAGAGTGCACTTGTAAAATTTGCGTGTGGCCCTAGTGATGTAAGCCATTAGAGAGGAGTACGGTGATGTAAGATGCCACCAGAAGCTTTATTGTTAGACCTCAGTGATGTAAGATGCCATCGTGAGTCTTGTTGTTCTTATTAGATTCGGTGATGTAAGATGTCATCGAATTCAATCCGCATATCCGAGTAATGTAACCATAGTTGCCAATGTACTCTTTGTGTTGAAAGATTAAATGTTATCATGTTTGAAGTTGAGAGTTATGCTATGTCGTTATGTGATGTTGCTTGATGTAAGATGCCAAGCATATGTATGGTTGATGTTGGTCTTATTGTTGGGAATCATGCTTGTGGTTTCATTTTCAACTCTTAAATGGTTTTATTAAAACTACATTGTTGTTGTTGTGGTTTTGAGCACCACTCACTAAGCTTTTATGCTAACGCGCTCCTTTCCAACAATGCAAATCGTTAGTGATCCGGGAAGCAAAGGAAGGCAAGGGAAAGGTTCTGGTGATCGTAGCTTAAGATCAAGTATGGATTTTAAGTTGTACTAATGAATTAGCAATAGGAATACTTACACCTTGTGTTAGGGAGGTTGTTGTAAACTCCCATGAGTTTGATCTTTTGCTACATGTTTTAAATGTTGAAATCATGCTATGTTGAGACTTGCTTTGGCTTTCGGTTAAATGCCTTATGTTTTGGACTTGTTGGTGTTTGAGTTAAAGTGCCCTCTTGAGCTTTTAAGATTGGAATCCATGTTTGTATGTATGCATGATTGAAACATGTTTTTGGGTGTTTTATCTCTAGAATGGTTGGTTTGAGTTGTATGGGTGATTAGAAGTTGTTTAAATACATGCTTGGGTTGTTTGAGCATGATCCATTGTGCTTAAAACTACATAATTTTGTCTTTATGTGCAGGGGGTTGTTGAGTGTGTAAAAGTTCTACTATTTACCCCCTATTTAACCCATATTTCTGCTGCATTCAAGCATAATACATTGCATTTAGGCTAGATTACAGTTAGACATCACAAATATATTAAAAGGCACATTTTCTACTGAAATTGGTTGCTTTTGCAGGTTGCTGCTGTAGCAGATGGAGAAGCAGGCGCTGGGCATTGAAACATCAGAGCTGGAACTGGATGAGCAGTCGAGGAGGACGGTGCTGCCATGGCCGCCGTCGTGACAGCGAAGGACGACAACAGTTTTGAGGAGAAGAAGCGAAGTGGACCTCGACAGAGAGAGAAATTTAAGCCCGTCTGTTGTGGAATACCATTATATTTTTTTCAAGCCCTAGATCAGAATGAAAGCCAAGCCCAAAGTTCAAGGAGAGAAATTCCAAGCAAGAAGGAAGGACGAGTTAAAGCTATATTCTCTGAGGATTTAGTCTTTATTAGAGTTGTACTTTAATTTAAACTTGTATTCTTGCCATATTAGAAAACTTGGACCCAAAGCCTATATAAAGGCATGTAATTCGACCTAGGAAAGAACATCACCTATCTCTAGCCTTCTTCCCAAAACCCTAGCCGTTTTCCCCTTCTCAAAATGTTCTAAATTCCCCTAGGGCCACAGGTTGATTTGTAAAGTAGTTGCAAGGGTTGCTTTTGTTTTAGGAATTTTCTATTCAATAAAATAAACTTCAAGTTCTCTTATTCTGGTTATTAACATCTTGCAAGAGTATCGGGAGAGCATTGCGAGGTTATCTATTTACTTAATATCGGGAGAGTTAAGTATACGTAAAGAATAAGTGTGAGTTCTCTAGTTTATAGTTCAACTATCTCGGACCTAAGGATAAGACGAGGTTAAGTGGCTAAAGAAGAATTCAACAACATCAGTGTTCATCCTTCGATTCACGCCGGGAGGTATCATCAAAGACGTGTTCATCGACAGACTTGGACCTAGGGATAGGCCAAGGCATAGCAGGGATTCTTGCCAAGCTTGAAGTACAGAGTTCTGTGATCGCTGCCGCGACAAACAACTTACCGCTACTGCGACAGGTGCTGTCGCGACGGGGACGACGACAGAGCAGATATTCCTAAACTTAGCAATACCTACACTACTGAGCAATTCAATACCGACCCATTCTCTCTATCTTGATTCTCTCACACTTTTATTTAAGTATTCTTTATTATTTTCGTGACAACGTCTTAAACTATTCTTTTTACTTTCGTGCAGTAATTCAAGGTGAAGCTATTGGCTCAGTCCCTGTGGAGACGATATCCGATACTTCAGTATCACTTTACTACTTGCATCGTGTACACTTGCACTACATCTGCGATAGACACTTTTACACGCAACAAGTTTTTGGCGCCGTTGCTGGGGACTGGCAACATAACTTTACCCTACTTTTTACTGCATTTGTTTTATTTTTCTATTTTACTTGGATTGTCCAACCTATACCTTTCACAAGGTCTCTCATTTGCGTATGCACATGTCTCAACGGGGGAAGGAACCTGAGTACCAGTTAGATCCTAAACCCGAACGGACGTTCAATCTCAAGAAAAGAGTCTGTTACCTCGTTGAAAGGAACGAATATCTAGAGGAACAACTTGAAGCAATGGTGAACGAAAGACACGACAGAAGAAGGGACAACCCAGGGAATCTCCAGGATAACAACAATCATGTCGGAGATGGAGGGATCGATCCACCTGTCGTAGACCCTCCTGTCGTTGCCGCACGCCGGTCATGTCGAGACTACATGCTCAACGATCATGTAGAACTAGAAACCACCCTGCCGGATGTAGATGTTGACAACTTTGAGCTAAAACATGTTATGTTCACCATGATCAACAACACCAGTCAATTTAGTGGTGCTGCTACAGAGGATGCTAGGGAGCATCTGAAAACGTTCCAGGAAATCTGTGGTTCGTTTAGACTACCAGGAGTTAATCCGGAGATACTGAGGCTTCGATTATTTCCTCATTCGTTGAGGGACATGGCAAAGACTTGGTGGAATAAACTTGCGTCGGGTTCAATTAGAACATGGGCATATTTACTTCGTGAATTCTTATCTCGTTTTAATCCTTCACACTTATCTGAGCGGTTACGTAACGAAATTGCTACTTTTCAACATGAAGATGACGAGCCAATGCACGAGGCCTGGGATAGATTTACCACTCTTCTAAGGAACTTCCCGATGCATGGATTCCCCGTTTGGAACCAGGTAACAAAATTTTATAATGCTGCCAATTTACA
Source organism: Hibiscus tridactylites (assembly GCA_958450335.1). Classification (NCBI taxonomy): domain Eukaryota; kingdom Viridiplantae; phylum Streptophyta; class Magnoliopsida; order Malvales; family Malvaceae; genus Hibiscus; species Hibiscus tridactylites. The sequence continues at coordinate 31,892,267 of OY288266.1, forward strand.
GACTCGTATTAGAATTGATTCAGCAGCAAACGGATTACTGCTGGACAAAGACCCAGATGAGGCAATGGTAGTATTGAAAAATCTGGCGAAGAATGAGGAGCAGTTTCCGACAGCAAGAAGAGGGGGTAAACGAGTCCTAGCTGTAAAGGATTATGAGGCCGACAGCACAATGAAATCACAGGTGGCATATTTTACTAAGGTAATGAAAAAGCTATTGAATGAAGATTCACAGCCTGTTTACGCTGCTGAAGAGGTATGCGAAATTTGTGAAGGAAATCACAGTTCGGAGGAATGTCCAATACAGTTAGAAGAGGGAAAGTATGATGGAAACTACAATAAGCAGAATTATAATTCCAACAACTACAATCCCAACTGGAGAAAGGATCCCAAGTTCTCTTGGAGCAATCCTAATAATGCTCTGAATCCTCAAGTGCAGAATAATCAGAACCATGGAGGACCTAGATTGCTGACTCGGGAGCAACCGCAGCAGCAGCAGCAACAGCCACCAGCTGCCACAAACAGTATACTGGAACAGACTCTGGCTACGTTTATGTCTCAAACAGGAACTTACATTGAGAACATGAATCACTTTGTCAAGAAGACGGAGACATTCATGGATAAAACAGAGATGCGGATGACAAATCATGAAGCTATTCTGAAATCGTTGGAGAAATAGATGGGTCAGGTTTCCCAGCATATCAAACCAAGGCAGAATGGTGGATTTCCTAGCGATACTGAAAACGCTAGACAACCCACACATGAGCAATGTAAAGCCATCACTACTAGGAGTGGGAAGAAACTACCAGGGCCAGAGAAGGAAGCTGAATCAGTTAAGAAACTAGCCTTGGAGTCACCTGTCGCGGAACCTGCCCCGACAGGTAATAAACAACATGTGGCCAATGAGCCTATCACGACAGTAGAAGGGATAGAGGAGAAAGAGGATGAACCCAAACCTCCTCAGATCTGTATACAGTGGGAAGGACATATTGTTGATTATCGTCCCCCATCTCCTTTTCCTCAACGGTTACATAAATTGAAACAAGAATCACAACTTAAAAAGATTTATGATATTTTTAAGCAGGTTCATATCAACATTCCGCTGTTAGATGTCGTTAGGGAGATACCCGATTATGCCAAATTTCTCAAGAATGCCATGTCAAAGAAATCCAAACTTGGGGAATTTGAAACGATTAAGATGACAGAAGGATGCATGAGTATTCTACACAAGCATCCACCCCAGAAGAAGAAGGATCCTGGGAGCTTCATCATACCATGTGTAATCGAAGACAAATATGTGGGTAAGGCACTTTGTGATCTTGGTGCTGGTATAAATTTAATGCCCAAATCTGTTTTTCAGAAATTAGGTATTGGAAAAGCTTGGCCCACAACAGTAATTATGCAGCTGGCAGACCGCTCCTACATTCATCTAGAAGGGAAAATTGAAGATATTCTGTTAAGGGTGGATAGGTTTATTTTTCCTACTGACTTTCTTGTTTTAGATTGTGAAGCAGATGAAAATGCACCAATCATCTTGCGCCGACCCTTCTTAGCCACGGGAAGATCATTGATTGATGTGGAAAAAGGAGAACTCACCATGAGAGTGAACGATCAAGAAATAAAGTTGAATGTTCTCCAAGCAATGAAGCATGCTGATGCAGAAGACGAATGCAAGGCTATCACTGAAGTTACCCTTGACCAACCCTGCATCAGGTCGGGCTGCCACGACATAAAAATTGGTCACTGCCTCGGCAACCACTTAGAAGACTGTCATGACAGCACCGACGACAACAACTCCTCAGAATCTGATACATTCAATACTGAAGATCCAGAAGAGGTAAACTGGATAGGCAATCGTCCAGGTAAGTTATTTGAGCCTTTAAATTATACCTCGGATAACCATGCAATTCAAAAGCCATCAACTGTTGAGCCCCCTATTCTAAATCTTAAGCCCCTGCCAGGGCAGCTAAAATATGCTTTTCTTGGTTTAAATGATATGTTGCCCGTAATCATCTCTTCCAAGTTGATGCAGGAACAGGAACATCAGTTAATAAGGATGTTGCAGCAGCACAAAAAGGCTATTGGATGGATGATAGCTGATATTCAAGGCATTAGTCCGACATTATGTACGCATAAAATTCTTCTAGAGAATGATCATAAGCCGACTATTGATGCACAAAAGCATCTGAACCATGCTATGAAAGAGGTAGTACGAAAAGAGATAATCAAATGGCTAGATGCTGGAACAATCTATGCCATCTCGGACAGCAAATGGGTGAGCCCGGTACAGTTTGTTCCCAAGAAAGGAGGAATGACCGTGGTAACCAATGAAAACAATGAGCTAATCCTAACTAGGACTGTGACCGGTTGGAGGGTTTGTATGGACTACCGGAAGCTTAACAAAGCTACCCGGAAGGACCACTTTCCTTTACCCTTTATTGATCAAATGCTTGATAGATTAGCGGGTAAACCTTACTATTGTTTTCTTGATGGTTATTCAAGTTACAATAAAATAGCTATCACACCGGAAGATCAAGAAAAGACGACATTCACATGCCCTTATGGAACTTACGCTTTTAGGAGAATGCCTTTTGGACTCTGCAATGCACCAACCACCTTTCACAGGTGCATGATGGCAATATTCTCTGATATGGTGGAGGATTTCCTAGAAATATTTATGGATGATTTTTCAGTCTTTGGAGACAACTTTGAAAGCTGCCTAGGCAACCTACAGAAGGTGCTCGAGAGATGTGAAAAAGCAAACTTGGTTTTAAACTGGGAAAAATGTCACTTCATGGTGGATGAAGGGATAGTCCTTGGCCATAAGATTAGCTGTCGTGGCATGGAAGTCGGCAGAGCTAAGATAGAAGTGATCGAAAAGCTGTCGTGGCATGGAAGTCGGCAGAGCTAAGATAGAAGTGATCGAAAAGCTGCCGCCACCCACCACAGTCAAGGGAATCAGAAGTTTCTTAGGACATGTTGGTTTTTATCGGAGGTTCATTGCGAACTTTTCAAAAATCACCAAGCCCCTATGCCATCTTCTGGAGCAGAATTGACCCTTCAACTCTAACGCTGAATGTACTGAGGCATTCAAGGTTCTGAAAGAAAAGCTGGTAACAGCCTCAATAGTACATCCACCAGATTGGACACTGCCATTTGAAATCATGTGTGATGCTAGTGATTATGCTGTCGGGGCAGCACTTTGGCAGCGGAGAGACAAACTCTTTCATGTCATATACTATGCCAGCAAAACACTGAACGACACCCAAGTGAACTACACCACCACAGAGAAGGAATTATTAGCTATTGTATTCTCCATTGACAAGTTTCAATCTTATATACTTGGAACGAAGGTCATAGTCCACACAGACCACTCTGCATTGAAATATCTGTTCACCAAAAAGGATGCAAAGCCTCGACTGATACATTGGATTCTGCTACTGCAAGAGTTCGACCTTGAAATCAAGGACAAAAAGGGAATAGAGAATCAAGTGGAAGATCACTTGTCAAGGCTGGAGAAGGGAAAGAGTCTACCGACAGATGAGACAAACATACTGGAGACCTTTCCTGATGAGCAGCTGTTTGCGGCCACAATCACTACCGCGACAGCCATGGCGGCAAGTAAGTCTTCTGAACTCCCATGGTATGCTTATTTTGTTAATTTTTTAGTTAGCAAAATAATTCCTCCTGACCTTAATTATCAAGCCGGGAAGAGGTTCCAAAATGATGTTAAGCATTATTATTGGGACGAACCTCTTGTTTTCAAAATATGTGCAGATCAGGTTATAAGGAGATGCATACCACAGGATGAACAGGAAGATATACTTCATCACTGTCATGCTTCACAATATGAAGGACACTTAGGAGGCAACAAAACTGCTGCCAAGGTTTTGCAGTCCAGATTCTATTGGCCGTCACTGTATAAAGATGCTCAATTGTTCTACAAAAATTGTAGCAAGTGTCAAAGGACGGGAAACATCTCCAGGAGACATGAGATGCCACTTCAGAACATTCTTGAGGTCGAGATCTTCGACGTGTGGGAGATTGATTTTATGGGACCTTTCCCATCATCATGTGGGAATTTATATATCCTCATAGCAGTAGATTATGTGTCTAAGTGGGTTGAAGCAATCGCCACGCAAAAGAATGATGTCAAGACGGTTCAAAAGTTTTTACATAAAAACATTTTTTCCAGATTCAGCATCCCTAAGGCGATCAGCAGTGATGAAATGGGGCATTTTGACAACAGGGTTATAGCTGCTGCCTTGAAAAAGTATGGTGTCAAGCATCGGATTGCAATAGCATACCACCCTCAGACCAATGGACAAGCTGAAATATCCATCAAGAAGGTCAAGAACATTCTCAAAAACATGGTTAAGCTAACTCGGAAAGATTGGTCTCTACACCTCAATGATGCGTTATGGGCCTACAGGACAACGTTCAAAACTCCATTGGGAATGTCTCATTATCGACTGATTTACGGGAAAACATGCCACTTACCTTTCGAGATAGAGCACAGAGCATACTGGGCAATCAAGGAAGTTAATATGGACTTGGAAAAAGCAGGGCAGAAAAGGCTACTTGATCTGAATGAAATTTAAGAAATTTGAACAATGGCCTATGACAACGCAAGAATCTACAAGGACAAAACTAAGAAGTGGCATGACAAGAAGTTGTTGCCACGACAGTTCTGCCCAGGGCAGCTTGTGCTGCTTTTTAACTCTAGGTTGAAACTCTTCCCAAGGAAGCTGAAATCTAGATGGTCTGGCCCATTCCATGTGGTTCAGGTTTTTCCCCATGGTGCCATCACGATCAGATCTTTAAAAGACGGGCACCAATTCAAAGTCAATGAACAGCGATTGAAGCATTATCATGGGACTGAAGCCCCAAGAATGCAGGAAGTGGTTACCTTAGGAGATGCCCCACATGGTATCCCTAATTTAACCTAAATTTTATTTTTAACTATTTTTATTATTTATTATTTATATATTAGGAAATTAGATTTATTTTATTTTTAAGAAATAATGTTTTATTTTCATTGTTTGTCAGGAAATAAAGGAGAAGTGAATTCAGCCCAACATCCTTCCATCAGCCTAAAAAGCCCAAATTTTGGAGCCTGTCGTTACAGCTGCCGCGATAGACGCGGAAAATACAAGTTATCGACACGCTGTCGCGATAGACACGCAAACGCGTAACAGACGCGCATCAGACACAGAAACGCGTGACAAACGCGTCAGAAACTGGTCACAGCTAGCCCCATTATTCGCGCCTGTCGTTACAGCTCCAACGGGCAGCAAACTCTTCTCTATATAAACCCTGTTTCAATATTCATTTTTCACTCACTTCTACTCTTCTTACTTGCTTTCTCTAGAAAATTTTATTTGCTTTCATTTTTATTCTCACAACCCTTGCAACCATGTCTTCCAGAAACACCCGCAGGAGTGCTGCCTCAGGCTCCACCCCGACAGCATCAACCCCACGATCTTTCCAGATCCAAGACATGTGGGAGGAAAGGGGATTTATCTACACTTCCAAGGAGGGGAATTTGGGCCGCAGCCGTTCATTGCTAGAAAAATCAAAGCCCTGCAGTGGCATATCTTTGTAGAACAACCAGAGGAGATGAACGTATCTCTGGTTTGAGATTTCTATGCTGCCATCAATAGCAGAACCGCGACAGTAGTTACCGTGAGAGGGAGAGAGGTGCCCAACGAAGCAGAATACATCAATACCTTGTACGGATTTTATATGGGCAACAACGAGGATGGTCACCAGCAATTTCTGAATAGCCTGGACCCTGCTGCCTACGATGCTGTCATGGCAGAGCTCACGAATGAAGGTACTCAGTGAAACACAAATCCTAAGAACCCAAGGACGGTGAAGAGAGTTCAACTCCTCCCGAAAGCTAAACTGTGGAACGCTTTTATCAAAAAGCGCATCATGCCATCCTCGCACAACACCACTGTCGACCAACCCAGGTTAGCCCTCATTCATTCTATTTTGCATGAGAGGCATATTAATGTGGGCAGCTTCATCCGGGAAAGCATTTTCGAGTGTGCACATCGGCCGACAGGACCGCTCTACCTCCCTTACCTCATCAGAGCCCTTTGCCGCAGCCATCATGTACCTAAAGCTGCCACCGATCTTAGAGTCCAAGGGAAGGGATGGACCGACAAAAATATACTCAGCTTGATGGAACTGACTGCTACCACCCCGCTGTCATCTTTCGACCCCACTGCCACGGTAGCAAAGACGACAGAACCGACAGACACTGAACCTGCTGCCACGAAAGCCAGGCGGCCCACAGCAGCAGCAGCTCCTACCGACTCCTCCTCCCAGATCCTTGATTCCATACAGAAGATGGAGGAACGACAGCTCGGCCTTATGAGTTTTATCAGGGATTTTACCACTGCTACGGTACAATTCATTCAAACTTCTTTAAATTTCCATAATGTTGTATTTTCTGCCTTCCCTTCCCATTATTTTGTTGTCCCCACCCCTGCCCATACCACTACACCTGCTGCCACACCCAAGACACCGTCTGCAGCATCCACACCAACCCCTGCCACGACAGCTGCCGGCAGCAACCGTGTAGAGGATACATCTGCTCGGGGAACCAAGAGAAGAATGCCCTCGGAAGAACTTGATGCCTTCATCGACGGTTTCCCTTCTTCCTCAATTTGGGAGGAAAGTGACAACGAACCCTCTGTTAAGACGAATCTCTCCAAAGAGTTCACACCGGTGAAACAGAAAAAGAGAATGGCAGACAAAAACAAGCCGGATAGCGGTAGCGGCAGTAGTAGTGACAATAGCAGCAGTAGCTCAGAGGTACAAGTAGTGGAGAAACCCCCTCACATCTTTCCTACCAGATTTCAACCTCCAAGGGAGGCCAAAACGAAGAACACATCTGCCTCCCCCATCCGCCAACCAGTTAAGAAGGCCCCTGCCCGCCGACAGCTTTGAGTCAGCAGCAGCAGTGACGATAGCGCATATAATTTGAGTTTCTTAACTTATTTTTCTGTCCGCTTCTATATATTTTGTGATGTACTTTTCTTATATTTTATTTTTTTTCATTTTCATTGAGGGCAATGCAACCCTTGAGTTTGAGGGTGGCATCCCTCCATTAATGGAGTCTAATTTAGTTTTAAAATTGTGTCTTTTACTTAGTTCATTTTTGCTCTAAAAAAATACTGAAAATTTGGGCTTAAGTCTTTGAACTGAACTTACCTGCCGTGACAGCTCTGTCGTGGCAGTGCCTTTAGGATAGTTTTAGGAGCAGTTTAGAGCCTTTCTATAGTTCTGAAACTTAAACACCATTTGTGACTGTTATACTGCCTAGAACTCTATTAGTTAACTAGAATAGGAAGCTTAGCACTTGAATAGCTCCTAGAGGTGCCTAACACTGGCTCTAGGAAAGAAGTTTAGCAAAATAGACTCGATAGCCCTAGAGGTGCCCGAAACCAGCTCTAAGAAGTTAGCTAGAGGTGCTCAAAACCGGTTGTAGTGAAACTTTAGCTTAAAAAAATAAAATCAAGTCAAAACAAAAAAAATCAACGGAGCATAAGAAGTGCCTTCAAAAAGATAAACTTTGGCATAAAAATTCAAGTTAGAAGCTGAAATATTCTAGTGAAACTAAGGAAGTCTTGGCATATAATTGTTCGCAAGCATGCACACACTGCACGAGGACTATAGCAAGATTCTAGAAAAATCCTAAATTATTCGACAAGGTGCTGCCGTCAATTGAGAATGAATGAAGGGTAAGGGATAGTTCACTGTTTTAAGCCAAAACAAAAATATTTATTTTTCTTTTAGGTATTAGTTGCTTGAGGGCAAGCAAAAACTTGAGTTTGGGGGTGTGTTGAGTGTGTAAAAGTTCTATTATTTACCCCCTATCTAACCCATATTTCAGCTGCATTCAAGCCTAATCTATTGCATTTAGGTTAGATTACATTTAGACATCACAACTATATTAAAAGGCATAGTTTCTACTGAAATTGGTGGCTTTTGCAGGTTGCTGCTGTAGCAGATGGAGAAGCAGGCGCTGGGCAGTGAAACAACAGAGCTGGAACTGGATGAGCAGTCGAGGAGGACGGTGCTGCCATGGCCGCCGCCGTGACAGCAAAAGACGACGGCAGTTTTGAGGAGAAGAAGTGAAGTGGACCTCGACAGAAAGAGAAATTTAAGCTCGTATGTCGTGGAATACCATTATATTTTTTCAAGCCCTAGACCAGAATGAAGGCCAAGCCCAAAGTTCAAGGAGAGAAATTCCAAGCAAGAAGGAAGGACGAGTTAAAGCTATATTCTTTGAAGATTTAGTCTTTATTAGAGTTGTACTTTAATTTAAACTTGTATTCTTGCCATATTAGAAAACTTGGACCCAAAGCCTATATAAAGGCATGTAATTCGACCTAGGAAAGAACATCACCTATCTCTAGCCTTCTTCCCAAAACCCTAGCCATTTTCCCCTTCTCAACATGTTCTAAATTCACCTAGGGCCACGGGTTAATTTGTAAAGTAGTTGCAAGGGTTGCTTTTGTTTTAGGAATTTTCTATTCAATAAAATAAACTTCAAGTTCTCTTATTCTGGTTATTAACATCTTACAAGAGTATCGGGAGAGCATTGCGAGGTTATCTATTTACTTAATATCGGGAGAGTTAAGTATACGAAAGGAATAAGTGTGAGTTCTCTAGTTTATAGTTGAACTATCTCGGACCCAGGGATAGGACGAGGTTAAGTGGCTAAAGAAGAATTCAACAACATCGGTGTTCATCCTTCGATTCACGTCGGGAGGTATCATCAAAGACGTGTTCATCGACAAACTTGGACCTAGGGATAGGCCAAGGCACAACAGGGATTCTTGCCAAGCTTGAAGTGCAGAGTTGTGTGATCGTTGTCGCGACAAACAACAGACCGTTGCCGCGACAGGTGCTGTCGCGACGGGGACGACGACAGAGCAGATATTCCTAAACTTAGCAATACCTACACTACTGAGCAATTCAATACCGTCCCATTCTCTCTATCTTGATTCTATCACTCTTTTATTTAAGTATTCTTTATTATTTTCGTTACAACATCTTAAACTATTCTTTTTACTTTCGTGCTGTAATTCAAGGTGAAGCTATTGGCTCAGTCCCTGTGGAGACGATATCTGATACTTCAGTATCACTTTACTACTTGTATCGTGTACACTTGCACTACATCTGCAATAGACACTTTTACACGCAACAGGGGTATCGATATTGTAACCCCCTTAGCCCGGCTTAGACGGTTGACCCGAACTACAAAGATTACACGGGGAAAACCAAAGTCAACCTTGATTAACGACCTTTTTTTTTAATCTTGTCTAGATACATGTTAACCCTAGGTGAACGCTTGAGATACATATACGGATTAAGCACAGCGATCGGATTCAAATAAGGGACTCAATTGCACAATATACAAATATTAGGGACCAAAATGTAAATTCTGTAAATTAGAAGGTCTTAACTGATTTTAAGATTACCAATATCTAATTAGTCATATTACATGCTTCCTTGTCAAATTTCACTTTAATCGGACATCTCAATCTCATATAATTGCAAATACAACTTTCGGGACTAAAACGTAAAGCTTGCAAACTTAAACATCATTCAAATTAGTGCCCAACGGTCACCTGTTTCGAAACGGTGTTGACCGTTCCGAAACACGAGTTCGTTTCGAGACTTGTTCCGAAACAGGGCTTTCCAGTGGCCAAATCGTTTAGGAATGGCCTCTAGCCATTTCGAAACACGAAGGCCATTACAGGCCCCCGTTTCGAAAAGCTAGTGCCCGTTCCGATACGGGTTGCCCAGAAGCTGCAGATTTTGCTGGTTTTTCCAACATAAAACCACTCAAACACATCCTAATGACTTCCTAACCATGCCAACAAATCATCATACACATATAGAGCATGTTTGCAACTCCTAAACACATTCATGGCATGAAACATGGAATTTTCACATATCTATAGGCATGCATCCTAAAAACCAAAACCAAGCAACCAACCAAACTCCAAATCAAGCATCAAATGGCCAATTACAAATCCAAATCATCATGCCACAAACTAGGGAGTCCAATACACCTCCCAAAACACATCTTAGGTTCCCATTGCCAAAATACCAAAACTAATAGTGTATGAAAAACATCATCATACATGAGCTTAGTATCCCCTTGGACCCTTAGCTTCCTTGTTGCCCTCAAACACTTCAATTATCTGCATTGTTGGTTCAAGAGAGAGAGCGTAAGCACATTTGCTTAGTGAGGCATGCTCTAAAGAAAACAACACAATAATGCATTTTAGAAAACACTTTCAACAAGCTTTCTATACACATGCTCAACTCTTTTCATGCAACCTTGCATACATAACAAGCATCTCATGCTTCAATACAATCAATTCAACATATTGGCTTCCAAGTGATAATTCATAACCATTTACAACTCAAAACACAATCGGATACGCGGATTACAAGCGTTGTCCCACACTCTTCATACACACTACCGAACAACTTAAGGTGGAGTCTAACGGTACAATCACAACCCCTCAACACATGTGATGGAGTTTAACGGTATAATCACAACCCCTCCACATCACTCATCGGTAGTTGTATAATTCCACTAACGAGTGCAAGGGACACATAACACAAGATCCACACATGGACATTTAACCACCGTTGTGATCTTACCTCACTCGTTAGGGTACTTGGATGGAGTTTACGGTACAATAACAACCCCTCAACATCCAAGGCGACTTTATTCACGGTGCACCCAATCCTATAGCCGGCTAACTATATCCGATTCAAGAACTTTAAAACCATTACATCACTTGCCAATATACATCATTTACCATCAACAATTCACTGCTTTAAAGCATTAATCAAAGCCATTTAACATCATGCATCACAATGCATCAAAACCATATTTGCAATATGTCAAACCAAGGATCTCTTACCTTAAGCATCCTTCAACACATGGCTTTCAAAACCAGCATTAACCATGCTAAAAACATGCTTTCAAAACAGAATTTAAACATGCAAATTATAACCAATGCATCAAACCACTTCATGGCTCATCCAAGAGAGTTTTACGAAAAACTTACTCTTGAACTTAGTTAAGTTTCTTAGACTTAAACTAAGCTCCCAAAACCTTCAACCATTTGTTTCAAAGCTGGAAACCAAACTCCACTCACCAATTACGTTTCGCTAGCTTGCCGAAACGCCGATCAAGCCTCCGGATAAACTCCAAAGGTGTCCGAAGATGTCTCCCTTGTTTTAAACACATCAAATCAAAGGATTAATTCATCATCAAGCATTGAAATCTTCAGCCAACACACTTAAACTCGTTGTTCTACATAAAACCAACAATTCGGCTACCAAACACAACCGAAATCACCTCCAAACTCTTCCAAAACATAACCCAGCCAAGATCCATCACTTCTAACCATTTCTAAACATCAATTAACATCCAAAATAAACTTAAACTCGTCCTTATACCTCCAGCTATAACAGAACACCAAGATCACCCCAAAAACCACCATTTTCATAAGCAAAAACTTCAACCTATTCGGGATTGCATTGATAAAACCTCATTTCCACATCATTAGACATAAAAAATACATTTAATATTCATCTCAAAACAGAGCCCAAGCAATCACAATGAATTTCTTCAAGATTTCTTCCAAATCTTGAGTTTTAAGCCAAAATCAAGCTTCTAACATTAAAACCATTTATAAAACTTAAATTAAGGATCGATAACTTGGGAATTTCAGTAAAGAATTGAGTATTTAGAGGAGAAGAACAATCTTACCTCTAAATGGTGATTTCTCCTTGATTTGAGCCAATTTTCTTGAAAATCCAATTAGGAAATCAAAAAGATTTGATGTAAGATGGATTAAGAACTAATTGAAGATTGAAATCTCATCAATTGAAGTGAAGATCAATGGAAAATTTGCTAGAGAAAAGTGTTTGGATGATGGAATTTTGAGAGAAAAAGAAATGAGAAAATTTTACGAAAAGTTAGTTATGAAATTCCAAAAAGTGGTTTCCCTTTTTCTCCTAATTAATTAAAACATTAATTGAATCATCTAAATTAAGGAAAAATCTGGAGAAATCATTTTTGGGTAAATTAGCTCCTTAAAGATTCAAAGTTTCAATCCTTACAAAACAATCACCGGTGAACTTTTCAAAAAATCGCATTTTAGTCACTATTCCAAAATGTTATATTTCCAAACCTTATTTTGTAAAATTGATTTCACCACTCTCTTATATATATTAAAATAGGATTTTAGTTATTTTTTTCCATATTTTTAAAGCATCCCGAACTAGGCTTTCCCTAAAACCTCCTTTTATATTCGAACCGAAAATCAGACCGGTCCGGTTCAGACCCTAAACTTCTAAGCCCAAAATTGGGGTGTTACAGATATTCTTAAGGGCATTATCGATATGGTACCTTGTTTTAAGCCTATCGTACCGCTACGCGCGGGCGTACCGATACCGTTTTGAATCACTGGAAATTTAAGATTTTGACGAGAAATTAGGTATCGGTACGAGTTTTATGTGTATCAATACGGTCTCCTGAAGTTGATTTTGGGGAGCTTAACCTTTGAGGGTGTATTGATGCCAGCTTGTAAGGTATCGATATTGTCTCTTGGAGTTAACCTTACGAAGTTTGATGGTTGAAGGCGTATCGATACGGGCTTTAGGAGTATCGATACGGCCCGAAGTAAAATTGCTAAAAGTTGGTCTTTAATGTCTGTATTGCTTGGTGCATATTTGGGTTTGCTTCTCCGTTGCTTGTCTCCTCACATGGGTTTCAAAATGGCATTTAAACCAGATTAAACTAAAAGAATTTTTTAGGGTTGCTAATCGGAGCGAAGCCTTAACGAGTTTCTCTTCGGTTTTCCCCGTGTAACCCACTCGATTTAGTCTGGTGGCTAGGCCGGGTCTAGGTGGTTACAAGATCATTTCAAAATTCAAAGGCTAAAATTTAGTTTTGCAATTGTAAAGGGTAGTCATAATCTCTCTTGGTTTTGTTGTTGACTCCATCTTTATTTGATGGGTATTGGTCTTTGTTTGCTTGTAATGCTTCTTAACTCGGTTTAGCTTTTGAACTGGTTAATGGGTGCTACATTTATTGGTATCAGAGCTAGAGTTTAGTCGATTCTAGGACTAAACTCAATCTCGTTGCATAATCTTTTGCTGTATGTGCCACCTAGGAGTTAAATTTGACAAGTATTTGTGATATGTGATCGATAAGAGCTCTTTTATGTATTACTAAATTAAGGAGATGTTTGAAACAAGTTAGGGTCGGGACAATGAAAGCCCAGCTGGTTTTTCGAATAATTGAGGCAATGTAAGGATGAGGAAGGAACAAAAAAATATTCCCTCGATAAAATGGAAATGTTTAACCAATTTATTGCTTCTCTAATGCAAAACCCTTCAACTCCTCCCATTCTTTCTTCGGTTGTGAAACCAAGGGCTCCGATAGACAAGTTAGCTTAATATCGTAGCTTACACCTTCACGGGTACAATTGAATTGTACTCAAATCCTGTATATACCTTATTTGGTTCTGGTTCAACTCCTTTTCTTTATATATATTCTACCTTATTGAAAAATTTGATTGTTCCTTCTAAATCCACAAATTGTAATCTTTTTGCCACCAACGCTTTGGGAGGTAGAGTCGTGGAAAACTGAGTAAGTATGAATTGTTCTTTGTTTGATACAAGAAATTCCTTTCCGTTGATCTTTTAATACTACCCTTACATAAATTTGATCTTATTCAGGGATTAGATTGGATGAGTAAACATCATACCTGGTATATTGTCGTAAGAAAATATTTTTTTTCTTGGGTTTGGAAAAGAATCTATATGCTTAATAAATAAGAAACCATCTGAACCAACTCTTGCGTTTATCACTATATCTGATGTTAATAAGGCAAAACTTACTCTTGAATTAATCCTAGCCGTCTTTGAATTTCTTAAAGTATTATCCAATAGACTTTCGGGATTACATTTGATTCAGAAAGTTGAGTTTGAAATTGAAGATATGTTTGATCAGCTTAAGGATGTTATGGCGTTGTGTAAGATCAATCTCCGATCAGAATATTACCAGATGAAATTTAAGGAAACGGATGTGCTAAAGACTGCGATCAAGACTTGATATGGTCACTACAAATTCCTTGAAATGCCTTTCGGCTTAACAAATGCTCCAGTCGCATTTATGAATTATCTGAACCAAGTCCTAAAAGCCTTATTTGAAAAAGTTTGTAATAGTCTTCATTTATGACATTCTTATCTACTCCAAAGATAAGAAATGAACATTCAGAACATCTTTGAATTATTCTACAACCTCTTCGAGACAATCAACTCTAAGCAAAGTTCAACAAATGTTAATTTTGGTTGCCTAAAGTGTCATTAATTGGTCATGTTATATCTTCATAGGGGATTAATATTGATCCTAAGGAAATTCAATCAATTGTTGATTGGAAGCTTCCGTGGAATATTGGTCGCCAAGAATGAAGTATGCTATTACTGAATTTGTACCCAAGTGTTTAACTTGTTAGAAGATTAAAGCTGAGCATCGGGTTCCTACGGGACTTTTACAAACCTATCAAACTTCACCAGTGCAAATGGGATTGTGTAGCTATGGACTTCATGATTGGTCTTCCTTTGTCTTCAAAATGAGTTATGCAGCTTGGGTGATAATCAATAGATTTTCTAAATCAGTACATTTTTTACCTATTCGAATGAACTTAAGTTTGGACAAGATAGCGGAATTGAATATTCGTAAAGTTATATGTTTGTGTGGTGTTTCTACATTCATAATCTCGGATTGAGATCATCGGTTCACCTCTAGATTCTGGAATTCCTTACAAAAGGCTTTAGGAACCAAGATAAATATCAGTACAGCTTTTCATCCCAGTCTGATGGTCAATTCGAAAGGGTAATCCATATTTGTCCTACAAAGAAGAATCAGTCCAAATTCTAGATTGTGAAGTTAGAAGACTTTGTAACAAATATTTCCCCTTTGTAAAATTATTATGGGTAAATCACAAGTTTGAATAAGCTTATTGGGAAGTTGAAGCAGTATGAAAGACCAATATCCTCATCTATTCACCTCAGGTAAATTCGAAGACAAATTTTTTTTAGGGGAGGAGAATTTTAATACCCCAAATACCGGTTTGGATGTATGCTAATTTTTCTTATAGTTGTATCAGTTGATTGACTTATATGTACATATGTTTAAGCTTAGATTAAATTAAAAACTAGGACCAAATCAGAAGAAAAGGAAGAAGGATGCCCAATATTTAAAGTACCAAATTGTGAAAGAAAACAAATTTAGAGCTTGCATGATAAAGGATAATTATTTAAGGGTTCTTACACATGTCAATTAATTGTGAAAACATGTGTTTGGGAGAAAAGGGAGTTTACGACTTAGAATGACGATCCACTGCATTATCATCTTCTTCCTCATTTTTTGGCCGAACCACATGCTTGAGAGAGAGAGAGAGAGAGTTTGAGGGCTATGGTTGAATTTCAAGGTTGAATCAATTGGTAGTATTGATTTGGGTACCTAGATCTAGAGGGTAAGCAAACTTTCTTTTCCTCCGTAGAATCAGAATTAAACTCAAAATATTCTAGTGTAATTCCATATGAACATGTTGTTACTAGGATGATTGATATATGAATTGCTTGAGAATTTTTGGTTAAGGGCCCTATCGGATCATTGGACTAGTATAGGAAGATTAAATTTGTTTGACAATATGATTTTGGGATTGTTTATGGACTGTTTTATTCGGTTGAAACCAACAACTAGTTGTCATAGTTGTATTCTGCTTTTGGGTGAATTGTATAGCCTTGAAAGCTATTTTTACATGCCCTTATTGTGGTAACATGGTTGCTAATGGTCACATTACTTTATAATTTTGAAATGTTAGATTAAGAATGATTCGGCTATATGGTTGTAGTAATTAAATTTTAGCAAAGATTAAATCTAGGATGAATTGCTTCATTGTCGTGAATTGTTTAAGGAATTACAGATAGGAGATTACATTGAATTAGTTTGTCATGGTAATATGTTATAGAATTGGGGAGGCTTGTTAAATGGTTCTGTTGAGTGTGTAAAAGTTCTATAAATTATCCCCTATTTAACCCATATTTCTGCTACATTCAAGCATATTTCATTACATTTTGGTTAGATTTTAGTTACACATCACAAATATATTAAATGGAACAGTTTCTACTGAAATTGGTTGCTTTTGCAGGTAGCTGCTATAGCAGATGGAGAAGCAGACGCTGGGCAGTGAAGAAGCAGAGCTGGAACTGGACGTGCAGACGAGGAGGACGATGCTGCCATGCCCGCTGCCGTGGCAGCCAAGGACGACAGTAGTGGTGAAGAGAAGAAGCAAAGTGGGCCTCGACAGAAAGAGAAAATTAAGCTCATCTGTCGTGGAGCAGCCGTATATTTTTCCAAGCCCAAGATCAGAATGAAAGCCAAGCCCAAGGTTCAAGGAATAAACTCCAAGCAAGAAGGAAAGACAAATTAAAGATATATTCTCTGAAGATTTAGTCTTTAATAGAGTTGTACTTTAGTTTAAACTTGTATTCTTGCCATATTAGAAAACTTGAACCCAAGGCCTATTTAAAGGCATGTAATTCGACCTAGGGGAGGATACCTTCATCTCTAGCCTTCTTCACAAAACCCTAGCCGTTTTTCCCTTCTCATCATGTTCTAAACTTCCCTTAGGGCCACGGGTTGATTTGTAAAGTAGTTGCAAGGATTGCATTTGTTTTAGGAATTTTCTGTTCAATAAAATAGACTTCAAGTTTGCTTATTCTGGTTTTCAACATCTTGCAAGAGTATCGGGAGAGCATTGTGAGATTATCTATTTACTTAATATCGAGAGAGTTAAGTATACGAAAGGAATAAGTACGGGTTCTCCAGTTTATGGTTGAACTATCTCGGATCTAGGGATAGGACGAGGTTAAGTAGCTAAGGAAGAATTCAACAACATCAATGTTCATCCTTCGATTCACGCCGGGAGGTATCATCAAAGATGTGTTCATCGACAGACTTGGACCTAGGGATAGGTCAAGGCACGGCAGGGGTTCTTGCCAAGCTTGAAGTACAGAGTTGTGTGATCGTTGCCGCGACTAACAACAGACCGTTGTCGCGACAGGCGCGACGATAGAACAGATATTCCTAGACGTTACAATACCTACACTACGGAGCAATTCAATACCGGCACATTCTCTCTATCTTGATTTATTTAATCTTAAATTCCAGTTCTCTTTATTATTTTCGTGACAACAATTTAAACTATTCTTTTTTCTCATGCAGTAATCTAAGGTGAAGTTATTAGCCCAGTCCCTGTGGAGACGATATCTGATACTTCTGTATCACTTTACTATTTGCGTCATGTACACTTGCACTACATTGCGATAGACACTTTTACACGCAACATGTTGGATTGGAGTAAAATTGAGGCTGGTGCCATTGTTTGAATGTATAGGTTAAAATGAAGTTTGAATTTAAGTACATTGCTTGCTAGTAATCAACTATGGACTATTGTGAATTAGAATGAACTGTTTAAGGGACTGTTTTAGTGCTTTTAATGGACTGTTTTGTAAACTGTATATAGGGGTTGTTTTGCAAATCCATGGACTGTTTTACAATCAAAATGGACTGCTTTCTAAAAATTAAAAATTAAGGACTGTTTTACATTAATAAGGGTTGTTTTTGCATCTATAGGGGACTTTTTTGTAAACTAAAATATTGGGGGTTGTTTTAACTAAATAGGGATTGTTTTATCATCTAGATTAGATTGTCTTACAAGCATGAAAAAGGGGTTTTGTGTTGTAATGTAAACAATGGCTATTGGGGTTGTTTTAGTACAAGAATGTTTGATTACAATAATATGACTTTGATAGAATGAAGTAAGAATGTTATATGTGTGATTAAACAATTTATATTGATTCTAAAGACCTTTCTTACATTACAATAGAGTGGATCTTGGTATATGTTAGTAGTTGTCATTGTATTAAACCATGAATTAGTTGAGGAGACAAGGTCCAAGGCTGGTAACACAGTAGAAAAGCAAAAAGGAATTGTGATTTGGGAGCATACTTAGCTTGGATTAAACTGTGAGTGTAGTTTAAAGTCGTGGGATAGGCTTGCAGCCTTCCCGAGCATTCTTAATTATCTAATTTCATCGCTCTTAATATAATGTTAAGCTCTCCTTGCGATTAAGGTTGGAATGGAGGTAAGTACTTAATTATTAAGTACATTATGATATGTAATGCTTGGTTAAGTACATGGTATTATTGAAAACTATACATGTGTAAATATGAGCTTGATGTGATAAGTTATAAATTGTACACAGTTGATTATCTCAATATAGAGCTATGCTATTTTTCCGACTCTGATAAGACATGATTAAAGTATAAATCTTGGTTTCAATTCAGTCATAGGTATAGTTGGCATAATATATAGTCCATAGAGCTCGTGTTTGGGGTGGACTACGGTCCTTATAAGGTGACACTAGGAGAGATGTGTTTTGGTCACCTGGCGATAATAGGAGGGATTGACCAGTACTTTATCCACATTGTGATTAGCGGCAGTTGGATGGGGATTCGAGTACCTGGGCTACTTAATTACCAAGTTTATAAAGATTAAATAAGACCGCAATACAACCCAAATTATTAAGAAATATGATTGCTTGCTTGATAAGTAAGACCTAATTAAGTACCATTTTCAATTCATTCCTTAAGATATGATAATGTGCTTTAATCTTATTAAGATCTAGCAATATTATATGTACTATGATAGCATCCCTTTTAGATAAGATATTTTGCTGATCTTGTTAGGAATGAATTTTCTTGAAATCAACCCAATGGTAAAATGAAAATATGACTTTGGTTGTTATATTGTATATGTTAAGTAGTGAATGTTGGTAATCGAAGCTGTTATAAAAATTAGCTTAAGCCTATTTGAAAGAATAGCTTTGATAATTCTACGTTACCTTATTCTTATAATATTTTCAATGAATCTTTGCTACCTTCCTAAGTAAGACTCACCTAAGAATTTGTTAAATCACTCTTATAGTAGATAAGATATTATGCTTGATGTTGATAGAATTGAATTGTTTATTGGATAACCATATGTGATAATGATATATGATTCGAAGGATCTTCTTATATACATAAAGTCTTGGTTTGTAGTAATTGAAATAGTAATATATTGTTAAAATTGTAATGAGAATGGTTAGCCTTGTTAATTCTAAGTTACTTTGTATTATAATGTTTACAAAGTACCCTTTACAACCTCATTCAGTGGATGCTTACTTATTTCCTTGAATTACGTTTTAGGGTGAGGTTTTGAAAGCAATATATGCAGAGCTCGGTCAAGATCACAAGCTAAAGCATATGTTATGTCAATCTTTTGTTTATAAATCCTAGATGGTGGCACCATGTTTGATTATGTATTGCATTTAAGATGTCTTTGTTATTTTGAGAGCAATGCTATTAAGCATTATAAATGTTGTATAAGGTCATTGTATTTTATGGTGGATGCAAAGGTAATATTTGATTTCTATGTGTGGTTTGGTAGGTATTATAGGCTTGGATGATTGAAAAAATAAGAACATAGATGATATACATGTGTTTGGTTCGAAAAGTGTTAATCTTGTTGTCTTGTTCGATGCTTGAGTATGTACTGGAAATAGTTAAAGGACATTTTATACTTGATAAAATTAATCATGTTATGAATTTCTATAAATCTGTTATATTAATCTTGTTATATATGTTTGTATAAGTTCTCTCTCTAATATGTTAAACTTTCCATTGTACTTTGAAATTGACTAATGAGTCTATACTTAAATTACGTGAGTGAAGATCTTAGAATACGTACATAGAAGTTTTATATATATGCTTAATTCGAATAACTTTGGATTAGTTAACTTGGTTTAATGGTTGTATTGGAATCCTTTATAATAGCCATAGTGATTTTATCATGCTAGGTAAGAGTTAATCTTATGTTGATGGTGTTTCGAGTATAACATGTTTTGCTTGTATGGTTTGATTGTGTGATATGATATGGCTAGAATGATTGAGATTTGTATACGTACCTTAATGTCTTATACATGTTTGATTCGATTAGCCCTAGAATGCTTGTTATGGTTGTTTCTTGTTTAAACTTTTGTAAAGATTAATGAAATATATATGCTCTGGTTGGACTGAATTTCGTCTAATTAAAATGATGTTTTTATTAGGAATTTTTTGTGATAGATTGTCAAATGAGTCCATGTTCGAATATGATAAATAGGTCTTGAATGGTTAGTGAGTCTTATATGCTTAAAGTCTTGTTCAAACCTTGCTTCCTTTATGCAAAGAGTTATAGTCAAACTCCTTTGTTTCGAATAGAGTCTATGTAAATTATGTTTCAACTATAGATTTAAAGACCTAGTATGGGTAAAATTAATTTGGTAATAACAAAAGAAAGTAGTGACCAAGATAAGGACACTAATGTGACTCATTTTCGAATGGATTATGCTAAATTCTCTTGGTTTAACATGCTATTGTTCTAATAAAAGTCTAAAATCTATGTTAAGATCATTTCAAAATTCAAAGGCTAAAATTTAGTTTTGCAATTGTAAAGGATAGTCATAATCTCTCTTGTTTTTGCTGGTGACTCAATCTTTATTTGATTGGTTGTTTGTCTTTCTTTGCTTGTAATGCTTCCTAACTCGGTTTAGCTTTTGAACCGGTTAAGTGGTGTTACAATTTAGTTAATTAATTAGAGCTTTAATATGGACTAGAACTTAAACAATGAGATCAATTAATTGGATTAGGAATATTATTTATAATTTTGAGGCTTAAATATGGATGGTTATCAAGAAATTGTGTGTTATCTCATGTAAGCCTTTGAATTAAATAATATTCATAGAATTAAATAATACACAATTAAGTAGGACAATTTTGAGTTAGAACTTAAAATAAATAAGACAATAATTGTCATGCATTAAAAACCTTTTATGTTGGAAGTATATTTTTTAATATCAATAGGGGTACCCTGAACGTATATGGGTATTTCTAATCCCATATTTGGATAAAAAAATATATTTCCTTACAAAGGAATATCTCCATTTGGAATTTAAATCTATTTAATAATTAATGGTTAAATTAAATCAATCTATTATTTGAAATTTCAAAATGGCACGTAAAATAAAAGGGACCGATAAGGAGCATTTGTAGGGGTGCTAGTCCTTCCCCAACATGTAACCGACTCTCGAACCCTAATTTTAAAAAAGAACGAATCCCTAGTTGTTTTTATGGTGTTCGATCCACCTCAAAGTGATTAGTGGAGACTCCAAAAATCATTTCAATATCGAATTTAAAGGAAAATCCACGTTTCATGAATTAATCGTCAAGCTATTTTCTCACGTAAAAAATGGTTTCAACAAGGCTTAAGTTGTCTTGAGGCATAAGCTACCACTTTACCCTCTTGCACGAGAACACAACCAAGCTTGTTCAATGAAGCATCCTTAAACACAACATAATCCTTTCCCGGGTTCGAGGTGTGTCAAAATCAGAGCCTCGATAAGATAAGCCTTCAACTGCTCAAAGCCTTGTTGTCTTCTTTCATTCCACTCTTAGGGAACTCCTTTATGCAACAACTTGTTCATAGGCACCATTATTATGGAAAAGCCCTTAAAAACAACGGCAATATCCAGAAAGCCCAAGAAACTACAGACCTCCACAATATTCCTAAGTGGTTTCCACTTCACCATTGCCTAGATCTTTTTTGGATAGACTCGGATCCCATCTGCTACAACAATGTGGAACAAAAATGCCACCTCGGAGAGCCAAAACTAACACTTACTGAACTTAGTGAAAAGTTGCCTCTCGTTGAAGGTCTGAAGAACAACACGAAGATGATAGTCGCGCTCTTCCTCTAAACTCGAATATACCAATATGTCATCAATGAATACCACCACAAACTGATCTAGGTAGGGTTGAAAGATCTGATTCATCAAGTCCATAAAAGTTGCATGTAACCCCCTAACCCGTCCCAGACGGTTGAACCGAATTAAGAAGTTTACACGGGGAAAACCAAAGTCAACCCGAAAGTCAACCTTGATTAACGACCATTTTTTATTTTAAGACTTGTCTAAATGCACATTAACCCTAGATATGTTCACAAGATCAGCATACTCAAAGATCATAACAATCAGAGAACATTCAGGAACTTGATTGCACTAATTAAGAAATTAGGGACCAATTTGTAAATTCTGAAAATTAAAAGGACTTAGCCCAATTAAAATTTACCAATATGAAATTAATCATCTTTCATGCTTCTATGTCAAATTTCAGCTCAAACGGACATCTCAAACTCATTCAATTGCAATAACAAGGTTCAGGACTAAAACGCAAACATTTCAAAACATATAACCGCCAATTTCAGTGCCCAATGGTCGGGTGTTCCGAAACAGGGAGAACCTGTTCCGAAACGCGGGACCGTTCCGAAACGAGTTCCGATATGGGGCTTGGCAAAAACATTTCCGCTTCGGAACGGTTCCTTCCGTTTCGAACGCCTGGGCCACTACAGGCCCCCGTTCCGAAACGGTAGCACCCGTTCCGATACGGCCTGCCCATATTGCAGAAAAATTGATGTTTAATCACACAATTGACCTATCAAACATGCTCCAAAGGCAACCAAATTATACCAGCAACTCATAACATGCATAAGGAACATAATTGCATCAACCGTTCACCAACATGGCATCAATTAAGCAAATCCCCAATTCTATAGGCATGCATCCTACTTAGAAAACCATTCAAGCATCAATAGACCAAAATCACCACACAAAGGCCAATTACAAGTTCCAACATCATTAACAACATAAAACCAACTTAGGGAGTCCAAAACATCTCCCAAAACAACAACATAGGTCCCCCATTGCCAAATGCCCAAAAGCTAATAGTGTTAGAAAACATTCACCATACATGAGCTTAAAACTTCACTTGGATTCTTGGCTTCCTTGCTGCCCCAAATGCACTTCAATGCTCTGCATTATTGGTTTAAGAAAAGAGAGAGCGTAAGCAAAAAGCTTAGTGAGGGATGCTCATTTAAAACTACACAATAATGCATTTATAAAACACCTTTATAAACCTTAGTTCAAATCATCATTTGTTCATGCACATAAACATTTAAAACAAGCAATTCATGCTTCAAGTTTATAACATGTCATATTGGCCACAAGTGATACAATTAACATAAGATCTACACATGGACTTTTAAACACCATTGTGATCTTACAATCCACAAGGACCACACATGGACTTTTAAACACCATTGTGTCCTTAGCACAAGAATCATCCATGGACTTTTAAACACCATGATGTTCTTACAATTCACAAGGACCACACAAGGACTTTTAAACACCTTTGTGTCCTTAACAAGAATCACCCAAGGACTTTTAAACACATTGGTGTTCTTAAATAAACAAGGCTCACACAAGGACTTTTAACCACCTTTGTGACCTTAACCAAGAACCAACCATGGACTTTTAACCACCATGCTGTTCTTAAATACACAAGATTCACACAAGGACTTTTAACCACCTTTGTGATCTTAACCAAGAACCAACCATGGACTTTTAACCACCATGTTGTTCTTAAAACAAGAACCACCTATGGACTTTTAACCACCATAGTGTTCTTAACCATCACTTGCCAATAAACATCATTTTACAACATTAATCCACTGTTTTAAAGCATTTATCAAAGCCATAATCAACATGCATCATTATGCACCAAAACCACATCTAACATTGTTCAAAAACAAGAATCTCTTACCTTGAGCATTCTTCAAAACATGGCTTATAAAATCAGCAATTAAACATGCTAAATATGCTTTCAAAACAGGATTTAAAACATGCAAACCAATCACATTGCATACAACCAATTCATGGTTCATCATCAAGAGAGTTTTTCCGAAAACTTACTCTTGAGCTTAGCTAAGTTGCTTAGACTTAAACTAAGCTCCCAAACCTTCAAAACATTGATTTCAAAGCTGAAAACCAAAATCCACTTACCGATTTCGTTTCGCCACTTGCCGAAACACCAATCAAGCTTCCGGATCACCACCTCAAGGATCCAAAGATGACTCCCCTGTTTTAAACACATCAAAGCAGAGGATTAATGCATCATCATGCATTAATATCTTCAATGAAAGCACCTAAACTCGCTGTTCTCATCAACACTCCCATTTCGGCTACCAAACACAACCGAAATCACCTCCAAACAACTCCACAACACTACCCAGCCATGATCCATCAATTTTAAACATCCTTAAACCTCAATTAACATCCAAAAAGGATCTAACCACGTCCTTATACCTCCAGCTATAACAGATCATCAAGATCACTCCAAAAACAACCAAGAACTCAAGCAAAACTTAGGAAATTTAACCTATCCGGGATTGCATTGATTAAACCTCAATTTCTCATCAATTAAACATTCAATTAACATCAAAAAGACACCTCAAAACACTGCCCAAACAGATCATACGAATTTTATCAAAAATCAACCAAATCTTGCATTTTAAAGCCAAGATCAAGAACACATCTACAAAACCTTTTATAAAACACAAATCAAGGATTGAGAACTTGGAAATTTCAGTAAAGAACTGAAAATTTAGAGGAGAAGGACGTTCATACCTCTAAACTTGAGTTTCTCCCTTTTGGAACCAAAATTCTTGAAAATCCAAATAGCAAATGCTAAGGTTTTGTTGAAGAGATGATTAGAGATCAAATGAGGATTGAAATCTCATATTTGGATATCAAAATCAGAGGGAAAATGTGCTGGAGAATGTGTTTGGTTTGAGAGAAAAGATGAGAGAAAAGGAAAATGGGAATTTGGAAAAGTTAGTTGGAAAATGCCAAAATATCTTTCCCTCCCTTTTACTTTTATTTTAAAACCATTAATTAATCATTTAACATTTAAGAAAAATCTGGAGAAACTCCTTTTGGGTAAATAGCTCCTTAAAGATTCAAAGTTTCAATCCTTTTTAAAACATCCACACAGTTTTCAAAAATTACATTTTGGTCACTAACCAAAAATGTCACACTTCCAAACCTCAATTTGTAAAATTGATTTCACCATTCTCTTATATATAATAAAAGAGGATTTTAAGACATTTTTCCATATTTTTAATGCAACCCGAACTAGGCTTTCCTAAGTTCACCTTTATATATTCGAACCGCAATCCGACCGACCCGGTCCGAACCCAAAACTTCTAAGCCCAAAATTGGGGTGTTACAACTCTCCCCCCTTAAGAAATTTCGTCCTCGAAATTTACCTGAAGGAAAGAGGTACGAAAACTGCTTCATCATGTCATCCTTCCGCTCCCACGTGGCTTCTTCAACACCACGATGTTTCCACAACACCTTTACCAACTCAATGGTCTTGCCTCGAAGAACTTTACTATCCGAATCCAGAACCTTCACCGGTTCCTCATCATAGGTCAAATCCGGATTCAATTCCACTTCTTCCACAGGCATCACATGCGAAGGATCCGATCTATACTTCCGAAGCATAGAAACATGAAACACATCATGAATCTTTTCTAACTCTTGAGGTAACCTCAACTTGTACGCAACAGGACCCACACGTTCAATCACCTCGTATGGTCCAATGTACCTAGGGCTCAATTTACCCTTCCGGCCAAACCTCATCACCTTTTTCCAAGGCGAAACCTTCAAAAACACACGGTCACCCACCGCATACTCAATCTCCTTACGCTTCAAATCCGCGTAAGACTTTTGCCAATCAGAAGCTGCCTTCAAACGCTCACAAATGAGCTTCACCTTCTCGGTGGTTCCTTTCAACAAAGCTGGCTTCGAAACCAACTTTTGACCCGTTTCAGCCCAACAAAGAGGAGTCCTACACTTCCTCCCGTACAAAGCCTCATAAGGTGCCATTTGAATACTTGCCTGATAACTATTGTTATAGGCAAACTCCACCAAAGGCAAATGTTTCTCCCAAGAGCCCTGAAACTCAATCACGCAGCACCTCAACATATCCTCCAAAACCTGGATAACACGCTCGGATTGTCCATCCGACTGAGGATGATAAGATGTACTGAAATTCAACCGTGTCCCCACAGCTTGATGCAAACACTGCCAGAAACGCGATGTAAACCTCGGATCCCTATCCGACACAATCGACTTTGGCACACCATGCAGCCGCACAATCTCAGCAATGTACAGCTCCGCAAGCTTATCCAAAGAATACGTAGTATGCAAAAGCAAGAAATGCGCACACTTCGTCAGGCGATCCACAATCACCCACACCGAATTCTTCTTCGATGGTGACAAAGGTAAACCAGACACAAAATCCATGGTAATCCTTTCCCACTTCCATTCAGGGATTCTCAACGGTTGCAACAACCCTGAAAGAAACTGATGCTCAGCCTTAACTCGCTGACACACCATACACTTGCTGACAAACTCAGCAACATCCTTCTTTAAACCCACCCAATAGTACTCATCACGAAGATCACGATACATCTTAGTACTACCCGGGTGCATAGCAAAAGGACTACTATGACCTTCAGTCAGAATAGCACGCCTCAACTCAGCATCATTGGGCACTACTATCCGACTCCCAAAACACAACACTCCTTCATCATTAAAATAGAAATCCGAAAGCCTACCCTCCGCGATATCCTGAACATGAGGTACCAAGGAATCATCCAACAACTGCTTTTCCTTAACCAACTGAACCAAAGATGGTTTCACTTGCAGCTCAGCCACAAGTCCACCATCACACGAAATACTCAAACTGGCAAACATAGCCCTCAACTCAACAGCTACCTTCCTACTCAAGGCATCCGCTACAACATTAGCTTTTCCAGGGTGATACTCAATCGTCAAATCATAATCCTTGAGCAACTCCACCCAACGCCGCCGCCTAAGATTCAACTCCTTCTAAGACATCAGATACTTCAAACTCTTGTGATCCGTGTACACAATACACTTCTCACCATACAGGTAATGTCTCCAGATCTTCAGAGCAAAAACCACCGCAGCCAACTCAATATCATGCGTAGGATAATTGCGCTCATGTACCTTCAACTGCCGTGAAGCATAAGCCACCACCTTACCCTCTTGCATCAACACACATCCCAAACCAACATAGGACGCATCACTATACACCACAAACTCTTTCCCTGATTCAGGTTGAACCAAGATCGGAGCTTGCGTCAAAGCTGCCTTAAGCTTCTCAAAAGCCTACTGTCTCGCTTCCGTCCACTCATACTTAACATCCTTCTGCAGCAACTTTGTCAAAGGTGCAGCAATCTTTGAAAAACCATCCACGAACCTCCGGTAGTATCCTGCCAAACCAAGGAAACTACGGACCTCATGAACAGACTTAGGAACCTTCCAATTCATCACTTCCTCAATCTTCTGAGGATCAACATGAATCCCCTCAGCAAAAACCACATGACCAAGAAACACCACCTCCCTAAGCCAGAACTCACACTTGCTCAGCTTGGCATAAAGCTGATTTTCCAACAAGGCTTGCAACACAATTCTCAAATGCTCTTCATGCTCCTCCTCAGTACGTGAGTACACGAGGATATCATCAATGAATACCACAACAAATTTGTCTAGGTATTCATGAAACACACAATTCATCATGTCCATGAAAGCTGCAGGAGCATTTGTCAAACCAAACGTCATCACAAGGAACTCAAAATGCCCATACCTCGTCCTGAAAGTTGTCTTAGGCACATCCACATCCTTTACCTTCAACTGGTAATACCATGACCTCAAATCAATCTTAGTGAACACAGCTGCTCCCCGAAATTGATCAAAGAGATCATCAATTCTCAGCAAAGGATACCGATTCTTGATAGTCAACTTGTTCAGCTGACGATAATCAATGCACATTCTCATAGTGCCATCCTTCTTCTTCACAAACAAGACCAGTGCACCCCAAGGCGAAACACTTGGCCGAATGAACCCACGATCAAGCAACTCTTGCAATTGCGTCTTCAGCTCCTTCAACTCTTTAGGTGTCATTCTATAAGGAGTAATGGACACAGGAGTTGTATTCTCATACAGCTCAATCCCAAACTCCACTTCACGATTAGGAGGTAACCCAGGCAACTCCTCAGGAAACACACCAGGGAACTCTCGCACAGTCCTGATATCTTGCACACGCAACTCCTTAGAGCTAGGATTCGTCACAAAAGCTAGATAAGCTTCACAACCTTGCCTCAGCATCCAGCTCGCCTCCAAAGTAGACACCACATTGGCAAGAAACTTCACATTCTCACCAACCACAACTACCTCATAGTCATCCGCAAGCTTCAACGAAACTCGCTTATTCTCACAATCCACTACAGCTCGATGCTCAGCAAGCCAATCCATACCAAGGATTACATCAAAACCATAGAAAGGTAACTCCATAAGATCAACAGGAAAAACATGACCTTGCACAACCAAAGGACATCTCCTATAAAGCTTTCGAGTCACAACAGTCTCACCAAAAGAACTAGTGACACGCATACCAACATCCAAAGACTCAACATACAAACCAAGCAATTCAGCATGCTCACGCAATATGTACGAATGCGTAGATCCAGAATCAATCAAGGAAAGTAATGACAAGGATTGCAAAGTAAAAGTACCTGCGATCACATCCGTGTCATTCCTCCCCTCCCTCTGAGCATATACCCTCGCCTGGCCGCCACCCTCAAGCTGAACAGCTACAACATGGGCCACATTCCGACCACCCTCCTCTCTCCGCTGAAAGTTACCACGACCGCGCCCACGACCTCTCTATGGTGCAACAACAACAGGAGCACGCACTTGGCCACCAGCCAACATAGGACACTCTCTCCTCATGTGATATGTAGATCCACAGTTCCAGCATGAATTACCAGCCGCCACAACAGGAGCTTGCACCTCCCTCACAGCTCGAGGACAATCACGTTTCATATGGCCACGCGAACCACATGTCCAACATGCGCTTGGATCAACTCTAGCCCTGCCTCCCTGAGCAGGTGCACCACCACTTCGCTTAGCTGTGGACTGATACTTCTGATCACGTCCCCTCTTGTTCCATCCACCATCGGAACTATACTCAGCTACACGTTTACCAGCACTTGACCCAGCACTTTTAGCAGATAAACCCAAGTTCATCTCAATATCCTTTGCCCGGCCAACTAGCACATCAAAATCATTATACTCGGCCGCCAGCACATACATCTTTACTTCCGTCACCAAACCATAACGGAACCTTTCACACCTCTCCCGCTCGTCCGGAACTAGCTCAGGTGCGTACTGACTGAGTCGAACAAACTGAACCTCATACTCAGCTACAGACATGCTCCCTTGGGTAAGAGACATGAATTCCCTCTTCTTTTCATCTAGGTACCTCACACCCAGATACCTTCTCTTGAATGCGTTCTGAAAGAACGTCCAAGTTACTTCAGCATCCGTCATCCCAGCGATAGAGGTCGTCCACCAAGTGTAAGCATCATCTTGCAACAGTGATACTACACAGCCCAGCTTCTGCACATCAGTGCAACTCATTTGCCCCAAGATTCTCTTGGTACTTTCTAACCAAGATTCCGAACCTTCAGCAGACAAACCCCTGAACTCAGTCCCTCCCAGACTGCGCAAACGTTCCAAGGGTAGTCTGACTCCAGCATCTCCCTGATGCCCAGCTCCTTAAGCTCCAGCTACCGCCGCTCGAAAAGAACCAGCAATAGCTTGTACCAACATTGTCATGTCAGGAATAGCTTGCCCCTGACCAGCTTCAGGTCCAGCGACCCCAGCACCAGCTGCAACATCAACTCCTTCACCCCCAGCACCACCACCACCAGGCGGAGGAGGTAAATCCACAACGTTTTCAACGTTCTCTTCATTTTCATTTTGAGCCATAGCTCGCGTATTAACTCTCAACTCTCTACGAGGTGCCATTCACTAACAATGCAATCACAATGCAATAAAACAAAGTCAGGCTCAGCAAGGTAAGCAATCCAAGTACTCAAGCTCATTTCCAATTAAAAACAACATCATTACATTAGCTTTGATTTGGCAATGGGTACCCACAACATGCTTCACCACAGCATACACCACAATTGTAACATATTTGCAATTCACTCAACATGCTTTCACTCAACAAGCATGCAAAGAATACATACTTAAATCATCCACATAATCATTCCCAAATACATGAGAACTCAGCTCTGATACCACCAAATGTAACCCCCTTAACCCGGCCCAGACGGTTGAACCGAATTAAGAAGTTTACACGGGGAAAACCAAAGTCAACCCGAAACTCAACCTTGATTAACGACCCTTTTTTTCTTTTAAAACTTGTCTAAATGCACATTAACCCTAGATATGTTCACAAGATCAGCATACTCAAAGATCATAACAATCAGAGAACATTCAGGAACTTGATTGCACTAATTAAGAAATTAGGGACCAATTTGTAAATTCTTAAAATTAAAAGGACTTAGCCCAATTAAAAGTTACCAATATGAAATTAATCATCTTTCATGCTTCTCTGTCAAATTTCAGCTCAAACGGACATCTCAAACTCATTCAATTGCAATAACAAGGTTCAGGACTAAAACGCAAACATTTCAAAACATATAACCGCCATTTTCAGTGCCCAACGGTCGGGTGTTCCGAAACAGGGAGAACCTGTTCCGAAATGCGGGACCGTTCCGAAACGAGTTCCGATACAGGGCTTGGCAGAAACATTTCCGTTTCGGAACGGTTCCTTCCGTTTCGAACGCCTGGGCCACTACAAGCCCCCGTTCCGACACGGCCTGCCCAGATTGCAGAAAAATTGCTGTTTAATCACACAATTGACCTATCAAACATGCTCCAAAGGCAACCAAATTATACCAGCAACTCATAACATGCATAAAGAAAATAATTGCATCAACCATTCACCAACATGGCATCAATTAAGCAAATCCCCAATTCTATAGGCATGCATCCTACTTAGAAAACCATTCAAGCATCAATATACCAAAATCACCACACAAAGGCCAATTACAAGTTCCAACATCATTAACAACATAAAACCAACTTAGGGAGTCCAAAACATCTCCCAAAACAACAACATAGGTCCCCCATTGCCAAATGCCCAAAAGCTAATAGTGTTAGAAAAAATTCACCATACATGAGCTTAACACTTCACTTGGATTCCTGGCTTCCTTGCTGCCCCAAATGCACTTCAATGCTCTGTATTATTGGTTTAAGAAAAGAGAGAGCGTAAGCAAAAAGCTTAGTGAGGGATGCTCATTTAAAACTACACAATAATGCATTTATAAAACACCTTTATAAACCTTAGTTCAAATCATCATTTGTTCATGCACATAAACATTTAAAACAAGCAATTCATGCTTCAAGTTTATAACATGTCATATTGGCCACAAGTGATACAATCAACATAAGATCCACACATGGACTTTTAAACACCATTGTGATCTTACAATCCACAAGGACCACACATGGACTTTTAAACACCATTGTGTCCTTAGCACAAGAATCATCCATGGACTTTTAAACACCATGATGTTCTTACAATTCACAAG
This sequence comes from Hibiscus tridactylites, assembly GCA_958450335.1. Classification (NCBI taxonomy): domain Eukaryota; kingdom Viridiplantae; phylum Streptophyta; class Magnoliopsida; order Malvales; family Malvaceae; genus Hibiscus; species Hibiscus tridactylites. The sequence continues at coordinate 31,923,903 of OY288266.1, forward strand.
GACCACACAAGGACTTTTAAACACCTTTGTGTCCTTAACAAGAATCACCCAAGGACTTTTAAACACCTTGGTGTTCTTAAATAAATAAGGCTCACACAAGGACTTTTAACCACCTTTGTGACCTTAACCAAGAACCAACCATGGACTTTTAACGACCATGTTGTTCTTAAATACACAAGATCCACACAAGGACTTTTAACCACCTTTGTGATCTTAACCAAGAACCAACCATGGACTTTTAACCACCATGTTGTTCTTAAAACAAGAACCACCTATGGACTTTTAACCACCATAGTGTTAACCATCACTTGCCAATATACATCATTTTACAACATTAATCCACTGTTTTAAAGCATTTATCAAAGCCATAATCATCATGCATCATTATGCACCAAAACCACATCTAACATTGTTCAAAAACAAGAATCTCTTACCTTGAGCATTCTTCAAAACATGGCTTATAAAATCAGCAATTAAACATGCTAAATATGCTTTCAAAACAGGATTTAAAACATGCAAACCAATCACATTGCATACAACCAATTCATGGTTCATCATCAAGAGAGTTTTTCCGAAAACTTACTCTTGAGCTTAGCTAAGTTGCTTAGACTTAAACTAAGCTCCCAAACCTTCAAAACATTGGTTTCAAAGCTGAAAACCAAAATCCACTCACCGATTTCATTTCGCCACTTGCCGAAACACCAATCAAGCTTCCGGATCACCACCTCAAGGATCCAAAGATGACTCCCCTGTTTTAAACACATCAAAGCAGAGGATTAATGCATCATCATGCATTAATATCTTTAATGAAAGCACCTAAACTCGATGTTCTCATCAACACTCCCATTTCGGCTACCAAACACAATCGAAATCACCTCCAAAAAACTCCACAACACTACCCAGCCATGATCCATCAATTCTAAACATCCTTAAACCTCAATTAACATCCAAAAAGGATCTAACCACGTCCTTATACCTCCAGCTATAACAGATCATCAAGATCACTCCAAAAACAACCAAGAACTCAAGCAAAACTTAGGAAATTTAACCTATCCGGGATTGCATTGATTAAACCTCAATTTCTCATCAATTAAACATTCAATTAACATCAAAAAGACACCTCAAAACACTGCCCAAACAGATCATACGAATTTTATCAAAAATCAACCAAATCTTGCATTTTAAAGCCAAGATCAAGAACACATCTACAAAACCTTTTATAAAACACAAATCAAGGATTGAGAACTTGGAAATTTCAGTAAAGAACTGAAAATTTAGAGGAGAAGGACGTTCATACCTCTAAACTTGAGTTTCTCCCTTTTGGAACCAAAATTCTTGAAAATCCAAATAGCAAATGCTAAGGTTTTGTTGAAGAGATGATTAGAGATCAAATGAGGATTGAAATCTCATATTTGGATATCAAAATCAGAGGGAAAATGTGCTGGAGAATGTGTTTGGTTTGAGAGAAAAGATGAGAGAAAAGGAAAATGGGAATTTGGAAAAGTTAGTTGGAAAATGCCAAAATATATTTTCCTCCCTTTTACTTTTATTTTAAAACCATTAATTAATCATTTAACATTTAAGAAAAATCTGGAGAAACTCCTTTTGGGTAAATAGCTCCTTAAAGATTCAAAGTTTCAATTCTTTTTAAAACAGCCACACAGTTTTCAAAAATTACATTTTGGTCACTAACCCAAAATGTCACACTTCCAAACCTCAATTTGTATTTCACCATTCTCTTATATATAATAAAAGAGGATTTTAAGACATTTTTCCATATTTTTAATGCAACCCGAACTAGGCTTTCCTAAGTTCACCTTTATATATTCGAACCGCAATCCGACCGACCCGGTCCGAACCCAAAACTTCTAAGCCCAAAATTGGGTTGTTACATTGCAGGTGCATTGGTAAGCCCAAAAGGCATTACCAATAACTCATAATATCCGTAACGTGTTCTGAAAGTAGTTTTCTACACATCCTCTTCTACTACCTTCAACTGGTAGTAACCCAACCTCAAGTCAATCTTTGAGAACACACAGGCACCTCGTAACTGGTCAAACATGTCATCTATCCTTAGGAAGGGATAGCAGTTCTTCACCGTCACCTTATTGACCCGACGATAGTCAATGCACATCCTCATTGAACCATCCTTCATCTTGACAAACAAAATCGGTGCACCCTAAGGTGATATACTCTATCGGATAAAGTCTCTTTCTAAAATCTCTTGAATATGATTCTTCAGCTCTCTTAATTCTTTCGGTGCCATGCAATAAGGTGCAATGGACACCGGTGTCGTGCCAAGCATCACATCAATCCAAAACTCTAGCTCACAATTTGGAGATAGTTCAGGAACTCTTTCAGAAATACATCGACAAACTCTGTAACAATCCAAAGACACTTGAGCGTCAAACTATCCACACTTATGTCAACCACGTGAGCCAAGAAGGCCTTGCAACCTTGTTGAATCATCTGTTGTGCCTCCAAGGCTGACACTACATTAAAAAAGCAAGGATTCCTCTCACCCTTCACTACCAACTTGGCCCCATCCAAACCATGAAGCTTAAGGCTCTTCGCTCTACAACCCAACCCCGCATCATGCTCAAACAACCAATTCATCCCCATATGGCATCAAACTCTTGGAAAGGTAACACCATCAGGCCGGTCAGAAATATTTAACCTTGGACCTCAATCAGACACCTTCGATACACCTTATCTACTAACACGTCATACCCAAAAGACTGGTCCCACGAACTCCTATCTCAAGATCCTCGACAAGAATACCCCACTGCTTAGATATTCCACTACAGATGTAGAAACGAGTAGACCCTGAATCCACAAGAGCAATAATAGGAACTAGAAACAAGGTAAACATACCTGTGATAACATCGGTAGACTCACAGTCCTCCTAAGCCTTGATTGTGTACTGTCTTGCTGGTGCCCTTGTAGTGGATTGGACTATACCCCACTATGATGTCCCGACACGTGGCTCACTCCCCCTCTAGCAAAGCTCTGGCCCCTTTGAGCTGTATAAGAGGTCCTCTGATTCTAGACCAGAGTGGTGTTAGCAACTGTCAGATAAATCCCTCACAAAATGGTCCGGTGATCCAAACTCATAGCAAACTCTGGCCATCCCCCAACACTCACGTTTATGCTTCTTTCCACACTGATCGCAAATGGGTGTGCCCGAACTCTTTTGTGAGGCTTCTAGACTCACCATAGCTGAAGATGGAGATGGCCTCCTACGACCAGCAGATTCTGACCTACGGTCTGATCTCGAATTCTGGTTCGAAGCTCCTATACCTTGGTTCTAACGATTTCTATTCCACCCGAAATAAGACTGTGGGTTGTTGGAGAAGTTTTGAGTTCTCCCACTAGAGCTCTCTTGCCCTCCAACATTGCCATAAGTTAAACCTTGCACTTGCTCAAGCGACTTGGCACTAGTAGTCAATTCCAAAACACTTTCGGTGGGGCAGTAGTCAAGTAGGTCTGAATCTCCTTCCTCAAACCGTTTAGAATCCTCTTGCACCTCATCTTCTTGGTAGAAAACAACTCAGAGGCATACCTACTCAACTATAGAAACTCTTGTTCATATTTAAAGATTGATCGGTTCCCTTGGACCAAATGGTTGAATCAATATCTCAAATTGTCGATGTAGGCTTCTTCTACATACTTCTTCTCAAACTCATCCAAAAAGTCGTACCATGAAGGTTGGTTAGGATACCATCCCAACTCTCCGGTCTCCCACCACTCTCGAGCATTAATCTTTAACAGGGAGTGAACATGTGTCAACTTGTCTTCAGGGTTCAATCTCATCTGTAGCATGATCCAACGAGTATACCTCAACCATAAATCTTCTTTAACTAGATTATCTTTTCCTGATCCAAGAAAGTCGGTAGCATCATGACGATGCACCCTCTCAATTGGTGCCTCGCGAGGGGTAGTCAAAGACCTAGGTATATCCCTCACAATCCAGTGCAAATCCTAATGCAGATGAGAGAAATAATTGGCCGCTTGACCCCTATCATCCCTCAGCATCTCCTCCGAGTCAGGAATGTAATCAACATCATAGCTCCCCTCAACTGAGCCCTAACTCTCCTCACGATCACGTGCCCTCCTCGGCATGATTATTTTCTGCACAAGCAAACAAATAAGGTTACACCATCAGATACTCAGTTTAAACAAGTACAACTTCAACTTATGGGCATCGTATTCGCTAGACACCTATACAACACTCTAAATCCTCAGGGGGGCTTCCTAGAACTGGCTAAACCTAGGATCTGAGATCATTATTGTAACACCCTCGATCCATATGTCAAATTTGGGCCTCAAGCTCAAACCAAAACCATAAAATTTTGCAACTAGATTTAGCCCAAACACAATCATTTCATAAAACCCTTTAAGTTCTAATATCTGACATAACAAATAGTTAAAACATTACATAGGAGTTCCATTTAAAATACATAATTAAAAACATTCGACTCGTAGTTTAAAATCCAAAATGAGAGTTACAATACAACATAGGGTCCTACGAATACATAGCCCAAATAATGTAAGTGTTGTACTCAGAAAACAAGTCGATGTTGAGGTCCTACTGCGATGGTGCTCAAACGATGCACTTTAACCTACTAACCTACGAACGGAAACAACAATTCTAAATACTGAGCTAATGAAGCTCATTGGATACAGTTCCCTCAACCATGCTTGCCCAAATCATAAATAAGAACATGTAGCTAAAGATGATATCATGGCATAATTTAACAACATTGGCGCTACCTCTAGTTGCCTAAACACAGCAAAAAATGGAAAAGACATTAACCCCACACAACACATAGTCATCATACCAACAAACCTGAAGTGAGACCCGATGCGACACAGCTTTGGGAAAGTACTCCCATGCTCAGAATCTCTCGTCGAGCATCTTCGAATAAGACTCGATGCCACACAGCTTCGAGAATGTACACCCATGCTCGGAATCTCTCCTCAAGCATCTTCAAATAAGACTCGATGCCACATAGCTTCAGGAACTTACATTCAAAAACAAAACCCACGGTGTTGCGACACGCTCTCTCTCACTATGTATTTGGATCCCAATAATCAAGGTACTCAACCATACAAATGCCCGTGTGTGGCCCTAAAAATATATTATCCACCAAGGTTCCTTGTTGTTTCAACACAAACAAGTCACACAAGGTTTTTATTAAGTTATTACTTATTAGGCACATATATGGAGTTTAAATCATTTTCAGTTTAACCCATCATTTTACCACTTTAGAAGCCCATTAGGACATAGTCCTTGAATTATAGGTCCCTCGAACTCAAAATGTATTTTTTAGGCAGATTGCCAAGTGATTATCTATACCCACATATGTGTATCGATATACCTTTCAGGGTACCGATACCCACCAAAGTGTTTCGTTACCCAACTTTTCACATAGGGGTTTAACTAATAGGTCGTACCGATACACAAGGACATGTATCGATACCCCAGCTATACCGATACACTCCCAAACGTATTGGTACCCATTTTGCTACTAGAATTTAGATGAAAAACGGGGTACCGATACCCCCATAGGCGTACCAATACGTCGTTCAAATTCTGCTTGAGTTAGCCATTCAAAAGCAAAGGGTACCAATACCAGTTCATCCAGTATCGGTACACGAGCCATAATTAGAATTCTAGAGCTCGCAAATCATCCCCAACACTCTCAAACCTTCACAATAAAACCCCAAATCAAACCTACAAGTTATAGAAGGTAGTTTAAGTGGTTTTTTTTATCATTTTTACACCATTTTAACACCAAATTCAGATTTAGCCATTAGTGGGGGGTCTCAAGCTCTCAAACAACCAAAACATCAAGCCAAGTAACAAGCAATCTAATTTTATGATTTCCAAGAATACAAAGGAAATAGTAGTGTACTAACCTTCCTTCCAAAGATGGAAAAATGTCCATTCCCCTAGCTCAAGCATTCCTCTTCCCTTGGTCCTTGAAGTGCTCTCCAACCTCCTTAATTACAATCAAATATTGTAAAACTAGTTACAACACTGTTGAAAAGTAAATAAGGATGACCAAGGAAGATTCTAACAACAAAAACATGATTAAATCTCCCATTTCACGTTTATCCTCTCCAACCCCCACCAAAACTTATATTTTTCACGTTCCTTGGAGTGCTCTCCAACCTCCTTAACTACAATCAAATATTGTAAAACCAGTTACAACACTGTTGAAAAGTAAATAAGGATGACCAAGGAAGATTCTAACAACAAAAACATGATTAAATCCCCCATTTCACGACGGTCATCTCCTTCTTTTGGACAATGTAACGCCTCTCGGTTTCATTAAGCTTTCGACTCTCGAAAGCAATCAGATGCCCTCTTGTATGAGCACCCCACCAATTGCAAAATCAGAAGTATCATTTTGAATCTCGAACGGCTTGGTGTGGTCGGGAAGTGCCAACACTGGCTCGCTTATCATGACTTGTTTTAGCCTCTCGAAGGCTTGTTGGCAACTCAGACTCCACTCCCACTCCTTGTCCTTCTTCAACAACTAGGTCAAGGGCATGGCGATGTTGGAGTAGCCTTGGACAAATCTCCGGTAGTAGTTTGCCAAACCAAGAAAGGAACGTAACTCGGTTACCTTGGTTTGTGGCTCCCACTCGTCGATGGCTTGGATCTTGCTCTTGTCCATCCAGATCTTGCCTCCTCCGATGATGTGACCCAAGAAAGGAACTTCCTTTTGGGCGAAAGCACATTTCTCCCGCTTAAAGTAGAGTTTATTGTCTCGGAGAACCTACAAAACCTTCCTCAAGTGCCTTATATGCTCCTCAAACGTTGCATTATAGATGACTATATCGTCTAGATAAAAAACCATAAAATGATCAAGGAAAGGATGCAATACCTTGTTCATGAGTGTGCAAAACGTGGCGAGAGCGTTGGTGAGGCCGAAGGGCATGACAAGGAACTCGTAAGACCCATACCTTGTTATGCAAATGGTTTTTGGCTCGTCTCCTTCGGCGATCCGCACTTGATAGTAGCCCGAGCGAAGATCTAGCTTGGTGAACCATCTTGCGCTCCCAAGCTGGTCGAAGAAGTCTGCAATCAAGAGGATAGGGTACTTGTGCTTTACCGTGAGTTTGTTTAAGGCCCCGTAGTCGGCGTACATACACAAACTCTCATCGCGCTTCTTTTGGAAGAGCACGGGTGCACCATAAAATGCCTTGGATGGCCTGATGTAGCCTGCATCCAAGAGCTCTCTCAATTGCTTTTGAAGCTCATCTAGCTCCGGTGGTGCCATCCGATATGGAGCCTTGGCTGGCAGCTCGACATTCGGATACAACTCGATCTTGTGATCCACCTCTCTCTTGGATGGCAACGCCTTCGACAACTCAGAAGGCATTGTGTCCTTGTACTCCTCAAGGAATCGTCCCACGACATCAGAGATCTCCGTGGTCTACATGGCTTCATCCTTCTTGGTCACGGCAAGGTAGGATATCTCTTCTTTGCGCACACCTTTCTTGAATTGGATTGATGATAGCATCTTAGCTCTCACACCTGCTTCTCGACTCACCGGCACAACACATTGATGTTGGTGGTCGAGCACACACAAAAAATCGGAAAATGGCAAGAGAAGTGCATTAATCTGATCTAAGAAAGATAAACCAATTACTAAATCGTAATCGTCTAAAGGAATTACCTTGAAGGTCTCTTTTCCCGTCCAACTTCCAAGTCGAAGCTCTACCCTCCTTGCCACTCTGGCTATGGGTTCTTCCTTGGAGTTGACTATTTTGATCCATCCGCTTGCCTTCTCCACATGAAGGCCAAGCTTTTTGACAGACCCTTCGTACATGAACAACTCGAACGCCCCAGTGTCCACTAGTGCGCTCAATTACTTACCGGAAATTGTAACCTCAATAAACATAAGGCCTTTCTTCTTCTTGCTTGAAGATTTGATTTGGAAGGAAATTACAATGGCACCAAGTTGAGAGGTAGGCTCGGTTGACCCTTCATCGACTTTGATGGCAGAAAGGCTAGCTTTATTTAGGCAATCTTTGATGAAGTGAGGCCCGTTGCAAAGAAAAAACTTTACTGGACCCTTGTCCTTCCTTTCCCACGGTCTAACAAAGCGGGTAGACTTGTGGCCACTCTTGTCACCTCTAGCTTTGGCTTGCTTGTCCTTGTCTCCCCAACCATTGCCCTTAGGTTTTGGCTTTGGTTTGGGAGAGTCACTCTTCTTCTCGAACTTGGCTATGGCTTCAGCCTTGTCCAAAGTACCGGAAAGGTCTTTGACGCCCCTCCTTTCCAACTCCTTGTTGGCCCAACGTTGGACCCCATCCATAAAAATGGAAAAGCCCTTGTCTTCTCCAAAATTTGAGATCTGAAGCTTGATCTCAGTGAACTTCTTCACGTACTCGTGGATGGTGCCGTCATGCTTGAGTTGGCATAGCTTTGTCCGCAACACCCGTTGGGCATTTTTGGGGTAGAAAGCCTTCTTGATCTCGACTTGGAGCTCCTCCCACGTCTCGACTGGAGCCTCATTCTCTTCCACCTCGGAGCACCTGCATCTCCACCATAAAAGAGCGTCATTAATAAAAGAACTAGATGCAACATTTACCTTTGTGGCCTCGTCCATAATGTTCATGTTGCGGAAGTATTGCTTCATGCTCCATTGGAAGGTTTCAACTTCTTGAGCCTCCCTCTTCTCTTTGAACTCTTTCGGCTTCGAAACATCGACCATCACCCTTGTTGGGCTAGCCATCACTCCATTTTCCACGACGATCTTGTAAATGTAGAGCTCGGTCTTGAGCACGCTCACAATGTCCTTGAGTTTGGTTAACTCAGCTTTGAGAGATCCATTTTGCAACTCCAAGGTCTCGACGGACTCAACAACGAGCTTTTGAAAGTTATCCTTAAGACGGTCCTCTCGAGATTCTAACTCCTCTAGTCAGACATCCACAACATTGAGTCTGTCCGTCGACTCCCCCATGTTGTTCTCCAAACGGGTGACTTTGTCTTGCAAAGACGAAATGGCATCTCTCGAGCTAGCCCTCTTGGCCTTGTCAGCACGAGTCTCAACTGTCTTGGTTATAGCGGCGGCATCATCACTTGGGTTCGTCATCTCGAATGATCCTTGCTTGAAAAACATGGCTCTGATACCACTTTTCATGGGCTAGGAATCGAGTAGCTAAGCACCGTGTGGCTTTAGTCGCGGAACAATCGAAAGGCGGCTAGGCAGCCTGAAAATCTAAGCACAAGGGCTCAGTTGGAATGCGGAAGCAATGCAAGAAAAAGGCTAGAACGTGAGTGAATGCTTGCTCGTATTACTCAAAGGAATTGTGTGATTAGAATGGTTGGGGTGAGCTTCTATATATAGGTGAACACCCCCTCGATCCGACGGTTACAAATGAAACAAATCAACTGTCAAGATGAGCCTAGACAATCTAACTAAGGAATGGAAGTGATATTCTAGTCTCCTTCCTTATTAGACGAGATTGGCATGGATACTTTCCTTGTGGGCGGATGAGAATCTCCATGAGTCGGGAGATTGTGTTGGCTCGGTCCCATTCCATGAATAGCCCGGTCAAAGGGAGGAGTACTCTCCGAGGCTTGGGCGGATGTGGCCGTGTGGGCTAGCTGGGGCGGGTCACACTCGATCAGGCCCAAGAGTTCAGACATAACCTCTTGGGCGGCTCGTAGGGCGTTGATATCGACCCTCGGGTGTGGCTAGGTGGCGTAAGCATCATGTGCGTCGGGCGTGGCTTCTTAGCTCATGGACTCGGCCACCTGGTGCTGGCGGATGGTACTGGTGCTAGACTCGGCCCCTCGGTTTCCTTGGACGGCCACTTGGTGCGGATGAATGGTGCTGGCACTAGAATCGGCCCCTCGGTTGGCTTGGACGGCCACCTGGTGCAGATGGACAGTGCTGGCACCAGGCTCGGTCCCTCGGTGTGCTTGGATGGCGCTCGGTTGCACCCCATGGTGCTCGGCGCTATGTGGTGTTCGCGGTTGGGCCCCTTGGTGTACGGGCGGCTCGGCCAAGCGGTGATGGGTTGTGACAATATGCTCCCTATTGTAGTACATCCTTGTCTTTCCCTATAACGAAGTCTCCCAAATAATCATTTTCATTTCCTCGGAGATATCGTATTTTAGACCTTCAAACAAATGTAAACACTTGAATAAAATAAAAATAAAAAATAAAAGTTTCATAACTATAATGTGTTGGTGTGACTTGTGTCCATTTGAAATATCAACAAGGTTAGGCATTGAGGCACAAAACAGCATCGATTATAAAATTATGAAAATTTGAAATGATTTGACTAAATTCTTGTATAGGCAGATGCAAACAAACTTTACCCGACTCTTCATTATTACGAGAGCATAGTATTCTCTATAGTTTGCTTCCGCTTATAGCAATTCAACATTCTTAATTTCTTAGAAGAATTTGATCTTCTTGAGTGGGTATTCAGGTTGATTTAGTTGTTTGTCTATATTTATAATTATATATTTTACAATAAAATGTGTGAATCTTTAAAAAATTTACAACGGCGACACCCGCAGTGACCGCAATAGCATCAGGTATGTCCGCAACTGTGATAGACGTGACGCGACCAAAAACGCAGCCGCAGAAAGTTTTTAAATCCGTGGAACAAGCCAAATTTGAGAAATTCTAAGCCACATTCCATATTCCTAGATATGATTTTTTACTCTTCTTTCAAAGGTTACTTATAACTAGAGTGTAGGAAATTACAACAGTGACATGTACCAATTTCTTATAAAGTTAACCCAAGATTTTTTTCCAAAAAAAAGATGAATTTAAGATAAAAAGCTGACCAACCTGCTCATTAGATAGCCTCTGGTTCTCTCTAGCTAATCACAATAACATAACCGAAAAGATGATAATAATCTTGAACAACCCAGTAGTTTAAGCTAGTAAGATCACTCAAAATCTTTTTAAAACGACCCACGTTAGTCCTGAAACAACAATGAGAAAGAAGCAACGTCACAGAAACATAAAAACAAATAGCTGACCGACAATTGGGAATAGTGAAAAAAATCCCAAAAGGGACCTTGTGAGATGCGGCTATAGGCGTTTGTCACTTAAACAACACCGTTGAAGGCCATAGAAAGGTGGAAAAGATGAAGGGGTGGTTGGTTTTGCACGGCCGAGGGTTTTGGTAGAATGAAGTTATTATATGGCTTAAACATACATTTGGAACCTGAATTAGGCATTTTTTAAAATTAGTATTTAAAAAATCTTTTAAATTGGTACCTAAACTAGATATATTTTCCCAAGTTGATACTTAAAGAATTTTTTTCTCCTATGTTCGTACTTGAACTATGCAGCTTCTTTAAGTTAGATACCAAAACTTATACATTCTATCGATTTGGTTTTAATTTAAAATAATTGGAAATAATTTAACCCAATTATGGCTCTATATTTAAAAATCTTATCAATTTACCCTTTATTCTTCTCCAAAATTGTTTGTTCTTCTCATATAAATTTTATTTCAATTTTCCAGTATAAAAAAAGTTTAAAAGTAACTTGTAGTTATTTTATGGTAGAATGAAGTTATCTCATTGTTTTTTTTGATCCGTTACGCTTACTCAAGCAAAAAGAAAGAAAGCCAAGAACACTCAAGAACAACAAAGAGAGTTTTAGAGTGAATGCCTTGATTACTCAGAAGATGAATAATACAAATGAGATGGGAAAACCTCTATTTATAGGTGAGTCCCCCTACATCCGACGGTCGTAATGTGTCAAGAATAATTTCATTCTTCCGAATAATAAAATAAATAAAGGAATTAAATTAAGTGTAGATAGGGAAGTAGGAGTCGAACCTACAGGGACTTAGAACTTTCCTTGTCACGCTTTTGTAGTTTCTGAACCAAGAGTTGTTGATGGAGCTATGTTGAGGTGATTTAGGTGGGGGTTTTGTTGCAATGAAATGTAATTGTTTAAGAGAGTAAAAGGAAGATTTTAAAAGATTTTAAAGTAAATATAAGATTATCAGCCTCGGGCTTCTGCGTTGACTTGTTCTACTTGGTTCCTTGGTAAAGATTTTTATTTTGAAAAACCTGTTGGGAAAATTACTTCAAGGTCAATCCTTGACTTTTTGTTTGTAAACTGAATTTACAAAATCAATTTTTGGTTTCAGTTTTGATAATTTGTCTAAACAAACTCAATGTTTGAGAAAACAAATTACTTAAGCTCGTAACCAACTCGAAAAGTCATTTCTATAAAAACGATTCGATCTCAATTTCCCTTAGTAATCTATTTACTAAGTCTATTCCCTGGAAGTCGGATTTATTTCAATAATCGATCCTCCCTCCCACTTGATAGATCAAAACAATTGTTTTCTCCAAAGTCAATCTTTGGGTTTTAAAAATCATTTTGATTTAGAAAATAAAGTATGAAGAAATTGGGAGAAGTTTTCGAAATGTTTGAAGCATAGTTTCAAACCTCGCATTGAGAACGCGTCATCGCATAAGCCTTCAGCTTAAAAAGATCTAGCCGAGCATGGTTATCAAATTAATCATGCTTGACATTTAAGAAATAATTAAAAGAAGAAATAGAAGAAAAGAACTAAAGTAAAACTAAGAAGAGAAGAATTTCCAAGAGAAGATGAAATGATATTCAATTGATAAATTGATTGATGACAATTCTTACCCCCTAAAAGGGGGTATTTATAGTGTTTCAAATAACCTAGGTAAACCTAAAATGATAATTAAAATTAAACAAAATAGTTATCCAAAGTTTAAAATTTAAAATTAAAAAATCCGGAGATAAGCTATCTGATAAGCGGCCTGATAAGCTATCACTGCTGCTGACGTCAGCTTCTAGAAGACGCTGACGTGGCGCCAAGTCAGCATTCATGCCCTGATTCATGCCCATGAATCTGTCTACGACTCCGGCATTTTCTGCTGAATTCTAGCTTATTTCCAGCATCACGTCCCCTGCATGAAATCAACATAAAACACCCCAGTTAAGTCCTTCAAACTTGTATTTAATCGAAATAAGGACCAAAAACATAACCAAAATAAATACTCATCAAATTAGGTACACAAGATAATTTTTGTGAGTTTTGAGCCTAATGAGCATGTATTATTTTTGCTCTTTGTTTCTTTGAGTGTGCCTAGCTAAATTAGTTGCAATCTAGAACTTGTGGTTTAAATTCTTTTTGAGATTACATTATTTGAATATGATGCTTAAATATGATTGAGGCACTAGGTTTTAACACGTTCTCTTCCCAAACAAATTGCCTACCCTTTGATTAATTTCCCTTAGTGAAACAATTTTGAGACTTTGCCTTTTTCTTGAAATTCACCATATTTTAGCCTAATCCGTTTTTTTATTTCCATTATTTTTGTCCCTTTTTCAAGACAAAATTGTCTTTCAAAAAAACAGATTCGAATCAATGCAGTCCAATAGAGCAGAAAACACTGTGTAGAAAATAAATTGTGAAGAAACTGTTCGAATATGTAGTGTAGAGAAAAAAAACTGTGCAGAAAAATCATTCGAATCTGCAGTAAAAAAAGCAGAAAAAAAGCAGTGTAGTTCAAAAAACAAAATACTGCAGAACAATTTTGATTCGAATAAAAAAACACATATTTATTTTGCAAATCATGTGATAAATGTCAAAGAGTTGGTAACTTAAGTCGAAGTAATGATATGCCTTTAAATCCTATTCATGTTTGCGAAATATTTGATGTGTGGGGGATAGATTATATGGGGCCATTTGTATCATCATTCGGTAATTTTTATATTATTTTAGTTGTTGATTATGTTTCGCGATGGGTTGAGGTGAAAGCTACAAAAAATAATGATGCTAAAACCACTATCAAATTTCTGAAAGATTGTATTTTTTCTAGGTTTGGCACACTAAAAGCGTTGATATGCGATAGAGGGAAACATTTTATCAATCGAGTCATCGATGCGCTAATGAAAAAAATTTGGCGTCACCCAACGCATCGCAACGTCGTACCATCCGCAAACGAATGGTCAGGCGGAGGTATCAAACCGTGAAATCAAGACCATTCCTGAAAAGATCGTGAAACCCGATCGGAAGGATTGGAGCGTTAAGCTGAATGACGCAGTATGGGCATACCAGACAGCGTATAAGGGTCCTATCGGGATGTATCTTTATCGCCTTGTTTTTGGTAAGCCGTGCCATTTACCGGTCGAATTGGAGCACCGCGCGCTCTGGGCAGTCCAAAATTGCAACATTATAATGGATTTAGTTGGCAAAACGCATAAACTCGATATCCAGGAGTTGGAAGAAATTCGAAAAAATGCCTACGACAGTTCAAAAATTTTTAAGGAAAAAAAATAAAGATTATCACGATCGTAATATTGCATTTAAATCATTTTATATTGGCCAAAAGGTTTTATTATTTAACTCTAAATTAAAACTTTTTGCAGGAAAATTACGATCAAAGTGGCTTGGACCATATACAGTGACTAATATTTTTCCACATGGTGCAGTGGAGACTAAAAGTAATTCTGGAGAGCCATTTAAAGTTAACGGTCAACGGCTTAAACCGTACTATGATAATGCTCCAGTTGGTCTAGTCGAGGAAATTCGTCTAGTCGAACCTGTCACTTGAATGAGCTCGTCAAGCTAGCGACGTTAAACAAGCGCTTAATGGGAGGCAACCAATTTATTTATTTATTTTTATTGTCTTTTCTTCATTTTACTTGATTTTTTATCTTTCTTTATTTTTTATTGTCTTTTTATTTATTTATTTTTGAATTTATTTTATTTTATTTTTAGGAAATAAAGATGGGCATATTCGAATGAAGGTGGCATGGTTTATCTAGTCTCTACTTTAAATATATCCTTATCCTACCTTTTTTTGTTTTAAAATACAAAAACACACATTTTATTTTAAAACAAAACACCACCTTATCCCTTATCACTTGATTTTTCTTGTTTAAACCCAAAATCTTTTTTCTCTTAATTTTTTTAAACCACATCATTTATCCTTTTTTTATCACATTTGATAAAGGAAAAAATTTAATACAAATTTAAAAAAATATGGGAAAATTTTTATCACGTTTTGGTATTTGACTTTCACCCATGTTTTGTTATTTTTTACTTTAAATATTATTCACTACCGAACGTGATCCCTTCTTTTTTCTCTTTTAAAATATTCCCACACCACAACACCCAACCATCCTCTTCATCTCCCACCTTCAACCAAGCCTCCCCACCACCTGACACCATGCCACGCACCAGGGAGTCACGCCGTCGCAATTTGTACCTTTGTCCAGCAGCTCCGGTGGAGTTTTCGACCCGCGCTAGCAACTGTCCACGACACGACCGAGTGCAGCTGCAATTGATCAAGTGAGTCTCTCATTTCCTCTAGTTTTCATTTTGGGACAAAATTCTTTAAGTGAGGGGGACAAATGTTTGTCAAATTTTCTGCAGAATTCCAGCTTATTTACAGCATCACGTCCCCTACATGAAATCAACATAAAACAACACAGTTAAGTCCTTCAAACTTGTATTTAATCGAAATAAGGACCAAAAACATAACCAAAATAAATACTCATCAAATTCCCCTTCACTTATCCGATGCTTGTCCTCAAGTATCTCAAAATTAAACAAATCTAAGCTCAAGTTGTCATCCTTAACTTCATGAAGTCTGAAAGTTTCCGATATGATTAAGTATCTAAACATGAAAGAAAATAATGGGCAAATAGATAAATGGCAAGATTTAGAAATTTAAGTAAAAACGGCAATCCAATACCCTATTAATCATCAATGATGCAAACCAAGTACCCTCACAAGGAATTGCTCATGTCACTCAAAGTGTTTAAGGGTAGAGAAAATCACTCGAGCCAAAACTAATTAGAGCAATATCATAGGCTTGTGGTTAAATCTAATCTCCACTACTAAGTATGAATGTGATGCAAAAATCAAGAGGTCTTAAAAGGGTTGTAACGGGGCTAAGGTTCTGTAGGATAAAGGCTGAAAAATAGGGGTTAAAATTCAAGACAAAAATCATCCAAAAAAATTTATTCAAAACTATTTTTTTATTCGAATCAAAATTGTTCTGCAGTATTTTTTTGAACTACACTACTTTTTTCTACTTTTTTACTGCAGATTCAAATGATTTTTCTGCATCGTTTTTTTTTCTCTACACTGCATATTCGAATAGTTTCTGCACAATTTATTTTCTGCACAGTGTTTTCTGCTCTGCTGGACTGCATGATTCGAATCTTTTTTAAGACAATTTTGTCTTGAAAAGGGGACAAAATAATGGAAATAAAAAACGGATTAGGCTAAAATATGGTGAATTTCAAGAAAAAGGCCAAGGCTCAAAATTGTTTCACTAAGAGAAATTAATCAAAGGGTAGGCAATTTGTTTGGGAAGAGAAAGGGTTAAAACCTAGTGCCTCAATCATATTTATGCATCATATTCAAATAATGTAATCTCAAAAAGAATTTAAACCACAAGTTCTAGAATGCAACTAATTTAGCTAGGCACACTCAAAGAAACAAAGAGCAAAAATAATGCAGGCTCATTAGGCTCAAAACTCACAAAAATTGTCTTGTGTACCTAGGTAAGCATCACGTCAATTAATAGTGCAAGGATTGCCATAAAAAGGATTTAAAGGAAAAATTAACCATGCCAAAATCTACTATGCAACCTAAAATTTCCAAACAAGATAGATAAAAAATCATACGGAAACAATGAGACAAGGCCAAACTAAGGATTAAACAAGGAACTTAGATTAAATAAAATTAAGGGAATAAGAGAGCAATTAAACGGATAAGCAAAGAAAAATTTGACAAACATTTCTCCCCCCCCTCACTTAAAGCATTTTGTCCCAAAATGAAAACTAGAGGAAAGGAGAGACTCCCCTGATCAATTGCGGCTGCAGTCGGTCGTGTTATGGACAGTTGCAGGCGCGGGTCAGAAACTCCACCGGAGCTGCTGGATAGAGGTACAAACTGTGGCGGCGTGACTCCCTGGTGTGTGGCATGGTGTCGGGTGGTGGGGAGGCTTGGTTGAAGGTGGGAGATGAAGAGGACGGTTGGGTGTTGTGGTGTGGGAATATTTTAAAAGAGAGAAAAGAAGGGATCACGTTTGGTAGGGAATAAAATTTAAAGTCAAAAATAACAAAACATGGGTGAAAGTCAAATACCAAAACGTGATAAAAAAAATTCCCATAATTTTTTAAAAAAAATTATTTTTTTTATTTTATCAAATGTGATAAAAAAAATAAGGATAAAGGATGTGGTTTAAAAAAATTAAGAGAAAAAGGATTTATGGTTTAAACAAGAAAAACAAAGTGACAAGGGATAAGGTTGTGTTTTGTTTTAAAATAAAATGTGTGTTTTTGTATTTTAAAACAAAAAAAATGGTAGGATAAGGATATATTTAAAGTAGAGACTAGATAAATCATGCCACCTTCATTAGAATATGCCAATCTTTATTTCCTGAAAATAAAATAAAATAAATTCAAAAATAAATAAATAAAAAGACAATAAAAAATAAAGAAATAAAAAAAATCAAGTAAAATGAAGAAATACAATAAAAATAATAAATAAATAAATAAATAAATGGGTTGCCTCTCATTAAGTGCTTGTTTAACGTCACTAGCTTGACAGCCTCATTCAAGTGACAGGTTCGATTAGACGAATTTCCTCAACTAGACCAACTGGAGTATTATCATAGTACGGTTTAAGCCGTTGACCGTTAACTTTAAATGGCTCTCCGGAATTACTTTTAATCTTCATTGCACCATGTGGAAAAATATTAGTCACTGTATATGGTCCAAGCCACTTTGATCGTAATTTTTCTGCAAAAAGTTTTAATTTAGAGTTAAAGAATAAAACCTTTTGGCCAATATAAAATGATTAAGATGCAATATTACGATCGTGAACATCTTTATTTTTTCCTTAAAAATTTTTGAACTATCATAGGCATTTTTTCGAATTTCTTCCAACTCCTGGATATCGAGTTTACGCGTTTCGCCAACTAAATCCATTTCCATGTTGCATTTTTGAACTGCCCAGAGCGCGTGGTGCTCCAATTCGACCAGTAAATGGCACGTCTTACCATAAACAAGGCGATAAGGAGACATCCTGATAGGACCCTTATACGTTGTCCGATATGCCCATAGTGCGTCATTGAGCTTAACGCTCCAATCCTTCCGATCGTGTTTCACGATCTTTTCAAAAATGGTCTTGATTTCACGGTTTGATACCTCCGCCTGACAATTCATTTGTGGTTGGTACGACGTTGCGATGCGTTGGGTGACGCCAAATTTTTTCATTAGCGCATCAATGACTCGATTGATAAAATGTTTTCCTCTATCACACATCAACGCTCTTGGTGTGCCAAACCTAGAAAAAATACAATCTTTCAAAAATTTGACAATAGTTTTAGCATCATTATTTTTTGTAGCTTTCGCCTCAACCCATCGCGAAATATAATCAACAGCTAAAATAATATAAAATTATCGAATGATGATACAAATGGCCCCATATAATCTATCCCCCACACATCAAATATTTCGCAAACATGAATAGGATTTAAAGGCATTTCATTACGTCAGCTTAAGTTACCAACTCTATGACATTTATCACATGATTTGCAAAATAAATATGTGTTTTTTTTCTTTTTCTTTTTTTTATTTGAATCAAAATTGTTCTGCAATATATTTTTTTGAACTGCACTGCATTTTTCTGCTTTTTTACTGCAGATTCGAATGATTTTTCTGCACATTTGTTTTCTTTACACTACATATTTGAACAGTTTCTTCATAATTTATTTTCTGCATTGTGTTTTCTGCTCTGCTAGACTGCATGATTCGAATCTTTTTTAAAGACAATTTTGTCTTGAAAATTGGATAAAAATAATGGAAATAAAAAAACGGATTATGCTAAAATATGGTGAATTTCAAGAAAATGCCAAGTCTCAAAATTGTTTCACTAAGGGAAATTAATCAAAGGGTAGGCAATTTGTTTGGGAAGAGAACGTGTTAAAACCTAGTGCCTTAATCATAATTAAGCATCATATTCAAATAATGTAATCTCAAAAAGAATTTAAACCACAAGTTCTAGAATGCAACTAATTTAGCTAGGCACACTCAAAGAAACAAAGAGCAAAAATAATACATGCTCATTAGGCTCAAAACTCACAAAAATTGTCTTGTGTACCTAATTTGATGTGTATTTATTTTGGTTATGTTTTTTGTCCTTATTTCGATTAAATACAAGTTTGAAGGACTTAACTGGGTTGTTTTATGTTGATTTCATGCGGGGGACGTGATGTTGGAAATGAGCTGGAATTCTGCAGAAAATGCCGGAGTCGTGGGCAGATTCATGGGCATGAATCAGGGCATGAATGCTGACTGCCGCCACGCCAGCGTCTTCTAGAAGCTGACGTCAGCAGTAGTGATAGCTTATCAGGCCGCTTATCAGATAGCTTATCTCCGAATTTTTTAATTTTAAATTTTAAACTTTGGTAACTATTTTGTTTAATTTTAATTATCATTTTAGGTTTACCTAGATTATTTGAAACACTATAAATACCCCTTTTTAGGGTAAGGCTTGTCATCAATCAATTTATCAATTGAATATCATTTCATCTTCTCTTGGAAATTCTTCTCTTCTTCGTTTTACTTTAGTTCATTTCTTCTATTTCTTCTTTTAATTATTTCTTAAATGTCAAGCATGATTAATTTGATAACCATGCTCGGCTAGATCTTTTTAAGCCGAAGGCTTATGCGATGACGCGTTCTCAATGCAAGGTTTAAAACTATGCTTCAAACATTTCGAAAACTTCTCTCAATTTCTTCATACTTTATTTTCTAAATCAAAATGATTTTTAAAACCCAAAGATTGACTTTGGAGAAAACAATTGTTTTGATCTATCAAGTGGGAGGGAGGATCGATTATTGAAATAAATCCAACTTCCAGGGAACACACTTAGTAAATAGATTACTAAGGGAATTTGAGATCGAATCATTTTTATAGAAATGACTTTTCGAGTTGGTTACGAGCTTAAGTAATTTGTTTTCTCAAACATTGAGTTGGTTTAGACAAATTATCAAAACTGAAACAAAAAATTGATTTTGGAAATTCAGTTTACAAACAAAAACTCAAGGATTGACCTTGAAGTAATTTTGTAACCCCCTCGTCCTGGTCTGGTCGGATGACCGGTCCGAGTGGGCCACCCGTTAAGGTTCCTCCTCGGTTAACGACCGAGAAAAATTTCATTTAACTTTATCTTGTCTACAAGCATTATTAGGTCCTATGTGAAGCACGGCAGCGGAAACACAAACAATCCAACATCGACCATCCAAAACAACATTTTAAAACAACTCATTTTAACCCTTTACAGCAGGCCGTATCGAAACGCCCTTAGGTTGTTTCGATACGCCTTGACATAGTCAACAGGCTAGGGTCAACCTGAGGAGACCGTTCTGAAACAGGGGTGACCCGTATCGAAACGACCTCAACGGTCAACTTCTCGTGGTCAACGAGATTTGACCGTTTCGAAACATCATAAACTCATTTCGGAACACCTTCATCTCGCCAATTTCTCAAAATTCCAGTAGCAAAAATGTACCGAAACGGCCCCTACCCATTTCGAAAGGCTCAGCCAAAACAAAGGGGACCGTATCGAAACAGGGTAACCCGTTTCGATACGCCCTCTGCCTGCATGTAACCCCCTTAACCCGGCCCAAACAGATGAACCGAATTAAGAAGATTACACGGGGAAAACCAAAGTCAACCTTGATTAACGACCTTTTTTTTTCTTTTTAATCTTGTCTAGATGCACATTATCCCTAGATATGATCATACAATCAGCATACTCAAAGATCATAACCATCAGAGAACATTCAGGGACCCAATTGCACAAAATACAACTTTAGGGACCAAATTGTAAATTCTGAAAATTATAAAGACTTAACCCAAATTAAAGTTACCAATATATAATTAATCATATTTCATGATTCTTTGTCAAATTTCAGCTCAAACGGACATCTCAAACTCATTTAATTGCAATAACAATGTTCAGGACTAAAATGCAAACATTTCAAAACATATAACCAACAATTTCAGTGCCCAAGGGTCGAGTGTTTCGGAACAGGGAAGACCCGTTCCGAAATGCGGGACCGTTCCGAAACTGGTACCGAAACAGGGCCTGGCAGAGGCCAAACCGTTCCGAAATAGTTCCTTCCGTTTCGGAACGCCCAGGCCATTTCAGGCCCCCGTTCCGATACGGTAGCACCTGTTCCGAAACAGGTTGCCCAGATTGCAGAAAAATTGCTGGTTTAATACATAATAGACCCATCAAACATGCTCCAAAAGCCACCAAATTTTACCAGCAACTCATTCAACATACAAGGAACATAATTGCATCAACCAAACATCAACATGGCATCAATTATGAAAATCCCCAATTCTATAGGCATGCATCCTACTTAGAAAACCATTCAAGCATCAATATACCAAAACCACATCACAAAGGCAAATTACAAGTTCCAACATTATCAACATCATAAATCCAACTTAGGGAGTCCAAAACATCTCCCAAAACAACAACATAGGTTCCCCATTGCCAAAGGCCAAAAGCTAATAGTGTTTAAGAAACCTTCACCATACTTGAGCTTAGTTCACCACTTGGATTCTTGCCCTCCTTGCTGCCCTCAATGCACTTTAATGCTCTGCATTATTGGTTTAAGAAAAGAGAGAGCGTAAGCAAAAGCTTAGTGAGGAATGCTCATTTTAAAACCACACAATAATGCATTTATAAAACACTTTTATAAACCTTAAATCAACCATCATTTGCACATGCACTAAAGCATTTAAAACAAGCAATTCACGCTTCAAGTTCATATCATGTCATATTGGAAACAAGTGATACATCAACATAAGATCCACACATGGACTTTTAAACACCATTGTGATCTTATAATTTCCAAGGACCACACATGGACTTTTAAACACCATTGTGTCCTTAACATCACCCATGGACTTTTAAACACCATGACAAGGACCACACAAGGACTTTTAAACACCTTTGTGTCCTTAACAAGAATCTCCCAAGGACTTTTAAACATCTTGGAGTTCTTAAGTAAACAAGGCTTACACAAGGAATTTTAACCACTTTTGTAACCTTAACCAAGAACCAACCATGGACTTTTAAACACCATGTTGTTCTTAAATAACAAGCCTCGCACAAGGAATTTTAACCACCTTGGTGATCTTAACCAAGAACCAACCATGGACTTTTAACCACCATGTTGTTCTTAAATAAACAAGGCTCACACAAGGACTTTTAACCACCTTTGTGACCTTAACCATCACTTGCCAATATGCATCATTAACCACAATATCCCACTGTTTTAAAGCATCTATCATGCCATAAACATCATCCATCTTTTAGCATCAAACCACATTAAAACAATGTTCAAAAACAAGGATCTCTTACCTTGAGCATCCTTCAACACATGGCTTATAATCTCAGCAAGTAAACATGCTAAATTTGCTTTCAAAACAGAATTTAAAACATGCAAATAAACCACATTGCATACAACCAATCCATGGTTCATCACCAAGAGAGTTTTTCTGAAAACTTACTCTTGAGCTTAGCTAAGTTGCTTAGACTTAAACTAAGCTCACAAACCTTCAAAACATTGGTTTCAAAGCTGAAAACCAAAATCCACTCACCGATTCCGTTTCGCCACTTGCCGAAACACCAATCAAGCTTCCGGATCACCACCACTAGGATCCAAAGATGACTCCCCTGTTTTAAACACATCAAAGTAGAGGATTAATGCATCATCATGCATTAATAACTTCAATGAAAGCACCTAAACTCGCTGCTCTCATCCATACTCCATTTTCGGCTACCAAACACAACCGAAAATGCATCCAAACAACTCCACAACACTACCCAGCCATAATCCATCAAATCAAATCATCCTTAAACATCAATTAACATCCAAAAAGGATCTAACATCACCCTTATACCTCCAGCTATAACAGATCATCAAGATCACTCCAAAAACAACCAAGAACTCAAGCTAAACTTAGGAAAATCAACCTATCCGGGATTGCATTAATTAAACCTCAATTTCTCATCAATTTAACATTCATTTAACATCAAAAAGACACCTCAAATCACTGCTTAAACAGATCATACGAATTTTAACCAAAATCAACCAAATCTTGCATTTAAAAGCCAAGATCAAGAACACAACCTTAAAACCATTTATAAAACACAAATTAAGGATCGAGAACTTGGGAATTTCAGTAAAGAACTGAGAGTTTAGAGGAGAAGGACGTTCTTACCTCCAAACTTGAGTTTTCTCCCTTTTTGGAACCAAATTCTTGAAAATCCACTTAGCAGATGCAAAGGTTTTGTTGAAGAGATGATTGAAGATCAAAAGAGAATTGAAATGAGTTATTTAGGTGACAAAATCAGAGGGAAAAGCTCTGGAGAAAAGGTGTTTGGTTTGAGAGAAAGATGAGAGAAAATGAAAATGGAAGATTTGAGAGAAAAGTTAGTTATGGCCAAAATATCTTCCCTCCACTTTTCTTTTATTTAAAAACCATTAATTACTAATTTAATACTTTAGAAAAATCTGGAGAAACTCCAATTGGGTAAATAGCTCCTTAAAGATTCAAAGTTTCAATCCTTTTTAAAACAGTCTCACAGTTTTCGAAAATTACATTTTGGTCGTTAACCAAAATGTCACACTTCCAAACCTCATTTTGTAAAATTGATTTCACCATTCTCTTATATATAATAAAAGAGGATTTTAAGACATTTTTCTATATTTTTAATGCAACCCGAACTAGGCTTTCCTAAATTCACCTTTATATATTCGAACCGCACTCCGACCGAACCAGTCCGAATCCTAAAACTCCTAAGCCCAAAACCGGGGCGTTACAACTCTCCCCCCTTTAAGAAATTTCGTCCTCGAAATTTACCTGAAGGAAAGAGATAAGGAAACTGCTTCAGCATGTCATCCTTCCGTTCCCACGTGGCTTCCTCAACACCACGATGCTTCCACAACACCTTTACCAACTCAATGGTCTTGCCACGAAGAACCTTGCTATCCGAATCCAGAATCTTCACCGGTTCCTCATCATAGGTCAAATCCGGATTCAATTCCACTTCTTCCACAGGCATCACATGCGAAGGATCCGATCTATACTTCCGAAGCATAGAAACATGAAACACATCATGAATCTTCTCCAACTCATGAGGTAACCTCAACTTGTACGCAACAGGACCCACACGCTCAATCACCTCATATGGTCCAATGTACCTAGGGCTCAACTTACCCTTACGGCCAAACCTCATCACCTTTTTCCAAGGCGAAACCTTCAAAAACACACGGTCACCCACCGCATACTCGATCTCCTTACGCTTCAAATCCGCGTAAGACTTTTGCCGATCAGAAGCTGCCTTCAAATGCTCACAAATGAGCTTCACCTTCTCGGTGGTTCCTTTCAACAAAGCCGGCATCGAAACCAACTTCTGACCCGTTTCAGCCCAACAAAGAGGAGTCCTACACTTCCTCCCGTACAAAGCTTCATAAGGTGCCATTTGAATGCTTTCCTGATAACTATTGTTATAGGCAAACTCCACCAAAGGCAAATGTTTCTCCCAAGAGCCTTGGAACTCAATCACACAGCTCCGCAAGCTTATCCAAAGAATACGTAGTATGCACAGGCAAGAAATGCGCACACTTCGTCAGGCGATCCACAATCACCCACACCGAATTCTTCTTCGATGGTGACAAGGGTTAACCAGATACAAAATCCATGGTAATCCTTTCCCACTTCCATTCAGGGATTCTCAACGGTTGCAACAACCCTGAAGGAACCTGATGCTCAGCCTTAACTCGCTGACACACCATGCACTTGCTCACAAACTCAGCAACATCCTTCTTCAAACCCACCCAGTAGTACTCATCACGAAGATCACGATACATCTTAGTACTACCAGGGTGCATAGCAAAAGGACTACTATGACCTTCAATCAAAATAGCACGCCTCAACTCAGCATCATTGGGCACTACTATCAGACTCCCAAAACACAACACAACAACATCATTAAAACAGAAATCTGAAGGCCTACCCTACGCGATATCCTGAACATGCGATACCAAGGAATCATCCAACAACTTCTTTTCCTTGATCAACTGAACCAAAGATGGTTTCACTTGCAACTCAGCCACAAGACCACCATCACGCGAAATACTCAAACTGGCAAACATAGCCCTCAACTCAACAGCTACCTTTCTACTCAAGGCATCTGCTACAACATTAGCTTTTCCAGGGTGATACTCAATCGTCAAATCATAATCTTTGAGCAACTCCACCCAACGTTGCTGCCTAAGATTCAACTCCTTCTAGTACATCAGATACTTCAAACTCTTGTGATCCGTGTACATAGTACATTTCTCACCATACAGGTAATGTCTCCAGATCTTCAAAGCAAAAACCACCGCAGCCAACTCAATGTCATGCGTAGGATAATTGCGCTCATGCACCTTCAACTGCCGCGATGCATAAGCCACCACCTTACCCTCTTGCATCAACACACATCCCAAACCAACATAGGACGCATCGCTATACACCACAAACTATTTCCCTGATTCAGGTTGAACCAAGATAGGAGATTGCGTCAAAGCTGTCTTAGGCACATCCACATCCTTCACCTTCAACTGTAATACCCTGACCTCAAGTCAATCTTAGAGAACACAGCTGCTCCCCGAAATTGATCAAAGAGATCATCAATTCTCGGCAAAGGATACCGATTCTTGATAGTCAACTTGTTCAGCTGACGATAATCAATGCACATTCTCATAGTGCCATCCTTCTTCTTCACAAACAAGACCGATGCACCCCAAGGTGACACACTCGGCCGAATGAACCCACGATCAAGCAACTCTTGCAACTGCGCCTTCAGCTCCTTCAACTCTTTGGGTGCCATTCTATAAGGGGTAATGGACACAGGAGTTGTATTTTCATACAGCTCAATCCCAAACTCCACCTCGCGATTAGGAGGTACTCCAGGCAACTCCTCAGGAAACACACCAGGAAGCTCTCGCACAATCCTGATATCTTGCACACGCAACTCCTTAGAGCTAGGATTCATCACAAAAGCTAGATAAGCTTCACAACCTTGCCTCAACATCCGGCTTGCCTCCAACGTAGACACCACATTGGCAAGAAACTTCACATTCTCACTAACCACAACTACCTCATAATCATCTGCAAGCTTCAACGAAACTCGCTTATTCTCACAATCCACTACAGCACGATGCTCAGCAAGCCAATCCATACCAAGGATTACATCAAAACCATAGAAAGGCAACTCCATAAGGTCAACAGGAAAAACATGATCTTGAACAACCAAAGGACATCTTCTATAAAGCTTTCTAGTCACAACAGTCTCACCAAAAGAACGAGTGACGCGCACACCAACATCCAAAGACTCAACAGGCAAACCAAGCAATTCAGCATGCTCACGCAATATGTATGAGTGCGTAGATCTAGAATCAATCAAGGAAAGTAATGACAAGGATTGCAGAGTAAAAGTATCTGCGATCACATCCGCGTCATTCCTTCCCTCCCGCTGAGCATACACCCTAGCTTGGCCACCACCCTCAGGCTGAATAGCCACAACATGAGCCACACCCCGACCACCTTCCTCTCTCCGCTGGAAGTTACCACGGCCGCGCCCACGACCTCTATGTGGTGCAGCAACAACAGGAGCACGTACTTGGCCACCAGCCAACATAGGACACTCTCTCCTCATGTGATCCGAAGATCCACAATTCCAGCACTCATTACCAGCTGCCACAACAGGAGCTTGCACCTCCCTCACGGCACGAGGACAATCACGTTTCATATGCCCACGCGAACCACATGTCCAACATGCACTCGGATCAACTCTAGCGTTGCCTCCCCGAACAGGCGCACCACCACCTCGCTTAGCTGAGGACTGATACTTCTGATCACATCCCCTCTTGTTCCGTCCACCACCGGAACTATATTCAGCAGCTCGCTTACCAGCACTAGAACCAGCACTCTTAGAAGATAAACCCAAGTTCATCTCAATGTCCTTTGCTCGACCCACCAGCACATCAAAATCATCATACTCGGTAGCCAGCACATACATCTTAACATCCGTCACTAAACCATAACGGAACCTTTCACACCTCTCCCGCTCATCCGGAACAAGCTCAGGTGCGTATTGACTGAGTCGAACAAACTAGACCTCATACTAAGCCACAGACATGCTCCCCTGGGTAAGAGACATGAACTCCCTCTTCTTTTCATCTAAGTACCTCACACCTAGATACCTTCTCTTGAACGCGTTCTGAAAGAACGTCCAAGTTACATCAGCTTCCACCATCCCAGCGATAGTGGTTGTCCACCACGTGCAAGCATCATCTCGCAACAATGATACTACACAGCCCAGCTTTTGCACATCAGTGCAACTCATCTGACCCAAGATTCTCTTGGTACCCTCTAACCAAGACTCCGAACCTTCAGCTGACAAACCCCTGGACTCAGTCCCTCCCAGACTGCGCAAACGTTCCAAGGGTAGTCTAACTCCAGCATCTCCCTGATGCACAGCTCCTTGAGCTCCAGCTACTGCTGCTTGAAAAGCTCCAGCAATAGCTTGTATCAACAGTGTCATGTCAAGAACAGCTTGCCCCTGACCAGCCTCAGGTCCATCGACCCCAGCACCAGCTGCAGCTCCAGCTCCTTCACCCCCAGCATCACCACCACCAGGTGGAGGAGGTAAATCCACCGCACTTTCAACATTCTCCTCATTCTCATTCTCATTCTGAGCCGTAGCTCGCACATTACTCCTTAACTCTCTACGAGGTGCCATACTCTAACAATGCAATCACAATGCAAATTAACAAAGTCGGGCCCAGCAAGGTAAGCAATCCAAGTACTCAAGCTCATTTTCAATTAAAAACAACATCAATTCATTAGCTTTGATTTGGCAATGGGTACCCACAACATGCTTCACCATAGCATACACCTCAATTGCAACATATTTACAATTCACTCAACATGCTTTCACTCAACAAGCATACAAAGCATACATACTTTAATCATGCACATAATCATTCCCAATTACTCGAGAACTCAGCTCTGATACAACCAAATGTAACCCCCTTAACCCGGCCCAGACAGATGAACCGAATTAAGAAGATTACACGAGGAAAACCAAAGTCAACCCGAAAGTCAACCTTGATTAACGCCCTTTTTTTTCTTTTTAATCTTGTATAGATGCACATTATCCCTAGATATGATCATACAATCAGCATACTCAAAGATCATAACCATCAGAGAACATTAAGGGACCCAATTGCACAAAATACAACTTTAGGGACCAAATTGTAAATTCTGAAAATTATAAGGACTTAACCCAAATTAAAGTTACCAATATATAATTAATCATATTTCATTCTTCTCTGTCAAATTTCAGCTCAAACGGACATCTCAAACTCATTTAATTGCAATAACAAGGTTTAGGACTAAAATGCAAACATTTCAAAACATATAACCAACAATTTCAGTGCCCAACGGTCGAGTGTTTCGGAAAAGGGGATGACCCGTTCCGAAACACGGGGCCGTTCCGAAACTGGTACCGAAACAGGGCCTGGCAGAGGCCAAACCATTCCGGAACAGTTCCTTCCGTTTCGGAACGCCCAGGCCATTCCCCGTTCCGATACGGTAGCAACTGTTCCGAAACAGGTTGCCCAGATTACAGAAAAATTGCTGGTTTAATACATAATAGACCCATCAAACATGCTCCAAAAGCCACCAAATTTTACCAGCAAGTCATTCAACATACAAGGAACATAATTGCATCAACCAAACATCAACATGGCATCAATTATGAAAATCCCCAATTCTATAGGCATGCATCCTACTTAGAAAACCATTCAAGCATCAATATACCAAAACCACATCACAAAGGCCAATTACAAGTTCCGACATTATCAACATCATAAATCC
This sequence comes from Hibiscus tridactylites, assembly GCA_958450335.1. NCBI lineage: Eukaryota > Viridiplantae > Streptophyta > Magnoliopsida > Malvales > Malvaceae > Hibiscus > Hibiscus tridactylites. The sequence goes on from OY288266.1 coordinate 31,952,925, forward strand.
AACTTAGGGAGCCCAAAACATCTCCCAAAACAACAACATAGGTTCCCCATTGCCAAAAGCTAATAGTGTTTAAGAAACCTTCACCATACTTGAGCTTAGTTCACCACTTGGATTCTTGCCCTCCTTGCTGCCCTCAATGCACTTTAATGCTCTGCATTATTGGTTTAAGAAAAGAGAGAGCGTAAGCAAAAGCTTAGTGAGGAATGCTCATTTTAAAACCACACAATAATGCATTTATAAAACACTTTTATAAACCTTAAATCAACCATCATTTGCACATGCACTAAAGCATTTAAAACAAGCAATTCATGCTTCAAGTTCATATCATGCCATATTGGCAACAAGTGATACATCAACATAAGATCCACACATGGACTTTTAAACACCATTGTGATCTTATAATTTCCAAGGACCACACATGGACTTTTAAACACCATTGTGTCCTTAACATCACCCATGGACTTTTAAACACCATGACAAGGACCACACAAGGACTTTTAAAAACCTTTGTGTCCTTAACAAGAATCTCCCAAGGACTTTTAAACACCTTGGAGTTCTTAAGTAAACAAGGCTTACACAAGGAATTTTAACCACCTTTGTAACCTTAACCAAGAACCAACCATGGACTTTTAAACACCATGTTGTTCTTAAATAACAAGCCTCACACAAGGAATTTTAACCACCTTGGTGATCTTAACCAAGAACCATCCAAGGACTTTTAAACACCTTGATGTTCTTAAATAAAAAGGCTCACACAAGGACTTTTAACCACCTTTGTGACCTTAACCATCACTTGCCAATATGCATCATTAACATCAATATTCCACTGTTTTAAAGCATTTAACAAAGACATAAACATCATGCATCTTTAAGCATCAAACCTACGAGGTGCCATACTCTAACAATGCAATCACAATGCAAATAAACAAAGTCGGGCCCAGCAAGGCAAGCAATCCAAGTACTCAAGCTCATTTTCACTTAAAAACAACATCATTACATTAGCTTTGATTTGGCAATGGGTACCCACAACATGCTTCACCACAGCACACATCTCAATTGCAACATATTCACAAATCACTCAACATGCTTTCACTCAATCAAGCATACAAGCATACATACTTCAATCATGCACACAATCATTCCCAATTACTCGAGAACTCAGCTCTGATACCGCCAAATGTAACCCCCTTAACCCGGCCTAGACGATTGAGCCGAATTAAGAAGATTACACGGGGAAAACCAAAGTCAACCCGAAAGTCAACCTTGATTAACGACCCTTTTTTTTTACTTTTAAAAACTTTTCTAAAAGCATATTATCCCTAGACATGATCATACAATCAGCATTCTCAAAGATCTTAACCATCAGAGAACATTCAGGGATCCAATTGCACAAAACACATCTTTAGGGACCAAATTGTAAATTCTGTAAATTATAAAAACTTAATCCAATTTAAAGTTACCAACTTGAAATTAATCATCTTTCATGCTTCTCTGTCAAATTTCAGCTCTAACAGACATCTCAAACTCATACAATTGCATTAACAAGTTTCAGGACCAAAATGCAAACATTTCAGAACATATAACCAACAATTTCAGTGCCCAACGGTCGAGTGTTTCGGAACAGGGAAGACCCGTTCCGAAACGTGGGACCGTTCCGCAACAGGTTCCGAAACAGTGCCTGGCAGTGGCATATCCGTTCCGGAACAGTGCTTCTCGTTTCGGAACGCCCAGGCCATTCCAGGCCCCCGTTCCGATACGGTAGCACCTGTTCCGAAACAGGTTGCCCAGATTGCAGAAAATTTGCTGGTTTATCATGCAATTGACCTATCAAACATGCTTCAAATGCAACCAAACTTTACCAGCAAGACATTCAACATACAAAGAACATAATTGCACCAACCAAACATCAACATGGCATCAATCATGAAAATCCTCAATTCTATAGGCATGCATCCTACTTTGAAAACCATTCAAGCATCAAAATACCAAATTCACTTCACAAAGGCCAATTACATGTTCCAACATTAATAACAACATATATCCAACTTAGGGAGTCCAAAACATCTCCCAAAACATCAACATAGGTCCCCCATTGCCAAATGCCAAAAGCTAATAGTGTTTAAGAAACCTTCACCATACATTGAGCTTAGTTCACCACTTGGATGCTTGCCCTTCCTTGCTGCCCTCAATGCACTTTAATGCTCTGCATTATTGGTTTAAGAAAAGAGAGAGCGTAAGCAAAAGCTTAGTGAGGAATGCTCATTTAAAACCACACAATAATGCATTTATAAAACACATTTATAAACCATTCTTCAAGCAACATTTATATGTGCTCATAAACATTTAAAACAAGCAACTCATGCTTCATGATCATAACATGTCATATTGGCAACAAGTGATACATTTCACATAAGATCCACACATGGACTTTTAAACACCATTGTGATCTTATACTTTCCAAGGACCACACATGGACTTTTAAACACCATTGTGTCCTTAACCCCATGGACTTTTAAACACCATGGCAAGGACCACACAAGGACTTTTAAACACCTTTGTGTCCTTAACAAGAATCATCCAAGGACTTTTAAACACCTTGATGTTCTTAAATAACAAGGCTTACACAAGGAATTTTAACCACCTTTGTAACCTTAACCAAGAACCAACCATGGACTTTTAAACACCATGTTGTTCTTAAATAACAAGCCTCACACAAGGAATTTTAACCACCTTGGTGATCTTAACCAAGAACCATCCAAGGACTTTTAAACACCTTGATGTTCTTAAATAACAAGGCTCACACAAGGACTTTTAACCACCTTTGTGACCTTAACCATCACTTGCCAATATGCATCATTAACATCAATATTCCACTGTTTTAAAGCATTTAACAAAGCCATAAACATCATGCATCTTTAAGCATCAAACCACATTAAAACAATGTTCAAAAACAAGGAACTCTTACCTTAAGCTTCCTTCAACACATGGCTTATAATCTCAGCAAATAAACATGCTAGATATGCTTTCAAAACAGAATTTAAAACATGCAAACTATCACATTGCATACAACCAATCCATGGTTCATCACCAAGAGAGTTTTTCCGAAAACTTACTCTTGAGCTTAGCTAAGTTGCTTAGAGTTAAACTAAGCTCCCAAACCTTTAAAACACTGGTTTCAAAGCCGAAAACCAAAATCCACTCACCGATTCCGTTTCGTCTCTTGACGAAACACCAATCAAGCTTCCGGATCACCACCACTAGGATCCAAAGATGACTCCCATGTTTAAAACACATCAAAGCAGAGGATTAATGCATCATCATGCATTAATATCTTCAATGAAAGCATCTAAACTCGCTGCTCTCATCCACACTCCATTTTCGGCTACCAAACACAACCGAAAATGCATCCAAACAACTCCACAACATAACCCAGCCAAGATCCATCAAATCTAAACATCCTTAAGCATCAATTAACATCCAAAAAGGATCTAACATCATCCTTATACCTCCAGAAACAACAGATCCACAAGATCACTCCAAAAACAACCAAGAACATAAGCTAAACTTAGGAAATTCAACCTATCCGGGATTGCATTAATTAAAACTCAATTTCTCATCAATTTAACATTCATTTAACATCAAATTGACACCTCAAAACACTGCCCCATTCAGATCATACGAAATTTCATCAAAAGTCACCAAATCTTGCATTTAAAAGCCAAGATCATGAACACAACCTTAAAACCTTTTATAAAACACAATTTTAGGATTGAGAACTTAGGAATTTCAGTAAAGAACTGAGAGTTTAGAGGAGAAGGACGTTCTTACCTCCAAACTTGAGTTTCTCCCTTTTTAGAACCAAAATCTTGAAAATCCAATTAGCAAATGGTGAGGTTTTGTTGAAGATATGATTAGAGATCAAAAGAGAAATAAAATCTCATGTTTGGATATCAAAATCAGAAGGAAAAGTTCTGGAGAAAGATGTTTGGTTTGAGAGAAAAGATGAGAGAAAATAGAAAATGGAAATATGGAAAAGTTAGTTGGAATTAGGAAAATATCTTCCCTCCACTTTTCTTTTGTTTAAAAACCAATAATAAATCATTTAATATCTTAGAAAAATCTGGAGAAACTCCCATTGGGTAAATAGCTCCTTAAAGATTCAAAGTTTCAATCCTTTTTAAAACAGTCTCACAGTTTTCAAAAATTACATTTTGGTCACTAGCCAAAATGTCACCCTTCCAAACCTCATTTTGTAAAATTGATTTCACCACTCTATTATATATATTAAAAGAGGATTTTAAGACATTTTTCCATATTTTTAATGCAACCGAACTAGGCTTTCCTAAATTCACTTTTATATATTAGAAACGTACTCCGACCGAACTGGTCCGAAACCCAAAACTCCTAAGCCCAAAATCGGGGCGTTACAACTCTCCCCCCCTTAAGAAATTTCGTCCTCGAAATTTACCTGAAGGAAAGAGATAAGGAAACTGCTTCAGCATGTCATCCTTCCGTTCCCACGTGGCTTCGTCAACACCACGATGCTTCTACAACACCTTTACCAACTCAATGGTCTTGCCACGCAGAACCTTGCCCTCCGAATCCAGAATCCTCACCGGTTCCTCATCATAGGTCAAATCCGTATTCAATTCCACTTCTTCCACAGGCATCACATGCGAAGGATCTGATCTATACTTCCGGAGCATAGAAACATGAAACACATCATGAATCTTCTCCAACTCTTGAGGTAGCTTCAACTTGTACGCAACAGGACCCACACGCTCAATCACCTCGTATGGTCCAATGTACCTAGGGCTCAACTTACCCTTACGGCCAAACCTCATCACCTTTTTCCAAGGCGAAACCTTCAAAAACACACGGTCACCCACCGCATACTCAATCTCCTTACGCTTCAAATCCGCGTAAGACTTTTGCCGATCAGAAGCTGCCTTCAAACGCTCACAAATGAGCTTCACCTTCTCGGTGGTTCCTTTCAACAAAGCTGGCATCGAAACCAACTTTTGACCCGTTTCAGCCCAACAAAGAGGAGTCTTACACTTCCTCCCGTACAAAGCTTCATAAGGTGCCATTTGAATACTTGCCCGATAACTATTGTTATAAGCAAACTCCACCAAAGGCAAATGCTTCTCCCAAGAGCCCTGAAACTCAATCACGCAGCACCTCAACATATCCTCCAAAATCTGGATAATACGCTCGGACTGACCATCCGACTGAGCATGATAGGATGTACTGAAATTCAACCGTGTACCCAAAGCTTGATGCAAACACTGCCAAAAACGCGATGTAAACCTCGGATCCCTATCCGACACAATCGACTTTGGCACACCATGCAGCCGCACAATCTCAGCAATGTACAGCTCCGCAAGCTTATCCAAAGAATACGTAGTATGCACAGGCAAGAAATGCGCACACTTCGTCAGGCGATCCACAACCACCCACACAGAATTCTTCTTCGATGGCGACAAGGGTAAACCAGATACAAAATCCATGGTAACCCTTTCCCACTTCCATTCAGGGATTCTCAACGGTTGCAACAAACCTGAAGGAACCTGATGCTCAGCCTTAACCCGCTGACACACCATGCACTTGCTCACAAACTCCGCAACATCTTTCTTTAAACCCACCCAATAGTACTCATCACGAAGATCACGATACATCTTAGTACTACCTGGGTGCATAGCAAAAGGACTACTATGACCTTCAGTCAGAATAGCACGCCTCAACTCAGCATCACTGGGCACTACTATCCGACTACCAAAACACAACACACCATCATCATTAAAACAGAAACCCGAAGGCCTACCCTCCGCGATATCCTGAACATGTGGTACCAAGGAATCATCCAGCAACTGCTTTTCCTTGATCAACTGAACCAAAGATGGTTTCACTTGCAACTCAGCCACAAGACCACCATCACGCGAAATACTCAAACTGGCAAACATAGCCCTCAACTCAACAGCTACCTTCCTACTCAAGGCATCCGCTACAACATTAGCTTTTCTAGGGTGATACTCAATCGTCAAATCATAATCCTTGAGCAACTCCACCCAACGCCGCTGCCTAAGATTCAACTCCTTCTGAGACATCAGATACTTCAAACTCTTGTGATCCGTGTACACAGTACACTTCTCACCATACAGGTAATGTCTCCAGATCTTCAAAGCAAAAACCACTGCAGCCAACTCAATGTCATGCGTAGGATAATTGCGCTCATGCACCTTCAACTGCCGCGATGCATAAGCCACCACCTTACCCTCTTGCATCAACACACATCCCAAACTAACATAGGACGCATCACTATAGATTACAAACTCTTTCCCTGATTCAGGTTGAACCAAGATAGGAGCTTGCGTCAAAGCTGCCTTAAGCTTCTCAAAAGCCTGTTGTCTCGCTTCCGTCCATTCATACTTAACACCCTTTTGCAACAACTTTGTCAAAGGTGCAACAATCTTAGAAAACCCATCCACAAACCTCCGGTAGTATCCTGCCAAACCAAGGAAACTACGAACCTCATGAACAGACTTAGGAACCTTCCAACTCATCACCGCCTCAATCTTCTGAGGATCAACACGAATCCCCCCAGCAGAAACCACATGCCCAAGAAACACCACCTCCTTAAGCCAGAACTCACACTTGCTCAACTTAGCATAAAGCTGATTCTCCAACAAAGCTTGCAGCACAATCCTCAAATGCTCTTCATGCTCCTCCTCAGTACGCGAGTACACGAGGATATCATCAATGAACACCACAACAAACTTATCCAGGTATTCATGAAACACACGGTTCATCATGTCCATGAAAGCAGCAGGAGCATTTGTCAAACCAAACGGCATCACAAGGAACTCATAATGCCCATACCTTGTCCTGAAAGCTGTCTTAGGCACATCCACATCCTTTACCTTCAACTGGTAATACCCTGACCTCAAGTCAATCTTAGAGAACACAACTGCTCCCCGAAATTGATCAAAGAGATCATCAATTCTCGGCAAAGGATACCGATTCTTGATAGTCAACTTGTTCAGCTGACGATAATCAATGCACATTCTCATAGTGCCATCCTTCTTCTTCACAAACAAGACCGGTGCACCCCAAGGCGACACACTCGGCCGAATGAACCCACGATCAAGCAACTCTTGCAACTGCGTCTTCATCTCCTTCAACTCTTTGGGTGCCATTCTATAAGGGGTAATGGACACAGGAGTTCTATTCTCATACAGCTCAATCCCAAACTCCACTTCGCGATTAGGAGGTAACCCCGGCAACTCCTCAGGAAACACACCAGGAAACTCCTTCACAATCCTGATATCCTGCACACGCAACTCCTTAGAGCTAGGATTCATCACAAAAGCTAGGTAAGCTTCACATCCTTGCCTCAGCATTCGGCTCGCCTCCAACGTAGACACCACATTGGCAAGAAACTTCACATTCTCACCAACCACAACCACCTCATAATCATTCGCAAGCTTCAACGAAACTCGCTTATTTTCACAATCCACAACAGCTTGATGCTCAGCAAGCCAATCCATACCAAGGATTACATCAAACCCATAGAAAGGCAACTCCATAAGGTCAACATGAAAAACATGATCTTGAACAACCAAAGGACACCTTCTATAAAGCTTTTGAGTCACAACAGTCTCACCAAAAGAACTAGTGACACGAACACCAACATCCAAAGACTCAACAGGCAAACCAAGCAATTCAGCATACTCACGCAAAATGTAAGAGTGCGTAGATCCAGGATCAATCAAGGAAAGTAATGACAAGGATTGCAGAGTAAAAGTACCTGCGATCACATCCGCGTCATTCCTTCCCTCCCGCTGAGCATACACCCTGGCTTGGCCACCACCCTCAGGCTGAATAGCCACAACATGAGCCACACCCCGACCACCTTTCTCTCTCCGCTGGAAGTTACCACGGCCGCGCCCACGACCTCTCTGCGGTGCAGCAACAACAGGAGCATGCACTTGGCCACCAGCCAACATAGGACACTCTCTCCTCATGTGATCCGTAGATCCACAGTTCCAACACGCATTACCAGCTGCCACAACAGGAGCTTGCACCTCCCTCACAGCACGAGGACAATCACACTTCATATGGCCATGTGAACCACAAATCCAACATGCACTCGGATCAACTCTAGCGTTGCCTCCCAGAGCAGGCACACCACCACCTCGCTTAGCCGAGGACTGATACCTCTGATCACGTCCCCTCTTGTTCCGTCCACCACCGGAACTATATTCAGCTGCTCGCTTACCAGCACTTGATCCAGCACTCTTAGCAGATAAACCCAAGTTCATCTCAATGTCCTTTGCTCGGCCCACTAGCACATCAAAATCATCATACTCGGTAGCCAGCACATACATCTTAACATCCGTCACTAAACCATAACGGAACCTTTCACACCTTTCCCGCTCATCCAGAACAAGCTCAGGTGCATACTGACTGAGTCGGACAAACTGAACCTCATACTCAGCCACGGACATGCTCCCTTGGGTAAGAGACATGAACTCCCTCTTCTTTTCATCTAGGTACCTCACACCTAGATACCTTCTCTTGAACGCATTCTGAAAGAACGTCCAAGTTACACCAGCTTCCGCCATCCCAGCGATAGTGGTTGTCCACCATGTGTAAGCATCATCCTGTAGCAAGGATACTACACAGCCCAGCTTTTGCACATCAATGCAATTCATCTGACCCAAGATTCTCTTGGTACCCTCTAACCAACACTCCGAACCTTCAGCTGACAAACCCCTGAACTCAGTCCCTCCCAGACTGCGCAAACGTTCCAAGGGTAATCTAACTCCAGCATCTCCCTGATGCCCAGCTCCTTGAGCTCCAGCTACCGCTGCTTGAAAAGCCCCAGCAATAGCTTGAATCAACACCATCATGTCAGGAACAACTTGCCCCTGACCAGCCTCAGGTCCAGCGACCCCACCACCAGCTGCAACTCCAGCTCTTTCACCCCCAGCTTCACCACCACCAGGTGGAGGAGGTAAATCCATTGCACTCTCAACATTCTCCTCATTCTCATTCCCATTCTGAGCTGTAGCTCGCACATTACTCCTCAACTCCCTACGAGGTGCCATACTCTAACAATGCAATCACAATGCAAATAAACAAAGTCAGGCCCAGCAAGGTAAGCAATCCAAGTACTCAAGCTCATTTTCACTTAAAAACAACATCATTACATTAGCTTTGATTTGGCAATGGGTACCCACAACATGCTTCACCACAGCACACATCTCAATTGCAACATATTCACAAATCACTCAACATGCTTTCACTCAATCAAGCATACAAGCATACATACTTCAATCATGCACACAATCATTCCCAGTTACTCGAGAACTCAGCTCTGATACCACCAAATGTAACCCCCTTAACCCGGCCTAGACGATTGAGCCGAATTAAGAAGATTACACGAGGAAAACCAAAGTCAACCCGAAAGTCAACCTTGATTAACGACCCTTTTTTTACTTTTTAAAACTTGTCTAAATGCATATTATCCCTAGACATAATCATACAATCAGCATTCTCAAAGATCATAACCATCAGAGAACATTCAGGGATCCAATTGCACAAAACACATTTTTAGGGACCAAATTGTAAATTCTGTAAATTATAAGGACTTAATCCAATTTAAAGTTACCAACTTGAAATTAATCATCTTTCATGCTTCTCTGTCAAATTTCAGCTCAAACCGACATCTCAAACTCATACAATTGCATAAACAAGTTTCAGGACCAAAATGCAAACATTTCAGAACATATAACCAACAATTTCAGTGCCCAACAGTCGAGTGTTTTGGAACAGGGAAGACCCGTTCCGAAACGCGGGACCGTTCCGCAACAGGTTCCGAAACAGTGCATGGCAGTGGCATATCCGTTCCGGAACAGTGCTTCTCGTTTCGGAACGCCCAGGCCATTCCAGGCCCCCGTTCCGATACGGTAGCACCTGTTCCGAAACAGGTTGCCCAGATTGCAGAAAATTTGCTGGTTTATCATGCAATTGACCTATCAAACATGCTCCAAATGCAACCAAACTTTACCAGCAAGACATTCAACATACAAGGAACATAATTGCACCAACCAAACATCAACATGGCATCAATCATGAAAATCCTCAATTCTATAGGCATGAATCCTACTTTGAAAACCATTCAAGCATCAAAATACCAAATTCACTTCACAAAGGCCAATTACATGTTCCAACATTAATAACAACATATATCCAACTTAGGGAGTCCAAAACATCTCCCAAAACATCAACATAGGTCCCCCATTGCAAAATGCCAAAAGCTAATAGTGTTTAAGAAACCTTCACCATACATTGAGCTTAGTTCACCACTTGGATGCTTGCCCTTCCTTGCTGCCCTCAATACACTTTAATGCTCTGCATTATTGGTTTAAGAAAAGAGAGAGCGTAAGCAAAAGCTTAGTGAGGAATGCTCATTTAAAACCACACAATAATGCATTTATAAAACACATTTATAAACCATTCTTCAAGCAACATTTATACATGCTCATAAACATTTAAAACAAGCAACTCATGCTTCATGATCATAACATGTCATATTGGCAACAAGTGATACATTTCACATAAGATCCACACATGGACTTTTAAACACCATTGTGATCTTATACTTTCCAAGGACCACACATGGACTTTTAAACACCATTGTGTCCTTAACCCCATGGACTTTTAAACACCATGGCAAGGACTACACAAGGACTTTTAAACACCTTTGTGTCCTTAACAAGAACCATCCAAGGACTTTTAAACACCTTGATGTTCTTAAATAACAAGGCTTACACAAGGAATTTTAACCTTTGTAACCTTAACCAAGAACCAACCATGGACTTTTAAACACCATGTTGTTCTTAAATAACAAGCCTCACACAAGGAATTTTAACCACCTTGGTGATCTTAACCAAGAACCATCCAAGGACTTTTAAACACCTTGATGTTCTTAAATAACAAGGCTCACACAAGGACTTTTAACCACCTTTGTGACCTTAACCATCACTTGCCAATATGCATCATTAACATCAATATTCCACTGTTTTAAAGCATTTAACAAAGCCATAAACATCATGCATCTTTAAGCATCAAACCACATTAAAACAATGTTCAAAAACAAGGAACTCTTACCTTGAGCTTCCTTCAACACATGGCTTATAATCTCAGCAAATAAACATGCTAGATATGCTTTCAAAACAGAATTTAAAACATGCAAACTATCACATTGCATACAACCAATCCATGGTTCATCACCAAGAGAGTTTTTCCGAAAACTTACTCTTGAGCTTAGCTAAGTTGCTTAGACTTAAACTAAGCTCCCAAACCTTCAAAACACTGGTTTCAAAGCCGAAAACCAAAATCCACTCACCGATTCCATTTCGTCTCTTGCCGAAACACCAATCAAGCTTCCGGATCACCACCACTAGGATCCAAAGATGACTCCCATGTTTAAAACACATCAAAGCAGAGGATTAATGCATCATCATGCATTAATATCTTTAATGAAAGCATCTAAACTCGCTGCTCTCATCCACACTCCATTTTCGGCTACCAAACACAACCGAAAATGCATCCAAACAACTCCACAACATAACCCAGCCAAGATCCATCAAATCTAAACATCCTTAAGCATCAATTAACATCCAAAAAGGATCTAACATCATCCTTATACCTCCAGCAACAACAGATCCACAAGATCACTCCAAAAACAACCAAGAACATAAGCTAAACTTAGGAAATTCAACCTACCCGGGATTGCATTAATTAAAACTCAATTTCTCATCAATTTAACATTCATTTAACATCAAATTGACACCTCAAAACACTGCCCAATCAGATCATACAAAATTTCATCAAAAGTCACCAAATCTTGCATTTAAAAGCCAAGATCATGAACACAACCTTAAAACCTTTTATAAAACACAATTTTAGGATTGAGAACTTAGGATTTTCAGTAAAGAACTGAGAGTTTAGAGGAGAAGGACGTTCTTACCTCCAAACTTGAGTTTCTCCCTTTTTAGAACCAAAATCTTGAAAATCCAATTAGCAAATGGTTAGGTTTTGTTGAAGAGATGATTAGAGATCAAAAGAGAAATAAAATCTCATGTTTGGATATCAAAATAAGAAGTAAAAGTTCTGGAGAAAGATGTTTGGTTTGAGAGAAAAGATGAGAGAAAATAGAAAATGGAAATATGGAAAAGTTAGTTGGAATTAGGAAAATATCTTCCCTCAACTTTTCTTTTGTTTAAAAACAAATAATAAATCATTTAATATCTTAGAAAAATCTGGAGAAACTCCCATTGGGTAAATAGCTCCTTAAAGATTCAAAGTTTCAATCCTTTTTAAAACAGCCTCACAGTTTTCAAAAATTACATTTTGGTCACTAGCCAAAATGTCACCCTTCCAAACCTCATTTTGTAAAATTGATTTCACCACTCTCTTATATATATTAAAAGAGGATTTTAAGACATTTTTCCATATTTTTAATGCAACCTGAACTAGGCTTTCATAAATTCACTTTTATATATTCGAACCGCACTCCGACCGAACCGGTCCGAAACCCAAAACTCCTAAGCCCAAAACCGGGGCGTTACAATGTTGTTCTTAAATAACAAGCCTCATACAAGGAATTTTAACCACCTTGGTGATCTTAACCAAGAACCAACCATGGACTTTTAACCACCATGTTGTTCTTAAATAAACAAGGCTCACACAAGGACTTTTAACCACCTTTGTGACCTTAACCATCACTTGCCAATATGCATCATTAACCACAATATCCCACTGTTTTAAAGCATCTATCAAGCCATAAACATCATGCATCTTTTAGCATCAAACCACATTAAAACAATGTTCAAAAACAAGGATCTCTTACCTTGAGCATCCTTCAACACATGGCTTATAATCTCAGCAAGTAAACATGCTAAATATGCTTTCAAAACAGAATTTAAAACATGCAAATAAACCACATTGCATACAACCAATCCATGGTTCATCACCAAGAGAGTTTTTCCGAAAACTTACTCTTGAGCTTAGCTAAGTTGCTTAGACTTAAACTAAGCTCACAAACCTTCAAAACATTGGTTTCAAAGCTGAAAACCAAAATCCACTCACCGATTCCGTTTCGCCACTTGCCGAAACACCAATCAAGCTTCCGGATCATCACCACTAGGATCCAAAGATGACTCCCCTGTTTTAAACACATCAAAGCAGAGGATTAATGCATCGTCATGCATTAATAACTTCAATGAAAGCACCTAAACTCGCTGCTCTCATCCATACTCCATTTTCGGCTACCAAACACAACCGAAAATGCATCCAAACAACTCCACAACACTACCCAGCCATAATCCATCAAATCAAATCATCCTTAAACATCAATTAACATCCAAAAAGGATCTAACATCACCCTTATACCTCCAGATATAACAGATCATCAAGATCACTCCAAAAACAACCAAGAACTCAAGCTAAATTTAGGAAAATCAACCTATCCGGGATTGCATTAATTAAACCTCAATTTCTCATCAATTTAACATTCATTTAACATCAAAAAGACACCTCAAATTACTGTTTAAACAGATCATACGAATTTTAACCAAAATCAACCAAATCTTGCATTTAAAAGCCAAGATCAAGAACACAACCTTAAAACCATTTATAAAACAAAAATTAAGGATTGAGAACTTGGGAATTTCAGTAAAGAACTGAGAGTTTAGAGGAGGACGTTCTTACCTCCAAACTTGAGTTTTCTCCCTTTTTGGAACCAAATTCTTGAAAATCCACTTAGCAAATGCAAAGGTTTTGTTGAAGAGATGATTGAAGATCAAAAGAGAATTGAAATGAGTTATTTAGGTGACAAAATCAGAGGGAAAAGCTCTGGAGAAAAGGTGTTTGGTTTGAGAGAAAGATGAGAGAAAATGAAAATGGAAGATTTGAGAGAAAAGTTAGTTATGGCCAAAATATCTTCCCTCCACTTTTCTTTTATTTAAAAACCATTAATTACTAATTTAATACTTTAGAAAAATCTGGAGAAACTCCAATTGGGTAAATAGCTCCTTAAAGATTCAAAGTTTCAATCATTTTTAAAACAGTCTCATAGTTTTCGAAAATTACATTTTGGTCACTAACCAAAATGTCACACTTCCAAACCTCATTTTGTAAAATTGATTTCACCATTCTCTCATATATAATAAAAGAGGATTTTAAGACATTTTTCCATATTTTTAATGCAACCCGAACTAGGCTTTCCTAAATTCACCTTTATATATTCGAACCGCACTCCGACCGAACCGGTCCGAATCCCAAAACTCCTAAGCCCAAAACCGGGGCGTTACACTGCAGACGGGTTTTACCTGTTTTAAGGCACAAGGGTGCCCCAAAACCTCACTAAAACCTCCAGCAACACTCTGACAACAATCCTAAAGGCAAACCAACATATGAGCATGCTTGAACATCATTATAACAAGACTAAACACTAAGGCACAATATCGCAAGCCATACATCCATACATAACATTAAAGGTGTTAAGCTTTAACATGTCCAACACTTAGGCAATTCTAGGTAGCAAAATACTAACATGGTTACAAGCATGACATACGTCCCAAAAGCCAATTTAACCAAACACATACGAGGAGTCTATCATGCTCCTAAACAACAACAACAACAATATATTCCAAAAAGCATCATAACATGACACCTATCCCATTGGTTTACTATTAAAATCTTTGAATTAAATATCATACTTGAGCTAACCGTAAGCAACAGTTGGAAGCCTTTCCTTGCCCTTGCCACCCACAAGCTACTGATCTATATTGTCGGACAAAAAGGAGCGTAAGCATAAAAGCTTAGTGAGGGTAAGCTCATAAAACAAACCTTCGACAATGCAGGGTCCAAGCACGAGCTAAAACCAAGATAAAATGCATGATTTTACCTCTGATCCGCCTGGGCCATAATTATAGAAGATGATGCAAGAACATATTATCAAAGTCATGTCATGCTCACAAATCCATAACCACTACTTATGGAAACATATATATTCCACATATAAGCAACATAATCCACAATTCTGTATTGGCACCTAGCTATGACTCGAATACGCGGACAACCGTTGGGACTCTCATCCAACAACACAACCATTACCTGACGGTGGGATTACACTCATCACCGTTCATGCGGAGGGGATTCTACTCATCCTCACGCCTCATTTCAGGCGGAGGGGATTCCACTCATCCTCACGCCCGTCAATGGGATTCCACTCATCACCGACTAATATATATATGAAGATTTTCGGGCGAACCCGTACTCCATCTTGATGACTACCATCATCAAGACCACGCGCGCATTTTGACTCATGTGTGCACACTAGACATCCTAATGATCGATCATTTGTACCCAAGCATACTAGTGCCAATACTACACATTTCATTAATCATTCACAATATCAATTCATAACACTTCCGTGCTTAGCACGTACTCACCATGACTTACCGTCATGCACAAACCACATTTCCATGCCTAGCATGTACTCACCATGATCCTCGGATCATGCAACCACCTCATATCATCATTTCACATGTCAACACCACATGTATATCATTAACACCCATATCACATCATATTTTACACATGTGTATAACCATGTCATATCTATCATCAACATGCATATAACAATGCATCAAACATGCCTCAACATACATGTATACAACATATACATAATCAATACCATCACAATTTAACACGAGGCATATACAATCATTAAAGAGTGCA
The DNA here is from genome assembly GCA_958450335.1 of Hibiscus tridactylites. NCBI lineage: Eukaryota > Viridiplantae > Streptophyta > Magnoliopsida > Malvales > Malvaceae > Hibiscus > Hibiscus tridactylites. Next base: position 31,968,738 of record OY288266.1, read on the forward strand.
ACCAAAGTCTCTAATCAAAGCTTGGGATCAGGCTACCACTCTAATCCCAACTCTAGGTGGGTCTACCAAGCCCAACCTAGTCCACATGCTTGAACCAAATACTCAAAACCATTTTAAAAATATTTAACCACTCACCTCCACCTCCAAGCTCAACTACCAAGCAAGCAACACCTTGAAGTTTCCAGATTTCCTCCCGATGCTTCACCAACCCAAGTTCTCGCTTCTAAACAACCTCAATACAATTCAAATAACCTCAAGTCAGCCCAAACATCAAAACACTAACCCGGAACACAATTCAAACACAATTCACAATGTTTCAAGCCATGAACAAACCCCACATTTAGCAAACTCGGGCAGCCCCAAAACCTCATCCAAAATCCATGTTTCCAACACCTTTTACACCCAAAAATGATCCCAATTCAACCTCTAACCATAGTACTACCATTGGACTATCAATTCCCACCTAAAACAACCCCCAAAACTCACCCAAAACCCTTCAAAAAACCCATTAAAACCCAAATTCGGGATTCCACATAAAACCATGTAAAAATTAACTATGTTGGACCTTATGGGTAACAAACAACATATATAACAATAATAAATCAATAGCTTAGGTTAAAGACCATAAAGTTCTCATTTTTAAACAAAACCCTAAAACTTCAAATTTCAAAATCATGAACAATAATGAGAAATATTGGTACCAACATGAAGAGGAAGACAAGGCTAAGTCAAAAACACAATTACCTTTTGAAAAACTCCAAATATGAAGTTGAAAGAGTTGAAATTGTGAAATGAAGAGAAACCCTCTTCTTTGTAGTGGAAATGGGGAAACAAGGGTGGAGAAGAAGATGACAAGGCTCACTTTAATGAAAAAGGGGGTTTTAATTTTGAAAGTCCATTTATTTACCCTTTTGCCATTAATGAGATGGCAAATTTCATCTATTTGTAAATTCCATAAAGAAGGTGTTTCAATTAAATTTTTGGGTCCAACATAAAATGTTTGTATTAAAATATGAAGACTAAAATAATACTTTATTATTTTAATTATAAAACCGAGACTCAAAATATTATTTAAATATTATTTTCTCCCGACCCCCAAACCCGGGTGTTACAACTCTCCCCCACTTAAGAAATTTCGTCCCCAAAATTTATCGGACATGAAGAATCGCAAAAACTGATCCTCCACACTTCTTTCTCACCACAACATACAAACCAACTCAGTAGACTTACCACACAACAATAGCTATCTAATGCTAAGATCTCAATTGGTTCTTTCAAGGCATGTCAATTTAAAACTCAACTCAATCTTTTCAACATCGTAGCACAGAACAGATCTGACTCACACTTCCGAATCACAGATACACATGACACATCACAAACCCATTTCTAATTCTGGTGCTAACCGCAACAAATAAACAACAGAACTAGACCGATTCACAATCTCCTACAGCACTGCTTGAATACTTAACCCATAACCTTCTCTAACTGACCATCAGACTTCAACAGGTAACCAAACACTATGCATACATCTTCAAAAATAATCTAGTTGGAATCTCGGATCTCTATTACTCACTTCCATTTAGAATCTTCCACGGATGTAACAAACTAGAAGAAAACCGATACTCGGTCTTGACACGCTGGCAATTTACACACTTACTCTCGTATTGAACCACATTATTCATTAACTCAATTCAGAAGTACTCATCTTCAACCCACAATACGTCTTCATACTACTCAAATGCAACACAAACGAACTGCCAAGTGCTTCGGCCAAAACAATACATCTCAAAACATTATGTCAATCCGCACAACTATTCTGTCTCTAACAATACAAACTCTATCATCTCTGAACTGTATTCCGAAGGTCTTCTTTCTGCCATGTCTTGCACGTGAGGTGCAAAGAACATGTCTTGCAACTGTTTCACTTTAAGTATTATGACTCAAAATAGGTTTTACCTGAAGTTCGGCCACGAAACTACTATCATTTGATAACTGAATCCGACAAACACAGCTCGTAACTCAACTACTAATCTAACAACAAATATAACTCGGTACATCAGTTACTACGTTAATTCTCTTCGGGCGGCACTCAAGCTTGAGATTACAGGCTTCGAGCAATTCTAACAACTCATGTTGTACAAGTTTCAACCCTTCCTAAGTCGTCTAATATTTCAAGTTCTGGTGATATGTGTATACACTGTGCATTTCTTACTATACAAGCTTTATCTCTAAGTCTTCGAAACAAATACAAATGCAATTAATTCTAAGTCTAGTGTCGGATAACTCTTCTCTCGGTCTTTCAACTATCTCGATGAATAAGCCACAATCTTCTGTCTTACATAAGCACACAACCTAACTCTACATGTAACGCATCACTATGGTTCACAAACTCTTTCTCTGATATAAGCTGACTCAAGGTTAAAGCTCTCTTCAAAGTTTCTTTCGGTTTCTCAAGGGCTCATTGTCTCGCATCTGACCACACAACTGAACATTCTTCTGTAGCAACTTGTCAAAGGAGCAGCTATCTTCAAAAGACTATTTACAATTCTCTAAAAGTAACAATGCTAGACCTAGGAACTATAGGTACCTATCACAGTCTTCAATTTCTTCCAACTCACATCTTCTTCTTCCTACTTGGGATTTACTCTAATACACTCGGTTGAACTACATGTCGTAGGAGAACATCTTCATTAACTCGGAGTTCACATTTGCTCAACTTGACATACAACTGATTCTCTAAAAGGATCTACAACCCTAACTTCAAAGCTTGTCATGGTCTTCTTTGGTACTTGAGTATACCCATGTATCATCTATGAGAACTACTACAAACTAATCAAGGAGCTCAGGAAATATTTTTCTCAACATCTCTATGAAAGTAACTAACACACTAGTCGAACAAAACGGCATAACTCAGAACTCAAAGTGATCACATCTTACCCCGAAAGCTGTCTTCGGTACATCAACTTCTCTCACTTTCAACTGGTAACAACTAGATCGCAAATTAATCTTCGAAAAGACTGGAGCACACCCCAACTGATCAACAATTCACTGATGTTAGGAAACGGATACTAACTATTCACTGTCAATTGTTTCAACTGTCTATAATCTAAAGACATTCTTGTATTGTCATCTCTCTTCTTCACAAATTGCACTGTTGTACTCTAAGATGATGTACTAGGCCTAATGAATGTAAGGTCTAACAAAACTCGTAGTTGATTTTTCAACACTCTCAATTCTGTCAGGAACCATAAGATACAGAGAAATCAAAACAGAAGCAAACTCGGAGACGGTATCAATAACAAACTCTTCTTCTGTAACCCCCGTAGCCCGGTCTGGACGATTGACCCGAACTACGAAGATTACACGGGGAAAACCAAAGTCAACCCGAAAGTCAACCTTGATTAACGACCCTTTTTTTTTTCTTTTTAATCTTGCCTAGATGCACATTAACCTTAGATGTGTTCACACAAACACCATGCTCAAAGATCACAAACATCAGAGATCAAGCAGGGACCCAATTGAACAAATTACAACTTTAGGGACCAAATTGTAATTTCTGAAAACTTTAAGGACTTAACCAGATTTTAAGTTACCAACTTAAAATTAATCAGGTTTCTTGCTTCCCTGCCAAATTTCAGCTCAAACGGACATCCCAAACTCATACAATTGCACAAACAAGATTCAGGACCAAAATGCAAACATTTTGAAACATTCAACCGCCCATGTCAGCCCCCAACGGTCACCCGTTCCGAAACAGGCCAAGCCCGTTCCGAAACACGGGCCGTTCCGCAACGCGTTCCGCAACGGGGGTCTGGCAGAATGCTTTCCGTTTCGGAACGGTGGCACCCGTTTCGGACGCCTGGGTTCATGCAGGGCACCCGTTCCGAAACGGTGTCATCTGTTTCGAAACGCCTAGCCCAGAATGCTGCATTTTGCTCACTCAAACACACAATTGATCATTCAAACATGCTCCAAAAGCCACCAAACTTTACCAACATGCAATTCAACATAAAAGAGACATACTTGCATCAACAATTCAACAGAAACACATCATATATGAAAAACCCCAAATCTATAGGCATGCTTCCTACACAAGCAACCATTTGGCACAAACCTTCCAAAACAAACTCATTTAAGCCAATTCATGTTTCAACAACATTAACAACAGCATTTAAACATTCTTGATCAAACATATACGATCACATACACATATGCCCGAGAGATTATACCCCATTGCCCTTATTAACTATAGCTATTCACCGAGACATACATCTCCATTGGAGTCCACCTTGAATCCCTTGCTCCTTGCTGTCCAAACTTCAAGAATCTGCATTGATGGACAAAAAGGAGCGTAAGCACATAATGCTTAGTGAGGAATGCTCAAAACCAAAATACCATCAATGCAGCGGGTCTTTAAAACACCTTTAAAACAAACCCGATTTGATTACCAAAGCCAAGTTTGAAAACCCTTTTCAACAACAAGCTCAAACCATGCATAAACACCATATGCCAAGCTTAAACAAAACCATGGAAACACTCCCATTTCACAACATACCTTTCTTAAACTTGAAAACCATATCAAGCAAGAAACCTTTTAAAACCATAGCTTAAATATTCTATCACATGCATTTAACCAAGGCAACATAAGAACCATAACAACATCTTCACATGCCTTTAAAACAAGTCTTACAAGACTCCAATGCAACATAGATATTTCATGCTCACAAGCATCATTTACCAAATGATTACCAACACTTGTTCATCTTAACAAGTAAACATGCATTCACTAGCATCATACACTTTTCATGCAACAATGCATCTTTTCAAGCATCTCATGCTTCTCATGCAAACATGCATCAATTCAAGCATCTCATGCTTCACATGCAACCATGCATCATTTCAAGCATCTTATGCTTCACTATAAACAAGAACATTACATTGGCTTCCAAGAGATCAACCACATTCACTTTCCAACTCAACAACCCGATCGGATACGCGGATTCCGAGCGTTGTCCCTACGCTCCCTACACCCTACCCAATCCAAGGTCTCCCAAATGGGCAACAACCTCCATTTGACCTCAACATCCTAAGGTTCCCATGTATGGACTTTTAAACACCATACAACCTTAGCTTTTCCTCATCTCGTTAGGAAACTTGAAGGGAGCTTATCCGGTCCACTCTTGACCACTCCACCTCCAAGGCGACTTTATTCACGGTGCACCCAATCCTATAGCCGGCTAACTATATCCGATCAACGAACCAAGAACCATTTACATCTCTTGCCAATATAACCATCTTACCATATTAATCCAATGTTCCACATGCATAAACACAATGCAATACCATCACAACATTAGCCCAATGATTCACATGCATAACCAATATGCAAAACCATTACATCATTAATTCAATGATTCACATGCATAACCAATATGCAAAACCATTACCTCATCAATCCAATGATTCACATGCATAACCAAGATGCAAAAGGTAACATTTAACATCATCAATTCACTGTTTTAAAGCATCATACAAAGCCATTGATCAACATGCAACACTATGCATCAAAACCACAATTACCATATACAAAACAAAGGATCCCTTACCTTGAGCATCCTTCTCAAGTGGCTTTCAAAACCAGCATTAAACCATGCTAAAACATGCTTATAAAACAGAATTAAACCATGCAAAACACATGCATAACAATCCTCAACCACATTTGCTTTTAAAACCAAATCACAACACAATTCAAGAACAAAAATCCTTTTACTTACTCTTGAGCTTAGCAAGTTGTTTAGACTTACACTAAGCTCCCAAAAACCTTCAAACCTTGTTTAAAAGTTGAAATCCCAACTTCACTCACCAATAACCAAAACAAGGCTAGCCAACAAGCCTTCCAAGCTTCCGAAACCTTCCGCAAACACCTCCAAAGCTCACGGATCAAACTCCCCTGTTTCAAGCACACAAAAACAGAACATTAATGCATCCTTATGCATTAAAACACCAGCAACAACAACACAACTCGCTGCTCATCACAAATCTAACAATTTGGCTTCCAAACACAACCGAAATCACCTCCAAATATCTCCAAAACTTAACCCAGCCAAGATCCATCACCTCTAACCACTTTTATACATCAATTAACATGCAAAATGATCACAAACACGTCCTTATACCTCCAGGTATAACAGATCACCAAAAACACTCCAAAAACAACCAAAAACTCAAGCCAAACTTAGGAAATTCAACCTATCCGGGATTGCATTGATTAAACTTCAACTTCTAATCAATTTAGCATTCATTTAACATCATTTTGACACTCCAAAACACTGCCCAAACAGATCACACGAAAATTTCACCAAAATCACCAAATCTTGCATTTTAGAAAAAAAATCAAGATCTCATTTGAAAAGCCATTAACAAAACATAAATCAAGGATTGAAAACTTAGGAATTTCAGTAAAGAACTGATAGTTTAGAGGAGAAGGACGTTCTTACCTCCAAACTTGAATTTCTCCATTTTAGAGCCAAAAAGCTTGATGAAACAACTTGCAAATTGAGAGGTTTTGTTGATGAGATGATTAGAAATCAAATGAGAGTTGAAATGAGAGATTTAGATGTCAAAATCAGAGAAAGAAATCTGGAGAATTTTGTTTGGGTTAAGAGAAAATGAGAGAAAAGAGAAATTGAGAGAAAATGGAAAATTAGTTAGGAAATTGGTTAAAATGATTTCCCTCCCTTTCTTAATCTTTAAAAATCATAATAAAGCCTTAAAATATCTTAGAAAAATCTGGAGAAATCCTTTTTGGAACAATAGTTCCTTAAAGATTCAAAGTTTCAATCCTTTATAAAACTGTCCCGCAACTTTCAAAAATTACATTTTGGTCACCAGCCAAAATGTCAACCTTTCGAACCTCATTTTCCAAAATTGATTTCACAGTTCACTTTATATATTAAAAGATGATTTTAGAACATTTTTCCATATTTTTAATGCAACCCGAACTAGGTTTTCCTAAATTCACTCTTATATATTCGATCAGCACTTTGACCGAATCGGTCAACGCCAAAACTTCTGAGCCCAAAACCGGGGCGTTACAACTCTCCCCCCCTTAGGAAATTTCGTCCTCGAAATTTCAACCGGCGAAAAGAGAAACAGAACCTTCTCAAACCAACGCACAACACATCAGCCTCAACCAACACCACTGATCACATTCCACACAAAACCTCCACCATACACTGTTCCCAAATCCAAACTTCCAAAGGTAACCACGACTTAACCTTCCACATAATCGGACTGTACACAATCCCAACATCAACCTGAAGAACTTCAGCTCTTACAGCAGACAACACTGTAACACACAACTTCCAAGACTTGTCTACACAGAGACAACAACCAATCCAATTCAGCCACTAGACAACCTCTCTGCTTCCATACTCTTGCGACTCCCAAACCTCTTCCAAAGATTTTCCCAACAAGCAAAAATCCTTAAACATCAACTGTTTACACAAGCTCTTCAACGAAGCTGACAATCCTTCACATCCGCCAAAAACATTACCATAACAGCTCATCAGGACTATCCACCCAAATACCAAAAATCACATCACAACCCCAACTTGAAACCGTCAGCCGTTCCACACACCACCAACTGACTTCAAACGGAACTTTCTTAACCACAACCAGCCAACCACTTCTCACAAGAATCCAAACAACCAACGAAAGCCTTCACTCTTTCACAGCCCTTTCACTACAAACTTCAACCAGAACACTTGCATTACCAGAACATTACTTAACCAAAACACACATAACAGCTTCTGATCTCCTCAAAGGTTGCTAAGAACCAACACAACCCTTTCACAACAACTTAAAAGCTAAACTACCTCAGCACTTGGAAACACAACCTCAAACTGCAACATCACTTATCACCAAGGAACTACCACTTCCTTTTAGCTAAACAAACCACTTAACCGATACTAACCTCAACCGATACCCTTCACCACCAAACCACTAAACTCTCTGAGCATCAAACACTATCCTTCTACCAACAGGCTATTCCACTCTCACTATCACTAGCAACTAGTTTACCAAACTCTAACACCTCTAGCTCACACTTAGCACCAAACAACCTCTAAAAACCCATCATCCCACCTAATCCAACCACAACACTAACAGATTCGATTAGTTATTAGCGAGCGTGAACATCGTATGCATGATCACCTACATGCCCTATCAATGCCTGATGTACATGTATGCAAAACCTCTAATGTCATGCCACATGTATGCATGGACCAGCATATATAATATAGCATATAACAATGATTTTAGCTGTGCATGAATGCCAGTTCACACCCTCCAATAACATCCTCAAAATCTGTCTAAGAACAACCTCCTAACTCACCTTTAACTTATCTAACTCCATCATACCAACAACCACTAACCACAAGATATTCACCCAAGCCTTCTTCACACCCAAGATATTTCCAAACCACTACCATTACCCCAAACATACTAGCAACAAGACCAGACTTACCACGCAAGGAAAAACCAACAGAAACCAAACTAAGGCAACTAAAGCAAAGATCACTTAACAAGGTTACCTGAAAACACAACACCATCCCGAAGCTTCATCAGACGAGCTCTCTTCCTTGCGGAACCATCATCCTCCTGCCGCACCATTGCAGCACCAGCTAACACACCAGGGTCAACACCAACTCCTTGCGGTAAAGAACCTTGGCTAATCCGAGCCAACATCAAACAATCACGTCTCATGTGTCCAGCAGACCCACATTTCCAGCAACTCTCTTTCCCAAACTCTTCACAACCTTCTGCTTTTTCTGCCACCTCTGAACCTTGCCTCGGCCGTGCCCACGACCTTTCTGAGACCCTTTGGCTATCACTGAAACTGACCTCACTCCATGTGGACAATCACGCTTAACATGCAACTTAGAACCACAATTCCAGCAAACACCTGCGCCCCCACAACGTCCAACATGGCGCCTTTCACAACGGTCACATACCGGTGGCTGAACTTCCACTCCGTGCTCAAGCAACACTTGCTCCACAACAGCACTATCTTCACATTGCTTAACCCTTGGAAACTTCTCTCCAAGATATCTCCCATAAAAGGCCGATACAAAGAAATCCCAATCAATATCATGGATATGTGACGCCACCGCCACAGATGTCCACCAAGCACTCACATCTTCCAACATCAAAGAAACAACACTCCCCAGCTTACAGGCATAATCACAGCCTTCCTGATCCAAAATCATAACCACACTGGCCAACCAGGCCTCAAACATCTCCGGTGAAGAACCATGATACTCCACAGCACCCAAATCAAGCAAACACTGCTTCGGCAAACCCTCACATCTAGCCAGCACATCCACTGACTTTACCTCAACCGCAGCCTGAGATGTTCCCAACACCCCTTGAACAACAGATAAAGAACTTTCCATCACAGAACCAGCTTCTTTCCCTTGCCTTACCATCTCAACTTCAGGCACAGAAGACTGAAACAAAACACCTTTACAAAAGGGCGAATTCTTTGCCTTAACAACCTGCCCCAAGGCAGCAACCATCTCACTCAACCGCCATTCTTCCATCGACTTTGCCATACTACTAACAACAACAAACAATCACAACAAGCAAACAAACCAGTTAGACCAGCATTAAGCAAGGATTCAAACTCCAACTCCAAATAACACAATAGCTATATTAATAAGGCAATGAGTATCCCGAATCCTCCCCTTTACATGACATAACAGTCAACACAACATGGATATCACAACATCAAGCATATCAAACAACATACTTTGATCATGCTTACATCAAACAGCATCCAAATGCACCAGCACATTAGCAACATAACATGCCCAAAACACATTCACCATGCATAACATCAGCTCATAGCATCAGCACATATCCACATAAACTCAGCCAAGATTCATAACCACAAAGCATGCTTGCATACATTAGCAACATGCTCAAAAACATCAACAGCATACTCAAAAACACATATTTCAAGCAACTTTCAACCACACAACAAGGTAAACATCAAACACACAACACAACCACTTACCGTTTTCCCCAACCTTCGCAACTCAGCTCTGATACCACCAAATGTAACCCCCGTAGCCCGGTCTGGACGATTGACCCGAACTACGAAGATTACACGGGGAAAACCAAAGTCAACCCGAAAGTCAACCTTGATTAACGACCCTTTTTTTTTTCTTTTTAATCTTGCCTAGATGCACATTAACCTTAGATGTGATCACACAAACACCATGCTCAAAGATCACAAACATCAGAGATCAAGCAGGGACCCAATTGAACAAATTACAACTTTAGGGACCAAATTGTAATTTCTGAAAACTTTAAGGACTTAACCAGATTTTAAGTTACCAACTTAAAATTAATCAGGTTTCTTGCTTCCCTGCCAAATTTCAGCTCAAACGGACATCCCAAACTCATACAATTGCACAAACAAGATTCAGGACCAAAATGCAAACATTTTGAAACATTCAACCGCCCATGTCAGCCCCCAACGGTCACCCGTTCCGAAACAGGCCAAGCCCGTTCCGAAACACGGGCCGTTCCGCAACGCGTTCCGCAACGGGGGTCTGGCAGAATGCTTTCCGTTTCGGAACGGTGGCACCCGTTTCGGACGCCTGGGTTCATGCAGGGCACCCGTTCCGAAACGGTGTCATCTGTTCCGAAACGCCTAGCCCAGAATGCTGCATTTTGCTCACTCAAACACACAATTGATCATTCAAACATGCTCCAAAAGCCACCAAACTTTACCAACATGCAATTCAACATAAAAGAGACATACTTGCATCAACAATTCAACAGAAACACATCATATATGAAAAACCCCAAATCTATAGGCATGCTTCCTACACAAGCAACCATTTGGCACAAACCTTCCAAAACAAACTCATTTAAGCCAATTCATGTTTCAAAAACATTAACAACAGCATTTAAACATTCTTGATCAAACATATACGATCACATACACATATGCCCGAGAGATTCTACCCCATTGCCCTTATTAACTATAGCTATTCACCGAGACATACATCTCCATTGGAGTCCACCTTGAATCCCTTGCTCCTTGCTGTCCAAACTTCAAGAATCTGCATTGATGGACAAAAAGGAGCGTAAGCACATAATGCTTAGTGAGGAATGCTCAAAACCAAAATACCATCAATGCAGCGGGTCTTTAAAACACCTTTAAAACAAACCCGATTTGATTACCAAAGCCAAGTTTGAAAACCCTTTTCAACAACAAGCTCAAACCATGCATAAACACCATATGCCAAGCTTAAACAAAACCATGGAAACACTCCCATTTCACAACATACCTTTCTTAAACTTGAAAACCATATCAAGCAAGAAACCTTTTAAAACCATAGCTTAAATATTCTATCACATGCATTTAACCAAGGCAACATAAGAACCATAACAACATCTTCACATGCCTTTAAAACAAGTCTTACAAGACTCCAATGCAACATAGATATTTCATGCTCACAAGCATCATTTACCAAATGATTACCAACACTTGTTCATCTTAACAAGTAAACATGCATTCACTAGCATCATACACTTTTCATGCAACAATGCATCTTTTCAAGCATCTCATGCTTCTCATGCAAACATGCATCAATTCAAGCATCTCATGCTTCACATGCAACCATGCATCATTTCAAGCATCTTATGCTTCACTATGAACAAGAACATTACATTGGCTTCCAAGAGATCAACCACATTCACTTTCCAACTCAACAACCCGATCGGATACGCGGATTCCGAGCGTTGTCCCTACGCTCCCTACACCCTACCCAATCCAAGGTCTCCCAAATGGGCAACAACCTCCATTTGACCTCAACATCCTAAGGTTCCCATGTATGGACTTTTAAACACCATACAACCTTAGCTTTTCCTCAAGGTTCCCATGTATGGACTTTCAACCACCATACAACCTTGACATGCATAAGGTTCTCCCGTATGGACTTTTAACCACCATACAACCTTTGCATAACCGATTGGTAGTTGTAGAACATCATCTAACGAGATCCGGGACATCACACACAAGATCCACACATGGACTTAACCACTGCCATTGTGATCTCAACAAGCACAAGGTTCTCACATATGGACTTTTAACCACCATATAACCTTTGCTCAACCAAGGTCCTCGAATGGGCAACACCTCCATTATGACCTCAAATAACCAAGGTCCTCCCGTGGGCAACAACCTCCACTATGACCTCATCTCGTTAGGAAACTTGAAGGGAGCTTATCCGGTCCACTCTTGACCACTCCACCTCCAAGGCGACTTTATTCACGGTGCACCCAATCCTATAGCCGGCTAACTATATCCGATCAATGAACCAAGAACCATTTACATCTCTTGCCAATATAACCATCTTACCATATTAATCCAATGTTCCACATGCATAAACACAATGCAATACCATCACAACATTAGCCCAATGATTCACATGCATAACCAATATGCAAAACCATTACATCATTAATTCAATGATTCACATGCATAACCAATATGCAAAACCATTACCTCATCAATCCAATGATTCACATGCATAACCAAGATGCAAAAGGTAACATTTAACATCATCAATTCACTGTTTTAAAGCATCATACAAAGCCATTGATCAACATGCAACACTATGCATCAAAACCACAATTACCATATACAAAACCAAGGATCCCTTACCTTGAGCATCCTTCTCAAGTGGCTTTCAAAACCAGCATTAAACCATGCTAAAACATGCTTATAAAACAGAATTAAACCATGCAAAACACATGCATAACAATCCTCAACCACATTTGCTTTTAAAACCAAATCACAACACAATTCAAGAACAAAAATCCTTTTACTTACTCTTGAGCTTAGCAAGTTGTTTAGACTTACACTAAGCTCCCAAAAACCTTCAAACCTTGTTTAAAAGCTGAAATCCCAACTTCACTCACCAATAACCAAAACAAGGCTAGCCAACAAGCCTTCCAAGCTTCCGAAACCTTCCGCAAACACCTCCAAAGCTCACGGATCAAACTCCCCTGTTTCAAGCACACAAAAACAGAACATTAATGCATCCTTATGCATTAAAACACCAGCAACAACAACACAACTCGCTGCTCATCACAAATCTAACAATTTGGCTTCCAAACACAACCGAAATCACCTCCAAACATCTCCAAAACTTAACCCAGCCAAGATCCATCACCTCTAACAACTTTTATACATCAATTAACATGCAAAATGATCACAAACACGTCCTTATACCTCCAGGTATAACAGATCACAAAAAACACTCCAAAAACAACCAAAAACTCAAGCCAAACTTAGGAAATTCAACCTATCCGGGATTGCATTGATTAAACTTCAACTACTAATCAATTTAGCATTCATTTAACATCATTTTGACACTCCAAAACACTGCCCAAACAGATCACACGAAAATTTCACCAAAATCACCAAATCTTGCATTTTAGCAAAAAAAATCAAGATCTCATTTGAAAAGCCATTAACAAAACATAAATCAAGGATTGAAAACTTAGGAATTTCAGTAAAGAACTGATAGTTTAGAGGAGAAGGACGTTCTTACCTCCAAACTTGAATTTCTCCATTTTAGAGCCAAAAAGCTTGATGAAACAACTTGCAAATTGAGAGGTTTTGTTGATGAGATGATTAGAAATCAAATGAGAGTTGAAATGAGTGATTTAGATGTCAAAATCAGAGAAAGAAATCTGGAGAATTTTGTTTGGGTTAAGAGAAAATGAGAGAAAAGAGAAATTGAGAGAAAATGGAAAATTAGTTAGGAAATTGGTTAAAATGATTTCCCTCCCTTTCTTAATCTTTAAAAATCAGAATAAAGCCTTAAAATATCTTAGAAAAATCTGGAGAAATCCTTTTTGGAACAATAGCTCCTTAAAGATTCAAAGTTTCAATCCTTTATAAAACTGTCCCGCAACTTTCAAAAATTACATTTTGGTCACCAGCCAAAATGTCAACCTTCCGAACCTCATTTTCCAAAATTGATTTCACAGTTCACTTATATATATTAAAAGATGATTTTAGAACATTTTTCCATATTTTTAATGCAACCCGAACTAGGTTTTCCTAAATTCACTCTTATATATTCGATCAGCACTTTGACCGAATCGGTCAACGCCAAAACTTCTGAGCCCAAAACCGGGGCGTTACATCTTCCCTATCAAGGGACAAACCGGGCAATTCTTCCAAACATTTCTAGGAAAATCACAAATTGTTCTAACATTCTGCGGTCTAAACTTCATTCAAAAATCAAATCAATCACATTTGCCAGGCAAGCCTGTCAACTAAACTCAACCAATCTTTGACTTCTAAAGCTGGATCAACATTCGACAAGAAGTTCACATCCTCACCTACCACTACAGTCTCACAAAAATCTGCAACTTCAAGGCAACTCTCTCTTTGTCTCAACGTATATCCTAGCTCTGTGTTCTACAAGCTAAACCAAGCCAAAAGTTACATTGAAACCGTAAAAAGATAATTACTGCACATCTACTGGAAACATGTAACCTTGAACCATCAACAAACATCTTTCGCACATCTTTCTGACCACCATTATCTCATAAAAAGGTCTAGTCACATGCGTCCCCATGTCTAAGATCTCGACGGAGATATCTAGCTTCCTTACATGCTCACACAAAAGGATGTATCCGCAGAAATTGCAACTTCACATGTGTACAGCTTATAGTCTTCGGTCCTCTTGCTTTCAGGCTGACTCCTCAACAAAATCTGACTCCTGTAAATTGTTCCTAGAGCATCTCGAAACTTCAAAATATAATTCTGACCACACAGAAACAACCATGCTGGAAAACAACTCAGACGCACACTGGCTCAATCGCACAGATCGATTCCCACTCACGGATACTGATCGGCTGTCTTGTATCAAAACCATAGGCCAAACCCCAACGACTACTAACTAACATTCCTGAGTTTTAGATTGCTTACACGAAACCCTTACCTTGATCCCGCTAAAAGAACTAAGGTGCTCATACCCACCTCTAACACTTCACCGAGCATATTCAAACTTGCATGCTTGCTAACAATAAACGGAAGTACGGACTCAGAATCAACCGGAGGAAACAAACTCAAAACTGTACCAAGGGCTTATCTACTATAACATCGATACCACTCTGAACCTTACTCACATGTCTTCACTTCTTTTTACCAACTAATACCAGAATCGGTCTCATCGTCCCTCACCAACAAGAATCAATCCCCATACACTCTGACTCAACAAACAAATTGTACCTCAACCCCAGTACAACCATACTTCTCTAACTATAGCGGTGAACTCCCTCAACATCATCCACATTTCCAGAAACCACAACATCTACTTACCGACTAACGACCCACATCTTGGCCTCAAACTACTAAAAAGCAATAGATCAACAACAACAGAAAATTAACATACAAACTGGGTTAGCAAAGGAAAGGGTCCAAGTGGCTCAAGTATGATTCCCTCACTTAAAATCTCTTTTTCCGATGTAATAGAAGCAATGGGACTCTACTCAACATGCTTCAAGAAACACACACGCACGATCAAACAAGCATACACCAAGCATACTTGATAAACAAGCAAACATGCTTACATGGCAAGCAAACACCGTGCAATTTCAATACAAGAATTAATCTTACCTCACTTACATGCCCAAGGTCTCGGAAACCTTAGGCTCTAATACCAACAAATGTAACCCTCTCGTCCCGGTCTGGTCGGATGACCGGTCCGAGTGGGCCACACGGGGAAAACTGAAGCGAAACCCGTTAAGGTTCCTCCTCGGTTAACGACCTAGAAAAATTTCTTTTTAACTTTATCTTGTCTACAAGCATTATTAGGTCCTATGTGAAGCACGACAGCGGAAAACAAACAATCCAACATCGACCATCCAAAATAACATTTTAAAACAACTCATTTTAACCCTTTACAGCAGACCGTATCGAAATGCCCTTAGGGTGTTTCGATACGCCTTGACTTAGTCAACAGGCCAGGGTCAACCTGAGGAGACCGTTCCGAAACAGGGGTGACCCGTATTGAAACGACCTCAACGGTCAACTTCTCGTGCTCAACGAGATTTGACCGTTTCGAAACATCATAGACCCGTTTCGGAACACCTTCATCTCGACAATTTCTCAAAATTCCAGTAGCAAAAGTGTACCGAAACGGCCCCTACCTGTTTCGAAACGCTCGGCCAAAACAAAGGGGACCATATCGAAACAGGGTAACCCGTTTCGAAACGCCCTCTGCCTACAGACGGGTTTTAGCTGTTTTAAGGCACAAGGGTGCCCCAAAACCTCACTAAAACCTCCAGCAACACTCTGACAAAAATCCTAAAGGCAAACCAACATATGAGCATGCTTGAACATCATTATAACAAGACTAAACACTAAGGCACAACATCGCAAGCCATACATCCATACATAACATTAAAGGTATTAAGCTTTAACGTGTCCAACACTTAGGCAATTCTAGGTAGCAAAATACTAACATGGTTACAAGCATGACATACGTCCCAAAAGCCAATTTAACCAAACACATACGAGGAGTCTATCATGCTCCTAAACAACAACAACAACAATATATTCCAAAAAGCATCATAACACGACACCTATCCCATTGCTTTACCATTATAATCTTTAAATTTAAATATCATACTTGAGCTAACCGTAAGCAACACTTGGAGGCCTTTCCTTGCCCTTGTCACCCACAAGCTACCGATCTGCATTGTCGAACACAGAGGAGCGTAAGCATAAAAGCTTAGTGAGGGTAAGCTCATAAAACAAACCTTCGACAATGCAGGGTCCAAGCACGAGCTACAACCAAGATAAAATGCATGATCTTACCTCCGATCCGCCTGAGCCATAATTATAAAAGATGATGCATAACATATTATCAAAGTCATGTCATGCTCACAAATCCATAACCACTACTTATGGAAACATATATATTCCATATATAAGCAACATAATCCACAATTTCGTATTGGCACCTAGCTATGACTCGAATACGCGGACAACCATTGGAACTCTCATCCAACAACACAACCATTACCTGACGGTGGGATTACACTCATCACCGTTCACGCGGAGGGGATTCCACTCATCCTCACGCCTCATTTCACGCGGAGGGGATTCCACTCATCCTCACGCCCGTCGATGGGATTCCACTCATCACCGACTAATATATATATATGAAGATTTCCGGGCGAACCCATACTCCATCTTGATGACTACCATCATCAAGACCACACGCGCATTTTGACTCACGTGTGCACACTAGACATCCTAATGATCGATCATTTGTACCCAAGCATACTAGTGCCAATACTACACATTTCATTAATATTTCACAATATCAATTCATAACACTTCCGTGCTTAGCATGTACTCACCATGACTTACCGTCATGCACAAACCACATTTCCATGCCTAGCATGTACTCACCATGATCCTCGGATCATGCAACCACCTCATATCATCATTTCACATGTCAACACCACATGTATATCATTAACACCCATATCACATCATATTTTACACATGTGTATAACCATGTCATATCTATCATCAACATGCATATAACAATGCATCAAACATGCCTCAACATACATGTATACAACATATACATAATCAAAACCATCACAATTTAACACGAGGCATATACAACCATTAAAGAGTGCAACCAAAGCCTCTAATCAAAGCTTGGGATTAGGCTACCACTCTAATCCCAACTCTAGGTGGGTCTACCAAGCCCAACCTAGTCCACATGCTTGAACCAAATACTCAAAACCATTTTAAAAATATTTAACCACTCACCTCCACCTCCAAGCTCAACTACCAAGCAAGCAACACCTTCAAGTTTCCGGATTTCCTCCCGATGCTTCACCGACCCAAGTTCTCGCTTCTAAACAACCACAATACAATTCAAATAACCTCAAGTCAGCCCAAACATCAAAACACTAACCCGGAACACAATTCAAACACAATTCACAATGTTTCAAGCAATGAACAAACCCCACATTTAGTAAACTCGGGCAGCCCCAAAACCTCATCCAAAATCCATGTTTCCAACACCTTTTACACCCACAAATGATCGCAAATCAACCCGTAACCATAGTACTACCATTGGACTTTCAATTCCCACCTAAAACAACCCCCAAAACTCACCCAAAACCCTTCAAAAAAACCCATTAAAACCCAAATTCGGGATTCCACATAAAACCATGTAAAAATTACCTATGTTGGACCTTATGGGTAGCAAACAACATATATAACAATAATAAATCAATAGCTTAGGTTAAAGACCATAAAGTTCTCATTTTTAAACAAAACCCTAAAACTTCAAATTTCAAAATCATGAACAATAATGAGAAATATTGGTACCAACATGAAGAGGAAGACAAGGCTAAGTCAAAAACACAATTACCTTTTGAAAAGCTCCAAAGATGAAGTTGAAAGAGTTGAAATGGTGAAATGAAGAGAAACCCTCTTCTTTGTAGTGGAAATGGGGAAACAAGGGTGGAGAAGAAGATGACAAGGCTCACTTTAATGAAAAAGGGGGTTTTAATTTTGAAAGTCCATTTATTTACCCTTTTGCCATTAATGAGATGGAAAATTTCATCTATTTGTAAATTCCATGGAGAAGGTGTTTCAATTAAATTTTTGGGTCCAACATAAAATGTTTGTATTAAAATATGAAGACTAAAATAATACTTTATTATTTTAATTATAAAACCGAGACTCAAAATATTATTTAAATATTATTTTCTCACGGCCCCCAAACCCGGGTGTTACAAATTTTGCCAACAAGTTTTTCAAAATAAAAATCTTTACCAAGGAACCAAGTAGAACAAGTCAACGCAGAAGCCCGAGGCTGATAATCTTATATTTACTTTAAACTCTTTTAAAATATTCCTTTTACTCTCTTAAACAATTAAATTTCATTGCAACAAAACTCCCCCACCTAAATCACCTCAACATAGCTCCATCAACAACTCTTGGTTCAGAAACTACAAAAGCGCGACAAGGAAAGTTCTAAGTCCCTGTGGGTTCGACTCCTACTTCCCTATCTACACTTAATTTAATTCCTTTATTTATTTTATTATTTGGAAAAAGGAAATTATTCTTGACACGTTACGACGCGTGTCAAAATTGGCGCCGTTGCCAGGGACTTCGGCAACTTTTACTTTTTGTTTTTTATTTTTTTTACCAGAAGAAATTCAGGAGAACATGTTGAATATATTCCAGAAATCGATGCCTAATGGGAAACAATGAATAGACGATCCAGCAGCTAATCAGGGCACCAGTGGACAATCAGCCTTTGTGCATAACCTTTCCGAATGGTGAAACACCGTTCCAACTAAAAACAGGCTTGATTTATCTCCTACCAACCTTTCACGGTTTGCCCAACGAAAACCCACACAAACTTTTGAAGGAATTTCACATGGTTTGTCTAAGCACAAAGCCTCAGGGAGTATCCGATGACCAAATTAAACTTAGAGCTTTTCGATTTTCTTTCGTAGATATCGCAAAAGATTGGTTATTTGATTTACCCCCAAACTCTGTTACAACCTGGACTGACATGGCTAAACTCTTTCTTGACAGGTTCTTCCCCACGAAAAAAGCGAGCGAAATAAGGCGCGGCATCCTGAGCATTCAATAAAGGGAATCTGAATCTTTATATGAATACTGGGAGAGGTTTAAAAAGTTGTGTGCAAATTGTCCACAACATGGATTGCCGGGACAAACCCTCCTTCAGTATTTCTATGAAGGAATGACGCCCATGGATATGAAAGTAGTGTATGCGGCAAGCGGCGGAGCTCTAGTCAATATGACCCCAACAGCGGCTGAAACACTGATATCAACCATGGCCGCCAACTCGCAAAGGTTTAATCAATCTAGCGAACCATCTCGAAAGGTTCGCGAGGTAAGCACAATTTCTTTAGAAAATAAGATTGATAAATTAGCTGAAATAATGCAAACTCTTCTTGTAGGAAAAAAGGGAACAACTAGACTTTGTGGGATCTGTACTAGTCCAGAACATCTGACAGACTATTGTTCGGTGATTCAGGAAGATGATGTCGCCCAAGCCAATGCCATAGGAAATGCATATAATCCGGGGTGGAGAAACCAGTCAAACTTTGGATACGCAAACAACCAGAGACAAAATCAACCCTACCCACAACAAAAGACATCTCTAGAAACCTTAGTTGAGTGTTTAGCAATGTCCCAAGAGAAATTCCAAATTCATACCGAGGCCCATTTACAAGAGATAGAAAAACAAATAAGCCAACTAGCAAGCCGTCTTGATTCCAAAGGTAAACCTCCTTCGAAAACTGAGACAAACCCTAGGGAAAATATAAGCGCCATCACACTCCATAGTGAGACCGTTATAGCTCCAAAAGAACCATCAAAAAACAATAATTCCACTCCTGCCATGGAAGAAGGTAACCAAGATAACCCTTTACCACCATCTCCTCCTTCGTCTCCACCTCTTGAAGTCGCGCCTCCTTTCCCATCACGATTGGTAAAACGTGACAAAAAGGCTGAAGAGAGAGAAATTATTGAAGTATTTAAAAAGGTCCAAGTGAACATTCCCTTCTTGGAAGTCATTCGCCAAGTGCCAATGTACGCTCGTTTCCTTAAAGAGCTCTACACAACCAAGCGGAAACTCACCGGGCACGAAAAGGTAAATTTGGGAGAGCACGTTTCTGCAGTTTTTCAACATAAGTTACCACCCAAAATGAAAGACCAAGGTATGTTTGCTATACCCTGTCAAATTGGTAACGTATCTATTAAACGTGCTATGTGCGATCTTGAGACTTCAATAAATGTAATGCCGCTTTTTGTTTATAAAATGATAACTAATGATCCTTTGAAGGAAACCAGGATTACGATACAGTTGGCGAATCGATCAGTCATCTATCTAGAAGGAGTGTTGGAAAATGTTTTGGTAAAGGTAGATGTCTTATTTTTCCCTGCGGACTTCTACGTGATCGATATGGCTCACGATAGAACAAACACTTGCTCCGAAGTGTTGTTAGGAAGACCATTCCTTAGCACGGCAAACACGAAAATACAAGTAAGGAGCGGCCTTTTATCCATGGAATTCGACGGTGAGGTAGTATAATTCGATGTTTATAAGGCAATGAGGTATCCTGATCAGGTTGAATCTGTTAACTCAATTGATATTATTGATCCATATATATAAGAGTATGCGGATACTAATGTTTTTAATAACTTTGATATGGACTATGAGCTTTGCGACGATGAGACAGAAAATGGGAACGAATCTGTTTCCTTTATTAATTATGATTTAGCTTTAACTCCATCAAAGACTAAACATTTGCCATCTATTTTGCAGGCTCGGAAGTTAGAATTAAAGGAACTCCCATCTCACCTTAAGTACGCCTTCTTGGGAGACAATGATACCTTACCGGTTATCATTTCGAACGAATTAACCGGAGAGGAAGAAGTCGATCTTGTCATAGTCCTGCAGAAGTATAAGGAAGCAATCAGGTGGATGGTAGCAGACATCAAAGGACTTAGCCCTTCAACTTGTATGCACAAGATCAAGGTCAGCGACGCTTGAATGATCCCATGATGAAGGTAGTACAAGACGAAATTAAAAAACTCTTAGATGCCGACATTATATATCCGATCTCGGATAGCGAGTGGGTAAGTCCTATTCATGTTGTTCCTAAAAAACCTAGCGTCACGGTAATCAGAAATGACGAAGGTGAGTTAGTTCCAACTCGAGTTCAGAATGGATGACGAGTTTGCATAGATTACAGGAAGTTGAATTCTTTAACCCGAAAAGATCACTTTCCCTTACCATATATTGATCAAATGATTGAAAGATTAGCTGGTAAATATCACTATTGATGTCTCGATGGTTTTTAAGGTTTCTTTCAAATTCTCGTAGCCCCTGAAGACCAAGAGAAGACCATGTTTACGTGCCCATTCGGAACCTTCGCCTATCGACAAATGTCGTTTGGACTATGTAACGCTCCGACTATGTTCCAACGATGTATGGTAAGTATATTTTCAGATTATGTTGAGAAGGGGATTGAAGTGTTCATGGATGACTTCACTGTATATGGAAATTCTTTTGGTGAGTGCTTGCTTAATTTAACTAATATATTAAAACGTTGCATTGAATTTAAGCTTGTACTAAATTACGAAAAATGTCACTTCATGGTTAATAAAGGCTTAGTGTTAGGACATAACGTATCTTCTGAAGGAATTTCTGTTGATAAGGCTAAGACAGATATTTTCCGCTCACTCTCATACCCCACAATTGTGAGGAATATTCGCTCTTTTCTTGGACATGCAGGTTTCTACAAGCGATTTATAAAAGACTTCTCAAAGATAACACAACCATTATGTTGTTACTGCAGAAAGATGTAGAGTTCGACTTTACATCCGAATGCAGGAAATCGTTTGATACAATTAAGGAGAAACTTGTATCCACGCCAATAGTGCAACCGCCCGATTGGAACTTACCGTTCAAAATTATGTGTGATGCCTCAAATTTTAGTGTTGGAGCGGTACATGGACAAAGGAAAGGACGAGAGCCTCATGTCATCTCTTATGCATCGAGAACACTTGATCATGCGCAACACAATTATTCAACTACAGAAAAAGAATTGTTTGTTGTAGTTTTTGCTTTAGATAAATTTTGCTCTTATTTACTTGGAACTAAAATTATTGTTTTTTCTGACCATGCAGCCTTGCGGTATTTGATGAGTAAGAAGGAAGCAAAACCGAGGTTGATCCGGTGGATTTTACTCCATCAGGAGTTTGATCTCGAGATAAAGGACAAGAAGGAGGTGAAAATCTTGTGGCCGATCACCTCAGCTGAATTCCACTGACCAATTCGGATTCACCTATTAATGATGAATTCCCTGAAGAAAATTTGATGATGGCGCAAGCTTCAACACATTGGTTTGCGAACATCGTAAATTATTTGGCTACAAGTGAATTGCCCCTTGACTTGCCACGGTCAGAAATTACCCAAATCAAGAGGGAATCCAGGTTCTATATTTGGGATGATCCCGACCTTTGGAGACATTGTTCCGATCAGGTAATACGACGAAGTGTAACCGAAGACGAGGTAAAATCTATCCTTAATTTTTGTCATTCATATGCATGCGGTGGACATTATGGACCTAAAAGAACATCTCATAAAATTCTTGAATGTGGATTCTATTGGCCTAATATTTTTCGCGACACATATTTATTTTGCAAATCATGTGATAAATGTCAAAGAGTTGGTAACTTAAGCCGACCTAATGAAATGCCTTTAAATCCCATTCATGTTTGCGAAATATTTGATGTGTGGGGGATAGATTATATGGGGCCATTTGCATCATCATTCGGTAATTTTTATATTACTTTAGCTGTTGATTATGTTTCGCGATGGGTTGAGGCGAAAGCTACAAAAAAATAATGATGCTAAAACCACTGTCAAATTTCTGAAAGATTGTATTTTTTCCAGGTTTGGCACACCGAGAGCATTGATATGCGATAGAGGGAAACATTTTATCAATCGAGTCATCGATGCGCTAATGAAAAATTTTGGCATCACCCAACGCATCGCAACATCGTACCATCCGCAAACGAATGGTCAGGCGGAGGTATCAAACCGTGAAATCAAGACCATTCTTGAAAAGATCGTGAAACCCGATCAGAAGGATTGGAGCGTTAAGCTGAATGACGCACTATGGGCATATCAGACAGCGTATAAGGGTCCTATCGGGATGTCTCCTTATCACCTTGTTTTTGGTAAGCCGTGCCATTTACCGGTCGAATTGGAGCACCGCGCGCTCTGGGCAGTCCAAAAATGCAACATGGAAATGGATTTAGTTGGCGAAACGCGTAAACTCGATATCTGGGAGTTGGAAGAAATTCGAAAAAATGCCTACGATAGTTCGAAAATTTTTAAGGAAAAAAACAAAAAATTTCACGATCATAATATTGCATTTAAATCATTTTATATTGGCCAAAAAAATTAATTATTTAACTCTAAATTAAAACTTTTTGCAGGAAAATTATGATCAAAGTGGCTTGGACCATATACAGTGACTAATATATTTCCACATGGTGCAGTGGAGATTAAAAGTAATTTCGGAGAGCCATTTAAAGTTAACTGTCAACGACTTAAACCGTACTATGATAACGCTCCAGTTGGTCTAGTCGAGGAAATTCGTCTAATCGAACCTGTCACTTGAATGAGTTCATCGAGCTAGCGAGGTTAAACAAGCGCATAATGGGAGGCAACCCATTTATTTATTTATTTATTTTTATTGTCTTTTCTTCATTTTACTTTAAATTTTATTCCCTACCAAACGTGATCCCTTCTTTTCTCTCTTTTAAAATATTCCCACACCACAACACACAACCGTCCTCTTCATCTCCCACCTTCAACCAATTCTCCCCAC
Organism: Hibiscus tridactylites; assembly: GCA_958450335.1. Taxonomy (NCBI): domain Eukaryota; kingdom Viridiplantae; phylum Streptophyta; class Magnoliopsida; order Malvales; family Malvaceae; genus Hibiscus; species Hibiscus tridactylites. The sequence continues at coordinate 31,993,254 of OY288266.1, forward strand.
CACCCGACACCATGCCACGCACTAGGGAGTCACGCCGCCTCAGTTTGTACCTCTATCCAGCAGCTCCGATGGAGTTTCCGACCCGCGCCAGCAACCGTCCACGACACGACCGAGTGCAGCCGCAATTGATCATGGGAGTCTCTTCTTTCCTCTAGTGTTCATTTTGGGACAAAAATGCTTTAAGTGAGGGGGGAGAAATGTTTGTCAAATTTTTCTTTGTTTATCCGTTTAATTGCTCTCTTATTCCCTTAATTTTATTTAATCTAAGTTCCTTGTTTAATCCTTAGTTTGGCCTTGTCTCATTGTTTCCGTATGATTTTTTATCTATCTTGTTAGGAATTTTTGGTTGCATAGTAGATTTTGGCATGATTATTTTTTTCTTTTAAATCCTTTTTATGGCATTCCTTTCACTATTAATTGACGTGATGCTTACCTAGGTACACAAGACAATTTTTGTTAGTTTTGAGCCTAATGAGCATGCATTATTTTTGCTCTTTGTTTCTTTGAGTGTACCTAGCTAAATTAGTTACATTCTAGAAATTGTGGTTTAAATTCTTTTTGAGATTACATTTTTTGAATATGATGATTAAATATGATTGAGGCACTAGGTTTTATCCCTTTCTCTTCCCAAACAAATTGCCTACCCTTTGATTAATTTCCCTTAGTGAAACAATTTTGAGCCTTGGCCTTTTTCTTGAAATTCACCATATTTTAGCCAAATCCATTTTTTGTTTCCATTATTTTTGTCCCTTTTTCAAGACAAAATTGTCTTCCAAAAAAATAGATTCGAATCATGCAGTCCAACAGAGCAGATAACATTGTGCAGAAACTATTCGAATATGCAGTGAAGAGAAAAAAAATGTGCAGAAAAATCCTTCGAATCTACAGTAAAAAAAGCAGTACAGTTCAAAAAAATATATTGCAGAACAATTTTGATTCGAATAAAAAAAGAAAAAAACAGTTTCGAATAAATTTTTTTGGGATGATTTTTGTCTTGAATTTTAACCGCAATTTTTCAGCCTTTATCCTACCCGAACCTTAGCCCCGTTACAACCCTTTTAAAATCTCTTGATTTTTGCATCACATTCATACTTAGTAGTGGAGATTAGATTTAACCACAAGCCTATGGTAATGCTCTAATTATTTTTGGCTCGAGTGATTTTCTCTACCCTTAAACACTTTGAGTGACATGAGCGATTCCTTGTGAGGGTACTTGGTTTGCATCATTGATGATTAGTAGGGTATTGGGTTGTCGTTTTTGCTTAAATTTCTAAATATTGCCATTTATCTATTTGCTCCTTATTTTCTTTCATGTTTAGATACTTAATCATATCGGAACCTTTGAGACTTCGTGAAGTTAAGGATGACAACTTGAGCTTAGATTTTTTTAATTTTGAGATACTTGAGGACAAGCATCAGATAAGTGAGGGGGAATTTGATGAGTATTTATTTTGGTTATGTTTTTGGTCCTTTTGGCCAATATAAAATGATTTAAATGCAATATTGCGATCGTGAAAATCTTTATTTTTTTCCTTAAAAATTTTCGAACTGTCGTAGGCATTTTTCGAATTTCTTCCAACTCCTGGATATCGAGTTTACGTGTTTCGCCAACTAAATCCATTTCCATGTTGCATTTTTGGACTGCCCAGAGCGCGCGATGCTCCAATTCGACCGGTAAATGACACGACTTACCAAAAACAAGGCGATAAGGAGACATCCCAATAGGACCCTTATACGTTGTCCGATATGTCCATAGTGCGTCATTCAGCTTAATGCTCCAATCCTTCCGATCAGGTTTCATGATCTTTTCAATAATGGTCTTGATTTCACAGTTTTATACCTACGCCTAACCATTCGTTTGCGGATGGTACGACGTTGCGATGCGTTGGGTGGCGGCAAATTTTTTCATTAGCGCATCGATGACTCGATTGATAAAATGTTTACCTCTATCGCATATCAACGCTCTCGGTGTGCCAAACCTGGAAAAAATAAAATCTTTTAGAAATTTGACAGTGGTTTTAGCATCATTATTTTTTGTAGCTTTCGCCTCAACTCATCGCGAAACATAATCAACAGCTAAAATAATATAAAAATTACCGAATGATGATACAAATGGCCCCATATAATCTATCCCCCACACATCAAATATTTCGCAAACATGAATAGGATTTAAAGGCATTTCATTACGTCGGCTTAAGTTACCAACTCTTTGACATTTATCACATGATTTGCAAATTAAATATGTGTTTTTTTCTTTTTTCATTCGAATCAAAACTGTTCTGTAGTATATTTTTTTTGAGCCGCACTGTTTTTTTCTGCTTTTTTTACTACAGATTCGAATAATTTTTCTACACAGTGTTTTTCTCTGCACTGCATATTCGAACAGTTTCTACACAGTTTATTTTCTGCACAGTGTTTTCTGCTCTACTGGATTGCATGATTCAGATCTGTTTTTTTTTTTGGAAAACAATTTTGTCTTGAAAAGGGGACAAAAATAATGGAAATAAAAAACGGATTAGGCTAAAATATGGTGAATTTCAAGAAAAAGGCCAAGACTCAAAATTGTTTCACTAAGGGAAATTAATCAAAGGGTAGGAAATTTGTTTGGGAAGAGAAAGGGTTAAAACCTAGTGCCTCAATCATATTTAAGCATCATATTCAAATAATGTAATCTCAAAAAGAATTTAAACCACAAGTTCTAGAATGCAACTAATTTAGCTAGGCACACTCAAAGAAACAAAGAGCAAAAATAATGCATGCTCATTGGGCTCAAAACTCACAAAAATTGTCTTGTGTACCTAATTTTTTGAGTATTTATTTTGGTTATGTTTTTGGTCCTTATTTCGATTAAATACAAGTTTGAAGGACTTAAATGGGATGTTTTATGTTGATTTCATACAGGGAACGTGATGCTGGAAATTAGCTGGAATTCTGCAGAAAATGCCGAAGTCGTGGGCAGATTCATGGGCATGAATCAGGGCATGAATGCTGACGTCAGCAGCAGTGATAGCTTATCAGGCCGCTTATCAGATAGTTTATCTCCGGATTTTTAAATTTTAAATTTTAAACTTTGGGTAATTATTTAGTTTAATTTTAATTATCATTTTAGGTTTACCTAAGTTATTTGAAACACTATAAATACCCCTTTTGGGGGTAAGACTTGTCATCAATCAATTTATCAATTGAATATCATTTCATCTTCTCAAGAAAATCTTCTCTTCTTAGTTTTACTTTAGTTTTTTTTCTTCTATTTCTTCTTTTAATTATTTCTTAAATGTCGAGCATGATTAATTTGATAACCATGCTCGGCTAGATCTTTTTAAGCCGAAAGCTTATGCGATGACGCGTTCTCAAGGCGAGGTTTGAAACTATGCTTCAAACATTTCGAAAACTTCTCTCAATTTCTTCATACTTTATTTTCTAAATCAAAATGATTTTTAAAATCCAAAGATTGACTTTGGAGAAAACAATTGTTTTGATCTATCAAGTGGGAGGGAGAATTGGTTATTGAAACAAATCTGACTTCCAGGGAACACACTTAGTAAATAGATTACTAAGGGAAATTGAGATCGAATCGTTTTTATAGAAATGACTTTCCGAGTTGGTTACGAGCTTAAGTAATTTGTTTTCTCGAACATTGAGTTGGTTTAGACAAATTATCAAAACAGAAACCAAAAAATGATTTTGGAAATTCAGTTTACAAACAAAAACTCAAGGATTTACCTTGAAGTAATTTTGCCAACATGTTTTTCAAAATAAAAATCTTTACCAAGGAACCAAGTAGAACAAGTCAATGCAGAAGCCCGAGGGTGATAATCTTATATTTACTTTAAACTCTTTTAAAATCTTCCTTTTACTCTCTTAAACAATTACATTTCATTGCAACAAAACCCCCACCTAAATCACCTCAACATATCTCTATCAACAACTCTTGGTTCAGAAACTACAAAAGCGCGACAAGGAAAGTTCTAAGTCCTTGTGGGTTTGACTCCTACTTCCTTATCTATACTTAATTTAATTCCTTTATTTATTTTATTATTCGGAAGAAGGAAAATATTCTTGACACGTTACGACACTTATCAGAGAAGACCTCTATTTATAGGTGAGTCCCCCTACATCCGACGGTCCCTAATGATTTACATCGATGACTATAATCGAAGCCCACCAACCATAATAGAATTTTTCACTAGAATATATATGTTATCTAAGGAAACAAATCCTATGTTTACATGGAAAGTTTACATAGGTCAAAGTGGTTGCCTTCTAGAATCCTCCACAGATCAGGCCAAGTATAGTGGTATGTTTAGACCAAAAATCTTTGTTAGAACCTCTTGGGAAACCATGCTTGCATGTGACTCGGACTCGAACTGGCGGTCTGTGACAAAGTGGTCAAGTATTGTTCACTTTGACTATAGAGTTAAAGAGTTAAACGGCTCCGTACCGAATCTCACAAATATGGGTCGTCTTTATTATGTTAAGAGGTACATACATATAAATGGTGTAAAATGAAATAAACTTTCCTTGTGTAGAATGAAATAAACAGCTGCAAATGGTTCTTTTAACGCAAAATGTAATTATTCAAAAAAAACTCAAAATATAAATATTTTTTTATAAAACAAATGTATTTTAATTAGTTAATAATTTCTATTATAATTAATTTATTTTTCAGAAAAATAATATAATTAACTTAAAGTATGATTTAAAATAAAGGCATAATAACCAAATAGGTGCTAAAACTATACATGTGGTTCACTTTTGGTGCCTAACCTATTTTTCGCTCTAAACATATGCCTAAAGTTTCATTTCAATCATTTTAAGTATTCGACTATTAAAAAATGTTGGCCAATTAAAATAAGATATGTTACATGTTTTAATATATATTCTAATAATGTTTCAAATTAGTCGATTGGGGTAGTGGTCGCTGGTTAAACTTCAATGGTTGCTTTTAAAGCAAGGCTCAATTCCTAGGGATGGATACCAAAAGTTGTTTTCTTTTTCTTTTTAATTTTAGGGACTGATTTAGAATAAGAGTCATAGTTTGAAGACTTCTTGTGAATCTAACTCTAAAACATCTAGAAATCAAGTTTAAAAAACATCAATTTTAAGGACTAACTATTATTTATCCCAAATTCGACGATAGTGTAAATAGAGTTGACTAATAGAAAAGAATAGATAGTACGTGTGTTTCTTTAGCCCAAACTTTTCAAGTCCATTGAGGTCCAAATAGTTCTCAAAATACAGTTCATGTCTGATATTTGTTTCAATCTTCCCCCACCATCTCAATATGAAACTTGGTAATGTTACTCTATGTTGCACGGATACGGATACATGGGTACGATAGGGGTACGACAAATGTAAAAAAAAATCAATACATATAATAATAAAAACATTAAAATTCATAGTAAATTAGAAAATCTAATGATTTTCATGGATTAAAATGAAGTCCAAGTTAAATTCTCATTAGTTGTGGTGGTCTCTCCTTCAATTAAAATCTAATGATTTTGTAATTCCTTTAAAAAGATATTAACAAAAAAATTATATTTTCCTATTTATTTTTTAAAATATAGTCTCCTTGCGCTTAATAATTTTTTTCAACTTTTTTATTAAAAAATACTTTAAATCAAATAATATTTTAAAGCTATAAAAATTAGTTTATTAAAATAAAAATACTTTATACCCTAGTTTTGTGTTTCTTATTCCCTTTTTTGTCAACCACTTCCCTTTAATTCAACATAAACAAAACAGTGTAGTTTTAGGGTTCTATGAAAACGTTGTCGTAAAGATTAAAACCCTATTCGTAGTTACCGTTTCCTATTCTTTCTTCTTCATTGACTATTGTTTCTTCAAGTAGTGGAGAAATTAATGACGGTTTTCAAGATGTGTTTAATAATGAAATTAACTTGTACCATTTAAATGTAATAAATGTACAATATAATATAAATAATAATTATAATACTCAAGTAGTGGAGAAATTACTGTCGGTTTTCGAGATACATTTAATTTTTTTTTTCTTTTTAGTTTTTCTAGGTAGTATATTGTCGGTTTCCAAGACTCATTTAATTTATTCCCGTTAGTGTTTTTATTTTGCCTTGAATTAAGGCCCTTGATGGATATATTCTTTTTAATAATAAAGTTAACTCTTACCATTTAAACACTAAGAAATGTCTTTCTACTTCTTTTCACTTTCCAAAATCCTTATCTTTTTTTCCTTTTCTTTTTCATCTTTGCAACTTCATCGCATTGCTTTCATACAATTATTCGAAGGATCGTTCGGATCTGGTGGACGACGCTTGAACCGCTGATAATAGCAGGAAATACCAGTTGAAATCGTCTTTTGAAGATTATCTATTTTTTCTTTTTTGAGAAAATTTATGTATTTTTTCCGTTAATCGTTAACGGGATAATAACGAGAATAGTGGTTCGTTATCACTGCAATTTGATGTTACTCGTTAGATCGCGACCGTAATCCACCGTTTTTGGTGTGAATCCAATTCCACGGGCAATTTTCGGCGATATCAATTTTGGACGGCAACGATACTGCTATATAACGGTTGTGATCACAGTTGCAGACCGCTTCTTAAAACCCTAAATTTTAGTGCTTAATTAATCTGGAATTCTGAGGTTAGTCAAAGATTTTATGTAACCATATATATAGATGGATTGTATTTTAGCTCTTATATTTAAAAATGTTTTTTTTTTTGTTATTTTCAAGCTAATGATTTATTACGATTTCAGTTTGAGCAACTTCACAATATTTAGATCTGTGAAGACCAAGGATTTAAATCTCGGGTCGTGTTCATGTCGCAGTTTTCGCGGTTGCGGATATAACGGAGGCTATTGCGATCATAAAAAGTTAGAGCGTTTTCAATTAGAGCATTTCCAAAACTTATTATAAAATATAATAATTATAATTATGATTATAATTATAATTATAATCATAAAAAAATAATTTCAATGATTTTTAGAGTGTTTTCAAGACTTGTGAACTTAGATCACTAAAAATTAAAGGACTACATTGAACAAAAAATAAAATTTACACTCTAAATTAGAAAAAAATTAATAACTAAAATAATAAAAATAAAAAGTGGCATGATTAAAATGGAAATTAACTTATACCCTTAAAAATACGTTGACAACTCATAATTTAACATTTTATTTATAAGTTCAAACCTTAGCGGTCGATTTAAATTGGAAACCCTTAATGGACTTTTTTTTATCAAATTAATGAGCTCTTTTAATATCTTTTCTAATTAGATTGTCATAACTCAAGGGTTTTTTTAATGATAATAAAATATGATTATAATATTAAGGGTAAACTGCAACGGAGGTCACTTAATTATAGATAATATTAACGAGGGTATACAAGTGATTTGAAAGAAAAAATGACTAAATTGATGTATTTTTTAAATATAAAGGGTGACCAAAATATAACCTTATCCATAATTGAGTGAACTAAATGTAACCTTTAATAATTGGGTGACCCAAATGTAACCTTTAATAGTTGGGTGACTCAAATGTAACCTTACCCATAATTGGGTGACCTAAATATAACATTTAATAATTAAGTTACCAAAATATAACCTTACCCATAATTAAGTGACATTTGTTACAGTTTACCCTAATATTAATAACAAAACCTAAATCCCTTTATTCTTGGTTTTCTCTTTGGCTTTCAAACCCTAAAAGCGTTGTTTTCACGCCGTCCAGCATCTAGAGCCGCGCGATTTCACCTCTTGTCGTTGGCGCGCCGTCAATCCCCTCTCCTCAACGTCGACCAATCCTCTCCGTGTAAGTCTCATCAGCTCGCCTCCCTTTACACTCTCACGCTCACCCTTATCGCCCGCCCATGGATTTCTTTAGATTTTACTGTAACGGGAGAAAACGGAGATAGCGGCCCGTTACTACCGTTATTTACCGCTACCCGTTAAATTGCGGCCGCGTCCCACCGTTGTTTTCGCCGATAGCGGTCGCGGGCCGTTTCTTGAAACCCTGGCTTGTTCTATAATGTTTGCGTTTAGTTTCTTGTACATAAGGTGAATTCTGATTCTAGTTTGAAGTTCAAAAATGAAAATGGTCAAAGTTTGCAACTCTCATGAAATGTTGGGGTGGATTACATTTGTGAGAAGATATTGTTCAAGTGAACCAACCCGGGATGTTTTAGTTACAAGCAACAAAATTTGTAAAATCATGATGTCTTCTTCTCCAGTGGTGCTTGATACTGCTCTTGATCAAAGTGGGATAAGGGTTTCGCCCGAAGTGGTGGAGGATGTTCTTAAGCGGTTCGAGAATGCTGGTATTTTGGCTTATAGATTCTTTGGATGGGCAGAGAAGCAGCGGAATTATATGCACAGTGTTAAGGCTTATCATACCATGATTGGATCTTTGGCTAAGATTAGGCAGTATCAAATCATGTGGAATCTTGTGAACGCAATGAAGAGCAAGAGCATGTTGAATGTCGAGACGTTTTGTATTATTATGAGAAAGTATGCAAGGGTTCAGAAAGTGGAGGAATCATTTTATACTTTTAATGTCATGGAGAAGTATGATGTCCAACCGAACTTAGCAGCATTCAATGCCTTACTAAGTACTTTATGTAAGACTAAGAATGTGAGGAAAGCGCAGGAGATTTTTGATAAATTGAAAGAGCGATTTGTGCCGGACTCAAAAACTTATAGTATTTTGCTCGAAGGATGGGGCAGAGCTCCAAATTTGCCAAAGGCTAGGGAGATCTACAGAGAGATGATTGATATGGGTTGTGTCCCGGATATTGTGACCTATGGTATAATGGTTGATGTTCTCTGCAAAGCAGGCAGAGTGGATGAAGCAATTGCAATTGTTAGGGAAATGGATTCTAATGGTTGCAGACCGACCTCATTTATATATAGTGTTTTGGTCCATACTTATGGGATAGAAAACAGAATTGAAGATGCCATTGATGCATTCCTAGAGATGGAAAGAAATGGGATCAAGGCAGATGTGGTTGTGTACAATGCTCTGATTGGTGCTTTTTGTAAAGTAAACAAACTAAAGAATGTGTATAGGGTCTTAAATGAGATGGATTCTAAAGGCGTGGAACCAAATGCTAGGACTTGCAATATAATTCTCAACAGCTTGATTGGTCGCGGAGAGACTGATGAAGCTTTTAAGGTGTTCCGCAGGATGATTAAAGAATGTGAGCCAGATGCAGACACTTATACAATAATGATAAAGATGTTCTGTGAGAGAGATGAGCTAGACATGGCATTTAAAGTGTGGAAGTACATGAAATTGAAGCGGTTTATCCCAAGCATGCACACATTTTCAGTTCTCATAAATGGATTATGTGAGAAGGGCAATGCTGCTAAGGCTTGTGTCCTACTAGAAGAGATGCTGGAAAAAGGCATTCAGCCCTCAGGTTCGACATTTGGGAGGTTAAGGCAATTGCTTGTAAAAGAAGGGAGACAAGATGTACTTAACTTTCTTCAGGAGAAAATGAACCTCCTGATTAAGGAGCCTTTATACGATTGAAGAATTACGCCTTTTTAGTTGTTGATATGGAATTCAGAAACCTGATTATCACATGGAAATAAGAGTACGGACCAATTTTGTTGGTAACTTCTCTGAATTTCATCTTATATGTTTTCACATTAATTGGTTGTGGCACATGTAAAAGAAAGAAAACTTTTGCACTAGCATCCTGTAGTTATAGGAAATAGGTTTCCTTGTATACATTTATAGCTACAAGAAATTGTCCAACTCGAATACTCGATTTATCACTTAGAAGGGTGGTTAGAAATTCAATTAATGCTTTTCATGGTTGATTTGGAAGTATCATAAAAAATATCAAATTAATGGATTTTTAAATACCAAGAGTTAAATTTATCGAATCGTTTCGAACTATGTCAGAATTGATAGAATGTATAAGTTTTAGGGGCTAAATGTGTTAATAAAAGTATCAAAATGGTGGATGAAATTAAAGTTTGAGTACCAAATTGGGCGCGAAAGTTTTTTAGGTATTAACTTAGAAGAAAGTGACTAGTTCATGTACTAATTTGGGAGTGAAAATTCTTTAAGTACTAACTTAGGAGAAAGTTTCTTGTTCAAGCACCAAATATATATTTAAATTTTGTTATATTTTTTAATTGTGTCTTTAAATTTTTATGTAATTTTTTAAGAAAAAAAAATGCTGACTTGTCTATTAAAATTACTATTCCATGATGTTATTAAAGATGTCACACCATGCTAACATGACAAAAAGTCATTTAATAAAAAAATAGGCTTAACTATAAAGTATGTGTTTAAATTGTCTCTTTTTAAATATATTCTAGTATTTTTTTAACTGAAATAAGTGTTTAACATTTTATTGTGGCTCGTTTTAAAATTAATCTATAAAAAAAAACTTCTTCACCCAGTTATAACTTGTCACATAACTTCTATTTTTTTATTCTCAAAAGTAAATTGAAAAGAAAATATATTAAAATTATTCCAAAATTTTCAAAAAATTATAAAATAATCCAAAATCTCTAAAACCTCAAACTCAAGTCTCAAAATTGACGTAATTACCGCAATCGATAGCCTCGTTGAACCCCTCCACCACCGTTGTCGGAAGCCGCCACCCATTTTCCCCAACCATCCATTACCAGTAATCGGTGAGAGGACTATTAATCGGATGACAAAGGATAAAACACAGAAGGCTCCAACTGTTCGTCGCCCGTTTAGCACGCCTCTCGTCGATTACCGATGATAGGTGGTTGGGATAAATGGCCAAGCCTTCGGCGACGACAGTGGTGGGGTACAACGAGACTATCGACGTCGTTAATGACATCAATTTTGGGGTTGGGGTTTGAGGATCTAAGAATATTTTGTAATTTCTATAAATTTTGGAATATTTTTAAAAAATTATTTTCTTTTTCTCAATTATTTTGAAATAAAATAATCAAAATAAAAGAGACATGTCAAATTCTGATAGGGTGATTATTTTTTTAACGATGTTACCTTAAAATAGCATTAGAATAGAATTTTAGACACTCATTTCAGACAAAAAAACATTAGCCACATATTTCAGCTAAAATAAATATTTTAAGCAATTATTATAAAAAAGGAGGTATAGCTTGGCCACATATTTTGAAGTTAAGCCAAAAAAAATATGATGATATATAATTAATTTTGAGAATTTAAAACTTAAATTAATTATTTAGGTTTAACAATCTAAAATCCTAACCTATTAATTTCAAAATATCCAAATCAAATTCGTCGTCCATTCCTTGTATTGCTATTGTCCATTCATTCGTCGGCGTCCATCGATGTTCCTTTTTTTTTAACATCATGTTTGTCTTTGTAACGACCCAAATATTAGGTTAACGAATTCTGTCTCGAACCTGATTTTTGGGTCTTTATTTTAGGAGCCTAAATTAAGAATAATTAAATTTGGGCTAGTGACAAAATGAAGAAGAAGATGTATGTTATTAAATTATTTTATCCAAATGTTAAGATAAGGGTTTTTGAATTTAAAAAGGGGCTCTTGGGTTCTTGGAAAAAGGGAGAAAGACATTATTGGAGAGAGAGAAAAAGTAAGGGGGAGGAGCTTTGGACCTTGATTTGTCTTCGTCGGAGCTTTCGTGGGTTACACGGCTTCCACTATCATCTTCAGGCCGTCGAGACGAGTCAGCCGATGGTTGCCTCTTCACAGTCTCCATCGTCACTCGTCGTGGTGTGAGGAAAGAATGTTAGGATTTCTCAATTGGAGTTTTTAAAAGGGCTAAAAACGAAAACTAACATCACCATCGTGCTTACCGAAGTCAGGACAACGGGACTGAAGCTTGTCGACGACGTCCGACCACCGGGCGTGTACTCACTGCGCGTGGGCGTGCACAGCTGAAGAGGGTGGGTGCATGTATGCTCCCAGGCACCGCGCTGCACCAGATTCTACTCGGCCGGTGCATGTACTCCCCGTCGCACCTGATTCTGCCCCGCAGGTGCACCATAGCTACCCTGCACCGCACCAAATCCCCGGGCCGTTGGCCGACGTTGACTAGAATTGACTGGCCGTTGAATTTTTCTCGAGACCTTACTCGAGGTTTTTTAACGTTTTGAGTTCGTTGGCGCAGTAAATTTTTCTGAATTTGAACCCGGTAAGCTGTTTTTACGCGTTTGACCTTGGGAATCAATTAAAGTATGTGATTAATTTATATATATGGTATTAATTATGGTATGAGGATTATTTAGGATCGGATATCGGACCAAGTGTAGTAACCGAGAAGCTTATACGAGGATTTATCGCTAGAGCTTGAGGTTAGTGCACCTCGAACTCTGATATACTTTATGAGCATCATAAATATAGGCATAAAGTCAAAAGTATCCCCCAACGTTTGACCTTTTGGTCACTTTAGCCCTTATTCTTTTTTTGGTGCAAATAACCATCTAACGTTTCATTTTCGTTCAAATTTCACCACCGTTGGATAAAAACCGTTAGTCAACTAACGGTCAACGCCTGAGGCTGGCGTGACATATCTACATGGCATGGGGAGATGATGTGGCGATGCCACATGGCACTTTACTGACATGGCATTTTAAAAAATTAAAAAATTATTTTTTAAAAATTATTTTTAAATATTTTAACCAATCGAATGATGTCAGTGTCACTTTTGTAACCCCCTCGACGTGGCCTAGGTGAAAGACCGAATCAAATGAGTTATACGAGGAATATTGAAGTAAACCGGGTAGTTTACTCCAATAAACGACCCTATTTTTTTCGTTTTATCTTTTCTAGATGCTCATTAACTCCCTATGTGATAAACATCGCAGCGGAACAATTTGCAATTCAAACAAACAACGATAAGGGATTCAATTGCACACAAGCACCTTTTAGGGACCATTTTGTAAATTTGCTAATCTACAAGGGCTTTTTCCAATTTTAGATTAGCAACCTTTAATTAATTACTTTACATGCCACTCTGTCAAAAATCAGTTCTAAATAATCATCCAAACTAATTAATTTGCATTCACAACCACCAGTGACTACAATGTAAAGATTCATAACAATCAAAGATACTTTTAACTACCTTAACAGCCAACCATATCGATACCTTAGAGACAATATCGATACGCCAACGACAAGCATGTTCCCATATTCAAATTCAACAAGATCGTATCGATAACCTCTAAGCTCGTATCGATACGCCCCCGTGTATCGATACGCCCCTTCAATTTTGCTTGGTTCGTATCGACACCATCTCTGCCGTACTGATACCCATGGACCTGTAATGTCATGTTTTGCTAGTTTTACACACTTTAAACCACTCGAAAGCATTCTAACAAACTTCAAACATGCATACATCATACTTTAATAATAAACCTCAGTCATACATGACAATTTCATCATCAACACATAAAAGCAAGCAACAATCAAATCTATGGGCATGCTTCCTAAACAAAATGACCACTCAAGACCCAAAATGCAAACCAAAGCATAAACCAACAAGTAATGGCCATTTACAAGTCATTTAAGGCATCTCAAACTTGCCCAAATATAGGGAGTTCCAAATACAATCTCCCAAACAAAAGGCATCCTCCCATTGCCAACTATTATTACTAATAAGCAAATGTAAAATCATACTTGAGCTTAACCACACTTCTTGGAATCCTTCTTGCCTCTTTGCTACCCCAATATGCTAATTCTCTGTAATGTTGGAAATAGAGAGCGTAAGCACAATTTCTTAGTGAGGAATGCTCAAAACAATCCAACCACAACAATGCATTTTAAAATCGTTTCCCCTTCAGAAATCTCTATCTCGTCATGCTCTTTCTATCTCATGCTTGAAATCATTTTAAAGCAAAACCACATCATTTAAACCACATGTACCATCTATCTAATGCATTCATCAAAATGCAAAATCTCAAGGCAACGCCTTACATGCTTAAATCTCATAAAGCATATCTCAAAACATGATTTCATATGCAATCTCATTTCATTTAAATCATTTATAAACAAGGTACATGTGAATCTCATATATTGGCATTTTAGCAACATTACTCGAATATGCGGATAGCTTGACTAAAATGTCACGTCCTATCCCAGTGGAATCTCACATCACCGGACTCTCATGTCGACATCTCTCTTCGCCACAAAGCTTGATGAAATCTCTCATCATCAAGACCTACCGTGGTGGAATCTCTCATCACCACACTCTCACTTTGGGACGAGATTGCAGTATCCCATTGCCCGAACCAAAGAGCACGTACGAATTTTGTATATTATAGTGCAATTCTCATCCTATTGGTCGACCAATTATATTCGGTGACAATAATCTCATCCCGTGCCAATATTCTCATTTTTAAACATCATGTACCTACTATTTTTCAATGCATAAACACATATCTATCTTATCACATTTCAAATACATAAACAATGCATAGAATTTTCTCAAATAGTTCTATCTCTTTGAAATAACAAATCTATCTCATGGGATCATGTAAATCATCATATCATTTCTCAAGACATGCATAAAACAGTAGGTGTAATTCTATCTTCAAAACAAGAGCATGATCAGAAAACCAATGGGATAAATACCGATAAACGAGAGGAAAACAACTCAAACTTACTTACAGGCTTATATTAGTGTTTCAAACTCAATCTAAACCCCCAAACCTTGCTCTCAAGTCTTTGACAAAACTTTAAAAACAATTCCACTCACCGATCACACCTCGCTTGCTTTGCCTGTAACACCCCAATTTTGGGCTTAGAAGTTTTGGATTTGAATCGGACCGGTCAGATTGCGGTTCGAATATAAAAGGTGATTTTAGGGAAAGCCTAGTTCGGGATGCATTAAGAATATGGAAAAATATCTAAATATCCTCTTTTATTATATATAAGAGAGTGGTGAAATAAATTTTACAAAATGAGGTTTCGAAATGTGACATTTCAAGTTAGTGACTAAAATGTAATTTTTGAAAAGTTGGTGACTGTTTTAAAAGGATTGAAACTTTGAATCTTTAAGGAGCTAATTTACCCAAGAAGAGTTTTCTCCAGATTTTTCTTAATATTAAACATTTATTAAATGATATTTAATAAAAGGAAAAAGGGGGAAATATATATTTTTGATTTCATAACTAACTTTCCTTAAATTTTTCCCACTTCATTTTCTCTCCATTTTCTCTCAGCCAAACACATTTCCCCAGCCATTTTCCTCTGATTTTAACATCTAAAGATGAGATTTCAATATCTAATTGATCTCTAATCATTCCTACATCAAATCCTTATCACTTGCTTATTGAATTTTCAAGAATCTTGACTTTAAACAAGGAGAAACTCACATTTAGAGGTATGAACGTCCTTCTCCTCTAAATACTCAGTTCTTTACTGAAATTCCCAAGTTCTCAATCCTTGATTTGAGTTTTATTAAAGGTTTTAATGATGTGTTCTTGATCTTGGCTTTAAATGGAAGATTTGGATTTAATTTTGAAGAATTTCGTATTAAATGATTGGGCTCTGTTTTGAGATGTCTTTTTGTTGTAAATTGGATGTATAAATGATGTGTAATTGAGGTTTAATCAATGCAATCCCGAATAGGTTGATTTTCCTAAGTTTTTGATTGAGTTAATGGTGGTTTTTGGGGTGATTTTGATGTTCTGCTATAGCTGGAGGTATAAGGACGTGATTAGATCCTTTTTGGATGTTAATTGATGTATAAGAATGATTGGAATTGATGGATCTTGGCTGGGTAATGTTGTAGAGGTGTTTGGATGTGATTTCGGTTGTGTTTGGTAGCCGAAATGTGAGTGTTGATGAGAGCAGCGAGTTTAGGTGTTTTGGTTGAAGATATTAATGCATGATGATGCATTAATCCTCTACTTTGATGTGTTTAAAACAGGAGAGACATCTTCGGATCCTTGTGGTGTTGATCCGGAAGCTTGATTGGTGTTTCGACAAGCTTGCGAAACGGAATCGGTGAGTGAAGTTTGGTTTTCAGCTTTGAAACCAATGTTTGAAGGTTATGGGAGCTTAGTTTAAGTCTAAACAACTTAGCTAAGCTCAAGAGTAAGTTTTCGGAAAAACTCTCTTGTTGATGAACCATGAGATGGTTGAATGCAATGTGTTTTATTTGCATGTTTAAATTCTGTTTTGAAAGCATATTTTAGCATGTTAAATGCTGGTTTTATAAGCCATGTGTTGAAGGATGCTCAAGGTAAGGGATCCTTGTTTTGAACTTTGATAAATGTGGTTTTGATGCATAGTAACGCATGATGGTTAATGGCTTTGATAAATGCTTTAAAACAGTGGATTAATGATGTTAAATGATGTATATTGGCAAGTGATGTGTTGGTTTAAAAGTACTTGAATCGGATATAGTTAGCCGGCTATAGGATTGGGTGCACCGTGAATAAAGTCGCCTTGGATGTTGAGGGGTTGTGATTGTACCCTAAACTCCATCCAAGTACACTAACGAGATGGTTAAGATCACCATGGTGGTTAAAAGTCCATGAGTGGATCTTGTGTTAAGGTCACAATGGTGGTTAAAAGTCCATGTGTGGACCTTGTGTTGTGTGTCCTGTGTTATCGTTAGTGATGTTATACAACTACCAATGAGTGATGTGGAGGGGTTGTGATTGTACCATAGTCTCCATCACGGGTGTTGAGGGGTTGTTATTGTACTGTATACTCCACCTTGATATTGGTAGTGTGTATGAAGCGTATGAGACAACGCTTGTAATCCGCGTATCCGATTGTGTCTTGATTTGTAAAATGTTACGGATTATCACTTGTAAGCCAATATGACATGATGATGGATTGAAGCATGACATGCTTGGTTTGTGTGCATAATTGCATGATAAATGTTGTTTTGAAACTAAAGGCCTTGAAAACGTGTTTTTACAAATGCATTATCGTGATGTTTTAATTGAGCATTCCTCACTAAGCTATGTGCTTACGCTCTCTCTTTCTTAAACCAATAATGCAGAGCATTGAAGTGCATAAAGGGCAGCAAGGGGGTCAAGGATCCAAGTGAAAGACTAAGCTCATGTATGGTGAATGTTTTCCTAACACTATTAGCCTTTGGGCATTTGGCAATGGGAACCTAGTTTGTGTTTTTTTTTGGGAGATGTTTTGGACTCCCTAAGTTGGTTTTACGCCTTTTATGATGTTGGAACATGTAAATGGCCATTTGGTATTTGGTTTGGTGTTTTGATGGTTTCATGATTTTCAATATAGGATGCATGCCTATAGAATTGGGATTTTTCTTGAATGATGCCATGATTGAGATTAGTTGATGCTAATATGTTCCTTGGGTGTTTAATGACTTGTTGGTACGATTTGGGTGTCATCGGGGCATGTTTGATGGGTCAATTGCTTGATAAACCAGCAAAATTCTGCAATTCTGGGCAGCCCGTATCGGAACGGGTGCTACCGTTTCGGAACAGAGGGCCTGAAATGGCCTTGGCGTTTCGAAACAGGTAGAGCTGTTCCGAAACGGATTTGCCACTGCCAAGCTCTGTTCCGCAACTCGTTTTGGAACGGTCCCGCGTTTCGGAACGGATCTTCCCCGTTTCGGAACACTCGACCGTTGGGCACTGAATCTGATGGTTAAATGTTTTGAAACTCTCACGTTTTGGTCCCAATCTTTGTATATGCAATTGGTTGAGTTTGAGATGTCCGTTTGAGACGAAATTTGGCAGAGAGGAATGAAACATGATTAATTTCATAGTGTTAACTTAAAATTAGGTAAAGTCCTCACAATTTTCAGAATTTGCAATTTGGTCCCTAAATTTGTATGTTGTGCAATTGAGTCCCTAAATGTTTTCCGAATGCTGTGATTTTTGAATATGTTCTTTCCATGAATACACTTAGGGTTAATATGCATTTAGACAAGTTTAAAAAGAAAAAAAAGGGTCGTTAATCAAGGTTGACTTTCGGGTTGACTTTGGTTTTCCCCGTGTAATCTTCGTAGTTCGGGTCACCGTCTAGGCCGAGCTAAGGGGGTTACATTGCCGAAGCAAAATCAAGCTTCCGAAAATTCACCAAATGTTTATGTTTCAACCCCCTGGTTATACCACATCAAAATAGAGTATTAATGCATCTCAATGCATTAAAATCACCAGCAACCAAAACTATATCGCTGCTCTGCCCAAAAACACCAAATTTCCCATCTGAAACAACCGAAAACATCTTCAATTACTTTCTTTACTCAGCCCGGCCAAAATCTAACACTCCTATCTAATTATAATCATCAATTAACATCTAAAAACTACCTAATTGCATCCATAAACCTCCAACAACACCAAAACCATGTTATCAAGCTAAAAACCCAAATCTAACAACCTAAACAACTAGAGATCCAATCTATTTCGGGATTGTTATGATAAAACATTTATTTCAACATCATTTAACATCCAAATCTTGATTAAAATCAATCTCAAATCACCCAAAGTAGTACTCATTCGAAAATCTTGAGAAATCATCATTTAAAGCTAGATTTACCAATTTTCATCAATCAAAACTCAAAATATTGTTATTAAACATATTTAGAGAGCTAAAGACTTGGGAATTTCATTAAAGAACCTTGATTAGAAGAGTTGAACGGAATTTACCTCTAACCTTTGCCTTTTCCTTCAAATGACAAGATTTGATGAAAGCTCTTCAAGATTGCTTTAAGGTAGATGATAAGAAAACTAAGGAAACCATTTGTAAAACAAAAAGAAATGGAAAGATGAAGATCTCTTGAACTTTAGAGAGAAATAAAGTGTTTGGCTATTAGGGGAAATGGGAGAAATGAAGTCTACGTCAAATCTCTTTTGGACGATAAAATCTCTTTTTATTTAAAAAAATCTCTTTTAAATTCCTTTTTAACAAATTATTTAAAAATGGTCAAATTAAAGGAAAATGTTCCTTAATTAAATGGTAGCTCCCTAAAGATTCTAAGTTTTTCCCCTTTCAAAATAGTCCCTTTTAAAATAGATTTTTCATTTTTACAAAATGGTCACCAACCCGAAAATCTCAATCTTCCAAAAGCCATTTTTCGAAATTGACTCTACAAAACCTTTATATATATATATATAGATGATTTTAAGAATTTTCCCCAAAATTTTATCATAACTTGAACCCTATTTTTCCTAAATCATTCCCGAGAACTCGAATCTCTAGTCTAGGTTCTATTAACCCCGAACCAACACTAAAAGCTTCTAGGCCCAAAACCCAGGCGTTACAACTCTCCGCCACTTAGGAAATTTCGTCCTCGAAATTTTACCTGGTGGAATAAGATGAGGAAACTGCTTCTTCATGCCGTCTTTCCTTTCCCACGTGGCTTCCTCAACACCACGATGTCGCCACAAGACATTGACCAACTCAATGGTCTTACCACGAAGAACCTTGATGTCCGAATCCAAGATCTCAACTGGTTCTTCATCATAGGACAAATCCGGATTCAGCTCAATTTCTTCAACATGAATAATATGAGATAAATCTGATCTATATATTTGAAGCATGGATACATGGAAAACATCATGTATCTTCTCCAACTCTGAAGGCAACCTCAATCTATAAGCAATAGGTCCAACACGCTCTAGCACCTCATACGATCCAATAAACCTCAGACTCAAATTACTTTTCCGGCCAATTCTCATCACCTTCTTTCCAAGGTGAAACCTTCAAAAACACCTTATCTCGCACAACATACTCAATCTCTTTACACTTCAAATTTGCGTAAGACTTTTGTCGATCCAAGGCCGTTTTCAACCTCGCACTAATAAGCTTTACTTTCTCTGTGGTGCCCTTAAGCAAATTAGGCAAAGAAACCAACTTCTGCCATGCTTTCGCCCAACAAAGAGGCGTTCTACACTTGCTCCCATACAAGGCCTCATAAGGAGCCATTTGAATGCTCGTCTGATAACTATTATTATAACAAATCGTCTATAGTAACCGGCTAAACCTAAGAAACTACAAACTTCGGTCACTGTCTTTGGTGGTTTCCAATTCACAACTGCCTGAACCTTCTTAGGATCCACTCGGATTCCCTCTGCTGATACAATATGGCCTAAGAAGACTACTTCCCTAATCCATAATTCACATTTGCTTAACTTGGCATACAACTGATTGTCTAACAATTTCTACAACACCAAACACAATTGCCGATCGTAATCTTCCTCGGTACGAGAGTACACTAATATATCATCGATGAACACGACTACAAACTGATCCAAGTACTCATGAAATACTCTATTCATCATGTCCATAAAAGCTGACGGTGCATTAGTCAAACCAAAGGGCATCACTAAGAATTCGTAGTGCTCATAACGAGTGCGGAAAGCTGTCTTCGATACATCTTGATCTCTTACCCTCAACTAATAATAACCGGATCTCAAATCTATCTTCGAGAACACTGAATCACTTCTCAACTGATCAAAAAAGTCATCAATTCTCGGCAACAGATACTTGTTCTTCACTGTCAACTTATTCAACTGTCGGTAATCAATACACATTCTCAAACTACCATCTTTCTTATTTCACAAACAACCCCGGTGCACTCCAAGGTGAAGTACTGGGACGAATGAACCCTCGGTCTATCAATTCCTGAAATTGTGTCTTCAACTCTTTCATTTCTTTCGAATCCATTCGGTAAGGTGCGATCGACACTGGAGCTGAATCAGAATAAGTCTTAATAAGAAACTCTACATCTCTATCTGGAGGCAAATCAGGCAATTCTTATGGGAATACACTCGGATAGTTACAAACTGTCCTAATATCTCACGGTTGTGCCTCATCCATATTCGGATTCATAACATAGGCTAGATACGCCTGACAACCCACATCCAATGACTTCTATGCCTCTAAGGCTGAAACTACATTGGACAAGAACTTAACGTTCTCGCCCACTGTTACTACCTCATGATCCTCTAAAAGTCTCAAGCACACCTGCTTTGTCTCAAAATCTACCCTAGCCCTATGCTCTACAAGCCAGTCCATGCCTAATATTACATCAAACCACAAAACGACAATTTCATCATATCCACAGGAAAAACATGACCATGAACCATCAAAGGACATCTTCTGTACATCTTTCTGACCACAACTGTCTCACCAAAAGAACTAGTGACATTCGTACCCACATCTAATATCTCAACCGGAATATCTAACAGTCTTGCGTGCTCACTCAAAATGTACGAATGCGTAGAACTGGAATCAATCAAGGAAAGCAAAGTCAAAGACTGTAACGAGAAATTACCTGCAATCATATCTGTGTCATTCGTCCTCACAATGTGCATACACTCTAGCTGGCCCACATCCCTCGGGCTGAACTGCTACCACATGACCCACATTCCTCTGACCGTCATTCCTAGGCTGAAAGTTACCTCGATCGCACCCACAGCCTCTCTGATGGTCGACAGCTCGTGCAAGAGCTTGTCCATCCCTAGATGGATGTGGACAATCGCGCTTCAAGTGCGCCCTAGACTCGCAGTTCCAACACGAACCATAAGTGCCCCAACACTCACCATAATGACGTCTTCCACACTTGTAACACTCGGTAGTACGATTCTTAGTCCCTTGGCCGTGATGGCCTCTCCGCGGATTACCACCTTCGCGTCTGTGATTATGATGAGGTTTCCTATCCTTGTGCCTCTTGGCACGATCTTTGTCCCAATCAACATTCCTCTTTCCGGAACTAGATCCACCCTTGCGATCCGCAAGTCCCAAAGATTGCTCGATGTCCTTGGCCCTAGTGACCAACACATCAAAATCTGTATAATCGAAAGCCAACATGTAGGTCTTCACATCTTGAACCAACCCATAACAGAAACGCTCACATCGTTTTGCCACAATGGGAACTAACTCAGAAGCATACTGACTCAGTCGTACAAACTGAACCTCATAGTCGGATACGGTCAAGCTACCCCTAAACTAGAGCCATGAACTCTTTCTTCTTCTTGTGATAAAGTTTTTGAAAATTTCAGGTTTCGAAAACAACCTTAAAAAATCATCTTTTATTGGAGTCGCCACCGGCCACTAAGGTAGGCCGGACACCGTAAAAACTGAAACCAGAGATTCATTTAAAAGGGTTCGGGATTTGGTTACGTGTGGGGAAGGGTTAGCACCCCCATCACACCCGAAAATCTGTACCAAAACAATTGTTGCCTTTAATTGATAGAAATTACATAAAATTTGAAATGAGTTTAATTAGGGGTTCTTAATTGAAAATTGGACTTTAATCGCACGAGCCTTATCAAATTGGTGGTTTCGAATTAATTGGACATTTAACTAAAAAAGATAACGGTACACCGGACCAAAGAATAAACCGACATCATATAAGTCTGACTGACGTGTTAGTTTAGGGTTTGGATCCCGTACGTCACCTTTATGCATGATGCAATCAGATAAAATATGGTGTCATGGTCTTGTTCGTTTTAATTACGAATTTTACCTTTAGACGATGCGAGTTAATCCGAATATTCGAGGAAAATCCAATAAGCTAGGATATTTCGACCCGAATACGCAAATTAATTAGTATCTCCTTTTTATAATTAAAATTGATAATTATGCAATTTAAAATATTAAAGGGTCACATGAATGACAATTAAATACGCATGCCATATATATTCGAATAACATAAAAACTAACCACGCACACATTTAAACCATAAATTGCATATTAAAACTATATCATACTAAAAAAACATATATTGCAAAAACACATGCTTAAAAAATAATATAAAAAGCATACAATCACATATTTAACAATATATATGTGCCACATTAAAAACCAAATATTATATGCATAATATATATTATTTAAAACCACGTATACATATATCAACATAAATACTTTATCAACATGGCAACACGCATAAATAAGGACTAAAAATCAAAGGAATGTAACCAAATGTAAAACAAGGAAGAAATTAAAATATATATGACCACAAGGACCAAAATAGTAATAAAACCATTTAAAAAACTAATTAAAAATGCAAAACATAACCAAATTGAAATGAAACGGAAACCAGAAAGGACCAAAAAGGGAATTTTCCCACTCGAAAATTAATTAAAACCAAATTAATGATGAAATTGAAAACACTTAAAAACATTGAGGGACCGTGGGCGTGATTTAAAAAAGCGGAGACCATGCGTGCGTGATTACGGGGACACAGAAGGACCAAAACGTGGTTAACCCACTTTTAAGACATAAAAACACTATAAGAACCGAATTAAAAAACATTTTTGCCTCTTTTGCCTAAAACTAACCCTAAAAACAAAGAGAGCCTCTCCCCCTCTCTCGGTAGAACGCCGTCGTTGTTCTGGTCGCTGCTAGTTGGCACCGAACCCTAAAAACAACCCCCTTCGACGTTTCAAAACTCCACAAACCAGAAAACCTTGTTGTTCCTTTGTTTTTTCTTTTACAAACCGAAACTCAAAAAAACCCACAACAAATTCGAAAACCCTTTTCATTTTGAAAACCAGAAACCTCTCTGGTCACCATCGATCCCTTGCCGACTCACCTTTTCATATTCTCAGAAGAGAATCGCGTAGGCTTTTCATCGGACGGGAACGACTGACCGAGGAAGCCGAATCGGCAAGGGTAAGAAAAAATAGAGACCCTTAAAGCTTTTGTTTTTTTTTGTTTTCTTTTTTATATCGAAATGAGATGAATATGGAAGAGGATGACATACCTCTTGTAAACTGAGGTTTTTGGCTTGTATTGATTTCTGGAATTCCCCTTTGAAAACTTGTTCCCGGTTAGAATGTTGGTATTTCAGCTTTTATAGCCGATAATTACATTTCTTTGCGAATTACATAAAATCGAAGGAAATCCCTATTTGTTGCTGCTATTTTATATTTTGGTCGGATTCATCTCTGAAATACGTTGATTTTTTGCCTCTGAAATTTCGGTTTGGGTTGCCTCTGTAATTTTTGAATTTCGTACGTGTTTTTTTTCTGACATTTTGTTTCCCTTGTTCGCATGTGACGACCGTTGAGGATGGGGACCAAAGGAGAACCGACAGAGTGGCGCGGCTTCGATTCGGCGTGGCTGGACGTCACGAAGTGATCCTAACCGTCAGTGAGGGATCTGGACGGTCACGAGGGATCTGAAGGGGCGAGCGGTGGATTGCACACGTGCGTGGGAGCTGAAGGAACGCGAGCGTGTAGAACGGATGCGCATGGAAAGCCGAAACGACGGATACACGAGTGCGTGGGAGTTCTAGAAGCTTCTCTGCATTGATCTCGGTCGTTCGATACGCTCCCGATCCAAGGGCTACGCTCGATGCAGCGCTGAGAAACCCATGGTCAGCTAGGGTTCCCCTCATCCGTGAGATTTCGGTTGTTGGACCTCCTTTCCATATCTGATGGCTTAGGCGCAGCGGCTGCACAAAAACATAGCAATTAGGGTTTTTTAGACTTAGAGTTTAATATATAGGCCAAACAGGCCTTGTGTATATATTTTTTTGTGGTTTTAGTATCTGTAAGTGGACTGTATTAAATAAGACTTGGGCTTATTCTTATTCAACGTATTGGGCTTTGTTTTATTATTACTTTTTGTTTTTGTATTTTCGGTTTAGCATGATAATATGGTAATAATAATAATGCTAATAATAATAATAATAATAATAAATAACAGTAGATAATAATAAGATAATAATAATAATATTTACATAGTAATAATATTGATAAATAATAATAATAATAATAATAATAATAATGGTATATAATAATAATAGTGATAGATATTGTTGGTAGTAATGATAGATAATAATAGTAGTAATAATTATAATAACATAATACTGGTGACAATATAAATATTATAATACAAATAATATATATATATATATATATATATATAATATTTTTTATTTCATCATATGATTAAAATTGAAGCCCATTATTTAAAAATAAAAATGGGGTGACACCCCAGACAAAATAGGTGATTACAGCTTCCCCCATTTGCTTATACTTGTGGAACAAGAATAAAGCAAAGGCCATAAGCACCAATTTTGTCCAACTTCCCTGTTTGGATCCTGAGTCACCATGCACTTGAACTATTGGCGGTTCAGAAGTCGGTACGGGAAAATGTAACGGTCGCGGAGGCTTGAAGTTGTTCTTCTCATTTCAATATTCTTCAACCCTTCGAGGTCTGGACATATTGACAATTAGTGAAAAATAAAAGCTCCATTCTCAAAGCGCCCGAACGGATAGGCGAATTTCATTCTCCAAATGCCCGAAAGGATAGGCAGACTTCCATTCTCAAAATGCCCGAACGAATAGGCGGGTTCCATTCTTCTCATGCCTGAACGGATAGGCGGGTTTCATTCTCAAAATGCCCGAATGGATAGGCGGGTTCCATTCTCCTCATGCCTGAACGGATAGGCGAGTTTTCATTTCCAAAAAGCCCGAACGGATAGGCGGGTTCCATTCTCCTCATGTCTGAACGGATAGGCGGGTCTCCATTCTCCTCATGCATGAACGGATAGGTGAGTTCCATTCTCAAAATGCCTAAACGGATAGGCGGGTTCCATTCTCCTTACACCTGAACGAATAGGCGGGTTCCATTCTCCTCATGCTTGAATGGATATGCAGATTCCATTCTCCAAATGCTCGAACGGATAGGCATGTTCCATTCTCCTCATGCCTGAACGGATAGGCGGGTTTCCATCCTCAAAAAGCCCGAACGGATAGGTGGGTTCCATTCTCCTCATGCCTGAACGGATTGGCGGGTCTCTATTCTCCTCATGCCTGAACGAATAGGCAAGTTCTGTTCTCAAAATGCCCCAATGGATAGACGAATTCCATTCTCCTCATGCCTGAACGGATAGGCGGGTTTCCATTCACAAAAAGCCCGAACAGATAGGCGGGCTCTATTCTTCTCATGCATGAACGGATAGGCAGATTCCATTCTCCAAATGCCTGAACGGATAGACAGGTTCCATTCTCGTCATGCCTGAACGGATAGGCGGGCTTCCTTTTACGGGAGAAGCTTTAATATACTTGTAAAAAATATGCAAAAATGATATGATGATGTGAGTTAGCATGCCCTTAATCCTAGGGATGCTTAACTACAAATGATGCATGAATTATTACATCAGAATTGCTTGGGCGCTTCCACTCTTCGGATTGGTCGATCCTGATCTTCTTCTTCTTAATCTCTTTGAGCTTTCTCATCCTTGCCAAATCTCCATCTTTTGTCTCGTCTCGAAAGATGACCGCTGACTTTTACTGGTCAGACTGGATGTAACACTTCTCGTAGTGATCGTTCTCAAAACATTGCGCCCATTCATGCTGGGTGCTCAACCATTCTCTTCGTCTTAACTCAACACGCCGACTTTTCTCTTTTCTCAACGTTAGGGGGAGGTACGTGCCCCCAAGCCCCTGAACTTTTCTCTTAAGTTCATTAAGGTCCAATTTCATTTTCTGAACAATCAAGGTATTTTAACAGGAACTCACTCCAAGTCACTGAGCAAGTAGAATCTTACTACTGTCCTCACCATGGCCACTAGTGAACTATCATTTGTATTCATGGCATCGTATTCTAAACTTTTTCCTCGAAGCAATGAAAGGAAATTTTTGTGTTCACAAAAATTTTAGATTGCATCTTCTAAATTTAGAATGAGATGGATTTTTGAAAACTAGACTTTCTTCTCAAATTATGGATATATTGAGATGGATTAAATACCACGAATATCAAGTGTACGAACGACACTACTATGGCTTATCAAGGATTGCCTCAAGCATCATATGTCTAGGAGACCTCGAAAGTTGAGCTGATGTCTGAAGATGTAAAATATTCTCTGAGCTATTTCAGCTTTTTAATTAATTAAACTTATCTTTTGTAGGCTTCGCCTTTATCATTATTACTTCGTCTCAATTCTTTATGATTTTGGGGAAGTCAACTCATCACATTCCTTTGGCTCGAAATAAATGATGAAGCAAATAACAAAACCTCGAGCTACTCGGCATTGTCATGATTTGAAAATATTACCATCACTCATGAAGCAAAAGTTTTTTATTCGACTGTTGCATAGCAACCTTATTGGTCTTTTGCTACAGCGAAGTGCCCCAAAAATTCAACACTCGTATCCGAAAATGCCTATTACCAGGCTTTGAACATTGGAGTGCTTTTGTTACGCTTTCATTATTCTCGATTTTTTCTCTCTTTTTCTTTTTTACCTCTTTCTTTTTCTTCTTCTTCTTCCTCTTCTTTTCTTTTTTCTTTCTCTTTATCTCTCTTTTTTTAGCGTAGAAGATTTCCGATTGTTCTCCCGAAGGATCTGATGCTATGTGTACTCAATAGATAACCAAATTAACTCGGAGTGTAGGCCACATATTCATCACCTTCACAACTTTCGATTTCTGGTAGACAAAGGCTGCTCGAAATCAACCTTTGGGGCCAAGGTCAATGTCCCTTGTGCAATTGATATACAGAGACTCAATAGATAAATATATACACAAAATGAAAAGATAACCGAAACACAAAACACAATGCATCCTTTCATTGAAATTTTAAAACATGTAGTCTTAGGCCCTTACAAAAAGATCTTTGCTACCTTCGGGCATAGGGTAGCAAAGTTGATTTCGCACATTACTTCAGGAACAAGATTAAAATGCAATGAAATGAAAACAAGCAAACTTGGATGCACTAAAACTCTTGACTATCGCTAGACTGGACGTTCATCACAACCCTTAAGCTTCCCCGAGGAACTCAATCTCTTTATTGTCCATCAGTTCCCGAACCAACTGCTTAAACTCTGGAAAACTATGAATCTCGTGCACAGCTGTTCATACACCCAACTAAGGGGACTTGATTTCTGACACCTCCATCCTCACCTTCTTCGTATCTACCTTTTCAAGGTCATTCACGTCTCGTCCTCCATGGTTTGGAAGTGGATTAGTCACCACATTGGGCCTCTCTAACTCGAGGACCCCGGTGTTGATCATGTTTTGCACGAGCTTCTTGAATGCTGTGCAATTTTCTATCGTGTGCCCCGGTACTCCACTATGGTACTCACAATGCGCCTTCTCGTCATACCATTGGGGGTAAGGTGGCTGGAAGGGAGTAACATGATATGGACGAACCATATCAGCCTCGTATAAGTGCTTGTACACCTCCTTATATGACATGGGTAGAGGGGTAAAGGACATCTTCTCTTGTTCCCTCTTGGGAGCTGTTGAGTGTGTAAAAGTTCTATTATTTACACCCTTTTTAACCCATATTTATGCTGCATTTAAGCATCATTGCATTGCATTTAGGTTAGTTTTCAGTAAAACATCACAAATAGATTAAAAGCACGGATTCTACTAAAAGATGGCTATTTTTGCAGGTATCTGCCATAATTGACAAAGAAGGCAGGCACAGGGCAGAGAAGCAGGAAAGCTGAACTGAATAAGTAGACGAAGAAGACGAAGCTGCCATGGACCTGTCGTGACAGCAAGGTGACAGCAGATTTATGAAGAGGAAAAGTAAAGTGGACCTCGATAGATAGAGAAAATTTGCTCGTCTGTCGTGTGAAAGCCAAATATTTTTCCAAGCCCCGGATCAAAAGATATGTCAAGCCAAAGCTCAAGGAAAGGAAATTCCTAGAAACAAGGATGGCGGCTGCAAAGTAGGAATCCTTAGAGATTAGGTCTTTATTAGAATCTTACTTTTAATTAAAGTTGTAATCCTTGTTACCTTAGATAACTTGAGCCCAAAGCTTATATAAGGGCATAGATTTAACCTAGGAGGCATCATCGAATACCCCATAACCGAAACCTAAACCCCCTGCCGTTTACCCGTCACCGACATGTTCTAAATTCCCCTAGGGCTACAGGTTGTTTTGTAAAGTAGTTGCAAGGGTTGTTTTGTTTTAGGAATTTTCAGTTCAATAAAATAAACTTCAAGTTCTCTTATTTTGGTTTTAACATCTTGCAAGAGCACCGGGAGAGCATTGTGAGGTTATCCATTTACTTAGCATTGGGAGAGTTAAGTATACGAAAGAAATAAGAGCAAGTTCTCTAGTTTATAGTTGAACTATCTTGTGCCTAGGGATAGGGCAAGGTTAAGTGGCTAAGGAAGAATTCATACACATCGGTGTTCATCCTTCGATTCACGCCGGGAGGTATCATCAAAGACGTGATCATCGACAGACTTGGACCTAGGGATAGGCCAAGGCAGATCTGGGATTCTTGCCAAACTTGAAGTACGGAGTTGGCGTGTCTGCTGCCGCGACAGCTAACGGACAGCCGCCGCGACAGGTGCTGTCGACGACGGGAGCGACGACAGAACTGGAGTTCCTAAGCAATCCAATACCTGCACTACCGAGCAATTCAATACCAGCCCATTCTCTCTATCTTGGTATCTCAATCCTTTTATTTAAGTTTTCCTTATTATTTTCGTGACAAATCTCTCAATTATTTCCTTTACTTTCGTACAGTAAACAAGGTGAAGTCATTAGCCCAATCCTTGTGGAGACGATATCCGATACTTCGTATCACTTTACTACTTGCGTCGTGTATACTTGCACTACAATTGCGATAGACTCTTTTACACGCAACAAGTTTTTGGCGCCGTTGCCGGGGAGTGGCAACATAACTACATCTTTCTTTTATTGCACTTTTCGTTTTTATTTTTATTTCTATTTTCGTTTTTATTTCTATTTTCTTTAATTTTTCTTTTTTGTTTTCAACTCTTGCTTTTCACGAGGTTTTCTTGTTTATGCGCAGATCTAAAAGAGGTGAAGATCCTGAGTATCCATTAGATCCAGAAATCGAACGTTCCTTCAGTCTCAAGAAGCAACTTCACCGACTTTTAGACAGAAACGAATACCTCGAGGAACAGTTAGAGAAGATGGGCCATAACCAACCTGCCGGCGGTCACATACCACCCCTTGGCGATAATCACCCGCCTATCGGCGACCCGCCGAGGGCAGATGGATGACGGTCATGTCGTGACTACATGCTGAACGATCATGTAGAGCTGGAGACCACGCTGCCGGATATTGATGTTGACAACTTCGAGCTTAAGCCTGTCATGTTTAGTATGATCAACAACGCCGGGCAGTTTAGTGGTTCTGCGACAGAAGATGCTAGGGAGCATCTCAAAACGTTACAGGAGATCTGTGGTTCATTTAGACTACCAGGAGTTAGTCCGGAGATACTGAGGCTTCGGTTATTCCCCCATTCATTGAGGGATAGAGCTAAAACTTGGTGGAATAAACTTACACCGGGTTCTATTATGACTTGGGCAGATCTAACTCGTGAATTTTTATCTCGTTTTAATCCTTCGCATTTATCCGAGCGATTACATAATGAAATTGCTACTTTTCAACAGGAAGATGACGAGCCAATGCACGAGGCCTGGGACAGATTTACTACTCTTCTACGGAACTGCCCAATGCATGGATTCCCCGTCTGGAATCAGGTAACTAAGTTCTATAATGCTGCTAACTTACAAACACGCATTCGGATTGATTCTGCAGCGAATGGACTATTATTGGATAAAGATCCGGACGAGGCATTGCAAGTTTTGAAAAATCTGGCCAAGAATGAGGAGCAGTTTCCGACAGCTAGAAGAGGGGGTAAACGGGTACTTGCTGTCAAGGACTATGAGGCCGACAGCACTATGAAATCACAGGTAGCATTCCTTACTAAAGCAATGAAACATTTATTAAATGAAGATGAATTACGAGGATTTGCTGTTGAGGAAGTTTGTGCTATCTGTGAGGGAAATCATAGTAGGGATGAGTGCCTAATAAATATAGAAGAGGGAAAATATGTTGGAAATTACAAGCCGAATTATAACTCCAACAACTATAATCCCAATTGGAGGAAAGATCCCAAATTTTCCTGGAGTAACCCTAACAATGCCCTGAATCCGCAAGCATATAATCAGAATCAGGGAGGTCCTAGACTGCTGACGAGACATCAATTGCCGCTGCAACAGCCGCAGCAACTGCCGCCGCACCTGCCGCCGCAGCAGCAACAACAGCCACCACCTGCCACGAGTAGTATATTGGAACAGACTCTGGCCACCTTTATGTCTCAGACTGGTACGTATATGGAGAATATAAATCAGTTTGTCAAGAAGACGGAAAATTTTATAGATAAAACCGAGATGAGAATGACAAATCATGAGGCTACATTGAAGTCCCTAGAGACACACATGGGTCAGGTGTCGCAACATATTAAGCCATGGCAGAATGGAGGATTCCCTAGCAATACTGAAAATGCTAGACCACCCCCACATGAGCAATGTAAGGCGATTACTACTAGGAGTGGGAAAAAGCTACCAGGGCCAGAAAAAGAAGCTGAAACAGAAAAGGAACCTGCCTTGGATAAACCTGCCGAGGAAGCTGCCCCGACAGGTGATAAATAGACTGCTGGCGATGAGCCTGTCACGACAGCAGAAGCGACAGAGGAGAAAAAAGATGAATACCGTCCTCAGATTCGCATGCAGTGGGAAGGACGTATTGCTGATTATCGTCCTCCACCACCTTTTCCTCAATGGATACAGCAAGCTAAGCATGAATCTCAACTTAAAAAGATTTATGATATTTTTAAACAGGTTCATATTAATATTCCGTTGTTAGATGCTATTAGGGAGATGCCCGGTTATGCTAAATTTCTCAAGGATGTTATGTCGAAAAAATCTAAACTTGGGGAATTTGAAACTGTAAAGATGACAGAAGGTTGCATGAGTATTCTTCATCATACCATGTGTAATCGGCGACAAATTTGTGGGTAAGGCACTTTGTGATCTTGGTGCCAGTGTTAATCTAATGCCCAAATCCGTTTTTCAGAAACTAGGTATCGGTAAGGCGCGGCCCACGACAGTAACCCTACAGCTAGCCGACCGCTCTTACGTACATCCCGAGGGAAAAATTGAAGACATTCTGGTAAGAGTGGATAAGCTTATTTTTCCTGCTGACTTTCTTATTTTGGATTGTGAGGCAGACGAAAACACACCAGTCATCCTTGGGCGACCCTTTTTAGCCACGGGAAGATCATTGATTGATGTGGAGAAAGGAGAACTCACAATGCGCGTAAACGATCAAGAGATTAAGTTGAATGTTCTCCAAGCAATGGAACATGCCGATGTGGACGAGGAATGCAAGGCCATCATTGAGGTGACCTTTGATCAACCCTGCATCAGGTCGGGCTGCCGTGATATAAAATTAGGTCACTGCTGCGACAGCCACCTACAGGCCTGTCACGACAGCAACGACGACAGCACCGACGACAGCAACTCCTCTGAATCCGATACATCTGATACGGAAGATCAGGAGAAGGTAAACTGGTTAGGCCATCGTCCAGGTAAGTTATTCGAACCTTTGAATTACACTTCGGATAACCATTTAATCCAAAAGCCATCTACTGTTGAACCACCTGTCTTAGAACTTAAGCCCCTGCCAGGGCAGCTTAAATATGCTTATCTTGGTTGCAATGATACACTGCCCGTAATCATCTCAGCTAAGCTGCCGCAGGAACAGGAACGACAGCTGATCGACATGTTAAGGCAGCACAAAAAGGCGATTGGATGGACGATAGCAGACATTCAAGGCATTAGTCCAGCGATATGCATGCACAAAATCCTCCTAGAGGAAGATCATAAGCCAACTATTGATGCCCAAAGGTGGTTAAACCTTGCGATGAAGGAGGTAGTGCGTAAAGAGATAATTAAATGGTTAGATGCTGGTATTATTTACGCCATCTCCGACAGCAAATGGGTAAGCCCAGTGCAATGCGTTCCAAAGAAAGGAGGAATGACCATGATAACCAACGAGAACAATGAGTTAATCCCAACCAGGACTGTGACCGGTTGGAGGGTTTGTATGGACTATCGGAAGCTTAACAAAGCTACCCGAAAGGACCACTTCCCCTTACCCTTTATTGATCAAATGCTTGATAGATTAGCGGGTAAACCTTACTATTGTCTTCTTGATGGTTACTCAGGTTATAACCAAATTGCTATTGCACCAGAGGATCAAGAGAAAACGACTTTTACATGTCCGTACGGAACATACGCGTTTAGGAGGATGCCGTTTGGACTCTGTAATGCACCTGCCACCTTTCAAAGGTGCATGATAGCCATATTCTCCGACATGGTAGAGGACTTCCTTGAAATTTTCATGGATGATTTTTCCGTCTTTGGAGACGATTTTGAGAGCTGTCTCGGCAATCTTCAAAAGGTACTTGAAAGATGTGAAAAAGCTAATCTTGTGCTAAATTGGGAAAAATGCCATTTTATGGTGGATGAAGGGATAGTCCTAGGCCATAAGATTAGCTGCCGTGGTATAGAAGTCGACAGGGCCAAAATAGAAGTCATAGAGAAGCTGCCGCCGCCAACCACAGTCAAGGGCATTAGAAGTTTTTTAGGGCATGCGGGTTTCTATCGGAGATTCATTGCGAATTTCTCGAAAATCACGAAGCCCCTATGCCATCTCTTAGAACAGAACCGACCCTTTGACTTTAATGAAGAATGTACTGAAGCATTCAAGGTTTTGAAGGAAAAACTAGTGACAGCCCCTATAGTACAGCCACCAGACTGGACACAGCCATTTGAGATCATGTGTGATGCTAGTGACTATGCTGTCGGGGCAGCACTTGGGCAGCGCAAAGATAAGTTGTTTCACGTCATCTACTATGCCAGCAAGACGTCAAATGACGCCCAAGTGAACTACACCACCACAGAAAAGGAGCTGCTAGCTGTGGTGTTCTCCATCGACAAGTTTCGTTCCTACATACTTGGGACAAAAGTAATAATACACACCGACAACTCTGCCCTAAAGTATTTGTTCGCAAAGAAGGATGCAAAACCTAGATTGATACGGTGGATCTTGCTATTACAAGAGTTCGACCATGAGATCAAGGACAAAAAAGGGACAGAAAATCAGGTGGCAGATCACTTGTCAAGGTTGGAGAGGGGACAGAGTCTACCAATAGATGAGACACACATACTGGAGACCTTCCCTGATGAGCAGCTCTTTGCTGCCGCAATCGCTGTCGCGACAGCCATGGCGGCATGTAAGTCTTCTGACCTTCCCTGGTATGTTGATTTCGTTAATTTTATAGTTAGCGGAATATTACCTTCTGATCTTAATTATCAAGCCAAGAAGAGGTTCCAAAATGATGTTAAGCATTATTATTGGGACGAACCTCTTCTTTTCAAAATGTACGCAGATCAGGTTATAAGGAGGTGTGTACCACAAGAAGAACAAGAAGACATTCTCCATCACTGTCATGCTTCACAATATGGAGGTCACTTAGGAGGCAATAAGACTGCTGCCAAGGTGCTGCAGTCAGGGTTCTAATGGCCGACACTATATAAAGATGCACAAGAATTTTACAAGAACTGTGACAGGTGCCAGCGGACAGGCAACATCTCGAGGAGAAACGAGATGCCATTGCAGAACATTTTAGAAGTTGAGATCTTTGATGTTTGGGGGATCAATTTCATGGGACCTTTTCCATCTTCATGTGGAAATCTTTACATCCTCCTAGCAGTGGATTATGTCTCCAAGTGGGTTGAAGCCATCGCCACTCAAAAGAATGATGCCAAGACGGTCCAAAAGTTTTTGCACAAAAACATTTTTTTCTAGATTTGGCATCCCTAGGGCGATCATCAGTGATGAGGGGAGACATTTTGATAATAGGGTAATTGATGCCGCCTTAAAGAAATATGGTGTCAAGCACAGGATCGCGACAGCATACCACCCACAGACCAATGGACAGGCTGAGATATCCAATAGGGAAGTGAAGAACATTCTTGAAAAAATGGTTAAGCCAACTAGGAAAGATTGGTCTTTACTTCTGAATGATGCATTATGGGCATACAAGACAGCTTTTAAAACTCCATTGGGCATGTCTCCATACCGGTTGATTTATGGGAAAACCTGTCATCTGCCTGTCGAGATTGAGCACAAAGCATATTGGGCAATCAAGGTAGTGAACATGGACTTGGACAAGGCAGGCCAAAAAAGGTTATTAGATCTGAACGAGATTGAAGAATTACGGACAATGGCCTACGACAATGCAAGAATTTACAAGGAAAAGACTAAGAAGTGGCATGACAAGAAACTGCTGCCACGACAGTTCTGCCCAGGGCAGCTTGTGTTGTTGTTTAATTCTAGACTTAAACTCTTCCCAGGGAAGCTTAAATCTAGATGGTCTGGCCCGTTCCAAGTGGTTCAAGTTTTTCCCCATGGTGCCATCATAATTCAGTCATTAAAAGACGGGCACCAATTCAAAGTCAATGGACAGCGCCTCAAGCATTATCAAGGGACTGAAGCCCCAGGAATACAGGAAGTGGTTACTTTAGGAGATGCCCCACAAGGCATCCCTAATTTAACCTAATTTTTATTTTTTTTATATTTATTATTTATTAGGAATTAGGTTTATTTTATTCGAATAATATTTTATTTCATTCTCTGTTTTTAGGAAATAAAGGAGTCAAGAAGAAGAGAAGAAGTGAGCCAAGCCCACCACCCATCCATCAGCCCAATAAAGCCCATTTATGGAAACCTGTCGTTTCGGCTGCCGCCGCAGACGGATATGACAGGCTGTCAACAGACTGACACGGCAAACGCAGAAGCGTGTGGCAGACGCGTAACAGACGTATAAATGCGTGTCAGACGCGTCAGACACGCTAAATACCATCCGTCGCCCCGTTATTCACGCCTGCCGTTGCAGCATTAAACGAGCAGCTACTCGACCGCTATATAACCCCGTTTCATTTTCATTTTTTCTCACTCCTGATCATTCTTCCTTGCTTTCTCCTCTAGTTTTATTTGCTTTCTTCATTTTTCACAACCTTTGCACTAATATGTCGTCTAGACAGACCCACCGAAGCGTTGCCTCAGCTTCTACCTCGGCAGCAGAAACGCCCTTTGCCAACAAGGAGTTATGGGAGGAACGTGGCTTCGTGTACATCCGCAAGGCACCCCACATGGGACTCCGGCCGTTCATTGTAAAGGCTATCACGGCTCAACTATGGGAGCACTTTGCGGAACAACCGGCAGAGCTCAATGACACATTAGTCCGGGAATTCTATGCTGCCATAGACAGCAAAACGGCGACATCTATCACCGTTCGAGGTGTCAAGGTGCCCTTCACTGCCGACAACATCAACCACATGTTTGGCCTCTTCTTTGGCCCCGATGATGATGCTCACCAGAAATTCCTCGACACCCTCGATGCTGCCGCTTATGATGTTGTCATGGTGGAGTTGACAGAGGAGGGAACATCATGGACAACTAGCAAGAAGAACCCCCACCCTTTCAACAGGGGAAGCTCCTCCCGGAGGCCAAACTTTGGAACGCTTTCATCAAAAAGCATATCCTGCCGTCTTCACACCACACGATAGTCAACCGGCAGCGGCTTGCCCTCATTCATTCCATCATGCACGACAGGCCTATCAACGTGGGCTGATATATGAGGGACAACATCCTGGGCTGCGCCTTTCGTTCCGACTCCCGCCTCTGCCTGCCGTTTACAATAACTTCCCTCTGCCGCTGTGCCGCTGTCCCCGAGGAACCCTCCGACAAAATAAGGAAAGGCAGAGGCTGGACTGACAACAACATCAACAGCCTCATGGAGCTGGTCGTGGCTACACCTGTCTCATCTTTCAACCCAGCCGGCTCCCCAAAAGAATCATCAGAGAAGCCTGCCCCGGAACCTGCTGCCGCCACCGCTCCGACAGACCAGTCCACCCTCCTCCTTGAGACGCTACAACGGGTAGAGGAGAGACAAATGGGATTGATGACCTTCATCCGGGACTTCACTCAATCGACGGTAAACTTCATTACCCAAACTTTGAATTTTCCCGATGTTCAATTCCCTACTTTTCCTGCCCATTATTTCTATATACCCACCCCTGTCCACACCCCTGTTCACACACCCACACCACCTGCCTCCCCGCATTCCGACTCTACTGCCTCCACCACATCACTTGCCCCGACGGCAGCAGGCAGCCCACCGGCAGACACCTCTCCTAGAGGAACAAAGAGGCCTGCCTCCGATGACAGCCCGCTGATTCAGAGGAATTTGGAGAGAGAATTCACGCCGGTCAAGAGGATTAAGCATGTGGCAGACAAGAAACGGCTGCCCAAGGCTAGCACCACCACTAGCAGATCTTGGGACAGTGGCAGCAGTTCCGATGTCCAGCTTGTGGAGCAGCCTGCCCCTACACCTGCCCCTGAACCTGCCCAACCTCCTCCACAGCCCAGACGCCGCCGTCAGATCCATGTCAGCAGCAGCAGCGAGGACAACGACTAAAAATTTAAGTTTTTATTTTCCTCTTATTGCTGCCTGCCTTTATCTTTTGTGATGTACTTTTTTTTATTTTCTTGCTTTTTCTGTCATTTTGCATTGAGGGCAATGCAACCCTCGAGTTTGGGGGTGGCAACCCTCCATCATTAATGGAGTCTTAAGTACATCTGTTTTTTTAATTGTTGTGTCTTTTATTTATTTAATTTCTCTTAAAAAAAATCAGAAAATTTAAACTGTTGGCTTAAAAACTGTGAAGTTAACTTACCTGTCATGACAACTCTGTCGTGGCAGCATCTTTAGGACAGTTTAAGGAGAAGTTTAGAGCCTTTCTATAGTTCTGAAAATTTAAACACCTTTGTGACTGTTATATTGCTTAGATTTCTCTTAGCCAAACTAGAATAGGAAGCTTAGAACTTGAATAGCGCCTAGAGGTGCCTAACACTGGCTCTAGGAAAGAAGTTTAGCAAAAGAAAATCAAAAACCTAGAGGTGCCCGAAACTGGTTCTAGGAAGCTAACTAGAGGTGCTCGAAACTGGCTCTAGAAAAATTTAGCTTGAAAATAGAAAGAAAAAGAAGCATGAAAATGTGCCTTCTAAAAAAATAAACTTTGGCATAAGAATTCGAGTTAAGATGTTGAATATTCTAATGAAAGTAAGAGAGTCTTAGCATATAACTGTTCACAAGCATGCACACACTGCACTAAAAGTTATAGGGAGATTCCAGACAGATCCTAACCTTTCCGACAGGTTGCTGCCGCCATAGAGAATGAGCGACGGGTAAGGGACAGTTCACTGTTTGAAGGCCAACACAAAAATTTTCATTTTTCTTTTAAGTTTTAATTGCTTGAGGGCAAGCAAAGACTTGAGTTTGGGGGTGTGTTGAGTGTGTAAAAGTTCTATTATTTACACCCTTTTTAACCCATATTTCTGCTGCATTTAAGCATCATTGCATTGCATTTAGGTTAGTTTTCAGTAAAACATCACAAATAGATTAAAAGCACGGATTCTACTAAAAGATGGCTATTTTTGCAGGTATCTGCCATAATTGACAAAGAAGGCAGGCGCAGGGCAGAGAAGCAGGAAAGCTGAACTGGATAAGTAGACGAAGAAGACGAAGCTGCCATGGACCTGTCGTGACAGCAAGGTGACAGCAGATTTATGAAGAGGAAAAGTAAAGTGGACCTCGATAGATAGAGAAAAATCTGCTCGTCTGTCGTGTGAAAGCCAAATATTTTTCCAAGCCCCGGATCAAAAGATATGTCAAGCCAAAGCTCAAGGAAAGGAAATTCCTAGAAACAAGGATGGCGGCTGCAAAGTAGGAATCCTTAGAGATTAGGTCTTTATTAGAATCTTACTTTTAATTAAAGTTGTAATCCTTGTTACCTTAGATAACTTGAGCCCAAAGCTTATATAAGGGCATAGATTTAACCTAGGAGGCATCATCGAATACCCCATAACCGAAACCTAAACCCCCTGCCGTTTACCCGTCACCGACATGTTCTAAATTCCCCTAGGGCTACGGGTTGTTTTGTAAAGTAGTTACAAGGGTTGTTTTGTTTTAGGAATTTTCAGTTCAATAAAATAAACTTCAAGTTCTCTTATTTTGGTTTTAACATCTTGCAAGAGCATCGGGAGAGCATTGTGAGGTTATCCATTTACTTAGCATCGGGAGAGTTAAGTATACGAAAGAAATAAGAGCAAGTTCTCTAGTTTATAGTTGAACTATCTTGTGCCTAGGGATAGGGCAAGGTTAAGTGGCTAAGGAAGAATTCATACACATCGGTGTTCATCCTTCGATTCACGCCGGGAGGTATCATCAAAGACGTGATCATCGACATACTTGGACCTAGGGATAGGCCAAGGCAGATCTGGGATTCTTGCCAAACTTGAAGTACGGAGTTGGCGTGTCTGCTGCCGCGATAGCTAACGGACAGCCGCCGCGACAGGTGCTGTCGGCGACGGGAGCGACGACAGAACTGGAGTTCCTAAGCAATCCAATACCTGCACTACCGAGCAATTCAATACCAGCCCATTCTCTCTATCTTGATATCTCAATCCTTTTATTTAAGTTTTCCTTATTATTTTCGTGACAAATCTCTCAATTATTTCCTTTACTTTCGTGCAGTAAACAAGGTGAAGTCATTAGCCCAATCCCTGTGGAGACGATATCCGATACTTCGTATCACTTTACTACTTGCGTCGTGTACACTTGCACTACAATTGCGATAGACTCTTTTACATGCAACAGGAGCCCTACTCTCTCTTCTGTTTGAGCTTTGCGCATTCCCGATTGCGGCTCAAGGCGGTGAGATTGTGAGGTGCTTGGAAGGCTCGAAGATACTGGTGTTGTTCACCTCGTGATCTTTCTTCTTGAACTGCTTCCGAGCATTCTCTCCTCCATCGATTCTACCACTCTTGATGGCTGCCTCGATACATTCACCGGTCATAACCATATCCGAGAAATTACCGATATGGTTGCTTATCATGCGGTCATAGAGGGTTCCCTTCAAAGTATCGACAAACATAGGGAAGATCTTATTCTCACGGAGTGGGAGTTGGACTTGTGCCGCCACATCTCGCCAAGGCTGGGCGTATTCATAGAGGCTCTCATTGTGCCTTTGCTCCAAACCTTGTAGCATGAGTTGGTTTGGGACCATATCGGTTACGTGCCTATACTAATCTGTGAAAGACTTGGCCAAATCCTTCCATGACCTAATCTGAGCACGAGTCAACTGATTGTACCACCTCATCGTGGGCCCCGCTAAGCTATCTTGAAAGTAATAAATTAGCAACCTCTCATTGTCGATGAAACCCGTCATCTTTCTACAGAACATGGTTATGTGGGTAGTAGGGCAAGTTGTCCCGTCAAACTTCTCAAACTCCGGTGTCTTGAACTTGGGAGGGATTACTAAGTTCGGAACCAAACTGAGATCTCTAGCAATTATCCCGTATGACCCTTCTTCTTCCTTCTTTGTTTGTAGTTTCTCTTCGAGGTCCTTCCAAGTCTCTTCTAGTTGCTTCAAGAACTCCGCCTTGACCTTGTTCAGATTCTCAATCTCATTCAGATCCGAGACACTATCCCCGACATTTTCCACATGATTAAAAATCAGACCTAATGGAGCATGGGTAGAGGCGCCCACCTGATGTGATGTTGCCCCATCTCCTTGAGTAGCCGCTCCTTGTGAGGGCTTAGGGGTATCAGTGACAAAACCAGGGGAAAACGAGGGGTCTCCCTTATCCTGACTAGGGTTTACAACAACACCCTTTCCTCTTAGATTGGCTTGTAGCAATTGAGATATCTCTTTCATCATATCTTGTTGGGACTTGATGATGGTGTCCTTCAATTCTTGCTGAGCTCGCTCCAGCTGCCCCCTTAAATCTGCTTCCAACTTAGCAAAACTCTCCTCCATTTGCTTCCTTTGATGGCGAGTAAAGTGTGGATGCGGAATCTTCGATAGTCACGAATACTGCCATGACCCCGAACAATTAATTTTGTGACTTCATGATTTAATGCATGATATGTGTTGTATGCATAACAGGAACAATTGATTAAAGGTAATAAATTAAAAACACACTCGAATGCAAGAAAATGTTGATTCGACGAGCATCCTCATTAAACAACTCTTCATAACGGAGATCAAGTCTTATTACAACGAGACAAGGAAATAAATACATAGGGTATGATTTTCAATAAGTTTTGCTCGTCCCTCCTTTAAACTGGGGTTCTGGAAACTTCGTTGCTATGGACTCTTTCTCCCGTTGTGAAAATTTCCAACTTTAGATTGTTCTCGAATAAACACCTTGTATGAAAATGCGATGAGTATGCAAAAATAAGCAAAACAAGACAAAAAAAGGCAACTGGATTAGTAACAACAATAATGAATGTTGAATACAATAAATGAAAGAAAACACACCAAAGCAGATTAACAATGCAAGACCTATTAGCATGCATTCTAATTCTACAATTATCCGCATGGCTCTAATCGGGGGGGGGGGGGGGGCTTCTTAGATTCTCACACATGTGGGTTCGGTTCTAACAAGGGTACCCGAACCTATCTTATCACCTACTAAGGTGAGAAGAACCCCAATTCTGGTCCATTACAAGCTTGCGAATTGGTTTCGGTTCGAGGGAAAGCATGGCCTAGTGGCGTGGAGGGCTGCTCATGTGTCAAAGACGTGGATTCCGGAAGTGAATTACCGACCCGTGGAGGGATGCTCACGTGGGTATGGGCGTTTCACTCCCACTTAAGGGACGAAGCTCGGGTATAGAGCTTAATGACCGTGATGCAACACATGTCGGTGATTTCCTTAGAAATTAAATAAGAAATTAATTCAAAGACCACTAATCGTCAAAGCTCGTATAATTAAAGTCCCATTTCAAAGAAGAACCGCCTCATTAAAATCAAATTAAATTTCAAAAATTTCCATCATTAAAAACAACAATTATTTTATTGGCTTAACTATCTTTTTGTTTTGTAAAACAAAATTGTCCCCAGCGGAGTCGCCACGTTGTGATAAGGTTTTTGAAAATTTCAGGTTTCGAAAACAACCTTAAAAAATCATCTTTTTGGAGTCGCCACCGGCCACTGAGGTAGGCCGGACACCGTAAACACTTAAACTAGAGATTCATTTAAAAGGGTTCAGGAGTTGGTTACGTGTGGGGAAGGGTTAGCACCTCCATCACGCCCGAAAATCGGTACCAAAGCAATTGTTGCCTTTAATTGATGGAAATTACTTAAAATTTAAAATTAGTTTAATTAGGGATTCTTAATTGAAAATTGGACTTTAATCGCACGAGCCTAATCAAATTGGTGGTTTCGAATTAATTAGACATTTAATTAAAAAGGATGACGGTACACCGGGCCAAAAACTAAACTGACATCATATAAGTCTGACTGTCGTGTTAGTTTAGGGTTCAGATCTCGTACGTCACCTTTATGCATGATGTAAGCAAATAAAATATGGTGTCATGGTCTTGTTCGTTTTAATTACGAAATTTACCTTTAGATGCTGTGAATTAATCCGAATATTCGAGGAATATTAATTAGTATTCGACATGAATACGCGAATTAATTAGTATCTCCTTTTTATAATTAAAATTGATAATTATGCAATTTTAAATATTAAAGGGTCACATGAATGACAATTAAATATTCATGTCACATATATATATTCGAAGAACATAAAAACTAACCACGCACGCATTTAAACCATAAATTGCATATTAAAATTATATCGTACTAAAAAACATATATTGCAAAAACACATGCTTAAACAAAATAATATAAAAGGCATACAATCACATATTTAACAATATATACATGCCACATTAAAAACCAAAT
The DNA here is from genome assembly GCA_958450335.1 of Hibiscus tridactylites. NCBI lineage: Eukaryota > Viridiplantae > Streptophyta > Magnoliopsida > Malvales > Malvaceae > Hibiscus > Hibiscus tridactylites. The sequence continues at coordinate 32,035,786 of OY288266.1, forward strand.
ATTATATGCATAATATATATTATTTAAAACCACATATACATATATCAACATAAATACTATATCAACATGGCAACACGCATAAATAAGGACTAAAAATCAAAGGAATGTAACCAAATGTAAAACAAGGCAGAAATTAAAATATGTATGACCACAAGGACCAAAATAGCAATAAAACCATTTAAAAAACTAATTAAAAATGCAAAATGGGACCAAATTGAAATGAAACGGAAACCATAAAGGAAAAAAGGGGAATTTTCCCACTCGAAAATCAATTAAAACAAAATTAATGATGAAATTGAAAACACTTAAAAACATTGAGGGACCGCGGGCGTGATTTAAAAAAGCGGAGACCCTGCGTGCATGATTACGGTGACACGGAATGACCAAAACGTGGTTAACCCACTTTGTAATCCCCTCGTCCCGGTCTGGACGACTTACCGGTCCGAGTAGGTTACACAGGGAAAATCGAAGTGAATACCCGTTAAGGTCCCGCCTCGGTTAGCGACCCTAGAAAAAATTCTTTAAACATTATCTTGTCTAGATGCTTTAATGGATCCTATGTGAGATACGACAGCGGAAAGACAACGAAGTGATGCAAAGCAATCAAACAAGCAATTTAAGCAGCCCATTTTAGCCTTTACAACAGGCCGTATTGATACACTAGAAGACCGTATCGATACGCCTTGACTTGGTCAACTACCCAAATTCAACTTAGGGGGACCGTATCGGTACACTGGTTGACTGTACCGATACGCCCTCAACGGTCAACTTCTCGCGGTCAAACGATAAAAATCGTACCAATACACCCAAGACCCGTACCGATATGCCAAAATCTCGTCAATTTCTCAGATTTCCAGAGAGCTTTTGGCGTATCGATACACCCCCGCATATCGGTACGCATAGCCTAAAAACAAGGTTCATGCATGGGACCGTATCGATACAGCCCTTGGGCGTATCGATACGCCTTACCCTGCAACCATATTTTTATCTGTCAAAACACAAAGAACCTAACTCTAGATGCAATGTACGGCTCGTCTAGCAACAAACAAACTCTCATACAACATTTAGCAACCAAAGCTAAACATACGATGCTACTTAACCAAATAAACATGACATCCAACACAAGATGAGCACTTAGATAGAAAACTTGCATAAAGGCATACATAGCTAAACCATTTCAAATCATATGAAGGCAAACACTTACATAAATATTGCATACCAAGGTTTACATGCTTTAGAACAAAACACACATAACATTCATGAAGCATGGTCCTAAGCCTTCAAGTCACAGGCATTTAGGCAACAACATAATCATGATTTACTAATCCACATCAAAGGCATTAACATAAAAAACCAACACATATGAGTCTAACAACGCTCATACAAAACACATAGCATCAACGATCCAAACATGCTAGAACAACAACAACCCAAACTAAGGAGTTTGAACACCAACTCCATACAAGTCTAACACCCCCATTGTCTAAGCATTATTACAAAAGCTTAAACCATACTTGAGCTACTCGATAACTCTGAAAAGCTCCTCCCTTGCCCACTTGCCTTCCGAAACTCTAACGATCTGCATGTTGGAAAAAGGAGAGCATAAGCTTGAAAGCTTAGTGAGAGAAGCTCTAAAAACTCATCAACAATGCAGTTTCCAAAACACATTTCCAAAATTTAAAAGTAACACATTTGATATACGAAGAGGAGACACAATCAACACAAATACATGGTTTGCACAAGCACAACCAAAACACGGTGGGACTACACATCACCGTTTCGACTAGTAGTTTTCCGATGGGACTACACATCAACATACTCTTCTACTAGTCACTACCGGTGGGACTACACATCACCGTAGTTACAACAACCATCACGCGAGGCTCGACACCAACAATGACTACACAACAACATCAAACGGAAGTAAAGGAAATCCACAAATCACACAATATAACAACAATTATTCGTGCACCAACACTTAACAATCAAGGTAAAATTAGTAAACTTACACTTGAGTTTAGGTTAGCCCTCTAGGCTCCACCCAAACCCTCAAGAACCCTTTTTGAAATCAAATAAAGTCCAAAACATTTCCACTCACCGATGCAACCCAAACGGAAGCCGAAACACCGATCTCAAGTCTCCAAATTCCCCGGAATCGTGCTCGAAGCCTCTTCAACGGTTTCCCTTGATTCTAACAAATCAAAAACAATACATTACTCAACCGATTCACCACAAAACACTATCACAACCCCAAACCACAAGCCAAAGTCTTACAATTTCAAACCAAAGCCAAAACCATAAACCCCATTTTCGTACTCCCACCAAACACAGCAAAAAACTACTAATTCCAACACCCAAAACACCGTTAAACACATTCAAAACACCTCTCTAACATTGCTCTAACATCAACCTCACTCTCCAAAATAAAACCACACTAAAAACCCAAGTTTTGACACTTTTAAAATACCCATGAGAATCCATTTCGGGATTCTTGCTAAAACCCCTCCATTTTGAGATATGATACATCTAAGGACTAGATTAAAACATAAATAAACTTATCAAATCAAGAGCTAAACAAAAAACCCTTAAATCTTTTTCATTTTCCTTGAAAACTTGAAAACATCCAACAATGGTGTTTTCCTAAAACTAAAACCATCAACGTGTTAGAAATTAAGAGGACAAGTCAAAAATATGATTACCTTGAAGAGAGCCCTTGAAATGCTGAGGAAATTTGATGGAAAAGGGATAAGGGTTTTAGAGAGGTTTTTAACGTGAAATTGCTAGAGGAAGAAGATGAATAGCAAATTTCAAAAGCCCATTTTTTCACATCTTATTTTTCTTTATTTTAAAATTACCAAAATGCCATTAATGAATTCAAACTCTTTTTAATCAAAACTAAAAACCCAATTTAATTTAAAACGAGCCCAGGACTCAAACCCGATTTACTCGTGTAACATCTGACCCCTAAACCTGAGGCGTTGCAACTCTCTCCCACTTAAGGAATTTCGTCCCCGAAATTACCTGATGGAAAGAGGTACGAAAACTGTTTTTCCATGTCCTCCTTTCTCTCCCAAGTAGCCTCCTCCACACCATGGTGTCTCCACAAAACCTTAACTAACTCGATAGACCTTCTACGCAACACCTTCTTGTCTAAAGCAAGAATCTCAACCGGCTCTTCATCATAGGACAAGTCGGGGTTCAACTCAATCTCTTCCACTAGAATTATGTGAGACGAGTCTGATCTATACTTTCGGAGCATCGAGACGTGGAACACATCATGAATTTTCTCTAGTTTGGTCGGAAGCCTCAATCTATACGCAACATGACCGATCCTCTCAACTACCTTGTAAGGCTCGATGAATCTCGGACTCAACTTACCCTTCCTACCAAACCTCATCACCTTCTTCCAAGGTGAGACTTTCAGAAACACTTTCTCACCAACAACATACTCTATCTCTTTTCTCTTTAAATCGGCATACGACTTATGTCGGTCTGAAGCCGCCTTCAAACGATCACATATCAACTTTACCTTCTTGATAGTGCCCTTAAGAAAATCGAGCATCGGTACAAGCTTCTGCCCAGCTTCGGCCCAACAAATTGGAGTTCTACACTTTCTACCATACAGAGCTTCATACGGTGCCATCTGAATACTAGCCTGATAACTGTTGTTGTATGCAAACTCTACTAACGGTAGATGTTTCTCCCATGAACCCTGAAAATCGATGATACAACACCTCAACATGTCTTCCAACACCTGAATCACCCTCTTTGCTGACCATCTGACTGCAGATGATACGAAGTACTAAAGTTCAACCATGTACCCAAGGCACGATGCATACACTCCCAAAATCTAGCTTTAAACCTCGGATCTCGGTCTGACACAATCGATTTCGGTACCCAATGCAACCTCATTATCTCACTAATATATAGATCGGCCAACTTATCTAAGGTGTAGGTAGTATGAACAGGTATGAAGTGAGCACACTTAGTAAATCTATCTACTATCACCCACACTGAATTCTTCCTCGAAGGAGTCAACGGTAAACTTGACACAAAGTCCATGGTGATACGTTCCCACTTACATTCCGAAATCTTCAACGGCTGTAACAATCTTAAAGGAAACTGATGCTCGGCCTTAACTCGTTGACAAACCATAAACTTACTCACGAATTCAGCCACATCCTTCTTCAGCCCAACCCTATAGTACTCTTCCTTTAACCCACGATACATCTTCGTACTACCCAGATGCATAGCAAAATGACTATTATGAGCTTCGTTCAAGATCGTACGTCTCAACTCGACATCTTCCGGAACCACTATCATATCTTGAAACACAATATCCCATTCTCACCAAAGCAGAAATCGGTAGGCCTATCCTCAGCTATATCTTGCACGTGAGGTTCCAAAGACTCGTCTCGCAACTGCTTCTCTCGAATCAATTGAACTAACGAAGGCTTAACCTGAAGCTCAACTATCAAACCACCATCCTTGGACACACTCAATCTCACAAACATAGCTCGCAACTCAACTGCCACTTTTCTACTCAAAGCATCGGCCACTACGTTTGCCTTACCCGGATGGTACTCAATCGTAAGGTCATAGTCCTTAAGAAGCTCTAACCACCTACGCTGTCTAAGGTTCAACTCCCTCTGAGACATCAAGTACTTCAAACTCTTGTGGTCGGTAAAAACAGTGCACTTCTCACCATAAAGGTGGTGTCTCCAGATCTTCAAAGCAAGCACTACTGCGGCTAACTCTATGTCATGAGTGAGATAGTTCTTCTCGTGAACTTTCAACTGTCTTGAAGCATAAGCTACCACCTTACCTTCTTGCATGAGCACACAACCTAAACCTACATATGATGCATCACTGTAAATCACAAACTCTCTTCCTGGTTCAGGCTGAATCCACATAGGAGCTTCGGTCAAAGCTTTCTTCAACTTCTCAAACGCTTGTTATCTTGCATCTGACCACTCATATGAGACATTCTTCTCAAGTAACTTAGTCAAAGGAACTACTATCCTTGAAAATCCCTCGACAAATCTTTTATAATATCCCGCCAAACCTAGGAAACTACGGATTTCTGTCACTGACTTCGGTAGTTTCCAACTCACTATGGCTTCTATCTTCTTGGGGTCCACACTATCCCACTAGCCGAGATCACATGACCTAGGAAGACTACCTCCCTAATCCAAAACTCACATTTGCTTAACTTGACATACAACTGATTCTTAAGCAAGGTCTGTAGCACAAACCGCAAATGCTCATCATGCTCCTCTTCGGTCCTAGAGCATACTAAGATGTCATCTATGAACACTACCACAAACCTGTCCAAAAACTCGTGAAACACACGGTTCATCATATCCATGAAAGCTGCTGGAGCGTTAGTCAACCCGAAAGGCATCACCAAGAACTCATAGTGCCCATAACGTTTTGGAAAGTTGTCTTCGGTATGTCCACATCTTTCACCTTCAAGTGATAGTATTTGGACCTCAAATCGATCTTCGAAAACACTGAAGTACCTCTCAACTGATCAAGCAAGTCATCTATCCTAGGCGAAGGGTACTTGTTCTTCACTGTCACTTTGTTCAATTGCCTATAATCTATACACATCCTCATACTACCTTCTTTTTTTTTCACAAACAAGACCGGAGAACCCCACGGAGAAATACTAGGCCTAATGAAACCTCTATCGGACAACTCTTGAAGCTGCGTCTTCAACTCTTTCAACTCTTTCGGTGCCATCCTATACGGAGCAATAGACACTGGCGCAGAATCGGAATACGTCTCAATAGCAAATTCAACTTCTCTATTTGGAGGCAAACTCGACAACTCTTTCGAAAAACACTCGGAAAATCACAAAATGTTCTGATGTCATGTGGTCTAACCTCACTCATGTTCGGATTCATCACATAAGCCAAATAAGCCTGACAACCCGAATTCAACAACTTCTGGGCTTCCAAAGAAGAAACAACATTGGACAAGAAGCTAACGTTCTCCCCAACTACTACAACCTCGAAATCATCTGTAAGCTTCAAGTAGACTCTCTTGGTCTCAAAGTCAACCCTAGCTCTATGCTCTACGAGCCAATCCATGCCCAAAATCACGTCAAAACCGTAAAACGGTAACTCCATCATATCAACCAGAAACACGTGGCCCTGGAACATCAAGAGACACCTCCTATACATTTTCCTAACTACCATTGTATCACCAAAAGAGCTAGTAACATTTACACCTACCTCTAACCACTCACATGGTAACCTTAAGGACCTTGCGTGCTCACCCAAAGTGTATGAATGTGTCGACCCCGAATCTGTCAAAGAAAGCAAACTCAAGGACTGTAACGAGAAATTACCTACAATGACATCTGAGTCATTCTCAGTCTCTCTCTGTGCATACACCCTAGCCGATCCTCTCCCCTCAGGCTGAACTGCCACTACATGAGCTAAGTTCATATGACCCTCATTCCTCGGCTGAAAGTTAGCACAACCGCGCCCACGACCTCTCTGATACTCGAAACCCCTAGCTGGAGCTGGTCCGCCCCTAGCCGGGTGTGAACAGTCACGCCTCAAATAGTCTCAGGAGCTACAGTTCCAACACACCCTGTAGATACCCATACACTCGCCCTGGTGGCATCTCCCACATCTAGTACACTCCGGAGTGTGCACAATAGCTCTTTGGCCCTGGTGGCCCTGTCCATAGTTACCACTCCTATGTCTCGAGTCGGGCTGATACCTCCTATCCCTATGCCTCTTGGCATGGTCTCTATCCCAATTCGCGTGTCTCTTCCCGAAATCGGACCCACTAGCACGAGCACTGAGACCTAAGTTCTGCTCTATATCTTTGGCCCTAGAGACCAAGACATCAAACTCGGTGTAGTTAGAGGCAACCATGTAGGTCTTCAATTCTCTAGTCAACCCATACCGGAAGTGCTCACAACGTTCCCTCTCACTAGGAACCAACTCAGGTGCATACTAGCTCAATCTCACAAACTGAACCTCGTACTCGGACATGGTCTTGTTACCCTGAACCAAGGCCATAAACTCCCTCTTCTTCTCGTCCAAATACCGAACTCCGAGATACTTCCTCTTAAAGGCATTTCTGAAGAACTCCTATGTAATATCCGCTTCGGCCATACACGAAGTAACATTGGTCCACCAAGTATATACGTCCCATGAAGCAAGGAGACAATGCAGCCCAACTTACGGGCGTCTGAGCACTCCATCTGACCCAAGATGCGTGTAGTACTCTCAAGCCACGCCTCTGAACCCTCATAAGTCAACCCACAGAACTCAACTCCGCCCAAACTACGAAGCCTCTCTAGGGGTAATCCTGTCCCCGCACCCTGAGGTGTTGCTACAGCTTGCATACCAGCCAAAGCTGTCTGAAAAGCTCCGGCTATAGTCTAAATCAAATAGGTCATGTCCGCGCCCGCTGGACCCTGACCCGCCTGAACTCCAACACCTCCAATATTGGCACTGGCTAGAGGCCCATAACCATCACCTCCGACTTGCGCACCAGCCTGAGGCACGTTACCTTCGCCACCTACTCTATTACCATCGGGAGCAAGAGGAACAGCAGGCTCACCCGCGGGTGCCTGGTAACCCGCCCTAGGCTGCCCCCTCGATCTCACCATATCGAGATAGAATTTAAAACAGCAAACATACAACACACAAGAAAAACATTAGGTTAGCAAAGGGCAAGGAATCAAGTTCTCAAGCTCGTTAAACCAAAAACCATTTTCCAACGACAACACCTAACAATTGTGACATTTGACTAACCCTTAACCAACAACAAGGCCATTTAAAACATGCTTTCATACACCATGCAATAGCAAGCAACCGTTCAAACTAACTTACCTGACTTACCTTTCTCGGGAGACCTCGTAACCGAGGCTCTGATACCCCCAAATGTAATTTCCTCGTCCCGATATGGACGACTGACCGGTCCGAGTAGGTTATACGGGGAAAACCGAAGTGAATACCCGTTAAGGTCCTGCCTCGGTTAGTGACCCTAGAAAATTTTCTTTAAACATTATCTTGTCTAGATGCTTTAATGGATCCTATGTAAGATACAACAGCGGAAAGACAACGAAGCGATGCAAGCAATCAAACAAGCAATTTAAGCAGCCCATTTTAGCCTTTACAATAGGCCGTATCGATACGCTAGAAGATCGTATCGATACGCCTTGACTTGGTCAACTACCCAAAGTCAACTTAGGGGGACTGTATCGGTACACTGGTTGACCGTACCGATACACTCTCAACGGTCAACTTCTCGCGGTTAAATGATAAAATTCGTACCGATACACCCAAGACCCGTACCGATACGCCAAAATCTCGTGAATTTCTCATATTTCCAGAGAGCTTTTGGCGTATCGTTACAACCCCGCGTATCGGTATGCATAGCCTAAAATCAAGGTTCAGGCATGGGACCGTATCGATACAGCCCTTGGGCGTATCGATACGCCCTGCCCTGCAACCATATTTTTAGCTGTCAAAACACAAGGAATCTAACTCTAGATGCAATGTATGACTCGTCTAGCAACAAACAAACTCTCATACAACATTTAGCAACCAAAGCTAAACATACGATGCTACTTAACCAAACAAACATGGCATCCAACACAAGATGAGCACTTAGATAGAAAACTTGCATAAAGGCATACATAGCTAAACCATTTCAAATCATATGAAGGCAAACACTTACATAAATATTGCGTACCAAGGTTTACATGCTTTAGAACAAAACACACATAACATTCATGAAGCATGGTCCTAAGCCTTCAAGTCACAAGCATTTAGGCAACAACATAATCATGATTTATTAATCCACATCAAAGGCATTAACATCAAAAACCAATACATATGAGTCTAACAACGCTCATACAAAACACATAACATCAACAACCCAAACATGCTAGAACAACAACAATCCAAACTAAAGAGTTTGAACACCAACTCCATACAAGTCTAACGCCCCCTTTGTCTAGGCATTATTACAAAAGCTTAAACCATACTTGAGCTACTCGATAACTCCGAAAAGCTCCTCCCTTGCCCACTTGCCTTCCGAAACTCTAACGATCTGCATGTTGGAAAAAGGAGAGCGTAAGCTTGAAAGCTTAGTGAGCGAAGCTCTAAAATCTCATCAACAATGCAGTTTTCAAAACACATTTCCAAAATTGAAAAGTAAAACATTTGATATACGAATAGGAGACACAATCAACACAAATACATGGTTTGCACAAGCACAACCAAAACACGGTGGGACTACACATCACCGTTTCGACTAGTAGTTTTACGATGGGACTACACATCAACGTACTCTTCTACTAGTCACTACCGGTGGGACTACACATCACCGTAGTTACAACAACCATCACGCGAGGCTCGACACCAACAATGACTACACAACAACATCAAACGGAAGTAAAAGAAATCCACAAATCACACAATATCACAACAATTATTCATGCACCAACACTTAACAATCAAGGTAAAATTAGTAAACTTACACTTGAGTTTAGGTTAGTCTTCCAGGCTCTACCCAAACCCCCAAGAACCCTTTTTGAAATCAAATCACGTCCAAAACATTTCCACTCACCGGCGCAACCAAAACGGAAGCTGAAACACCGATCTCAAGTCTCCAAATTCCTCGGAATCGTGCTCGAAGCCTCTCCAACGGTTTCCCTTGATTCTAACCAATAAAAAACAATACATTACTCAACCGATTCGCCAGAAAACACTATCGCAACCCCAAACCACAACCACAAGCCAAAATCTTATAATTTCAAACCAAAGCCAAAACCATAAACCTCATTTTCGTACTCCCACCAAACCCAGCAGAAAACTATTAATTCCAACACCCAAAACACCGTTAAACACCTTCAAAACACCTCTCTAACATTGTTATAACATCATCCCCACTCTCCAACATAAAACCACACTAAGAACCCAACTTTTAACACTTTTAAAATTCCAATGAGAACCCATTTTGGGATTCTTGCTAAAACCCCTCCATTTTGAGATATGATACATCTAAGGACTAGATTAAAACATAAATAAACTTATCAAATCAAGAGCTAAACAAAAAACCCTTAAATATTTTTTCTTTTTCCTTGAAAACTTGAAAACTTGAAAACATCCAACAATGGTGTTTCCCTAAAACTAAAACCATCAACGTGTTAGAAATAAGAGGACAAGTCAAAAATATGATTACCTTGAAGAGAGCCATTGAATAGATGAGGAAATTTCATGGAATAGGGATAAGGATTTTAGGGAGATTTTCAACGTGAAATTGCTAGAGGAAGAAGATGAATAACAAGTTTCAAAAGCCCATTTTTTTCACATCTTATTTTCCTTTATTTTAAAATTACCAAAATGCCATTAATGAATTCAAAGTCTTTTTAATTAAAACTAAAAACCCAATTTAAATTAAAACGAGCACATGACTAAAACTCGATTTACCCATGTAACATCTGACCCTCAAACCCGGGGCGTTACACACTTTTAAGACATAAAAACACTATAAGAACCAAATTAAAAAACATTTTTTCCTCTTTTTCCTAAACCTAACCCTAAAAAGATAGAGAGACTCTCCCCCTCTCTCGGTCGAACGTCGTCGTCGTTCCGATCGCTGCTAGTCGGTGCCAGAACCCTATAAACAACCCCCTTCGACCTTTCAAAACCTCACAAACTAGATAACCTTGTTGTTCCTTTTTTCTTTTACAAACCGAAACTCAAGAAAACCCACAACAATTTCGAAAACCCTTTTCATTTTGAAAACCGGAAACCTCTCTGGTCACCATCGATCCCTTGCCGACTCACCTTTTCGTATTCTCATAAGAGAATCACGTAGGCTTTTCATCGGACGGGAATGATTGAAGGAGGAAGCCGAATCGGCAAGGGTAAGAAAAACCAGAGCCCCTTGTAAACCGAGGTTTTTGGCTTGTATTGATCTATGGAATTCCCCTTTGAAAACTTGTTCCTGGTTACAATGTTGGTATTTCGGCTTTTATAGCCGATAGTTACATTTCTTTGTGAATTACATAAAATTGAAGGAAATCTCTATTGGTTGCTGTTATTGTCTATTTTGACCGGATTCATCTCTAAAATATGTTGATTTTTTTCCTCTAAAATTTCGGTTTGGGTTGCCTCTGTAATTTCTGAATTTCGTACGCATTTTTTCTGACATTTTTTCCCTTGTTCGCATGTGACGATTGTTGAGGATGGGGACCAAAGGAGAATCGAGGGAGTGGTGCGGCTTCGATCCGACGTGGCTGGACGTCACAAAGTGATCCTAGCCGTCAGTGAGGGATCTAGACGATCGCAAGGGATCTGAAGGGGCGAGCGGTGGATTGCATGCGCACGTGGGAGCTGAAAGGACGCAAGCGTGTAGCACAGACGCGCGTAGAAAGCTGAAACGATGGACACACGAGCGCGTGGGAGTTCTGGAAGCTTGTCCGTGTTAATCTCGGTCGTTCGATACGCTCCCGATCCAAGGGCTACGCTCGATGCGGCGCTAGACAAACCCATGGTCAGCTAGGGTTCCCCTCATCTGCGCGATATGGGCCGTTGGATCTCCTTTCCAGATCTGATGGATCAGGCGCAGCAGATGCACAAAAAGATAGCAATTAGGGTTTTCCAGACTTAGGGTTTAATATATGGGCTAAACGGGCCTTGTGTATATATATTTGTTTTTGGGTTTTTAGTATCTGTAAGTGGACTGTATTAAATAAGACTTGGGCTTATTCTTATTCAACGTATATTGGGCTTTATTTTATTATTATTTTTTGTTCTTTGTATTTTGTATTTTCAGTTTAGAATGATAATACGGTAATAATAATAATAATAAATAATAGTAGATAATTGTAACCCCCTTAGCCCGGCCTAGACGGTTGACCCGAACTACGAAGATTACACGGGGAAAACCAAAGTCAACCATGATTAACGACCCCTTTTTTTCTTTTAAAACTTATCTAGATGCATATTAACCCTAAGCGTACCCTTGAGAAGAGCATACTTGAAAAGCACAGCGATCGGAAAGCAATAAAGGACACAATTGCACAACATACGAAAGTTAGGGACCAAAATATAATTTCTGGAAAGATGGAGGACTTAGCTGATTTTTAAATTACCAATATCAAATTAATCATATTACATGCTTCCCTGTCAAATTTCACCTCAAATACAATTAATCACTCAAATACATCCTAATAACTTCCTAATCATGCCAACAAGTCATCACACATATAAGGCACATGTTTGCAACATCAAAACACATTCATGGCATCAATTAGGAAAATTCACAAGCCTATAGGCATGTTTCCTAATATCCAAAGCAAACAACCATCAAATCATCAAAGCAATCACCAAAATGGCCATTTACAAATCTAAATCATTTAAGGCATCATGCCACAATTAGGGAGTCCAAAACATCTCCCAAAAACACATTATAGGTTCCCATTGCCAAATATCAAAAACTAATAATGTTGTGAAAAAGTCACCATACATGAGCTTAGCTTTCCCTTGGATTCTTAGCCTCTTTGCTGCCCTCAAACACCTCAATTATCTGTATTATTGGTTCAAGAGAGAGAGAGCGTAAGCAAAAATGCTTAGTGAGGCATGCTCTAAAGAAACAACACAATAATGCATTTTATAAAACACTTTTCACAAAGCCTTTTAACACACATCATCATTATTCATGCAACATTGCATTCACATCAAGCATCTCATGCTTCAATATCATTAACATGTCATATTGGCTTCCAAGTGATAAACCATAACCTTTTTCAACATAAAACACAATCGGATACGCGGATTACAAGCGTTGTCCCATACGCTTCATACACACTACCGAACATACAATGTGGAGTTTACCGGTACAATCACAACCCCTCAACACGCGTGATGGAGTTTAACGGTACAATCACAACCCCTCCACATCACTCATCGGTAGTTGTATAACATCACTAACGAGAACACGAGACACACAACACAAGATCCACACATGGACTTTTAACCACCATTGTGATCTTAACCATCTCGTTAGTGTACTTGGATGGAGTTTACGATACAATTACAACCCCTCAACATCCAAGGCGACTTTATTCACGGTGCACCTAATCCTATAGCCGGCTAACTATATCCGATTCAAGTACTTTAAAACCAACACATCACTTGCCAATATACATCAATTATCATCAATAATCCATTGTTTTAAAGCATCTAAATCAAAGCCATTTACAACATGCATCACTATGCATCAATCCACATTTTTAACAAATCAAACCAAGGATCTCTTACCTTGAGCATCCTTCAACAAATGGCTTACATAACCAGCATTAACCATGCTAAACATGCTTCCAAAAACAGAATTTAAACATGCAATTATCAACAATGCATCGAACCAATCCATGGCTCATTCAAGAGAGTTTTTCCGAAAACTTACTCTTGAGCTTAGTCAAGTTGATTAGACTTAAACTAAGCTCCCAAACCTTCAAACATTCGATACAAAGCTGGAAATCCAACTCCACTCACCAATTCCGTTTCGCACGCTTGCCGAAACGCCGTTCAAGCCTCCGGATCAACACCACAAGGATTCAAAGATGTCTCCCATGTTTTGAACATATCAAAGCAGAGGATTAATGCATCATCATGCATTAAAATCTTCAGCCATTACACCTAAACTCGCTGCTCTCACCAAAACCAACATTTCGGCTACCAAACACAACCGAAATCACCTCCAAACTCTTCCACAACATTACCCAGCCAAGATCCATCACTTCTAAACATTCTTAAACATCAATTAACATCCAAAAAGAACCTAAACTCATCCTTATACCTCCAGCTATAACAGAACACCAAGATCACCCCAAAAACCACCATTTTCACAAGCAAAAACTTAGGAAATTCAACCTATTCGGGATTGCATTGATTAAACCTCAATTACACATCATTAAACATCCAAAATACATTTAAAATCCATCTCAAAATAGAGCCCAAACAATCACCACGAATTTCTTCAAGATTTAATCCAAATCTTGAGTTTTAAGCCAAAATCAAGTTCATACCATTAAAACTTTTTAATATACCTTAATTAAGGATTGAGAACTTGGGAATTTCAGTAAAGAACTGAGTATTTAGAGGAGAAGAATATCCTTACCTCTAAATGTAGATTTCTCGTTGATTAGAGCCAAAATCCTTGAAAATTCAATAAGCAAACCAAGAGGTTTTGATGTAGAAAGGATTACGAATAAATTGGTGATTGAAACCTCATCATTTAGTGTGAAAATCAGTAGAAATGTTGTTGTAGAAATGTGTTTGACTGAGGGAATTTTGAGAGAAAATGAGATGAGAAAGTTTTAACAAAAGTTAGTTATGAAATCTCAAAATTGGTTTTTCTCCTTTTCATTAAATTAATTAAACATTAATTAAGTCATTAAAATCTAAGAAAAATCTGGAGAAATCCTTCCTTGGGTAAATTAGCTCCTTAAAGATACAAAGTTTCAATCCTTACAATACAGTCACCACTGAACTTTTCAAACATTACATTTTAGTCACTATTTCGAAATGTTGCACCTCAAAACCTTATTTTGTAAAATTGATTTCACCACTCTCTTCTATATATTAAAAGAGGATTTTTAGATATTTTCCATATTTTTAAAGCATCCCGAACTAGACTTTCCCTAAAACCACCTTTTATATTCGAACCAAAAATCAGACTAGTCCGGTTCAGACCCTAAATTTCCAAGCCCAAAATTGGGGTGTTACAATAATAATAAGATGATAATAATAATAATATTTACATAGTAATAACATTGATAAATAATAATAATAATAATAATAATAATAATAATAATATCAATAATGGTATTTAATAATAATAGTGATAGATAGAGTTGGTAGTAATGATAGATGATAATAATAGTAATAAGTATAATAACATAATACTGGTGACAATATAAATATTATAATACTAATAATATACATATATATATATAATATTTTTTTATTTCATCATATGATTAAAATTGAAGCCCATTATTTAAAAATAAAAATAGGGTGAAACCGTAGACAAAATAGGTGATTACACTTCTCATGTAGGTATCAACGACCTAAGAACTTCTTACGGAAAGCATTCCTGAAGAACTCCCAATTAACCTCGGCCTATGGCATACCCGTAGTGATAGTAGTCCACCAAGTGTAGGCATCTCCCTAAAGCAAAGAGACAATGCAAACCCAACTTATGTACCTCGGAGCACTCCATCTGACTCAAGATATGAATTGTGCTCTCAAACCATGCCTCGGAACCCTCGGGTGACAACCTACGGAACTCAACCCTGCCAAGCTACGGAGTCGCTCTAATGGTAAACCAGAACCTGCACCTTGAGGCGGTGCTGCAACCCAAACACCCGCTAAAGCTGTCTGTATAGCCCAGGCTATAGCCTGAATCAACGGATTCACATCAATACATATATGTCCCTGACCAGCCTGGGGTCCAACACCTTCCACATCTGCTCCACCACCCGGAGGTGGAGGCAAGTTCTCCCCTCGCACATCCTCGACATTCTCAATCAGCTCAACCCTCGGCCTTCCCCTCGATCTCACCATGCTAACAGATGCAAAGCTAAACAACAAACACAATAAGTGAAAACGCTTTGGGGTCAGCAAGGAACAAGGTCCAAGGTGATAAAGTCCTTAAACTTAAAACCACTTACAATAATAGTATACTACCAATGGGTGCCTTTAACTACTCCTTAACAAACAAAAGATAGCTACAAGCATGCTTACAATCACCATACAATCACAGTCAACAAGCATACACCATAAAACTTACCTCACTTACCTTTCGGCTTGCGAAACTCAACGAACCTAGGCTCTGATACCAACAAATGTAGCCTCCTCGACCCGGCCTAGCCGCCAGACCACATTGAACGGGTTACACGGGGAAAACCGAAGCGAAACCTGTTAAGGCTTCACTCCGATTAGTAACCCTAGAAAATTTCTTTTAAAGTTATCTTGTTTAGATGCATTATTATATCCTATGTGAGAGGACACGCAGCGGAAAACACATACAGATGCAAAACACGCGAAGCAGACAATTAAACAAACCCTTTTTATCTTTTACAACAGGCCGTATCGATACGCTAGAGGACCGTATCGATACACCTGGACTTGGTTAACACCCCAAAGTCAACCTAAGGAGACTGTATCGATACGCTAGAAGACCGTATCGATACGCCCTAACCGATCAACTTTTCAAGGTCAAACTACAAAGGCCGTATTGATACCCTCAGGACCCGTACCGATACGCCAAAATCTCGTCAATTTCTCAAATTTCCAGAGAGCTTTTAGCGTATCGATCCACCCTCCTGTATCGGTACGCATAGCCTAAAACAAGGTTCAAAGTAGAGGACCGTATCGATACAGCCCTGCACTGCAAACCTTATTTTGGCTGCTAAAAACACAAGGACTTGACTCTAAAGGCATTTAACAACCATTCAAGAAACGTACAAACACTCATACATCACAAGGAAACCATGGATAATCATACGAAGCAATTTAAACATTCAACGACGCAATATACCGCAAGGTAAGATGTTTAGATGAAACATGCATATAAGGCATTCATCCACATAGGCAAAAGTTAAACAAAGGCATACTTCAAAATGACATAAGGCATTACAAGCCCAAAGCGACTATATAAACTTGTCTAAGCAAAAGAACATGCCATCAACATCCCAAAACACAAAGGTCATATCCCATTGCTTAAATACTAATTATTGCAGTCTAAACCATACTTGAGCAAATCCAACTCCCTTGGATCCTTCCTTGTTCCCCGAGCTGCTCCGAAGGTCTAAGGGCCTACATTGTTGGAAAAGAGAGCGTAAGCGTTTAAGCTTAGTGAGTGGTGCTCAAATCGTTAGCTACAACAATGCAGTTTTTAAAACATAGTTTGCTTGAAAACCAAAACTGTTTCCAAATCATTCCCACATGCTAAAACACACAATATCATGCTTTTACCTTCGCGTGCATTTACTGAATGCAACCACAAGTCATAGGCTTACCATATGCTCATTCTCATAACACAAGCGAAGTAAACAACAATGCATAAACATAAGCATAAATAGATAAAATCATCAACATGCTTAACATGAGAATCAAAGCATTCGAGGGTATATTGACATTCAACGTTTTACTCAGATATGCAGATAACTTTCTCAAACCCACTAGACACTTCTGGTGGAATCTCACATCACCGTACTCACTCGTCTAGCAATAACATGATTTTCGATAGAATCTCACATCACCGTACTCCTCCTTAGTGGAATCTAACATCACTAAGGCCACGCACGAATTTTACCTTGAGTGCACTCTAATCCTATTGATCGATTAGTTATATCCGGTAACAACCAACACATGTCAATATACTCAAACACAACCACAAGCATTACCGATGCTTGGACCACTTACCAAGCCAGACTTCCATGCAAGGCATGTACTCACAATGCAAGTATAAACACAAGTTTCACATCTCAACATGCATAACAAATGCAATTCAACACATAACCACATAGCATGTTCATCTCGCATCCAAGAAATCGTAAAACACAATTTAATTGCATAAAACTTACTCTCGAGCTTGGATTGGCCTTTCAAGCTCAATCCAAACTCCCAAAATACTCCCTTAACCACGTTAAGGCTTTTAAAATCGATCAACTCACTGATGAAACCTAACACAAGCCGAAAATGTCGATCAAGCCTCCATGTTCCCCGGAATTGAGTCTGAAGCTTCTCCAACGTTTTCCCTTGCTTCTAATCAACCAAAAACAATGCATTACATCAAAATATCCACAAAAATCACTGCCACATATCAGATTACAACCCAAGACAAATTTCGCTACATTTTCAAACCGAGAACTAACCCAAACTCTTCATTTTTCGGACTTGGACACAACCCAGCAGTTACCCATCAATTTCATCATCCAAATCATCACTAAACTTGTTCAAATCAGCCCCCAAGTGTAACCATACCATCAGCCCAACTTTCCCCTCACATAACTACCTCAAAACTCAAGATTTCCACTTCTAAACTCACCCACTAATACCCATTTCGGGATTTCATTAAAACTTCACCATTTTAACATATGTTAAGCTTAAAAGCAAGTTTATCACATATATAAACTTTACAATTTAAGAACTCAATTAAAAATCAACAAAGCTTCCATCTTTAGTTAAAACTTTGAACACTTGAAACAACTCAAAAATGGGTTTTATGGAAATCCAAGACCATGAAAATGTTGAGGAAGAAGATGAGAAGTCAAATACGTTATTACCTTGATAATACCTCTTGAAATCGTTGAGAAAGATGATTGAATAGTAGAAAGGGGTTTGGGGAGGTTTTAGAACGTGAAAAATCAAAATGGAGAAGATGATAGCTTTGAAAAACCATTTTTTATTTCTTTTTGTGAAAAATCTCCTTTTTGCCCTTTAGCCTTTAAAACTCCTTTTTGGTGTATTTAAAAATAGTTTGTTTCCAATTTAATTTAACCCGACTCGGTTTAATAAATCCGATATCTCATGGCCCTCAACTCGGGGTGTTACAAATATAATCATGTCCTTATATTCCATTTTTCTTGTTCAAATAATCAAATAGCAATAAGCTATCAATTAATTTTACCAAACACATTTATACAATCAACTAATACAATCCGCTAATTGCAAAACATAGCCATATTTTTTATTTACAAACTTTAATATATTTTTTAAATAAAGTAATTAAAAATAACTCATTTAATGATGAAAACTTATTCAATACATTGGCGGCGAAAACTTTAGTTCCCACAAGCAAATTAGTTTAGGGAATCAGGGTTAGAGTTTATGGATTTAGACTGTAGGGTATATAATTTAGGGTTTATTGTTAGGATTTAGTATTTAATGTGTTGGGTTTAGGGTTTAATATTTATGGGTTTAGTTATTGAAATTTTGTTTTTTAGCCTTAAAATAGTCATGCATTTGGAGTTTTTTTACTCCATCGGCAGTGCATGTAATATTAACCCTTTAAAGATTGAATTCATGTTTAATATAATTTATGCGTAAACTAGACTAGATGCCACTAAACTACTACCACTAACTCGAAAAATGCCGCCAAACTAGGGGTGGGAAAAACTCGACTCGAAAAAAAAATATTTTTTTTTCAAATTTGAGTCAAATTTTCAATTTAGTCCACGATTTCCTTTCTTCTTCAATTCCTCATTCATTTTAAGTCACTTTTTTACCAACACTACAAGAAAATGCATTTGTAGTGACATTGAATATAGTCACAAAAAGTGTTAAATTTAGTCACTGAAATTTACAGTGACTATTTTTCTGAGTCGTCACCTGTCGTCACTAATAACTCCGTCACTATTATATTAGTGACAACTTTCATGTATTTCGTCACAATAGTTATGTTTTTTATGACCACACTATTTGAAACAAATGATTATTAATAGTGACTAAAATTTAGACACTAATGTTATTCTTACTAGTGACAAACATTCTATCACAAATACATATTTAAATAGTGTCTAAAATATGTTGTCACTGTCAATAATTAAAAATTAATTATATTTTTAGTTGTAACCATTTTATTTAGGGTTTAAACTAATCACTAATTGTCCCTGAAATTTAATGGATCTTTTGCATTTTAGTCCGCAAACTTTTAAGTTTTCATTAGATCACTGAAATTTAATTATAAATGATGTAGCATATTCAAATGTCAATTTTTAGTAAATAAATGCAATGCATGGCTTCAAGAAGGATCGAACCTGGAACATTTAGGGCGAGAGTGCAATACTTATCCACTAGGCTAGGCAAGAAATTTTATACTATTTTGAAAGAAAAATAATATTTAGGTTTAATTGTAATTGAAATTAATTTTATTTATTTTAAAAATATTTATTAATTATAACACATTATTATAATAATAATTTACCTATTTTTTCTATGGTTTTTTATACGAAGTACGCATGTTGAAGAAACCATTAAGATTTTTTTTTCTGTAGAAAAAACTAATCAAAATAGAATATATCTGTTAAAATTTTCAAAAAAATTCTATCATATATTATGCTAAAATCACATAGTAGTCTTTGTACTCTAATTTGGTCACTTTAAATTTCTATACTTTTTAAATTTTGAATTTTTTATCCTAACATGAATGATCGTATTTAAATATGTTAAGTAAAATTTTCTTTTTAGCTAATTTGTTATACATAAGTTGCTTATTTAATTTTTTTTCTTTAATTTGATTATTTTTAGTCATTGTAATTTAGTCATATTGCCGGTGTCTCGTTAGGATTAGGATTAAAATTTTAAAATTTAAAAAATATAGGGACTAAAGTTGTTCAAAAATAGATTGACTAAAACAACAATTTACACATAGTATAGACTATAGAAATATTTTACCTTTTGACAAACTAGTTTATGATAACTTTAATTTTTAAAATTATAAAAATAAATTTATCATTGTGTCAATGTCTAATTTATCATTACTTTTTTTTCATTTGTGACAAAATTTATCACAACAAAAAGTGAAACTTTAAGTGACAAGTAATTTTATTGTAACAACAAATATCAAATAATAGTGACCACTTGACATATCGTCACTATCATGTGTTAAAGTTTTAGTGACAATGAACTTTGTGTCACAATTGTAGACTTATAGTGAGAATTCATTTGTGAAAAATACAATCGTCACAATTACTACTGTTACAGTGACCAAATAAAAATATGTCACAATTACTTATACTAATTGTGTCACACAAAAAAATTGTCACAAAAAGTTAATATTTGTGACAAAATTATTCTCAGTCACTATCAATTTGTCACTAAAAACATATATTCTTGTAGTGCAAATTTGGACCACATGTTCCTAAACCACTATAGAATACATATTTAGATTCAATTTGTATTTTTGAAAATAAATGTCATCTTTTTGCAATTTAGTCCTTAACTTTATACGATTTCCTCATTTCTTTAGTTCCTCATTCGTTTTAAGTCCATCTTGACCAAAATTTGAATCACATGTTCCTAAAACAATTTAGAATATTTATTTATCTTCAATTCAGATTTTTGAAAATAAATTTTCTATTTTTGCAATTTATCCCCTCAACTTTGTATGAATTCCTCCTTCATTTTAAGTCCATTTTGACCAAATTTAAACCACATAATCCACTAACACTATATAATTTTTTTTAAATAGTAACATTAGTTTACAAATCTTACCCACATATGTGAAAAATTGTTGAGGGAGTCCAGAGCCTCCGGTGGCCGGTCGATGACAACAACCTCCAGTTTTCTAGTTCTTGTGCCGATAAGCTCAACGGTGACCTAGATTTTTGGTTTGGAAGCTCGAAATCCCTCAACTAAAAACATGCATTTTCCTCTCTCTCTTACCTCCTCTAAGGGTGGCTCCAGCGACAACGTCGTTGGTACCAGTGGACTCGTCTCGACGAGATGAACGCAATGACGGTTGTAATGCCCCAAAATAGTGTTAGAAGAAATTAAAGGTTCGATTGGATTGGTTTCGAACCAGTCGAACTAGATTGGCCAGTTAAGTAGATTTTAGGAAAATAAGTGATTTTAATTGGAACATTGATGGATAAAAATTGGATTTGGGCTTCTAAAAGGTTAAATGATTTTATTAAGTGTTTTGTAAATTTAAAACAAATGTTGATTGAATTGAATTAAATGACATTTTTTATTTTGGTGTCTAAAATGTGTGTTTTGAAAGTTGTTTTTAAAGTGACTAAATTGCAAAAGGGCCAATGCTAAGAATCCTTAGAGAGCTATTATTTCTAAAATTCTTAATTAAGATTACCACCTTGTTTAACAAATAGTTTTGGCGGTTAATTGGTTTCAAAAATTAATTTTCTCTCACTTTCTTACCAAATTCTTGAACATAAAACTCATATTTCTAATTGATTTTTTATGGATATTATATCTTTAGATTCCTTTTCAATCCTTAGCAAAACCTTAAAAATGATTTCTCAAAATCTTTCTCATTTTCCCAACTCTTTTCAAGAAAGGAATTTCGTCAAATTTTGGTGGGATCCCTTTTAAAGAAACAGGGGAATATCAAGGAGAACTCACCTTTTAGCTTTCAGATTGTTTCAGATGCTTGCAATGTGACGATTTTAGAAGTGGTCGTGTATCAGTGAGTGAAAACGGTTTTAAGAGAGTGCCAAGGCTTGATAGCTCTGTTTTGGGGACTTAGGGAAAGTGTGAGAAGCTTTCCTATGTCCAAGAGAAATTTGAAATGGTTTTCACTTTGAGTACCTTGCTATTGGCATTGCATTGCAAACAATTTTTTTAAATGAGATTTGATAAATGCAAAGGGATGAACTTCCTCTAGAATGTATCTTAATCTTTAGATGCCATGCTATATACATGAGGATGAGTTTAAATGAGTAAGCATGCTATGTTACCATCGATTTATAAGAATTGAGCATAATTTTGTATATGAGGAAGTGAATGAGTTATATCGCTTTGAAAACAACAAGGTCCTATGCATATGTATGCCATATAGGCTAAGTGACTCACTAAATGGAAAGTATTGGACATAGTTGGCATGTCATAGGATGAGAGTGCACTATAAACATAAAGAGGCTTGAGCCTAATCGATCGTCCATCCGCCTTGAGGTAGTTGAAAGAAACTATTTGGGTTTGAGGTTTCCCTCGGCCTTGAGATAAGTGAAAGAAATTATCCGGGCCTAGAGGTGGAAATAGGTAATTGAAAGATTATTATCAACTTTGAAAATGAGGTTGAAAGATTACCTCCATCGTATCCGTGTATCTGATAAAGCTATTGATGAATTGAAAGTTTAAAAGGTCACTAAAAATGTCAATATGTTCATATATGATAAAAAAAAAAGAATATGATATGATGTATTTATTTCATTCAAGCATGATTTTCGATAATATATTTTTCATAAAAGAAATTTGAAAAGAAAGCAAGGTTTACTAATGTCATTTCTTAATTGCATAGATGATTTTGAGAGAGCAACCTCACTAAGCTTGATTAGCTTACTCTCTCTTTCATCCTTGTAGAAAACTAAGGTTTGGAGGTTATGGTTCGAGCAAAGAGAATCCAAGGACACTATTTTTGATTAGGTATGGTAAACTCTTTTGAAGATCGGTAAATAAGGCAATGAGTCGCTGATATCCTTTGGGTTTGTAATGAGGGTTTGTGATGTTCTCAAGTTGTTTTGGAGTTATCATTGCTATTTTGATGCCCTAGTTTCTTTGTAATGCATATTATGCTTTGATGTTTATTATTAGTTTCTAATGGTTTGAGTAAAGTTCATATGTCATATGTGATTGTTGAATGCTATGCTTGTATGATTTTAGGCCTAGATTTGGTTGCAAGTATGTTGATTTTGAGAGTTTAGGTAGCATGCCTCTAGTTTATGCAATAGTGTATGAAAAGGCGTGATAATTGGTGTATGAGTATTTGGAAGCATGATTATGGTGTGGAGCTTATATGAAGTTTATGTTAGAGTGTATGGGATAAGTTTAACATGATTTCAAGTTGTAAAACCATAGAAAAAAGACATTACATGTCTACCCGTATCGATAAGGTGCGAGCTGTATCGTTACACGGGTTCTAAATCAAACTTGAGAGTTGAAATTTTCGTCTAGGTATCGGTACGGTTCAAATTGTATCGGTACGACTGATGGCTACTAGAATCCTTGGATTCTGCCATTTAAGCTAGGTATCAGTACTCGAGTTGGGATGGAAACGGGGCGGGGCGGGGCGGGTCAGGTCAGGTTTTTGGCTGCCCCGACCCCGACCCAAAATTTAAACTATTCCCCTCACCTCGATCTAACTCTAAGATATCATATCTCCGATCTGACCCGACCCGACATAATAAAAAACATAACCCAATCCCGACTTGACCTCGATATTTTAATAAAAAACTGACTAAACCCAACCTGACCCGAAAAATTAATAAAAATATTGAATATAATATATAAAAATATATATAAATATATCAGGTCATGTCGGAGAATTTTCACCCTAAACTCAAACCCATACCACCTCGCCAACTTTATTTCTCCATAACACGACCCGACCCAAACTCGATTTTTTAATATAAAAAACCTGCCCCTATCGGGTTTGGTCGGGACCCAAACTACGAACCTATTCAATGTAAGCCTGGGGATCGGTACTCAGACAGGTGTACCGGTACGTGACAAGTTGTATCGGTACTGAGCATTATCCTCAATGTAAAAAAGAAAAAAAAGAAAAAGAAAAACAAAACAAAACAAATCAAAGAAAAGAAAAGAAAAGCAAATTGAAAGAAAAATCAAATGAAAAACTATATGAAACCAAACTAAAAAGAAAAAGAAAAGAAAATCTAAACTAGCGAGTTACTGGGTGGTGGTTTCCGGATGATTATGTCCTTGACTTTGTCTCAGGTGGACGTTTCTTTCTTGGAAAGGTGGGAGGAAGTGCCAGCGTTAGTATATGGCTACGTCCTTTTCCTAGTGATTTTGGGTTGCACGGGCTGCTGAGGGAATGTTAGGAATACATCTGGCTCGTTTGGAAAGAGCTTTTGAATCAACAACCATAACCTTGTTTCTCTTTGTTTGGCTTCTAAGAGGAGCGGTTAGAGAGATGTGCTAATGGTTTCTACCACAATTTCAGTGATGGGCGAGGGGGAAGCGGACTGAGTAGTAGAGGGTGTAATATGAGCATATCCTTTCAGTTCCTCCACATGGAATAGAAATAGCCTTTGATTAGCTAGTACAATCGTATCCCTTTCCTTAGTCAATACTCCTGCTTGGGCACAAAGTGCTGTGATTAAATTGAGAAAAGGTAGCCCGTTGGTTTTACTTATAGCGACGTCGCCCTCTACGATTGCCGCGCGAATTAACTGTACATGGAATATGTTACGACCTTCAATAATAGAGTCAAACAATCACATCCGTCATAGCGAGAAGGTTTCAGGATTGTGTGTGGGCTGAAGGCAATTGTTAATGATGTGTGCCTAAAATCGAGAGTCGGGCTTAAGTTGCTGCCAATGTACCCTTTTATTATGGCCCTCATCAAACAATTTCGTTCCAGGGACACAAAGATTCATGTACTTATAGCGGTGGCAGCCCGTTGTTTAGCTTCAAGATCCTTTCTAATGGCCACCGGCTCTGCTGCTTCAAATTCCACCTCAGATGTGGATTATTATTATGGTGAAGGGTATTTATGAGCTTTCCATGTATTGAATAAACCATTCCACTACTCAGCCAATGTAACCAACTTGCTTCTCATCATTTTAGGAGAATGTTCAGCCTCTTTTTGTCTCTTCCATACAATAACTACCAAAAATAAAGAAACTAAATGAAACCTAAAAAGAAGAATTAAAGAAATTGCTGTAAATAAATGTGAAAGTTAAAATAGCATAAAAGTAAATGATAGAATTGGATGTTTTTAGACATCCAGTAGTGTGACTGTAGTTTTGTAATGTTGCACTGGTGCCCCCTTGTAAGCGTTGACTGTTGACCTTTAAGATTGGGATGTCCTTTAAGTTAGTTATGTCTACAGCATCATGTGGGTAAACCTTAACCACCCTAAATGGGAAAGACCATCGTGATTTTAACTTGCCCGAAAAACACCTCAAGCGAGAATCATAGATTAGCACGGTTTGGCCTTCAACAAATTGTTGAGGCACAAATTTAGCATCATGCCATCTTTTTATCTTTTCTTTATAGATCTTGGAATTCTCATAGGCATTCATATGATGTTCATCTAACTCATTCAATTCCAACAGTCTTTTTTCCCTAGCTAGCTGACAATCCATGTTGATCTTTTTTATGGCCCAAAAGGCTTTGTGTTCCAGCTTAACTGGAAAATGTCAAGATTTTCCATAAACCAATTCGTAAGGAGACATGTTTAACGGTGTTTTGAAGGTGGTGCAATAGGCCCAAAGGGCTTCGTCCAGTTTTAAAGACCAATCTCTTCAATTTGGGTTGACAACCTTTTCAAGGATCTGCTTGATCTCCCGATTGGATACTTTGGCTTGCCCATGAGTTTGTGGATGATATGTTGTGGCAATTTTGTGGTGGACGTCATATCGATGCAATACCTTAGCAATCAATTTTTTGTCAAAGTGTTTACCTTCATCGCTAATAATGGATCAAGGGACACCAAAACAGGTGAAAATGTTTATGTACAAAAACCTCAAGACATTGTTAGCATCTTTCTTGGTCGTCGCTATTGCTTCCACCCATTTGGACATGTAGTCCACCATTAGCGGGGTGTATAATTGTCCCTTTGAAGATGGAAAAGGTCCTATGAAGTCTATACCCAAACATCAAAAAGATCAACTTCCAGGATGATCTGCATGGGAAGCTCATTACGTCTAGATATATTTTCTATCCTCTAACATCTATCACACTTCTTGTAATAGTCATGGGTGTCTCAGAACAATTTTGGCCAGTAGAATCCATACTTTAGGACCTTTGCTGTTGTCCTTTGTCCTCCAAAATGTCGCCCACACTGAGTAGAGTGGCAATGATGTAGGATGTCATCTTGTTCTTCTTCTGGAACACATCTTCAGAACATTTGATCAGCACACTACTTTAAAAGATAGAGCTCATCCTATCGTGCATCATGTTGAAATTCTTTCGTCCCTGGCTATTAAGATCACAAGAGAAAATACCACTAATAAGAAAGTAAACAATGTCAACATCACATGGTAAAGTTGTGAATTTTAAAAGTTTCTCATCAGGGAATTCTTCCTTAATGTCACATGCAACATCAGTATCACATGCATTTTCTAGTCTAGAAAGATGGTCAGCCACTTGGTTTTCAGTTCCTTTCTCGTCGACTACCTCAATATCAAATTCTTGCAGAAGCAATATCCATCTAATAAGTCTAGGTTTAGCATCTTTCTTAGATACCATGTATTTTTTTTTGCAGAATGATTAGTATGCACAATAACCTTAGTACCTATTAATTATGACCTAAATTTATCAAATGCAAATACTACAACAAGTAATTCTTTTTCAGTAGTGGTGTAGTTTACTTGTTTCTCATTAAGTGTATGAATTACATAATATATAACATGAAAACCTTGTTGCGGCACTGGCCAAAACGACACTAACAGCATAGTCAATGATATCACACATTAGTTCGAACGGTTGAGACCAATCAGAGGGCACTACTACCGGTGCATAGATAAGCTCCTTTCATAGGGTTTCAAATGCATCACGACAATGTTCATCGAACTCAAATGCCCTATTTTGTTCCAGCAACAAACAAAATGGTTTGTAGATTTTGGAAAAAAAACTTTCATGAATCTTCTATAGAACCCATCATGACCCAAGAAACTCTGAATAACCTTAACATTAGCTGAAGGTGGGAGTTTCTCGATCACCTCAATCTTGGCTTGGTCTACTTTGACGCCCTTATCAGAGATGCAATGGCCTAGGACAATGCCCTCTGTTGCCATTAAATGACACTTCTCTCAGTTTAATATAAGGTTAGTGTTTTCTCAACATTGTAACACCTTTTCGAGATTACCCAGGTAATGGTTAAAGGAGTCTCAATAAACCGAGAAATCATCAATAAAAATCTCCAAGAAGTCATCTACCATGTCTGAGAAAATAGCCATCATGCATCGCTGGAAGGTTGTTGGTGTATTTCAAGAGGCCAAGGGGCATTCCGCGGAAGGCATAGATACCATATGAACAAGTGAATGTCATATTTTCTTGGTCTTTTGGGGCGATAGAGATCTTATTGTAACCAGAATACCCATCTACAAAGCAATAGTAGGGTTTCCATGTAAGTTTTTCAAGCATTTTATGAATAAATGGCAGTGGGAAGTGATCTTTCTTCGTGGCTTTTTTTATTTTCCTGTAATCAATATAGATTCTCCATCCAGTCACAGTTCTAGTGGGGAGAAGTTCATCAACATAATTTTTTTTATCACAATCATTCCTTCCTTCTTGGGTATGCACTGAACAGGGCTCACCTATGAACTATCGGACATAGGATAAATGATTCCAACATCAAGCCACTTGATGATTTCTTTCATATTCAAAATTTTCATAATAGGATTGAGTTTCCATTGTTATTCTATCAAGTTGCTCTAGTCATCTGCAAGTAAAATCTTATGCATGCACAAAGTAGGGTTGACCCCTTTTATATCAACAATAGTCCAAACAATGGCTTTTATATGTTTCGACAGGACATTCAATAATTTAACTTCTTGGTTAGGTTTTTGACAAGGAGATATGACAACAAGCACTGTGTCATTTTCCCCTAAGTATGCATACTTTAATTGAGGGGGGAAGAGGTTTAAGTTCAAGTAACAGTGGATGTTCAAGTGAAGGTTTAGAAGATTTGAACTCAGCGTGATCCAAAGGCTCAAAAGTTCTACCTGGTCGCGTGAGCACCATGTTGGTTTTTTTTTTAATCTCCTTATTACCTTCTTCCTCTACTTCATGCATAGTCTTATCAAAGTCAGCTTGTTCTTTAGCAGTCAGTATGTTGCTACAACCAAACTCAAGTAAGCCTTCTTAGATTAGGGCTTCTATAGTATCCACAAGCTGACAATCTTCATAATCATCCACATACTTAAATGTTTTGAAGACGTTGAATGTGATCTTTTGGTCGTTCATCTTCATGGTGAAATTTCCATTCTTACAATCAATCACGGTCCGTCCAATGGCTAGGAAAGGTCTCCCAAGATGATGGGAGCATTCTCATCTGCTTCACAGTCAAGGATGGTAGTTTTTTTTAGGAAAACAAACTTATCTACCATAACAAACACATCTTCAATTATGCCCTCAAGTCGGATTTGAGATCGATCGGCCAACTAAAGGATCATCGATGTAGGCTTTGATTTCCCCATCCCTAATCTTTTAAACACATATTTTGGCATCAAGTTCACACTTGCACCGAGATCACATAAGGCACGGACATAGTAGTTATAGCCTATTGAGCATGGAATGGTGAAGCTGCCAGGGTCCTTCTACTTGAGTAGCAAATCACTTAGCACAGCCACATACTCGCCCATGGTGGTAACAGTTTAAACATCACTCACCTTCCCCTTCTTTGTCACGATCTTCTTTAGAAACTTTGCATAGATAAGCATCTAATCAGTGGCATCCATAAGTGGAACATCGATGTGCAATTGTTTGAGCATCTCTAGAAATGTTTGGTACTGGAAATCTTGTTTATGAACTTTCAATCGATGTGGGAAAGGATGTGGTGGTCGCGGCTAGTCTTGTGACTTACTGGATGCAGGTGCATCCTCAGCTCTGTCTTCCTTGCCTTCAGTAGCAAGCTTACTCATTGTATCAAACACAAGAGTTGGTTCCTTTAGTGCGGGCGTGTCAGTGGATGACTTGCTTGGAGTAGGATCTACTGGAGAGCTTCCCCCAAACTTGGCTTTTGACCTCAATTGTGTGCCACTACGAAGAGTGATGGCATTGCATTTCTATGCATTAAATGTCTTAGTGACTTCAGTATCATTAGGTAAACCGACAGGTGGTCTAGTTTTTAACATCTGGGAAATCTGCCCAACTTGAGTCTCCAAAGATCTAATCGAGGTGGTGTTGTTCTATATGATCGGTTGCAGGTTTTGCAACATGATATCCTGTGTTATGAGTATGTCAATGTGATTCTTCAAGTGGCCTGTTTGATCTTGTATAAGGACACTGGCAGTTTCCATAAAATTTTGATAGGAATTATCAAAAGAATTAGAATTGGAGTTAGAAGCTCCATGGTTCAGCCTTTGAGCCTTTTGAAATCCAAGAGGGTCGATTGATATATTTGGGTGCACCCCTTAATTTCCTTTGTTACCCCCAACAAAAATTTGGATGTTGCTTCCACCTGGGTTATAGGTGTTGGAGTAGGGATTGTTGTTATGGTTGGTGTTCCCTACATAGCATCCAGATTCTTGTTGTTAAGGGCATTCGCTCGACTGGTGCTCCCCATCACAATGTTCACAAATGTATTGCACCACCATTTCCTCTCGAACATTGGAGGTACCTTGCATGTTCTTGAGTATGTTGATGATGGTAGAGAGTTGAGCTATGACAGTGTGAGACTGTAACCCCCTTAGCCCGGTCTAGACGTTTAACCCGAACTACGAAGATTACACGGGGAAAACCAAAGTCAACCCAAAAGTAACCTTGATTTACGACCCTTTTTTCCTTTTTATCTTCTCTAGATGCATATTATTAACCTATAAGTTCAGCAAAGAGATTAGGTGAAAACGGCACAACGATCGGAGTTCGATTAGGGGTTCAATTGCATACATTGGACTTTTAGGGACTAAACTGTAAATACCATAAAATACAGGTACTTTCATGATTTTAAAGTTACCAATCCTCAATTAGTCATGTAACATGCCAACATGTCAAAGTTCAGCTCAAACGGATCATCCAAACACATTCAATTGCACACACAATATTCATGGACCTAAATGCAACAATTCCAAACCTTAAAAGATACTTTTAACTGAAAATCTAACTACCCATATCGATACACTTGGCCTTGTATCGATACGCGGGAAGACATTAGCTAAAGAAGGTTTAAGCGTATCGAAACGCTTCCTCGCGTATTGGTACGACCTTCAAACTTGGCCTAGGTGTATCGATACGCGGGCAATCTGTTTCGATACCCCTATACAGAAATGCCTCATTTTGCCTTAACGTATCGATACGCTTCCCCGTGTATAGATACGCATACCAGATTGGCTTCAACCAACTTCATTTAAACATACCAAATCACATTCAAACAAGCTCAAATCATCCATACAAGATATACTCTATCTAATAGACTTTTAAATACCATCAAACATCAATTCATACTCATCAACCACTTCATATCATGATGGCATTTAGCTATTCTAGCATGCTTAAGATATAAGTCTATTAAAAGGGTAAAACACCACAAACAAGTCATAGAACCATATAAAGGCCAAATACAAGTCCACAATCAGAAACTAAACATGCTTGTAACAACAAACATCTCCAACCAAAATCAGAAACTAGAAGTCCCACCCATTGCTACTTATTACACTAAGGGTGAACCACATACATCTCTTTACAAAGCCTTGGATTCCTCTTGCTTTTGGGCTGCCTTGAAATGTTCAATTCTTTGCATTGATGAAACAAATAAGCGTAAGCATATAGCTTAGTGAGGATCGCTAAACCACATTCATCAATGCATTTAACATAATTTGTAAAACCACCACTTTTATCACATGCCTTTTCATAAACCATGTCTTCTCAAGACAACAATGCATTTAATAAACACAAGCTCATATGCATCACTTAAAAACAACAATTAAACCATTGCTCATGCTCTACCAAGCATCTAATGCATTCTTGCATCATTTACAAGCATCTCATGCTTCACATTATTCATTTACATTATATTGGCTCACAAGTGATAGTCCATAAACCATTTCAACACAAGACACAATCGAATATGCGGATTACAAGCGTTATCCTACACGCTTCATACACACTACCGGACTACACAAGGCTCACACATGAGAGCAACCCTCCATCGTTATGACACCTGTGGTAGAGTATAACGGTACAATCTCAACCCCTCAACACCACTCATCGATAGTTGTATAATTCCACTAACGAGAGCACGGGACACATAATACAAGATCCACACACGGAATTAACAACCACTGTTGTGATCTTAACCTCAATCGTTAGGGTACTTGGATGGAGTATACGGTACAATCACAACCCCTCGACATCCAAGACGACTTTATTCACGGTGCACCCAATCCTATAGTCAGCTAACTATATCCGATTAAAGTAACCGAAAACCATTTTCATCACTTGCCAATATAATCAATTAACCACATTAATCCATTGTTTTACAAGCATAACCACAATGCCATTTCCACAAGCATCACATGCTTAATATCATATGCATTTAACACATGCAAACCAAGGATCAGTTGCCTAGTGCATCCTCAACATAATGGCATTAAAATCCAGCATTAAACCATGCTTAAAAACAGTAAACAAAGCCACACTTACTTGAAGTGCAATTTCATCAAACATAGCACATTACCAAGAGAGGGATTTCCGAATCACTTACTCTTGAGCTTAGTTAAGCGTATCAAACTTACACTAAGCTCCCAAGACCACGCTCAAAGCGTTACAAAGCAGGAAATTGCATTTCCTGTAACGCCCCGGTTTTGGGCTTAGAAGTTTTGGGCGTTGACCGGTTCGATCAAAGTGCTGTTCGAATCTAAAAAGGTGAAATTAGGAAAGCCTAGTTCGGGTTGCATTAAAAATATGGAAAAATGTTCTAAAATCATCTTTTAATATATATGAGTGAACTGTGAAATCAATTTTACAAAATGAGGTTTGGAAGGGTGACATTTTGGCTAGTGACCAAAATGTAATTTTTGAAAGTTGCGTGACTGTTTTAGAAAGGATTGAAACTTTGAATCTTTAAGGAGCTATTTACCCAAAGGGAGTTTCTCCAGATTTTTCTAAGATATTTTAATGTTTAATTCTGATTTTAAAGCTAAAGAAAAGTGGAGGGAAATCATTTTGGCTATTTTGTAACTAACTTCCCATATTTTCCAACTTTCCTTTTCTCTCATTTTCTCTCAACCCAAACACTTTCTCTCCAGAGATTTCTTTCTGATTTTGTCACTTAAATCTTTCTTTTCAATTCTCTTTTGATTCCAAATCATCACATCAACTAAACCTCACCATTTTCTAGTTGATTCATCAAGGATTTTGGTTCTAAAAGAGGAGAAACTCAAGTTTGGAGGTAGGAACGTCTTTCTCCTCTAAACTATCAGTTCTTTACTGAAATTCCTAAGTTCTCAATCCTTAATTGATGTTTTATAAATGGTTTTTAAGTTGTGTAAATGGATCTTGGCTTTAAATGCAAGATTTGGTGATTTTTGATAGATTTTCGTTTGATCTGTTAAAGCTGTGATTTGAGGTGTTAATTTGATGTTAAATTAATGTTAATTTGATAAGGAATTGAGTTTTGATTAATGCAATCCCGGATAGGTTGGATTTCCTAAGTTTAGCTTGTGATTCTTGGTTGTTTTTGAGGTGATCTTGTGGATCTGATGTTCCTGGAGGTATAAGGATGTTGTTAGGTTCTTTTTAGATGTTAAATGATGTTAAAGGATGTTTAGTTTTGATGGTTTATGGCTGGGCTTTGTTGAGGAGTTTTTTGGATGCATTTTCAGTTGTGTTTGGTGGCCGAAAATGGAGTGTGGATGAGAGCAGCGAGTTTAGGTGCTTTCATTGAAGCTATTAATGCATGATGATGCATTAATCCTCTGCTTTGATGTGTTTAAAACAGGGGAGTCATCTTTGGATCCAAGTGGTGGTGATCCGGAAGCTTGATTCATGCTTCGGCAAGAGGCGAAGTGGAATCGGTGAGTGAAATTGGGTTTTCGGCCTTGAAACCAATGTCTTGGGAGCTTAGTTTAAGTCTAAACAACTTTACTAAGCTCAAGTGTAAGTTTTCGGAAAAACTCTCTAGTGGTGGCCATGGTTTGATTGTTGTGCAATGTGGTTTATTGCATGTTTTAAATTCTGTTTTGAAAGCATGATTTAGCATGGTTATTGCTGATTTTGTAAGCCATATGTTGAAGGAAGCTCAAGGTAAGAGTTCCTTGCTTTTGAACATTGATTAAATGTGGTTTGATGCTTTAAAATGCATGATGAATATGGCTTGGATAAATGCTTTAAAACAGTGGATTATTTGATGATAATGATGTATATTGGCAAGTGATGTTTTGAAAAAGGTTAAGGTCACTAAGGTGGTTAAAAGTCCTTGAGTGAGCCTTGTGGATTCTAAGAACTTCATGGTGGTTAAAAGTCCATGATGATTCTTGTTAAGGTCACTAAGGTGGTTAAAAGTCCTTGAGTGAGCCTTGTTACTTAAGAAACATCAAGGTGGTTAAAAGTCCTTGGATGGTTCTTGTTAAGGACACAAAGGTGGTTAAAAGTCCTTGTGTGGTCCTTGCCATGGTGTTTAAAAGTCCATGGGCCAAGGTGTTTAAAAGTCCTTGGGGCCAAGGTGTTTAAAAGTCCTTGGGAAGAACACAAAGGTGGTTAAAAGTCCTTGTGTGGTTCTTGTGAATTATAAGATCACAATGGTGTTTAAAAGTCCATGTGTGAGTCTTATGTTGATCTTGTTTTTAAAAAGATGAAGCTTATCACTTGTTTCCAATATGACATGTAATGATATGGAAGCATGTAATGCTTGTTTAAATTGCTTTGAGCATGAGTAAATGATGATTTGAAGTATGATTTATAAAGTGTTTTATAAATGCATTATTGAATGGTTTTAATGAGCTTTCCTCACTAAGCTTTTGCTTACGCTCTCTTCCGTTTTCTTAAACCAATAATGCAGATCGTTAAGGTAATTTGAGGGCAGCAAGGAAGGCAAGCATACAAGTGGAATTAAGATCAAGTATGGGAAGGTTTTCTTAAATACTTTAGCTTTTGGGCATTTGGCAATGGGGGACCTATGTGTATGTTTTTGGGAGATGTTTGGACTCCCTAAGTATGTTTAATGTTGCTGGAAATGCTGGATTTGTATTTGGCATTTACATGTTTGAATTGGAAGTTTTATGCTTGAATGGTTTGCTTGTGTAGGAAGCATGCCTATAGAATTGGGGCTTTTCACATATGTTGATATATTGATGAATGGTTGATGCAAATATGTCTCTTGTATGATATGTGAGTTGCTGGTAGAGTTTGGTAGCATTTGGAGCATGATTGGTTGATCAATTGCATGTTTAAGGAAGCCTTTTGCTGCATTCTGTGCAGGCTGTTTCGGAACAGAGGCTACCGTTTCGGAACAGGTGCCTTGAATCAGCCCAGGCGTCCGAAACGGGAGACACCGTTCCGAAACGGAAAGGCCACTGCCAGCCCTCGTTTCGGTACGCGTTGCGGAACGGCCCCGCGTTTCGAAACGGGCTCTCCCTGTTTCGGAACACGTGACCGTTGGGGGCTGACATTGGTAGTTAAATGTTTTGGAAAGTTTGCATTTTGGTCCTGAATCTTATTTGTGCAATTGTATGAGTTTGGGATGTCCGATGGAGCTGAAATTTGGCAGAGATGCATGAAACCTGATTAATTTCAAGATGGTAACTTTGATTTGGGTTAGGACCTCTTAATTTACATAATTTACAATTTGGTCCCTAAAGTTGTAGATTGTTCAATTGGGTCCCTGTTTGATCTCTGATGTTTATGATCTTTGAGTACGTTGTTTGTATGATCATAACTAGGCTTAATGTGCATCTAGACAAGTTTTAAAAGAAAAAAAAAGGGTCGTTAATCAAGGTTGACTTTCGGGTTGACTTTGGTTTTCCCCGTGTGACTTTCTTAATTCGGGTCAACCGTCTAGGCCGGGTTAAGGGGGTTACATTTGGTGGTATCAGAGCTGAGTTCTCGAGTAATTGGGAATGAATGTGTGCATGATTGAAGTATGTATGCCTTGTATGCTTGATTGATTGAAGGCATGTTTAGTGGCTTGTGTTTTTGATGCAATTGAGTTGTATGATGTGGTGTAGCATGTTGTGGGTACCCATTGCCAAATCAAAGCTAAGTAATGATGTTGATTTTGAATGAAATTGAGCTTGAGTACTTGGATTGCTTACCTTGATGGGCCTGACTTTGTTTATTTGCATTGTGATTGCATGGTTAAAGTATGGCACCACGTATAGAGTTGAGAAGTAATGTGCGAGCTACGGCTCCAAATGAGAATGAGAATGAGGAAAATGCGGGTAGTGCGGTGTTACCTCCTCCTCCACCTGGTGGTGGTGCTGAGGGAGAAAGAGCTGAAGCTGCAGCTGGTGCTGGAGCTGCTGGACTTGAGGGTGGTCAGGGGCAAGCTATGCCTGACATGACGATGTTGGTACAAGCTATTGCTGGTGCTTTTCGTGCGGCAGTAGCTGGAGCTCAAGGAGCTGGGCATCAGGGAGATGTTGGTGTTAGACTACCTTTGGAGCGCTTACGCAGTCTTGGTGGGACTGAGTTTAGGGGTATGTCTGCTGAAGGTTCTGAGTCTTGGATGGAGAGTACCAAGAGGATCTTGTGTCAGATGAGTTGCACTGATGTGCAAAAGCTGGGTTGTGTCGTATCCTTGCTACAGGATGATGCATATACGTGGTGGACGACCACTATTGCTGGGATGGCTGATGCTGATGTAACTTGGACATTCTTTCAGAATGTGTTCAAGAGGAGGTATCTTGGTGTGAGGTACCTGGATGAAAAGAAGTGTGAGTTCATGTCTCTTACCCAGGGGAGCATGACTGTGGCTGAGTATGAGGTGCAGTTTGTTAGACTCAGTCAGTATGCACCTGAGCTGGTCCCTGATGAG
This sequence comes from Hibiscus tridactylites, assembly GCA_958450335.1. Lineage (NCBI taxonomy): Eukaryota > Viridiplantae > Streptophyta > Magnoliopsida > Malvales > Malvaceae > Hibiscus > Hibiscus tridactylites. Next base: position 32,072,173 of record OY288266.1, read on the forward strand.
CGGGCGAGGTGCGAAAGATTCCGTTATGGTTTAGTGACAGATGTGAAGATGTATGTGCTGGCCACTGAGTACGATGATTTTGATGTGTTGGTGGGTCGAGCCAAAGATATTGAGATGAACTTGGGTTTATCTGCTAGAGGTGCTGGAGCAAGTGCTGGTAAGCGGGCAGCTGAGTATAGTTCCGGTGGTGGATGGAACAAGAGGGGACGTGATCAGAAGTATCAGTCCTCAGCTAAGAGAGGTGGTGGTGCACCTGCGCGAGGGGGCAATGCCAGAGCTGATCCGAGTGCTTGTTGGATTTGTGGTTCACGTGGTCACATGAAGCGTGACTGTCCTCGTGCTGTGAGGGAGGTGCAAGCTCCTGTTGCGGCAGCTGGAATTGTGGATCCGCGGATCACTTGAGGCGAGAGTGTCCTATGTTGGCTGGTGGCCAAGTGCGTGCTCCTGTTGTTGCTGCACCGCAGAGAGGTCGTGGGCGCGGCCGTGGTAATTTCTAGCGGAGAGAGGAAGGTGGACGAGGAGTGGCCCATGTTGTGGCTATTCAGCCTGAAGGTGGAGGTCAAGCTAGGGTGTTGCTCAGCGGGAGGGGAGGAATGACGCGGATGTGATTGCAGGTGCCTTTACTTTGCAATCCTTGTCATTACTTTCCTTGATAGATTCCGGATCTACGCATTCATATATTTTGCGTGAGCATGCTGAATTGCTTGGTTTGCCTGTTGAGTCTTTGGATGTTGGTGTTCGTGTCACTAGTTCTTTTGGGGAGACTGTTGTGACTCGAAAGTTGTATAGAAGGTGTCCTTTGGTTGTTCAAGAACATGTTTTTCATGTTGATCTTATGGAGTTGCCTTTCTATGGTTTTGATGTGATCCTTGGTATGGATTGGCTTGCTGAGCATCGTGCTGTTGTGGATTGTGAAAATAAGCGAGTTACGCTGAAGCTTGCAGATGATTATGATGTTGTTGTGGTTGGTGAGAATATGAAGTTTCTTGCCAATGTGGTGTCTACCTTGGAGGCAAGCAGGATGCTGAGGCAAGGTTGTGAAGCTTACCTGGCTTTTGTAATGAATCCTAGCTCTAAGGAGTTGAGGGTGCAAGATATCAGAGTTGTGAAGGAGTTTCCTGGTGTGTTTCCTGAGGAGTTGCCTGGTTTACCTCCTAATCGCGAGGTGGAGTTTGGAATTGAGCTGTATGAGAATACAACTCTTGTGTCCATTACTCCCTATAGATTGGCACCTAAGGAGCTGAAAGAGCTGAAGACCCAGTTGCAAGAGCTGCTTGATCGTGGTTTCATTCGGCTAAGTGTGTCGCCTTGGGGTGCACCGGTAGTGTTTGTGAAGAAGAAGGATGGCACTATGAGAATGTGCATCGATTACCGTCAGCTGAACAAGTTGACCATCAAGAATCGGTATCCTTTGCCGAGAATTGATGATCTCTTTGATCAATTTCGGGGAGCAACTGTGTTCTCTAAGATTGACTTGAGGTCAGGGTATTACCAGTTGAAGGTGAAAGATGTAGATGTGCCTAAGACAGCTTTCAGGACAAGGTATGGGCATTATGAGTTCCTTGTGATGCCGTTTGGTTTGACAAATGCTCCTGCTGCTTTCATGGACATGATGAATCGTGTGTTTCATGAATACCTGGACAAGTTCGTTGTGGTGTTCATTGATGATATCCTCGTGTACTCGCGTACTGAGGAGGAGCATGAAGAGCATTTGAGGATTGTTTTGCAAGCTTTGTTGGAGAATCAGCTTTATGCTAAGCTGAGCAAGTGTGAGTTTTGGCTTAAGGAGGTGGTGTTTCTTGGGCATGTAGTTTCTGCTGAGGGGATTCGTGTTGATCCTCAGAAGATTGAAGCGGTGATGAATTGGAAGGTCCCTAAGTCTGTTCATGAGGTCCGTAGTTTCCTTGGTTTGGCGGGATACTACCGGAGGTTTGTGGATGGGTTTTCTAAGATTGCCGCACCTTTGACAAAGTTGTTGCAAAAGGATGTTAAGTATGAGTGGACGGAAGCGAGACAACAGGCTTTTGAGAAGCTTAAGGCGGCTTTGACGCGAGCTCCTATCTTGGTTCAGCCTGAATCAGGGAAAGAGTTTGTGGTCTACAGTGATGCATCCTATGTTGGTTTGGGATGTGTGCTGATGCAAGAGGGTAAGGTTGTGGCTTATGCATCACGGCAGTTGAAGGTGCATGAGCGCAATTATCCTACGCATGATATTGAGTTGGCTGCAGTGGTTTTTGCTCTGAAGATCTGGAGACATTATCTGTATGGTGAGAAGTGTACTGTGTACACGGATCACAAGAGTTTGAGGTATCTAATGTCTTAGAAGGAGTTGAATCTTAGGCAGCGACGTTGGTTGGAGTTGCTCAAGGATTATGATCTGACGATTGAGTACCATCCTGGAAAGGCTAATGTTGTTGCAGATGCCTTGAGTAGGAAGGTAGCTGTTGAGCTGAGGGCTATGTTTGCCAGTTTGAGTATATCGCGTGATGGTGGTCTTATAGCTGAGTTGCAAGTGAAACCATATATGGTTCAGTTGATCAAGGAAAAGCAGTTACTGGATGATTCTTTGGTACCTCATGTTCAGGATATCGCGGAGGGTAGGCCTTCGGATTTCTGCTTTAATGATGATGGTGTGTTGTGTTTTAGAAGTCGGATAGTAGTGCCCAATGATGTTGAGTTGAGGCGTGCTATTCTGACTGAAGGTCATAGTAGTCCTTTTGCTATGCACCCTGGTAGTACTAAGATGTACCGTGATCTTCGTGATGAGTACTATTGGGTGGGTTTGAAAAAGGATGTTGCGGAGTTTGTGAGCAAGTGTTTGGTGTGTCAGCGAGTTAAGGTTGAGCATCAGGTTCCTTCAGGTTTGTTGCAACCGTTGAGAATCCCTGAGTGGAAGTGGGAAAGGGTTACCATGGATTTTGTATCTGGCTTACCTTTGTCGCCTTCGAAGAAGAATTCGGTTTGGGTGATTGTGGATCGCCTGACGAAGTGTGCGCATTTCTTGCCTGTGCATACTACGTTTTCTTTGGATAAGCTTGCGGAGTTGTACATTGCTGAGATTGTGCGGCTGCATGGTGTGCCTAAATCGATTGTGTCGGATAGGGATCCGAGGTTCACATCGCGTTTCTGGCAGTGTTTGCATCAAGCTCTGGGTACAAGGTTGATTTTCAGTACATCATATTATCCTCAGTCGGATGATCAGTCAGAGCGTGTTATCCAGATCTTGGAGGATATGTTGAGGTGCTGCGTGATTGAGTTTCAGGGCTCTTGGGAGAAGCATTTGCCTTTGGTGGAGTTTGCTTACAACAATAGTTATCAGGCGAGTATTCAAATGGCACCTTATGAGGCTTTGTACGGGAGGAAGTGTAGGACTCCTCTTTGTTGGGCTGAAACGGGTCAAAAGTTGGTTTCGATGCCGGCTTTGTTGAAGGGAACCACCGAGAAGGTGAGGCTCATCTGTGAGCGGTTGAAGGCAGCCTCTGATCGGCAGAAGTCTTACACGGATTTGAAGCGTAAGGAGGTAGAGTATGCGGTGGGAGATCGTGTGTTCTTGAAGGTTTCGTCTTGGAAGAAGGTGATGAGGTTTGGACGGAAGGGTAAGATGAGCCCTAGGTACATTGGACCATATGAGGTGGTTGAGCGTGTGGGTCCTGTTGCGTATCGGTTGAGGTTACCTCAAGAGTTGGAGAAGATTCATGATGTGTTCCATGTTTCTATGCTCCGGAAGTATAGATCTGATCCTTCGCATGTGATGCCTGTGGAGGAAGTGGAATTGAATCCGGATTTGACCTATGATGAGGAACCGGTGAAGGTTCTGGATTCGGATAGTAAGGTTCTTCGTGGCAAGACCATCGAGTTGGTGAAGGTGCTGTGGAAGTATCGAGGTGTTGAGGAAGCCACGTGGGAGCGGAAGGAAGACATAATGAAGCAGTTTCCTTATCTCTTTCCTTCAGGTAAATTTCGGGGACAAAATTTCTTAAGGGGGGGAGAGTTGTAACGCCCCGGTTTTGGGCTTAGAAGTTTTGGGCGTTGACCGGTTCGGTCAAAGTGCTGTTCGAATCTAAAAAGGTGAAATTAGGAAAGCCTAGTTCGGGTTGCATTAAAAATATGGAAAAATGTTCTAAAATCATCTTTTAATATATATGAGTGAACTGTGAAATCAATTTTACAAAATGAGGTTTGGAAGGGTGACATTTTGGCTAGTGACCAAAATGTAATTTTTGAAAGTTGCGTGACTGTTTTTTAAAGGATTGAAACTTTGAATCTTTAAGGAGCTATTTACCCAAAGGGAGTTTCTCCAGATTTTTCTAAGATATTTTAATGTTTAATTCTGATTTTAAAGCTAAAGAAAAGTGGAGGGAAATCATTTTGGCTATTTTGTAACTAACTTCCCATATTTTCCAATTTTCCTTTTCTCTCAACCCAAACACTTTCTCTCCAGAGATTTCTTTCTGATTTTGTCACTTAAATCTTCCTTTTCAATTCTCTTTTGATTCCAAATCATCACATCAACTAAACCTCACCATTTGCTAGTTGATTCATCAAGGATTTTGGTTCTAAAAGAGGAGAAACTCAAGTTTGGAGGTAGGAACGTCCTTCTCCTCTAAACTATCAGTTCTTTACTGAAATTCCTAAGTTCTCAATCCTTAATTGATGTTTTATAAATGGTTTTTAAGTTGTGTAAATGGATCTTGGCTTTAAATGCAAGATTTGGTGATTTTTGATAGATTTTCGTTTGATCTGTTAAAGCTGTGATTTGAGGTGTTAATTTGATGTTAAATTAATGTTAATTTGATAGTGAATTGAGTTTTGATTAATGCAATCCCGGATAGGTTGGATTTCCTAAGTTTAGCTTGTGATTCTTGGTTGTTTTTGAGGTGATCTTGTGGATCTGATGTTGCTGGAGGTATAAGGATGTTGTTAGGTTCTTTTTAGATGTTAAATGATGTTAAAGGATGTTTAGTTTTGATGGTTTATGGCTGGGCTTTGTTGAGGAGTTGTTTGGATGCATTTTCGGTTGTGTTTGGTGGCCGAAAATGGAGTGTGGATGAGAGCAGCGAGTTTAGGTGCTTTCATTGAAGCTATTAATGCATGATGATGCATTAATCCTCTGCTTTGATGTGTTTAAAATAGGGGAGTCATCTTTGGATCCAAGTGGTGGTGATCCGGAAGCTTGATTCGTGCTTCGGCAAGAGGCGAAGTGGAATCGGTGAGTGAAATTGGGTTTTCGGCCTTGAAACCAATGTCTTGGGAGCTTAGTTTAAGTCTAAACAACTTTACTAAGCTCAAGTGTAAGTTTTCGGAAAAACTCTCTAGTGGTGGCCATGGTTTGATTGTTGTGCAATGTGGTTTATTGCATGTTTTAAATTCTGTTTTGAAAGCATGATTTAGCATGGTTATTGCTGATTTTGTAAGCCATATGTTGAAGGAAGCTCAAGGTAAGAGTTCCTTGTTTTTTAACATTGATTAAATGTGGTTTGATGCTTTAAAATGCATGATGAATATGGCTTGGTTAAATGCTTTAAAATAGTGGATTATTTGATGATAATGGTGTATATTGGCAAGTGATGTTTTGAAAAAGGTTAAGGTCACTAAGGTGGTTAAAAGTCCTTGAGTGTGCCTTGTGGATTCTAAGAACTTCATGGTGGTTAAAAGTCCATGATGATTCTTGTTAAGGTCACTAAGGTGGTTAAAAGTCCTTGAGTGAGCCTTGTTACTTAAGAAACATCAAGGTGGTTAAAAGTCCTTGGATGGTTCTTGTTAAGGACACAAAGGTGGTTAAAAGTCCTTGTGTGGTCCTTGCCATGGTGTTTAAAAGTCCATGGGCCAAGGTGTTTAAAAGTCCTTGGGGCCAAGGTGTTTAAAAGTCCTTGGGAAGAACACAAAGGTGGTTAAAAGTCCTTGTGTGGTTCTTGTGAATTATAAGATCACAATGGTGTTTAAAAGTCCATGTGTGAGTCTTATGTTGATCTTGTTTTTAAAAAGATGAAGCTTATCACTTGTTTCCAATATGACATGTAATGATATGGAAGCATGTAATGCTTGTTTAAATTGCTTTGAGCATGAGTAAATGATGATTTGAAGTATGATTTATAAAGTGTTTTATAAATGCATTATTGAATGGTTTTAATGAGCTTTCCTCACTAAGCTTTTGCTTACGCTCTCTTCCGTTTTCTTAAACCAATAATGCAGATCGTTAAGGTAATTTGAGGGCATCAAGGAAGGCAAGCATACAAGTGGAATTAAGCTCAAGTATGGGAAGGTTTTCTTAAATACTTTAGCTTTTGGGCATTTGGCAATGGGGGACCTATGTGTATGTTTTTGGGAGATGTTTGGACTCCCTAAGTATGTTTAATGTTGCTGGAAATGCTGGATTTGTATTTGGCCTTTACATGTTTGAATTGGAAGTTTTATGCTTGAATGGTTTGCTTGTGTAGGAAGCATGCCTATAGAATTGGGGCTTTTCACATATGTTGATATATTGATGAATGGTTGATGCAAATATGTCTCTTGTATGATATGTGAGTTGCTGGTAGAGTTTGGTAGCATTTGGAGCATGATTGGTTGATCAATTGCATGTTTAAGGAAGCCTTTTGCTGCATTCTGTGCAGGCTGTTTCGGAACAGAGGCTACCGTTTCGGAACGGGTGCCTTGAATCAGCCCAGGCGTCCGAAACGGGAGACACCGTTCTGAAACGGAAAGGCCACTGCCAGCCCTCGTTTCGGTACGCGTTGCGGAACGGCCCCGCGTTTCGAAACGGGCTCTCCCTATTTCGGAACACGTGACCGTTGGGGGCTGACATTGGTAGTTAAATGTTTTGGAAAGTTTGCATTTTGGTCCTGAATCTTATTTGTGCAATTGTATGAGTTTGGGATGTCCGATGGAGCTGAAATTTGGCAGAGATGCATGAAACCTGATTAATTTCAAGATGGTAACTTTGATTTGGGTTAGGACCTCTTAATTTACAGAATTTACAATTTGGTCCCTAAAGTTGTAGATTGTTCAATTGGGTCCCTGTTTGATCTCTGATGTTTATGATCTTTGAGTATGTTGTTTGTATGATCATAACTAGGCTTAATGTGCATCTAGACAAGTTTTAAAAGAAAAAAAAGGGTCGTTAATCAAGGTTGACTTTCGGGTTGACTTTAGTTTTCCCCGTGTGACTTTCTTAATTCGGGTCAACCGTCTAGGCCGGGTTAAGGGGGTTACATTTCCACTCACTGATACGCGAAGCCTTGTTCGCCAACACGGAAATTACCTCTCTGGAGCCTCCAAAATCACCTCGTTTGCTTCCGGATCAAGATCCCCTGTTTTCACATCATCAAAACAGAGATCTAAATGCATTAAAATGCATTCTAACACCAGCAACAATTCACAAACTCGTTGCTCACCCAAACTACACCAAAATACCCATCCAAAACAACCGAAAACTCAATTGATTGGTTCCTAAACCAAGCCCAGCCAACATACATCACTTCCAAAGCATTATAAACATCAAAACACATCTAACAAGCATCCTAACCCAACCTTATACCTCCAGCAAGCAAGATTCCACCATTTCACCCCAAAATCTCACTTAAAACTATCAAGAACTTCAAGGATCTCAAGAATTTCAGGATCTATGTTATCAACAACTCATTTTAACATATAAATCAACTTAAAACTCAATTAAAATCAACACAAAACAGAGCCTAACTCAACAAGTCCGAAAATTAAGATTTCAGCCATAATTTCACAAGATTTTGATCTCCAATCAAAACTATAATAAAAACTCAACCAAAAATAGTATTTAAAAGCAAAATATCTTGGGAATTTCAATAAAGAACTTAGATTAGAGGTTGAGAACGGGATTTACCTCCAATCCTTGCTTCTCTCAATGAATGACAATTTTTCCTTAGCAAAATCTTGAAAAATTAGAAAATATCTCTTGAAAATGGTTTAGAAAATGTTGAGAGAGTTTTTGGAAGAAAGAATTCTGAGAAAAGATGAGAGAATTAGTGATTGGCTGAAAAATGAGAAAGAGTTGGTAGTTGCGTCAAATGAAATCTCACTTTAACTAACTTAATTAATTAATTAATTAATATAAACCCAATTAAATCCATTAAATTAAAAACCTTTTAAAACACATGTCATATTGAGAAAAGGTCAAATTGACTTAAAGCCCCCAAAGATTCTAAGATTTTGGCTTCCACATTAAAAATCACATTTTCTTAGTTTTGAAACTTTACAATTTGGTCACTACTTAAAATGTCCCATTTTCGAAATCCATTTTGTAAAATTGACTTGACCAACCTCTTAAACATATTTTTAGAGGATTTTAGCAAATTTTATCACAATTTTATCCTATCACGATCCTTGTTTTCCTTAAATCACCTTACGCGATTCGAAATGTTCTTGACCGGTCCGATCCGATGTCTAAAACATCTAGGCCCAAAACCAGGGCGTTACAGAGACTCATCAAACTGAATTTTTCCAGTTGCTTTAGATCCAGGCCTCAATCTCCCTCGCGGGAACTAGTAGTCAGCATTGGTTATCCTATCAAATGTTTGAAAAGCCTCGTCAGGTTCTCTATTGAGCAAACTACCATTAGCTGACGAGTCAATCATCATCCTTGCTGATGCATGGAAGCCATTATAGAACGTCATGACCTATATCCAATCTGTAAATCCAAGGATCAAACCCTTCCACAACAGATATTTGTATCTATCCCATGCTTCATAAATGGATTCATCATCATATTGTTGGAAAGATATAATGTTGCTTCATGTTTGGGCGTGTACATCTGGTGGATCATACCAGTGCATAAACTTGCTGCACAAGTTGTCCCTAGATGTAATAGATCCTCCGGAACACGTCTTCAACCATGCTCTGGCTGGATCTCACAAAGAGAAAGGAAATAGCTTGAGACGCAAGGCATAAGTAGACATATCTAGTTTTCTAAAGCAATCATAGACTTCCAAGAAAGCTTGGATGTGCTCACGAGCATTGTAATGCCCCGGTTTTGGGCTTAGAAGTTTTGGGCTTGGACCGGTTCGGTCAGTGTGCGGTTCGAATATAAAAAGGTGAAATTAGGAAAGCCTAGTTCGGGTTGCATTAAAAATATGGAAAAATGTCCTAAAATCCTCTTTTAATATATATAAGTGAACTGTAAAATCAATTTTACAAAATGAGGTTTGGAAGGGTGACATTTTGGCTAATGACCAAAATGTAATTTTTGAAAACTGTGTGACTGTTTTAAAAAGGATTGAAACTTTGAATCTTTAAGGAGCTATTTACCCAATGGGAGTTTCTCCAGATTTTTCTAAGATATTAAATGATTTATTAGTGGTTTAAAATAAAGTTAAAAAGGAGGGAAAGATATTTTAGCCTTTTAACTAACTTTTCCATTTTCCATTTTTCTCTCATCTTTTCTCTCAAACCAAACACCTTTTCTTCAGAGCTTTTCTCTCTGATTTTGTCACCTAAATATCTTCTTTCACTTCTCTTTTGATTCCTAATCATCTCCTCATCAAAACCTCACCAATTGCTAATTGGATTTTCAAGATTTTGGTTCCAAAAAGGGAGAAACTCAAGTTTGGAGGTAAGAACATCCTTCTCCTCTAAACTCTCAGTTCTTTACTGAAATTCCTAAGTTCTCAATCCTTAATTTGTGTTTTATAAAAGGTTTTATAGATGTGATCTTGATTTTGGCTTTAAAATGCAAGATTTGCTTGTTTTTGGTGAAATTTCGTATGATCTGTTTGGGCAGTGTTTTGAGGTGTCAATTTGATGTTAAATGAATGTTAAATTGATGAGTAATTGAGGTTTAATCAATGCAATCCCGAATAGGTTGAATTTCCTAAGTTTTGCTTGAGTTTTTGGAGTGTTTTTGATGATCTGTTGTTGCTGGAGGTATAAGGACGTGTTTGGGATCATTTTGGATGTTAATTGATGTTTATAAATGGTTAGAGGTGATGGATCTTGGCTGGGTTAAGTTTTGGAAGTGTTTGGAGGTGTTTTCGGTTGTGTTTGGTAGCCGAAATGTTGGATTTGTGTAGAGCAGCGAGTTGAGTTGTGTTGCTGGTGCTTTTAATGCATAATGATGCATTAATCCTCTGTTGTTGTGTGCTTGAAACAGGGGAGATTGATACGTGAGCTTTTGAGGTGGTGTGAAAGGCTTCAGATGCTTGGAAGGCTTGTTTGCTAGCCTTGTTTTGTGTATCGGTGAGTGAAGTTGGGTTTTCAGCTTTTAAACCAAGGTTTGAAGGTTTTGGGAGCTTAGTATAAGTCTAAACAACTTAGCTAAGCTCAAGAGTAAGTAAATGAAATTTCTCACTTGGTTTGTGTATGAATTGGTTTTTAAAGCAATTGTGATTGTTGGATGCAATGCATGTGTTTTGCATGTTTTAAATTCTGTTTTGAAAGCATAATTTAGCATGGTTTAATGCTAGTTTTGGAAGCCATGAGTGATGGATGCTCAAGGTAAGAGATTCATGGTTTTGTACATTGGAATTGTGAAATTGATGCATGGTGTTGCATGTTGTTTAATGGCTTTGTCTAATGCTTTAAAACAGTGGATTGATGATGGTAAATGGTGGTTTATGCATTTTGGTTATGCTTGTAAATCATTGGATTAATGTGGTAAGATGGTTATATTGGCAAGTGATGTAAGTGGTTCTTGGTTACTTTAATCGGATATAGTTAGCCGGCTATAGGATTGGGTGCACCGTGAATAAAGTCACCTTGGATGTGGAGTGGTTAAGAGTGAACCGGTAACTCCATCCAAGTATCCTAACGAGATGGTTAAGGTCATAATGGTGATTGGAATCCCATTCGAGGACCTTGGGTAAGCAAAGGTAATAATGGTGGTTAAAATTCCATTGGTGGACCTTGTGCTTGTTAAGATCACAATGGTGGTGTAAAGTCCATGTGTGGATCTTGTGTAGGGTGTCCCGGATCTCGTTAGTGATGTTATACAACTATCAATCGGTGAATGTTAATGTTATATGGTGATTAAAAGTCCATATAAGGGAACCTTGTGAATGTTAAGGTTATATGGTGATTAAAAGTCCATATATGGGAACCTTGTGAATGTTAAGGTTATATGGTGATTAAAAGTCCATATATGGGAACCTTGTGAATGTTGAGGTTATATGGTGATTAAAAGTCCATATATGGGAACCTTGTGAATGTTAAGGTTATATGGTGATTAAAAGTCCATATATGGGAACCTTGTGAATGGTAAGGTCAAATGGTGGTTAAAATTCCATTTTGGGACCTTGGATTGGTAGTGTGTATGAAGCGTAGGGACAACGCTTGTGATCCGCGTATCCGATTGGGTGTTGAGTTGAAAAGTGGATTTGGTTTATCACTTGGAAGCCAATGTAATGTTCTTGATTATAATGAGGCATGAGATGCTTGAAATGATGCATGGTTGCATGAGAAGTGTGTAATGACCTATGAATGCATGTTTACTTGTTAGCTTGAACAAGTGTTGGTTATCTATTGAGTATGGTGCATGTGTGCATGAAATCTCTTTAGTGCATTGAAGTCTTGCTAAGACTTGTTTTTGAAGGCATGTGATACAAATTGTGATGATGTGATTCATATGTTGCAATTGTTTATTGAACAATGTTAAATTGAATGAGTAAATGGTTTTAAAAGGTTTCTTGCCTAAAGGTGGTTTTCAAGTATGAGAAAGGTATGATGAGAAGTGAAAGTGATTTCCAAGGTTTTGAATTTAACTTTGCATATGTTGTTCATGCATGGAATGGTTAAATTGATGGTATTGCAAGTTTATGTTTTGAAAAGGGTTTACTTAGCTTTCTAAGCTAAGGGTTGGTTTTCAAGTTTGAGAAATGCATGATTTTAAGCATGTTGTTGAAAAGGGTTTTCAAACAATGCTTGGGTTTATCGAATTGAGTTTGCTTTTAAAAGTGGTTTTATGATTCGCTGCATTGATGGTGTTTTGGTTTTGAGCATTCCTCACTAAGCATTATGTGCTTACGCTCCTTTTTGTCCATCAATGCAGATTCTTGAAGTTGGATCAGCGGGAAGCAAGGGATTCAAGGGAAGCTCCACTTGAGATGTATGTCTCGATTAATAGCTATAGATAATTAGGGCAATGGGGGAAGAATCTCTTATGTTGATGGTTATGAGTTTGTGTATGTTTGGACAAGAATGGTTTTATGTTGTTGATATGTTGGAACATGTAATTGGCCATTATGTGGTTGATTTGGAGATTTAATGCTTGATTGGTTTGCTAAGTAGGAAGTATGCCTATAGATTTGGGGCTTTTCATATTTGATGTTATGATGTTGATTGGATGATGCATTTATGTTCCTTACTTGTTGAATGTCTTGCTGGTAAAGTTTGGTAGCATTTGGAGCATGTATGGTTGATCAATTGTGTGTTTAAGCAAGCAATTTTCTGCATCCTGTGCAGGCCGTATCGGAACGGGAGCTACCGTTTTGGAACGGGTGCCCTGCAATAGCCCAGGCGTCCGAAACGGAAGACATCGTTCCGAAACGGAAAGTCCTCTGCCAGCCCTCGTTTCGGAACCCGTTGCGGAACGGTCCCGCGTTTCGAAACAGGTTTCCCCCTGTTTCGGAACACCTGACCGTTGGGGGCTGACATTGGCAGTTATATGTTTTGAAATGTATGCGTTTGGTCCTGAATCTTGTTTGTGCAATTGTATGAGTTTGGGAAGTCCGTTTGAGCTGAAAATTTGCAGAGAAGCATGAAACTTGACTAATTACAAGCTGGTAATTCTAATTGGGTTAAGACCTTATAATTTACAGAATTTACAATTTGGTCCCTAAAGTTGTAAATTGTTCAATTGGATCCCTGTTTGATCTCTGATGTTTATGATCTTTGAGCATGATGTTTGAATGATCATAACTATGGTTAATGTGCATCTAGACAAGTTTTAAAAGAAAAAAAGGGTCGTTAATCAAGGTTGACTTTCGGGTTGACTTTGGTTTTCCCCGTGTGACTTTCTTAATTCGGGTCAACCGTCTAGGCCGGGTTAAAGGGGTTACATTTGGTGGTATCAGAGCTGAGTTGCGAATGCTTTGGGAAATGGTAAGTTGTTGTATTATGTGTTTGATGTTTGTGCTGATGTGTGGTTGAAAGCCGGTTGAAATGCGTGTTTTTGAGTAAACTGTTGATGTTTTAGCATGTTTTTGATTATGAATCTTTGTTGAGCTCATGTGGGTTGTGCTGATGTTGTGTTGGTGTTATGAGCTGGTTACTATGAATGATGAGAGTGTAATGGGTATGATATTGATGATAATATACTATACGAGTGGATGTTGTTCGATGAAAGCATGATCGAATATGTTGTTTGTTATGCTTGATGTTGTGATATCCATGTTTTATTGACTATTATGTCATGAGTAAGGGGAGGATTCGGGATACCCATTGCCTTATTATTATAGCTATTGTGTTATTTTGGAGTGGGAGTTTGAATCCTTGCTTAAAGCTGGTCTAATCAATTTGTTTGTTTTGTTGTGATTGTTTGCTGTTAATAGCATGGTGAAATCGATGAAAGAATGGCAGTTAGGTGAGATGGTTGCTGCTTTAGGGCAGGTTGTCAAGGCGTGGAATTCACCTTTTAATGGAAGTGTTCCGTCTCAGTCTTCTGTGCCTGGAGTTGAGGTAGTAGGGCAGGAGAAAGAAGCTGATTCTGGGATGAAGAGTTCATCACTTGTTGCTCAAGAGGTGTTGGGAACATCTTGGGCTGTGGTAAAAGTAAAGTCTGTAGACGTGCTGGCTGTGGGATGTGTGGGTTTGCTGAAACAGCGTTTATTGGATTTGGGTGCTGTGGAGTATCAGTGTTCGACACCTGAGACGTTTGAGGCCTGGTTGGCCAGTGTAATTCTGATTTTGGATCAGGAAGGTTGTGATTATGCTTGTAAGCTGGGAAGTGTTGTCTCGTTGATGTTGGAGGACGCATGTGCCTAGTGGACATCTGTGGCGGTGGCATCGCACATCCATGATATTGATTGGGATTTCTTTGTGTCTGCCTTTTATGAAAGGTATCTTGGAGAGAAATTTCCAAGGGTTCAGCAATGTGAGGGTGTGGTTTCTGTTTGTGAAGGTGGTAGAGGTTTAAGCAAGGAAGTTGTGGGTGGAGTGGAAGCTCAGCTACCGGTGTGTGACCGTTGTAAAAGGCACCATGTGGGAGGTTGTTGGGGCGCAGGTGCGTGTTGGAACTGTGGTTCTAGGGGGCATCTGAAGCGAGATTGTCCTCATGTGGTAAAATCAGCTTCAGTGGTAGCAGAAGGGTCTCTGAAGGGTCGTGGGCACGGCCGAGGCAAGGTTCGAAGGTGGCAGGAAGAGCAGAAAGTTGTGAAGAGTTTGGGAAATGGAATCTGTTGGAAATGTGGGTCTGCTAGACATTCGAGATGTAGTTGTTTGAAGTTGGCTCGGGATAGCCAGGGTTCTTTATTGCAAGGAGATGGTGATGACCTTAGTGTGTTAGCTGATGCTGCAGCGGTGCGGCTGGAGAATGATGGTTCTGCAAGGAAGAGGGCTCGTTTGTTGAAAGCTCCGGGGTGGTGATGTGTTTTCAGGTAACCTTGTTAAGTAACCTTTGCTTTAGTATCCTAGTTTGGTTTTGGTTTGGTTTTTCTTTGCGTAGTGGGTATGGTTTCGTTGCTAGCATGTTGGGGTAGTAGAAGTTGTTGCTTTGGAAACAACTTTAGTGTGAAGAGGGCTTTAGTGGGTATCTTGTGGATAATGGTTGTTAGAATGATGGAGTTAGACAAGTTGAAAGTGAGGTAGGAGGTTGTTCTTAGACGGACTCTGAGGATGTTATTTGTGGGGGTGAACTGACATACATCCACAGTTAAAATCATATGTTATATACTATATTATCTATGTACTGGTTCATGCATACATGTGGCATGACATTAGGGGTTTTGGCATACATGTACATTAAGAATTGGTAGGGCATATTGGTGACCATGCATACAACGTTCACCCTCGCTAATAACTAATCGAGTCTGTTAGTGTTGTGATAGAGTTAGGTTGGATGATGGGTTTTTAGAGGATGTTTTGGTGCTAGGAGAATGTTAGAGGTAATGGAGGGTTTTTAAGCGAGCTGTTGGTAATAGTGAGTGCGGTATAGCATGTTAGTGGTGTTAAGTGCTGTAGTAAGATAGTGGATATGTGCCCTAGGTGCTGAGGTAACTTGGCATTGGTGTTGTGTTTAAGGTTGTAGAAAAAGGGTTAGTCTGGGAGAATAGAAGTTTTGTAATCTTAATATGTAACGCCCCGGTTTTGGGCTTAGGAGTTTTGGGCGTTGACCGGTTTGGTCAAAGTGCTGTTCGAATCTAAAGAGGTGAAATTAGGAAAGCCTAGGTCGGGTTGCATTAAAAATATGGAAAAATGTTCTAAAATCATCTTTTAATATAATTAAGTGAACTGTGAAATCAATTTTGGAAAATGAGTTTTGGAAGTGTGACATTTTGTCTAGTGACCAAAATGTAATTTTCGAAAGTTTGGTGACTGTTTTATAAAGGGTTGAAACTTTGAATCTTTAAGGAGCTATTTACCCAAAGGGAGTTTCTCCAGATTTTTCTAAGATATTTTAAGACTTAATTCTGATTTTAAACAATATTAAAAGTGGAGGGAAAGCCATTTGGCTATTTTGGATAACTAACTTTCTTATTTTCTTTCTCTCATTTTCTCTCAACCCAAACACTTTCTCTCCAGAGAATTTGATCTGATTTTCTCACCTAAATCCCTCCTTTCAACTCTCTTTTGATTCCTAATCATAGTATCTACAGAACCTCACCATTTGTTACTTGATTCAACAAGGTTTTTGATTCCAAAAAGAGGAGAAACTCAAGTTTGGAGGTAAGAACGTCCTTCTCCTCTAAACTATCAGTTCTTTACTGAAATTCCTAAGTTTTCAATCCTTAATTGATGTTTTATTAAAGGTTTTTAAGTGGTGAAATGGATCTTGGCTTATAATGCAAGATTTGGTGATTTTTGATGATTTTCGTTAGATCTGATTAATCTGTGATTTGAGATGTGTTTTTGATGTTAAATGAACTCTAAATTGATAAGGAATTGAGTTTTGATTAATGCAATCCCGGATAGGTTGAGTTTCCTAAGTTTAGCTTGTGATTCAAGGTTGTTTTTGAGGTGATCTTGTGGATCTGATGTTGCTGGAGGTATAAGGATGTTAATAGGTTGTTTTTAGATGTTATATGATGTTAAAGGATGTGTGGTTTTGCTGGTTTATGGTTGGGCTTGGTTTAGAAGTGGTTTGGATGCATTTTCGGTTGTGTTTGGTGGCCGAAAATGGTGTGTGGATGAGAGCAGTGAGTTTAGGTGCTTTCATTGAAGCAATTAATGCATGATGATGCATTAATCCTCTACTTTGATGTGTTGAAACAGGGGAGGCATCTTTGGATCCAAGAGTTGTTGATTCGGAAGCTTGATTTGGTGCTTTGGCTTGAAGCAAAGTGGAATCGGTGAGTGCGTGTGTGAAATTGGGTTTTTGGCTTTGAAACCAATGTCTTGGGAGCTTAGTTTAAGTCTAAACAACTTTGCTAAGCTCAAGTGTAAGTTTTCGGAATTACTCTCTAGTGGTGGCCATGATTTTGTTGTGATGCAAAGTGGTTTATTGCATGTTTTAATTACTGTTTTGAAAGCATGATTTAGCATGGTATTTGTTGATGTTGTAAGCCATATGTTGAAGGAGACTCTAGGTAAGAGTTCCTTGTTTTTGTACATTGATTAAATGTGGTTTGATGCTTTTAAATGCATGATGAACATGACTTGGTTTAATGCTTAAAAACAGTGGATTAAATGATGAAAATGATGTATATTGGCAAGTGATGTTTTTAAAAGGGTTAAGGTCACTAAGGTGGTTAAAAGTCCTTGAGTGAGCCTTGTTACTTAAGAACATCAAGGTGGTTAAAAGTCCTTGGATGGTTCTTGTTGCGAACACTAAGGTGGTTAAAAGTCCTTATGTGATCCTTTCCATGGTGTTTAAAAGTCCATGGGGCCATGGTGTTTAAAAGTCCATGGGGCCAAGGTGTTTAAAAGTCCTTGGGGCCAAGGTGTTTAAAAGTCCTTGGGGTGAATCAAGCTATGGACACAAAGGTGGTTAAAAGTCCTTGTGTGGTCCTCTTTCATGGTGTTTAAAAGTCCATGGCCAAGGTGTTTAAAAGTCCTTGGGGCCAAGGTGTTTAAAAGTCCTTGGGAAAGTTGATGAACTTGTTTTAAAGAAATGGAATCTATCACTTGAGCCAATATGACATGTTATGTTATGAAGCATGAGATGCTTGTTTTAAGTATGCTTTTGAGCATGTGCAAAGGTTGATTAAAAGCATGATTTATAAATGTTTTAAATGCATTATTGAATGGTTTTTAAGAGCATTTCTCACTAAGCTTTTGCTTACGCTCTCTTTCGTTTTCTTAATTCAATAATGCAGAACATTAGAGAACCTTGAGGGCAGCAAGGAGGGCAAGCATTCAAGTGAAAGTAGAGCTCAATGTATGGAAGGTTTTGTTAGTGCATTTTAGCTTTTGGTAACTTGGCAATGGGGGACCAATGTGTATGTTTTGGGAGGTGTTTGGAACTCCCTAAGTATGTTGAATGATGATAAGAATGCTGGTTTTTGTATTGGATCATTACATGCTTGTTTTGGAAGTTTGTGCTTGAATAGCTAGCTTGTGTAGGAAGCATGCCTATAGATTTGGGGCTTTTTGCATATGATGCTGTTTTGATGAATTGATGATGCTAGTAAGTCTTATATATGTTGAATTGCATGCTGGTAAAGTTTGGTAGCATTTGGAGCATGTTTGAATGATCAATTGCATGTTTAAGAGTGCTTTTTGCTGCAATCTGTACAGGGTGTTTCGGAACAGTGCACACCGTTTCGGAACGGGTGCCTTGAATGAACCCAGGCGTCCGAAACGGTAGGCACCGTTTCGAAACGGTTTGGCCACTGCCAGCCCGTGTTCCGGTACGCGTTGCGGAACGGCCCGTGTTTCGGAACGGGGTCTGCCTGTTCCGGAACGGTTGACCGTTGGGGGCTGACATTGGCAGTTATATGTTTTGAATTGTTTGCATTTTGGTCCTGAAACTTGTTTGTGCAATTGTATGAGTTTGGGAAGTCCTTTTGAGCTGAAATTTCACAGAGAAGCATGAAACCTGATTAATTTCAAGTTGGTAACATTAATTTGGGTTAAGTCCTTTTAATTATCAGAAATTACAATTTGGTCCCTAAAGTTGTAATTTGTTCAATTGGGTCCCTGTTTGATCTCTGATGTTTGTGATCTTTGTGTATGATGTTTGTGTGATCACAGTTAGGATTAATTTGCATCTAGACAAGATTAAAAAGAAAAAAAGGGTCGTTAATCAAGGTTGACTTTCGGGTTGACTTTGGTTTTCCCCGTGTGACTTTCTTAATTCGGGTCGACCGTCTAGGCCGGGTTAAGGGGGTTACATTTGGTGGTATCAGAGCTGAGTTCTCGAGTAATTGGGAATGAATGTATGCATGATTGAAGTATGTTTGGCTTGTATGCTTGTTGTATGAAAGCATGTTCAGTGGCTTGAGATGTTGATGCAATTGAGTTGTAAGTTGTGATGTAGCATGTTGAGGGTACCCATTGCCAAACAAAAGCTAATGAAATGATGTTGATTTTGAATGAAATTGAGCTTGAATACTTGGATTGCTTACCTTGCTGGGCCTGACTTGTTTTATTTGCATTGTGATTGCATGGTAAAAGTATGGCACCACGTAGAGAGTTACGAGGTAGTGTGCGAGCTACGGCTCCTAATGAGAACGAGAACGAAGAGAACACGGGTAGTGCGGTGTTACCCCCTCCTCCGCCTGGTGGTGGTGCTGGAGGTGAGAGAGCTGAAGCTGCAGCTGGTGCTGGTGCTGGAGCTGCTGAACCAGAGGTTGGTCAGGGGCAAGCTATGCCTGATCAGTCTATGTTGGTACAAGCTATTGCGGGTGCTTTTCGAGAAGCAGTAGCTGGAGCTCAAGGAGCTGGGCATCAGGGAGATGCTGGAGTTAGACTACCTTTGGAACGTCTGCGCAGTCTTGGTGGGACTGAGTTCAGGGGTATGTCAGCTGAGAGTTCTGAAGCTTGGCTAGAGAGTACCAAGCGTATCTTGGGTCAGATGAGCTGCACGGATGTGCAAAAGCTGGGATGTGTTGTGTCCTTGCTGCAGGACGATGCGTATACGTGGTGGACGACCACCATAGCTGGGATGGTTGAAGCTGATGTTACATGGACATTCTTTCAGAATGTGTTCAAGCGGAGATATCTTGGAGTGAGATATCTTGATGAGAAAAAGCGTGAATTCATGTCTCTTACCCAAGGGAGCATGAGTGTGGCTGAGTATGAAGTGCAGTTTGTGCGACTCAGTCAGTATGCACCGGAGCTGATACCTGATGAGCGAGCAAGGTGCGAGAGGTTCCGTTATGGTCTTGTGACGGATGTGAAAATGTATATGCTGGCCACTGAATATGATGATTTTGATGTGTTGGTGGGCCGAGCCAAGGACATTAAGATGAACTTGGGTTTATCTGCGAAAGGTGCTGGAGCAAGTTCTGGCAAGAGAGCTGCTGAGTTTAGTTCCGGAGGTGGACGGAACAAGAGGGGACGTGATCAGAAGTATCAGTCCTCAGCCAAGAGAGGTGGCGGTGCACCTGCTAGAGGAGGTAATGCTAGAGCTGATCCTAGTGCTTGCTGGATCTGTGGTTCACGTGGTCACATGAAGCGTGACTGTCCTCGTGCTGTGAGAGAGATGCAAGCTCCTGTTGCGGCAGCTGGTAATGGATGTTGGAATTGTGGTTCTGTAGACCATTTGAGGCGAGATTGTCCGAGGTTGGCTGGTGGCCAAAAGCGTGCTCCTTTTGTTGCTGCACCACAGAGAGGTCGTGGGCGCGGCCGTGGTAATTTCCAGAGGAGAGAGGAAGGTGGTCGTGGAGTAGCCCATGTTGTGGCTATTCAGCCTGAGGGTGGAGGCCAAGCTAGGGTGTATGCTCAGCGCGAGGGAAGGAATGATGCGGATGTGATTGCAGGTACCTTTACTTTGCAATCCTTGTCATTGCTTTCTATGATTGATTCTGGATCTACGCATTCATACATTTTGCGTGAACATGCTGAATTGCTTGGTTTGCCTGTTGAGTCTTTGGATGTTGGTGTTCGTGTCACTAGTTCTTTTGGTGAAACTGTTGTGACTCGAAAGCTTTATAGAAGGTGTCCCTTGGTTGTTCAAGAACATGTTTTTCATGTTGATCTTATGGAGTTGCCCTTTTATGGTTTTGATGTGATCCTTGGTATGGATTGGCTTGCTGAGCATCGTGCTGTGGTAGATTGTGAAAATAAGCGGGTTTCGCTTAAGCTTGCGGATGATTATGAAGTTGTTGTGGTTGGTGAGAATGTGAAGTTTCTTGCCAATGTGGTGTCTACCTTGGAGGCGAGTAGGATGTTGAGGCAGGGTTGCGAAGCTTATCTAGCTTTTGTGATGAATCCTAGCTCTAAGGAGTTGAGGGTGCAAGATATCAGAGTTGTGAAGGAGTTTCCTGGTGTTTTTCCTGAGGAGTTGCCTGGTTTACCTCCTAATCGCGAGGTGGAGTTTGGAATTGAGCTGTATGAGAATACAACTCCTGTGTCCATTACTCCCTATAGAATGGCACCTAAGGAGCTGAAGACGCAGTTGCAAGAGTTGCTTGATCGTGGTTTCATCCGGCCGAGTGTGTCACCTTGGGGTGCACCAGTCTTGTTTGTGAAGAAGAAAGATGGCACTATGAGGATGTGCATTGATTACCGTCAGCTGAACAAGTTGACTATCAAGAATCGGTATCCTTTGCCGAGGATTGATGATCTCTTTGATCAATTTCGGGGAGCTGATGTGTTCTCTAAGATTGACTTGAGGTCAGGGTATTATCAGTTGAAGGTGAAGGATGTGGATGTGCCTAAGACAGCTTTCAGGACAAGGTATGGGCATTATGAGTTCCTTGTGATGCCGTTTGGTTTGACAAATGCTCCTGCTGCTTTCATGGACATGATGAATCGTGTGTTTCATGAATACCTGGACAAGTTCGTTGTGGTGTTCATTGATGATATCCTCGTGTACTCGCGTACTGAGGAGGAGCGCGAAGAGCATTTGAGGATTGTTTTGCAAGCCTTGTTGGAGAATCAGCTTTATGCTAAGCTGAGCAAGTGTGAGTTCTGGCTTAAGGAGGTGGTGTTTCTTGGGCATGTGGTCTCAGCTGAGGGGATTCGTGTTGATCCTCAGAAGATTGAGGCGGTGATGAACTGGAAAGTTCCTAAGTCTGTTCATGAGGTCCGTAGTTTCCTTGGTTTGGCGGGATACTACCGGAGGTTTGTGGATGGTTTTTCCAAGATTGCTGCTCCTTTGACGAAGCTGTTGCAAAAGGATGTTAAGTATGAGTGGACGGAAGCGAGACAGCAGGCTTTTGAGAAGCTTAAGGCGGCTTTGACGCAAGCTCCTATCTTGATTCAGCCTGAATCAGGGAAAGAGTTTGTGGTCTATAGTGATGCGTCCTATGTTGGTTTGGGATGTGTGCTGATGCAAGAGGGTAAGGTGGTGGCTTATGCGTCGCGGCAGTTGAAGGTGCATGAGCGCAAATATCCTACGCATGACATTGAGCTGGCTGCAGTGGTTTTTGCTCTGAAGATCTAGAGACATTATCTGTATGGTGAGAAGTGTACTGTGTACACGGATCACAAGAGTTTGAGGTATCTGATGTCTCAGAAGGAGTTGAATCTTAGGCAGCGGCGTTGGTTGGAGTTGCTCAAGGATTATGATTTGACGATTGAGTATCATCCTGGAAAAGCTAATGTTGTTGCTGATGCCTTGAGTAGGAAGGTAGCTGTTGAGCTGAGGGCTATGTTTGCTAGCTTGAGCATATCGCGAGATGGTGGTCTTGTTGCTGAGTTGCAAGTGAAACCATCGTTGGTTCAGTTGATCAAGGAAAAGCAGTTGTTGGATGATTCCTTGGTGTCTCATGTTCAGGATATCGCGGAGGGTAGGCCTTCGGATTTCTGCTTTAATGAGGATGGTGTGTTGTGTTTTGGTAGTCGGATAGTAGTGCCTGTTGATACTGAGTTGAGGCGTGCTATTCTGACTGAAGGTCATAGTAGTCCTTTTGCTATGCATCCTGGTAGTACTAAGATGTATCGTGATCTTCGTGATGAGTACTATTGGGTGGGTTTGAAGAAGGATGTTGCAGAGTTTGTGAGCAAGTGTTTGGTGTGTCAGCGGGTTAAGGCTGAACATCAGGTTCCTTCTGGTTTGTTGCAACCGTTGAAGATCCCTGAATGGAAGTGGGAAAGGGTTACCATGGATTTTGTATCTGGTTTACCTTTGTCTCCATCAAAGAAGAATTCTGTTTGGGTGATTGTGGATCGCCTGACGAAGTGTGCGCATTTCTTGCCTGTGCATACTACGTTTTCTTTGGATAAGCTGGCAGAGCTGTACATTGCTGAGATTGTGAGGCTGCATGGTGTACCTAAGTCGATTGTGTCGGATAGGGATCCGAGGTTCACATCGCGTTTTTGGCAGTGTTTGCATCAAGCTCTGGGTACAAGGTTACATTTCAGTACATCCTATCATCCTCAGTCGGATGGTCAGTCTGAGGGGGTTATCAAGATTTTGGAGGATATGTTGAGGTGTTGCGTGATTGAGTTCCAAGGTTCTTGGGAGAAGCATATGCCTTTGGTTGAGTTCGCTTATAACAATAGTTATCAGGCGAGTATACAGATGGCACCTTATGAGGCTCTGTATGGGAGGAAGTGTAGGACTCCTCTTTGTTGGGCTGAAACTGGTCAAAAGTTGGTTTCGATGCCGGCTTTGTTGAAAGGGACCACCGAAAAGGTGAAGCTCATTTGCGAGCGGTTGAAGGCTGCCTCTGATCGGCAAAAGTCTTACGCGGATTTGAAGCGTAAGGAGATAGAGTATGCGGTGGGTGACCGTGTGTTCTTGAAAGTTTCGCCTTGGAAGAAGGTGATGAGGTTTGGCCGGAAGGGTAAGTTGAGCCCTAGGTACATTGGACCATATAAGGTGGTTGAGCGTGTGGGTCCTGTTGCGTATCGGTTGAGGTTACCTCAGGAGTTGGAGAAGATTCATGATGTGTTCCATGTTTCTATGCTCCGGAAGTATAGATCTGATCCTTCGCATGTGATGCCTGTGGAGGAAGTGGTTTTGAATCCGGATTTGACCTATGATGAGGAACCGATGAAGGTTCTGGATTCGGATAGCAAGGTTCTTCGTGGCAAGACCATTGAGTTGGTGAAGGTACTGTGGAAGCATCAAGGTGTTGAGGAAGCCACGTGGGAGCGGAAGGAAGACATGCTGAAGCAGTTTCCTTATCTCTTTCCTTCAGGTAAATTTCGACGACGAAATTTCTTAAGGGGGGAGAGTTGTAACGCCCCGGTTTTGGGCTTAGGAGTTTTGGGCGTTGACCGGTTTGGTCAAAGTGTTGTTCGAATCTAAAGAGGTGAAATAAGGAAAGCCTAGTTCGGGTTGCATTAAAAATATGGAAAAATGTTCTAAAATCATCTTTTAATATAATTAAGTGAACTGTGAAATCAATTTTGGAAAATGAGTTTTGGAAGTGTGACATTTTGGCTAGTGACCAAAATGTAATTTTCGAAAGTTTGGTGACTGTTTTATAAAGGGTTGAAACTTTGAATCTTTAAGGAGCTATTTACCCAAAGGGAGTTTCTCCAGATTTTTCTAAGATATTTTAAGACTTAAATCTGATTTTAAACCATATTAAAAGTGGAGGGAAAGCCATTTGGCTATTTTGGATAACTAACTTTCCTATTTTCTTTCTCTCATTTTCTCTAAACCCAAACACTTTCTCTCCAGAGAATTTGATCTGATTTTCTCACCTAAATCCCTCCTTTTAACTCTCTTTTGATTCCTAATCATAGTATCTACAAAACCTCACCATTTGTTACTTGATTCAACAAGGTTTTTGATTCCAAAAAGAGGAGAAACTCAAGTTTGGAGGTAAGAACGTCCTTCTCCTCTAAACTATCAGTTCTTTACTGAAATTCCTAAGTTTTCAATCCTTAATTGATGTTTTATTAAAGGTTTTTAAGTGGTGAAATGGATCTTGGCTTATAATGCAAGATTTGGTGATTTTTGATGATTTTCGTTAGATCTGATTAATCTGTGATTTGAGATGTGTTTTTTATGTTAAATGAACTCTAAATTGATAAGGAATTGAGTTTTGATTAATGCAATCCCGGATAGGTTGAGTTTCCTAAGTTTAGCTTGTGATTCAAGGTTGTTTTTGAGGTGATCTTGTGGATCTGATGTTGCTGGAGGTATAAGGATGTTAATAGGTTGTTTTTAGATGTTATATGATGTTAAAGGATGTGTGGTTTTGCTGGTTTATGGCTGGGCTTGGTTTAAAAGTGGTTTGGATGCATTTTCGGTTGTGTTTGGTGGCCGAAAATGGTGTGTGGATGAGAGCAGCGAGTTTAGGTGCTTTCATTGAAGCAATTAATGCATGATGATGCATTAATCCTCTACTTTGATGTGTTGAAACATGGGAGGCATCTTTGGATCCAAGAGTTGTTGATCCGGAAGCTTGATTTGGTGCTTTGGCTTGAAGCAAAGTGGAATCGGTGAGTGCGTGTGTGAAATTGGGTTTTTGGCTTTGAAACCAATGTCTTTGGAGCTTAGTTTAAGTCTAAACAACTTTGCTAAGCTCAAGTGTAAGTTTTCGGAATTACTCTCTAGTGGTGGCCATGATTTTGTTGTGATGCAAAGTGGTTTATTGCATGTTTTAATTACTGTTTTGAAAGCATGATTTAGCATGGTATTTGCTGATGTTGTAAGCCATATGTTGAAGGAGACTCTAGGTAAGAGTTCCTTGTTTTTGTACATTGATTAAATGTGGTTTGATGCTTTTAAATGCATGATGAACATGGCTTGGTTTAATGCTTAAAAACAGTGGATTAAATGATGAAAATGATGTATATTGGCAAGTGATGTTTTTAAAAGGGTTAAGGTCACTAAGGTGGTTAAAAGTCCTTGAGTGAGCCTTGTTACTTAAGAACATCAAGGTGGTTAAAAGTCCTTGGATGGTTCTTGTTGCGGACACTAAGGTGGTTAAAAGTCCTTAGGTGATCCTTTCCATGGTGTTTAAAAGTCTATGGGGCCATGGTGTTTAAAAGTCCATGGGGCCAAGGTGTTTAAAAGTCCTTGGGGCCAAGGTGTTTAAAAGTCCTTGGGGTGAATCAAGCTATGGACACAAAGGTGGTTAAAAGTCCTTGTGTGGTCCTCTTTCATGGTGTTTAAAAGTCCATGGCCAAGGTGTTTAAAAGTCCTTGGGGCCAAGGTGTTTAAAAGTCCTTGGGAAAGTTGATGAACTTGTTTTAAAGAAATGGAATCTATCACTTGAGCCAATATGACATGTTATGTTATGAAGCATGAGATGCTTGTTTTAAGTATGCTTTTGAGCATGTGCAAAGGTTGATTAAAAGCATGATTTATAAATGTTTTAAATGCATTATTGAATGGTTTTTAAGAGCATTTCTCACTAAGCTTTTGCTTACGCTCTCTTTCGTTTTCTTAATTCAATAATGCAGAACATTAGAGAACCTTGAGGGCAGCAAGGAGGGCAAGCATTCAAGTGAAAGTAGAGCTCAATGTATGGAAGGTTTTGTTAGTGCATTTTAGCTTTTGGTAACTTGGCAATGGGGGACCAATGTGTATGTTTTGGGAGGTGTTTGGAACTCCCTAAGTATGTTGAATGATGATAAGAATGCTGGTTTTTGTATTGGATCATTACATGCTTGTTTTGGAAGTTTGTGCTTGAATAGCTAGCTTGTGTAGGAAGCATGCCTATAGATTTGGGGCTTTTTGCATATGATGTTGTTTTGATGAATTGATGATGCTAGTAAGTCTTATATATGTTGAATTGCATGCTGGTAAAGTTTGGTAGCATTTGGAGCATGTTTGAATGATCAATTGCATGTTTAAGAGTGCTTTTTGCTGCAATCTGTACAGGGTGTTTCGGAATAGTGCACACCGTTTCGGAATGGGTGCCTTGAATGAACCCAGGCGTCCGAAACGGTAGGCAACATTTTGAAACGGTTTGGCCACTGCCAGCCCGTGTTCCGGTACGCGTTGCGGAACGGCCCGTGTTTCGAAACGGGGTCTGCCTATTCCGGAACGGTCGACCGTTGGGGGCTGACATTGGCAGTTATATGTTTTGAATTGTTTGCATTTTGGTCCTGAAACTTGTTTGTGCAATTGTATGAGTTTGGGAAGTCCTTTTGAGCTGAAATTTCACAGAGAAGCATGAAACCTGATTAATTTCAAGTTGGTAACATTAATTTGGGTTAAGTCCTTTTAATTATCAGAAATTACAATTTGGTCCCTAAAGTTGTAATTTGTTCAATTGGGTCCCTGTTTGATCTCTGATGTTTGTGATCTTTGTGTATGATGTTTGTGTGATCACAATTAGGATTAATGTGCATCTAGACAAGATTAAAAAGAAAAAAAGGGTCGTTAATCAAGGTTGACTTTCGGGTTGACTTTGGTTTTCCCCGTGTGACTTTCTTAATTCGGGTCGACCGTCTAGGCCGGGTTAAGGGGGTAACATAATAGGTATGGGTGTGTAGAATGGGCAGTGTCCTGGTAAGGCTAGTGTTGTAGTCAAAGCTTGAGGTGGAAGGGCAATGTATGATCAAGGGCCATTGTTGGTTGGATGGGGTCTTGTAAAAAGTGGTTGGCTGGTTGTGAATAAGTAAATTCCTTTTGAAGTCAGCTAGTGGTGTGTGGAACTGCTGGCGGAGCCAAGGTTGGGGTTTTGTGACGGGGTTATCAGGTGATGGGTGAGTATTCCGGGTGAGCTGTTGAAGTTATGATAGCGGTGGATGTGAAGGAGTGCCAGCGTTGTGTTGGGAAGTTTAAGTAAGCAGTTGATGCTTAAGGATTCTTGCTTGGTGTGGTAACCTTTGAAAGAGGTTGAGCTGTTGTGCAAGGAGTTTTAGAGGAAGTGAAGGTTGTGGGATACATGGTGGCTGAATTGGTTTGGTTGGCGTCACTGTGTGTGCGAGTTATGGGAATTATGAATTAAGGCGGTGTATACTGTAAAAAGGTTGGAGGATTCTTCAAGTTGTTGTTGGGTCTATGTGCAGTTCAGAAGAATGAAAGGATAAGGTGTGGATAGTATCTGAGTGCTTTGGGAATTCTTGAACAGTATGTGGTGTGTTGGGTTCGGTGGAGTTTTGCCTGGAGAGTGTTCAGTGGTGGTTGAGGCTTTTGTGTGCCTTGTGTGTTGATTTGAGAAGGTTGTTATTCTCATTTCGCCAGTTGAAATTTCGAGGACGAAATTTCCTAAGAGGGGGAGAGTTGTAACGCCCCGGTTTTGGGCTTAGAAGTTTTGGGCTTGGACCGGTTCGGTCAGTGTGCAGTTCGAATATAAAAAGGTGAAATTAGGAAAGCCTAGTTCAGGTTGCATTAAAAATATGGAAAATGTCCTAAAATCATCTTTTAATATATATAAGTGAACTGTGAAATCAATTTTACAAAATGAGTTTTGGAAGGGTGACATTTTGTCTAGTGACCAAAATGTAATTTTTGAAAACTGCGTGACTGTTTTAAAAAGGATTGAAACTTTGAATCTTTAAGGAGCTATTTACCCAATGGGAGTTTCTCCAGATTTTTCTAAGATATTAAATGATTTATTAATGGTTTAAAATAAAGTTAAAAAGGAGGGAAAGATATTTTAGCATTTTAACTAACTTTTCCATTTTCCATTTTTCTCTCATCTTTTCTCTCAAACCAAACACCTTTTCTTCAGAGCTTTTCTCTCTGATTTTGTCACCTAAATATCTTCTTTCACTTCTCTTTTGATTCCTAATCATCTCCTCATCAAAACCTCACCAATTGCTAATTGGATTTTCAAGATTTTGGTTCCAAAAAGGGAGAAACTCAAGTTTGGAGGTAAGAACGTCCTTCTCCTCTAAACTCTCAGTTCTTTACTGAAATTCCTAAGTTCTCAATCCTTAATTTGTGTTTTATAAAAGGTTTTATAGATGTGATCTTGATTTTGGCTTTAAAATGCAAGATTTGCTTGTTTTTGGTGAAATTTCGTATGATCTGTTTAGGCAGTGTTTTGAGGTGTCAATATGATGTTAAATGAATGTTAAATTGATGAGTAATTGAGGTTTAATCAATGCAATCCCGAATAGGTTGAATTTCCTAAGTTTTGCTTGAGTTTTTGGTTGTTTTTGGAGTGTTTTTTATGATCTGTTGTTGCTGGAGGTATAAGGACGTGTTTGGGATCATTTTGGATGTTAATTGATGTTTATAAATGGTTAGAGGAGATGGATCTTGGCTGGGTTAAGTTTTGGAAGTGTTTGGAGGTGTTTTCGGTTGTGTTTGGTAGCCGAAATGTTGGATTTGTGTAGAGCAGCGAGTTGAGTTGTGTTGCTGGTGCTTTTAATGCATAATGATGCATTAATCCTCTGTTGTTGTGTGCTTGAAACAGGGGAGATTGATACGTGAGCTTTTAAGGTGGTGTGAAAGGCTTCGGATGCTTGGAAGGCTTGTTGGCTAGCCTTGTTTTGTGTATCGGTGAGTGAAGTTGGGTTTTCAGCTTTTAAACCAAGGTTTGAAGGTTTTGGGAGCTTAGTATAAGTCTAAACAACTTAGCTAAGCTCAAGAGTAAGTAAATGAAATTTCTCACTTGGTTTGTGTATGAATTGGTTTTTAAAGCAATTGTGATTGTTGGATGCAATGCATGTGTTTTGCATGTTTTAAATTCTGTTTTGAAAGCATAATTTAGCATGGTTTAATGCTGGTTTTGGAAGCCATGAGTGATGGATGCTCAAGGTAAGAGATTCATGGTTTTGTACATTGGAATTGTGAAATTGATGCATGGTGTTGCATGTTGTTTAATGGCTTTGTCTAATGCTTTAAAACAGTGGATTGATGATGGTAAATGGTGGTTTATGCATTTTGGTTATGCTTGTAAATCATTGGATTAATGTGGTAAGATGGTTATATTGGCAAGTGATGTAAGTGGTTCTTGGTTACTTTAATCGGATATAGTTAGCCGGCTATAGGATTGGGTGCACCGTGAATAAAGTCGCCTTGGATGTGGAGTGGTTAAGAGTGAACCGGTAACTCCATCCAAGTATCCTAACGAGATGGTTAAGGTCATAATGGTGATTGGAATCCCATTCGAGGACCTTGGGTAAGCAAAGGTAATAATGGTGGTTAAAATTCCATTGGTGGACCTTGTGCTTGTTAAGATCACAATGGTGGGGTAAAGTCCATGTGTGGATCTTGTGTAGGGTGTCCCGGATCTCGTTAGTGATGTTATACAACTACCAATCGGTGAATGTTAAGGTTATATGGTGATTAAAAGTCCATATAAGGGAACCTTGTGAATGTTAAGGTTATATGGTGATTAAAAGTCCATATATGGGAACCTTGTGAATGTTAAGGTTATATGGTGATTAAAAGTCCATATATGGGAACCTTGTGAATGTTGAGGTTATATGGTGATTAAAAGTCCATATATGGGAACCTTGTGAATGTTAAGGTTATATGGTGATTAAAAGTCCATATATGGGAACCTTGTGAATGGTAAGGTCAAATGGTGGTTAAAATTCCATTTTGGGACCTTGGATTGGTAGTGTGTATGAAGCGTAGGGACAACGCTTGTGATCCGCGTATCCGATTGGATGTTGAGTTGAAAAGTGGATTTGGTTTATCACTTGGAAGCCAATGTAATGTTCTTGATTATAATGAGGCATGAGATGCTTGAAATGATGCATGGTTGCATGAGAAGTGTGTAATGACCTATGAATGCATGTTTACTTGTTAGCTTGAACAAGTGTTGGTTATCTATTGAGTATGGTGCATGTGTGCATGAAATCTCTTTAGTGCATTGAAGTCTTGTTAAGACTTGTTTTTGAAGGCATGTGATACAAATTGTGATGATGTGATTCATATGTTGCAATTGTTTATTGAACAATGTTAAATTGAATGAGTAAATGGTTTTAAAAGGTTTCTTGCCTAAAGGTGGTTTTCAAGTATGAGAAAGGTATGATGAGAAGTGAAAGTGATTTCCAAGGTTTTGAATTTAACTTTGCATATGTTGTTCATGCATGGAATGGTTAAATTGATGGTATTGCAAGTTTATGTTTTGAAAAGGGTTTACTTAGCTTTCTAAGCTAAGGGTTGGTTTTCATGTTTGAGAAATGCATGATTTTAAGCATGTTGTTGAAAAGGGTTTTCAAACAATGCTTGGGTTTATCGAATTGAGTTTGCTTTTAAAAGTGGTTTTATGATTCGCTGCATTGATGGTGTTTTGGTTTTGAGCATTCCTCACTAAGCATTATGTGCTTACGCTCCTTTTTGTCCATCAATGTAGATTCTTGAAGTTGGATCAGCGGGAAGCAAGGGATTCAAGGGAAGCTCCACTTGAGATGTATGTCTCGGTTAATAGCTATAGATAATAAAGGCAATGGGGGAAGAATCTCTTATGTTGATGGTTATGAGTTTGTGTATGTTTGGACAAGAATGGTTTTATGTTGTTGATATGTTGGAACATGTAATTGGCCATTATGTGGTTGATTTGGAGATTTAATGCTTGATTGGTTTGCTAAGTAGGAAGTATGCCTATAGATTTGGGGCTTTTCATATTTGATGCTATGATGTTGATTGGATGATGCATTTATGTTCCTTGTTGAATGTCTTGCTGGTAAAGTTTGGTAGCATTTGGAGCATGTATGGTTGATCAATTGTGTGTTTAAGCAAGCAATTTTCTGCATCCTGTGCAGGCCGTATCGGAACGAGAGCTACCGTTTCGGAACGGGTGCCCTGCAATAGCCCAGGCATCCGAAACAGAAGACATCGTTCCAAAATGGAAAGTCCTCTGCCAGCCCTCGTTTCGGAACCCGTTGCGGAACGGTCCCGCGTTTCGAAACAGGTTTCCCCCTGTTTCGGAACACCTGACCGTTGGGGGCTGACATTGGCAGTTATATGTTTTGAAATGTATGCGTTTGGTCCTGAATCTTGTTTGTGCAATTGTATGAGTTTGGGAAGTCCGTTTGAGCTGAAAATTTGCCGAGAAGCATGAAACTTGACTAATTACAAGCTGGTAATTCTAATTGGGTTAAGACCTTATAATTTACAGAATTTACAATTTGGTCCCTAAAGTTGTAAATTGTTCAATTGGGTCCCTGTTTGATCTCTGATGTTTATGATCTTTGAGCATGATGTTTGAATGATCATAACTATGGTTAATGTGCATCTAGACAAGTTTTAAAAGAAAAAAAGGGTCGTTAATCAAGGTTGACTTTCGGGTTGACTTTGGTTTTCCCCGTGTGACTTTCTTAATTCGGGTCAATCGTCTAGGCCGGGTTAAGGGGGTTACAAGCATCTTCTCTCGTTGATCCTCTGAATTGTCCAATATTGTTGAGCATGTTGAACATAATGGGCTTTATCTCAAAGTGGGTTGTCCCTAGATCATGTACCACAAATGGTGGATTGAGGTTGTTGATAATAGGCTCAATGATATCTCTAATATTTCTTCTAAGCCAGGCAGCTGGTGGATCCTCCCGTTGGTTTCGTCCATTATGTTGAAATCTGCCGGCAACTACCTGTCCAACGACTAGAAGAACGTCTTGTGGGTTACGCACTTTCTCTCGGTTGTCTAGTGGTGGATCCTCATTTTCGTTCAGTATCTTCTTGTTCTACCTTAGAAGTCTACAAAAGGTTCTTTCGATTTTTGGATTATATGGAAGAGTAGGTTCTTTGGCGAACCTTTTGTTCATGCATTGGAACGTACCTAATAATAAAAACAAAAATAAAACAGAAATTAAATGCAATAAAAATAAAAGTCCTAAGCGTAATTAATATGTAACTATCAATTGTAAATCCCCTGCAACGACACCCAAAACTTGATGCGTGTCGAATAGTGATGCACTCTAGAGCCAGTATACTCGTCGTATCAAGTAATAAAGTAAGAGTAGAGGGTTGAACCCACGAGGGTTGGATCAATAACTACGAAGTTATCATACTTAGGGTGTGTTTGAAAGTATTGATGAATGTCAATTTAAGGAAAACCAATTCAACGAATCAAAAATAAAGACAAATAGTTGAGTTGATCACACAATTGCAAATGGCCAAGAGGGGGCTGAATTGGCAATAAAAATTTTGGTAGGTGATAAAAGGGAAAAAAATAAAATGTGACACAAGAAGTTAGAGTGGTTCAAGTTCTCCAAATGAACTCTACATCCACTACCTTAGTTCCCACTAAGGATTTTCAACCAATTCACTACTTGAATTCTTCCCCTTTTCTTGGATGAGGAGGTAACCTTACAATTTGATTAAGCTCTCTACCCAAAGCTTAATCCACTCACTTTTACAAAGAGAAGTTTTTGGTAAACTCTACAAATTCCTCTCAAAGGATAATTGTTTACCCAATTACAATTTTACACTCCCCAAACTCACAATAAAAAGATACAATTGAGAACACAAGAGTTTGGTACAAGAATTTGACTCTAAGGGTGCAAAGTTTGGATTTGAGTGCTTTGATGATGCTTGTAGGTTCAATAGTTGTTGCTTGTTCAATTGAGACTTATTTTTATACCCTTGTATTGAATTCTAGTTGTTTGGGTAGTTGGGATCATCAATAGAGCCGTTGAGAAGCATTTTCCCGCAATAAATACAGCTCTGCTGCCTACCGTATCAGTACGGGTAGGGGGCGTATCGATACCTGTATCAAAGAGGAAAGAGCCGTTGTGACTGAAAAACATCGCGTATTGATATGCTTAGAAGGCGTACCGGTACGGTTTTAAGAGGCGTATCGATACGGGATTTGCTCACTGGAATCCCAAGTTTGGTTTTCATAAAAATCGTATCGATACGCATACTTAGCGTATCGGTACGGTATAACGGTCATTTAAAAATTGGGATACCAACCAACTGACAAGTCAACGGTCGAAAAATTAAATGCAAAGGTTTTGCAAAGATAAGCTTATCGTATCGATACGGTTGCAAAGTGTATCAGTACGGTATCATTGAAATTGTTTCCCAGATAAATATCGTATCGATATGGGGTAATACCGTATCGGTATGCTATGTCCATTAAAATTCCAGTGGCTAAAAACCGTATCGATACACCTAAGGTTATCGATACGCCTGGGCGTTTTTGTGTAGTTTGCCTTGAAAACACATAGGAAAAGACTTAGAAAAATTTATCATTTTAAGAACTTGTCTTGATATATTATTTTGTTTAAAATACTTGTCAATAGTGAGACTTTAAGGAGTACTTTAAGGAGTACTTGTCAATTTTGGTTTTGCACAAATAGATTCAGCGACTTAACAATTAATTATGGAGGTTGGGATTATTTCTAAGGATATATGATTGATTACATATATCAATGCTATAGCAACAGGCAATACATGTTTGTGTAAACCCTATGGATATTCATCTACTCAACATGATTTTCTAATGAACTTCTGACTCTCTCGATGCCTAGAAATTTATAACTTGTAATTAAAGTGATACATGTCTACATTAACCCTAACTACTCTATTATTTGTTTAAGAACTCTCTTTTAGTCATTGAAACCCTAAACTTATGTCTAAGTCAGATTAAGACTAAGTTGATTGTAACACCCCACGTCCAGTTACGAGCGAGCAATGTTACGATTCGGGTGATGGACAGATTCATACATGTCAACATATCAAACATACAATTATATGAGATTCAATTCATACTTAACAAGCATCAAAGCAAACAATCATACAATCATTTATCCAATCACAAGATCATAAACACAAATAGGTGAGCCAATTTAAAAATTTTCTAACATGAATCCTATATACATGTTGCAAACACATATTAACAAGCCTAACTAACATACATGTGATCTGATTTCAAATCAATCTAATCTAATATAAGCTTATACATTTGGTCTACATGATATCAAACTTGTTATTAGCCTAATCCTTACACATGATCATCTAACATATGTTTAAGACCTAGCAAACATGTATTCAATCAAACTCATGAATGTTTGATTCAAGTATATGAATGCTTCTATTCAAATACATAATACAATCAAACATTATCTATATACATATCTTAGTTCATATTACAAGACAATCATACATATGCATATAACAACTTTCAAACAACCTAAATCACATACAATAGTATTCGAAATCAGCATTCATCTTATTCTAATATTCTATTACCATTCGAGCTATACAAGTTATCCAACAACAATTCTAGATGCAACCTTCCCAATTCAAATAAAGATATCATACTTATACATACTCAACCATTCAAATCCATCAAGAGCATGAACCATATAAATGATACTCAAATTTAAATCAAGCATAGTTAACTTCAAACATAGTTCATTCATATCATCATATCCATATTTACATAAACATTCATCAAGTCATTACGTAATATAACATGTCTTAGTTTTATACAAACCAAACTTATCAATTACATGTTCCATAATGCATGAAAAACTAACTTAGACTATGCCACCAACTAGGAGACTGAGCAAGATTATATCATACTTGTTCTTCACTTGTGAAGCTCTCGAGACAAAATGGATGGCTTTCAGATATCAATGGACCTGCTATTTTGGAAGAAGGAAACAAAGAGAGTGATAAGTACACTTAATGTACTTAGTGAGATAGCCCTAGACTTTACTAGTTTCAATCTTTTAAAGTTTTTATTCAATCATTAAGGTTACTTAGCTAGGCTTAGCACGTATTGGAATACCTAGCTAGTCTATCAAAACCAAGTTAGCTTAGCTAGTTTCATGAACTAACCAATAGGACAACAAGCATTTCCATATACTATGACTTATTGGGCAGCAACCATTTCATTTAAAACACACCAATTTGGGCAGCAAGCTATATATACATTTCATACCAATTGTGACATCAATCAACATATACAATTCAAGCCAAATTTGGGCAGCAAACACATGTACAATTCAAGCTAAATTGGACAGCAAACAACATATAATCACATTGTCATCTTGGCATCAACATTTCATAGTTTCACATCACAACATAGTTCATTTAAAGTCTCAACTAAGTACACATATTCATTCCATATCATAAGGGCTAATACCCAACTTGTTCATTTAAACATATATCATTGTTCTAATCAGGTTTTGCCTTGGATGATTAATGAATTAGGTAATCAAGTCTTCATGTAACATGTAACATTAGATACTCAAAGTATCCATTTCTCATTTTAACTTATAACAGAGGATGCATAGGCATCAATGGTGACTTACCACCATTCAATTATCAAGGTGACTAACCACCTTATCAGGTTTATAGGTGACTAACCACCATCTTGTAACAAAGATCAGAGGAGCTCAATGACTCTAAGGCATGACCTTCTACCTATAGACACTAATCAAACCAAGAAATTTACTTATCTTTCTTTATTAACAAGAGCATTCACTTGCCAATCATTCATAATTTCAAAGGCATTTAACCATTTCAATAGGCATACACATATAATCAATCAAGCATCATGGTAACATAATATTCCAGCAAGCACTTGAGATCATTTTCATTTTATAATCATCAAAAACCAGTAGCAAAGCTTATCATTTAGTCTCATTTCACATAGCTCAAGCAATCAACACATAATAGCAACTAATCATATTTATGCTAAGGATGCTTATCTAACAAGCTATATACACTTAGGTCAATATTCATGCCTTTAATCCTTCTTCCTTATCATTTTAAATTTTACCAATAATTATTAAATTCATTACATGCTTCATTCATGTTATCTAATAATCAAAAACATAAAGGTTAGTATACTAATCCTAACACTTAAGCAATGTTACACTCACAAATACTTCCAAGCTTAGTTGTTATCCTTGAATGATGATTCCTTTCCCCTTCTCTTTGCTTGATCACACCTTGAATATTTGTTGAACTTCTTCACCAATGTGATCTTAAATCATAAAATATCATATACAATATCCATTAGTAATTAATTCAAACATATAAATTCATTTACTTAAGCATAATCACCTAGACAAGTGAATCTGCCCCTTAAACTGGCAGTTTGAGTAACCTCTACTAAACTGGCCATATATTTTTACTCACAACTCCAAATAAGGAGTTATTTACCATTCTAGAAAGCTTATAAACACACCTTTACAACCATGTATAGCACATATTTTTATCATTTTCCTATCAATACAGTTTATTACTTGAACATAGGGCATTTTTAGAAACCTAATCTGCCTATGCTTAATTTGTGACTTTAGTGCATTTATAACCTATGTTTCACTACACCATTAATCTAGAGCTTTTAACCACATTTACCTACATATATTAACATAATAATGACGTTTCAGAAACCACAAAAACAGGGCATGTAAGTCCTCAAATTATCAATCCTTACAAACTAGTCCATTTTGATCCTCTATGTGTTCTAATGATATTTAAACTATCAATTGTTATATAATTCAAGCTAAACCATTTTTTTCATTCCTACAATACCTCCCCTGTTTCTAACAAAATTTCCAGAATTTATTGGCATCAATTAAACCCCTATAATTTTCAAAATTACAATTTAACCTAAGCAGTTTTCAGATTCATTCAATTCTGAGCAGTCTTTTTGTAATTCAATTTCTAGCCACTTCCTATGTCGTTTTCATACTCAAGAGGCCATTTTGTTATAGTACCCATTCCGGTCTATAACTTTTATTTAA
This sequence comes from Hibiscus tridactylites, assembly GCA_958450335.1. Lineage (NCBI taxonomy): Eukaryota > Viridiplantae > Streptophyta > Magnoliopsida > Malvales > Malvaceae > Hibiscus > Hibiscus tridactylites. The sequence goes on from OY288266.1 coordinate 32,108,917, forward strand.
AAACATTTTCCTAATTCGAACTCTAACCCGTTCAAAATTCAAGTTCAAAACAGGGCAATGCATGAACCCTAATCTGGGCAGATTTAATCTAAGTTCATGTTCATATTAAATTTCTAGAAATTTAGCTATTCTAACATGAACCCAGCTATCAAAAAACTTTATAACTTAATTCTAACCCTATTTACAGCAAGCATTCATCATCAAAATCATCAAAATAAACCTAAATCTCAAGAACAACATCAAATGACTAACAAGCACTTACTTGAGCTATGAAATCAACATGCATGTATTTTCTCTTTAATTTCCAGCAACCATGCTCAATTTTCTCTCTTGTTCTCTATTGGTTCGGTGGAGATGATGAAAGAAAGAAGATGTTAAAGTATGGTGGAATACACATGTTTGTTATCTTCTAACTTGGCATGTTGGTGTACTTAGGATAAGGGACACATGGATTACTTCTCCTCCATGCATTCCCACTAACTTTTAGGCTTATATCAAACATATTTATTTATCAATTATTATACATATATATATTATATACATATTTATATATACATGTATGTTTAATTTAGTTCCACCGAATGTACTTATATAAATATATATTTGTATATATTTCAAATCCATTAAACGTATATATATGTTACACTATCTTACATTTTCTTTTTTTATTTAACTTATACATATTTGTGCATTCATGTTTTGATTACTTTCATTTTAATTTAAGAGTGTTAATAACTTAGTTTGATAGTTTCAATTCCTCTATTCAATCTATTCCTTGTTCAAGTGTAAAAATATTTACACTTTCCTTTCTATTTTCTTATGATTTTAACTAGGGTGGTTTTCGGGTGTTACATTGATAGTTTAGACCCACTATTCTTGTTTGTATAACTTATCTCTCTTGAATATTAAGCCATAGATCGATAGTTAACATTCCTCTCTTGAATAGCTCTTACGATTAACTATGCATTAAGCACATGAATACAATAGATTAATTGAAAAACAACAAAAGCATTGAAAATATAATAATCAAAACATAATAACTCGGGATGCAATTATACCAACTATAAAGTTTAGCTCATGTATGAGCGTAAAGAAAGAAGTCGAGTGTCCTCGAGAAAACTCCCTTCGTGTCATCCAACTGTGCTATAGGTCTCTTCTCTGTCAACCTCTCTCGATGGCGCCGTTCGTTGAGGAGAATCTTCTAGCTTCTTCCTTGTGGTTCTCTGCAAGCTCAGACTAGGACTATCATCTGGATCGTGCTCTCTATCGATCTTTATCTATCTAGTGGTCCCTTGAGTAGTGTCTAAGTCTTCTTTATATAGGTGGTGAAACTACGGCTTCAGTACCCCTGAAGTTGTGCGGTTTTATTAAAGAAAACCAATTGTTTCCACTTCATTGAATGTTGCGTATCTAGGAGAAAGTCCACGTGGGCAAAGGTAGATTCATCTCTAACTCTTTATGCTTTGTCATCTCTAGCCATGTGATATGCTCCTCTCCTGCTCCAGCTATCCTCCATCATCCTACACTTACACCACAAAACACTACCTTTCCTATGAAAAGCACCAATATATATATATATATGACAATTTAAGCATAAGTGGTGTAACTCTTTATCTACATGCAAATATGTACAATATAATAAAAATGCAACCTAAATGAGCTTGAAAATATACAAAAGACAAGGATTAAGGGCATGTAAGATAGGTAGGTCTATTATGCACTCGTCAGTTGTGTATCTAGGAGAAAGTCCATGTAGGCAGAAGTAGATTCATCTCCAACTTTTCATGCCTTGTCAGCTCCAGCCATGCGATCTGCTCCTCCTTTACTCCAGAAATCCTCCAGTGTCCTGCACATGCACCACAAAACGCCACCTTTTCTCGTGAAAGGCACCAATATATATAAAAATTAAGGCACAAGTGGTGTAACTCCCTATCTATATGCAAATATGAACAATATATCTTAAATGCAAACTATATGAGCATGAAAGCATGCAAAAGACAAGGAATAATGGCTTATAATATAGATAAATTAGGCACTCGTCAAATATCCCCAAACTTAAAGTATTGCTTGTCCTCAAGCGATATAAAATGGAAACAAGAAAAATAAAAATAGAAAATAGGAACAGTAAACAACCCCTAAGTCCTAAGGTTCCACTAGGCTATGATTATAGTGATTCCAAGTTATGTTGCAGCAATAATTCATTCCTTAGCTATGTTGATAATAAGAAAGTGTATTAGAGCTTACAATTTTATTCAAAATATTAAATCCACTATAAGTGCAGTGTGTGCTAAGTCACGTGTATTCATCACTTAATAGCCTTAAGAAGCTTAAGAGTTGCTTTCTTTTTTTCTGCCTTGGCATATTGTTTTCCTTTTTCAGCATATTTTTACTTCATGTTCTTTTTAAGTTTGAAAATTGTATTCTCGGGGCTTCAGCTTATCACACTAAATCTTCACTACCTGAAGATGGAGTGGAGCAAATAGCTCATCCCCGAGCCGTACGAGCAGTGTCATCCTGTGAAGACTTTCATTCACTCTTTTTCAGCAATTTTATTCCTACCAAGGAAAGTTAAATGGAGCAAACACAACTCACCTAGTGTACTATGATAGCAAGATGCATAAAAGAGTGTCCCTCAACAGTTTTGTTTATATTATCAATCAGTTAAATTTTCTTGATTTTTTAGGAAGTGTTTAAGCCTTTATTTTGCTACATTGAGCATTAAGTTCATTCTCTTTTATTCATGCTTTGGCATCAGAAAGTCGACCTAGAGCATCCCTAAGGTTTCTTAACTGTTTAGATTGCATACAACTTGCAGTTTTTAAGGGTTGCAACAAATTCATCATTAAGTTCAAAACCTAAAGCTCTTAACACCTTGCAAATCATCAACATAGATTCATCATAGGAAGTCATAATCAACGCAGCAGCAGTTTCAGAATCAAATGAATCAAAGCAAACGGAACCTATCAGACATATTAGGCTAATTACAGTTCTAAAAAAATTAAATTTTTAAATTTTTACCTAAATTTAACCTAATATAGATATGAGTATGTACTCCCCCAAACTTGAGAAAAGCATTGTCTTCAATGCAAAAAGAAAAGAAAAGAAAAGAAAATGGAACAAATCAAAGAAAAGCAAAATATACAAGTGAAAAATATGAAAAACTAAAATAATAAAAAGGATTAAAACAAAACTAACCTAGGGAGTTACTGGGTAGTAGTTCCTGGATGATGATGCACTTGCCTTTTTCCCAGACGGACAATGGTTTCTTGGCAGGGCAGGTGGAGGTGCCAACTTCAGTATTTGGCTTTTTCCTCTGACGAGAGGCGATGGTAGGTGTTGGTGGAGAAGCTGTTGAGGGAACAATGGAAATTTAATCGGCTCATCAGGAAATAGCCTCTAGAATAGTGTGTGGAGCCTTGCTTCCCTTCGTTCAACAACGAAGAAGTGCGGTTGGAGGGCTACACTCATGGTTTCTGCTGCAATGTCATTGACGAGTAGAGAGATGGCATAAGGAATGTTAGAGGGTGTGGTACGAGCATATTCTTTTAATTTCTCCATTTGTAATAGAAGCAACCCTTGACGGGCTTCCACAATCGTGTACCCCTTCCCAAGTTAGGACTTTCACCTTGGCACAAAGAGAAACGATTAAGTTAGAAAAATGTAGCCCATTGAATTTACTTATGGTGGCAACGCCCTATATGATAGCAGCTCTAATCAACTACCCCGAGAATAAATTTCACCTTTGAATAAGGGAGTATAGTAGGCGTATCCGTCGTGCGAAGCAAGTGGGCAGGAGACGATTGTTAATTATGTGGGCCAAAAATTGTAAATCAGTCTTTAGTTGCCTTCATAGCACATGTCTCTCATGGCCTTCGCAGAATTGTGGTGTAATAGTCAATGTTTTGGCCTGTTGTGTGGTTTCCTCATGATGGTTTGAAAATTCATAATGTTGCTCTATTTCATCATGAGAGAAATTCATAGTTTTCCCTCTAACGAGCACTTGTTTCTCCCAATCGTGCCCTATATGGGTGTAGAATTCCTGAACCCATGAAGTATTGTGTAACACCCTAAGAAAGGGGTTAGATGTTTAGAGATTCGATTGGGTTCGATTCGAACCAGATTAGCCGATTGGAGCTAGTTTTGGGAGTTGGATATTTAAAAAATGTAATTAAGGAGATTAAATTGAGTTATGTGATTTAAAATGTTTATAATAAATGTTAACAAGTATTTTTGTAATTAAATTGGAGATAATTAATTGGTTTTAAGTGACATTGGGTTTTAATGACCAAATTGTAAAGATTGCAAAATTGTTTTAATGACTACTCTGTAAATGGGCCAATACTAAGAATCCTTAGAGAGTTATATTTTCCAAATGTTTTAATAAGAAAATAACCCACATTAATTGAGTGAGAATTGACGGTTAATTGGTTTCTAAATCATTTTCCTATTGTTTTGATTTTTTCCTTCATTTTCTCTCATTTTCCATTTCAACTTCCAAACAAGATTCTCTAAAATTCTTTGTTTATTTTCAATGGAGAATCCATCATTTGATTTCACTCTTATTTCTTAATAAATCTCATACAAATTTCTCAAGGATTTCATCAATTTCACATGTTGAATTTCAAAGATAATCTTACGTCAATTTGGCGGGAGCTTCTGTAAAGGTGAATTTATTTTCCTCTCTTTAAAATAAGGTTCTTTATTGATATTCTCTATTAGTTGGTTGTTGTTAGATTGATTTTAACATAGTTTTGCATTGGATTTCAAGATTTGTGAGATAAATGGTGATTTTGATGTTTTGCTTAAAGATTTGTTTAAGTTGATGAAACCTGAAGATTTTAATTGGGTAATTGCATATTTTGATAATGTAAACATAGTGTGAAATGAGGAAATGGAAATAAATCCTGAAACTATTTGATTGGCTAATTTTTAGATGAGTTTTTGGTACTTTTTTTGGGGGGGGGTTTATGTGTTTTTGAGTTGCTGGAGATGCAAGGATGTTTAGAAGGTGTTTTTGGATATGTTTTGATGTGGATTGAATTTTAGAATCGATTTTTTGGAGTTGGGATTTGATATGGCAAAGATTGATGTTGTTTTTGGCAGTATCAGCTAGTTTTTGGAAGGTTTATGTTAAGGATGCATGGGATCATTGTTTATCAATGAGTTGAATGCATAATGATGCATTTTCCCTCTAGCTTTATGTGGTTAAAACATGGGATGTTTAAGGCAAGGTTGCCTAGTTGTGTACGTTGCTTACAGGAGGCTCAATTCGCGTCGGCGAGCAAGGCAAGGCGTATCGGTGAGTGTATAAACGTGTTAAAGCTTTTTAAAGGTTTGGTCAGTGGATCATGTGAGTTTATTTATAGCCTAAAAAACTTAACTAAGCTCAAGCGTAAGTTGTTCTTACTTTGCTTGTTAAATGGTTTCAAAATGAGCTTGCGAATTTTCATGTTTGGTTTAAACATGGTTGATTTACATATTTGGTTTAATGCATGGATTAATTTACTTACTGTAAATGCATTATTCTGGATTAATATGCAATGTTTATCAAAGTATAAGAATTCTTATGAGCATTGAGATTTGTTCCTACGAGGAATGTATTATTACCTTTGGCAATGTGGTTTTGCATATGAAACGGTTTTGAGAATTGCATTGAAAGTAGTAAGTAAATGTTTTTGAAAATGATATATTGCCTATGTGACGTAATGAGTAACTACCAGATATAGTTGGCTAGCCATAGGATTAAGTGCACTATAATATTAAAATCGGTCGTGCCACAGTCCTTGAGGAAAACTGGTTTAACTAGGCTACTCGGGTTATTGGTTTATCACTTGGGGTATGCGGTTTAACTAGGCAACCCAAGTTGATGGTATCTTGTGGTTTAACTAGGCAACCCAAGTTGATGGTACCTTGCGGTTTAACTAGGAAAGGTATGAGATTTGGTGGAGGTAGTGCCACCATGAGAAATCCGTGTATCAGAAAGTGTAGATAGAGGTAGTACTATCCAAGGATAGAGGTGAGACTATCTGGGGTCACCATAATTGCCAATATATGAGATATATAAAATGGTTTCAATGCATATGGATGTTATGCATTATTTTTTGTGGAAACAAATGAGAAAATGATTTGGGTTTTATTAAGCATTCTTTGTAAATCAAGTGATTTATGGTTTTCAAATAGTTTTGAAAAGCATCAATGTTTTACTTAAGAGCATCCTCACTAAGAATGTGTGCTTACGCTCTCTTTTTCCCATTGGTGTAAAGAAATGAAGTTGAGGGCTGCATTGTCTCGGCAAGTAAGGTCTAAGAGCAAGACTTTTGATTGAGTATGAGAACCTAGTTCTGTTTTGGTTGAAAAGGAAATGTGTACCACATTTTTGGGGAGGTTTATACCCTGTATTTTGGTTGTGTTGTGGAGGTTATATGTTGTGGTTGATGGATTTATATGTTTTTGTTTTGTGACTTGTATGTTGGACTAGCATATATTTGTTTGGTGATGTAGAGCGTAAAGGAGTTCTCTAATTCGAGTGCAAGTGTACACTTCTGTCAAGTTATAGTATTTAAGATATCGTCTTCACGGGGATTGGAAGCTACTTCAGTGATTAAATTCCCCTACAAGGAAAAGTAAAAACACAATTGAATTAAATTGGTTTGAGAAAGTCGCATAAATTTAAAGAAAACAAATAATGAAAGGATTGAGAAATCAAAATAAAAAGATGGGTTAGATTAAGTTGTGTCGTAGTGTGAAACTGCGTTGAACTCGTAAAAGTCTTGTAATGAAAAGTCGATATTTCAGCCACTGTAACACCCGGGTTTGGGGTCGGGTGAAATTAAAATATTATTTTGGGCCTCATATTTCCAAAATAATAAAATGGATATGTTGGGTTTGTTTAGAATTAAACCCAATGGTCATGGATTTTACATTATTGTAATAATCCATGTTCATTAAGGGTAAAAATGTCTTTGGCTTTTAAAATAAAACAAAACAAATAAAATTTTCATTTTTACTCATCTTCCTCCCCTTTCTCTTTCAAAAACCCACCACATCTCCTCCCTCTCCATGGAAGGTTACTATTCCATCACATCCTTGCTTCATCTTTGAAGATTTTTGAAAGGTAATTACGTTTTTGAGTTGTCCTCATCTTCCCCTTGCTACTCATGTTCTTAGTTTTCAATGAAACCCATTATTTTTGTGTTTTGAGTTTTTGAGTTTAAAGAATAAAAATCCAAACTTTATTGACTTTTGAGAGGAGCTTTTGATTCTTTGAAGTTAGATAGATGTTTAGTAACCCATATGGTCCAACATATCTAAATTTTGAATGGTTTTATGATGATTTCCGGATTTGGGTTTAAGTGGGGTTTTAGAGTGCTTTAAAATGGGTTTTTGGGGTTGTTTTGGGTAAGAACTTGAGGCCTGATGATTAAGTGATGTTTGAGGGTTGTTTTGGGTGTATTAGATGGCAAGTTGGATGTTGAAAATGGGAGTTTTCTGTAAGGTTTTTGGGCTGCTCGAAAAGGTGGGTTTTGAGAGTGTTCTTGGCTTGATTTTGAGCTTGATTGGTGTTCTGTGTTACAACAGTGGTTTGTGTTTGTTTTGGTGATTAATATAGTGTATTTGATTGTTTAGAAGCAAGGAATTGTGTTGGTGAAGCCTCACATTCGAATCCGGAACCGTTGGGAGCTTGATCAGTTGTTTGCATGTGTTTGGAAAGTCTGGTGAGTGGTTCTTCGATTTTAAATTGGTTTTCAAATGTTGGTTCGAGCATGTGGACCTAGGTCGGGCTTGGTAAACTCACCTAGAGTTTGGATTAGATTGGTAGTCTAATCTCAAGCTTTAGTTAGAGACCTATGGATGAACTTTGAATGTTGTGTTTATGCCTCTTGTTCCATATTTATATGATTGATGTTGTTATTTATATTGTGATATACATATGTGTAGCGATGAGGCATGATGATTCATTTATGCATTGTGATATGCATGCGTTTGATGAAATGTGGGTGCATGATGGTAAATCATGGTGGTTACGTGCTAGGCACGGGAAATGGTAAGAATATTGTGTTATGATAAGCTTGTGTTTAGATAGTATTGGCACTAGTATGCTTGGGTACAAATGATCGATCATTAGGATGTTAGTGTGCACACGAGTGTCAAAATTTGCGCATGGTCTTGGTGATGGTAGTAACCAAGATGGAGTACGAGTACGCCCAGAAATCTTCTTTTATATTTTAGTCAGTGATGAGTCGAATCCCATCGACGGGCGTGAGGATGAGTGGAATCCCCTCCGCGTGAAACGGTGATGAGTGAAAACCCACCGTGAGGTAATGTTATGGTTGAGTCGTTGGGTGTGAGTTTCAACGGTTGTTATCCGCGTATTCGGGTCATAGCTATGTGCCAATACGTTTTGTTAAATGTGTTTCATACGGTTGTATTGTGGACTTGTTGAGCATGGCATGATATATGAGGTTATGTTCATGCATTCCATGTAATTGATTCATGTGGTTCCGAAGGTAAGGAAATATGCATTCATCCTTGGTTTTGTTGCTCGTGCTTGGACCCTGCATTGTCGAGGTTTGTTTTATGAGCTTACCCTCACTAAGCTTTACGCTTACGCTCTCTTTTGTTCGACAATGCAGATCTTTAGTTCGTGGGTTTCTTGTGCAAGGAGAAAGGCATCCAAGTGTGCTTCTTGCTATCTTGCTATTTGCAAGGAGAAAGGCCTCCAAGATGTAATAGATAAGCAATGGGAACTTGTGTATGTTGTTTTGTGTTAGGAGCTTGTTTAGACTCCTTTAATATGTTGATGTTTTGGGTGTGGCTTGTTGATGTCTTATTTTGGATTGTAAACCATGCTTATGATGCGTATCATGAATGCTTATGTGTATGTTTTGTTCTAAGGCATGAAACCTTGATATGCTATGTATGTCTCTTCTTGGTGAATACTTGATCCCTTGAATGTATGGCCTTTTCATGTATGTTGTGTTTTGAACATGCTTGTAGTAGCGTGTATGCCTCTAGAGTTTGTGTATGCAGGTTGTGTCTTGCTTCTTGAAGTCTTTGGGGTCATTTGGGATCGTTTGGAGATGCAAAATCTGGTTTTTAGAAACACACAGACTGCAGGCGTTTCGGAACGGATAAGGTTGTTTCGGAACGGGTGTGGTTCCAGGGACACCCGTATCGGAACGCGTTCCGGTATGGTTTGGCTACTTTGAACCTATGTTCCGATACGAGTATCGAAACATTTTTGCTACGGTGAGGGCTTGTTTTGGAACGTGTTTCAGAACAGCTTGGCAAAATGGACCCCTGTATCGAAACGGGGTGGAGCGTTTCGATACGGTTGGTTTGGCTTTTTAAACTGGGGCCTGTGTATCGAAACGGGCAAGCCTGTTCCGAAACACAGACTTGAAATGTGGGCTTTTGACATCTCTAAAGGTTCTCAAGTGTTGGGCATTAGGCCCTGATCGATGTTAGCTTTCTTGTGAGCCTTGTTAGCAACCGTTTATGTGTGTCTTGGTCGCGTGTGCAAGGAATCAACCTAACTTGAATACATGGTGAGTTTAAATCAAATTACGTGCCTTTTTGTATGGTTTAGTCTTGTTTTCCGCTGTCATTTATCACATAGGTCTAAATGAATCCATCTAGACAATATAATTAAAGAAAAAGTTTTTCTCGGGTTGTCAACCGAAGTGGAGCCTTAACGGGTTTCGCCTCGGTTTTCCCCGTATAGCCCACTCGTACCGGTTGGCCGCTCAGGCCGGGACGAGGGGGTTACACTTGTTGGTATCAGAGTCTGAGGTTTCCGAGACCTCAGGCAGGTAAGTGAGGTAAGTTGAATTCTTGTATTGCAATTGCACGGTGTTTGCTTGCCATGAAAGTATGTTTGCTTGCTTATCAAGTATGCTTTGATGCTTGTTTAATTGATCGTATGTGTGCGTTGTTTGAGGCATGTTGATGTGTATGATTTGTCCGTTAAGTGTTGAGTAGAGTCACATTGCTTCTATTACATCGAAAAAAGAGATTTTTAAGTGAGGGAAACATACTTGAGCCACTTGGACCCTTGCCCTTGCTAACCCGATTTTGTATGTTGTTATCTGTGAGCTGTTATGTCGAGGCCTAGAGGTAGACCCAGGTTGGTTCGTCAAGAACCCTGTGTTGCGGCTCCTGCTGGTGAGCCGGTGGTTAGGGTAAAGGCTTATGTGGAAGAGCCTGCTGTTGGAGTCGGAGCTCCTCCACCCCCACCTCCTCGGCCTAATGTGGAAGGCGAGGCTAGAGCTCAGGGAGCGGAACCTCATGTTGGCCAGGGTAGCCAAGGTTCTGCAGGGATAGACATGGCTCCGCTAGTTCAAGTTATAGCAGGAGCGTTTCAGGCTGCATTTGCCGATGCTCAGGCTGAAACTCAGCCGAGAGGAGATGATGCTAGCTTACCCTTAGAGAGGCTCCGTAGCCTCAGAGCGGATGAGTTCAGGGGATCTGCGCCTGAGAGATCAGAGTTGTGGCTAGAGAAGACAGTTCATATTTTTGCTCAGATGGGATGTGTTGGGGCTCGTAAGTTAGGCTGTGTAGTTTCGTTACTTCAAGGTGATGCCTACACTTGGTGGGTCACCATTACTTCTGGCGTGCCTGAGGCCGAGATCAGTTGGGATTTCTTTGAGACTGCTTTCAGAAAGAGGTATTTAGGCTTGAGATATTTAGATGAGAAGAAGAGAGAGTTTATGGCTCTTGTTCAGGGAGACACATAAGTGATAGATTATGAGATCCGTTTTGTCTATTTGAGTCAGTATGCTCCGGAGTTGGTTCCTACTGAGAGGGATCGTTTTGATCGGTTCAGGTATGGACTTCATGAGGAGGTCAAGAGGTACACATTGGGTACTGATTATTCTGATTTTTGATGTCTTGATCGCTAGGGCCAAGGACATCGAGCATAGCTTGGGGCTGACCAAGCGTTTGGGAGGATCCAGTTCAGGGAAGAGGCACAACAACTTTAACCGTGATGATGCCAAGAGGCATCAGGGTAGTGGAAAGCATTTTGACTATAGGCGTGGCGGTGGACACCATGGTAGAGGCCATCAGGGCCAGAGAGCTGGAGGGCGTTTGCCCGAGTGTGCCCGATGTGGGAAACAACATTCAGAAGAATGTTGGGGAAACTATCATGCTTGCTGGAACTGTGGATCAAGAGACCACTTCAAGAGAGAGTGTCCGCATCAGGTGGCACAGGCTTCTATGAGAGCAATCGACTTTCAGAGAGGCCATGGGCGCGGTCGTGGCTACTTCCAACCGAAGGCTGATGCACCTAGGATAGAGGCACCGAGGAATCTTGCTCATGTAGTTGTAGTACAGCCAGAGGCCGGTGGACCAGCTAGAGTCTACGCACCGAAAGAGGCAGGGAATGACACAGATGTGATAGCAGGTAATTTTGAGTTACAGTCCATGTCTTTGTTTTCCTTAGTCGATTCGGGTTCCACACATTCTTATATTTTGAGTGAGCATGGAAAGAAGTTAGACATACCTGTTGAGATTTTAGACGTAGGGATGCATGTCACTAGTTCTTTCGGTGAGACAGTTGTAGTTAGACGGATGTATAGTAGGTGTCCGTTGAAGATTTAGGGTCATGTGTTTCCTGTTGATATGATGGAACTTTCCTTCTACGGATTTGATATTATTTTGGGTGTGGATTGGTTGGTCGAGCATAGAGCTAGTTTAGATTTTGAAACAAAATGAATTTCGTTGAAGCTTTCTGATGACAACGAGGTAGTGGTAGTAGGCGAGAACGTTAAGTTCTTGTCGAACGTTGTGTCGGCTTTAGAGGCTCATAGGTTGATAATCTCCGGTTGTGGGGCTTATTTAGCGTATGTGATGAATCTGAATATGGGTGAGGTTAGACCGAAAGATATCAGGACAGTTTGTGATTATCCGGATGTGTTTCCAGAAGAGTTACCGGGTTTGCCTCCTGACAAAGATGTAGAGTTTGTGATTGAGACTGTTTCAGGGTCTACTCCAATTTCTATTGCTCCGTATCGTATGGCTTCGAAGGAGTTGAAAAGTCAGCTTCAAGAGTTGTTGGACTGAGGTTTTATTAGGCCTAGTAGTTCGCCTTGGGGTGCTCCCGTGTTGTTTGTGAAGAAGAAGGATGGCAGTATGAGGATGTGTATCGACTATAGGCAGTTGAACCAGTTGACAGTAAAGAACAAGTATTTGTTGCCTCGTATAGATGACATGTCTGATCAGTTGAGAGGTGCCTCAGTGTTTTCGAAGATAGATTTGAGATCAGGGTACTATCAGTTGAAGGTAAAGGAGTGCGATGTTCCGAAGACAGCTTTTAGAACTAGATACGGTCATTATGAGTTCCTTGTGATGTTGTTTTGGCTCACGAATGCACCAACAGCTTTCATGGACATGATGAACAGAGTTTTCCGAGACTATCTAGACCGATTCGTAGTTGTTTTCATAGATGACATCCTTGTGTACTCGAGATCAGAAGAAGAACATGATGAGCACTTGAGACTTGTTTTGCAGGTATTGATGAGTAATTAGTTGTATGCTAAGGTGAGTAAATGCGAGTTCTAGATTAGAGAGGTTGTGTTTCTTGGCCACGTTGTGTCAGCTGAAGGTATCCGAGTTGATCCGAAAAAGATTAAAGCCATTGTTGAGTGGAAACAACCTAAGTTAGTGATAGAGATTAGGAGTTTCCTAGGACTAGTTGGTTACTATAGGAGGTTCGTTGATGGTTTCTCTAGGGTAGCTGCTCCGTTGACTAAATTGTTGCAAAAAGGAGTGAAGTTTGAGTGTTCAGATGCGAGACAGAGTGCTTTTGAGAAGTTGAAAGAAGCTTTGACGAACGCTCCAGTGTTAGTACAACCAGTTTCAGGGAAAGAGTTCGTAATTTATAGTGATGTTTCCTACGTAGGTTTAGGTTGTGTTCTGATGCTAGAAAGGAGAGTTGTTGCTTATGCTTCGAGACAGTTGAAGGTGCACGAGAAGAACTACCCTACGCACGACATTGAGTTAGCAACAGTTGTGTTTGCGTTGAAGATTTGGCGTCACTACTTGTATGGTGAGAAGTGCACGGTTTACACTGATCATAAAAGCTTGAAGTATCTGATGACTCAGAGAGAGTTGAACTTGAGACATAGAAGGTGGCTTGAATTGTTGAAGGACTATGATTTTACTATTGAGTACCATACGGGTAAGGCAAATGTAGTGGTCGATGCGTTGAGCATAAAAGTTGCAGTTGAGTTGTGAGCTATGTTTGCTAGGCTGAGTGTATCAAAGGACGGTGGTTTGATTACAAAGTTGCAAGTGAAGCCTTTGTTGATTCAGATGATCCGAGAGAAACAGTTGCAAGACGTATCTTTAGCTTCACATGTTCAGGACATTGCAGAAGGTAGACCGACAGAGTATAGTTTCAGTGATGAGAATGTGTTGTGTTTCAGAGACAGAGTGGTAGTGTCTGAAGATGTTGAGTTGAGACGTATGATTCTGAGCGAAGCACATTCAAGTCCTTTTTCTATGCATTCGGGCAGTACTAAGATGTATCGAGATTTGAAGAGCGATTATTAATGGTTGGTTTGAGGAAGGATGTAGCTGAGTATGTGAGTCGTTGCATGGTTTGTCAGAGAGTAAAGGCGGAACATTAGGTTCCTTCAGGTTTGTTACAGCCTTTGAAAATTCCGGAATGGAAATGGGAAAGAATCACTATAGATTTTGTGTCAGGGTTACCGTTGTCTCCTTCGAGGAAGAATTATGTCTGGGTGATAGTATATAGATTCACTAAGTGTGCTCATTTCTTAGCAGTGAACACCACAAATTCTTTAGACAAGTTGGCAGATTTGTACATCTGCGAGATTGTGAGACTACATGGGATTCCGAAGTCTATTGTATCAGACAAAGATCCGAGATTCACAGCGAGGTTCTGGAGTTGTTTGGATAGTGCCCTAGGTAGTCGTTTGCATTTCAGTACTTCGTATCATCCGCAGTCAGATGGTCAGTCAAAGCGAGTGATACAGGTATTAGAGGATATGCTCCGTTTTTGTGTGATTGACTTCCAGGGATCGTGGGAGAAACATTTTCCCTTAGTCGAGTTTGCTTACAACAACAGTTACCAGGCTAGTATCCAGATGGCTCCTTATGAGGCATTGTATGGTAGGCGATGTAGGACTCCGATCTGTTGGGCCAAAACGGGTCAGAAATTCTTACCTATGCCAGATTTGCTTAAGGGGACTATCGATAAAGTGAATTTGATTTGTGACCATCTAAAAGCACCTTCTGATCGTTAGAAATCTTACGCATATTTGAAGAGGAAAGAGATTGAGTTTTCAGTGGGTGAGAAAGTGTTCCTGAAAGTGTCTCTGTGGAAGAAGGTAATGTGGTTTGGCCGAAAAGGCAAGTTGAGTCTGAGGTTTATCGATCCGTATGAGATAGTTGAGCGGATTGGGCCAGTAGCTTACCGTTTGAGATTGACTTCAGAGTTAGAAAAGATACGCGATGTATTCCATGTGTCGATGCTCATGAGATATAGATCAGATCTGTCTCATGTTATGCCCATTGAGGAGATAGAACTGAATCCAGATTTATCTTACAATGAAGAACAGATTGAGATACTTGCTTCGGATAGTAAGTTTTTGCGTGGCAAGACCATAGAGTTGGTCAAGGTGTTGCGGTGACATAGAGGTGTGGAAGAGGCCACGTGGGAGAGGAAAGCGAACATACTCGAGAAGTTTCCGTACTTGTTTTCGTCAGGTAATTTCGGGGACGAAATTCCTTAAGTGAGGGAGAGTTGTAACACCCAGGCTTGGGGGTCGGGTGAAATTAAAATATTAAAATATTATTTTGGGCCTCGTATTTCCAAAACAATAAAACGAATATGTTGGGCTTGTTTAGAATTAAACCCAATGGCCATGGATTTTACACTATTGTAATAATTCATGTCCATTAAGTGTAAAAATGTATTTGGCTTTTAAAATAAAACAAAACAAATAAACATTTCATTTTTACTCATCTTCTTCCCCTCTCTTTCAAAAACCCACGACATCTCCTCCCTCTCCATGGAAAGTTACTATTCCATCACCTCCTTGTTTCATCTTTGAAGATTTTTGAAAGGTAATTACGTTTTTGAGTTGTCCTCATCTTCCCCTTACTACTCATGTTCTTAGTTTTCATTGAAACGCATTATTTTGTGTTTTGAGTTTTTGAGTTTAAAGAATAAAAATCCAAACTTTATTGACTTTTGGTCGAGCTTTTGATTCTTTGAAGTTAGATAAGTGTTTAGTAACCCATATGGTCCAACATATCTAAATTTTGAATGGTTTTATGATGATTTTCGGATTTGGGTTTAAGTGGGGTTTTAGAGTGCTTTAAAATGGGTTGTTGGGGCTGTTTTGTGTAAGAACTTGGTGGCTGATGATTAAGTGATGTTTGAGGGTTGTTTTGGGTGTATTAGATGGCAAGTTGGATGTTGGAAATGGGAGTTTTTTGTAAGTTGGGCTGCTCGAAAATGTGGGTTTTGAGAGTGTTCTTGGCTTGATTTTGAGCTTGATTGGTGTTCTGAGTTACAGCAGTGGTTTGTGTTTGTTTTGGTGATTAATATAGTGTATTTGATTGTTTAGAAGCAAGGAATTGTGTTGGAAGCCTCACATTCGAATCCGAAACCGTTGGGAGCTTGATCGGTTGTTTGCTTGTGTTTGGAAAGTCCAGTGAGTGGTTCTTTGATTTTAAATTGGTTTTCAAATGTTGGTTCGAGCATGTGGACCTAGGTCGGGCTTGGTAAACTCACCTAGAATTGGGATTATATTGGTAGTCTAATCTCAAGCTTTAGTTAAAGACCTATGGATGAACTTTGAATGTTGTGTTTATGCCTCTTGTTCCATATTTATGTGATTGATGTTGTTATGTATATTGTGATATACATATGTGTAGCGATGATGCATGATGATTCATTTATGCATTGTGATATGCATGCGTTTGATGAAATGTGGGTGCATGATGGTAAACCATGGTGGCTACGTGCTAGGCACGGGAAATGGTAAGAATATTGTGTTATGATAAGCTTGTGTTGAGATATTATTGGCACTAGTATGCTTGGGTACAAATGATCGATCATTAGGATGTTAGTGTGCACACGAGTGTCGAAATGTGCGCGTGGTCTTGGTAATGGTAGTCACCAAGATGGAGTACGGGTACGCCCGGAAATCTTCTTTTATATTTTAGTTGGTGATGAGTGGAATCCCATCGATGGGGCATGAGGATGAGTGGAATCCCCTCCGCGTGAAACGGTGATGAGTGTAATCCCACCATGAGGTAATGATATGGTTGAGTCGTTGGATGTGAGTTCCAACGGTTGTTATCCGTGTATTCGGGTCATAGCTAGGTGGCAATACGTTTTGTTAAATTTGTTTCATATGGTTGTATTGTGGACTTGTTGAGCATGGCATGATATATGAGGTTATGTTCATGCATTCCATGTAATTGATTCATGTGGTTCCGAAGGTAAGGAAATATGCATTCATCCTTGGTTTTGTTGCTCGTGCTTGGACCATGCATTGTCGAGGTTTGTTTTATGAGCTTACCCTCACTAAGCTTTACGCTTACGCTCTCTTTTGTTCGACAATGCAGATCCTTAGTTCGTGGGTTGCTTGTGCAAGGAAAAAGGCCTCCAAGTGTGCTTCTTGCTATCTTCAAGTATGAACTTTTAAGCTAAAGATGTAATAGATAAGAAATGGGGACTTGTGTATGATGTTTTGTGTTAGGAGCTTGTTTAGACTCCTTTAATATGTTAATGTTTTGGGTGTGGCTTGTTGATGCCTTATTTTGGATTGTAAACCATGCTTATGATGTGTATCATGAATGCTTATGTGTATGTTTTGTTCTAAGGCATGAAACCTTGATATGTTATGTATGTCTCTTCTTGGTGAATGCTTGATCCCTTCAATGTATGGCCTTTTCATGTATGTTGTGTGTTGAACATGCTTTTAGTAGGGTGTATGCCTCTAGAGTTTGTGTATGCAGGTTGTGTCTTGCTTCTTGAAGTCTTTGGGGTAATTTGGGATCGTTTGGAGATGCAAAATATGGTTTTTAGAAACACACGGACTGCAGGGGTTTCGGAACGGGTAAGGTTGTTTCGGAACGGGTGTGGTTCTAGAGACACCCGTATCGGAACGCGTTCCGGTGCGGTTTGGTTACTGTGAACCCCTATTCCGATACGAGTATCGAAACGTTTTTGCTACTGTGAAGGCATGTTCCGGAACGTGTTTCAAAACGGCTTAGCGAAATGGACCCTTGTATCGAAACGGGGTGGAGCGTTTAGGTACGGTTGGTTTGGCTTTTTAAACTGGGGCCTGTGTATCGAAACGGGCAAGCATGTTCCGAAACACAGGCCTGAAATGTGGGCTTTTTACATCTCTAAAGCTTCTCAAGTGTTAGGCATTAGGCCCTGATCGATGTTAGCTTTCTTGTGAGCCTTGTTAGTAACCGTTTATGTGTATCTTGGTCGCGTGTGCAAGGAATCAACCTAACTTGAATACATGGTAAGTTTAAATCAATTTACGTGCCTTTTTGTATGGTTTAGTCTTGTTTTCCGATGTCGTTTCTCACATGGGTCTAAATGAATCCATCTAGACAAGATAATGAAAGAAAAAGTTTTCCTCGGGTTGTTAACCGAAGTGGAGCCTTAAGGGTTTTGCCTTGGTTTTTCCCGTGTAGCCCACTCGGACCGGTCGGCTGTAACCCCCTTAACCCGGCCTAGACGGTCGACCCGAATTAAGAAAGTCACACGGGGAAAACCAAAGTCAACCCGAAAGTCAACCTTGATTAACGACCCTTTTTTTCTTTTTAATCTTGTCTAGATGCACATTAGTCCTAATTGTGATCACACAAACATCATACACAAAGATCACAAACATCAGAGATCAAACAGGGACCCAATTGAACAAATTACAACTTAAGGGACCAAATTGTAATTTCTGATAATTAAAAGAACTTAACCCAAATTAAAGTTACCAACTTGAAATTAGTCAGGTTTCATGCTTCTCTGTGAAATTTCAGCTCAAAAGGACTTCCCAAACTCATACAATTGCACAAACAAGTTTCAGGACCAAAACACAAACAATTCAAAACATTTAACTGCCAATGTCAGCCCCCAACGGTCGACCGTTCCGGAACAGGCAGACCCCGTTTCGAAACACGGGCCGTTCCGCAACGCGTACCGGAACACGGGCTGGCAGTGGCCAAACCGTTTCGAAACGGTGCCAACCGTTTCGGACGCCTGGGTTCATTCAAGGCACCCGTTCCGAAACGGTGTGCACTGTTCCGAAACACCCTGCACAGATTGCAGCAAAATGCATACTTAAACATGCAATTGATCATTCAAACATGCTCCAAATGCTACCAAACTTTACCAGCATGCAATTCAACATATATAAGACTTACAAGCATCATCAAATCATCAAAACAACATCATATGCAAAAAGCCCCAAATCTATAGGCATGCTTCCTACACAAGCTAGCTATTCAAGCACAAACTTCCAAAACAAGCATGTAATGGTCCAATACAAAAACCAGCATTCTTATCATCATTCAAAATACTTAGGGAGATCCAAACACCTCCCAAAACATACACATTGGTCCCCCATTGCCAAATTACCAAAAGCTAAAATGTACTAACAAAACCTTCCATACATTGAGCTCTACTTTCACTTGAATGCTTGCCCTCCTTGCTGCCCTCAAGGTTCTCTAATGTTCTGCATTATTGAATTAAGAAAACGAAAGAGAGCGTAAGCAAAAGCTTAGTGAGAAATGCTCTTAAAAACCATTCAATAATGCATTTAAAAACATTTATAAATCATGCTTTTAATCAACCTTTGCACATACTCAAAAGCATACTTAAACAAGCATCTCATGCTTCATAACATAACATGTCATATTGGCTCAAGTGATAGATTCCATTTCTTTAAAACAAGTTCATCAACTTTCCCAAGGACTTTTAAACACCTTGGCCCCAAGGACTTTTAAACACCTTGGCCCCAAGGACTTTTAAACACCATGAAAGAGGACCACACAAGGACTTTTAACCACCTTTGTGTCCATAGCTTGATTCACCCCAAGGACTTTTAAACACCTTGGCCCCAAGGACTTTTAAACACCTTGGCCCCATGGACTTTTAAACACCATGGCCCCATGGACTTTTAAACACCATGGAAAGGATCACCTAAGGACTTTTAACCACCTTAGTGTCCGCAACAAGAACCATCCAAGGACTTTTAACCACCTTGATGTTCTTAAGTAACAAGGCTCACTTAAGGACTTTTAACCACCTTAGTGACCTTAACCCTTTTAAAAACATCACTTGCCAATATACATCATTTTCATCATTTAATCCACTGTTTTTAAGCATTAAACCAAGCCATGTTCATCATGCATTTAAAAGCATCAAACCACATTTAATCAATGTACAAAAACAAGGAACTCTTACCTAGAGTCTCCTTCAACATATGGCTTACAACATCAGCAAATACCATGCTAAATCATGCTTTCAAAACAGTAATTAAAACATGCAATAAACCACTTTGCATCACAACAAAATCATGGCCACCACTAGAGAGTAATTCCGAAAACTTACACTTGAGCTTAGCAAAGTTGTTTAGACTTAAACTAAGCTCCCAAGACATTGGTTTCAAAGCCAAAAACCCAATTTCACACACGCACTCACTGATTCCACTTTGCTTCAAGCCAAAGCACCAAATCAAGCTTCCGGATCAACAACTCTTGGATCCAAAGATGCCTCCCCTGTTTCAACACATCAAAGCAGAGGATTAATGCATCATCATGCATTAATTGCTTCAATGAAAGCACCTAAACTCGCTGCTCTCATCCATACACCATTTTCGGCCACCAAACACAACCGAAAATGCATCCAAACCACTTCTAAACCAAGCCCAGCCATAAACCAGCAAAACCACACATCCTTTAACATCATATAACATCTAAAAACAACCTATTAACATCCTTATACCTCCAGCAACATCAGATCCACAAGATCACCTCAAAAACAACCTTGAATCACAAGCTAAACTTAGGAAACTCAACCTATCCGGGATTGCATTAATCAAAACTCAATTCCTTATCAATTTAGAGTTCATTTAACATCAAAAACACATCTCAAATCACAGATTAATCAGATCTAACGAAAATCATCAAAAATCACCAAATCTTGCATTATAAGCCAAGATCCATTTCACCACTTAAAAACCTTTAATAAAACATCAATTAAGGATTGAAAACTTAGGAATTTCAGTAAAGAACTGATAGTTTAGAGGAGAAGGACGTTCTTACCTCCAAACTTGAGTTTCTCCTCTTTTTGGAATCAAAAACCTTGTTGAATCAAGTAACAAATGGTGAGGTTTTGTAGATACTATGATTAGGAATCAAAAGAGAGTTGAAAGGAGGGATTTAGGTGAGAAAATCAGATCAAATTCTCTGGAGAGAAAGTGTTTGGGTTGAGAGAAAATGAGAGAAAGAAAATAGGAAAGTTAGTTATCCAAAATAGCCAAATGGCTTTCCCTCCACTTTTAATATGATTTAAAATCAGAATTAAATCTTAAAATATCTTAGAAAAATCTGGAGAAACTCCCTTTGGGTAAATAGCTCCTTAAAGATTCAAAGTTTCAACCCTTTATAAAACAGTCACCAAACTTTCGAAAATTACATTTTGGTCACTAGCCAAAATGTCACCCTTCCAAAACTCATTTTCCAAAATTGATTTCACAGTTCACTTAATTATATTAAAAGATGATTTTAGAACATTTTTCCATATTTTTAATGCAACCCGAACTAGGCTTTCCTAATTCCACCTTTTTAGATTCGAACAGCACTTTGACCAACCGGTCAACGCTCAAAACTCCTAAGCCCAAAACCGGGGCGTTACATCGGCCGCTCAGGCCGGGATGAGGGGGTTACAGCCACGGCGAGTGACGGATAGAATACTGCCACGGCTGGAAACTCGACGGGCCTTCAAGGTTCGGCAGAACGTCCTAGTTTGATTCCAAATTATCTCTAGGTTTGAATATTATTGATGCCCTTTCTTTGACAATACCTCTCGGCGTAAACTTAGGTTGAACAACAATTTTCCCACGTTCCTTTTTAGCTGCCTTAAACCTAGACTTATCTCTAAGTTAAGTTGATTCTCACCTTAGTTTATGGGAATCGTGTTTATCCTTTTCTTGAGTTTTAACTCTCTCGAATTGAAACAAATAGATGCTCTCATAAAGATCTCTCGATTCTATTGCAAACAAAGATTAAGAACATACTATAAACAAACCTTGAATTGGATTGCATAACAAAAACTTTAATTAATTACAATCGTTCTCACAACTACTAAACAAAATAATCTTAACCCTAAGGAAAGTTTAGAACATAATGGAAATAATGAAAATACAAGAATAAACTCAAAACCCTAATCTCTCCCTTCAATCAGTCAAGCCTTGCCTTTATATAGGAAGTTACATGTAAAACCCTACTTAGGGAAGAAGTCTCTCTTTGGGAGGAAGTTGAGTTGGAATTAAATGCAACTAAACATCTGAATATTTTATTCCAAAATAACTCCTCTTTGGGGCTTTCTTGGGCTGCAAGCTTCTTCCTTGTTTGGGTCTTCTCATGTCATCTCTGGCTGCTTCTAGACTTTATTCTTCATGTGACTTGGTTTTTTTGATTTAGTAAATTCTCCTCTTCAGATCGTACTCCCTTTTGTTCATTCTCCGATGTACCACCGCGGCAGTTTGTCTCAGTGAGCTATTCTTTGAACTGCATCAGTATAGTTCTTCTCTGCAATGATGGTTGGTCTTGTGTGACTGGATGTGATCATTATGCTTTCTCCTCCTCTCTGATCATTCTTCTCCCTTGCTGCCGTGGCGGGTTCCGGCGGCAGTCTCATGTAACTTGTAATGCAAATGCAACCGAAAACAGTATCTTTTCTCCACAAATAATCATAAACACTGTAATAAGCTGAGTGAAGCAAAGATACTGTAAAACATGCATGAAAACCTAAATATGAACTAGAATGAGCTTAAGAAAAGCGACAATATAAGCTAAAATGGGCATAAAATATAGGACTTTTAAGCACTTTACAGGTGCTTGATGGATTTCATAGTACGCATATATTGCGAATATGCCTATGCTTATGTTATTGTGGTTCAAGCATGCTTAAATTGTTGGATTATGCCTTAAATCCCTTTTCGGATTTTGAGTTGGATGAAAATAGGAAGGATGCCTCTAGTATTGTGTTATTTATAGGATTTGCCTCTAGTTTTTCATGTTTCTGTGAGCTTTTGCCTTGTTTTTATGCTTGGTTTATTGGTGTATAAGTTTGGGATTGATTGATGTATGATTAAGGCACCAATTGGATGAAAAAACGAACAAAATTGCACATTTCAAGTCCAGGGGTATCGATACACGGGGTAGTGTATAGGTACAATTATGTGTAATTTTGGCCTGGGTATTGGTACGAGTAGAGGTGTATCGGTACGAGTTTTAGCTACTGAATTTTGAGAAATCAGCTTATATCCCGAGTATCGGTAAGCCTGGGGACTGTATCGTTATTCCCCCGTGTATAGGTACACCTAGGGACCGTATTGGTACGCCTGAGCGTTATTCATGTTAATGTGATGTTAAAGGTTTTTGATTCTTTCATTTTGGTCACTGACTCTTGTGAATGCAATTGAATGAGTTTGAATGATTGTTTTGAGCAGAAATTTGACGAGTAAGCTTGTAACCTAACTAGTTGAGGTTTGGTAACATGATTTTTGACTAAGTCATTATAGTATTCTAGATTTACATTTTAGTCCCTAAAATGCGAGTTTATGCAATCAGGTGTCTTTTCGGTGTCCGTTTCTTTTGAGATTTCATCCGCTGCTTGTATGCTCACCTTGGGTTAATATGTAGCATCTAGAAAAGATAGAAAGGAAAAAATGGGTCTGGGTTATCTTTATATTTTTTATGTTCGCGTTGTATTTCATTTTCTTTTAAAATGGTTGTAGATATATGTTTTTGATATTTGCAAACTTGCGGGATAAACAGGTAGCAAATGCTTGCTCCGTTTTGAAAATAGCCTGCTATTTTTACCCAATTTGGAATGTATTTTGATGTTATTTTTTACGACGGACGATATATCTAAAATGGATTTTTTGATAAAGAACCAAAAAGTCTCATTGTTTTGTGCTTTTAACTTTTCATTGGAGTTAAATTTTATATTGCCATATGAATTATAAAAAGGAGTGGAAGGACTTGAATAATCTGGTGCGCACGATTTTGTTATTGTTGTAATCTGATTTGACTTGCTAGAGATATTGTATTTCTTATTTGCGATAATGTTTTTTGTGTTATTGCGTAGGATAAGAAAAATGATTGTTACTTTAAGAAGGTATGTACTGTGTGTGGCTTTGTTCCTATTCTTCACTACCTTAGTTTGCAATGATTTAGACAGTTCAAGTAGGGTTGTGATGAGAGAGAATGTATCTGATTGGCAATGACAAGCGGATACGCCGCCCTACACAACTTGTAATTGTAATTTTTGAAAGTCGAGTGATTTTAGTTATTTACCCGAGATTTTAGGGTATATGGAGTGAATGTTAATATTGGTGCCTCTCCTTATAGGTATATGATACGCCATGGCTTGGTATGGTCATTACCTGCTACAAATTGGGCGCCTCTGAGTGTACATGTTCATAACTTAGCTTAGGAGTGAAGTGCTCCTTCCTCATGCGATTTTGTTTTTATAGTTTTTTCTTGTGCCGATTGGAAAGGAGGAAAAGCAAATATGTTTATGGTGGCAAGTAGTTTTCAGGGACCATGTTTGGTAGATCCTGGGGGAGTGCTAATGTTGCAATTTTGGTTATTTGTATCACCAGGCGATAGTATTCGGAAAACTATTATTATTCTTTTGTAGTGGGCGTGGTAGAGTTGAGGGAAGGGGATGCTTTCTATCTTTAAGTGCTCTACTATCCGCATTAAGTAACCGGTTTTATCAAGCAGAGTTGGTAATCTTGTATTCATCGTGAGCCTTGCGATCACCAAGATGGGCGTGATTATGGGTAGCACTACCGGGATCATTGGCCAAAACGCAGTCCCTTACAATGAAAAGATAAGAAACTAGCTGTCACAAGTACAACCCAAGCTAAAAGTTTGGGGAAATAAAATTCTACTTTGCAATATTAGGTTTGGGATAATACCAAGTTCACCTTGATATATAAGATTGAAGTCGAGACCTAGATCACGGATTTTTTATGTGTCCAAAATTTTTGTATGTTCGTGGCATGTTGATTTTCTTAGGGTGAGTTTTTTGCCCCCTAATTAATAAGAGGTTTGTAGGTTTTTGTTCCCTTTTTGAATCGTGTGCTGATGATGATTAGTATTTCTTACTTGAGTTGGAAATGTTGCTACTATTTTTGTAGGTTTTTTTACATGCGCGTTTGTGTATCTATGTTGCCCCTGAGTGGGGTGGTTTTGGAATGCTATTGAATTTGTGTGTATGTTCATCTTATTGGCATGCAACCAATATAATTACATACTTATGAGTCATTCATTTGGGAGCCACTGGATGTCTGAGTTGTTTTGGTTCGCATGTTGCCCTTATTGTGTGTGAATAGTTGGCTATTTCTATGAGTTTTTTTTTGTTGTGTAATAAAAAACTGTGCGGGTTGTGGGTTTGTTTATTATGAGAGGGCTTTTGCTTCTTGGTAATAAAAAATTGTGTTCCTTATGGCATGCATTGCGAGACTGGATTTTCTTTGCTTCTTTTTTTGTAAATATGCTTGAAATCAATTTTGCAGCAGATCCTCTCAGATAGTTGTGCAAGGAATTTTTTTGTATGCACTTACTTCCAACATTAAAGGTTTGTGACATGCAGAAATGGCAAACTGTCTTTTATGACATGTTTGTGATCTTTTTGGGGTAAAAGAGATTTTTCTTCTTTTAAGAGTTGTGCGTATCATACAGTATATTGCAAATTGGGGGTCATTCCCCATACTCAGGATAACAACTGAGGTTTCTATTTTCATTATTGTATGGTTTCAAGATTGTGATGGACTTTTGGTATGATCGTTTATTTGCATCATGGTGATATGTGAGGTCGATAGGTCTTACTAAATATAAAGTAAGTGGAACTGTTGTAATCAAAGGATAAGATTTTATGTTAATAACATAATCATTTTAGTATTTTCTTTGGATTTGAATAAGAGAGATTTTGATTTCTCTAGTTATGACATCAATTATACAGGGGGAACTGTTAATGTTGTAGTTTTCTTTGTATTTCACGAATTTTAGCTTTGTATTTTGGTAGCTACTTGAAAAATGAATTTTGCCTTTTTTTGTGGGAGTGGATTTGTGAAAACAATACAACTGCTTAGCTTGTGCAGAAATGCCTTTTTGTAATAATTACATTTCTTGATATTTGTGTAGTATATTTGATGTGATTTAGCTTTTATGGCGACTTAGACAATCTGATATCATGCTGGAATCAGTAAGTTTTACTGTCTTTTGCATGTGTATGGGGTTATTTTATTGATTGGAAGCTCGAGGGTTGCGTATTTTAGGTTGTTTTCGAGATTTACAAATCTGGGAATTGAATGCTCATCTAGCGGACGTTGATATTGAGATTTGGAAAGCCAAAGCTTTACGCTTTTGTTATTTACTATAAGTAGGACTCCCTTAGGGTTGTGTTTTCACAAGTTACTTTGCGAGTGATTTACTTTCTCTTTTTGCGGTTTTCCCGGTGTATAACTTTGGTCGTGCAATCTTGAAGGGGGGAGAGAGGACAATCATGTTTATTGTTTGAACGGTATAATCCAGTCAGGGCTATTTAGTGTCCATGTTATTTGTATCGACATGCAATAGGATTCGAAAGGCTACGAGTGGCCATTTGTGGAGATGTAGATCGAAATGGGGATTATTCAGAAAACCTTTCTCTCGAGATTTTCCAAATATCGTAGTTTGTTTCTTGCCGCCAATTGTTTGTCAGTTATTGGGGACTTTGTCGGCTTTGAAACAACAAAGAGAACATGCATTTGCCTCTTTCCACCTCACACCCACTCCATCATGGACTCGTCTTTTATCTCAAGAGTGGCCATTTTTTCCACACCTCATCCCTCTTTAGACTAAGTTTGCCTCAAGAGAATCTTTAGATCGTTCTCCCCTTGTTTGGTTGTATGATTACAACGTTCGTTTGTTTTGTTTACTTAGGAAAGCTTGTTAAGGCGGAGCAAAATTGGGGGAGACACACATTGTCTCTATGTATTCTGCCCGCTATATTGGGAATCCCACTTTTATCTTATTCAGTGGGAATATATATAAACCTTTAATGCTTACAATCTTTTTCAAATAAGCAAGCGGTAAACTCTTACCCCGGTTGTAATTAGTTCACCAGGGGGTCGCTTTTACGTTGTCTCTCATGGAATGATATCACCTTCTTAGGGTAGTTTATATATTTGTGTTTCTGCTATGTGTGCTCGTGCTTGTATATTTTAGTATGCTCTGTACTAGAGGCAGTAGATACTAAAAATTTCTTTGAATTTACAACAAGTGTAACCTGGACAGGTTGGCGGATATCCTTTTTTAGGCATTGTTTGTACTTATTGAGGAGGAGCGGACGCTTTAGATAATTTATTTGTTTATATGATTCCTCTCTTCTTTTTATGTTGGTTGCATAAGTTCATCAAGGTGACACTTTACAAGGGATTTTTGGGGCCAAGGGTTGTTCTACTTGAATTGGGGATAGATTGGGCTAATTGCATTGTTTTTATGTTGTTCAACGAAAAGAAGTTTTTTACGAGAAGCATTTTGTATTTGGATTAATTTATTAGCTTAGGGCTCACTATGGTGAAAACTGCAAATAGAGTTTGTTGTTTACGATTCTAAGTCTCTTTTCGTTCTTTCGGTTGAGGGCTTCTATTTGATTTTAGCTTACTTGTGATTTCCAGCATCTAGTAAGGTTCGTACTATGAGGAGAATTATGTTTGTGTGTTTGTATGTTTGTTTTCCCCCTCGAGTGAGGTATCTTGATTGTCATTGTCCGTATTTGCACACTTATTGTTCTTGCATGTTAGTATTGTGGTTCCATTTAAATGCGCAATATTTATTGGAGTATCTTGATGTATGCGCTGTTTTCGACCCGGGCGCTTATGTTGTATTGACTTGTCTCACTTACTTATGAAGCAACCACGGCCCGCATTGATTGAATTCGTTTAAGGGATTCCAATTGGAACTGAGCATGACTTTGATCTTATACTTGGCTGACTTAGCGTCTATGTTGTGCTTTCCTTTATGTAAAATGGGGATGCGTTTGTTGATGTGAACTTTTTGTTGTTTGTAACTCTGTAAAGTAGGCTGGGCTAATTCTCGTTCTTTTTGTAATTAACTCGCTGAAGGGCTTTCCCCTTTTACGAGTAAGTTTTGAATATTTCCTTTCAGGTTTTGTGTTTATCTTGCCCCTGTATGGGGTGGCTTTGTTCGCTACTGCACTAGTGTATTTTTATGCGAACACTATGCACACGTTCTTATAAGCTATGTATTTGGGAGCCGCCGGGTATCTGTGTTATTTTTTATTCGCATGTTTCCCTCCTTTATGCATAAGTAGTTAGTTTGTATGTTTAGCTCGCTTTCTTTGGAAGCGGTGATCGTTGAGCTGACTCCTTAATGCATGCTTCTTAAAAGCGATAGACGTTTTATCTGTTTAGCTCGTTTGCTTTGGAAGTGGCAATCGTTGAGTTGATTCTTTAATGCACGCTTCTTAAAAGCGACAAACTTTTAGACGACCCTTTGTTTATTTAGCTCGCTTGCTTTGGAAGCATCGATTGTTGAGCTGATTCCTTAATGCACGCTTCTTAAAAGCGGCGGAGGCTCGAATAATCCTTTGTTTATTTAGCTTGCTTGGTTTGGAAGTGGTGATGGTTGAGCTGATTCCTTAATGCACGCTTTTTAAAAGTGACGGACGTTCGAGCGACCCTTTGTTTATTTAGCTTGCTTGCTTTGGAAGCGGCAATCATTGAGTTGATTCCTTAATGCATGCTTCTTAAAAGTGGCGGATGCTCAGACGACCCTTTGTCTGTTTAACTCGCTTGCTTTGGAAGCGGCGATCGTTGAGCCGATTCCTTAATGTACGCTTCTTAAAAGCAGCAGACGCTCAGACGATCCTTTATCTGTTTAACTCGCTTTCTTTGGAAGTGGCGATCATTGAGATGATTCCATAATGCACACTTTTGAAAAAAGGCGGACGCTCGGATGACCCTTTGTTTATTTAGCTCACTTGCTTTGGAAGCGGTGATTATTTCAGGGATAGCTAACGAGCCTTTCATCTTTGGGGAGAACTGTCGACTAAATAAAAATATTAGTAGAAGAAATATTATCTTTAATCAAAACAATCAAGTATAGTGTGTCATAGAGTGTACGTAGTGACGAAAAAATGAAAATAAAGTGAATCTTGGACAATATAAGCTAGATCATACCTTCACATGTTTGGTGTGTGTCTGCTTTGTGACAAGTTTTCCCTCTCTTGCATCCTCACCATCATGCTTGGTTGCTAAGTGGTCTGCAGCTCTGCATAGGACGCCAATCTTGATCACTCCTCAAGCCATCAGGGAGGTCACGGGAGCAACGGATGAAATTCAAAGCTTTACCACTTTGAATTTCATTGGCAGGGATCACTTTTTTTCTTTCGGCGGATGAGGGTTCCTTACATCCCTTATCCGAACTTACTGCCTCTTTTGCTCCCGCTTCCCGTCATGTTGTTTGTGGCGCTTTTAGCTTTACATCTCTCATCTGAACTCCTATATGCTGGTGGGTTTTCTTTTTATGTGCAAGCACACTTCTTTTGGTTTGCTCGGCTACATCTTCTGACCGGCTTGTGACTCCCAATTTACTTTGCATGATGGTCGGTCGGTCGGCTACTTTGGGCTCGAGAAGAAAATAACAAAGGGGGGCATCTTTTCCCCTTCCCCTTTCTTTTTTCCTACCTCAGTCCATTCCTCAATATACGTCCCCGTTGAGGGTCGCTCTTCATTGTTTTCTGAGGATGAGACTGAAAGGTGAAGGGTCCACGCTCACCGCACCAATCGTTGATGGACAAAATGGTCATGTGCTGGAGATAGTGGTCTGACGGCAGCCGAGGGGGTCGTTCTGGGCCAAAACTTGTGTGTTGCTCTTGTTTCTCTTAAGATGATGGTGTTAGGAAGGGAGAGCTCTCATAGAGTTCTTTGAAGCTTGTATTTTAGCTGTGAGGGCTTATGTGTGTGATGGGGAGTCTGGCCTTTATTTGGGGATGCATGGCCTCTTATAGAGGGGTTAGATGAAGTGAGGCACGTGTTAATCGAGGGGGACAGGTATTTTACTGAGTTGTCGTGATTCGGTGTCGGTGTGGATCGCGTGTATTGTCACGTCTTAAGTTAGCTCTGTCATCCATAGCGATCACGTGACTACATACGATGTTGCTTGTAGTCTTGCTGATTCGTTGTAGGTTGCGAAGGGCGTCATATGATTCGCAGACGACCCCATGCGCTGCGGTTCGCAGCGATCTCATGCATTGCTTCATCGACCCTCAGATGTCTTTTGTGTTATATTGTTCGTAGTCTTATTCATTAGGGTCGTCTGGTCCTGACATGTGGCAGTTAGTGCTCATAGGTACCAACAAGACCATATATCATAAATTTTAAACACTAACATTAAATTGTAAACTCTAAAACATAAATCTCTAAATTTTAAACTCTAAACTAAACCCTCAAACTTAAAAGGCTTGTGCAAATTAAAGTTTACACAGCAACCTGTGTATCAAAGTTTTTTCATATCAATTATTATTGATGAAATAAAAGAAAATTTATATATTTATTATATTAATTACGGATTTCTAATTAACTATTTAAAATTATATATAACGATAAAAAAATCAAATTATCATTATAATAATATATTTATAATTTTAGGTAGGGATAATTTATATTTTTTAATTGAATTAGTTCTCAGTTAAATCAGTCATTAAGCGCACTTAAAATTTAAGTAATTAACCATAAAATGTGGTGTGGTTGTTACTCACCTTATTCATTAATCATGAGGTCAAGAGTTCAATTCTTACCAATGAGAATGGAGTACATTTCAAAATAAAAAATAATCTTTTTCATCAAATCGAGTTTTATTCTCTCTTCATAATCCATCGACTATGATTCACAATTTCAAAGTGCCATTACATTGTATTCAATCATGTAAAGCTGTTCATGAGTCATATAACAAATTTTTGACGATTTAGTTGGAAAATTTGAGTGATTGATTAATGAAAACCAATTCATCTAGGCAAGGAAGTGAATAACGTAGGATGTGTTACACGCATTGAATGTAATTTTTTTTATAATCATCGTTATCTAATTTATTGATTGATTATTTCGAATAAAATACTATAAAATTATAGAAGCAACCTTTCTAACCAAATTTGTTTTATTCACAATGCAAGAATTTAAACTTCTAATTTTACTTAAACAAATCTACTATCTTATACTACTAAACTAATTAATTATTATAATACCTCAATTTTACCCGGATATAGGTATATATAAATATATATTTCACTTAGTAAATTAAATAAATAGATTCAATATAAATAAATAAATAAATCCCATAAATAGTCTAAAACCCCATTATATAATATCCAAATGTCTGTACAAAGCCCAAATTGATTTCAATGCCCATTTTCTACAAACTTTACACCTTAATTGTACTATCTAATAGCCCATTTATAGCTCACATACAACCCAACAGAACCAAAATACATAACCCTTTCCCGCCCACTCAACAAACACAATATATTAGTAAAGCCTTTCTCCCGCTCAAAGTCGCCACGTGTCGGCCGGTGATTGGTCTAAACAAATGCCACGGATCTCTGTTTCTATACTCCTTAGCTGGCACCAACTGATGATGACGCCACTCATGTGACGTCATTCATGACCTCAGATTCTGACTTCCAAAAATTATTATGAGCTTGACTTACCACATCAGCCATGGTCACATCTAATAAAAACCACACACTTCACCATTATTTTTTATGTCATTAATCCAATAAAATTATAAATTTTTAAAAAAATTATTATTTTAAATGACATGGAAAAACATTAGTTAAGATTCATTGCTTGGAAAAATGATGGGAAAAAGTAATGGTGAAGTGGGTAATTTTTATTGGATGGGACTATGATTGATATGGTAAGTTAGACCAATGATGTAATTTTTCCTATAATAATAAGAGAGAAATTTCCTGGGAATTAATTCCAATAATGATAACAATTAATAAAAAAATATTAAATAATAGATAATAATAAAGAGGTGAGAGAGGGAATATTACCCTCAGAATTCGAATGGTCATCGGATGTTGAACCGTCGTGGAACCTCAGGCGTCGTCGAAAGTTGAGGAGTCATCGGAGCTACAGAGTGTTGCCGATAAGGAGGGTCGGACCGTCGTTTTACGACTGTAGAGGTAAAACCCCTTTACTCATTTCGAATCCCTGTAAAACAAAGAAAAATGTTAATATGACTAGAACACATCTTATCTAGTGGCCGAAATATTTTGAACGCATGAGTCAAAATGAGAATAATTTGAGCAGATTTAGGCGGGGAAGTTGGGAATTTTGTCGAATTAGGGTTTAGATCTAGGTTTAAGGTTGAAAGGTAATTTTTTTGGTTCGAACGATGGTGAGAATGGGGTCGAAAAGGTGGCCGGTGCCGCCTGCGATAGCCGACGAACACGTCGGCTAGAGTTGGCGGGGCTGGATTAAAATGGGCAAAGTTAAAGAACAAGTGAATGACTTGGGAGAAAATGAAGTTTAGATCTATTTTAGTTCATGTTTCTAGATGTGAGGTGTTATGGGAAGAAGATTTTAGAGAGAGGAAAAAGTTAGAGAGAGTGAAATTTAAAAAATGGGGGATAAAAGGCTAAATTTGGCTAAGGATGAGGGTTTATATACCCTCTGTTAGACGGCGTCGTTTTGAGCACCGGGTTTAGAGAAGTTTCGCGCGTCCTAAAGCGGGTCTTACCTAAACTCGCGCGTTGCTTATCAAAGTTATATGGGATTTTGACCTTCAACTTTGTAATTTTTTCAATTCAGTCATATACAATGAAAAATTTGAAATTAAAGCTTTTAATTCTTTTAATTTGATCCTTAATTTAATTGTTTTTAAATTATATGGTTGATGCATATTTTAAATATTGCATATAGTTTTGTAAGTTAGACAATTTAATCACTTAGTTCTTAATTAACTGTTAGAGCCTTAGACTTTAGGTTTTTTAATAAAAATTTGATAATTAATTAAGTGAACTAATTATAGCAAATTAATGTGTATTAAGTAGGAAACTTTGGAGTTCAAATTTGGGTGATGCCATTTATTGTCCAACATTGACTTTTAAATGGAATACTTAGTACTTATTAGAATGCTAGAAATTAATAAATAACCTAGATAATTAACTAGACCTTTAATTAGGACTATTACTTAGTACTCATTAGAATACTTAGTACTCATTAGAATGTTAGAAATTTAGGGGTTTTGATATGGATGGTGCTCAAGCAATAGGTGCTATCTCATAAAAGCCTTTAAATTTAATTGTATTCATAGTTTAAACAATTTAATTGATTAGACTCTATTTAAGTTGGGTAAACTACTGCAGGGGTCACTTACGTTTAGCGTCTGTACAGAGTTAGTCACCACTTTTGAAAAGTGCATATTAGTAGTCCTCTACGTTTTCGATGTGTAAATACTTGGTCACTCCGACGTTAACTCCGTTAGTCCCCTAACGGATTGTTGACGTGGCGAAAGTAAAATAAGGATAAATTACTGCAATAGCCTTTAAAATTTATCTCATGTACATTTTTTCTCCTCAATTTAAAAAATAAACATTATAGTCACTAATGAAAATGTTTCTTTATAATTTCACCCTTAAATTTTTAAAAATTCATTTTTCAATCCTAAAACTTTACAATCAATTAACACAATAATATTATAAATGCTTAGATGAAAAATAGGTGCCCAAAGTATACCCTTTGAAACTTAGGTGCCCAAATTGCTCCTATTTAATAACTCAAACTTAAAAATTTAGTCTACTAACTACTAAAAAATTTGAGTTATTGGAATTTCTATTTTATAATTCAAACTTTATTTTGAATTTTTGAGTCGAGTTTATGAAATTATGAGTCGAGTATTTTCACATCAAACCAAAAAATTTAATTTTTTCGAGTCAAGTCGAGTTATTGGAATTTCTATTTTATAATTCAAACTTTATTTTGAATTTTTGAGTCGAGTTTATAAAATTATGAGTCGAGTATTTTCACATCAAACCTAAAAATTTAATTTTTTCGAGTCAAGTCGAGTTATTGGAATTTCTATTTTATAATTCAAACTTTATTTTGAATTTTTGAGTCGAGTTTATGAAATTATGAGTCGAGTATTTTCACATCAAACCAAAAAATTTAATTTTTTCGAGTCAAGTCGAGTTATTGGAATTTCTATTTTATAATTCAAACTTTATTTTGAATTTTTGAGTCGAGTTTATGAAATTATGAGTCGACTATTTTCACATCAAACCTAAAAATTTAATTTTTTCGAATCAAGTCGACTCATAATTTCATAAACTTGACTCGAAAAAATTAAATTTTTTTGGTTTGATGTGAAAATACTCGACTCAAAAATTCGAAATAAAGTTTGAATTATAAAATAGAAATTCCAATAACTCGACTTGACTCGAAAAAATTAAATTTTTAGGTTTGATGTGAAAATACTCGACTCATAATTTCATAAACCCGACTCAAAAATTAAAAATAAAGTTTGAATTATAAAATAGAAATTCCAATAACTCGACTTGACTCGAAAAAATTAAATTTTTTGGTTTGATGTGAAAATACTCGACTCATAATTTCATAAACTCGACTCAAAAATTCAAAATAAAGTTTGAATTATAAACTAGAAATTCCAATAACTCGACTTGACTCGAAAAAATTAAATTTTTTGGTTTGATGTGAAAATACTCGACTCATAATTTCATAAACTCGACTCAAAAATTCAAAATAAAGTTTGAATTATAAAATAGAAATTCCAATAACTCGAATTTTTTAGTAGTTAGTGGACTAAATTTTTAAGTTTGAGTTATTAAATAGGAGCAATTTGGGCACCTAAGTTTCAAAGGGTATACTTTGGGCACCTATTTTTCATCTAAGCATTTATAATATTATTGTGTTAATTGATTGTAAAGTTTTAGGATTGAAAAATGAATTTTTAAAAATTTAAGGGTGAAATTATAAAGAAACATTTTTATTAGTGACTATAATGTTTACTTTTTTAAATTGAGGAGAAAAAATGTACATGAGATAAATTTTAATGGCTATTGCATAATTTATCCTTATTTTACTTTCGCCACGTCAGCAATCTGTTAGGGGACTAACGGAGTTAACGTCGGAGTGACCAAGTATTTACACATCGAAAACGTAGAGGACTACTAATATGCACTTTTTAAAAGTGGTGACTAACTCTGTACAGACGCTAAACGTAAGTGACCCCTGCAGTAGTTTACCCATTTAAGTTAGAACTTAAAATAAACAAAACGATAATAAATCATGCATTTAAAACTTTTATGTTGGAAATATATTTTTTGAATATGAATGGGGGTGCCTCGAATGTAAAAGAGTGATTTTAATCTCATATTCGGATAAAAATATATTTCCTTATAAAAGGAATATCTCTATTTGGAATTTAAATCCAATCAATAATTAAGGGTTAAATTAAATTCAAAATATTATTTGAAAAGCCAAAATGCCACGTAAAATTAAAAAGTACAGATAACGGGCGTTTGTGGGGTGCTAATCCTTCCCCACGCGTAACTGGCTCCTGAAGTCAAATTTTAAGAAAATTAATCTCTGGTTGTTTTTATGGTGTTCGGTCTACCAAAGTGATCGATGGTGACTCTAAATGTTTTTCAAAGGTAAATAAAAGGGTAAAAATTCGATTTTAAAATAGATTAATTTTATTTAAAAAGAAAGTTTTTTTTCAAGATTAAAAAATAAAAAAAGACATTTAAGATTAATTTTAAGATTAAGTAAAAAGGAAAAACCCTATTTTCATGATTTAATTACAAAACCCAATTTAATATAAAAAACCACTTTTTCAAGATTAAATGAATAAAATGGAAAAACCCTAATTTTTAAAGGTTAATCGTTGATCTATTTTACACCGGTTCAAAAATTTTCTTGACATCTTGGCAACTTTGTTGGGTATCAACTCGAGAGTTAGGCTTAATTAACTTTAAGTGGTATTTTGGTATTTAAGAATGGTAATTTGAATTTAATTTTTCCCAATAATTATTGAATGGATTTTTAGAAAGAATGGGGGTAGCTTTTTAGAAAGAATGGATTTTTTTTCAATACTTTTTGTGTGATATAAACTGTCATTCATGCATATGCCTTCTACTCGGTCATTCTCCTTTAAGTGTGTGTAACCCCCTTAACCCGGCCTAGACGGTTGATCCGAATTAAGAAAGTCACACGGGGAAAACCAAAGTCAACCTAAAAAGTCAACCTTGATTAACGACCCTTTTTTTCTTTTTAAACTTGTCTAGATGCGCATTAAGCCTAGTTATGATCACACAATCAACATGCTCAAAGATCATAAACATCAGAGATCAACAGGGACCCAATTGAACAATTTACAACTTTAGGGACCAAATTGTAAATTCAGCAAATTACAGGGACTTAACTCAAATTAAAGTTACCAACTTGTAATTAGTCAGGTTTCATGCTTCTCTGTCAAATTTCGGCTCAAACGGACATCCCAAACTCATACAATTGCACAAACAAGTTTCAGGACCAAAACGCAAACATTCCAAAACATTTAACTACCAATGTCAGCCCCCAACGGTCGACTGTTCCGAAACAGGGAGAGCCTGTTTCGAAACGCGGGGCCGTTCCGCAACGCGTACCGAAACGAGGGCTGGCAGAGGGCTTCCCGTTTCGAAACGGTGTCTCCCGTTTCGGACGCCTGGGTTACTACAAGGCACCTGTTCCGAAACGGTAGCCACTGTTCCGAAACGGCCTGCACAGAATGCAGAAATTTGCTTTCTTAAACATACAATTGATCAACCAATCATGCTCCAAATGCTACCAAACTTTACCAGCAACAAATTCAACATACAAGAGACATAATTGCATCAACCAAACAACATAATAACATCATATATGAAAAGCCCCAAATCTAATGGCATGCTTCCTACTCAAGCAAACCATTCAAGCATAAAACCTTCAAAACCAAGCACATAAAGGCCAAATACAAAATCCAGCATTATTAACAACATTAAGCAAACTTAGGGAGTACAAACATCTCCCAAAACATCCATATAGGTCCCCCATTGCCAAATGCCAAAAGCTAAAGGTGTACAAGAAAACCTTTCCATACTTGAGCTTAATTCCCACTTGATTGCTTGCCTTCCTTGCTGCCCTCAATGCACTCTAATGTTCTGCATTATTGGTTTAAGAAAGCGAAAGAGAGCGTAAGCAAAAGCTTAGTGAGGAAAGCTCATTAACACCATTCAATAATGCATTTATAAAACACTTTATAAATCATACTTCAAAACATCATTTATACATGCTTACAAGCATTCTTAAACAAGCAATACATGCTTCCATATCAATACATGTCATATTGGCCACAAGTGATAAGTTCCATCTTTTAAAACAAGATCAACATAAGACTCACACATGGACTTTTAAACACCATTGTGATCTTATAATTCACAAGGACCACACAAGGACTTTGAAACACCTTTGTGTCCTTACAAGTTTCACCCCAAGGACTTTTAAACACCTTGGCCCCAAGGACTTTTAAACACCTTGGCCCATGGACTTTTAAACACCATTGCAAGGACCACACAAGGACTTTTAACCACCTTTGTGTCCTTAACAAGAACCATCTAAGTACTTTTAACCACCTTGATGTTCTTAAGTAACAAGGCTCACTCAAGGACTTTTAACCACCTTAGTGACCTTAACAAGAATCATCATGGACTTTTAACCACCATGAAGTTCTTAGAAACCACAAGGCTCACTCAAGGACTTTTAACCACCTTAGTGACCTTAACCTTTTTCAAAACATCACTTGCCAATATACATCATTATCATCAAATAATCCACCGTTTTAAAGCATTTAACCAAGCCATAATCATCATGCATTTTTAAGCATCAAACCACATTTAAACAATGTTCAAAAACAAGGAACTCTTACCTTGAGCTTCCTTCAACATATGGCTTACAAAATCAGCAATAACCATGCTAAATCATGCTTTCAAAACAGAATTTAAAACATGCAATAAACCACATTGCATAACAACCAAACCATGGCCACCACTAGAGAGTTTTTCCGAAAACTTACACTTGAGCTTAGTAAAGTTGTTTAGACTTAAACTAAGCTCCCAAGACATTGGTTTCAAAGCCGAAAACCCAATTCCACTCACCGATTCCGTTTCGCCTCTTGCCGAAACACAAATCAAGCTTCCGGATCACCACCACTTGGATCCAAAGATGACTCCCCTGTTTTAAACACATCAAAGCAGAGGATTAATGCATCATCATGCATTAATAGCTTCAATGAAAGCACCTAAACCCGCTGCTCTCATCCACACTCCATTTTCGGCTACCAAACACAACCGAAAATGCATCCAAACAACTCCTCAACAAAGCCCAGCCATAAACCATCAAAACCAAACATCCTTTTACATCAATTAACATCTAAAAAGAACCTAATAACATCCTTATACCTCCAGCAACATCAGATCCACAAGATCACCTCAAAAAAACAACCAAGAATCACAAGCTAAACTTAGGAAATTCAACATATCCGGTATTGCATTAATTAAAACTCAATTCCTTATCAAATTAACATTCATTTAACATCAAAAACACTCCTCAAATCACTGCTTTAACAGATCAAACGAAAATTCATCACAAATCATCAAATCTTGCATTTTAAGCCAAGATCCATTTTACAACTTTAAAACCACTTGTAAAACATCAATTAAGGATTGAGAACTTAGGAATTTCAGTAAAGAACTGATAGTTTAGAGGAGAAGGACGTTCTTACCTCCAAACTTGAGTTTCTCCTCTTTTAGAACCAAAAAGCTTGGTGAATCAACTAGCAAATGGCGAGGTTTTGTTGATGTGATGATTAGCAATCAAAAGAGGATTGAAAAGAGAGATTTGAGTGACAAAATCAGAAGAAAATCTCTGGGGAAAAGGTGTTTGGGTTGAGAGAAAATGAGAGAAAAGAAAATAGAAGATTTGAGAGAAAAGTTAGTTAGAATTAGGAAAATATCTTCCCTCCACTTTTCTATAGTTTAAAAATCAGAAATAATTCATTTAATATCTTAGAAAAATCTGGAGAAACTCCCTTTGGGTAAATAGCTCCTTAAAGATTCAATCCTTTCTAAAACAGTCACGCAACTTTCAAAAATTACATTTTGGTCACTAGTCAAAATGTCACCCTTCCAAACCTTATTTTGTAAAATTGATTTCACAGTTCACTTATATATATTAAAAGAGGATTTTAGAACATTTTCCCATATTTTTAATGCAACCCGAACTAGGCTTTCCTAATTTCACCTTTTATATTCGAACAGCACTTTGACCGAACCGGTCAACACCCAAACTTCCAAGCCCAAAACCGGGGCGTTATAACTCTCCCCCCCTTAAGAAATTTCGTCCTCGAAAATTACCTGTAGGAAAGAGATAAGGAAACTGCTTCAGCATGTCATCCTTCTGCTCCCACGTGGCTTCCTCAACACCACGATGCTTCCACAGCACCTTTACCAACTCAATGGTCTTGCCACGAAGAACTTTGGTATCCGCATCCAGAACCTTCACCGGTTCCTCATCATAGGTCAAATCCGGATTCAATTCCACTTCTTCCACAGGCATCACATGCGAAGGATCAGACCTATACTTCCGGAGCATAGAAACATGAAACACATCATGAATCTTCTCCAACTCTTGAGGTAACCTCAACCGATACGCAACAGGACCCACACGCTCAACCACCTCATATGGTCCAATGTACCTAGGGCTCAACTTACCCTTCCGGCCAAACCTCATCACCTTCTTCCAAGGCGAAACCTTCAAGAACACACGGTCACCCACCGCATACTCTGTCTCCTTACGCTTCAAATCCGCGTAAGACTTTTGCCGATCAGAGGCTGCCTTCAACCGCTCACAAATGAGCTTCACCTTCTCGGTGGTTCCCTTCAACAAAGCCAGCATCGAAACCAACTTTTGACCCGTTTCAGCCCAACAAAGAGGAGTCCTACACTTCCTCCCGTACAAAGCCTCGTAAGGTGCCATTTGAATACTCGCCTGATAACTATTGTTATAAGCAAACTCTACCAAAGGCAAATGCTTCTCCCAAGAGCCCTGAAACTCAATCACGCAGCACCTCAACATATCCTCCAAAATCTGAATGACATGCTCTGACTGGCCATCCGACTGAGGATGATAAGATGTACTGAAATTCAACCTTGTACCCAAAGCTTGATGCAAACACTGCCAGAAATGCGATGTGAACCTCGGATCCCTATCCGACACAATCAACTTAGGCACACCATGCAACCGCACAATCTCAGCAATGTACAGCTCCGCAAGCTTATCCAAAGAAAACGTAGTATGCACAGGCAAGAAATGCGCACACTTCGTCAGGCGATCAACAATCACCCAAACCGAATTCTTCTTCGAAGGTGACAAAGGTAAACCAGATACAAAATCCATGGTAACCCTTTCCCACTTCCACTTAGGAATTCTCAACGGTTGCAATAACCCTGAAGGAACCTGATGCTCAGCCTTAACTCGCTGACACACCAAACACTTGCTCACAAACTCTGCAA
Source organism: Hibiscus tridactylites (assembly GCA_958450335.1). Taxonomy (NCBI): domain Eukaryota; kingdom Viridiplantae; phylum Streptophyta; class Magnoliopsida; order Malvales; family Malvaceae; genus Hibiscus; species Hibiscus tridactylites. The sequence goes on from OY288266.1 coordinate 32,148,824, forward strand.
CATCCTTTTTCAAGCCCACCCAATAGTACTCATCACGAAGATCACGATACATCTTAGTACTACCTGGGTGCATAGCAAAAGGACTACTATGACCTTCAGTCAGAATAGCACGCCTCAACTCAGCATCATTGGGCACTACTATTCGACTCCCAAAACACAACACACCATCATCATTAAAACATAAATCCGAAGGCCTACTCTCCGCGATATCCTGAACATGAGGCACCAAGGAATCATCCAGCAACTGCTTTTCCTTGATCATCTGAACCATAGATGGTTTCACTTGCAACTCAGCTACAAGACCACCATCACACGAAATACTCAAACTGGCAAACATAGCCCTCAGCTCAACAACTACCTTCCTACTCAAGGCATCTGCAACAACATTAGACTTTCCAGGATGGTACTCAATCGTCAGATCATAATCCTTGAGCAACTCCAACCAACGCCGCTGCCTAAGATTCAACTCCTTCTGAGACATCAGATACCTCAAACTCTTGTGATCCGTGTACACAGTACACTTCTCACCATACAGATAATGTCTCCAGATCTTCAGAGCAAAAACCACTGCAGCCAACTCAATATCATGCGTAGGATAATTGCGCTCATGCACCTTCAACTGCCGCGATGCATAAGCCACAACCTTACCCTCTTGCATCAGCACACATCCCAAACCAACATAGGACGCATCACTGTAGACCACAAACTCTTTCCCTGATTCAGGCTGAACCAAGATAGGAGCTTGCGTCAAAGCCGCCTTAAGCTTCTCAAAAGCCTGCTGTCTCGCTTCCGTCCACTCATACTTAACATCCTTTTGCAACAACTTCGTCAAAGGTGCAGCAATCTTAGAAAACCCATCCACAAACCTCCGGTAGTATCCCGCCAAACCAAGGAAACTACGGACCTCATGAACAGACTTAGGAACCTTCCAGTTCATCACTGCCTCAATCTTCTGAGGATCAACACGAATCCCCTCAGCAGAAACTACATGCCCAAGAAACACCACCTCCTTAAGCCAGAACTCACACTTGCTTAACTTAGCATAAAGCTGATTCTCCAACAAAGCTTGCAGCACAATCCTCAAATGCTCTTCATGCTCCTCCTCAGTACGCGAGTACACGAGGATATCATCAATGAACACCACAACAAACTTGTCCAGGTATTCATGAAACACACGATTCATCATGTCCATGAAAGCAGCAGGAGCATTTGTCAAACCAAACGGCATCACAAGGAACTCATAATGCCCATACCTTGTCCTGAAAGCTGTCTTAGGCACATCTACATCCTTCACCTTCAACTGATAATACCCTGACCTCAAGTCAATCTTAGAGAACACAGCTGCTCCCCGAAATTGATCAAAGAGATCATCAATTCTCGGCAAAGGATACCGATTCTTGATAGTCAACTTGTTCAGCTGACGGTAATCAATGCACATTCTCATAGTGCCATCCTTCTTCTTCACAAACAAGACTGGTGCTCCCCAAGGTGACACACTTGGCCGAATGAAACCACGATCAAGCAACTCTTGCAGCTGCGTCTTCAGCTCCTTCAGCTCCTTAGGTGCCATTCTATAAGGGGTAATGGACACAGGAGTTGTATTCTCATACAGCTCAATTCCAAACTCCACCTCACGATTAGGAGGTAAACCAGGTAACTCCTCAGGAAACACACCAGGAAACTCCTTCACAACTCTGATATCTTGCACCCTCAACTCCTTAGAGCTAGAATTCATTACAAAAGCCAGGTAAGCTTCACAACCTTGCCTCCAAGGTAGACACCACATTGGCAAGAAACTCCACATTCTCACCAACCACAACAACATCATAATCATCCGCAAGCTTCAGCGAAACTCGCTTGTTTTCACAATCCACAACAGCACGATGCTCAACAAGCCAATCCATACCAAGGATCACATCAAAACCATAGAAAGGCAGCTCCATAAGATCAACATGAAAAACATGTTCTTGAACAACCAAAGGACACCTTCTATACAACTTTCGAGTCACAACAGTCTCACCAAAAGAACTAGTGACACGAACTCCAACATCCAAAAACTCAACAGGCAAACCAAGCAATTCAGCATGCTCACGCAAAATATATGAATGCGTAGATCCAGAATCTATCAAGGAAAGTAATGACAAAGATTGCAAAGTAAAGGTACCTGCAATCACATCCGCGTCATTCCTCCCCTCCCGCTGAGCATACACCCTCGCTTGACCTCCACCTTCGGGTTGAATAGCCACAACATGGGCCACTCCTCGACCACCTTCCTCTCTTCGCTGGAAATTACCACGGCCGCGCCCACGACCTCTCTGCGGTGCAGCAACAATAGGAGCACGTACTTGGCCACCAGCCAACATAGGGCACTCTCGCCTCAAGTGATCCGCAGATCCACAATTCCAGCACCCGTTACCAGCTGCCGCAACAGGAGCTTGCACCTCCCTCACAGCACGAGGACAATCACGCTTCATATGACCACGTGATCCACAAATCCAACAAGCACTCGGATCAGCTCTAGCATTGCCTCCCCGAGCAGGTACACCACCACCTCTCTTGGCCGAGGACTGATACCTCTGGTCACGTCCCCTCTTGTTCCGTCCACCACCAGAACTATACTCAGCAGCTCGCTTTCCAGCACTAGCTCCAGCACCTCTAGCAGATAAACCCAAGTTCATCTCAATATCCTTAGCTCGGCCCACCAACACATCAAAATCATCATACTCGGTGGCCAGCACATACATCTTCACATCCGTCACTAAACCATAACGGAATCTTTCGCACCTCGCCCGCTCATCAGGTACCAGCTCAGGCGCATACTGACTGAGTCTAACAAACTGAACTTCATACTCAGCCACAATCATGCTCCCCTGGGTAAGAGACATGAACTCACGCTTCTTTTCATCCAGGTACCTTACACCAAGATACCTCCTCTTGAACACATTCTGAAAGAATGTCCAAGTTACATCAGCATCAGCCATCCCAGCAATAGTGGTTGTCCACCACGTATAAGCATCATCCTGTAGCAAGGATACAACACAACCCAGCTTTTGCACATCAGTGCAACTCATCTGACCCAAGATCCTCTTGGTACTCTCCATCCAAGATTCAGAACCTTCCGCAGACAAACCCCTGAACTCAGTCCCACCAAGACTGCGTAAGTGCTCCAAGGGTAGTCTCACTCCAGCATCTCCCTGATGCCCAGCTCCTTGAGCTCCAGCTACTGCCGCTCGAAAAGCACCAGCAATAGCTTGCACCAACATCGTCATGTCAGGCATAGCTTGCCCCTGACCAACCTCAGGTCCAGCAGCTCCAGCACCAGCTGCAGCTTCAGCTCTTTCTCCCTCAGCACCACCACCACCAGGTGGAGGGGGAGGTAACACTGAACTTCCCGCATTCTCCTCATTCTCATGCTCATTCGGAGCCGTAGCTCGCACATTACTTCTCAACTCTCTACGTGGTGCCATACTCTAACCATGCAATCACAATGCAAATAAACAAAGTCAGGTCCAGCAAGGTAAGCAATCCAAGTATTCAAGCTCAATTTCACTTAAAATCAACATCGTTTCATTAGCTTTGATTTGGCAATGGGTACCCCACAACATGCTTCATCACAACATACAACTCTATAGCATCAAAATCACAAACCACTCAACATGCTTTCAATCAACAAGCGTACATAGCATACATACTTCAATCATGCACACATTCATTCCCAATTACTCGAAAACTCAGCTCTGATACCACTAAATGTAACCCCCTTAACCCGGCCTAGACGGTTGACCCGAATTAAGAAAGTCACACGGGGAAAACCAAAGTCAACCCGAAAGTCAACCTTGATTAATGACCCTTTTTTTCTTTTTAAACTTGTCTAGATGCGCATTAAGCCTAGTTATGATCACACAATCAACATGCTCAAAGATCATAAACATCAGAGATCAACAGGGACCCAATTGAACAATTTACAACTTTAGGGACCAAATTGTAAATTCAGCAAATTACAGGGACTTAACTCAAATTAAAGTTACCAACTTGTAATTAGTCAGGTTTCATGCTTCTCTGTCAAATTTCGGCTCAAACGGACATCCCAAACTCATACAATTGCACAAACAAGTTTCAGGACCAAAACGCAAACATTCCAAAACATTTAACTACCAATGTCAGCCCCCAACGGTCGACTGTTCCGAAACAGGGAGAGCCTGTTTCGAAACGCGGGGCCGTTCCGCAACGCGTACCGAAACGAGGGCTGGCAGAGGGCTTCCCGTTTCGAAACGGTGTCTCCCGTTTCGGACGCCTGGGTTACTACAAGGCACCTGTTCCGAAACGGTAGCCACTGTTCCGAAACGGCCTGCACAGAATGCAGAAATTTGCTTTCTTAAACATACAATTGATCAACCAATCATGCTCCAAATGCTACCAAACTTTACCAGCAACAAATTCAACATACAAGAGACATAATTGCATCAACCAAACAACATAATAACATCATATATGAAAAGCCCCAAATCTAATGGCATGCTTCCTACTCAAGCAAACCATTCAAGCATAAAACCTTCAAAACCAAGCACATAAAGGCCAAATACAAAATCCAGCATTATTAACAACATTAAGCAAACTTAGGGAGTACAAACATCTCCCAAAACATCCATATAGGTCCCCCATTGCCAAATGCCAAAAGCTAAAGGTGTACAAGAAAACCTTTCCATACTTGAGCTTAATTCCCACTTGATTGCTTGCCTTCCTTGCTGCCCTCAATGCACTCTAATGTTCTGCATTATTGGTTTAAGAAAGCGAAAGAGAGCGTAAGCAAAAGCTTAGTGAGGAAAGCTCATTAACACCATTCAATAATGCATTTATAAAACACTTTATAAATCATACTTCAAAACATCATTTATACATGCTTACAAGCATTCTTAAACAAGCAATACATGCTTCCATATCAATACATGTCATATTGGCCACAAGTGATAAGTTCCATCTTTTAAAACAAGATCAACATAAGACTCACACATGGACTTTTAAACACCATTGTGATCTTATAATTCACAAGGACCACACAAGGACTTTTAAACACCTTTGTGTCCTTACAAGTTTCACCCCAAGGACTTTTAAACACCTTGGCCCCAAGGACTTTTAAACACCTTGGCCCATGGACTTTTAAACACCATGGCAAGGACCACACAAGGACTTTTAACCACCTTTGTGTCCTTAACAAGAACCATCCAAGGACTTTTAACCACCTTGATGTTCTTAAGTAACAAGGCTCACTCAAGGACTTTTAACCACCTTAGTGACCTTAACAAGAATCATCATGGACTTTTAACCACCATGAAGTTCTTAGAAACCACAAGGCTCACTCAAGGACTTTTAACCACCTTAGTGACCTTAACCTTTTTCAAAACATCACTTGCCAATATACATCATTATCATCAAATAATCCACTGTTTTAAAGCATTTAACCAAGCCATAATCATCATGCATTTTTAAGCATCAAACCACATTTAAACAATGTTCAAAAACAAGGAACTCTTACCTTGAGCTTCCTTCAACATATGGCTTACAAAATCAGCAATAACCATGCTAAATCATGCTTTCAAAACAGAATTTAAAACATGCAATAAACCACATTGCATAACAACCAAACCATGGCCACCACTAGAGAGTTTTTCCGAAAACTTACACTTGAGCTTAGTAAAGTTGTTTAGACTTAAACTAAGCTCCCAAGACATTGGTTTCAAAGCCGAAAACCCAATTCCACTCACCGATTCCGTTTCGCCTCTTGCCGAAACACAAATCAAGCTTCCGGATCACCACCACTTGGATCCAAAGATGACTCCCCTGTTTTAAACACATCAAAGCAGAGGATTAATGCATCATCATGCATTAATAGCTTCAATGAAAGCACCTAAACCCGCTGCTCTCATCCACACTCCATTTTCGGCTACCAAACACAACCGAAAATGCATCCAAACAACTCCTCAACAAAGCCCAGCCATAAACCATCAAAACCAAACATCCTTTTACATCAATTAACATCTAAAAAGAACCTAATAACATCCTTATACCTCCAGCAACATCAGATCCACAAGATCACCTCAAAAAAACAACCAAGAATCACAAGCTAAACTTAGGAAATTCAACCTATCCGGGATTGCATTAATTAAAACTCAATTCCTTATCAAATTAACATTCATTTAACATCAAAAACACTCCTCAAATCACTGCTTTAACAGATCAAACGAAAATTCATCACAAATCATCAAATCTTGCATTTTAAGCCAAGATCCATTTTAAAACTTTAAAACCACTTGTAAAACATCAATTAAGGATTGAGAACTTAGGAATTTCAGTAAAGAACTGATAGTTTAGAGGAGAAGGACGTTCTTACCTCCAAACTTGAGTTTCTACTCTTTTAGAACCAAAAAGCTTGAAGAATCAACTAGCAAATGGTGAGGTTTTGTTGATGTGATGATTAGCAATCAAAAGAGGATTGAAAAGAGAGATTTGAGTGACAAAATCAGAACAAAATCTCTGGAGAAAAGGTGTTTGGGTTGAGAGAAAATGAGAGAAAAGTTAGTTAGAATTAGGAAAATATCTTCCCTCCACTTTTCTATAGTTTAAAAATCAGAAATAATTCATTTAATATCTTAGAAAAATCTGGAGAAACTCCCTTTGGGTAAATAGCTCCTTAAAGATTCAAAGTTTCAATCCTTTCTAAAACAGTCATGCAACTTTCAAAAATTACATTTTGGTCACTAGCCAAAATGTCACCCTTCCAAACCTTATTTTGTAAAATTGATTTCATAGTTCACTTATATATATTAAAAGAGGATTTTAGAACATTTTTCCATATTTTTAATGCAACCCGAACTAGGCTTTCCTAATTTCACCTTTTATATTCGAACAGCACTTTGACCGAACCGGTCAACACCCAAACTTCCAAGCCCAAAACCGGGGCGTTACAGTGTGAGTGAGACATGATCCTACGTGAGTTATCCAACTCCGTGATTGAAATTTTGTCTTTCTTCCTGTATACCAACCTTATACATCGTGAGGTCACGCCTCCGCTATAAGGGGGTGTATACTCACGAATGATGTCTTACTATTGCAGTAGGCAGTAACGACAGTTCGGGTATTCAGAATCTAGAACGATAATCACATGCTGCAATCTAGAAGCTTACCCTACTAGAGCTAGACAGGGACCTAGGACAGGGTGTCGCCAATTTAAATACGCTTCTCTGGTTATTCTCTCTGCTCAAATATAACATGTTTTTCCGTATGTATTGAATTTAAGTTTTTGCCTTCGATATTATTTCACAACACTACCACAATTTTTGTTTTTTTGTTGTTATTTTTTTATATGATATCATATTGCATTTAAAAAAGGGTATCGATTCGAGGATTAGTTGATTAGGAAGTGTTCAAAATGGCTGATGGGTCTAATAAACTGGGAGAAGGCAATATGTCGATGGACCCAATTGGAGAAAAATCCAATACAAGAAAGATGATGATATTCAGGGAATCTAATCGTGATGCAAGTAGTTACAAGGAGTTGAATGAAGACACTGAGAGAGCGGCGAAGAAGAAGATTCAAGAACTAATGGACCCAAACAGGTGGGATAATCAAAATTTGAGGAAGAACAAGCTTGCCATCTCAAGTTTCACAGACAAAGAAATTTTTTTGAAAGGGTACCATAATGAGGAAAAGTTGATCTTTGAAAAGAAAATGAAGAGTTGGAAAAGAAACATGGGGAATAGTCTTGTTAGGGTGAGGCAATCTCAGAAAGTTGTTGAGGACCGCTTAGGTAGCATGGAGCAAAGGATTGATCAATCCCTGAACGAGACAGTAACTTGAGCTACCATATTGCTTGGAATCAGGGAGATCGAGAAAGAAAAGGGTTTCAGATGGAAATACCAACATTGGTGATCAAGATGAAAACTTATCTCATACAAGGGTTCAACCTGAAGGATCGATTTCGAAAAAGATTCAGAATAGTACAGTCAAGGTGTTGGCTAACTATTCGGAGAATTTGGAAACAAGCTTTGCAGATGACGTTCCTAACCTTAGTACACCGACGGGATTTGACAAAGCAAAAATGGACATCATCAAGCAAACAAATATAGAAGGACTGAGTAAAAGCCAGAATTTTGATTTTTGTTCTAAAACCGTATTTCCTAAGGGTTATGAGATTGTTAAAGAACAAGATGATTCCAACAGAGTCAAAGAACCGTATATGCTTGGAGAATGTCTCTCTGAAGTTATAAAAGCCGAAAATTTAGTCGAAGCATGAAATTTTCCCACATTAGAATTGCCTCCATCCAGGAAAAGAGGAGTAGAAAGCATAGAAACACGAGACATAGAGGTCGAATGGTTTAGCAAGAAAAGAGAGACGCTTATTCCTATTCCAATGCCATATTTGGATTTGTTGTCCTACCTTGTGCAAAATCACTTGTTGATGACAGTTCCACCGAAGTTTTATAAGTCTTTTTATGGCATCAGAAATGCTTGTAGTTATTATTGTGGAGATTTCAGTCACTCTATGGAAGATTGTATGTTTTTGAAACACATAGTCAATGGTTTCATCAGGAATGGACATTTATGCTTTAAGAACGGAGAACCTCGATTCTATAAAAGATCATTATTTACTAGAAGAATTGAGATAAAAGAGGAAGGGCAGAATCTACAACAAGCTTATGTGGGTAATTTGCTACAGTTTGAGGTTTACCAGAATCAGAGTAATGTTTGGACACCCACCTTTTCAATGTTTCATTTACTGAAGAATACCCCAAGGTCAGATGTTCCAGATGCTTTTGTCAGTGGAAAATCAAAGACTAAATTGTATCTCATTCATGTTTCTTATCGTTAGCTATACTTCAAATTGATCAAAGCTTTGTCACATCATGTGAAACCCTCAAAGCCACATCATCCAAGTTGTTACAACAATAGGAATCATTGTGAATATCATAATGGAGTTCATGATCATGACATTGAAAACTATTACACATTCAAGCAACAAGTTCAAAACTTTTTGAACCATGGGATTTTGGAAGTTGACACTGAAGGTCAGTCTATTAAGATTTGCAACCCAAGAGGTAGTCACCTCGTTGGAACCAATGCAATTGGATTGCCCAGAAATCAAGTGTTGAAAGACGTCAAGAAAAGAAAGAAAATGAAAAGCAAGATGAAATTAATTAAAACCTCGAATATACATGCCCATTAAAAGAACCAACACATCCAGTCAACATATTGAAAAGCAAAGTTCATCTAGGCGCCGCCTAAAAGAAGTTGTCAATTTCCACATGCAAATGATTGAACATTCTATAGAAAAGAGCAAGCAATTGATTGAAGAAATAAGGAAACTCATGGGCAAGATAGTCTTAATTCAAGATTCAATAAGAACAGCAGAATACAAGCAAGAATGGGCATGTCTTTGTGGTGGTAAAGGAAATAAATGAAGAAATGTTGATAGGATTGGAGTGGCTAAAATTCACTCAGTTTTTCCTTGATCAATGGTTGACACTTGACAGGTTAACCACAAGAGATCTATTTGTAGTTTTAGGACCGTTACAGAGTAGTACCTTGAACCATCCCAATTGTTTTTTTCTCGCAAGCATTGGGGTCATTTGTAAGGGAAGCTATTTCGGATTATTTGTTTTCGATGCTTGTTTTTTACATATATTTTCTCAAATGACAAACATTTTACATTCTTTGATCCTTTTAATTATTCATTTATTTTTGTTATGGGTTTGTTTCCGTTCTCCCATACATATATGTATATATCTTCACTATCATTTTTATCAAGTCCTCGAATATTAGCTGCAGTAGTGACCGTGAATCAAATTCAGAGATCAATTCTAAAATGTGACTCCTTTCCAAGTTATTTAGGCCAATGGAAAGACATTAATGAGTGTTCAGGAATCACATGGATGTCTCAAATACAAACTCTGAGTAAATTTTCCTCTCAGACATTGTTGACTAAGGTCCTTGAATGAAGTGATAACCCAAAACATCTACCACTTGAAGACTACTTTTCTTCGAAGATATCCATATATGGGAGGACATTTGGCATTCATTCATATCCCTTCACAAAGAAAGAAATAAATCCTTTGTTGTCCTCCTTTGAGCCTGATAATTTTCTTTCGATTCAACCCAAACCAAGGATCACCCTCACACTGGGGCAAAAAGGATAGAGTTTTGTTTGTGAGTGAAAGATATTTGGTTTTGATCATGTTATGATAGTGACGCCTTGTGAATTAGGGTGCAATAAATAAAAGTGAATGCATTGAGTACAAAAGCAAGAAAGATATGTGAGAATTTTAAATCAAGTAAAAAGGGAGAAAAAATAAGAAGAAAAAGAAAACAATGGAAAGTTTATGCGCAAAGAATCAACTAAATTAAGTTGAAAATTGTTGACATGAAAGTTGTAGCAATAGAAAGAGAAAGCATAAAGTTGAAAAAGTGCAAAGGAAAAGTAAGTGACACATGTGAGATATTCCATTCGAAATGAATCCATATCTAAAGGAGTAGTGGAGGACTGATCACTTTTGAATTCAAGGAAAGGAAATGTACTCTATGGTGAAAACCTAGAAATGGGCAGTCTAGAGTGATCAAAAAAAGGAAAAGAAGAAAAAGAGAAAAGAAAAGAGCATTTTATCCGAGCATATTCAAATCAAAGAGTACAGAAATAAGATTTCTCTTTGAAGAAATGATCCTTGGTTTTAGCACCCTTAAGCACTTATTTGAGCCTATATATCCTTTCTTTCATATTCGTGAGCCATAGCCTACATTACAAGTCTCAAAAGATTATTTTGATCATATACATGTATTGGAGTAAGAGGAGTTTTTCTTTATAAAACATCTCGCTTATCAGGGTTAACCTTTCTTCAAGGATTTCCAGACTTCTAATGCCTGATTGAGATCAGAAAAAAGGGAAGGATTGGGCAGGGTGAGTTAGTGAGGTAAAGAGTGCCACTTAAATGGGGTAGAATTAGGCATATGAGAAATGTTTATCTCAGAAGTCTAATAATTTGGAAGGGGCACATTTGAGTTGATCTTTGCCAATTTGGTTCAAAGGCTTTGTTGCACTTGATATTCAAGGGCCTAATTTTGGTTTGGTTTTCTCATGTTTGCCATGACTTATCAAATTGTTCTATTTTATAAAAATTTGGTAAAATAGTATTTTGAGCCTTTCACTTATCATTTCAACAAGCATCTTGCAGATAAATAAATTAGATACTAGAAAAGTAAAGGATTTAGTGGGTACTATTATGATGTACTGATCCTTTAAGTGCGGGCAGAATATGAGGTAGCCCCGGTACTTGTTTAATGATGAAAAGTATGATGAGGAAAGGTCACAAATCTGAGTGTAAAAAACATTTAAACAAAACTCGCAAGCAAGTGACACAGACAACCCTAGGGAAAAGAGAGAACATGGATCATATTTTGGGGCAAAAGCTTCAAGAAGATCAATATGTTAAAGGTTCATATTATTCAAAAGCAAAGAACAATACTTCTGAGGCGTTGCAAGACAAGAAAGCTTTGTGAATGTTAGAGTGAACAAAGATGATAGTTGAATTCGAGTGGGGCAATGCTACAAAAAGGAGCATTACAGAAGTATATGTTTTATTCCTATGAATAGAGTCTGCAAGCTAGAACAACATAAGTTAATGATCTCTTTTCAAATCTTGAAAGAAATACTGACAAAGAAGCTGAACAAAGAAATATCAAGAGCGATTTTACAAGAAAGGTGTTGTCATCAGTACTTGAGTTTCTCCAATGAGAAGTGCATGGTGAGATACGAAAATAGAAAGGTTTATGTGTTGAATTCATGAAGAGGCAAGCATGAGTTCCATCATAATTGAAATTGGCCTTATTTGGAACAAAGAAAAACGTCATTAAAAGAAAAAAGAAGAAAAAGAAAAAGAAAAGGAGGGAAAAAAGTAAAAAGAAGAAAAATTGAGGTGAAAACCCGAAAGGGCGCATTGAGAAAAAGAAAAGGAAAAAACCAAAGTGAAAAACCAAAAGGGCGATTTGAGAAAAGTAATCTAAAGTGAAAACCTGAAAAAAAGGGCGCTTTAGAGCAAATGATGCAGAGATCCTAAATATTGAACCTGAGTGTGAGATGGGTTACTTTGACAGAAAAAGGAGTTTCAATGAAGAAATAAAGCAAGGAAAATTTTGAGCTACCCTGAAGATGAAAGTTCACCCAAGTGGTCCTCAGTTGACATCATTCATGCATCATACATAGTTAGGCATCCATAAGATAGGAGCATGCTAACTCATACATTCAAAGCATTTTTTCTGAATATTTTGACAGGAGTTTACAAGATCCAACAAAGAACAAGTAAAGATTTCAATCTACAACTTCAGAATTGGAGAAGTAGATCCAGCAAAGACTAGCAAATATTTCAATCACATTTTTGTGAAGCGAAGACATCAACTCGTGACTTCCTTTTTGAAAGAGTGGATCTCAACAAAGATTTTTTTAGTGTTTGCACAAGATAGAAAGTGCATTAGAATCCTAAAACCTTTGGGTCATCAGTAAGTCCTTCGGGCATGATGTTAAGTCCTTCGAGCCATCACCTTTGGGAGTATTGAGAACATTTGATTGTCTGCAAAAGACATAAAGTGCAATGAAATTCTAAAGCCTTCGGGTCATCAGTAAGTCCTTCGGGTATGATGATAAGTCCTCTGGGCTGACACATTCGGAAATGATGAGAACATTTCGAGTGTTGTCACAACAAGATAGTGGGGGCATTGTATTGGCAAAGATTTCAACCTTTTGGGTCATATTTTTCAAAAAAAATGAAGTTTGGATTATCAGTTTGAAAAGTAGGATAGATCAACTACGAGATCAAATGAGGAAAATTCACAGTTTCATTGGTCAAAAGTTTCAGCGTCGCAAGCATAGAAGGAAATCGGTCAACAGAGGAAGAGAAACAAAAGATTTCATGTGAGCTTCAGATTGAAAGACTAAGACACCTTAGGTAGAAAAAACAGTAGCTCTAAATATCCAGCACTTCAAGAGGAAATTGAAGAATGATTCATATTGTCTCATGTTGAATTCTTATTAATTGATGATATTTCTTTTTGTAGGTTCAGTTTTCTCCAGAAGAGGAGGTGAATCAGTATTCCTGGAAAATAATGAAGAGCTCCAAATGAAAAGAGTTCGCATGGAAAAGAATGAAGAGCTCCTATTGAGACGAGTTCGCCTAGAAAAGAATACAAAATTCCTAATGAGAAGAACTCGCCAGCAAAGAATTCAGAGTTACTAATGAGAAGAACTCGCCCAGCAAAAAATACATAGTTTCTAATGAGAAGAGTTCGCCCAACAAAGAATGAAGAACTCCTAATGAGAAGAGTTCGCCCAACAAAGAATGAAGAACTCCTAATGAGAAGAGTTCACCCTTCGAAGAATGAGAAGTTCCTGATGAGAAGAACTTACTTGTTCAAAACCTTTAAAGAGAGGTGGATTAATGTTCTTAATGAGAAGAACTTGCTTGTTTGACGCCTTTACGGAGATGTGGCACAACATTTCCAAGAAGAATGAATGAATTCATAATAAGAAGAACTGGTTCAGACTTTGCGGTTAGCCTGTGAAGAAAGATTGAGAAGCTCATAATAAGAAGAACTTGTTCAAGGTTTCTAAGGAGGCAAAAGTTTCAGCGTTGCTTGTTGGAGGAGCATTTGAAGTTTTATTCATATAATTTCCTTATGACTAATACTGAAAGATTAATGATAGTTCCAAATTTTGTAGGCCGTATATGAAAACATATCGACATTTTCAAGAAGAATGAAAAGTTCTTAATGGTAAGAGCTCGTTCGTTCAACACCTTCCAAAACACAAATAATGGGAATTTCCTAATGAGAAGAGCTCGCTTGTTCAACACCTTTACAGAGAGGTGGGTTAGCATTTTTAAGAAGAATGAGGAGTTCCTAATGAGAAGAGCTCGCTTTTTTGACACCTTTATAGAGAGATGGATCAACATTTTCAACAGTGAATTAGGACCAACTTTTTTGCAGAGAAAAGTAGATCGATGTTTCCAAGAAGTATAAGGAGTTCCTAATAAGAAGAACTCACTTGTTTGACACCTTTATAGATAGGTGAATCATTGTTTCTAAGAAGAATGGATGAGTTCATAATAAGAAGGACTGGTTCAGATTTCGATTCAGTCTTGTTAGAAGGATTGGGAAGTTTACGATGAGATTCAAGTCTTCTAAAGGAGAAGAAGGAGTGGAATTTCATAATGAGAAGAACTTGCAGCTCAGAGCGATGAATGTCAGGTTTGAGTAAAAGTCGTGTCTTTGCAGACTTTGCCCAATTCATGTTCCACAAAAATGAGCAAAGAGGGTGTTAACCTTGTAAAAAGGATATATTTCATGCCTTTTTACTTAGGTTATTGTTTGGTTTTAAGCTCATTTCATTGCATATAGTTGTATTTAGTTCATATAGTTGCATATGGTGGTGTTTGATTGGTTTATTTTATATATTTATGAAATTGGTGCTACTTTGGGAATGGGTTGTTTTGGTGTGGTGATGTGCAGGTGAGTTAAGGAGCGATGCTGGGAATGGAAAATAAGCTGCAGCATTTTGGACGAAATTTCTAGACGCACAAAAGGACAAAGAAAGAAGATATTTTGCAGCCCGCATGTGATCCCACCAGCCAGCTGTGCCCTCACACATGAAGGGAATATTCACTAGGGCACACAAAGAATTAAGGTCACAAAACCCTAGGAGCCCCTACTATATAAAGGATAGGACACCCACATTAAAGGGGGAGATGGAAAGGGGGCTTTTATGAGATAAGAAAGAGAAAATTATAGGTGACCACTCTTTTTCTTCTCCTTCATTATGTCCTCCATTGTTGGAGCTCCAAGGGAAGAACTTGATGGCCTTTCAGAGAAGCAGCAAGCTTGAGGTGGTTCACGGTAGTCCACGGTGGCTCGAGAGTTTCCTTTACTCTTAGTTGCTCTTTGCTTTTCCATACTTTTCTGAAATGGGTTGAAATAAACGAATGATCTTGAATGTTATTTGCCCAGCCATGAACTAACTTTAAGTGGTTTGGGTTTATTGTTGATGATTTTTTGTTTGTTTGAATGAATGTTTTAGCATTTTCCAGTTTTATATATACTTTGTTCACTGTTTTATTGCCTTAGGTTTGTAAGAGCTTTTGAGAGTTAGCATTTACCTTTGTTTGATGCTTAATGGTCGAGAGAGTTAAGCTTAGATCTACCTGGACAATGGGTTTTAGTTGAGAGGCTAAACCCTAACTCACCTTAGAGATAAGGATAGAGTTTCAATGACTAAAAGGAGTAGTGTAAAACTAATGTTTTGATATAATAATTAACAAATGTTTTGGACTAAGTTAAAAAGAATTTCTAAAGTCCAAACAACTTGAAACTATGTTTAGGGGATGTTTTAAAAGGTTTTCACATGTTTTCAAAGCCAAATTAAACAAAACCTTTCAGGCGTTTCGAAACATCCCTAGGTGTTTCGATACGGGGTCTTACAATGTCAAAACGTTTCGAAACGGGTTTCAAAACGAGTCTTTTATGGATGAGGATTTTGCCAAGCGTTTCGATACGGGCTATGCCGTTTCGATATGCCTACGTGGCATCGACCGCAACGGTCACAAAAACCCTAACGGCTATTTCCCAACTAACATTTAAATGTAGATCGTTTCGATACAGTGACAGGAGTTTCGATATGGGTGTTTCGATACGGCCAAGAGCATTTCGATACGGGTGCTGCACTAGACTGCAACGACTCTTTCTACTTGAAGAGCATTTTGAAACGAGTTCGAGCGTTTCGATACGGGTAGCTGCAGAATTGCATTTATGGTGGGAAATTATGTCTCCAACGGCTCCAATTCAACCCCAACGACTAGTAATGGCTAAAAACTCAATAAGGAGTATAAAAGGGACCTCCAAGCATCAAGTAATGGTTAATGCTTCAATTGTCAAACAACAAATGATCAAGAAATTGTCTTAGAGCTAAATTGTCATTTCTTTGTATAGACAAACACTAGTGAGCCAAAAAATTTAAATTTGCTCAAGTGTTTTAGGTTTTGGGTGAGAGCTATATTGTGCAAACAAACACCTATTAGAGGGATTTTTGTTTGCTTATCTTTTCTCTTGTAAAAAGGGTTTGATCAAGACTTTGGGTAGAAAGCTTGATCGGTGTATAAGGATTTTCTCCTAATCCTAGAGAAGCGGACGAACCAATAATGTATTGATTGGAAATCCTTAGTGGGGATCTAAGGTAGTGGATGTAGACCTTGGTTAGAAGGTTGAACCACTATAAATCATTGTATCCTTAATCTTTTTAGCTTCCACACCACTTACACCCAAAATTCCACCTCTCCACCACTTGGCGAGCAAGAATGGTTGAAGGAATTGAGCACCGAAAAACCCAAAAATTGGTATCAGAGCTTAGCTCAATTGAAGAGGATTAACATCCTATTGAGAAGATTCGGCAAGCTCGATCATCATTTCAAACAACCGGCTCAATGGCGCAATCCATCGACAAACCGCCCTTCTTTGACGGAACTCACTATGCCCATTGGAAGACAAAAATGAAGTTCTTCATTAAGTCGAGAGACTACAAGCTATGGGATATAGTTGAAGATGGTTCGTTCATTCCTCAACGAAGCAAAGCGGAATGGAGTGCCGAAGATTGCAAGAAGATGGAGCTTAATTGCAAAGCCTTGCATATCCTATTTTGTGTTTTTGGCCCAACCATCTATGAGAAGATGTCTTCTTGTGAGAGTGCCAATGAGGTATGGGACAAGCTTGAAGTCACATACGAAGGAACCAATGAAGTAAAGGAGACCAAGATCGGACTCCTCAATCTAGCATATGAGAACTTCAAAATGGATCTGGAAGAGAACATCGAGAAGATGTTTGATAGGTTCTCCACTATCACCAATGGTCTCAAAGGCTATGGAGAATCCATCCTAGAGGAGAAGCTTTTCCGAAAGCTTATCTACTCACTTCCCGAGTCATGGGACTCAAAGAGGACCGCCATCATTGAAGCCAAGAATTTAAAGACCTTAAACCTTGATGAACTCATAGGGTCACTCCTCACTCATCAAATCATGAAGAAAAACAAAGAAGATGAGAAAAGAGGGAAGAAATTAGAGCTATAGGGGAGAAGAAGCTCAAAAGGCTTGGCATCAACACAAATGTCATTGCTCTCAAATCCTCCACTTGACACCATGTAGATTCAGGTGAATAGTAGGATGATGAAGAAGAGATAGTTCATCTCTTCAAGAAGTGTGCCCCGTTCATGAAGAAATCCTTGAGAGAGCTTGAACGAGAATCCATAAAAAAGAATAGGGCAAGCACTTCAAGCCATAAGAAGAAGGCATATGTGGCTACTTGGAGTGATGAAGACTCCACCGACGATGAACAAGCCAAGCTTTGCCTTATGGGAAACAAAGAAGATTCAAGGGTAACTTCTAATTTATCTACTTCATGTTCATATTCTTTTGATGAATTACAAGATGCCTATGATGATTTGGTTTATAATTTAAAAATCACATTTTGAAAAATAATAAAATGATTTCAAAGTTGAAAATTCAAAATGATTTGATTTCTAAAACCAAACTTGAACTTGAAGCAAAACTCGAAGAGTTTGAACAAAAATGTTTTGATTTACAAAATTTGCTTCATAAAGTTCAAGAAGAAAAATATTTGATTTCCAAAGAGCTTGAAAAGAAAAATAATTTTGGAAAATCAAACTTTTATATAAGACATTCTAGTGCCCCTAGATTCATAAATGGAAAATGTTTTAGAAGTGTTTGGGTTCCAAAAGGACTAACCACTTCAACTAAAAAGGATGAAATTGAAAAATGGATTCCTAAGAGGACTAAATTTTGTGCTACTAACGTCTATGGATCCAAAGAAATTTGGATACCAAAAATTACTTGATTGTCTTTTGCTAGGTGTGATAGAGAGTGATCAACAAGTCAAACTTTGAGGGGGAGCTCCATGCACACATGGAAGAACACTTGAAGAAGGAAGGCTTCACATCCTCCCTTGGATTCAAGTGTGGTAAAATCTAGTTGTTTTTGCTTTTATTTGATTTATTTCTTTTTATTTCAACTAGATGATCATAAATGTTGGACTAACATTTTATTGATGCTTTGAGTAAGGGGGAGCCATTTTAAAACCAAAATTCTTAATTTTGTCAATTTTTTACCTCTATTGTTATTTTGAACTTAAAAGTATTTTGAATCTTTTTGATATAACAAAAAGGGGGAGAAATGGTTTGAAAAATTGAATTTTCAAATGAAAATGGTTTGAAATTTTGAATTTTCAAATGAATAAGGGGGAGCTCAAATTGTTTTCAAATTTTCCATCTCTTATTCACATGTTTAAACTTAAAGGGGGAGATTGTAGAACTAATGTTTTGATATAATAATTGACAAATGTTTTGGACTAAGTTAAAAAGAATTCAAAACTATTTCTAAAGTCCAAACAACTTGAAACTATGTTTAGGGGATGTTTTAAAAGGTTTTCACATGTTTTCAAAGCCAAATTAAACAAAACCTTCCAGGTGTTTCGAAACACCCCTAGGTGTTTCGATACGGGGTGTTACAGTGTCAAAACGTTTCGAAACGGGTCTTTTCTAGGTGAGGATTTTTCCAAGCATTTCGATACGGGCTATACCGTTTCGATATGCCTACGTGGCATCGACCGCAACGGACACAAAACTGTAGAACTAATGTTTTGATATAATAATTGAAAAATATTTTGGACTAAGTTAAAAAGAATTCAAAACTATTTCTAAAAGTTCAAATAACTTGAAAATATGTTTAGGGGGTATTTTCAAAGGTTTTTACATGTTTTCAAAGCCAAACTAAACAAAACCTTCCATGTGTTTCGAAACACCCCTAGGTGTTTCGATACGGGTTCTTCCAGTGTTAAAAACGTTTCGAAACGGGTCCCTTTAGGAAGAGGATTTTTCCAAGCGTTTCGATACGGGCTATACCGTTTCGATATGCCTACGTGGCATCGACCACAACGGTCATAAACCCCAACGGCTATTTCCCAACTAACATTTAAATGCAGATCGTTTCGATACGGTACTAGGAGTTTCAATACGGGTGTTTCGATACGGCCAACAGCATTTCGATACGGGTGTTGCAACGGCTCTTTCTACTTAAAGAGCGTATCGAAACAAATTCGAGCGTTTCGATACGGGTACCAGCAGAATTGCATTTATGGTGGGAAATCATGTCTCCAACGGCTCCAATTCATCCCCAACGGCTAGTAGCGGCTACAAACTCAAAGAGGAGTATAAAAGGGACCTTCAAGCATTAAGTAATGGTTAATGCTTCAATTGTCAATCAACAAATGATCAAGAATTGTCTTTGTACTTAAATTGTCATTTCTTTGTATAGATAAATACTAGTGAGCCAAAATTGTCAAATTTGCTCAAGTGTTTTAGGTTTTGGGTGAGAGCTATATTGTGCAAACAAACACCTATTAGAGGGATTTAAGTTTGCTTATCTTTTCTCTTTTGTAAAGAGGGTTTGATCAAGGCTTTGGGTAGAAAGCTTGATCGGTGTATAAGGGTTTCCTTCTAATCCTAGAGAAGGGGACGAATCAATAGTGGATTGATTGGAAATCCTTAGTGGGAAGCTAAGGTAGTGGATGTAGACCTTGGTTAGAAGGTTGAACCACTCTAAAATCATTGTGTCGTTTATCTTTTAGCTTCCACACCACTTACACCCAAAATTCCACCTCTTCGCCACTTGGCGAGCAAGAACGGTTGAAGGAATTGAGCACCGAAAAACCTAACAATTGGTATCAGAGTTTGGCTCAATTGAAGAGAATTAACATCCTATTGAGAAGATCCGGCAAGCTCGATCATCATTTCAAACAACCGGCTCAATGGCGCAATCCATCGACAAACCGCCCTTCTTTGACGGAACCCACTATGCCCATTGGAAGAACAAGATGAAGTTCTTCATAAAGTCAAGAGACTACAAGCTATGAGACATAGTTGAAGATGGTCCGTTCGTGCCTCAACGAAGCAAAGCGGAGTGGAGTGCCGACGATCGCAAGAAGATGGAGCTAAATTGCAAAGCCTTGCACATCCTTTTTTGTGCATTTGGCCCAACCATCTATGAGAAGATGTCTTCTTGTGAGAGTGCTAATGAGGTATGGGACAAGCTTGAAGTCACATACGAGGGAACCGATGAAGTTAAGGAGACCAAGATTGGGCTCCTCACCTTAGAGTATGAGAACTTCAAGATGGATCCGGAAGAAGACATCGAGAAGATGTTTGATAGGTTCTCCACTATCACCAATGGTCTCAAAGGATATGGAGAAGCCATCCCGGAGGAAAAGCTTGTCCGAAAGTTCATCTACTCACTTCGCGAGTTATGGGACTCAAAGAGTACCACCATCATCGAAGCCAAAAATCTCAAAACTTTGAAGCTTGATGAACTCATGGGGTCACTCCTCACACATCAAATCATGAAGAAAAACAAAAATGATGAGAAGAAGAGGGAAGAAATTAGAGCTATGGGGAGAAGAAGCTCAAGGGGCTTGGCATCAACACAAATGTCATTGCTCTAAAATCCTCCACATGCCATCATGTTGATTCAAGTGAAGAGGAGGATGATGAAGAAGAGATAGTTCATCTCTTCAAGAGGTATGCCCCGTTCATGAAGAAAGCCTTGAGAGAGCTCGAACGAGAATCCATAAAAAATATGAGAGCAAGCACTTCAAGCCACAAGAAGAAGGCATATGTGGCTACTTGGAGTGGTGAGGACTCCACCGATGATGAACAAGTCAACCTTTGCCTTATGGCCATCGAAGATGATTCAAGGGTAACTTCTAATTCATCTACTTCATGTTCTTACTCTTTTGATGAATTACAAGATGCCTACGATGATTTGGTTTTAGAGTTTAAAAATCACATTTTGAAAAACAATAAATTGATTTCAAAGTTGAAAATTCAAAATGATTTGATTTCTAAAACCAAACTTGAACTTGAAGCAAAACTTTAAGAGTTTGAACATAAATGTTTTGATTTACAAAATTTGCTTCAAAAGGTTCAAGAAGAAAAAGATTTGATTTCCAAAGAGCTTGAAAAGAAAAATAATTTTGGAAAATCAAAAATTTATGTAAGACAATCTAGTGCCCCTAGATTTGTAAAAGGAAAATGTTTTAGAAGTGTTTGGGTCCCAAAAGGACTAACCACTTCAACTAAAAATGATGAAATTGAAAAATGGATTCCTAAGGGGACTAAGTTTTGTGCTACTAACGTCTATGGATCCAAAGCAATTTGGATACCAAAAATTACTTGATTGTCTTTTGCTAGGTGTGATGGAGAGTGATCAACAAGTCCAATTAATGAGGGGGAGCTCCATGCACACTAAGGAAGAACACTTGAAGAAGGAAGGCTTCACATCCTCACTTGAGTTCAAGTGTGGTAAAATCTAGTTGCTTTTGTTTTTATTTGATTTATTTTTTTGTCAACTAGATGATCATATATGTTGGATTAACACTTTTTATGATGCTTTGAGTAAGGGGGAGCCAATTTAAAACCAAATTCTTATTTTTGTCAATTTTTTTACCTCTATTGTTATTTTGAACTTAAAAGTATTTTGAATTCTTTTTGATATAACAAAAAAAGGGGAGAAATGGTTTGAAAAATTGAATTTTCAAATGAAGAGGGGGGCTAAAATTGATTTCAATTTTTTGATCTCTTATTCACATTTTTAAATTTAAAGGGGTGAATCTCAAACAAATTTTCAATTTAGTTTTATTATATCAAAAATGGGGAGATTGTAGAACTAATGTTTTGATATAATAATTGAAAAATATTTTGGACTAAGTTAAAAAGAATTCAAAACTATTTCTAAAAGCCCAAATAACTTGAAACTATGTTTAGGGGGTATTTTCAAAGGTTTCTACATGTTTTCAAAGCCAAACTAAACAAAACCATCCAGGCGTTTCGAAACACCCCTAGGTGTTTCGGTACGGGTTCTTCCAGTGTCAAAAACGTTTCGAAACGAGTCCCTTATGGAAGAGGATTTTGCCAAGCGTTTCGATATGCCTACGTGGCATCGACCACAACGGTTATAAACCCTAATGGCTATTTCCCAACTAACATTTAAATGTAGACTGTTTCGATACGGTACTAGGCATTTCGATACGGCCAACGGCGTTTCGATACGGGTGTTGCAATGGCTCTTTCTACTTGAAGAGCGTATCGAAACAGATTCGAGCATTTTGATACGGGTAGCAGCAGAACTGCATTTATGGTGGGAAATTATGTCTCCAACGGCTCCAATTCATCCCCAACGGCTAGTAACGGCTACAAACTCAAAGAGGAGTATAAAAGAGACCTCGAAGCATCAAGTAATGGTTAATGCTTCAATTGTCAATCAACAAATGATCAAGAATTGTCTTTGTACTTAAATTGTCATTTCTTCGTATAGACAAACACTAGTGAGCCAAAATTGTCAAATTTGCTCAAGTGTTTTAGGTTTTGGGTGAGAGCAAAATTATGCAAACAAATACCTATTAGAGGGATTTAAGTTTGCTTATCTTTTCTCTTTTGTAAAGAGAGTTTGATCAAGGCTTTGGGTAGAAAGTTTGACCGGTGTATAAGGGTTTCCTCCTAAGCCTAGAAAAGGGGACGAATCAATAGTGGATTGATTGGAAATCCTTAGTCGGAAGCTAAGGTAGTGGATGTAGACCTTGTTTAGAAGGTTGAACCACTCTAAAATCATTGTGTCATTTATCTTTTAGCTTTCACACCACATCCACCCAAAATTCCACCTCTCCACCACTTGGTGAGCAAGATCGGTTGAAGGAATCGAGCACCTTAAAACTCAACAAAAACCCCAACGGCTATTTCCCAACTAACATTTAAATGCAGATCATTTCTATACGGTGACATGTGTTTCGATACGGGTGTTTCAATACGGCCAAGAGCGTTTCGATACGGGTGTTGCATCAGACTGCAACGGCTCTTTCTACTTGAAGAGCATTTTGAAACGGGTTCAAGCGTTTCGATACGGGTAACTGCAGAACTGTATTTATGGTGGGAAATTATGTCTCCAACGGCTCCAATTCAACCCCAACGACTAGTAACGGCTAAAAACTCATTAAGGAGTATAAAATGGACCTCCAAGCATCAAGTAATGGTTAATGCTTCAATTGTCAAACAACAAATGATCAAGAAATTGTCTTAGAGCTAAATTGTCATTTCTTTGTATAGACAAACACTAGTGAGCCAAAATTGTTAAATTTGCTCAAGTGTTTTAGGTTTTAGGTGAGAGCTATATTGTGCAAACAAACACCTATTAGAGGGATTTGTGTTTGCTTATTTTTCTCTTGTAAAGAGGGTTTGATCAAGGCTTTGGGCAGAAAGCTTGATCAGTGTATAAGGGTTTCCTCCTAATCCTAGAAAAGGGGATGAATCAATAGTGGATTGATTGGAAATCCTTAGTGGGAAGCTAAGATAGTGGATGTAGAGCTTGGTTAGAAGGTTGAACCACTATAAATCATTGTGTCCTTAATCTTTTTAGCTTCCACACCACTTACACCTAAAATTCCACCTCTCCACCACTTGGCGAGCAAGAACGGTTGAAGGAATCGAGCACCGAAAAAACCCAACAAGTAGAACTTCAAGGGTAGTAGCTTGCTAAGGTTTACGCTGAGAGGTATTGCTGTAGCATTCTTACTGTCAGTTTATTGCTAGAGATAGTTTAGAAACACATGTTTAAGCTCTGTTGAGCATCGTATAAGCTGGAAAGTGTTATTCATTTAATAGAACAATACATAGGATTCCTCAATAAACCCGACCTTTCATCCTAGTTGAGAATTTTCGCACGTGTGAGGATGTTCATAGTCTTATCTTGTAATTCTAGTTTTTAATATAATTTTTGCTACAACATTTCTTTTAATTGCTCATATCAACTATTTCATGCAATATTCAGTCTTTATTTTGAGTGCTTAAACTTTACTTGAATTCCTTACAATTCATGTGGAGACGATCTTACTTATGACTTTTATTAATTGATCGATGTGTATACTTGCGCCGATTGCGTATCATTTATAGTACATCAGAAACACGCAACAAAGAGACATCTATAATATCTCAATTTTACTCGGCTATTGGTATATATATAAATAAATATATATATATATATTTCTCTTTGAAAATAAAATAAATAGAATCGATATAAATAAATAAATAAATCTCATAAATAGTCCAAAAGCCCATGCTATAATGTCCAAATATCCAAATGTCTGTACAAAGCCCAAATTAATTTCAAAACCTATTTTCTACAAACTTTACAGCTTAATTTTACAATCTAATAGCCTATTTACAGATCACATACAACCCAACAAAACCAAAATACATCTGATAACCTTTTCCCGCCCATTCAACAAACACAAATATATCAGCGGAGCCTTTTTCCTGCTCAAAGTGGCCACGTATCAGCCGGTAATTGTTCTAAAATAAATACCACGGATCTGTGTTTCTGTACTCCTTAGCTAACACCAACTGGAGGTGACGTCACTCATGTGAAGTTTAGATCCGTTTTAGTTCATGTTTCTGGATGTGAGGTGTTATGGGCAGAGGATTTTAGAGAGGGAGAAAGTTTGGGAGAAAAGTGAAATTTAGAAAATGGGGATAAAAGGTCGTTTTTAGCTAAGGTTGAAGGTTTAAATACCCTCTGTTAGACGGCGTCATTTTGAGCACTAGGTCTAAGGAAGATTCGCGCGTCCTGAAGCAGGTCACCTAGACCCGCGCATTGCTTATCTGGGTTATATAGGTTTTTTACCTTCAACTTTATATTTTTTTCAATTTAGTCTTATACAATGAAAAAGCAGAAATTAAAGTTTTCAATTCTTTCAATTTGATCCTTAATTTAATTGTTTAATTTAACTTAATTGTTTTAAATTATATATTTGATGCATATTTTAAATATTGCATATATTTTTTGTATGTTAGACAATTTAAGCACTTAGTTCTTAATTAATTGTTAGAGCTTTAGACTTTAGGTTCTTTAATTAGAATTTGATAATTAATTAAGTGTGATAATTGTAGCAAATTAATGTGTATTAAGTAGGAAACTTTAGAGTTCAAATTTGGGTGATGTCATCTTAATGAGTTATTGTCTAACTTTGGCTTTTAAGTGGAATACTTAGTATTTATTAGAATCCTAAAAATTAATAAATAATCTAGATAATTAACTAGAGCTTTAATTAGGACTATGACTTTAAATAATTAGAGTAACAATTAATTAGTGAATATTATTAGAAATTTAGGGGTTCTGATATGGATGGTGCTCAAGAAATTGGTGCTACATCATAAAAGCCGTTAAATTTAATAATATTAATAGTTTAAACAATTTATTTAATTAGAACCTTTTTTAAGTTTGAACTTAAAATAAACAAGACGATAATAAATCATGCATTTAAACATTTTATATTGAAAATATATTTTTGAATATGAATCGGGTGTCTCGAATGTAAAAGGGTTCTTTTAATTTCATATTCGGATAAAAAATATATTTCCTTATAAAAGGAATATCTCCATTTGGAATTTAAATCCAATCAATAATTAAGGGTTAAATAAAATTTAAAATATTATTTCAAATGTCAAAATGCCACGTAAAATTAAAAGGTACCGATAACGGGTGTTTGTGGGGTGTTAACCCTTCCCCACACGTAACCGACTTCCAAATGCAAATTTTAAGAAAATAAATCTCTGGTTATTTTTATGGTGTCCGGTCTACCAAAGTAATCGGTGGTTACTCCAAATGTTTTCCAAAGGAAAATAAAAGGGTAAAGATTTGATTTTAAAATAGATTAATTTGATTTAAAAAAGAAGTCTGTTATTTTTTTCAAGATTAAAAAATAAAATTGAATTTTAAGATTAAGTAAAAAGGAAAAACCCTATTTTCATGATTTAATTACAAATCCTAATTTAATATAAAAAAACTACTTTTTTAATATTAAATAAATAAAATGGCAAATTTCTAGTTTTTAAAGGTTAATCGGTTCAAAAATGGTTTGGACAATTATTGATAAATAGCTGAAGTTTTTGATACGCTAAATACACCCAAACCTTTGGTTCTTGTAACACTTGCCATGTTCAGACAAGGAGCTTACAAGCAATGAAGACATGCCCCATAGCTAGCTTACCACCAAGTTTTGAACAGAACTTGCCTTTGCATACCCGGTTTAGCAAGGCAATCTGCCATTGCATTGTTTTTCCTGGACTGAACCTTGTCAATCCTTCGAGACAAACAATCGATATCCACCAACACCATGAACGTTCAAAGGGGTGGCTCCATGGCGGCGACGACAACTAACATACTCGAATAGAAACATTAAAAGCATGAGAAAGATGAGACAATGATAAATTGGTAATTAAAGTGTAAAGGGAACCACACAAAAAATAATATCATTGATGACAATAAAAGACATTGGAGCTTCCATTCAACTTTAACTTCATCTGCAAGAATAATATTAAAATGGAATTACAAAGATCATTAATCCTCACGGAATACATAATTATATATTCGCAACAAAGCCTCAAGCAAGAAGAAAAAAGCACTGCCAAGCTCGCCAGAAAGAAATCCCTAGTAGCAGCACAAAACACAGCATTCGCAAAGATCAGCAAAGTCATGGAACAGACAGTTTGTAATAGTAACAGTAAATTATATATTCTCCATACCGCATAAATCATGAGTACAAATATTTTGATCTCAATACCACCGGTGGTCCCCTAACTATTAGGGATAATGGAGAAATATTGTACGCAGAAAATATTAGGGATAACATCTAAATATTAGGGTAAACTACACCGATGGTCCCCTAACTATTACCGTTTTTCTATTTTGGTCCTAAAATTATTTTTTTTAGCAAAACCATCTCTTATGTTACATAGTTTTCCTGTTTTGGTCCCCCGACGTTAAATAACTAACGATTTTACTGACGTGGCATTTTTTTAAATATTTTTAAATATTTTTTAATCATTTCTCTCTTCTCTCCCTTCTTCTTCATCTTCTTTAGACTCTTTTCCTTGGCAGCATATTTAATCGGAAACAAAGCTTCATTTGCATCCACTATCCATAAAATCATGTTTCTTCAGAACAGCAGCTGCGAGTTTCCCAGGCTGAGTCTATGTGCTTCGATGTCGATGTAACATTTACATTCTCATCTGGTTGGATTTCATGTAAAACATCATGTTATGTGAAACTAAATACAAACTCTACTTCTACTTTAAGCAATATATATAGTTGAAACTGAGCTATGCATTTTGGATGAAGTGCTAGTTTCTTTTTCTTCCATTCCTGCAAATCAATCTTGAGAAATTTCTTTGTCAATCTCTTTCAACCATTTTAACGAACCATCATGGTCTTCCCGTGGTGAATACGATGTATCTCGTACTCAATCCTAACACTACACCGCAGCCATAGCCCATCATTACAATCTTCCAAAAGGCCATTGCAGAATCTTCATCTTCTGCGAGCTTTGCTGTTGGTGGATTCGGTTCCTTGTCATTACCACATTTCTTTGACACCGAGAAGCCGCACAAATCCAAGTTGCCGAATAGGAATCATTATCAAAAGTATTAAATTGATTCCCTCCCGGAATTGGTCCGACAAAATTATTGTGTGACAAGTTCAACACTGCCAAAAATGTCAGTTTCGCTAACTCCAAAGGAATTCTGCCACCAAGCTTGTTCGACGAGAGATCTAATGACTCAAGTCCTGCCATGCTTCCCAGTGACCGTGGCAGGGGACCAGTTAGGTTGTTGTACGAGAGGTTGAGAGCTAGAAGAGCATGAAGTTCAGCAAGTACCTCAGGGATTTGTCCGTCCAACCGATTGCTTGAAAAATCAACGAGTGTGAAACTGGTTAAAGATTTCTCCAAATCTAGTTCCATCTCTGTGAAACCGATAAATTGATTTTGATATAACCAGAGAATTTAAGGACAAAATTGAAAATGAGAAAATGAATTTTTAAGTCCTCAAACCTCTCTATATGTTTAAAGGGAAATGGCTAAGTTAAAAACTTAATTTGTCAAAACTTTTCTAAGTGTTCTTGAAGCCAAAACGGTGATTTTCGAGTCACCGTTTCGGAACAGCCTTAGGCGTTCCGAAATACTTTTGAAACTGTGAACATGTGTTTCGGAAAGTGTATCGAAACGATTTTGAAACTGTAAACTTTTGTTTCGAAATGGGTTTCGAAACAGCTTAAGAACATCGAGACGGTTTGACCCATTTTGATACGGTAGTATTGAAACGACCTCAAACGTTTCGAAACGTCATTCAAACTTGTTTTAAAAATTATGACCGTTGAAATTTTTAACCGTTTTTATCTTGATTGTTAAGGCGTATTGAAACACCTTCAGTTCGTTTCGATACGAGCTTTGACAGTGGCTAAATGTTTCAAAACGTGTTTCGAAACGGCTCTTAGCGTATCGAAACATTCGTAATTGTTTCCGTACGGTCTCTTTAATGCACCCCAACGGCTCTTTCTTTTTTGGTCTATTTCGAAACAGGATCGGGCATTTCGAAACGGGTGGTTGCAGACTGCATTTATGGAGGGAAGATAACATCCCCAACGGCTCTATTGATGAATGCAACAACCACAACGGCTAAAATTCAATGAGAAGGTATAAAAGGGACCTCTAAAAGCTTCAGCAACAACTATTGATCTCAAAGCAAACATCCAAACATCAAATTCAAGCAATTGATCCTAAATCTCATTATTTCTTGTAAACCCCAATTGTGAAATTGTATTTTCATTCTTATCCTTTCAAATTTGGTTGAATGCTTGTAATTGGGCTACTTTGTGTATTGAGAGATACTTGTTTAGCCAACAACTTCTTGGTAATTCTTTTGTGAGGATTGGGTCAAATTTTGGGTAGAAAATTTGACCGGTATTGTAACGGTTACCTCCTTAGCCTAGAAAAAGGGAAGAGCAATTAATGAAATTGTTGAAAATCCTCAGTGAAGCTAAGGTGGTAGATGTAGAGTTCGATTGGAACTTGAATCACTCTAAATTCCCTTGTCTATCATTTTTATTTATCAATTCCACTACCAAAAAGTCTAAAAATCCAATTCACCCTCACTTGGTTTATATCGATCATCCGATCCACTCAACAATTGGTATCAGAGCCTACCTCTTTGAAGGATTTACAACCACAAGAGGAGTTCCTAAGAAGAGTGTGATCATCTAAAAATCAAGGCATGGCATCTACCTCTGGATCTAGCATGTACGAGTCTCAATCCACTACAAAATTGCCATTCTTCAATGGTGACAACTATCCGTTTTGGAAGAACCAGATGCGCCTTTTCATCAAGTCCAATGATTACTTGGTTTGGAATGTCATTGAAGATGGTCCCTACATTCCATTGAAGATAGATGGTGAAGGAAAGATGGTTCTAAAGAATAAGATAGAGATGAGTGAAGATGAGAGGAAGAAGATCTAAATAAATGACAAAGCTCTTCACATGCTCTTTTGTTCTTTCGGTCCCGATATCTACTCCAAAGTCTCCTCCATTGAAAGTGCCAAGGAAGTGTGGGATACTCTAGAGACCACCTATGAAGGAACCAATGATGTGAAGGAGACCAAGATTGGAATTCTTAATCTTAGTTCTGAGAATTTCAAGATGGAGCCCGACGAAACCGTGTCCAAGATGTTCGATCGCTTCTCAACTATCGTCAACGGGCTTAAGGGCTTTGGAGAGACAATCCTAGAAGAGAAACTTGTCCGGAAGCTACTCTACTTACTTCCCAAATCTTGGGAAGGGAAGAGAACCGCCATCATCGAGGCAAAAACTTGAAGACTCTAAAACTTGATGAGCTTGTGGGTTCTCTCCTTACTCATGAAATAATGAAGCAAGGAAGGGAAGAAGAAAAGAAGAAGGAAGAGAAAAGAATGGAGAAGCTAGAGGTAGAAAAGAATAAGAAAATGGGAGTGGCTCTCAAAGCTTCATTACATGAGGAGAGCACTTCTAGTGAGGAGGATGATTTAGAAGAATTGGACTTCAAATCATTTGCTTCGAGTGCAAAAAGTCCTGTCACATTCGTTCGGAATGCCCTCAACTCAAGAAGAAGGGCTTTGAGAAGAAGAAGAAGCTCAAAGCCAAGCTTGCTACTTGGAGTGATGAGGAGTCATCCGAGGATGACGAACAAGAAGTGGCCAAC
Source organism: Hibiscus tridactylites (assembly GCA_958450335.1). NCBI lineage: Eukaryota > Viridiplantae > Streptophyta > Magnoliopsida > Malvales > Malvaceae > Hibiscus > Hibiscus tridactylites. The sequence goes on from OY288266.1 coordinate 32,179,028, forward strand.
CTTTTCCTCATGGCACTTGAGGAAGATTCCTTCATGGTAACCTTTAACTCATCATCTTTTGACTTTACATTTGATGAATTACATGATGCATATGATGACTTGCAAGAGGTTTATGATGAGTTAGTTGAGAAATACAAAGAGTCGGTCATTAGGAATAAGAAAATTATTTCGGAATTAAATGATAAAAATGACTCACTCTCTCAAGCTAACTTAAAATTTGAGAAAAATATTTTAGGTTTGAATTCCAAGATGAAAATGTATACCTAAATAATCTTCTTTCTCAATGCAATAGTGAACACCAAAAGGTGTTAAGTGAGCTTAACAAGCTCAAAGAGTCTTTTAAATATGTTGGTGTGAAGCATGAAAAAAGTGAATCATCTAAAACAAACCAACCTAGGAGAAAGACTAATAACTACAAACAAAGTAGGTTCCCTAGACATAATAGAACTAAAAAGATTGGGAGTGTATGGGTTCCTAAGGAACTTGTCAAATCCAATAATATTGTTGTTATGTCACCTTGGATTCCTAAGGGAACCAAGCTATTGGGAGCTAACACTCATGGACCCAAATGATTTGGGTACCAAAAACAAAAGTTTAATATCTTTGTTTGTATGGGGAGCATTGCTACAAGGCCAAAGCACAAAGTCAAAATCCATGGTACCTTAATAGTGGATGCTCAAGGCATATGACCGGAGACAAGAGTAGATTCATGGATTTAAAGCCAAAAAGTGGAGGAGTAGTAACATTTGGTGACAACCCAAAAGGCCACATTAAAGGTATTGGCTCCATAGGTAATCACTCTACCATTCTTATTGAAAATGTTTTGTATGTCGATGGTCTTAAACACAATTTGTTGAGCATAAGCCAATTATGTGATAAAGGGTTTAATGTCTTATTTGATAAAAATTGGTGTAAAATTGTTGACATTAAATCAAATAATATTATGCTCATACGTCATCGCATAGGTAACATTTACATAGTGCATTTAGATGACATACATACATCACATGCATCTTTAGTAGCTCAAAATGAAAATGATGCATGGCTATGGCATAGGAAACTAGGACATGCTAGCATTAGTGTTTTAGAAAAATTAGTTTCCCTAGATCTAGTTAGAGGTTTACCCAAAATTAAGTTCTCAAATGATAAAATTTGTGATGCATGCTCTAAGGGTTAAACAACATAAGTCATCCTTTAAATCCATTAATGATGTCTCTACAAGTAGGTGTTTACAACTTATTCATATGGATTTATTTGGGCCTATTAGGACTATGAGCTTGGGTGGTAAATCTTATGCTTTTGTGCTTGTTGATGATTTTTCTAGATTTACTTGGGTTCTATTCTTAAGTACTAAAGATGAGGTTTTAGAAAAATTCATCACATTTTCAAAATTAACCCAAAATGATCTTGAACTTAGAATTTCTCATATTAGAAGTGATCATGGAACCGAATTTCAAAATCTAGGGTTTGAAGGGTTTTTAAATGAAAATGGTATTAGCCACAATTTTTCGGCTCCTCAAACTCCTCAACAAAATGGGGTAGTTGAGAGGAAAAATAGAACTTTACAAGAAATGGCTAGAACCATGCTTTGTGAAAACAATTTACATAAATATTTTTGGGCGGAAGCCACAAACACCGCTTGCTACATTGTAAACCGAGTAATGATTAGGCCACTTTTAAAGAAAACAACATATGGGATTTTAAAATCTAAAAAGCTTAACATTAGCTATTTTCATCCATTTGGTTGTAAGTGTTTTGTTTTAAATAATGGAAAAGACAACTTAGGTAAATTTGATGCAAAGAGTGATGAAGCTATTTTCATAGGATATTCCTTAACCTCTAAAGCCTATCGTGTATTTAACAAGAGAACTTTAGTGGTAGAAGAATCTATACATGTTGTATTCGATGATAACCTCCTTCCAAGGAAGGATTCTTGTGATGATGATGATGTAGGAATCATTAATGCCTTTGATGGAGGACAAACTTCAAAGGAGGATGAGATTCCAACAAAAAAAGAGGATACACAAGATTCACCTCTTGAAGCCTTGAAGGACTTGGCTCTTGAGGAAAAGGAAGTGAGCTACTCAAGGGAGTTCAACTATGTCAAAGGTGGTGAAATCTTGGGTGATCCATCCAATGGGGTAACTACTAGATCTTCTCTTAAACTTATGAATCAAGTTGCATTTATCTCATGCATAGAGCCTAAGAATATAAAAGAAGCATTAAAAGATGACTTTTGGATTATGGCTATGCAAGAAGAATTAAATCAATTTGAGAGAAGTAATGTTTGGAAATTAGTTGATAGGCCTAGTAATCAATCTACTATAGGAACTAAATGGGTCTTTAGGAATAAACTAGATGAGAGTGGTAACATTGTGAGAAATAAAGCTAGATTAGTAGCACAAGGTTACACTCAAGAAGAGGGAATAGATTTTGATGAAACCTATGCACCTGTAGCTAGAATGCAGGCTATTAGGATGTTGCTTGCATATGCATGTTATCATGATTTCAAGCTTTTTTAAATGGATGTTAAAAGCACATTTTTAAATGGTTTTATAAATGAGGAAGTGTATGTGGAACAACCATCGGGTTTTGAAGACTCAAAATTTTCAAATCATGTTTTCAAACTTACTAAAGCTCTTTATGGTTTCAAACAAGCTCCTAGAGCTTGGTATGAGAGACTTTCAAACTTTTTGATTGAAAAAGGTAAGGTGGACACTACACTTTTCATAAAAAGGTATAAAAATGACATCTTAGTAGTACAAATTTATGTTGATGATATTATTTTTTGATCTACTAATGAATGTCATTGCAAAGAGTTTGCTAAGTTAATGCAAGGTGAATTCGAGATGAGCATGATGGAAGAGCTCTCATTCTTTTTGGGAGTCCAAATCAAGCAAAGGAAGGATGGCACCTTCATCAATCAAGCAAAGTACATCAAGGATATGCTCAAGAAGTTTAGCTTGGAGAATGCAAAGCCTCAAGACACACCTATGAGCTCATCTACAAAGCTTGACAAAGACTCTAAGGTTTATTCGCCCCTCCGGAGGTAAATTCTCTCACGTTCGTCAAGTAGATTATTTTTGGCTTGAATGTTTTCGTCGTGGAGAGCGCACAAATCTCGTTAAGATTATGTTTGCCGAGATGGTGAACAATGTGAAACTTCGTGAGACCGATGCTCTCAAATCCTTCAGATATGGGACTGTTTTAAGTCATATCTTTGGCGTGCTCAAACTTGATTGCACTTATGACTCTCAGGAACCCCGCAAGCAAAAGATTGGTGAAGCTTCTCTCCACAAGGCCGGATTCCATTACACCAACAATGTACAATGGGAACGAGTTAATAGGGATGCCCCTCCACCTCAAGTTGAACCTCAACCACAAGCTTCGGGTCCTAACAATGAAGCTTTTATGGCTTTTCTCACTGAGTGGTTCAACACAATGGAGGCGGGTCTTGGTACTATAAATACTCGCTTGCAATCCATGGAAAATCGACTCACCTCCCTTGAGAATCAACATCAATCTATGGACTTGTCATTCTCCACCTTCTATGGTCAATGGATGGCTTTTCGTCGCTCTCAAGCTTGGAACGATGATGATTCCTTGGATGGTGATGGTGACGACGATGAGGCTTAGGATTTTCATGTCATCTCATATTAGCTTATCATATTAGGACTAAGTTTGCATCTTTATTTCCTTTATGTTTTGCGAACCTATGCTTTGATTACTTTGTTTGGGATTAAGCTTTGAACTTTATTGTTTAAGTTTTATGTTTCGGATATTTGAATTCTATGAATCTATATTATGTTGCTTATTTCTTATTGCTTTTAACCTTGTTTCTTCTCTTTGAGCCTTGTTTATTAGTTTTGATCTAACAAAAAGGGGGAGAAGTAATCTAAGAGCCAAAATTCGTTTTAAGTGTTTTTTGAGTTTTAAAACTTGGATTAAAACTTTAAAACTCATCTTAAATTGAGGGGGAGTTAGAATGTATTCAAGATTTTCAAAACTCTTAAAAATTCTAACTTTGGTTTTGTTATATCAAAAAGGGGGAGATTGTGAAACCGATAAATTGATTTTGATATAACCAAATAATTTAAAGACTAAATTGAAAATGAGAAAATGAAATTTTAAGTCCTCAAACCTCTCTATATGTTTAAAGGAAAATGGCTAAGTTAAAAACTTAATTTGTCATAATTTTTCTAAGTGTTCTTGAAGACAAAATAGTTATTTTAGAGTCACCGTTTCGGAACGGCCTTAGGCATTTCGAAACACTTTTGAAACTGTGAACGTGTGTTTCGGAACGTGTATCGAAATGGTTTTGAAACTGTGAACCTTTGTTTCGAAACAGGTTTCGAAACAGCTTAAGAACATCGAGACGGTTTGACCTGTTTCGATACGGTAGTATCGAAACGACCTCAAACGTTTCGAAATGTCATTCAAACTTGTTTTAAAATTATGACCGTTGAAGTTTTTAATTGTTTTTATATTGATCGTTAAGGCGTATCGAAACACCTTCAGTCCGTTTCGGTACGAGCTTTGACAGTGGCTAAATGTTTCGAAACGTGTTTCGAAATGGCTCTTAGCGTATCGAAACATTCGTAACCGTTTCGGTATGGTCTCTTTAATGCACCTCAACGACTCTTTCTTTTTTGGTCTGTTTCGAAATAGGATCGGGCGTTTCGAAACGGGTGGTTGCATACTACATTTATGGAGGGAAGATAACATCCCCAACGGTTCTATTGACGAATGCAACAACCACAACGGCTAGAATTCAATGAGAAGGTATAAAAGGGACCTCTAAAAGCTTAAACCACTCTAAATTCCCTTGTCTATCATTTTTATTTGTCAATTCTACTACCAAAAAGTCTAAAAATCCAATTCACCCCCTCTTGGTTTATATCGATCATTTGATCCACTCAACAATCTCCAGCCTTTTCATGGTTACTTGCACAAAGTTCTTGTAATCATCCACAACGCTCCATTTGAAACGACGACGATACACCAGGTTACAAGAAGAAGGGAAAGAAGAGAGAGAAATGATTAAAATATTTAAAAATATTTAAAAAATGTCACGTCAGCAAAATCGTTAGCTATTTAACGTCAGGGGAGAAAACAGGAAAAATATGTAATAGAAGGGACGGTTTTGCCAAAAAAATAGTTTTGGGACCAAAATAGGAAAAAGGTAATAGTTAGAGGACCACTGGTGTAGTTTTCCCTAAATATTATATCAATTTAATATCATCCACTCAATTTTTTCTTCCCATCCTCCTTTGACAGCTGTGTTATCTCAACAACAATGATATCGCGATTACTTACGGAGAAGAGTTTTTTGGGGTAAACTACATAAATAGTCATCGAACTTTTAAGATAAATTTATTTTGACCATCGGACTTTTAAAATATTCGATAAGGTCACCCAATTTTTAGTTCAATTTTACTATAGTCATCAAAATTTTAGTTCGCTTTCAATATAGTCCTCCCGTTACCTTCCGTTAGAAGCTGATGTTAGTTTTCGTTTTTCCTTAATAAAAAAATGGGTAAACTACACCAATCATCACTCAACTTTCTTCTCACTCCTATTTTGGTCACAATAGTTTAAAAATTTTCAATTTAATAACTTAACTTTCGAATTGTTCATATTTTGACCACTCTCAAATGACATGTTTATACAAATAGAAAAATTCGATTAATCCTTAAAAAAATTATTTTGGTAAATTCAGATTATTCGATTCTTGATCTTATATTGTACCAATTAAATTAGATAATCGATTAACCAGTTAACCAAAATATTTGATTCTGGAAATGATATTTTTACTTTGTTTATTAAAATATCAAATATGATAATATGGTAAATTTAATAATTGGTCGGTTTGTGATAAAAGTGTAAAACAACTAGAAAGTCAAAAATTGAAAGTTCACCCCTATTAATCCTACCCAGACCCAAAATATTTTTTTAAAAAATAAGAATGGTATCAAAATCACAAGACTATAAGATATTGTAATGCATAAATTTAGAAATATTATATATAATAGATCAGATCGGTTAATCAATTTTTCTTAAAACTGTGAACTGTAACCAAATAAAAATAATTTATTTTAAAATTTTGTATCAAAATAGGGTTCGATTAATCCTTAAAAAATTATTATGGTTAATTGCTATATTCAAATTATTCAATTCTCGGTCTTATATTGTACCAATTAAATCAAATAATCGATTGACCGGTTCATTAGAATATTTGATTCGAGTAATAATTTTTTTACTTTGCTTATTAAAATATCAAATATGGTAATATGGTAAATTTAATCAGCAAAGTAAAAATATCAATACTCGAATTTTTTAAGGATTAATCGATTTTTTCTATTTGTATAATCATGTCATTTGAGAGTGGCCAAAATATGAACAATTTGAAAGTTAAGTTATTAAATTGAAAATTGTTAAACTCTAGTGACCAAAATATGTGTGAGAAGAAAGTTGAGTGGTGATTGTTGTAGTTTACCCATTTTTTATTAAGGAAAAACGAAAATTAACGTCAAATTCTAACGGAAAGTAACGAGAGGGGCCGTATCAAAATTGAATTAAAAATTGAGTGACTTTATCGAATATTTTAAAAGTACAATGACTAAAATGAATCCGCACTAAAAGGGCAGTGACCATTTATGTAGTGTAGCCTTTTCTATTTTTAATTCTTTAATATATTTTTTTGAACAACCCAATCAAATAAGGGTAACTACACTTCATATACTTAATTATAGATTATAGAATAAAAAGGTCACTCAATTAAAATGTTATTACAAATAGGTTACCTCTCGTTAAATATTATACAAGAATAATGATGTGGCATGATATAATAATAATTATAGTCCTTAAAACTTATATAGTCTATTAATTTGGTCCTATTTTGAAACAATTTAATATACTTAACCCTTTATGTTTTTTTTTATCATTTTAGTCTTTCTTTTTTTTCTCATAAATTGTGTGTTCTTCTCTTATAAATGGTATATTACTCTCCTCAATAACTTGTTTTACGGTAAAATATAATTATCAAACTACTGTTTTGGTATGATAGACTCGCTTGCTTTAATAGTATTACAAAAAAGACTAGATTGGTGAAATTTATATATCAAAAATTAAATTTATTAAATTATTTTGAAGACTCGATTGTTTGTGGAAATTGCTTTTGCCGGCTGAGGGTCTTTTGAACGTCAACAATGGTGGATGCACATGGTTTTGGAGGGGAGTGATTGCATCCCTATTTTTGGGGAAAATTTTTTAATATTAATTTTAACAAAAATTAAAATTTGCATTCTCATTTGAGAAAAAAATATTTTACACTTTATTTTTGTATTTTTAAATCAGTCACTAAATTGGCTTTTTGATTTGAAGGAGTTTTGTCTTTTACATAAGGATTCGTCAAGAATTGGAGTTGACTTTGACGATTTGCTGAGTTTTTATATGTTTTTGGCGATGTTTAGTGTTTGGTCTATTTTCTTTGTATTTGGACTACGATTACCTTAGCTTTGGCTTAATAGTTGGATTCTTTTGGTTCTCTATTTATTGTGTATTATTGGTCAAATTCTAGTTTTGGTCTCTCAAACTTCATTAAAATTTGGAATTTAGTCCGAGTAATATAATTCGGCATAATTTGATTCTATTCGTCAAAATACGTGAATTGACCTTATACTTTTCTATTATTAAAATTTCATCCCTAACAAGACTGTTGAACAATGAAGATCGTAAACTATGTTTAGGTTCAGCTATTACCTTCTGTTAAACTGCGGAAGAACATCTCGATTTCATCGGACAACCTTTTGTTCCCTGAATTGGTGTCTGGAGATGACTGAGATTCCATCAAGTGAATGAGATACTCACAAACTTCTGCCAGATCATCCGACCGGGTGACGCTCCTCCGATCATGCTTATCAGTGATGTGTTCTATACCATTGTTGTACATTCGTTTTCTGCAAGCCTACAATACGAAAAATAGCATGACTATAATGTCTTTCTTTTATATTATCGACCCAGACTCTTCGTTTCCCTTGAAATACATATATTACGTTCAACACATATATTTCAAACATAGGTTTGAATGTATGATCCTCCAAGTATATGGCATTAAACAGTTGATGTTTACCTGGAACACAACATTAAGACTGGCTATATGCTCTGCCTTCAATAATCCAGAGTTGCAAAGAGCTCGAAATAAAAGCACCATCTCAGGGCTGACATCCACAACTTTAAGGTTTCCAATTATAGAAGATATGGAAAAGTCATCGAACACGGTCTGCATCCACCCTGGAATCTTCTCGAGCTTTAGCAATGCAACAGTTAGATGAACAGCAGGTTTGTGATGATTAACGAATGACTTTGAAGCTAAGCATGGAACTGCCATGGACATGGCCATTTCCTCCACAATTAGCCTATACCAATTACTTCTAACAACCCCTGATTCCTGCATGTCCAGTTCCTTTTCCCACCCTAAAATTATCGATAAGCAGAGGCAACAGTTCATTGCCACCCGAACGTCGTCGTTAAATACCTGACCTTCTAATACAGTCATTATGGTCATTAGGTAACCCATGAAGCACTGTGGCACCACATGTTTCCCTTTTTTCTGATATGATATTCCGGAAAGAAACTCCAACAAGCAAGATGAAGCAATAAGCTTGACGATTGGAGACCCGAAATGTATCATCCTGCATAAATCATGGCAGTGAATGTTTATTGTAGAAACTGATTGTGCCATATCTGTTGACTCGAGGAACATTTGCCAGTCTGTGACCTCCGGTAGAACAACACGGAAGCTGAAAATAAAGAAGTTAGTTTCCACAGCATGGACTTATAGAGGTGTAATATAAGAAGGTGCGGTGCTTACCATCTTAAGGTGAAGTAGTATAACAAAAGCAAAAGTATGAGATTTTCCCCGGAGCTTGTTCCCTCGTCATGCTCTATTAGAGAAGGTCCCTTGGAAGAGACAACTTGGACTGTGCTGTTGATGGTAGAGATCAAGGAAGCATTAAAAATTATGCTTTTGGAAGCCTCGATGAGTGCATGGCTAGAAGAATGATGCAAAATCAAGGACAGAATTCCCAATAAAAGTAAACCTTCATGATTCCAGCCATACTTTCTAACTTCAGGAATTAAGCAGTCTATCAACTACAAAAAATGTAAAAGATCCATTAATTTCCCGAAACCATAAGTACTCATAAAAATGAAAACTGACACGGTACCTTTGTAGACAATGCGAGCCAAGATTCTCCATCAGAAAGTGTTTCATAGTGCACTGTACTTAAAATATTAAATAGCAGAAGTAAGATGGCCACAAGTAACTCTGAGGAAGAAGAATGACTTGAATTATAATAAACTACCATTAGGATTGAATTGCCTATTCCATGCAAGCATAGTTGGTCTGAGGCAGCTGGAAAGATGTTTATGACTGTTGATATAAGATTTACAACTGCTATAATGTCTTCATTTTCGGCTCCTTCCTCAGCAAGCTCTACCAATAAACACACCAAAAGTTTTGCAGCGTAGTTATCTCTCGTTGCAACCAAGTCTGCAATTACCCTTACATCTATAATGTGAGACTTATCCCAATGGATGAGTATTCGGTTTCCATCTGAGCAGTCTCTTCTGCAGAATTTTAGAAGTTGGCACGATAATGGCTTGCTGATTTTCTCCTGTTGAAACAACCATCTCACTGCTACCGGATGAATCGTTGCAGAAGGCAAATCCCATTCACTTTGAGAGAGCATATGGAACAAGATCCTCTCAGCTTCCAGGCTGTGAGAAACTTGGTTGCTCAACTTAGCAAGACCTCTACATAGGCCATAAAGATTCAAAACTTGCATCATTGTGAAGGAATCTATGCTACCTGAGAAGAAATCTCCACTGTTAACAAGAATATATTGCTCCAGAGAAGCTAAAACCGATCTCTCATCTGCAAGCCTGCAGAAGATATTAAGACAGTTGAAAATATAGGTGAAGAAACAATTGTTAAAAATGCAACATGAATGAGAAGAAGAAAACAGTCAGTCCATTTACCAGTCATCGTGCAGGCAACTGAAATGCAGAAGCAGTAAAACTGCAGCTTGGCAAGAAGACAAATCTAAATCATGGGAGTTCTTCTGCCCAAGCAGAAACAGCAAATCAATAGGATCAGATGGAAGAAAAAAAGCAGCATCTCTAATGGGCTGTCCAGATTGATTTCCCAAAAGAACTTCCACAAGTGAACTGAGCATTAGATATACTCTCCATTTCATCTTTTCAGCAGGAAATAGTCCTAGACATCCAAATGAAAAACTGAACCAAGAGGATGAAAGTAGGACTTTTGCTAGTTCAGTTGCTTGGATACCAGGATTTTGAACCAGTATAAAATGGAATGTTTCGAATACCCCCATGGCAGTTTCCTCGTCAAGTTCATTAACAGCCATGGAAAACCAAGGTAATATATGTGAGGTACATATTTCCACAATACAAGTTCGCAGTTCAAAGTTTTTGGACTTGTTTGCAGAGCACTCTTCTTGACTGTATGAATATGCTTCTTTAAGAAGGTATAAAGAATGCAAGAGTTGGCCAGGATCTTTCTCAGAGATGGTCAAACAAGATAAAACAGCATGTTTCAATGACTCTTGAAGTAATGATGGAAGATTTGAAGCCCCTCGAGAAGATGGGAATTTTAAAAGAACTACAAATATGGAACAAACCAATAGGAATGTCTCTGGAATCATGCCAATTTCCCCATCTCTATGCCTTTCAAGCATCCTTGACAAAATAAGAGATAATTCATCAATGTTAGAGGTTGTTGCTATACCAGGGCAATCAGAAATACAGTTCTGTATAAGCGTAAGTGTGAAAGCTTGAGCAGGATGGAAAGGAACTTCAGCCACATAACGAAGCACCGGAATTAGAGATGGAAAACCAATAATAAGCCTTTGTCTGAAAGACTGCTCCATGCATGGAAAGAGATTAAGAACCCTAACACAAGAGTAGACCAGTGGATCCTTGCATTCTGTTTAGCAAGAGTAGAACTTCATCACTGCAAAAGCCTCGCAGCATGGTATAATTATCACACATGGATATAGATATGCATGCAAACATTTTATGTCTGTGTACAAACATAAGCGCCATGCACACAATATATTCCACGATTAATTTTAATAACTAATTTTAATTATTGAGTTTGCTTAAAACAGAATGCTAGAAGAAATTCAAATCTAAACTACTATCTTATTTTGTTTGAAGTGCTTATGAAAGCAGTATTTTGGGTTCTTTGACTCACTGAGGTAACTTGAATGTCATTCACCTGTTCAAAGTTATACCACTTACCTGATAATCTTAATATCTCAAACACATAATCCACAATGTTTTCATCTACCAAAATTTGAATCTGTTTGGGGGAAGCATCTCCACATGACAAGTAGTGGAAGATCAGATCCATTGTGTTGATTTGGACTTGGCTGTCTGATGAAAGCAGCGGGCCTTTGATAGCCTCGGCAAACAATATACTCAATGGGGATTCATCTGGTCCTTCTTCAGTCGTTTGCATAAATTGGTCTACTTTATCAGAATTCAAACTGCTTATTTCATTTCCAAGTCCATTTCCAAACAATCCAATTTGTGCCAAGAGCATCAAAAAAGCTACAAAGGTACAATTAGAAATTGTTAGTTTGAGATATATTAATGATCATGACGAACTGCAGCTGCATTGGTGAAGGTGGCCAAACTGTGTGAGATGAATACATTCCTAATAAAGACCCTAATGAAGAACATGTTATGCACAACAGCGAGTTAAACCAAACAATACAGCAGACTGGAGCAACTCACTTTCAATGATATTAACTAGCTACATAATAGACCTGGCTACAGTTTATATTGGCAAAAAACTTTGAAAATTTTAAAGAAATCAAAGTAGAAAAGAATTTGACAAACCTATTCCATTCAATCGAACATCATCTCTTTGGGTTTTCAGAAGGGCCTCCATTGACAGACGCAATAGACTAGGACAAAAGGCATGAAGAACATTTGCTCCTACACAATCTTTGGATGCATATCCTTGAGCAGATAGTTTATACAGAACAAAAAGAATCTCTCCTCGGATTTCATCACTGCAGTAGGAAACAAGTAATTAACAACCCAAATTAATTACAAACTATTTCTATCCGGTAACTTATATCCATTACCTTGGCAATTGAAGACCTGCTACCAAATTGGATACTAGAGCATCTTTGTCTCTGATGTGCATACAAGGATTATTTATTTGACAGTTCAGGAGAACTCCCAGACAATGAAGCTGGAATTTAAGATATGCAGACATAGCAATTGATCAGTTGGCTAAACTTTTTGAAGATAGCAATTAACAGAAAAGTTTACACCTCAAACATGTTATTCTGATTATTCATTTTTGTTAGAGCATTCGTATAAACAAAAAGAAGCCTAATACATATTCCCACTCTAGTTCATTTTTTATTATCGTTATTAAATTCAGCAAAATCAAAAGCTTGGCACCATGTGGTTGTTAAATCTACTATTGGTTTTTTCCTTCTGAAAATTAAAAAGGAAATGCATTTGACTTGATTCCAATTGCTCTTTAAAATTAAATATGTGATTTTTTTAAAATCATGTCATTTTTTTTTACTTTCTAGTATCCGTGAAAATTAAATAGAATACAGTAGTAAAAGAAAATGAGTAACAAAAACAAGGATCATATATTGGAAAAGCAGCAAATAAGATCATAAACTAGTGTTTTTCCTCTTATTTTCCTTCAATTTTCTCAGCAACCAAACACAAATCACGCAAATAACAATTTCAAACTCACTACTACACAGCTAAAGAATAATATCACCGTATTAAACCACAGAAAAGAACAGGAAAAACTCTAGATATTCTTTCGTATGCTTCATGCTTCTCAGCATCCAAACAGATCCACAACATAAATAACAATCAGAACATACACTCACCATATAAAGCTGCCTTCGACTCCACGCCAACGCGCCAGAAGAGAGTTTGTCGGAAACTTGAGCAATGAAATCGGCGGTGACAGAGTTATTAGCAGAATCGCAAAGAGCGGAGATTATATCAATGAGTTGTTGAGCGATCGAATCGTCGTCGAAGGAAGAAAGCGCGTGGAGGAGAGGGGAGATGAGGAAGTGAGGGTGGGAGGAAAGGAGGGAGTTGAGAAAACAGGGTTGAGAAAGGGCGTGGGAGAGTTGAGAGAGAGCGTAGGAAACATGGAGAGTGGGAGCGCGTGGGTTGGAGATGAGGTTGGAGAAGCAGAGGAGGCAGATCGAACCGCCTTGTTGGGTGTGAAGGGATAGGGTGGTGCGGTGGCCTTGCGAGCATTGGATGATGTCCGGCTCTTGATCGGGATATTGATCGACGGTTAACGAGACGTCCGGTTCTTGCAAATCTTCAAACAACATCTTTCCCGGAGAGAGAGGTACAGATGGTTTTGAATTTTAGCGGGAGTTGATTCATTTATACGGGTAAGCACGGTTGGTACCTTTTGTTTTAAGTGTGCTTAATTTTGGTCATCAGTTTTGAGAAGGTTACATTTTGGCGGCTTAGGTTATCGATTTGTAATATTTTAATCACTAAACCATTAACTTATGTTAGTTTGATGGTGTAGGGGTGAACAAAATTCGACTCGACTCGAAAAAATTGATATTTTCTTTTTCAATTTCAAGTTATTCGGGTCGAGTTGTTCGAGTTATTTGAGTCAACTCGATTAACTCGAAAAAATTTCGATTTCGAGTCGGTTTGGAATTTTCCCAACTCGAAAAATCGAAAAACCGAATTTTACAGTTTTGCAATTTAGTCACTGATTTCATTTTTCTTCAATTCCTCCTTCATTTTAAGTCCATTTTTGACCAAATTTGAACCACGTATTCCTAAACCAGCGTAGAATACGTATTTATCTTCAATTTATATTTTTGAAAATAAATTTTATATTTTTTCAATTCAGCCCCTTAACTTTGTATGATTTCCTCATTTCTTCAATATCTCCTTCGTTTTAAGTCAATTTTGACCAAAATTGAACCACGTGCTCCTAAACCAATGTAGAAACTAGAATACCTATTTAGCTTCAATTCATATTTTTAAATTAAATTTCCTACTTTTGTAATTTAGCCCCTCAACTTTGAATGTTTCCCATTTCTTTAATTTCTCTTTCGTTTTAAGTCTATTTTTTTACCAAAATTAAACCACATGATTCACTAACACTATATAATATCTATATAACTTCAATTCATATTTTTAACAAATTTATTCTTTTTTTTTTAATTTTTCCCTTTAACTTTATATTTTATTCAATTTGATCATTCAACTGAATTTTTTATAATTTTTTTCTTTACATCAATTCATTGACTCATTTATACGCCATCAATATTTTATCCTCAAAAGTTCCTTATTTAAAAATAATATTATAAATATATTTTAGAAGTTTAGATGATATTTTTTTTATTAAATAACATTACAAATCTTACTTATGCATGTGAAAAATAATATGAATAAAGAAAGTCGTTTAAATTGGAATCAAATCGTATTATAACATGGTAAGTAATTACAATTAATTTTGTATAGAAACTCGAAAACTCGACTCGACTCGAACTCGACTCGAATTTCATAAACTCGACTCGAATCGAAAAAAATTCAAATTAAGTTCAAGTCGTAAAATATGACGCGTCAACTCGAATAACTCTAAATTTTTTTACTCGACTCGACTCGCTCGAACGCTCACCCCTATGATGGTGTGTCATGTTAATCGAAAGGGTTTAATTTTAATTTAATCTATAAATTTTAGATAAAATATCAATATGATCCTTGAATTTGATATTTTATCTAAAAATTAGGGTTCAAATTAAAAAAAAAAACTTTTCAGGGGCGGAGCTCCTTGGGGCACAAGGGGGCCTCGGCTCTGTTAAAAATTTAAGAGAAAACTACACCACTGACCACCAAACAAATTGGGGATACCTATTTGAACCACCGAACTATAAAAAACGTCAATCACACCACCGAACTTATAAAATCAACCTATTTTGACCACCGCCGTTAAAAACCTAACGGTGGAGTGACGGAACTGCCACGTGGCAACTGATGGGTATATTTAAAAATTACACATTTGGTCCCTGTTATTTACACATTCTTTCAATTTAGTCCTAATTTTCAATTAATAAAATAATAAATTATTTAATTAAGTGGTGACACATGTCAAGACCTTATTGGAGGATTTTAATTATTTATTTTAATTTTATTAATTTATTTTCCCCGTCCAATCAGGTGGTGACACGTGTCGCCACCAGTTTAGAGGAGAAAAACAATTTTTCTCTCACATGCACGCTGGAGGATTCAAACCTAGGTCTCCAAGGTGTAAAGGCAACAGCACTGCCACTACACCAAGCACATCTTTGTGCTATAATTCTCCAGATATAATATATATCTATTATTAGTTTCTACATTTATAAACCAAAAGCTCAAATCCTAAACACTAATTTCACATATATAAATCCTAAACCCTAAATATTTCAAATTAATTTCACACTAAATATTTTAAATTAAACCTCAAACCCTAAAAATTCCAAATTAATTCCACGTTAAATATTTCAAATTAAGCCTTAAACCCTAAACCCTAAATATTTCAAATTAAACCCTAAACCCTAACCTTAAACCCTAAATTTCAAATTAATTATACATTAAATATTTATGGTTTAATTTGAAATATTTAGCGTGAAACTAATTTGAAATATTTAGGTTTTAGGGTTTAAATTAAAATAGTTAGCGTGTAATTAATTTGAAATTTTTAGGGTTTAAGGTTAAGGGTTCGGGGTTTAATTTGAAATATTTAGCGTGAAAATAATTCGAAATATTTAGGGTTTAGGGTTTAAGGCTTAATTTGAAATATTTAGCGTGGAATTAATTTGAAATTTTTAGGGTTTGAGGTTTAATTTAAAATATTTAGCATGGAATTAATTTGAAAATTTTAGGGTTTGAGGTTTAATTTGAAATATGTAGGGTTATAGTTTAGGGTTTAGGATTTATATATGTGAAATTAGTGTTTAGGGTTTGAACTTTTGGCTTATAAATGTAGAAACTAATAAGAGATATATATTATATCTGGAGAATTAAAGCACAAAGATGTGCTTGGTGCAGTGCCAGAGGGAAAATTGTTTTTCTCCTCTAAATTGGTGGTGACACGTGTCACCACCTAATTGGAGGGGGAAATAAATTAATAAAATTAAATATAAATAATTAAAATCCTCCAATAAGATCTTGACACGTGTCATCACTTAATTAAATAATTTATTATTTTATTAAATGAAAATTAAGACTAAATTGAAAGAATGTGTAAATAATAGGGATCAAATGTGTAATTTTTAAATATACCCATCAGTGGCCACGTGGCAGTTCCGTCACTCCACCGTTAGGTTTTTAACGGCGGTGGTCAAAATAGGTTGATTTTATAAGTTCGGTGGTGTGATTGACGTTTTTTATAGTTCGGTAGTTCAAATAGGTATCCTCAATTTGTTTGGTGGTTAGTGGTGTAGTTTTCCCAAAATTTAATTACAATATTTAATAATTTTGGTTTAATAACAATTTAACTCCCGTAAAAAATAATTATTTAAATAAAAAAATATAAGAATTTATTAAATATAAAACCAATTAGGGTTGAAATAGGGGTGTAAATGAATCGAGCTTGAACGAATAAATTTTTGTTCGTGTTCGTTTATTTATTTTTGATGGTGTCCGTGTTTGTTCGTTTAACGTTCGTGAATGTATCTCGTGTAATGTTCGTAAACATGTTCATTTATATGACTGCTAACATGTTCATTTATATGTTCACCAAAATGGTGGAGTTACACTGTAGAACTAAGTGTTTTGATATAATATTTGAAAAATATTTTGTACTAAATTGAAAAGAATTTAAAATATGTTTTTAGTCAAAAACCACTTGAAATATGTTTAAGGGTTTTACAAGGCTTTGAAATGATTTAAAGTGCATTTAAAGCAGTCAAAACCATGCTATTTAAGTATCCGTACCGATACGGTCTCGTACCGTACCGATACGCCCTAGGGTTTCAACTACAGTATTTTTCCAGTAGCTAAAACTCGTACCGATACGCTTAGTTGTATCGATACGGTGTGATTTAAAATAGCCCAGCGGCTAGTTCGCGTACCGATACGCTCAACTACCCCCAACGGTCTTTTGAATTATAGGACCGTACCAATACGCTTACTAGGCGTATCGATACACACCAGCTGAAGTGCTAAATGGCTACTTCCTTATCAGGGCCATATCGATATGATTTGAGGAGTATCGATACGCCAAGCTGCAGAACTGCATTTATGGTGGGAAATAAAGGCTCCAACGGTCCTCAGCGGCTACAAACTCAAGATATGGTTAATGCTTCAATTGTTAACAAATATATGATGTCAAAATTATCTTAGAGCTTATTTGTACATTTTCTTGTATAGACAACACTTGTGAGCTTAAATTGTCAACAAATATATGATGTCAAAATTGTCTTAGAGCTTATTTGTACATTTTCTTGTATAGACAACACTTGTGAGCTTAAATTGTCAAATTTGCTCAAGTGTATATGTTTTGGGTGAGAGCTTGATTGCAAACAAATACCTATTAGAGGGATTTCAAGTTTGCTTAAAATTTCTCTTATAAGAGAGCGTTTGATTAAGCTAAGGGTAGTTAGCTTAATCGTTGTAACGGTTTCCTCCTAAGCCGAGAAAAGGGGACGAAATTCAAGAGTGAAGTTGTTGAAATCCTTAGTGGGGAGCTAAGGTAGTGAATGTAGGCCTTGGTTAGAAGGTTGAATCACTATAATTCCTTGTGTTATTTGTCTATTTTTCACCTCCCATTAAAACACCCAAAAATCTAACTTCTCCACACTTGGCGAGCTAGAACGGTTGAAGGAAATCGAGCACCGTAAATCCCAACATACACCTTAGGCAAATTAGGCCTTGCCCCATGAATTTTGAGTTTAAATACGTAATAAGCCATTGCATTTTTAAATTCAATAATTTGGCCCATGCCAATATTCGATCTTGCTCCGCCCCTGATCTTTTTGAATAATGTGTCACGTCATTAAGCTAACGATAGTTAATTGCCCGATGACTGAAATGTTATAAATTGATAATATAAGTGACCAAAATGAAATGTTTTTCAAAATTAGTGACCAAAATCAAACACTTCAAAAGCAATTGAGACCAACCATGTAACTTACCCTTAATTTTTTACTCGTATTTCATGTTTTAATATTTTTTACGAATTTATTTCATTGATTTGTAAAATCATTATAAAGCAAAAAGAATATAAAACCTTAGTATAAAACAACTCAAAGATTATACAAATAAAAAAATGTGTAAATTTGTAAACGTTTAAATAGAAATCAAGTCATATCAGAAAACCGATCTTAATATAAAACAACTCAAATATTATAAAATGGACATGAACTAAAAAAAAAACTAACCTTAGAAAATAATGCTAAACAGAATACAAATTCCACAAACATGTAAAGCGCCTTGTAGTACATAATACGACTCTTTTTGAAATGTTCAATCAATATAATTCATAATATTATATAATCTTTTTTTTTCTCTTCTGGCTTTCAGGATTCCGCCCTAATTAATTTAGATCGACCAACGTCGTACACTCGGTTTTGGTGGGTGAGTCTTTAGCGGGGATATTTACATACACAAACACTTCAAACTCGAAATCTGCTTAATCGAAACCAAATTGCTTATCTCTTGAACCAATACCGTTGGTTATTATATAATCTCATGTTAATATAATATTGTATTTAATATATATATATATATATATATTATTTTCCACGATATCCATTGAAGCAAGCCTAATCAATTACTTCCTCGCGTTCTGTTGATCCAATTAACAGATATATTTATAGGAAATTATGACACTAATCCGGTTTAGTATAGAAATCCAAGTGAATATTGGTAAATAAATCAGAAACGAGGATAGAACCATGATCATAAATATAACTTGGGATTGCTTTGAATTTGTGAACTGAGGGCTGAGACATATGAAACCAAACAAAAATGACCCATCTATACAGCTCTTAACCACTAGTTTGAGGCTATACTTATGACCTAACATTCGAATTACAACACAGACTGCGACCTCACCTGACCTGATTGTATATACAAAGAAAAAGTACATATATTCTGTCAAATTTGTTCCTATTCGGTCCCCGATAACGGAACCGGGATCCTCGAACTTATATTCTCATCCTACCCTTTGATTTTCCTCTGAAAAAATCGTCAACGACATTCATTGTTGCCATGCCAATACCTTCACGGCACTCGACCGATGAACGATTTCGTGCTATCCTTACTCTTCGAGTGTTGTGGGGGTACCTGACCTCTCATTCGTAATATTGATGGCAAGAAAGGAAAAGGAACCAAATGGAATGGAGGAGGTAGGACAGGGTAAGAACTAAGAACTCACACTGACAGAATTTCCGGTGTCAAAATTCTACGTCTTTCAACTGTTTCCTACAATCAAGATTGCACGGCCAACTTCTGAAGATGCTCGAAGAAGATTTGTAGGCTTACATCATCGGTGAAGATTACATCTGATCCGGCAGCCATGTCGATGGAATTACTGTATGTTGCTGATGGGTTCAACTTTGCTAATAAAAACCTTGCCTGCACCACAAGGAAACCAAAATAAGCCCTTTAAAGAAACAATCTAAGACCGATGAATACCGATGTGGAAAGTGTCAGAAAACCGGCAGACAAAGTGCAGAAGGCCATGCATGGACCCCAAAGTGGCAATGCCACGATCATGTCCCCTCTGTTTTTGTAGACCTGATTTTTCGGGTTTCAACAAGGTTCAGCTCGGCCAAACTATGAAACTCATGGACTGACAGACTACAAGTGTTGCATTATGAACATGGCTTTACAATGTACAACACTGCTTCTTGAAGAAAACAGTTCATGGGAACACATGCAACCACATAATGCTGCAAATCGTTTCCCGAGTGCCTCTTAAGTCTATCTAAGAAAGGAGACACAACGTTGAGAACATAGAGGGCATTTAAAAAGTACGTTCCGAAAGATTGTGTCGCAAGATATCAGAATATCTCAATTGAACCAATACTCTGTATAGCTTAAAATTGGTGAAATTCACAACAGTAAATCAAGGAAACAAAACATTTTTATATTTCCAAATATATATAGAAGGTAAGTTCAAATATATATATATATATATATATATATAGAAGGAAAATCTGTCTTCACGAAATGTACAGACCTGGGATCCATGCTGATCACATACAACCAATCGAGGGACGGGGAAGCGTTCATGAATAATCATTTCGGCATCAACATGGGGTGCTTGCAAAAGCTGTGCAAATGCCTGTCAAAAGAAATAAGCTTTACATATCAAAATCATAGACTGTGAACCTAGAAATCGGTTGCAAATCGGAACTTAAGCGCATTATGAACTACTGATATATGATTGCAATTTGGAGCCGAGCATATATTCAGGGTTAAGAAAAAAGAATCACTGAAACCAAAATGAGAAATATATAACATACTTTCGAGCTTCAAAAGACAACAAAAATGAGCAAAGGGTCAGTTTTTTGCACAATATGAATGTAATGTTTCGAACAAAATCTTACATTAAGGTAGTATGAACAAGAATGAGCATACCTGATGTTCAGCCTGATTCTGGTAACCCATGTTGCGCCACTGTGCTATTGTCATACCATGGAATACAACAATACTGAAATATGCATCAAGCAAGAGAATACGATCAGCTGAAATGGAAGCCACGTCCAGTAATGCCGGTTGAGGTAGCGAGTTGAATGAATATGATATTAACGATGGTTGAATCATAACAGCCGCATTCGTAATGTTTTCTCTGTTTAATAACATGCGGAAATAGGCAGTTTCATCGGGACTGTTGTTAAAAACCTGCCACGGAAAGGAAAGAGAGAAAACCCGTATAAGAGCATAGGTCAAATTAACATTCTAAAATAGGCAGGAACTTGGGAAAAAAGAAACAGTTACCTGTACAAATTGTGAACCCCGCAAATTAAACATAAATTGAGGAAACAAAGAGAAAGAAGGGTTTAATGTAAAAGATGATGGATCATCCTTCCTATATTCGCCAAATTTAGAACAAAGTCGAATGAGACTGCGATCTAACCACCGTGTAGCATCAAAACCCTCCTAGATGAAACAAAAAGTAATAATTATGCAAGGGAAGCAAGTAATTTAGAAGCAAATAGTCGATAACTGAATCGAAGTCTTGTTAAATTACCTCCATCTCCATCTTCAGAGAAGTTATTCTTGCCATTACAACAGCTGCAGTCTCTTGATCAAAACCTTGTACTAATTCCTAGAAAGGAGATATTATTCACAGTTAGAACAGATTAACCGAGACAGAAATGGAAGTGACAATTATCCAAATTAGCTGACCTACCAATATTCCAAAAAAAACCCCTCTTAAATATGTCCAAGAGAATCTAACAACCAAAACTACAAAATTGACAGAATCTAAACAAACCTCTGTACTAACAGCATTCTCCACCCATCGTCTCGTCACAGTCGTAACTCGAAGCATTGATTTACCATCGGAGTCTTGATAACTGCAATTAAGATACATAAGATCACAATCATAGTATAGAATGAACAAAGTAAAATACAAATCAAACACATTTTATTTTAAGGAAAATAAAGAGGACCCTTTTGAGTAGTTCATGCAGCAAACCTTGTAAGAAACTGCAAATAGAGCTGTGAATTTGCAGCTCCTGGAGCATTTGATCGCTCGGTTGATGAAATATCAAATAAGACCGACAAGCACGTACTCCTGTCGAGACCACACATTTTCCATGCTGTAGTGTTCCCCTCCCCAATAATTGTGTCAGAGACATTAGCTCCTGCCTGCAACACTCGTAGTAATCAGCTTAAATCCCCATAAATGCTAGTAAATACAGTCTTCTGTTTAGAGAGAATGCGGAACTTATTAAATTATTAAACAGTCCAACCTTCTCCAAAGATGTGCAAGGTCCAATGACCCCTTGAATTTTGATGTCCTTTGAACAGTTGATCTCAAGTGTGCCACTGGAAAGGAAGAAAACAAAGAGCTTATAAGGAATCGGATGTTTGGAAAATTTAGACCTCAAACAAATAAAAAGGGACAGCAAGAACTGGAATTGAACAAGAACAAGAACTAACTTAAAACATAGGCCAAGAGATTGTTCTCCATCCTTGAACATACGCCTGAAGGAGCCTTTAAATACAGAATTACCAAAACTTTCAGCTAGAACAACAAGGCCACCGGTTCTTTCAACTGCAACTTTCATTTCAGCAACCCCAACCTGAGACATGCAAAACTCAATATGTTATGAAGATTACAACCGTATAAAGTGTTCATACTGCCATTGCATCTTGTCTTTATTGCGACGAAATAAGCAAACTGGGGGGAGGGGATTTGTAAAGAAAGAATTACAAAATGTGTCGTTTAAGTTTCCAAATAATATTACGGTCCTTATATCATATCAACTTCAGCAGGTTATTCAATGCTTTAATTCAATCCATGGAACAGTTAGAAGGCAGAAAAGAATAAAAAAAATGTTTCCATCTTCATTCCAAAAACAAAAGAGTGATACAGCTTCTAACTAGGTTGGTCAGAAAAAAAAAAGCAGAAATGTAATGGATATAACTCCTGAAGCTATCAAACTAGATCCGGCATAACTACTGTTTTATGAACAAAAAGGAATGGAGAAATAATTAAACAACCTGAAAGGTGGCCAAAACAAACCTGATCAAGTGCAGATGCAAAAAGGTCTAGTACATAACCTTGGCTGACCAGCTGTTTTGCAAGACTATCATAAAATCTGACTGCTTTCCTAAAATATGGTGCAGCATCCTTGTCAAGATCTTTATGTGAACGTACAGGTTCTGACAAGTCCTTCGAAACAATCTGCAAAAATCAAATGATCGATAACCAGAAAGAAGCTCAGGTTGCAAAGCCATTAGCTTTTCCTAGTAAAGAGAGCTTTCAGGATTGCAGCAACACAAAACTCATAGTAATTACACAAACCATATTCATACACTACCATACATTTCATTAGAAACAAATGATATAAATTCATTACTATCTAGTACATAAATACGGAATCAATTAACGGGGAATAAATAAGAATCAGACAGCTAAACAAAGAATTTAATGGCTTTCTCAAAAAAAAAAAAAAAAAGAATTTAATGGCATTACCGTCCCCGGCCCATCGGTACATGGACCACCAACCAAAGCAATAATCCTAGCACCAGTTCCAGGCGTGCAGGCTCCAAGCAATCCCGTTGCAACACTTAAGGCCACTCCGGTACATCTCGACACCCTATTACCCGGTTGTACAGGCCACTGATCCGTTTGCAGCTCATCCAACATCTACATTATAATCAACCAAACACTTGATAAACAAAAAAAAAGGCCAAACATTTAAAAAGTGAATTTCCCACCACAAATATATAAAACGCACCGAATTGAGCGTGAATTCGCAATCCGAAGCGGGCAATACAAACCGGTTAATGCCCGTATTTGAGTACCCATTTTGCAGGCCTTTCGGGTATCCAGCAGCCGGCCGCCGGCCGGCAGCACCAAGGCCCAACTGCTCCAACACTTGCTCCATGGAAATCTCCTTATCTCCCCTGAAAACATAGACCTTTGATATATCCGAGAACCCCAATTCATGCACATGCGCTTGAGTCCCATACGAAACGAACCCGACAAGCGCGTGCTCCGGCAACAACCCAAGAGCCTGCTTCATCGCCGATTTAACGAAACCAAGCTCTTCCTCGATCATGCACGTGTCCAACACGAACACAAACACCGGCGGCAATTGAGGTGGAACGGAAGGGTTGTTCGGATCGGGATTCGCTTGGAGCGAGTATTGCACGGTGGTGTACTGCGGGTAGAGCTCGCAAGGCAGGTTCGTCTCGGAGATCATGGCATAGTGTGGCGGGAAATGGTTCCGATGGTAACAGAACGGGCATATCCAGATTTTGGCAGTGAAATCGACGCGCGCGAAGGCGTTGAGCGCGGCGGCACACGACTTGCACCGCAGAGGCGCGTAAGGGAGCGTCGGGATGTCCGGGTGCGAACGGATCGGAGCAATGGAAACCGCCAACGGAATCACGCAGGCACTCGCCTCGACTTTAGTGCGTGGCCAAACGTTCCACGTCATCCTAACGGAGTCGATCCCTTCGGGATCGGTGTTCGCCATCTCCGACATGGTTGCAAATTATTAAAAACTTTTTTTAAACAAAAAATACTACCTTTTTAGGATTAGATTCGATTAGCACTATAGGAATTGAATCAGGGTTTTGATTTTTTTTACTTCTTTTATTGAATCTGGGCGACCCCAAAGATATATTTGAGGGTCACCGATGGAGACAAAAAAAGGGAAGAACTTTATTGGTTTTATTCAAAGAGATGTGAACAGTGGAATTGAGCTTCAAAACTGAGTATTTATAGGTAATGCCTGTAATAACGGAAGGTTATGCGCTTTCCATTCTTCTAACGACGCATCACATTGCTTCTTTTGGATCACATTTCATTACCATAAATATATGTCTACTTATGGATTGTATTGATTTTTGTGAAGAAAAATAGCAAGGTTTGCGTTTGAACTCATACAAGATAAATATCTTTAGTCATTAGGTTAATTAGTAAATTTAAAAAAAAATATTTTTTATTTTGAATGTTTGTATGCACGAAATTATTAAATTTTAATTTTTGTTAACGTGACATTTAAACAAATTTGTATAATAATATATTTAATCATATGTATTTACATATTAAAACAATTTAATCCTAAATTAAAAAAATTAATAAATTTAACATCATTATTTGCACATTCTATCAATTTGTTCGTTACCTAATTAGATGAAAATTACTAAATTATTTCTAATTAAAAATAAGATCAAATTGATAAAATATGTAAATAATGAAGGCTAAATGTATTGATTTTTTTTTGTTTGTGACTATACTGATTGTGTAAATTTAGATGGAATTACATACAAAAAATTTAATTATCACATCGACCCCTTAACAGCAGTTAACGACTTGGTGATAATTTTATAAGAAAAATTAAAATTTAATGATTATTTTGTAATATTTAAAAAGTGCATGACATTTTTATCATTGTACTATGACCATTTGTGAATTATACCCATAGAGATATCAAACTCGAGGTTTATGTAAATTGATTGTGTGTATGAAGTAGGGATGTTCATTCCCGGATACTCGAAGTATCGGGTACCCGGTCTTCCGGGTATTGAAATTTTCGGTCCATAATTAATAAGCATAAACAAATATTTGGTGTTGTTTAATTTTTTTCCTTAATAAGTCTAAAGTCTCGTAAATTGAGTATTGGTTAATTTTTTCTTTTAATTCAATTTTTAATGTATATTTTAATTTTTTAATATAATACTTTTGTTATGAAAAATAATAAGTAATAAATGACATATGTGAATAAATTTAAACGAACATATTATCAAACGTTCACGAACACAAATAAACGAACTTCTCGCCAAACAGTTCATGAACAGTTAACTGGTCGTTCGGTTCGTTTACAGCCCTAGTCATTATCTCTTCCATAATCTAGTCCTAATCCTACCTAAAGGGGAAGAGAAGGGGACTCTAAGAGAAAAAATGGTGTTCATGTTTCTAATAGGTCTAGAGCCTATGATATAAGGAAATACGAGGGAATAAAGATGAGCAGGTTAACAAACCGGCCAAATATACTTGCTTTATTCGAACTCTTGATTATAATACATTAATAAAGATTTAAATCATTGTTCTCTGAGCTATTTGCTGATTTCAGATCATATGAACAAAAAAATAAGTTATATAAAAATTAGATTTAATACACTTTCCTTCTAAACTTTATATGTTCTCTCAACTTGTCCTCTAAAGTTTATTTTGACCACTTTTTCTCCTAACGTTTTTGCCGTTAACTATATTGTCCCCTACTATTAAAAAATCTATTTTAACCAATCGAACGCGTCATGTCATTTTATTTATTTATTTTTAAATTTTTAAATAAATAAATAAATAAAATAAGGGTTAACTACTGAGATGGTCACTTATGTTTCCCCTAGTATAGAGTTGGTCACTGATTCTAAAAAACGACCAGTAAGGTAACTTATATTTTCGGGGCGTAAACTTTTGATCACTCAACCGTTTGTTGCCGTTAAATGTTAACGAGAGGCTGATCTGAGATGATAAAAACTGATAAATTACCTAGATAGTTCCTAAACTATTACTTCACTATTATTTTGACAACCAAAATAAAAATAATTTGTATAATTACACATTTACATTTTTTTATTTCTTCTCTCCTCCACCATCTTTCATATTCTTCTTCAACTAACTCAATCTTTAATTTTCGATTATATTAATCTTCAGTTCACACCTTATATTATAATCTATCACCGTATATATCCATGTTTCAAATAATATTTGTAATTCTTAATGTGGTTCAGTACAAAATAATGCTCAATTTACGTGCAACAATGTTTACATAGCATATTCGAAGGGCTTAAATGAAAACATGTGCCTAAAGTATACAATTTTTAAACTTTAGGTGCCTAAAGTATTTTTTTTTGTAAAAATAGGTACCCAAAGTTTCAACTGTTATAATTTAGGTGACAGACCGTTAAAGGGGTGTTAAAAAATTATCAACCAATCAATGCTTAATATGTGACACTATTTTTATTTTTTAAAATCAATCTAATGAAAAAAACTCAGAATTTTTAATATTTAATCTGGAAGTTTTGGAAATTTTACAAAACAGTCCTCAAATCCCTAAAATTATCAAAACCCCTAAATTGTCGCTGCTTCCACCGCTGATCGTCGCCCCTAACCTCACCCCTTTGGTCGCCGGAGCATGGCGGTCATTTCCCCTAACACGACGTCATCGGAAATGATAAACGGCGTGTCAGTCGAACATCAATTTTACATTCGACGTTTGGTTGTACGCCGTTTCCAGTGCCGTAGTGTTGGGAGAAATGACCACCATGCTCCGACGACCAAACGGGTGTAGTCAGAGGCGGCGATCGACGACAGAAGCAGTAGCAATTTAGGCGTTTGGGTAATTTTAGGGATTTGATGATTGCTTCGTAAAATTTCCAAAATTTCAGAATTTTTTGAAAGATTAAAAATTTTGAGTTGAGGATTACAAACATTATATGAAACATGGATATATACGGTGATGAATTATAATATACGGTGTGAATCGAGGATTAATATAGTAGAAAATTAGAGATTGAGTTAGATGAAGAAGAAATAAAAAATGTAAATGTGAATGATTAAATGTGTAATTATACAAATTATTTTTATTTCGGTGGTCAAAATTAGAGTGAAGTAATAGTTTAGGGTTGTCTAGGTAATTTATCATTTTTTCTTGTTTCAAATCAACCTCTCGTCAAAGGTTAACGACAACAAATGACTAGGTGATCAAAAGTTTACGCCCAAAAACGTAAGTGACCTTACTGGTCGTTTTTCAGAATCGGTGACCGACTCTGTACTGAAAAAAAACATAAGTGATCATCCCAATGCTAACCCATAAAATAAATATATTAAAACATTTAATAATTTAATTATATTTCCCAAAATATTCAAAACACTCCATCTTCATTCTTCCCCAGTTATTCTCTTCTCTAATTTCCGAATATATTTTAAAATCTTTCCAGCTTCATTTCCAGGTATGAAAGTTTCCCATTATTTCCAGTTTCACCTACAAACACATAAAACATCGCATAAAATTGCATTCTTAAACTACTAGCTAGATGTGCATTGCTAAAAGTGAATCAGACACAATAATCCCAATGATTCAAATACGAAATTTGCAGTCTTCAAACAACATAGAAAGTGGGAAATCTTAAGCTTTAAGCATAAAACTTGCCTTAGATAGTCACACATCCATTACTTGACAAAAGATGATAAATTTCTTCATTATAGATCTCCTGAAAAATAAGTCAACACAGAGAGTGTTGGTATCGGGGTTGATGTGGAAAAATGAGATGGAAATTTTGTGTTCTGGTTGTCACCACCGCCCCCAGGGTAGTTTCTTATTCAACCGGCTGTTTCTCACTGGATTTTCTTTGACTATAAAGTTTTATACATTTGAGGTGTTCTCATGTGTATTAAGCCTGGAAATGAAGCTGGGAAAGTAATGAGGAAAGGAGAAGAAGGAAAAGGCCCGAAGAAATAATGAGGTGTTTTGATTATTTTGGAAAATATAATTAAATTAATAAATATTTTAATATATTTATTTTAAAATTTAAAAATAAAAAAAATGATGTGACGCATTTTGATTGGTCAAGATAATTTTTTTAACGATAGTAAATAATATATGTAACGGCGAAAACACTAAAAAGATAAAAGTGGTCAAAATAACTTAGCAAGTTGAGAAAACATGTAAAGTTTAGTGAGAAAAAGTTATTCTAAATTTACAACTTTACAATTGGACTCGAATATGATCCGGCTCCACTACAAAATAATCGGCCTAATGGGTGTTAGGAACAAGAAAAATGGGTTAAGAGCCCAAATATGAAGCGCGAAGATCTCAATGTCAATGTCAAACGCTAGAAAAAAGGAGGGAGAATTCTGGAACTGTGTTCAATCCGTTACCGCGAACAGCTCCACACACTCGCTCTCTCGCTGATTATCGCTTCATCTCGATGTCGCCTTTATATTCCCGTAGAATCGGATCTCTCTGCGAAATCAATCTTCCAGCATTTCCCAATGAAAGAAGAAATCGATCACCCAAAAGCAAGCAACATGGAGGAAGCCACAATGGACGGCCCAGTTAAACCAATTATCAAAGTTGAGGAGAAATGTATTGGGAAAGATGGCCTGAAGAAGAAGCTGGTTAAGGAAGGTGAAGGGCGGGAGACTCCCGACATTGGCGACGAAGTTGAAGGTAATGGCTTTCTTTGTTCGGTATTATATTGATTTATTTCGGCATTTTTTAGTGATGGGTTTGATTTCATTTGCAGTTCATTATACTGGAAATTTGATTGATGGAACCAAGTTTGATTCCAGCCGGGATAGGGAAACCCCTTTTAAATTCAATCTTGGCGTAGGTAAATAAATATTTTTATTCAATTTAGCTTTAATGTGTTAAATTTTACTTTAACAAGTCCTGGAATTTGTGCTCATAAAGAAAAATTGGATGATTTGTGGAATATTTGATAAATGTATGCATTTAGATATGCTCTGAGTTTTAAGATGCTTCTTACATTCCAAAGTTTCAAGCTTTGTTCAATTGGAGCCTTGTAAAATTATATATTAAAGTTTGGTACCGATTGTTTTTTCCTTGGTGCATTGAGAAGGGAGATTATATTGACCATGCTATATGGACTCGGGTTTGAAAATCGTATGGATATGGAATATGGATTATGTGCCTAGTACGAGTATGCTTAATATTTTCTAAGTTTTCCAATATTTGGATGATCGCACGCCTCATATCTGAGTTCAAATATGTATTGGAAACAATTTTATGTCAGAAAATTAAGAATCACAGGTTATATGGCTGCCTAGTTGAACGAAACAGTATGTGAGATTTTCAATAGACTGTAACAGGAATGGTACCGGATATGCTAACTTGTATATCTTCATGATTTTCAGGGCAAGTAATCAAGGGCTGGGATGAAGGTATCAAAACCATGAAGAAGGGTGAAAATGCCATTTTCACAATACCGCCCGAGTTGGCCTATGGTGAATCCGGATCACCTCCGACTATTCCTCCTAATGCAACACTTCAATTTGATGTGGAGTTGCTTTCTTGGACTAGTGTCAAGGACGTATGCAAAGATGGAGGAATCTTCAAGAAAATACTTATCGTAGGGGAGAAATATCAGAGCCCGAAAGATTTGGATGAAGTATTCGGTATATTAGGATTCATTTCCTCTTGCTGCGTAAATCATTCAAAACTTGATGCTATTGCGTGCTCACAGCGGGGTTTTTTTTACAGTTAATTATGAAGTTTGTTTAGAAGATGGTACTCTGGTTTCAAAATCTGATGGGGTTGAGTTCAGTGTAGGAGATGGTAAGCGTGATTCCTCTTTACTGTAAGTTCTTTACATATCTCGAATGTACTCTGAAAGCTTAAATATGGCGTTCGAATCTGTACCGTGCAGGCTATTTCTGCCCTGCGTTTTCCAAGGCTGTTAAAACGATGAAGAAAGGGGAGAAAGTTATGTTGACAGTGAGGCCACAATGTAAGTTAAATTCCTTTATGTTTTTATTGGTTTATGTATGGAACACTATGAAACCCAAATCGACTCCTTTTCGCATGTAGATGCATTTGGTGAGGATGGTAGGTCAGCGTCGAGCAGTGAAGGTGCTGTTCCTCCGAACGCTACGCTCCATATCACTCTTGAGTTGGTTTCTTGGAAGACTGTTGTCCATATCACAAAGGACAAAAAGATCTCGAAGAAGATCTTGAAGGAAGGAGAGGGTTATGATCGTCCATGTAATGGAACAGTCGTCCAAGGTAAGATGGCTATGGAATTTAATATTTCATTACATTCTGTAATTTTTTTGAATACTTTTCTGAACATGCTTATCACTCTTCTTTGTACTCTTTGTTAGTGAAATTAATCGGGAAGCTGGAGGATGGGAAGATCTTTGTGAAGAAGGGTCATGACGAGGGGACCTTTGAGTTCAAAGTTGATGAAGGTGATAATAGTTTCGTCATCCTTGTTTGGTTTTTTCTGGACATTCCTTGTCCATTAGATGTTGCTTCTAATATGGATAACATTTCTTGCAGGACAAGTAATTGACGGTCTTGAAAAAACCGTAAACACCATGAAGAAAGGAGAGCATGCACTTATCACCATTCAGCCCGAATACGCTTTTGGTTCATCTGAATCACAGCAGGAGTTGGCTGTTGTTCCTGCAAACTCAACTGTGTATTATGAGGTTGAGTTGGTCTCATTTGTGAAGGTTAGTAACTTAGTGTATATATTCACATTTTACCGCAGTCATCCATTTTCCACCTATGTTATTCGGATTCAGGTGTCTAATATGTTAATAATGAATGATTGCAGGAGAAAGAATCTTGGGAAATGAATGCACCAGAAAAGATTGAAGCTGCTGGGAAGAAGAAAGAAGAAGGGAATGCATTGTTCAAGACTGGTTACTACGAGAGAGCATCAAACAGATATGAGAAGGTAGAGTTATGCACCATGAACTTTGCCATTTATACAATTCTCAAGACTGTTTTCACTAATGATTCGACGATTTCAGGCTATTAGGTACATAGAGCATGACTATTCTTTCAGCCAGGAGGAGCTGCAGCAAAGTAAGTTGCTAAAAGTAACTTGCAATCTCAACAATGCAGCTTGCCAATTGAAACTCAAAGATTACAAGCAGGCTGAGGAGCTATGTACGAAGGTAATAGCTTTAATGGCGTGTAGAGCTTGTCTTGGTGAAAGATGTAAACAGCTGATTCAGTTTTGCTGACATTTAGGCATGTGTGATTTTATAGGTGTTAGAGCTTGATAGTAGGAATTTGAAAGCCCTATACAGAAGAGCTCAAGCATACATTCAACTTGTTGATTTGGATCTGGCAGAGGCGGATGTAAAAAAAGCCCTGGAGATCGACCCTAATAACAGGTATTGTGCTTTCATCATTAGGTCATTAAGGGACGGACGCAAGATTTTATATCAGGAAGTGCGAATTGTTAGGAAGTTATATTAGAAATTTAGGGGAATGAGCGAACTTGGATTATGTTTGAAATTTCCTCTTTTTCAAGAGGCGCGACTCCCCCCTAGTTTCCCCTCGGTCCGTTCATAGGATATTTTAGTACAATTGTTGTTGATTTATGTTTTATTGTTTACACCAGGGATCTGAAAATGGAGTACCGAGTCCTGAAGGAGAAAATGAGGGAGTATAACAAGAAGGATGCACAGTTTTATGGCAACATATTTGCAAAGATGACCAAGTTAGAGCAATCAAATACAACAAAACAGGACCGGCCAGCGCCTATGATCAAGGCATGATGATGATAATTCATCCAATAAAAAGATGATGTTTTTGGATTCTTAAGAATTTCACATCACATGATGTTGAAGTTTTTTGTCCTTTGACTGCATGTTTTGTATTTGCATCTGCATCTGCATCTGCATCATAAACCCAGAGTTTCTGGTATAACAAAAATAGTTAAATCACCAAATTTCTTATTCATTCCCTTTATTGATTAACATTACATGTTCAAAGACCCTTGAAACACAGAAAACAGGCATGGGAAATGACTCCTTTTTTTTATTGAGTAGAAGGGGAAAAGTTGAGCAAATCCTTGGATTTAACCCAAGGTTTAACCAAAACCACCGATTCAAAGGTCTTGGTTAGCCCACCTTGCATGGCGTTAATCTTGAGAAAATACTTGATCCCAGAAACCACCTGTTTCTCAGCCTCCACCACTTGAGAAAAAACCAATGCCACCGTCCCACCACCGTTATGACGCAACCGCCCTTGCCTCCGCCTGTTATACTCTTCCACCGAGAACCTCCCGAGCTCTTGCACCTCCTTGTTGTTCTTCACGTCGTTTATCGGTGTTCGACCGCCCAACGCTTCAACCACAGTGAACGACGACACTGTTATCAGTAACAACAACGAGAGAAGAATGATCACCCCAGCTTTTGCCATGTCTCAAAGCTTGCTGTGAAGGACGTGTTGGGCTGTTTTGGTTTATATAAGCAACAAAAACTGAAAAGGAGCGACAAGTGGAGTGATGGGTCAGTTCATAAGTGGGCACTGTTTCGAGTTTTCGACACGCAATTTGAGATGATTGAATGAATTGATAGACAAGAAACGAGCATCAACGTGGGGCTGCATATTTTCCTCACTGAGAGGAAAATGACACAGATTACAATGTTAAATTAGGGAAAATGTCATTTTCTTTAAAATAAAATTAAAATATGGGCTTACTTTGGTGAAAAACCCTTTTTAATAATTATATAGGTTTTGGCTCACTCCTAGAATTATTTGGAAAAATGACCCTCAAACATGTTACGTAGTTGAACCTCGCGTTCTTTGGCCAGCGAGATGCGAACTCGCGTTCTGCAGAGCGCGCGTTCCATCTACGTGGCATCGTTGTTTGAAATAACGGTTTTTCAGGAACTCGCGTTGTACAGAGCGCGAGGTCCCCGAGAATTTGAAAAGGCGGCTGAATATATCGCACAGAAATCGCGTTGTGTAGAACGCGAGTTCTGTGCGAATTTGGGTTGAAAAACAAGGGTGGGTAGGCCTGTTTGAGCCCAATTTTGGGCTTATAAATCGTATATTTTTAGCGAACATCGAGTTTGGGTTTGTAGTACTGAAAATTCTCTATCGTACGACACCAACACGATCAATTTCCGTCCATTCTAAACTGGCTTGAAATGGCTTCCAAAACCCTATGCTATCATCCTTTTTTGAATGAAATTGCCTTTGAACAAAGGTCGATAGGCATGTTTGAGTAGAATTTCAGGCGTATAAATCGTATATTTTTAGCAAAGATCGAGTGTGGGTTTGTAGTACTGGAAATTCTCTATTATATCGCATCAACACGGTCAATTGCCGTCCATTCTACACTGCTTAAATTCGTTTCGAAAACGCTGTCCTAGCATATTTTTTGAATGATTGAAAGTATAAGATGACCTATTTTATAAAACGAATTAGACTAATTTTATTGATCGATAGTTATGGGCGAACTCGGGTAAACAAATTACAATGATTTAATTAAGACGAGGGGTCGAGCGATGAGGACACTTGGTCCTTGAGTGTCCAGGATTTTTATATATACTACAATGTTTCTTTTGTTCGGTTTTTTCTCGATGTTCGACCATATTGTGAAACCGATATTTTAATTTTGATATAACTAAAGAACCTAAGGACTAAATTGAAAATGTGAAAACGAATTTTTAAGTCCTCAAACCTCTCTATATGTTTTAAACAATATGCCTAAGTTAAAAACTAATTTTATCAAATATTTTCTAAGTGTTCTTAAAGCCAAAACAGTGATTTTCGAGTCACCGTTTCGAAACGGTGAACATGTGTTTCGAAACGGGTATCGAAACGATTTCAACACTGCCAACCTGTGTTTCGAAACAACTTAAGAACATTGAGGCACCGTATCGAAACGACATCTAGTGTTTCGAAACGGCTTTAAAATTGATTTGAAAAATATGACCGTTGAATGTTTTTAACTGATTTTAAACAAGTCGTTAAGGCGTATCGAAACGATCTCAATCCGTTTCGATACGATCCTTGACAGTGGCAAAATGTTTCGAAACAAGTTTCAAAACGACTCTTAGCGTATCGAAACATCTCTAAACGTTTCGATACGGGCTCTTTAATGCACCCCAATGACTCTTTCTATTTTGGTCTTTTTCGAAACAGGGTCGGGCGTTTCGAAACGGTTGGTTGCAGATTGCATTTATGGAGAGGAGATAACACCCCCAACGGCTCTATTGATGAATGCAACAACCACAATGGCTAGAAATCAATGAGAATGTATAAAAGGGACCTCTAAAAGCCTCAGCAACAACTATTGATCCTAAAGCAAACATCCAAACATCAAACCCAAGCATTTGTGCCTAAATCCCATTATTGTCTTGTAACCCCAATTGTATTTTTCATTCTTATCATTTCAATTGGGTTGAGTGCTTGTAATTGGGCTATATTTTGTGTAAGCACCAAATTTTGACCGGATCAAACACTTAGCCCGAATCAAATTAAACCCAAGTAATCCCAAAGATATATGAACCC
This sequence comes from Hibiscus tridactylites, assembly GCA_958450335.1. Classification (NCBI taxonomy): domain Eukaryota; kingdom Viridiplantae; phylum Streptophyta; class Magnoliopsida; order Malvales; family Malvaceae; genus Hibiscus; species Hibiscus tridactylites. Next base: position 32,213,827 of record OY288266.1, read on the forward strand.
AATACATCTTCCCAAAATATCCCTCAGCCAAATTCGATTCCCCTACATCTCCATTCTCACGAAAATCTCTCAAAATTCCATAGTCAAACTAAACCAACTACCCTTGAATATCTCAATCCACATTCTCACAATATCTGGGATTTTATTTTGGTGAAGCTCTTATAAATGGATGAAATAAAAGATGAAAAGGGGGAGGAAAAAACACAAGAGATGCCTGCAAAATAAAAACCCAGCCAAATCAGTTTTGGAAACTAGTTTGAAAGCAAAAGATAAGGTTGAAAAGCTTTCTCACCATTTTCCGGCGAACTGGACATCAACCGTCGAATCTGAACGGTCAAAGGGTAGAGGAGGCCGAAAGAAACTGCATATCGAAAAACGGTGATGATCTGACGGTCAGAGTCGGAGATCGAAGAAGAAAGGACCTAAACGGTTTTTGCTTGATTCGTGAGCATCTGAGCGTTGTCTAATGAAACGATCACCAGATCTGAGTTCAGCACGTCGAGACGAGTCCCCTACTGAAATTTCGAGTCGAACAGTTGTCTTCGATCGCTGACAATGACGGTGCAGACGGTGGCCGGAGATGATGGCTCACAATGATAGTGACGATATGAATTGAAAGAGATGAGATAGTTCTTTGTTTAATTTGAAATGAAAGAATGAAATTAATTAAAAAAATGTTAAACTCTTTTAATGAGAGTTGGGAATTGGTGCAGACGTGCAGTGTTGGAAAAAGGATTCACGCAAATCAACACGCCTGCATGAAGTCTATGGTTTATTTACATTTTAAGTCCTTCTTGTTTTAGGAGCTTTACATTTATGTTTTTTTATCCTTCAGGTTTTAGTTTAATTCATATTAGTCTCAATTTTAGATTTAGTTTAATTATTTTTTGGCCTTTAGGTTTAGGTTCTTTCTTTGATTAGATCAGCTTTTATAAAATTAATTAATAATTATACCTTTTAATTCGCTTTATATTTGCTTTGGTAATTGATTGACTTTAATAATTTGGTTAATTTGTGAATTGGTTTCTAATTAAGTTTAGTTAGGTCTAGCCAGATGAATAATTTTGAACTTGATTAACAATTTAATTTTAATTTTTGATTTGGTTCGATTTTGTTCTTTTCTGATTTAATTTATTTTGTTTGTGTAATTCTTTTCTCTCATGCATTTGCATTTTTTTATCATACCACGTCATTTTTCATATTCTTAGCAACATTATTTTTTAGTATTTTTAACCCCTTTTTGAAACTCCTCTTTTTAGACAACTAAAACCCTTAGGTACCAATTTTGGGCGTAGTGAGGGTGCTATAACCTTCCTCACTCGTAACCGACTCCCGAACCTAATGACGATCTCGATGTTGACGCAGACCAATTTTTACAGGTTTTCGGTCGTACCCAACCCAAAACGACCGATGGCGACTCCAAGTGTTTGATGGGCTTTCGAAGGCCCAATTTATTCCGACCCAGACGAAAAATGGTGTCAACATTTTGTATTGAGAGATACTTGCTTAGCCAACAAATTCTTTGTTTCAATTGTGTGAGGATTGGGTCAAATTTTGGGTAGAAAATTTAACCGAAAATTGTAAAGGTTACAACCTTAGCCTAGAAAAGGGGAAGATCAATTAGTGGAATTGTTGCAAATCCTTAGTGAAGCTAAGGTAGTGGATGTAGAGTTCATTTGGAACTTGAACCACTCTAAAATTCCTTGTCTACCATTTTTATTTGCAAATTCCATCACCAAGAACTTTAAAAATCCAATTCATCCCCTCTTGGTTTAGTTCGATCATTCGATCCACTCAACAATTGGTATTAGAGCCTACCTCTTTGAGGATTAACAACCACAAGAGGAGTTCCTAGGAAGAGTGTGATCATCCAAAAATCAAGAGATGACATCTACCTCCGGTTCGAGCATGTATGAGTCTCAATCCACTACAAAACCACCTTTCTTCAATGGTGACAACTATCCGTTTTGGAAGAATAGAATGTGTCTCTTCATCAAGTCCAACGATTACTTGGTTTAAGATGTCATTGAAGATGGCCCTTACATTCCATTGAAGCAAGATAGTGAAGGGAAGATGGTTTTGAAGAAAAAAGATGGAGATGAGTGAAGAAGAAAGGAAGAAGATCCAAATAAATGACAAAGCTCTCCACATGATCTTTTGTTATTTCGGTCCGGACATCTACTCCAAAGTATCATCCATTGAGAGTGCCAAAGAAGTGTGGGATACTCTTGAGACCACCTATGAGGGTACCAACGATGTCAAGGAAACTAAGATTGGAATTCTCAATCTTAGTTATGAGAATTTCAAGATGGAACCCGATGAGACGGTGTCCAAGATGTTTGATCGCTTCTCTACCATAGTCAATGGGCTCAAAGAATTTGGAGAGACAATACCGGAAGACTAGCTTGTCCGGAAGCTACTCTACTCACTTCCTAAATCTTGGGATGGGAAGAGAACCGCCATCATAGAAGCCAAAAACTTGAAGACTTTAAAACTTGATGAGCTAGCGGGTTCTCTCCTTACTCATGAGATTATGAAGCAAGGAAGGGAAGAAGAGAAGAAAAAGGAAGAGAAAAGAGTAGAAAAGCTAGAGGTGGAAAATAAGAAGAAGATGGGAATAGCTCTCAAAGCTTCATTACTTGAGGAGAGCTCTTCTAGTGAGGAGGATGAGCTAGAAGAATTGGCTATGATAGCCAAACGATTCTTACGCTTTATGAGGTCCAACCGAGGAAGAAAAATTCAAAGAAAGATGGACTTCAAAGGTAAAAACAAAGAAGAAGCAAGGGATCAAATCATTTGCTTCGAGTAAAATAAACCCGGCCACATACGTTCGGAGTGCCCTCAACTCAAGAAGAAGGGCTTTGAGAAGAAGAAGAAGCTCAAAGCCAAGCTTGCTACTTGGAGTGATGAGGAGTCATCCGAGGATGACGAACAAGAAGTGGCCAACCTTTGCCTCATGGCACTTGAGGAAGATTCCTCCATGGTAACCTCTAACTCATCATCTTTAGATTTTACATATGATGAATTAAATGATGCATATGATGAGTTGCAAGAGGTCTATGATGAATTAGTTGAGAAATACAAGGAGTCGGTCATTAGAAATAAGAAAATTATTTCAGAACTAAATGATAAAAATGACTCACTTTCTCAAGCTAATTTAAAATTTGAGAAAAAGATATTAGGGTTGAAAGATGAACTAAAATTCTTTCAAGATGAAAATATTGACCTTAATAATCTTTTTTCTCAATGTAATAGTGAACACCAAAAGGTGTTAGATGAGCTTAACAAGCTCAAAGAGTCTTTTAAAAATGTTGGTAGTGTGAAACATGAAATAGGTGAATCTTCAAAAACAAACCAACCTAGGAAAAAGACTAATTACTACAAACAAGGTAGCTTTCCTAGACATAGTAGAACTAAAAGGATTAGAAGTGTATGGGTTCCTAAGGAACTTGTAAAATCTAATAACATTGTTGCTATGTCATCTTGGATTCCTAAGGGAACCAAGTTATTGGGAGCTAACTCTCATGGACCCAAAATTATTTGGGTACCAAAAACAAAAGTTTAATATCTTTGTTTGTAGGGGGAGCATTGCTACAAGGCCAAAGCACAAAGTCAAAACTCATGGTACCTTGATAGTGGATGCTCGAGGCATATGACCGGAGAAAAGAGTAGATTCATGGATCTAAATCCAAAAAGTGGAGGAGTGATGACATTTGGTGACAACTCCAAAGGCCACATTAAAGGTATTGGCTCCATAGGTAACCACTCTTCTATTCTTATTGAAAATGTCTTGTATGTCGATGGTCTTAAACATAACTTGTTGAGCATAAGTCAATTGTGTGATAAAAGATTTAATGTTTTATTTGATAAAAATGGGTGCAAAATTGTTGACATTAAATCTAATAATATTATGCTCATAGGTCATCGCATAGGTAACGTATACATGGTGCATCTAGATGACATACATACATCTCATGCATGTTTGGTAGCACAAAATGAAAATGATGCATGGTTGTGGCATAGGAAACTAGGACATGCTAGCATTAGTGTTTTAGAAAAACTAGTTTCCCTTGACTAAGTTAGAGGTTTACCCAAGTTTAAGTTCTCAAACGATAAAATTTGTGATGCATGCTCTAAGGGTAAACAACATAAGTCTTCCTTTAAATCCATTAATGATGTTTCTACAAGTAGATGTTTACAACTTATCCATATGGATTTATTTGGGCCAATTAGGACTATGAGCTTGGGTGGTAAATCTTATGCATTTGTTATTGTAGATAATTTTTCTAGATTTACTTGGGTTCTATTTTTAAGTACTAAAGATGAGGCTTTAGAAAAATTCATCACATTTTCAAAACTAACCCAAAATGATCTTGAACTTATAATTTCTCATATTAGAAGTGATCATGGAACCGAGTTTCAAAATTTAGGGTTTGAAGAGTTTTTGAATTAAAATGGTATTAGCCACAATTTTTCGGTTCCTCGAACTCCTCAACAAAATGGGGGTAGTTGAGAGGAAAAATAGAACTTTACAAGAAATGGCTAGAACCATGCTTTGTGAAAATAGTTTACCTAAATATTTTTGGGCGGAAGCCACAAACACCGCTTGCTATATTGTTAACCGAGTAATGATTAGGCCAATTTTAAAGAAAACACCTTATGAGATTTTAAAAACTAAAAAAGCCTAACATTAGCTATTTTCTTCCTTTTGGTCGCAAGTGTTTTGTTTTAAATAATGGAAAAGACAACTTATGTAAATTTGATGCAAAAAGTGATGAAGCTATTTTCACAGGACACTCTTTAACCTCTAAAGCCTATCGAGTATTTAACAAAAGAACTTTAGTAGTAGAAGAATCTATACATGTTGTATTCGATGATAACCTCCTTCCAAGGAAGGATTCTTGTGATGATGATGATATAGGAATCATAAATGCCTTTGATGGAGGACAAACTTCAAAGGAGGATGAGATTCCAACAAAAGAAGAGGACACACAAGATCCACCTCTTGAAGCCTTAAAGGACTTGGCTCTTGAGGAAAAGGAAGTGAGCTACCCAAAGGTGTTCAACTATGTCAAAGATGGTGAAATCTTGGGTGATCTATCCAAGGGGGTAACCACTCGATCTTCTCTTAGATTAATGAATCATGTTGCATTTATCTCATGCATTGAGCCTAAGAATATAAAAGAAGCATTGAAAGATGATTTTTGGATTATGGCTATGCAAGAAGAGTTAAATCAATTTGAGAGAAGTAATGTTTGGACATTAGTTGATAGGCCAAGTAATCAATCTACCATAGGAACTAAATGAGTCTTTAGGAACGAGCTAGATGAGAGTGGTAACATTGTGAGAAATAAAGCTAGACTAGTAGCACAAGGTTACACTCAAGAAGAGGGAATAGATTTTGATGAAACCTATGCACTCGTAGCTAGAATGGAAGCCATCAGGATGTTGCTTGCATATGCATGTTATCATGATTTCAAGCTTTTTCAAATGGATGTTAAAAGCGCGTTTTAAATGGTTTTATAAATGAGGAAGTGTATGTGGAACAACCACCGGGTTTTGAAGACTCAAAATTTCCAAATCATGTTTTCAAACTCACTAAAGCTCTTTATGGTTTAAAACAAGCTCCTAGAGCTTGGTATGAAAGACTTTCAAATTTTTTAATTGAAAAAGGTTTTGAAAAAGGTAAGGTGGACACTACACTTGTTATAAAAAGGTATAAAAATGACATCTTAGTAGTACAAATTTATGTTGATGACATTATTTTTGGTTCTACTAACGAATGCCATTGCAAAGAGTTTGCTAAGCTAATGCAAGGTGAATTCGAGATGAGCATGATGGGGGAGCTCTCATTCTTTTTGGGACTCCAAATCAAGCAAAGGAAGGATGGCACCTTCATCAATCAAGCAAAATACATCAAGGATATGCTCAAGAATTTTGGCTTGGAGAATGCAAAGCCTCAAGCCACACCTATGAGCTCATCTACAAAGCTTGACAAGGATGAAGGAGGTAAGTTTGTCGACTCTAAGCTTTACCGTTCTATGATTGGATCATTGCTTTACCTTACCGCAAGTAGACCAGATATCTTGTTTAGTGTTTGCTTGTGTGCTAGGTTTCAAGCTAGTCCTAGATAGTCTCACCTTATAGCCGTTAAGAGAATCTTTAGGTACCTTAGAGATACTCATTGTTTAGGTCTTTGGTACCCTAGAGACTCCACCTTCAACCTTCATGCTTATTCGGATGCGGATTATGGGGGATGTAAAATCGATAGGAAGAGTACTTCGGGAACTTGTCAATTCCTAGGAAGTATGCTCATATCTTGGTTCTCTAAGAAACAAAATAGTGTAGCCTTATCTACCACCGAAGCCGAGTACATATCCTTAGGGAGTTGTTGTGCTCAAGTCCTTTGGATGAAGCAACAACTCTTAGATTATGGTATTAAAGTTGAAACCATACCCCTTAAGTGTGATAACACTAGTGCCATATGTTTGACAAAAAATCCCATCCAACACTCTAGAACCAAACACATAGAAGTAAGGCATCATTTCATTCAAGATCATGTCCTTAAAGAAGATGTGGTTATAGAGTATGTTGACACCTTAAATCAATTAGCGGACATATTTATGAAACCTTTAGACAAAGAGCGTTTTTGGTCCCTTAGGAGAGAGTTAGGTCTAACTAGCCAATCTTGACCTTTTAGGACCTATTTTGTGCTTAAAATTGCTTGATCTTGTGAAATGCCATGTTTATGTGTTTTTACTCCTAATTTCATCCATGTCTATATCTAGGGGGAGTATGTTTATGTTTACATATGTTTTTCCTGCTCATTCATGTCATTCATGCAAGATAGACCTTAGAAAATTTCATTTTTCTGCACTTTTAGAGCCTCATCTGCACTTCTAGGCCCAGGTGTATCGAAACGGGTCCACCTGTTTCGATACAGATGCTTTAAATTTCTATCTGAGAGAAGGGTGTTTCGAAACGCCTTCCAAGGGTTTCGAAACATTTTTGCTACTCCCAAGGAGTGTATCGAAACAAGTTTCGATACGAGTCAACGGGGATTCGATACAGTCAAACCCGTATCGAAACGGTCAGCTAGAGTTGAAAAGTCGGTCAATCTTTCGTGCCCGCGTTTCGAAACGGTCGACACCGTTCCGAAACGGGTTCGCGGACTGCTTTAAAGGGGCTTTTAATGTTAAAGTTAAACTTAAATTAAAACTCTCCCAAAACCCTAAAAACCTTAGGATCGATTTTTCCTATAAAAACCCTCTAAACCTCATTGTTTTTCACCAAATCTTGAGGGCTTTTTCTCTTAAACACAAGTCTAAGCAAGCATCAACAATATTGTGCAAGGATTTTCATCCATTCATCCAAAATCCCAATTTAAGGTATATTTTCATCCTTTTCTTTTTCCTTCAACAAACCCTAGCTTTCTGTCGCTCCAACTTGCGTCAGATCCTTTTGCCCCTTACTCTGCTGGATTGAAAGCGGATACAAGAGAACTCTCAATGGCTGCAAGTAGAACTGCCCTGGAACTATATGGATAGCAACTCCCACCGGATGGAGATATCTTAACTTTTTTTATTTCAAGCCTATGTCTTTCGCTTGCCTAAGGTTAAGGTAAGAAAAAGAGACAGCTACTGGACACTACGAGGACTGTAAGCGATCTAACAGAACTAGCTTTTTTATTCGAATCCTAGGTTAGAAAATTTTAATTTTGTATAGTTTATGTGTTTTGATACTTGGGTTTTTCAAATCTTGTAAATTTTTTTCAAAATCTTCTATTTTTTTATTCGAATATATATTTTTTAACTCGTATTTTCTTTACTGTTAAATTTTTTGTTTGCTTGTTTTGTATCTTTGTTTTTAAAATTTGTTTTTAAACCTAAGTGGGATTTACCATTGGATTGAATTAAGAAATTTCATGCATACACTTAAACTTGTTTTTAAAATTGCTTGCTTTATGTTTTTAGGATGTCTACGGAGAATGTTAACAAAAAGCGTAAGACCGGTCAAGCAAGTGAATCGAGTATTCGTCCTAATCTCATCCAGCTATTTCAAAAAAGTCTTCGAACTCAAGAGATGAGGGATCGTTTCAATTATGTCAAGGAGTACGAAGTTCGTCGTGAGCGTGTTGTTGATCTCACGTTTCTTGACTCCGAGCGCTTTCTCTTTCGTTACCTCCCACGTCTAAGAGAATGGGGATTCCTTGGTTTGATGAGTATTCCGGATATTTTCTACAAGCACATGGTCCTTCTCTTTTACTCAAATGCCCAATTTATCAATAATGAAGACAACTCCGAAGTTGTTGGCCTTGAGTCTTCTATCTTGGGAAAGAGGATTGTCATTGACATCCCTTACTTAGAGACTACTTTTGGTCTTAAGGACGAAGGAATCGAGAATGAGAGTCACTTTGGTTCTCAAACTGGTTCGGTGCTTACCTTGGATGCTCACGATAGGTTCCTCCACTTGATAGTCTCGTGGTTTCTTCGCCCCTCCGGAGGTAAATTTTCTCACATTCGTCAAGTAGATTATTTTTGGCTTGAATGTTTCCGTCGTGGTGAGCACCCTAATCTTGTTAAGATCATGTTTGCCGAGATTGTCAATAATGCTAAACTCCGTGACACCGATGCACTCAAATCTTTTACTTATGGAACTGTTTTAAGTTACATCTTTGGCAAGCTTAATCTTGATTGCACTTATGACTCACCGGAATCCCGCAAGCAAAAACTTGGTGCATCTTCTCTCCGAAGGTCTGGCTTTCGATATATCAACAATGGGCAATGGGAACGTGTTGATAGGGAAGCACCTCCACCTCAAGTTGAACCTCAACCACAAGCTCCAGTTGTGAACAATGAAGCTCTCACGACTTTTCTTACCGAGCGGTTCAACACTTTGGACACTAACATATCTAGAGGTTTTAGTGCTATCAATACACGCTTGCAATCCGTAGAGGATCGTCTCCTTGCAAATGAGAATCGACTCACATCCATTGAGAATCAACACTCGGCTATGGATACGTCATTCTCCACCTTTTATGGCCAATGGATGAATTTTCGTCGTTCTCAAGCCAAGAGCGATGATGATTCCATGGATGATGATAGTGACGACGACGAGGCTTAGGATTCTCATGTCATCTCATATTAGCTATGCATATTAGGATTAAGTTTGCATCTTTATTTATGCTTTATGAACCTATGCTTTGATTTTATTTGGGATTATGCTTTGAACTTATTGTTTAAGATTTATGTTTTGGATATTTGAATTTTATGAATTTGATATTATGTTCCTTATTGCTTATTGATTATTACTTTTAACCCTATCTCTTCTCTTTGAGCCCTGTTTATTATTTTTGATCTAACAAAAAGGGGGAGAAGTAATCTAAGAGCCAAATTTCGTTTTAAATGTTTTAAATGTTTTTAAGTTTTAAACCTTGAATACAAATCCTTACATTCTTTTTAAAACTTTAAAAACTCATCTTAAAGTGAGGAAGAGTTAGAATGTATTCAAAATTTTCAGAACTCATAAAAATTCTAACTTTGGTTTTGTTATATCAAAAAGGGGAGATTGTGAAACCGATATTTTAATTTTGATATAACTAAAGAACCTAAGGACTAAATTGAAAATGTGAAAACGAATTTTTAAGTCCTCAAACCTCTCTACATGTTTTAAACAATGTGCCTAAGTTAAAAACTAATTTTATCAAATATTTTCTAAGTGTTCTTAAAGCCAAAACAGTGATTTTCGAGTCACCGTTTCGAAACGGCCTTAGGCGTTTCAAAATAGTTTTGAAACTGTGAACATGTGTTTCGAAACGGGTATCGAAACGATCTCAACACTGCCAACCCGTGTTTTGAAACAAGTTTCGAAACTGCTTAAGAACATTGAGGCACCGTATCGAAACGACATCCAGGGTTTCGAAACGGCTTTAAAATTGATTTGAAAAATATGACCGTTGAATGTTTTTAACTGATTTTAAACAAGTCGTTAAGGCGTATCGAAACGATCTCAATCCGTTTCGATACGATCCTTGACAGTGGCAAAATGTTTTGAAATAAGTTTCGAAACGACTCTTAGCGTATCGAAACATCTCTGAACGTTTCGATATGGGCTCTTTAATGCACCCCAACGGCTCTTTCTATTTTGGCTTGTTTCGAAACAGGGTCGGGCGTTTCGAAACTGTTGGTTGCAGACTACATTTATGGAGGGGAGATAACACCCCCAACGGCTCTATTGATGAATGCAACAACCACAACGGCTAGAAATCAATGAGAAGGTATAAAAGGGACCTCTAAAAGCCTCAACAACAACTATTGATCCTAAAGCAAACATCCAAACATCAAATCCAAGCATTTGTGCCTAAATACCATTATTGTCTTGTAACCCCAATTGTATTTTTCATTCTTATCATTTCAATTGGGTTGAGTGCTTGTAATTGGGCTATATTTTGTATTGAGAGATACTTGCTTAGCCAACAAATTCTTTGTTTCAATTGTATGAGGATTGGGTCAAATTTTGGGTAGAAAATTTGACCGAAAATTGTAAGGGTTACCCCCTTAGCCTAGAAAAGAGGAAGAGCAATTAGTGGAATTGTTGCAAATCCTTAGTGAAGCTAAGGTAGTGGATGTAGAGTTCATTTGGAACTTGAACCACTCTAAAATTCCTTGTCTACCATTTTTATTTGCAAATTCCACCACCAAGAACTTTAAAAATCCAATTCACCCCCCTCTTGGTTTAGTTCAATCATTCGATCCACTCAATACATATCCTCGGCACAGTGTACTCGTGTAGACCGTGGACGCCCTTTGTCTCTCAGTAGTGCTGGATCTGGGTGTATGGTCGGTTCAATGTTAACGACATTCGGATCAACCTCATTTCCGATTGGAGGAAACTTTTTTTTTGGTAAACCTTAAACACTGTTTGGAGTAAGTATACCGGATCAACCAGTTGTATGTAGTCTATCTGTTGGTTTGCGCAAGCAGCAATGGCGTGTGCACACGAGTATTTGAATGTTTGGAATATTCCACACTCGCAAGTTCTTGCCCTGAGATCTACCGCGTACGCGTTGTGCTGAATGCCTTCCAACCGCTTGGAAAATTCTGAAACACGGAACTTGTGTCCTTCTCGTGAGAAGAGAGTTGTAGTCATCTGTCTTGATTGGTGCAATTGAGTTTGCAGTTTTGTGCGGAAATCCGGATGGACTATGTGTCCACCTGCCATGTACTCAGTTGCTTGCCTTCCCAAGGTTGCAAATAGGGTAGCCAAACGATAGTAGGTCACTTTGACAATGGAAGTGATAGGCAACTGCCGCACTCCCTTCAGTGATGAGTTCACTACCTTAGCCAAGTTCGTTTTCATGTGACCACATCGTTTACCCCCGTCATACGATCGAAGCCATTTTTTCCTCAGGATTTTTTCAAGGTAGCCTGCGCCAAATTTGTTTCTCGTTCTCAGTTCCTCGAACACCTCTTCCACCTCTTGTACGTAGTGCGAGTTGCCTAAGGGATGGCAGTTGAATAGTTATGGGCGAACAACACATGCAAAGAGGTCGTAAATGAAAGCGAGCATCAACTAATATAGTAAATGAAAATGACATAAAGGACGTACCCATTTTGAGCACCAGTTCACGTTCATCACGGTCCTTGAACTGCTACATGTAGTTTGCGGCTATGTGCCGCAAGCAGAAACGGTGGTAAATGTATGGAGGCTACCAATACTCACCCAAACGTTCTAGCGCCCACAAGAGCGTTGTGCCTCTATCAGAAATAACACATATCCCATCGTCCCTTGCCCGTATTACAAGATCAATGACATATCTTCGTAGTTTCCGAAGGAAGAACATCCAAGACTCCAGATCCTCATTCGGGACGATTGCGAATGCAACATGAACGCATTTTCGATTGTCGTCATGTGCAATAGCTAGAAGTAGGGTCTGCGTATATTTTCCGTACACCCATGTGCCATCGATTTGGACCATCGGTTTGCAGTGCTTGAATGCATTGATGCACCGCGGGAAAGTCTAAAATAACCGGTGGAATTGAGAAACACCTCGAACGACACGATCATTTTCGTATGCCGGAACCGTATCAAGTTTGACAACCATTCCGGGGATGTGTTTCTGCAGCATATTTAGCCACGGGCGCAACTTTTTGTAAGAATCATCTCATCAGCCAAACAATTGTTCTACGGCCCGTTTCTTTGCATACCATGCTTTCCAATATTCAAGACGGTAGCCGATGACAACTTCAGCTGCAGCCTGACATGTGGGGACCGACACCTTGGGATTTGCTTTGACCAGTGGCATAAAGATGTCGGCGAGAAACTTTGCATCGAGGTTCTTGTGATCCTAGCTTAGGCTACCAATGGTGCATGTATGGGGCCCTACAAGTTTTGTTATTCTCCAATGGTCGCCTGCGTTGGGTGTTTTGGGAGAAATAGGAATGAGTAAATGATGGTGGAATTGGTGGGTATTTATAGTAAAGGAAAAACACCACATAAGTAAATTTAATTCGAATGAAAAATTTAATTCGCATTTCATTTAACAAAACTTTCAACAAGCCTTCCTATAGATATGTTAATCGGTCGATACAATATGTGCAGACAAGAACGTTCTTCGTGCGCGATAATCATCATCTTCTCAAATGGTAGCAGCTTTGACCCACATTAGCAAATGTAATCGGCACCGGCCACATTAGCAAAATAAGGCTGCATCTGCAACATGGTCGATCTGAATCCGCCTTCGCTTCTTTCACTCTAGACTTTTTACAGATGGTGAGGGCAAGCGGCGAACTTCAGAAAAGAGTCGCCAAGAGTCTCTAGAAAGGTTTAAATGAAAACTTTCTATGAATGCCAAACAAATCCCAAACAAATCCTGGCGGGAAATCGGCGAACTGCTGATGGTCGATCTTGCGTATTATCGGCGGGATATTAATGCCAGACAAATCCCACACCAAGGTGCACGTGATATGGCTTTATCATCTTATCAATTTTGATGAAGCTAGACAAAAATGTTGGGGAGCAGCTGTCTTGACCTTTCTTTTTAGAGAGCTCTGCAGAAACGTCGACCAAGATAAAGCAACAATTGGAGGATGTTGTTTACTTCTTCAGTCTTGGACTTGGTTTTAGATGCCTTTTTTAAGCCCGCAGCCTAGACAACCCGCCCCTATTTCCGCTTCTTCGGAGGTACTATTCAATTTATTTTATTTTTAAATTATTATATTTAACGAATTTTTTTATTTTCCATTAATGATAGGTGGAGCGAAACACTGAGCCAATAGGGCCTGCCGAAAAACCAACAAGACTACATGCTTGTTATAAATAAGATAACGCACGATCAGGTAATCCGAAAATTCATTTGAATTTTTTCATACTTTTTTCCAATAATATTTCATATAACTGTTATAATTTTTTTTAGTTCGTATGGATGCCCTACGCTTCTGAGGTGATTCAGCATATTACTCCACCCGAGATTCTAGGTCACCAGCACGTATGGCTTGCCCGAGTGCCGATAATCAACTATGAAATTGTCGTGTGGCATCCTACGGATCGGGTTCTCTGACAGTTCGGGTACGTCCAAGGGGTTCCGCAAGAGGAACCACCGAATTTGGACGAATTCCACCATCTGACACGCCAGGGGAAGACGGAGATTGACTGGGCCCATTACCACGCTGACTGTATTCAGCGTTAGGATGACCGATTTGCCAGTCGCCCACGCATCCTCCGACCCATTGTGGATTGAGTCGATTCGGTCACTTTCGATTACTTTTAGTGGTATGGGCTCTATGGGAAGCATCATATCCTTACTCCCGAGGAGCGCGAGCGACAGCTTCTCGAAACTGCCCACGCCCCACACGTCGAGCGAGCCAGAGCCAGTCGAGGCAGCGCAGTGCGAGACCGCGAACTGACACTGCATGAGCCTCATCTTCTGCCACATCATTTCGGAATTTGAGCGGTCCTTCGATTTTCCAGCAAATGAGGCCTCCACCCGACTTCGGCTTCTTTGATGCCTACTGTCCCCATATGCCGATGAGTGGTCCTCCGCTGATCGATATTCCACTATTGGCATCTCAGTTTGACTATAACATTGTCATGCAAATGCCGCCGGGTAGCTTGTTTTACTCCCCGCCCGGACCTAGCACAAGTCCGCGTATCACAGATGATGATGAGGATGCAACAAAGCTTGTTCGGAGGAATCCAAATCGGGATCGTCGTCCACCCGACTGCGGAACGGGTGGACATAGACATCATTAGCCTTTTTTTCCTAATGCATATGTACTTATGTTTCTAATATATTTATTCGAGACATTTATTTTTTTTAAATACCGTATTTTAATTTTCTTTAACTATTATAATTAAACTTTTAAATGTTTATTTAATTTTAGTTTTTTATTACTTTTATGCGATTACTAAACCGAAATTATCAATTGTTCTTCAAAGGCAATTTCATTCAAAAAAAGGATGATAGCATAGAGTTTTGGAAGCCATTTTAAGCCAGTTTAGAATGGACGAAAATTGACCGTGTTGGTGTCATACGATAGAGAATTTTCAGTACTACGAACCCAAACTCGATGTTCGCTAAAAATATATGATTTATAAGCCCAAAATTGGGCTCAAACATGCCTACCCACCCTTGTTTTTCAACCCAAATTTGCACAGAACTCGCGTTCTGCATAACGCGATTTGTGTGCGATATATTCAACCGCCTTTTCAAATTCTCGGGGACCTCGCGTTATGCAGAATGCGAGTTCCTGAAAAACCGTTATTTCAAACAACGATGCCATGTAGATGGAACGCACGCTCTGCAGAACGTGAGTTCGCGTCTCGCTTCCCAGAGAACGCGAGGTTCAACTACGTGGCATGTTTGAGGATTATTTTTCTAAATAATTCTGGGAGGGAGCCAAAAACCTATATAATTATTAAAAAAGGGTTTTTCACCCAAATAAGCCTAAAATATGGTTACATTTTAAAAAGTTAGAGAACTGCTATCAATTTTCATGGGTGGGGTGGGAGTAGACTTGGTAAACTTGACTTGAGACCTGAGAACCCAACCGATTTATTCGAACCGAGAACCGAAATCAATCCAAACACGATGACCTGAAATTTGATCCGAAATCGAAATCAAACCGAAATTTAATTGATTTTTAGTTAAACCGAAATGGACCCGTGCCGAAGTTAACTCGAAATAAATAAAAGATATTAATAGATATAAAGAAAAATGAGATATGAACAGTTGTACAACTCACCAAAAAGTCAAATATATTGGCTTTATAAAGTCATATGTTGGGTGTAAAAAAACTGACCAACCTAAAACCTTGACTAAAACCAACTGATCTCTCATTAACCCAAAATTGAACCAAAATAACCGATCTGAAAATAACTGATCCAAAAATAACCGAACCGAAACGACCCGAAGCATAATAAAACTGAACTGAATCTGAACCGAATAATATCATATCTGAAATAACTGAAACCGAAATAATCAGAACTGAACCTGAACCGATTGACCCGATTGCCGCATCTCGGAGAGTCATGCAACTGTTGGTGACTTTGGTTCTGTCTATTTTTGTGTGTGTGTGAATTGGACTAAAATGTAAAAATATGTTTAACCTTTCTAGCGCTACATCCGGCCGTCTCGTCAACAATGTTTAACCTTTCCCCCTAATTAAATCAGATTACAATTTCTAAATTATGTTTTAACCATCGAGTTTATGTAACATGATAGTCATTTATGAGACTATATCAGCGTTTTCGACTGTGTTTTTGCAGTGGGATTCAAATGTGTGGTTAAATAGTAGGCTTATATAACAAAGAAGTACCTAAGGTATATTAATTTTTCACTTAGCTATCTAATGTATTTTTTTTTATCAAAATAAGTACTAACAATATACTTTTTGATCAAAAACATGTACCTAAAGTATTTTTTGGTCAAAATAGGTACCTAAATAATATATATATTTCATCTAAGTTCCTAAAAGTTGACGTGTGGCTTTAAATTGGCAATCGGGTCGAGGTCGGGTCGGGTTAATTTTTTGTTCGGGTTGCTTTCGGTTTAGGATTGCTTTTGGTCTGATTCGAATTTAGTTCGGGTCTATGTTATTTCGTTTCAGGTCAATATTTGATCGGTTGATTTTCGGGTCGAGTCAATCTCAGGTCGATTGATTTTCGGGTCGGCTCAACACCAGATCGGTTATTTTTCAGGTCGGGTTAATATCAGATCGGTCGAATTTTAATTTGAGTCAATAAATGAAGATGGTCTTTTAAAGAAAAAATGATATTAAATCATTAAACTATTACTAAATGTAGTTGTTAATTAGTAATATAATACAAAATGAGAATAAAACATATATATTTGAGCAAATTAAGTTTGGGTTGCTTTCGGTTCGAGTTGATTCTTTGTTCGGGTTACTTTCAGTTTTGGTTGATTTTTTGTTCGGGTTGCTTTTAGTTTCAGTTATTTTCGGTTTCAATTATTTTCAGTCTGGTTAATTTTTTTGGTTTAACTAAATTCAGTTTGTTTTGGTTCAGGTCGATTTTGGTTCGAATACGGGTCAAGTTTAGACCATCATGTTTAGGTCTATATCGAGTTTCGGATCGGGTAAATCAGTTTGGGTCTTGGGTCAAGTTTGTTAGGTCTAGATTTGACTAGAAAATACATTAATAGAGGCGGCAATCGGGACATTTAGTGCGGGTCGCATTTGGTTCATGTTCGATTCGGGTAGGATTGGGTTCGATTCGGATTTAGATCGAGTTTATGCAATTTCGGGTTGGGTCAATATCGGATCCGTTGAATTTCAGGTCGGGTCGAGTCAATATCAGACTGGTTGGTTTTTCGGGTCGGGTCAATATCAGACTTGTTGATTTTTGGTTCGGGTCAATGTCAGTTCGGTTGATTTTTCAGGTCGAATCAATGTTAAATCAGATCAGTTTTCGGTTCCGGTCAATATCATATAGGTCTGTTTTTAATTTTAGTCAATCTTCGGATCTTTAGGTCAATTCGAGTTGAGTTGGGTATATATTCAATTGAGTATATATATAATTATTGATATATTCACGTATATATATATATATATATATATATATATATATATATATATTGTCAATCTTATAGGCTCAATTTCAACTCTTGACCGTTCAATGTTTCGAATTAAATCATCTTTAAGAGATGATAATCTAATACAAACTCAACCTATAAGGCCTGTTAAAGTTTAAAACTTGAATTTTGTATTATGTTCGTTATAGAATTTCAATTGATTATTTTCTATTTTTTAAAATAAAGTTTTTCAGAATTTTTAAGACGAAAAAATTTGATTGTACGAAATTAGAATTAGACTATTTGGAAATTATTTAATAAACTATAAGTTTATCATATTTATTTATTTATGAATAAAATTAATTTAGGTATGTTTTAATTGTTTGAGATTTAATTAGATATTTAAATTTTTGACTTGAATATTTAATTAATATCATAAATTAAATAAAAGACTAATCCAAATAAACAATTAAAAGTAATATATATATATGAAAGTTGGGGTGAAATAGAGTAACTTAAATTCAGGTTGATATTTGGTTTGGATCGGATTTGGACAAATTAAATTCTGGTTGTTTTCGGTTCAGATCACTTTCAGTTCGAGTTGTTTTTCGTTTGTGTTGATTTCAGTTACGGTTACTTTCTGTTCAGATTGATTTTCGGTTCAGTAAATTTCGAGTCGGTTTTAGTTCGGTTCAAATTTGGTTCTTGTTCAATCAAGTTCAAACCGCCATGTTCAAGTCTATATTAGGTCTTGGGTCAGGTAAATCGGTTCGGTTATCGGGTCAAATTTGTCAAGTCTATACATTAAGTATCTACTTTTGACAAAAATACTTTAAGTACCTATTTTGACAAAAAAATACTTTAAATACATATTTTGATAAAAAATATTTTAAATATTTATTTTGACAAAAATATTTTAATACTTAAATAAAAAAAATCAATGTACTTTAGGTACTTATATATTATATAAACCTAAATAGTAATATGTTGTGAAGCTTTTGAGCCGGTGGTTGATGGAAAAGAACAAGATGATAAAAGAGGGTGGAATTCTTATCGTCTCGGGCATTGTTGAAATGCTGATAAGCATTCTCATTTCTTATGGGTTATTGTGGGGGGACAGTTGCATAATAAATTGACAACAGCGTGCTCGTACTGATATAAAAATTTAAACTTGGTAAATTACGGATTAACAATAAATATAATTACATGTAAATAGAGGGTAAATTGAATAAGTTACTAAAAAATATATTTAAAAATTATAAAATATTTAAATTACAAATTATTATGATATAATAATAACTACAAATAAAATTAATTACTGAAATAATAATAATAATAATAATAATAATAATAATAATAATAATAATAATAATAATAATAATAATATAGGAGTAATAGAAAAAAATATATGGTAATAAAAATAATGAAAGTGATAATAATAAAAATAATTATAACAAATATAATAAAATAGAGGAGTAAATATATTATATAATAATTATAATATATAATAGTAAAAAAGTATTTTTTTGATTAAATAAAAAGGGAAGGACCTATATGAAAATTGCCCCAAAAAGATAAATATTTTTTTTTATTTTAATGGTGGGTAACCTGACTCATCAGGTCTCCATGTCTGTCTGCATTGGATCTTATTTTAGATCCAATAATATAAGGGTAAACTATATGTTTAGCAACCCAACTTTCAATTGTGTCCGTCTAATTTTAAAAATTTCAATTTTATCACTTACTTTTTTGAATTTTTATTATTTCGATCATTTAACTATTAAGTGTTTGATAACATCAAAATCTTGTATTTTTTACTATTATTTACGAAATTTCTATTGTCTAATCAAGGAAATATATATATATATATATATATATATATATATATATATATATATTCTCCTCTTTCTAGGCTAGGGATGGTCATTTGATTCGGATTCGATGGATTCTTACCCAACACTATAGTGTTTGTTTTTTTTTTTTGAAAATTCGGGTTTGAGTCAGTTCGGGTTATTTAGGATGAAGTCGGGTTTGTGTTTAAGGTGAAAATACCTAACCCCAAATAATAATATAATTTTATTCTAAATATTTAGAGATAATTGCTATAATATCCCTTTCATTATTTTTTAATTATCTCCCTATTTTGTCTAATAAAAATAATATAATTATTTTAATGCTCACTTTATATATATATTTCAATTAACTCCATATTTTACCAAATAAAAATGAAAAAAAAATTATTTATGTCGGGTCAGGTCAAATCAGGTTGGAATTTTTAATCTAAAATTCGGGTCAGGTTCAAGTCAGGTGGAGCACCATCAAACGTTAAGTCGTGTCAGATTCGAGTGGAGCCTTTTAATTTTTAAGTCTAGTGCGTGTCGACCAAAAACCCAACCCAACCCATAACCATCCCTATTCGTGACCTCTCCTCTATCGTTTGAATTTAGAAGAAAATACAACATGATCGGCGGATTAAAATGACTATGAAACCTAGCTTTGAGAATAAAGTTTAGGGTTTTTTAATAAATTTACAAATAAAATTAAATGGCGTTAAAGTAGGATGGCAATACAGTAAGGCATATTAGATTTTTTGCCGCCTCGACCTCGATCCAAGGAATACGGAACCATGCTACCCCAAGTATTTTTAATATCTTATTCAACTCGATCCCAACCCTGACACAAAATTAAATATCTATATTCTATATTGCTTCACTTTATGTGAAATTATTTTAGCCTCCCCCATAAACCCCTATTATGATCTATTGTATCACTCATGATCAACACCAATGACATGCGATCCCATAGCATCACTTGGCAATGTGAACATAGATGACATGTGATCTCACATAATTTTAGACTACCAAACCCCTACAACGTAGGTCCATATTTTGAAAGCGTTGGTGGACACTCGATATAATATATATCTCGAATATATTATAAACGAACTAAATTACAAACAACTTGTTGCTGCAAGTTTGATACACAACCAAATCACTCTTTGCTTTCTCACTCGACTCACACTATGCTTTGTTTCACTTGCACACACACTCACTGATTTTGTTTCTTGCACACTCACTCTTGTGTTTTCTTGTACACACTGTAACACCTCAATTTTGGGTTTAGAAGTTTTGGGTCTGAACCAGACCGGTCTAATTTTCGGTTCGAATATAAAAGGTGGTTTTAGGGAAAGCCTAGTTCGGGATGCATTAAAAATAAGGAAAAATATCTAAAAATCCTCTTTTAATATATATAAGAGGGTGGTGAAATCAATTTTACAACATGAGGTTTGGAAATATGACATTTCGCGTTAGTGACTAAAATGTAATTTTTGAAAAGTTTGTGACTGTTTTAAAAGGATTGAAACTTTGAATCTTTAAGGAGCTAATTTACCCAAGGGAGAATTTCTCCAGATTTTTATTGATTTTTAAAGACTCATTTAGTGTTTAATTAATAAAAAGAAAAGAGGGAAAAGTGATATTTTAGTTTCATAACTAACTTTTACCAAAATTTTCCCATTTCATTTTCTCTCAAAATTCCCTCAGCCAAACACATTTCCACAACAACTTTCCTTTTTATTTTCACACCTAAAGAAGAGTTTTCAATCCCCAAATGATTCCTAATCATTTCTACATCAAATCCTCACCATTTGCTTAATGAATTTTCAAGGATTTTGGCTCTAAACAAGGATAAATCCATATTTAGAGGTATGAACATCCTTCTCCTCTAAATACTCAGTTCTTTACTGAAATTCCCAAGTTCTCAATCCTTAAATTGAGTTTTATTAAAGGTTTTAATGTTGTGTTCTTGATTTTGGCTTGAAATGCAAGATTTAGATTTAATTTTGAAGAAATTCGTATTGGATGATTGGGCTCTGTTTTGAGATGTCTTTTTGATGTATTTTGGATGTCTAAATGATGTGTAATTGAGGTTTAATCAATGCAATCCCGAATAGATTGATTTTCCTAAGTTTTTACTTGTGAAAATGGTGGTTTTTAGGGTGATCTTGGTGTTTTGTTAATGTTGGAGGTATAAGGACGAGTTTGGGATCATTTTGGATGTTAATTGATGTTTAATAATGGTTAGAAGTGATGGATCTTGGCTGGGTTAAGTTTTGGAAGAGTTTGGAGGTGATTTCGGTTGTGTTTGGTAGCCGAAATGTTGGATTTGCGAAGAGCAGCGAGTTTAGTTGTGTTGCTGGTGTTTTTAATGCATGATGATGCATTAATCCTCTGTTGTTATGTGTTTAAAACAGGGGAGAATGATCCGAAAGCAATAGAGGTAGCATTGGAGGGTTCGGATGCTTGGAAGGCTAGCATAATTTTGTGTAACAGTAAGTGAAGTTGGGTTTTCGGCTTTGAAACCAATGTTTGAAGGTTATGGGAGCTTAGTTTAAGTCTAAGCAACTTAACTAAGCTCAAGAGTAAGTTTTCGGAAAAACTCTTTCTCTTGAATGAACCATAAGATGGTTGGATGCATATATTTAATTTGCACGTTTAAATTCTGTTTTGAAAGCATGTTTTAGCATGGTTTAGTGCTGGTTTTGAAAGTCATGTGTTGAAGGATGCTCGAGGTAAGAGATCCTTGGTTTTGTACTTTGGAATTGTGAATTGATGCATAGTGTTGCATGTTGTTTAATGACTTTGTTTAATGCTTTAAAACAATGAATTGATGATGGTAATTGATGGTATTGGCAAGTGATGTAAGTGGTTGTTGGTTACTTTAATCGGATATAGTTAGCCGGCTATAGGATTGGGTGCACCGTGAATTGAGTCGCCTTGGATGTCGAGGGGTTGTAATGGTACCGTAAACTCCATCCAAGTATCCTAGCGATTGAGAGAGTTGGTGTCACCACGATGGAGGATGGCTCTCGTGGGTGGGCTTTGTTAAGTGCCACCACGATGGAGGATAGCTCTCGTGGGTGGGCTTGGTTAAGTGCCACCACGATGGAGGATGGCTCTCGTGGGTGAACCTTGTTAAATGTCACCACGATGGAGGATAGCTCTCATGGGTGGACTTTGTTAAGCGTCACAACGGTGGAGGGTTGCTCCCGTGTGTGAGCTTGGTTAAGGTGATTACAATGGTTGTGGTAGCTTCCATGTGTAAGCCTTGTGATGTGTCCCGGCTCTCGCTAGTGAGTTATACAACTTTCGATGAGTGATGTTGAGGGGTTGTGATTGTACCATTAAACTCCATCACGGGTGTTGAGGGGTTGTGATTGTACCGATAAACTCCACCTTATGTTGTTCGGTTGTGTGTATGAAACGTGTGGGACAACGCTTGTAATCCGCGTATCCGATTGTGTCTTGTGTTGTGATGGTTTGTGAATTATCACTTGGAAGCCAATATAATGTTCTTGAATGTAATGAGGCATGAGATGCTTGAAATGATGCAAGGTTGCATGGGAAGTGTGTAATGTTCTAAGAATGCATGTATTACTTGTTAAGCTTGAACAAGTGTTTATCTTCTATTGAGAATGGTGCATATGTGCATGGAATCTCTTTAGTGCATTGAAGTCTTGTGAGGACTTGTTTTAAAAGGCATGTAGTGCAATGTTGTTTTTGGTAGTTCATGTGTTTTGCATTTGTTGAATGCATGAGATAGTTAGAAGGAACCAATGGTTTTCGAAAGGTTTTGCTTTGAAATGGCCATCAAGCATATGTAAAGTATGTTGTGAAGTGGAAGTGTTTTCCAAGGAATTTGAGTTTAACCTTGCATGTGGTGTTTATGCATGGAAAGGTTTAAATAATGGTTTTTGCAAGAATGTGTTTTGGGGTAAATTGTTTAGCTTTTCTAAGCTAAAGGTTGGTTTTCATGTTGAGCAAGACATGGTTTAAAGCATGATGTTTCGAAAGAGGTTTTTCAACTAATGCTTTGATTTATTGATTTACATCTAATTTTAGAAGGGGTTTTATGATTCGCTGCATTGATGGTGTTTTGGTTTTGAGCATTTCTCACTAAGCATAATGTGCTTACGCTCCTTTTTTTTCCATCAATGCAGATAAATGAAGTTGGGGCAGCAAGAAGCAAGGGATTCAAGGAGAGCTCCACTTGAGATGTATGTCTCGGTTAATAGCTATAGATAATAAAGGCAATGGAGGGAGAGTCTCTTATGTTGATGCGTAATGAGATCGTGTATGTTGGACAAGTTTGGTTTATGATTTGAATTATGTGGTTTAACGCTTGCAACGTTTGAATCTTCTCCTTCATAAGTCGTTATGCTATGCTTCTTGTTTTAAAAGCATGATTAAGTGTTGGATGTGTTGAAAGAGTTGGTGCACCTAGGGGTTGTTTTGTATCTATATTTTAATGCAATTTGGTAGTTATGATGCTTGGCATGTTGTTGATTTGTTGAGGATTGACTTAGAGTATGTTCGATGGTGATTAGATGAGTTTAAATAGGTTTTTCTGCTGTTTCTGGGCAGGGTGTTTCGAAACACCCTTGCATGTTTCGAAACAGGTGCTGGATTTGGCCTGGGTGTTTCGAAACGGGTAGAGGTGTTTCGAAACACTTTGGCTACTGCCAAGCCCCGTTTCTGAACGGTCTATTCCCGTTTCGAAACACTTGACCGTTGGGCATTGATTTGAATGGTTTTAAAGTTTGCAAGCTTTACGTTTTAGTCCTGATTTTTGTATGTGCAATTGCTTGAGTTCGAGATGTCCGTTTAAGATGAAGTTTGGCAGAGAGGCATGAAACATGGCTAACTTCATAATGGTAACTTAAAAATTGGTAAAGTCCTCTTAATTTCCAGAATTTACAAAATGGTCCCTAAATTCGTATGTTGTGCAATTGAGTCCCTTATTGTTTTCCGATTGCTGTGATTTTTGAGTATGCTTATCTCAAGAGTATGCCTTGAATTAATGTGCATCTAGACAAGTTTAAAAAGAAAAAAAGGGTCGTTAATCAAGGTTGACTTTCGGGTTGACTTTGGTTTTCCCCGTGTAATCTTCGTAGTTCAGGTCAACCGTCTAGGTCGGGCTAAGGGGGTACATTTGGTGGTATCAGAGCTGAGTTGCGAATGCTTGGGGAAATGGTAAATTGTTGTAATAAGTGTTTAATGTTTATTCTGATGTGTGGTTGAAAGTCGGTTGCAATGTGTATTTTTGAGCGAATTGTTGATGTTTTTATCATGCTTTTTGGTTATGAATCTTCATTGAGCTGATGTGAATTTGTACTGATGATATGCTGGTGTTGTGAGCTGATTTTATGAATAATTAAAGTGTGATGGGTATGATATGTTGATGATATGCTGTTGCAGGTGAATGTTGTTTCATGAGAGCATGATCGAAGTATGTTGATTGATATGCTCGATGTTGTGATAACCATGTTTTTTATTGATTGTTATGTCATGTAAAAGGGGAGAATTTGGGATACCCATTGCCTTATTATTATAGCTATTGTGTTATGTTGGAGTGGGAGTCTTGAATCCTTGCTTGAAGCTGGCCTGATCGTTTTGTTGTTTTGCTATGATTGTTTGTTGTTAATAGCATGGTGAAATCGATGAGAGAATGGCAGTCGGGTGAGATTGTTGCTGCTTTAGAGCAGGTTGTTAAGGCGTGGAATTCACCTTTTAGTGGAGGTGTTTCGTCTCAGTCTACAGTGCCTGGAGTTGAGGTAGTAAGGCAGGAGGAGGAAGTTGGTTCTGTGATGAAAAGTTCATCACCTATAGTTCAAGAGGTGTCGGGAACATCTCAGGCCGTGGCGAAAGTGAGGCATGGGGATGTGTCAACTGTGGGACATGCGAGTTTGTCGAAACAACGTTTGTATGATTTGGGAGATGTGAAGTATCGTGGTTCGACACCTGAGGCGTTCGAGGCTTGGTTAGCCAGTGTAATTCTGATTTTGGATCAGGAAGGGTGTGACTACGCCTGTAAGATGGGAAGTGTTGTCTCTTTGATGTTGGAGGACGCTTGTGCTTGGTGGACATCGGTGGCGGTGGCAACACCTATCCACGATATAGATTGGGACTTCTTCGTGTCTGCCTTTTATGAAAGGTACATTGGAGGGAAATTCCCAAGGGTTAAGCAACGTGGGGGTGTGGTTTCAGATTATGAAGGTGAGAAAAGTTTAAGCAAGAGAGTTGTGGATACTGACCTCGGGAGCGGTCAGCGGAAGAGGCTACGTGATAGAAGGTTTTGCTTGAATCGAAGTCTAGGTGGTGGTGCAGATGTGAGTCAAGTGCAGTATGACTAAGGAGTGGTAGCTCAGTTGCCGAAGTGTGACCGTTGTGGAAGGTGTCATGTTAGAGGTTGTTGGGGCGCAGAAGCTTGTTGGAACTGTGGTTCTAAGGAGCATGTGAAGCAAAGATGTCCTCATGGGATGAGTTTGGCTTCAGTGGTAGCAAAAGGGTCTCAGAAGGGTCGTGGGCGCGACCGAGACAAAGTTCGGAGGTGGCAGGAAAGGCAGAAAGGTGTGAGGGGCTTGGGGAATGAATCTTGTTAGAATTGTGGGTCTGTTGGACATTTGAGACGAAATTGTTTGAAGTTGGCTCGGGGTAGTCAGGGTTCTTTACCGCAGGGAGATTGTGATGATCTTAAGGTGTTTGTTGATGCTGCGGTGGTGCAGCTAGAGAATGATGGTTCTGCGAGGAAGAGAGTTTGTCTGTTGAAGCCCCAAGGCAGTGAGATGTTTACAGGTAACCTTGTTAAGTAACCTTTACCCTAGTTATCTTAGTTTGGTTTCGGTTTGGTTTTCCCTTGCGTAGTGGGTAAGGTCTTATAGCTAGCAAGTTTGGGGTAGTAGTTGGTGTTGTTTTGAAAACAACTTTAGTGTGAAGAGGGCATTAGTGGAGTATTTTGTAGTTAGCGGATTGTTAGAATGGTAGAGTTGGACAAGTTGGAAGTGAGATAGGAGGTTGTTCTTAGGCGGATCCTGAGGATGTTATTGGTGGGTGTGAACCGACATACATGCACAGTTAAAACCATTGTTATATACTATATTATATATATATATATATGTGTTGGTCCATGCATACATGTGACATGACATTAGAGGTTTTGCATACATGTACACATGCATTGATAGGGCATATTGGTGACCATGCATATGAACGTTCACACTTGCTAATAGCTAGTAGGGTCCATGAGTGTTGTGATAGGATTAGGTTGGATGATGGGTTTTAAGAGTTGTTTGGTGTTAAGAGAATGTTAGAAGTAGTGGAGGGTGATAAGCGAGCTGTCAGTAATAGTGAGTGCGGTATAGCATGTGGCAGAAGGGAAGTGTTTTGGCACTTAAAGAGTTTAGCGGTATGGTGGTGGGGAGATTACCGGTTGAAGTTAGAATCGGTCAAAGTGGTTGTGAATAGCTAGTAGAAGTGGTAGTTTCTTGGTGTTAAGTGATGTAGTAGGTTAGTGGATGTGTTTCCAGAGTGCTGAGGTAACTTGGCATTGATGTTGTAATAGGAGGGCTGTTTATGTAGGTGGTGGCTCGTAGCAACCTTCGAAGAGTTGATAAGAGGTTGTGTTGTGGGTTGTAGAAAAGGGTTAGCCTGGGGTGAATAGAAGTTTCGTAATCTTAATATGTATGTATAGAATGGGAGGTGTCCTGGTAAGGCTAGTGTTGTAGTCAAAGCTTGAAGTGGAAAGGCAATGTAAGTTCAAGGGCCATTGTTGGTTGGACGGGTTCTTGTGAGAAGTGGTTGGCTAGTCGTGTATAAGTAAATCCCTTCTGAAGTTAGCTAGTGGTATGCGGAACGGCTGACGGAGCCAAGGTTGGGGTTTTGTGACGTGAATTTCGGATGTTGGGTGAGTAGTTCTGGTGAGTCGTTATGGTAATGATAGTGGCGGATGTGAAGGAATGTCATCAATACGTTGAGAAGTTTGAGTAAGCAGTTGATGCTTAAGAATTTTTGCTTGTTGTGGTAATCTTTGAAAGAGGTTGAGTAGTTTTGCAAGGAGTTTTAGAAGCAGTGAAGGTTGTGGGTCACATGGTGGCTGAACTGGATGGGTTAGTGTCACCGTGTGTGTGAGTTTTGAAAGTTATGAGTTAAGGTGAGTATGTTGTAAAATTTGGAGGTTCTTCGGGTTGTTGGGGCTATGTGTAGTTCGGAAGTGTGAAAGGTTAAGCTGTGGTTAACATCTGAGTGTTCTGGAAATTGTGAACAGTATGTGGTGGTGTTGGGTTTGGTTGTAGTGTAAGTTGATTTGTGGAGGAGTTGGTTTGGTGGAGTTTTGTGTGGAGAGTGTTCAGTGGTGGTTAAGTCTCCTGTGTTGCCTTGTGGGTTGCTTTGAGAAGTTTGGTTGTGCTCTTTTCGCCGGTTGAAATTTCGAGGAAGAAATTTCCTAAGAGGGGGAGAGTTGTAACAACCCAATTTTGGGCTTAGAAGTTTTGGGTCTGAACCAGATCGGTCTAATTTTCGGTTCAAATATAAAAGGTGGTTTTAGGGAAAGCCTAGTTCGGGATGCATTAAAAATATGGAAAAATATCTAAAAATCCTCTTTTAATATTTATAAGAGGGTGGTGAAATCAATTTTACAAAATGAGGTTTGGAAATATGACATTTCGAGTTAGTGACTAAAATGTAATTTTTGAAAAGTTCGTGACTGTTTTAAAAGGATTGAAACTTTGAATCTTTAAGGAGCTAATTTACCCAAGGGAGGATTTCTCCAGTTTTTTATTGATTTTTAAAGACTCATTTAGTGTTTAATTAATAAAAAGAAAAGAGGGAAAAGTGATTTTAGTTTCATAACTAACTTTTACCAAAATTTTCCCATTTCATTTTCTCTCAAAATTCCCTCAGCCAAATAGATTTCCACAACAACTTTCCTTTTGATTTTCACACCTAAAGAAGAGTTTTCAATCCTCAAATGATTCCTAATCATTTCTACATCAAATCCTCACCATTTGCTTAATGAATTTTCAAGGATTTTGGCTCTAAACAAGGAGAAATCCACATTTAGAGGTATGAAAGTCCTTCTCCTCTAAATACTCAGTTCTTTACTGAAATTCCAAAGTTCTCAATCATTGAATTGAGTTTTATTAAAGGTTTTAATGTTGTGTTCTTGATTTTGGCTTGAAATGCAAGATTTGGATTTAATTTTGAAGAAATTCGTATTGGATGATTGGGCTCTATTTTGAGATGTCTTTTTGATGTATTTTGGATGTCTAAATGATGTGTAATTGAGGTTTAATCAATGCAATCCCGAATAGATTGATTTTCCTAAGTTTTTACTTGTGAAAATGGTGGTTTTTGGGGTGATGCTGGAGGTATAAGGACGAGTTTGGGATCATTTTGGATGTTAATTGATGTTTAATAATGGTTAGAAGTGATGGATCTTGGCTGGGTTAAGTTTTGGAAGAGTTTGGAGGTGATTTCGGTTGTGTTTGGTAGCCGAAATGTTGGATTTGCGAAGAGCAGCGAGTTTAGTTGTGTTGCTGGTGTTTTTAATGCATGATGATGCATTAATCCTCTATTGTTATTTGTTTAAAACAGGGGAGAATGATCCGAAAGCAATAGAGGTAGCATTGGAGGGTTCGGATGCTTGGAAGGCTTAACGGCTAGCGTAGTTTTGTGTAACGGTGAGTGAAGTTGGGTTTTCGGCTTTGAAACCAATGTTTGAAGGTTATGGGAGCTTAGTTTAAGTCTAAGCAACTTAACTAAGCTCAAGAGTAAGTTTTCGGAAAAACTCTTTCTCTTGAATGAACCATGAGATGGTTGGATGCATATATTTAATTTGCACGTTTAAATTCTGTTTTGAAAGCATGTTTTAGCATGGTTTAGTGCTGGTTTTGAAAGTCATATGTTGAAGGATGCTCGAGGTAAGAGATCCTTGGTTTTGTACTTTGGAATTGTGAATTGATGCATAGTGTTGCATGTTGTTTAACGGCTTTGTTTAATGCTTTAAAACAGTGAATTGATGATGGTAATTGATGGTATTGGCAAGTGATGTAAGTGGTTGTTGGTTACTTTAATCGGATATAGTTAGCCGGCTATAGGATTGGGTGCACCGTGAATTGAGT
Source organism: Hibiscus tridactylites (assembly GCA_958450335.1). NCBI lineage: Eukaryota > Viridiplantae > Streptophyta > Magnoliopsida > Malvales > Malvaceae > Hibiscus > Hibiscus tridactylites. The sequence goes on from OY288266.1 coordinate 32,242,812, forward strand.
CGCCTTGGATGTCGAGGGGTTGTAATGGTACCGTAAACTCCATCCAGGTATCCTAGCGATTGAGAGAGTTGGTGTCACCACAATGGAGGATGGCTCTCGTGGGTGGGCTTTGTTAAGTGCCACCACGATGGAGGATAGCTCTCGTGGGTGGGCTTGGTTAAGTGCCACCACGATGGAGGATGGCTCTCGTGGGTGAACCTTGTTAAATGTAACCACGATGGAGGATGGCTCTCATGGGTGGACTTTGTTAAGCGTCACAACGGTGGAGGGTTGCTCCCGTGTGTGAGCTTGGTTAAGGTGATTACAATGGTTGTGGTAGCTTCCATGTGTAAGCCTTGTGATGTGTCCCGGCTCTCGCTAGTGCGTTATACAACTTCCGATGAGTGATGTTGAGGGGTTGTGATTGTACCGTTAAACTCCATCACGGGTGTTGAGGGGTTGTGATTGTACCAGTAAACTCCACCTTATGTTGTTCGGTTGTGTGTATGAAGCATGTGGGACAAGGCTTGTAATCCGCGTATCCGATTGTGTCTTGTGTTGTGATGGTTTGTGAATTATCACTTGGAAGCCAATATAATGTTTATGAATGTAATGAGGCATGAGATGCTTGAAATGATGCAAGGTTGCATGGGAAGTGTGTAATGTTCTAAGAATGCATGTATTACTTGTTAAGCTTGAACAAGTGTTTATCTTCTATTGAGAATGGTGCATATGTGCATGTAATCTCTTTAGTGCATTGAAGTTTTGTGAGGACTTGTTTTAAAAGGCATGTAGTGCAATGTTGTTTTTGGTAGTTCATGTGTTTTGCATTTGTTGAATGCATGAGATAGTTAGAAGGAACCAATGGTTTTCGAAAGGTTTTGCTTTGAAATGGCCATCAAGCATATGTAAAGTATGTTGTGAACTGGAAGTGTTTTCCAAGGAATTTGAGTTTAACCTTGCATGTGGTGTTTATGCATGGAAAGGTTTAAATAATGGTTTTTGCAAGAATGTGTTTTGGGGTAAATTGTTTAGCTTTTCTAAGCTAAAGGTTGGTTTTCATGTTGAGCAAGACATGGTTTAAAGCATGATGTTTCGAAAGAGGTTTTTCAACTAATGCTTTGATTTATTGATTTACATCTAATTTTAGAAGGGGTTTTATGATTCGCTGCATTGATGGTGTTTTGGTTTTGAGCATTCCTCACTAAGAATTATGTGCTTACGCTCTTATTTGTCCATCAATGCAGATAAATGAAGTTGGGGCAGCAAGAAGCAAAGGATTCAAGGAGAGCTCCACTTGAGATGTGTGTCTCAGTTAATAGCTATAGATAATAAAAGCAATGTGGGGAAAGTCTTTTATGTTGATGCATAATGAGATCGTGTATGTTGGACAAGTTTGGTTTATGATTTGAATTATGTGGTTTAACGCTTGCAACGTTTGAATCTTCTCCTTCATAAGTCGTTATGCTATGCTTCTTGTTTTAAAAGCATGATTAAGTGTTGGATGTGTTGAAAGAGTTGGTGCACCTAGGGGTTGTTTTGTATCTAGATTTTAATGCAATTTGGTAGTTATGATGCTTGGCATGTTGTTGATTTGTTGAGGATTGACTTAGAGTATGTTCGATGGTGATTAGATGAGTTTAAACAGGTTTTTCTGCTGTTTCTGGGCAGGGTGTTTCGAAACACCCTTGCCTGTTTCGAAACAGTTGTTGGATTTGGCCTGGGTGTTTCGAAACGGGTAGAGGTGTTTCGAAACACTTTGTCTACTGCCAAGCCCCGTTTCTAAACGGTCTATTCCCGTTTCGAAACACTTGACCTTTGGGCACTGATTTGAATGGTTTTGAAGTTTGCAAGCTTTACGTTTTAGTCCTGATTTTTGTATGTGCAATTGCTTGAGTTCGAGATGTCCGTTTAAGATGAAATTTGGCAGAGAGGCATGAAACATGGCTAATTTCATAATGGTAACTTAAAAATTGGTAAAGTCCTCTTAATTTCCAGAATTTACAAAATGGTCCCTAAATTCGTATGTTGTGCAATTGAGTCCCTTATTGTTTTCCGATTGCTGTGATTTTTGAGTATGCTTATCTCAAGAGTATGCCTTGAATTAATGTGCATCTAGACAAGTTTAAAAGGAAAAAAAGGGTCGTTAATCAAGGTTGACTTTCGGGTTGACTTTGGTTTTCCCCGTGTAATCTTCGTAGTTCGGGTCAACCGTCTAGGCCGGGCTAATGGGGTTACACATACAACATAAGCTTACCTCTATTTATAGTGATGTTAATCGACTTAGTTTGGTTTCTAAAGACTAGTAATATAGTTAAAGTTAATCCTAGATTTTTCTAGCTACTGTAATTTGCTTCTAATTAATTTCACATGCTTCATGATTTGCTGCCACGTGGAGATGATATTTATCTCCAATTCATTAGTTGTTAAGTTATCTTTAATCTTTCACAATTTAAAGGAATCTTCAAGATTATTGCCGACACATTTGGTTTCAATGCAAGTCATGAAGCTTCCACACAATTCTTGGTCTTGTCGACATAGATGGTTTTGATTTATAACACTCCCCCTCAACCCCAACCTCCATTTCGAGCTTTTCTTTTAGTATGTGAGATGTTTCTACTTTTAACGACTTTGTAAAGCTATCTGCAAGTTGATCTTTTGTCCTGCAATAGACTAGCTCCACAGTTTTGTTCTTCACCCGCTCTCGTATGAAGTGATACTTTGTATCGATATGATTGCTTCGGCTATGGGAGACGTGATTCCTTGCGAGAGATATAGTGGACTTGTTGTCGACATAAATTGTAGTTGGTCTCTCTTGTGCAAAATTTAATCCGTCCAAAATATTCTTCAACCAAATTGCTTGAAAGGTGCACACTGCAGCGGCTATGTATTCTGCTTCACATGTCGAGAGAGCTATCGTTTGTTTCTTCTTTGATGACCATGAAAATGTTGCGGAGCCGATATGGAATAGATATCCAGAAGTAATTTTTCTATCATTTATGTCTCCCCCATAATCACTATCGGAGTAACCAACTAACTTCGAATTTTGTGAATGCTTGTAGAATAATCCATGATCCAACGTACCTTTGACATATCTCAAAATTCTCTTTGCTGCAATCCAACGGTCTTGTTTTGGATTCTCCATGAATCTGCTTACCAGCCCCACATCGTATGTTATGTATGGTCGTGTGATAGTAAGACGCCTTAAACTTCCAACGACGCTTTTGAACAACGTTGGATTCACTGGTTCTCTTGTTGAATCAACACTTAATTTCATGCTTGTTTCAGCTGGAGTGGCTACTGGCTTGCAATCTTTGATTCTGAATTTGCTTAAGATTTGCTCTGCGTACTTCTTTTGAGATATAAATATTCCATCTTCCATTTTCTTCACCCCAACTCCAAGAAAATATGACATTTCACCGATATCTATCATTTTAAATTCTTTAGTCATAGCTTTCTTGAAATCACAAAACATACCTGAGTTGTTTATGTTGAAGATCATGTCCTCCACATATAAGCATACAATCATGATATCACCATCTTTATTTTTCTTTGTATATAAGGTATGTTCATATGGACTATTTATGAATCCATTCTCCTAGAAATATTCATATATTCTTGTGTTCCATGCTCTATGTTAGGTGTATAAAAGTACTTTTTCGGACCCTTTATAACACAATTATTGTTAAACTTAAGCTTGCATCACTGATTATTCATGCATAATTTACCGTTTTTAATATTGCCAAGCTTGATTACTTATATTCGACAATATTTGGTGGAAAAAGGTATTGTCTAGGTGTGTTTGTGCTTTTGTAGATTTCACTACACCATGCCCAGGAAGACTATGCCGCGATAGAGAAGGAAAGGAAGGAGCAATGCAGAACTTTCTCTCGATGGTCCAGGTCAAGTCAGCCGTGAACAATAGTTTCTACTGTAGGAAGCTGAACTATGAGATAGAGCCTTGTGGAGTAGAACCAACTGACAGACTTCTACCGAGGCAGTAGTTAAGCCTCTACTGAGGCAGTGCACAAACAAAGTTGTCGGAGGAGAAAATATGCAAAGTGATAGTCGATTTGAAGAGCATTAAAAGCTAAATTTTTTCACATACTTTGCATGGCGATCGGAGCAAGGGAAGATGATGAAAACATGGAAGGAAGGTTAAAGATGGAATTCGTCCAGAAGCGAATAAATGCAATAAATTAAAGAGATTCACCTCTTTAATGAAGACATGTCCAACTCCAACTTAACTTCCTACCCAAGAAAGACTTTCCCCAAGCCTACTCCTATTTAAAGAAGGCTAATCTTACATCTAGAGAGAATCGAGCTTTTGAGAGAATTTGTAGCGAGCTTTCATTGTCATTATGTTCTAATTTCTTCTTAAGGTTTAGGTTGTATTGTTTAGTAGTTGTGAGAAAACGATTAGATTTTGTTTAAGTTTTTGTTAATGCAATTTAGTTTAAGGTTTGCTTATTTTTTGGTTCTTATTCTTGTTTTTGAGTGAATTGGGAGAGGATCTCGTTAACTATCTATTTGTCTAACACCGAGAGAGTTAGACTCACGAAATGGGTAAGCATGGTTTTCATCCCAATCGGTGAAAACTAACTCAGCTTAGGGATAAGTTCGAGTTTCAACGGCTAAAAGAAGCGTAAGATTGGTTGGTGTTCATCCTTGGTTCACGTTGGGTGCATTATCAAGGCTTGCACATCAGCACCGTTTTAACTTAGGGATAAGAAGGAGCCACTAAAAGACGCTTTACCGAACCTTGACGTTGTTCGCTGCCACCCCAGCAAGGGATTGTCGAGGCAATTTCTTAACCCGTTGCCGCGGTAGTGACTTTGGTCTTTGCCAAGGCAATCTGGTGTTCGTTACATTCAAATACTGAGACAGTCCAATTGGTTTCCACACCGCGACGCAATATAACATGGCCCATTCTCTCATCTTGATTACTCAAATTTTAGTTTACTGGCTTATTTTATTTTCTGTTATTTAGATTACTCTAAAAACCCAATTATTCACTTGTGTTCTTTACTTTTATTTCTTTTTCGGCGCGAGACAATAACGATGAAGGTTTCACCAATCCCTGTGGAGACGATACTCAATACTCATCACTTTATTACTTGAGACGCGTATACTTGAACAATTGTGGGGCACTTTACACACGCAACAAGTTTTTGGCGCCATTGCAGGGGATTGGCAAAAGTAACTTTCAATTTTATTTTCTTGCACTTTTTATTTTTAGTATTTTTTTCTTTCAAGCGCTAATCAATTTTTGTTTTGCATTGGTGTATGACCAGGGCGAACCCAAAGCATCCATTATACGTATTTGATCCTGAAATCGATTGTAGCTGCCAAATACTCAAACAAAGGATAAGAGAACAGATGGCACGTAGAGCTGACAATGCCGAGGACAATCAGATTTCCGACGGTGATCAGGATGCCCCGGTAGGAGATGGTGAAAATCTGCAAATACTATTTGCTCTAGTACGAAACCCAACCGTCCGATATTACTTAGAAGAAGATTTGAACGGACTGAATCCAGCAGTTGTCACACCTGAAATAGAAGTTGCCCACTTTGAACTAAAGCCCGTAATGTTCAACATGATCAATATATAGGGAGTACACGAGGATATTTTGAGGCTAAAATTGTTTTCTTATTCACTGAGGGATAGGGTAAAAACTTGGTTAAATATCATTCCAGTAGGATCAATTGGATCTTGGAGTGACTTATGTCGTGATTCCTTGCTCGTTTTAATCCTACGAATTTAACTGATAAATTGCGTAACGAAATCACTTCTTTTCGGCAGGATGGTGACGAGTCCATGTACGAGGCTTGGGAACGATATAGAGAGCTGTTACATAAATGCCCCTTACACGAATTCCCATTGTGGACACATATGACAATGTTCTACAATTCTATCAATACGGTAACAAGGATGATGCTTGATGCCTCGACAAATGGCATACTCCTAGACAAGCAACCGGAGGAAGCAATAGAGATAATGAATAGAACGACAAAAAATACCATAAATTCCCAACATCCAAAAGAGAAGGAATGAGACGCCAATCCACAATAAACGAAATAGAGTCCACAGACTCAATTTCAACCCAAACATTCATCTTGACCAAGTTGGTCTTGAACATGCAAAAGCAAAATAATCATTAGGAGGTCAAGGTAATGGATCTATTTTGTGAAAATTGTGGAGGTAACCATGTTTCTTCTGAATGTTCACATAATCCAGAGTCGAGCTTTTATATTGGAAACTACAACCGAAACAACAATGCGATGTCCAACACCTACAACCCGGCCGAGAGAAAACATCCAAACTTCTCATGGAGAAACCCTAACAATACCCTAAATCATGAAGCAACCTTGAGGAGACCAAATCATGAAGCAACCCTGAAGTCCCTAGAGACCCAAGTGGGGCAATTTGCTTAGATCCTGAACACCAGACCAATAGGAGGGTTTCCAAGCGATACTAAAGTCGCCAAGGGAGCAACTGATGAACAGTGCAATGCAATCAGTACAAGGAGTGGAAAGCAGCTCAAGGAACCCCGAGCTAATGAAAAGGAGGAGACCAAATCGAAGAAACACATTGCCTCGGTAGTGCCTGACCTTGATGCCTCAGCAGTGCCTGACCATATTGTCGCGGCAAAGCCTAGGAAAGATAGTAAAGAAAACCAGAACGTAGCTGAACAACCAGACTCCATACCCCAGATCAGATTTCCATGTAAGGAACGGATCAAAGACATTCGACCTCCACCACCGTTCCCACAAAGACTAAAATAGCAGAAGCAAGAGTACCAATTCAAAAAGTTCTTAGACATCTTGAAGAAGGTACACATCAACCTGTACTTGGTGGAAATGATCAAGCAGATCCCGAATTATGCCAAGTTCCTCAAGGACATTGTCTCGAAATGAAAAAAAGATTGGGGAATTTGAAACTGTTGCTGTGACAGAAGAATGTATGACAGTGCTACACAATCGGACACCACCCAAGCTTAAGGACCCCAACAGTTTTATCATACCATGTGCAATTGGAAATCACTATGTTGGGAGAGCAATGTGTGATCTAGGAGCATGCATAAACTTGATGCCTAAGTTAGTTTTCCAGAAATTGGGAATTGGAAAGGCTAGACCAACCACCGTAATGTTGTAGCTTGCCGATAGATCATATGTGCAACCATAAGGGAAAATTGAGGACATAGTGGTAAAAGTTGATAAATTTATTTTCTCTACTGACTTCCTTATCTTAGATTGTGATGCAGATGAGAGCGTACCAGTCATCATAGGGAGACCATTCCTAGCTACATGGAGAAACCTGATTGATGTCGAAAAGGGAGAGTTAAAAATGAGAGTAAACGACTAGCACGTGAAACTCAATGTACTAAATACAATGAAACATGCTGATGTTCCAGAAGAATATCAGGCAATCCAGGTCGTAACTAAGTCATACATTGACATAGAACCACATTGCATTGGCAAGGAATTTCAACACTGCCTCGACAGAAACTCTGGCCACTGCCTGGGCAACTGTCGCGACAGTATGATGATAGAACCTAGAAATACAAAGACAAAAAGAACAAGATGATCAAGAATACAAACATATTGGGCAGAAACAAATGAAACACACTGGAACCCATGTTGAGAAGGATAAGTAGATGCATCCACATGCACTCTTTTAGTATTTTTATTTATTTATTTATTTTATTTTCCACATCTTTAATTTTTGTTTAAGAATAAGGTGTTATTTTAATTCAATGTTATTTTATTTTTTTAGGAAGGAGATCAAGGAAGTAGAAGCGTTTGGGCCAATTGGTGATACCAAGCCCAAAACTTCAACCAAACCCCTAAGCATTGGGAAACAAACCACCAACGGCTAATAGAGAGGAAGCCAATGTCGTTCCGCAATCCATGTCGTCACACAAGCCCAGCCGCAACGACTATTTCAATACCCAACGGCATTCCATGCCGTTACAACATTAAATGCCCAACGAACACAGTGCAACAGCTACATCATCAGGGCCTCTATATAAACCACCACTCTCTCAATATTTAATGTAGGTTATGTATTTAGGAATATTGCGTGTAATTAGAATCCCTTACTTTAAGGGATTATATCTTATCCTAGAATTAGTCTCTTTCCTAATTTAGAGTGTCCTAAGATAAATATATATCTTGTATATAAATATGTAACAGATATTTTCTAATGAATCTAGAGAGAGAATTACTCTGACTAATTACATGGTATCATGTTAGAGCGATCCATCCAAATTTTGATCTCTTTTTCCTCAATCCCTAGTCATCTCTATTTTTTCCCATGGTTTTCGAACCCTCAACATCTGAAATCAGTTCCCAGAACAACCCTGCTCAATCTGATTTTCATATTTCAGATTCATCTATTTCCCCAATAACCTCTTACAAACTAAATGGAAACAACTACCTCCCTTGGTCTCAGTTCGTCCGGCTATATATCACAGGAAGAAGGAAACTCGCCTATCTTTCTGACTCAATGCCAATTCTAGAAGAGACAGACCCAAAACACAACACATGGCTGAGTGAAAATACCATGATCATGTCATGGTTAATCAATTCCATGGTTCCTGAAGTAGGGGAGAATTTCATGTTATATCATACAGCTGCAGAAATTTGGAATGCAACCCGAGATACTTATTCCAGTGTTGACAATACATCGGAGCCTTTTGGGATTGAGAACCACTTTAAGGATCTCAGAGAAAGAGATCTTACTGTTGCACAGTACTTTGGTATTCTCAATAAGTATTGGTAGCAACTAGACTTATATGAGAAGAATGACTGGAAGTGCTAGGAAGATAGCAACTTCTACAACCGACAAACAAATCAGATGAGAGTTTTTCAGTTTTTGTTTGGACTGAATAGAGAATTCGATGGAGCAAGAGGAAGGATTCTTGCCACCAAACCTCTTCCTTTTGTTCGAGAGGTTTTTTTCAAAAATTAGAAGGGAGGAAAGCCGGATATCTCTGATGGTGCCATCAGTTCAGCACACAGATGCTTCTGCTATTGTCACCAGTTCCAACTCTAGGAATCAATAGAGGAGAAATCGACACTGGTGTGAACATTGTAAGAAACCAGGTCATATGATAGATCAGTGTTGGAGGCTGCACAAGAAACCAGCAGATTGGAAGAACACACGGTCCAGGTTTCAGAAGGAGGCTCGTATTGCCTCTCAAGATGAGTCCTACAACAGTTTTAGCAAGAAGCAGATAGAGGAGCTGCAGTAGATTTTTAGTAGTATGACAACCAAGCCTACCAACATAGCTTATACTGCTACTGAAGGTACTAATCCATATGCTTCCTCGGTACAATGGATAGTAGACTCGGGTGCATCTGATCATATGACAGGAAACATTGATCTCTTGGTGGAATATAGTGACAGCAACCTACAAGCTTCTATCAAATTAGCAGATGGCTCTCTTACTACAGTCAAAGGGAGTGGTTCTGTTAAATTAAACAAAAATCTACTACTTCATAATGTTCTTTATGTTCCTATACTTGCATGCAATCTATTGTCAATCAGCAAATTGATCAAAGATTCTGGTTGTAATGTAGTGTTTGGTACTGGTGGTTGCATTTTTCAGGCACAAGGCTCGGAGATGGTGATTGGCAATGCTAGGCTGGGCCAAGAATTGTACACACTTGGGAGGCGAGCTTCTCAGAATCATGCTCTATCAAGTGAACTTAGGAAACCGGTTTTATCTTCTGATCTCAATACCAATAACATTATGTTATGGCACTCTAGATTAGGTCATCCTAGTTTTTTCTATCTTTCCAAAATGTTACCAGAATTATTTATAAATAAAAATCCCTCTTTGTTTTCCTGTGAAATTTGTCAGTTAGCTAAACACACCAGAAAATCATATATTGCAGCCAAATTTGAACCAACAACACCTTTTTCCATCATCCACGGTGACATTTGGGGCCCTTCTACTGTCAAAAATATTTCTGGGTATAAGTGGTTTGTATCTTTTATAGATGATTACTCTAGGACAACATGGGTATTCTTAATGAGAGAAAAGTCTGAAGTTGAGTCCATCTTTAAATTTTTTTATCAAAAGGTTAAAACCCAATTTGAAACAAAAATAAAAATTTTAAGGAGTGACAATGGGAGTGAGTATTTGAATAAATCTCTTGGGTATTTCATTAAGGAAAAAGGAATTGTTCATCTTACTTCTTGTGTCAATACACCTCAACAAAACGGGGCTGCCGAAAAGAAAAATAGACATCTTCTAGAGGTTACTAGGTCTCTTATGTTTGCTGCTAAGGCTCCTAAGTATCTTTGGGGAGATGCACTTCTTACGTCCACTTACCTCATCAATAGAATGCCAAGTAAGACCTTACTTTTCCAAATTCCTGCTGAGGTTCTGTTTAGACATTTTCCCCATTTTAAACCATTAAACTCAAGTCTTTCTCTTCGGGTATTTGGGTGTACAACATTTGTTCATATCCATAATAATAACAGAGGGAACTTAGATCCTAGGTCCATAAAGTGTGTGTTCTTGGGCTATTCTTCGAGTCAGAAGGGTTACAAGTGTTACTCATTATCCACGAAAAAAACCTATGTCTCCTTTGATGTTACATTTTTTTAGAACCAACCTTATTTTTCAGGAACATAAATTCAAGGGGGAGAGTTACAAGGAATTTCAGCATGTTCAAATCAATATTTCTTTACAACCAATCCCTTCTTTACCTATTATTGTTCCTCCACAGCCAGCTAGCACACATCAAAGTCCGAGTGAGGGCAGTGGGAATAACCTAAACAATTCTGATGATGATTTACCTTCCCCTTTATCTCAACATCCTACTTTGTGCAAAACACCTTCCACCACTACTAAAACTGCACCTGACAATGACCCTGAAACCATAACACCCCAACCGAAGCAAATCACTATTTACTCAAGAAGGAGGAAAGTTGTTGCTGAAGAAATCAGTCAACCTAGCATTTGTCGAGAACTAGATTCGGATCCTGCTGCAGCTGAAACAGAAAGTAATAACGGTTCCCAAGAGGCTATTGCTGTTGACCTTGATGATTTTCCTATTGCTATTAGGAAGGGGGTAAGAAAATTTATTGTTCATAGCATAAATAAGTATGTTGCATATGGGAAATTACAACCTCATTTTAGGGCATTCACTGCCAGTATTAACAATGTAAAAGTCCCAAGAACTGTGATAGAAGCATTTCAATCTCCTGAGTGGAAAAAGGCCGTGGAAGAGGAGATAAAAGCTTTGCAAAAGAATAAGACATCGAGTTTGACAGATTTGCCAAAAGGGAAGAAAGTTGTTGGATACAAGTGGATATTCACGGTGAAATATCATTCAGATGGGAATGTAGAAAGATACAAGGCATGTCTAGTTGCCAAAGGTTTTTCTCAGTCCTATGGTGTTGACTACCATGAGACTTTTGCACCGGTTGCAAAATTGAATACCATCATAATATTGTTGTCAGTGGTTATTAACATGAACTGGAAATTACATCAACTAGACATAAAGAATGTGTTTCTGAATGGGAACCTTGAGAAGGAAGTATATATGGAGGTTCCCCCGAGATTAGAAGGAAAGGTCACTAAGAAAACTGTGTGTAAGCTTAGTAAATCCTTATATGGCTTAAAACAATCTCTCAAAGCGTGGTTTGATCGATTTGCTAAGACTATGGCACATAATGGTTTCAATCAAAGCCATGCATATCACACAATATTCAGGAAAGTTGCATCAAGTGGTAAGATAACTCTCTTAATTGTTTATGTAGATGAGATGATTATGACTGGCAATAATATAGAAGAAATAGAAAAGCTAAAGATGGATCTTGCAAAGGAGTTTGAAACCAAGGATTTAGGGAGTATGAGGTATTTCTTGGGTATGGAAGTCGTAAGGTCCAAGGAAGGGCTGGTCATAAACCAGCGTAAGTATGTTTTGGATCTTCTTGTAGAAACGAGAATGCTCGGTTGCAAACCAGTTGAAACTCCAATGGAGTCGGGCTTGAAGTTTTTCAAGGAAGAAACTGGAAATCCAGTAAACAAGGAAACCTACCAAAGGTTAGTTGGGAAGTTTATCTTTCTCTTACCAGGCCTGATCTTGCATACTTAGTTAGCATTGTCAGCCAACATATGAGTGACCCTCGAGAAGAATATTTGGAAGCTGGTAATAGAATTCTAAGGTTCTTGAAGTTTACACCAGGAGCTGGACTTATATTTAGAAAAAATGAAGACAAAATAGTGAAGGTTTATACGGATGCAAGTTGGGGAGGTGAATTAATTGATAGAAGGTCTGTTAGTGGCTACTGTACATACGTTTGGGGTAATTTGGTTACTTGGAGAAGTAAGAAACAAGTAGTTGTTTCTCGAAGTAGTGTTGAGTCAGAGTTTAGAGCACTAGCTCTTGGAATATGCGAAGGAATGTGGATTAAAAGACTCCTTATAGAACTGGACTTAGATGACAAGAATGATTTTAAGATATTTAGTGATAGCCAGTCAGCTATGAGTATAGCAAAAGCCCCAGTACAACATGATAGGACGAAGCACATTGAGATAGATAGAAATTTTATTTACGAGAAGGTTAACAATGGAGTTGCAAAACTATAGTACATTCCGACAAAGAAATAGCTGGCAGATATCTTCACCAAAGCTCTTCCACGAGTAACTTTCGATGAGTTGTCATCCAAACTGGGTATATACAACATGTATACACCAGTTTGGGGGGAGTGTAGGTTATGTATTTAGGAATATTTCGTGTAATTAGAATCCCTTACTTTAAGGGATTATATCTTATCCTAGAATTAGTCTCTTTCCTAATTTAGAGTTTCGTAAGATAGATGAACATCTTGTATATAAATATGTAACAGATCTTTTCTAATGAATCTAGAGAGAGAATTACCCTGACTAATTACATTTAACCACCAAACCATTCTCTTATACACCCTTGACTCCATAGCTCTCTTGCATTTTCCTTTATCTTTATTTCTGTAAATTTTTCGATTCTCACAACTACTCACTAATGGCCTTGAAATTAGGAAAGGGAGAACAATCACGACAAACCGAGTCTCTGACGTTCAAATAGTTTACGCCACCAGAAGTGGAGAAACGATTCAATGCCAAGTTCGTAGGCTGCCAAGTTTGGGAGGAACAAGAGTTCCACTACTCTGATGATCAAGGTGATTTTGGCCTAGAACCCTTCATCTTCTCCAAAATCACGCATCAGAAGAGGTAGATATTCTGCCACCAACCAGAGCCGACAAATGTCACGTGGGTTCGTGAGTTATACGCACATTCACCAAATTTGAACAACCTGTTCGTTCACTGCTGCGGCAGAACAATTCCCATCAATGCCGATACAATAAACAAATACTATGGCAACCATGTGAACAATGACGAGCACAAGAAGTTTGCCGAGCAACTCACGACCGATGACTATAAAGAAATCGTGCGAGAGCTATGCATGCTCGGCACGACTTCAAACGAGGGTGCGCATAAAGGGATGGTAGATCGCCGATGGCTTCGGCCCGAGGCCAAACTTTGGAATACCCTCGTTAAGAGGAACTTGATGCCCACTTCCCATAATAATATTGTCGATAAACCTAGGCTTGCACTCATCCATTCGATTATGCATAATAGAATCATTAATGTTGGTAATATTATTTGCAATGAAATCTTTTTGTGCAGCCAAAAGAAGAGGGGTCAGCTCTATTTCCCAATCCTCATTATCGGGTTGTGCACACAGAAACGGGTGCCAATCGATAAAGTCGATGAATTCACGTCGGTAAGGAAGGGCTGGACAAGGAACCAATACTTTAAAATCATGCAAATCACGGAGGCAGAACCATATTTGACACCAGTGTATGGTATTGCCATGGCAACATCCTCGGGCAATACCCAATCCAATCCAGCCGCATTTGTCACGGTAGCTACCCTCAAGAGCATTGCACAACAGTTGGCCGCAATGGACAAGAGGCAACGCCTCGTCATGCAATACACACGAGACTTCAACAACTCGATCATTCAAGTAATCATGGAAAAGTACCAGGAGAGCCTCATCCAGTTCCCAGCTTTCCTAGCAGACGTCCTGGCCAAGGCAACACCTACGACGGAAACAACTAGAGACACCACTTCGGCAGTGAAGACCGTAGAGATCTCAGCAACCATGGACGATACTATCTCAACGATGCCAACCCTCTCAGCTGCGGTAACGTAGAAGGACCAAATCACTCCAACCACAGCTGACAAGAGCAAGGCACCAGAGGTTGAGCCCGAAGAAACCGAGGAATGGTCTGACTTCTTGGACTCAAACAATTCTGTCACACCGCAACCCAAGGCTGCTACGACCCCAACACCAAAAAAGAGAAAAGCCTCTGTCACGAGGAAATCTGCCTCGACAGTGAGGATGAGAAGAAGGTGACAAAGAAGACCACATCTAAACCTCCATCCCGCAAGCAACCACCAAGGGCAACCAAGAAAGTCAAACACATGTCGAGAAGGAAATTGATCATCCAAGACGACTCATTTGATTCCTCATCGATCTAGTGTTTTCTTTTCTCTCTTGTCTTTAATTTTTATCTTTTATATTTTGTGTATGCATGCATTGAGGGCAATGCACCTCTCGAGTTTGGGGGAAGTAAATATTTTTTGTTAAATTTGTGCCCGCATGTATTGGTTGCCCTAGTCGAATGAATTTACTGCCTCGACAATGGTTGTCATCAGTTACCTTAGTCATAGCTTTCTTGAAATCACAAAACATACCTGAGTTGATCTCGATGAAGATCATGCCCTCCACATATAAGCATACGATCATGATATCACCATCTTTATTTTTCTTTGTATATAAGGTATGTTCATATGAACTATTTATGAATCCATTCTCCTAGAAATATTCATCTATTCTTGTGTTCCATGCTCTGTGTTAGGTGTATAAAAGTACTCATTTTAGGACCCTTTATAACATAATTATTGTTAAACTTAAGCTTGCATCACTGATTATTCATGCATAATTTACTGTTTTTAAAATTTCCAAGCTTGATTACTTATATTCGACAATATTTGGTGGAAAAGGTATTATCTAGGTGTGTTTGTGCTTTTGTAGATTTCACTACACCATGCCCAGGCAGACTTTGCCGCGATAGAGAATGAAAGGAAGGAGCAATGTTGAACTTTCTCTCGATGGTCTAGATCAAGTCAGCCGTGAACAATAGTTTCTACTATAGGAAGCTGAACTATGAGATAGAGCCTTGCGGAGTAGAACCTGCTGACAGACTTCTACCGAGGCAGTAGTTAAGCCTCTACTGAGGCAGTGCACAGACAAAGTTGTCGGAGGAGAAAATATGCAAAGTGAGTCGATTTGAAGAGCATTAAAAGCTAATTTTTTCACATACTTTGCACGGAGATCGGAGCAAGGGAAGATGATGAAAACATGGAAGGAATATTAAAGATGGAATTCGGCCAGAAATGAATAAATGCAATAAATTAAAGAGATTCACCTCTTTAATGAATACATGTCCAACTCCAACTTAACTTCCTACCCAAGAAAGACTTTGCCCCAAACCTACTCCTATTTAAAGAAGGCCAATCTTACATCTAGAGAGAATCGAGATTTTGAGAGAATTTGTAGCGATCTTTCATTGTCATTATGTTCTAATTTCTTCTTAGGGTTTAGGTTGTATTGTTTAGTAGATGTGAGAAAACAATTAGATTTTGTTTAAGTTTTTGTTAATGCAATTTAGTTTAAGGTTTGCTTATTTTTTGTTTTTATTCTTGTTTTCGAGTGAAATGGGAGAGGATCTCGTTAACTATCTATTTGTCTAACATCGAGAGAGTTAGACTCACGAAACGGATAAGCATGGTTTTCATCCCAATTGGTGAAAACTAACTCAGCTTAGATATAAGTTCGAATTTCAACAACTAAAAGAAGCGTAAGATTGGTTGGTGTTCATTCTTGGTTCACGTTGAGAGGCATTATCAAGGCCTACACATCAGCACGGTTTCAACTTAAGGATAAGGAGGAGCCACTGAAGGACGCTTTCCCAAACGTTGACGTTGTTCGTTGCCGCCCCAGCAAGGGATTGCCGATGCAGTTGCTTAATCCGTTGCCGTGGTAGTAGCTTTGGTCTTTACCGAGGCAATCTATGGTTCGTTGCATTCAAATATTGAGACAGTCCAATTTGTTTCCACGCTACGACGTAATGAAACCTGGCCCATTCTCTCATCTCGATTACTTAACTTTTAGTTTACTACTTATTTTATTTTCTGTTATTTAGATTACTCCAAAAACCCAATTATTCACTTGTGTTCTTTACTTTTATTTCTTTTTTAGTGCGAGACGATAACGTTAAAGGTTTCACCAATCCCTGTGGAGATGATACTCAATACTCATCACCTTATTACTTGAGACGTGTATACTTGCACAATTACGGGGCTCTTTACACACGCAACACTCTTGGTACTTGCTTTAATCGATATAAGGCTTTTTTCAAGCGGAAAACCTTGTCTTTATGTCCTTGTTTAATGTACCCAGGTGGTTATTGTAACCCCCTCGACCCGGCCTAGCCACCAGACATATCGAGCGGATCACACGGGACTAACCGAAGAAAAATATGGAGATTTCCCTCTAATTAGCAACCCTAAACGCATTGATTAATATCTTTTCTAGATGCTCGGATTAAACCTTATATTTTAAGAACACACAGCGGAAGAAACACAACAAAACGAGCACAGAATGATCAACCGAGCAACCAGGGACCAAAATGCAAAACTAGCATAAAATAGGGACCTATGATGAAATTAAGGTGATCACTTTGAAATTAGTCTCATTTCATACTTCCATGCTAAAATGCATTCCAAAACAAGCCCAAAATCAAACACAATTGATATCACATTAAGCTTGGACTAAAACGCAAGAAAAATAACTTCAAAGATGCTCTTAACTAACTTCCAACGACCCCTGTTTTGGAACACCCTCTCTGGTATCAATACGGGTCTTCTCAGAGAGCTTTTGTTCCGAAATGGCTTAGATTCGTTCCGACCTTGCAAAGCCCGTTTCGATACTCGTTCCAAAATGCAAAGGCCAAAACAAGGGTCGTTCTGAAACCTTCGAGCCCGTTTCAAAACACCTTACTGCAGTAAAAGGAAATCTGCAGGCCAAGTATCTCCAAGGTCATTTCCCTTGGTTCCAATCAACACAAGCAACAACATAACAACAAGATAGACATACAAACACCAAGATCAAGCAATCAAACATACATTCAAGCAAGAGGTCCATCTCATGATTAACAAACGACAAGATACAAACATCAACATCCATGTATTAAGCAAAACAAGCTAGAAATCTGAAACCATAAAGCTCAAGGTATAAACAAGCCAACCAAGGCTTAAAAATCATGCTCTCAACACAAGGATTTTACAAAACACTCCCTACACATAAAAAAGGTCTATCCCATTTAGCACACACACTATTATCTAAATGAAACCATACTTGAGCTTGAAGCGAACACTTGGATCACCTCCTTTGCATCGTTGCCTACGAAGATGGTCTATGAATCTGCATTGTTGGAAAAGAGAGTGTAACCTACAAAACTTAGTGAGCGGGGCTCAAAACCAAGCTACAACAATGCAGTTTTGAAAACCCACATCATTTTGGAAATCAAAACACTTTCTTAAAGTCACTTTCGCAAATCATTTCCTTTCAAACATGCCATACTTAAAACAAGTATAAGCAAATGCAACAACACATGCCATGGGCACAAAACATGCATCAACCATGCATAAACCATACGCAAACCAAGCCTATCGGCTCCAATTCAATCCACATGCTCCAAGCATATAAACATAACTATATGAGTTTACCAAGCTCATATTAAAACCATAAGTGATAGCACAACCCCTATCACTCGCATCATAATAGCACAACCCCTATCACTCGCATCACAATAGCACAACCCTTATTGTGAAACCGAAGAATTTATCTCACGCGCGAATTTTGCATTTATAGTGCACTTCACATCCTATTGATTGATCAATCTATCCGATATAACACATGTGTCAATATACTCATCGTCACATCTCAATCCACTGATTTACACTGGGGATAAACACCTCCCCAAGTACATCCTAAATACCATAAACATAAGCCCATGCTTAGCATGAACTCAATCAACACTTTCATAAATCACATGGTATTCTCATGGGACAAAAACAACATGCATTTAATGCACAACCACAATGGAAAAACATCATTAAAATGATATGCTCATGATCCAAACATGATCAACATGCAAAACGATGAAAATACCAAAATAACTCAAAACTTACTCTTGAGCTTGGATTGGCCTAACGACACAACCCAAACTCCCAAAATACTTCCTTAACCTTGTTAAGGCATTAAAAACATTTCCACTCACCATCGATTTCCAAAACCAAGCTGAAATACTTTTCTAGCTTCCCGGTTCGCTCACAAATGTATCCATCAATTTCGGATTTTCCACCCCTGCTTCTAACCAACCCAAAACAGAGGATTATAGATATTTTCAACACTCTAACTTGCTGAGAAATAGAGATTCAACAACTCAATCAAATCGCCTATCGAAACATTTCTGAAACAAACTGAAAACATCGGAAAACTCAACTCGAACAACTTCCAGCAAAAACCCAGCATTATACATCATCAAAACACATGAACAAACATCTAAAAACATCAACCCAACATCAGAATACCATCAGCTAATGATTGATCACAAAACTCACTCAAAAACTCACTTTTTTATCCATCAAACTTCAACACAAAACCCAAATTCGGGATTCCTATCGTTCACCCATCATCTCAACATTATTCCACATCAAAAACAAAGCCCAAGACAACATTAAACCCATCTTTAATAGATCTCAACGAAAATCAACCCAAAGAGCTCATTTTACCAAATTTTCATTAGGAAACTTTAGGAAAACCTTAACCTTATTTAATAAAAGAATAAAAAACATGGGAATATCAATAAAGAACTTTTTATCAGAGGAGAATTTCTTTGCTCACCTCCAATGATAGTATTTCCCCCTTGATTAGCTAAGAACACTTGAGAAAACTAGAAAGAAAACATCGGTTTTAGAGATAGAAGATAGGAAAACATTTTGAAAGCATTAAATCAATAAGAAACATCATTTACATTTGAGAAGTTAAGCCTAGATGGCTGTTTGGCTGAAGAGAAAATGAGAAGAGCTTCAAAATGGAGTTTTAACGTGAAATGAGGAAATAAGAGAAAACATTTTTAGTTTTAATTATAAAACCCATTTTAAAATATTTGAATAATCAAAAATAAAGGGGAAAATAACTATATTGGCCCAACCAATTTAGCTCCTTAAAGATTCTATGTTTTCACTCTTTTACAAAATGATCACTAAGAACAGATTTTGCAATTCTTACATTTTGGTCACTAGACCGAAATGTCATGGTTCGAAAAACGTTTTTTCCAAAATTGTTTTTACCAAATCCTTATATATAATATTTAAGGATTTTAGAAATTTATTTCACATTTTTCCAACCATCCGGAGAACACTTTCCCATAACTCACCCACAACTCCTAACACTGACCTTTCGAACCTCAAAACCTTATCGAATCTTCTAGACCCAAAACCGGGATGTTACAAATCTCCCCCACTTAAGAAATTTCTTCCTTGAAATTTACCTAATGGAAAAAGACGTGGAAAATGATGTTTCATGTCATCTTTCCTCTCCCAAGTGGCTTCTTCAACACCTCGGTGTCGCCACTTCACTTTGACCAATTCAATGGATCTACCACACAAAACTTTGTTGTCTGAAGCTAATATCTCAATCGGATCTTCATCGTACGACAAATCTGGATTCAATTCTATTTCTTCAACATGCATTACATGCGACGGATCTGATCTATACTTCCGAAGCGTCGAAACGTGGAATACATCATGAATCTTCTCTAATTTCGAAGGCAAACTCAATCTATATGCAACAAGACCAACTCGTCCAACGATCTCATACGAACCAATGAATCTCGGACTCAGTTTACCTTTTCTACTAAATCTCATCACTTTCTTCCATGAAGATACTTTCAAAAAGACTTTCTCACCCATAACATACTTGATTTCTCAGCGCTTCAAATCTGCATAAGATTTCTGTCGATCAGTTGCTGCTTTCAAGCGATCACATATCAACTTCACCTTCTCGGTAGTACCTTTAAGCATAGCAGGTAATAACACCAATTTATGTCTGGCTTCTGCCCAACAAACAAGAGTCCTACACCTTCTACTATACAAAGCCTCATACGGTGCCATCTGAATACTAGCCTGATAGTTGTTGTAAGCAAACTCAACCAACGGCAGGTGTTTCTCCCACGAACCCTGAAAATCAATAACACAACAACGCAACATATCCTCAAGCACTTGTATTACTCGCTCTGACTGACCATCTGACTGAGGATGATACGAAGTACTGAAATTCAATCGGCTACCCAATGCACTATGCAAACAACCCCAAAACCTTGATGTGAAACTTAGATCTTTATCCGATATAATCGACTTCGGCACACCATGCAGTCTCACTACCTCACGAATATACAAATCAGTCAATTTATCCAAAGAATCAGTCGTATTGACGGCTAAGAAATGTGCACTCTTGGTGAGTCGATCCACTATCACCCAAACTTAATTCTTTCGCGAAGGAGCCAACGGCAAACTCGATACAAAATCCATAGTTATTCTCTCCCATTTCCATTTCGGAATCCACAAAGGCTGCAACAATCCTTACGGAAACTGATGTTCGGCCTTCACTCGCTGACAGACCATACATTTACTCACGAATTCAACCACATTCTTTTTCAAACCAATCCAGAAATAATCATTCTTCAAGTCTCGGTACACCTTTGTGCTACTCGGATGCATATCAAACAGACTAGTATGTGTTTCACTTAAAATGGTGCGTCTTAAATCGGTATCATCAGGAACAACAACTCTATTTCTGAAACACAAAACATTATTATTACTGAAACTGTATTCGGTCGGTTTACCTTCCGCAATGTCCTGAACATGTGAAGCCAAAGAACTATCTTGCAACTATTTCTCACGGATCAGCTGTACTAGCGAAGGTTTCACTTGTAATTCAGCAATAAATCCACCATCACGTGATAAACTCAATATGGCAAACATTGCTCGAAGCTCAACTACCACTTTCCTACTCAAAGCATCGGCTACCACATTGGCTTTACCTGGGTGGTACTCAATAGTAAGATCATAGTCCTTCAACAACTCAAGCCATCTACGCTGTCGGAGATTCAAATCTTTCTAAGACATAAAATATTTCAAGCTCTTGTGAACGGTATAAACTGTGCATTTCTCACCATACAAATAGTGTCTCCACACCTTTAAAGCAAAAACAACAACGGCTAACTCATTATCATGTGTGGGGTAATTCTTTTCATGAATCTTCAATTGTCTCGACACATATGCAACAACTCTCCCATCTTGCATCAATACACACCATAAACCTACGTACGATGCATCACTGTAAATCACATAATCTTTCCTTGTTACCGGTTGCACTAACACGGGTGCTCTAGTCAAAGCATCTTTCAATCGATCAAAAGTCAACTGTCTCGCTTCTGTCTACTCATATCTGACATCCTTCTGTAACAATTTCGTCAACGAAGAAGCTATCTTTGAAAACCCTTCTACAAACCGCCGGTAGTAGCCCGCTAAGCCTAGAAAACTACGAACCTCGGTCACAGACTTCGGTTGCTTCCAATTCACAACAGCTTCCACTTTCTTAGGATCAACTCTAATGCCATCCGCTGATACAACATGACCTAGGAAGACTACCTCTCTAATCCAAAACTCGCATTTTCTCAACTTCTCATAGAATTGATTGTCTAACAAAGACTTCAACACAAGTCGCAAATGCATATCATGGTCTTCCTCAGTGCGCGAATAAATTAATATATCATCAATGAACACTACAACAAACTGATCTAGGAACTCATGAAACACATGGTTCATCATGTCCATGAACGCGGCTGGTGCATTAGTCAATCCGAACTGCATTACCAAAAACTCACAGTGTCCATAACGTGTACGAAAAGCTGTCTTCAATATGTCTTGTTCCTTTACTTTCAACTGATAGTACCCGGATCTCAAGTCTATCTTTGAAAACACTGACGCATCCTGTAACTGATCAAACAAATCATATATTCTCGGCAAAGGATACTTGTTCTTCACAACTAATTTATTCAACTGACGGTAATTCATACACATACGCATACTTCCGTCTTTCTTCTTAACAAATAGTATTGGTGCACCACAAGGCGATATAATCGGACGGATAAAACCACGATCTAATAACTCCTGAAGCTGAGTTTTCAGTTCTTTCAACTTTTTCGGAGCCATATGATACGGAGAAATCGATACGAGAGTAGAATCAAAATATAACTCAATAACGAACAGACTTCTCTATCCGGTGGCAAACCAGGAAACTCTTTTGAAAATACCTTGGGAAAGTCACAAACTGCTCTAATGTCTTTTTTTCGAACTATACTCATATCCGGATTCATCACATAGGCTAAGTATGCTTGGCATCCCTGATCCATCATCTTCTGAGCCTCCATAGTAGAAACAACGTTGGATAAGAACTTAACGTTCTTACCAACCACCACCACCTCGTAATCGTCTGATAACATCAACCTCACTCGCTTAGTCTCGGAATCTACCTTTGCCTTGTGTTCAACCAAACAGTCTATTCCCAAAATCACATCAAACCTGTAGAATGGCAACTCCATCATGTCAACCGGAAACACGTGACCCTGAACTATCAACGGACACCTCTGATACATCTTTCTGACCATAACTGTCTCGCCGAATGAACTAGTCACACTCATACACACGTCAAGAATCTCACGCGGTGTGTCCAACATCTTAGCATGCTCACTCAGAATATAAGAATGTGTAGAACCAGAATCAATCAACGAAAGCAATGTCAAAGACTGTAACATGAAATTACTTGCGATAACATCAGTGTCGTTCCTGCCCTATCTATGTGCATACACCCTCGCTGGTCCACCTCCCTCAGGCTGAACTGTGACTACACGCGCCACATTTCTCTAACCATCGTTTCATGGCTGAAAATTCCCTCAGCCGCGCCTACGGCCTCGCTGATACTCAGCAGCTTGTGTCGGTGCCTGACCACCTCTAGCTAGCTAGGGGCAATCTCTCTTGAGATGATCCTTCGATCCATAATGCCATCATGTACCATAAGTTCCCCAACATTCTTCCGGATGAGATCTACCACACTTTTGCACTCGGATGCACGGTGAGCAAAACTTTGGCCTTAATGGCCACGCCCGGGGTTACCACCCCCACGTCTGTGGTCAAAATGCTACCTCTTGTCCTTGTGCCCCTTGGCACGATCACGATTCCACTCCGCAGGTTGTTTCCCTGAACTGGACCCGCCTCCTCTAGCAGACAAACCAAGACTATGCTCTATATCTTTGGCTCAGGCGACTAACACATCAAAATCTGAATAATCTGCAGCCAACATACAAGTCTTTACTCCCTTAGTCAATCCATATCGAAACCACTCACAACATTCCCTCTCAGTGGAAACTAGCTCGGTCGCATACCAACTCAATCTGACAAACTGGATCTCGTACTCTGAAACTATCATGCTTCCCTAAACCAAAGCCATGAACTCACTGTAAAAATAATGTTTTGATATAATAATTAAAAAATGTTTTGGACTAATTTTAAAAGAATTCAAAACTTGTCTTTAAGTCCAAACAACTTGAATTTATGTTTGAGCGATCTTAAAAGGTTTTTGGCAAAGTTTTCATGATTTAAAACAGTCAAACTATTATTTTCAGGTTACCCGTACCGATACGGTCTAACCCGTATCGATACCTTTTTGCCCAGGTTTGGTCACTGCCAAAACTCGTATCGAAACAGGCCTTTCCGTTTCGATACGGAGAGGGATCGTTTCGATACGCCTGGTAAGCGTACCGATCCCCATTTTAACAACCCCAACGGCTAGTTTCCCAACAGCCTTTTAAATGTCATACCGTACCAATACACCCTCAAGTGTTTCGATACGCCTAGGCTGGCAAGAGCCCAACAGCTAGTTTCTGATGAAGGTCGTACCGTTACGGGTCCATACGTATCGATATGGAAGGCTGCAGAACAGCATTAAAGATGGGAAATAAAGTCTCCAACAGCTATAATTCAACCTCAACGGCTAGTAATGGCTACAAACTCATTAAGGAGTATAAAAGGGGCCTCCAAGCATCTAGTAATGGTTAATGCTTCAATTGTCAACAACAAATGATCAAGAAATTGTCTTAGTGCTTATTTGTCATTTCTTTGTATAGACAAACACTAGTGAGCCAAAATTGTTAGATTTGCTCAAGTGTTTTAGGTTTTGGGTGAGAGCTAAATTGTGCAAACAAATACTTATTAGAGGGATTTGAGTTTGCTTATCTTTTCTCTTGTAAAGAGGGTTTGATCAAGGCTTTGGGTAGAAAGCTTGATCGGTGTATAAGGGTTTCCTCTTAAGCCTAGAAAAAGAAACGAATCAATAGTGGATTGATTGGAAATCCTTAGTGGGAAGCTAAGGTAGTGGATGTAGACCTTGGTTAGAAGGTTGAACCACTATAAATCATTGCGTCCTTAATCTTTTTAGCTTCAACACCACTTGCACCCAAAATTCCACTTCTCCACCACTTGGCGAGCAAGAACGGTTGAAGGAATCGAGCACCGAACAACCCAACAATTGGTATCAGAGCTTGGCTCAATTGAAGAGAATTAACATCCTATTGAGAAGATCCGGCAAGCTTGATTAACATTTCACTCAACCGGCTCAATGGCGCAATCCATCGATAAACCGCACTTCTTCGACGGAATTCACTATGCCCATTGGAAGACAAAGATGAAGTTCTTCGTAAAATCAAGGGACTACAAGCTAAGAGACATAGCAGAAGATGGTCCATTTGTGCCTCAACGAAGTAAAGCAGAATGGAGTGCCGAAGATCGCAAGAAGATGGAGCTTAATTGCAAAGCCTTGCACATCCTCTTTTGTGCATTTGGCCCAACCATCTATGAGAAGATGTCTTCTTGTGAGAGTGCCAATGAGGTATGGGACAAGCTTTAAGTCACATACGAAGGAACCGATGAAGTAAAGGAGACCAAGATCAGCCTCCTCAACCTTGCGTATGAGAACTTCAAGATGGATCCGAAAGAGAACATCGAGAAGATGTTTGATAGGTTCTCCACTATCACAAATGGTCTCAAAGGCTATGGAGAAACTATCCCGAAAGAGAAGCTTGTCCGAAAGCTCATCTACTCACTTCTCGAGTCATAGGACACAAAGAGGACCGCCATCATCGAAGACAAGAATTTGAAGACCTTGAAGCTTGATGAACTCATGGGGTCACTTCTCACTCATCAAATAATGAAGAAAAACAAAGAAGATGAGAAGAAGAGGGAAGAAATTACAGCTATGGGGGAGAAGAAGCTCAAAGGGCTTAGCATCAATACAAATGCCATTGCTCTCAAATCCTCCACATGTCATCATGTAGATTCAAGCGAAGAGGAGGATGATGAAGAAGAGATAGTTCATCTCTTCAAGAAGTGTGCCCCTTTCCTGAAGAAAGCCTTGAAGGAGCTTGAACGAGAATCCATGAAAAAGAAGAGGGCAAACACTTCAAGCCATAAGAAGAAGGCATATGTGGTTACTTGGAGTGATGAGGACTCCACCGACGATGAACAAGCCAACCTTTGCCTTATGGCTATCGAAGAAGATTCAAGGGTAACTTCTAATTCATCTACTTCATGTTCATATTCCTTAGATGAATTACAAGATGCCTATGATGATTTGGTTTTAGAGTTTAAAAATCACATTTTGAAAAACAATAAAATGATTTCAAAGTTGAAAATTCAAAATGATTTGATTTCTAAAACCAAACTTGAACTTGAAGCAAAACTCGAAGAGTTTGAACAAAAATGTTTTAATTTACAAAATTTGCCTCAAAAAGTTCAAGAAAAAAAAGATTTTATTTCCAAAGAGCTTGAAAAGAAAAATAATTTTGGAAAATCAAACTTTTATGTAAGACAATCTAGTGCCCCTAGATTTGTAAATGGTAAATGTTTTAGAAGTGTTTGGGTCCCAAAAGGACTAACCACTTCAACTAAAAAGGATGAAATTGAAAAATGGATTTCTAAGGGGACTAAGTTTTGTGCTACTAACGTCTATGGATCCAAAGCAATTTGGATACCAAAAATTACTTGATTGTCTTTTGCTAGGTGTGATGGAGAATGATCAACAAGTCAAAAATTGAGGGAGAGCTCCATGCACACAAAGAAGAACACTTGAAGAAGAAAGGCTTCACATCCTCCCTTGGATTCAAGTGTGGTAAAAATCTAGTTGTTTTTGCTTTTATTTGATTCATTTTTTTTATTTCAACTAGATGATCATATATATTGGACTAACTTTTTAATGATGCTTTGAGTAAGGGGGAGCCATTTAAAACAAAAATTTTAAGTTTTTGTCATCTTTTCAAACCTCCTAAGTTATTTTGAAATTAATGTTTTTTGAATTCTTTTTGAAATAACAAAAAGAGGGAGAAATGGTTTAAAAATTTGAATTTTCAAATGAATAAGGGGGAGCTTTAATTGTTTTCAAATTTTTCATATCTTATTCACAATTTTAAACTTAAATGAGGATAATCCCAAACAATTTTTCAAGTTGGTTTTATTATATCAAAAAGGGAGAGATTGTAGAAATAATGTTTTGATATAATAATTGAAAAATGTTTTGGACTAATTTGAAAATAATTCAAAACTTGTCTTTAAGTCCAAACAACTTGAATTTATGTTTGAGGGATCTTAAAAGGTTTTTGGCAAAGTTTTTCATGATTTAAAATAGCCAAACTTCTATTTTCAGGTTGCCCGTACCGATACGGTCTAACCCGTATCGATACCTTTTTGCCCAGGTTTGGTCACTGCCAAAACCCATATCGAAACAGGCCTTGTCGTTTCGATACGGAGAGGGATCGTTTCGATACACCTAGTAAGCGTACCGATCCCTATTTTAACAACCCCAACGGCTTTTTAAATGTCATACCGTACTGATACGCCCTCAAGCGTATCGATACGCCTAGGTTAGCAAGAGCCTAACAATTAGTTTCTGATGAAGGCCGTACTGATACGGGTCCATATGTATCGATACGGAAGGCTGCAGAACATCATTAAAGATGGGAAATAAAGTCTCCAATGGCTCCAATTCAACCCCAACGGCTAGTAACGGCTACAAACTCATTAAGGAGTATAAAAGGGACCTCCAAGCATCTAGTAATGGTTAATGCTTCAATTGTCAACAACAAATGATCAAGAAATTGTCTTAGTGCTTATTTGTCATTTCTTTGTATAGACAAACACTAGTGAGCCAAAATTGTTAGATTTTCTCAATTGTTTTAGGTTTTGGGTGAGAGCTAAATTGTGCAAACAAATACCTATTAGAGGGATTTGAGTTTGCTTATCTTTTCTCTTGTAAAGAGGGTTTGATCAATGCTTTGGGTAGAAAGCTTGATCGGTGTATAAGGGTTTCTTCCTAAGCCTAGAAAAGGGGACGAATCAATAGTGGATTGATTGGAAATCCTTAGTGGGAAGCTAAGGTAGTGGATGTAGACCTTGGTTAGAAGGTTGAACCACTATAAATCATTGTGTCCTTAATCGTTTTAGCTTCCACGCCACTTGCACCCAAAATTCCACTTCTCCACCACTTGCAAGCAAGAACGGTTGAAGGAATCAAGCACCGAACAACCCAACACTCATGTTTCTTCTTATCATGATATCTCAGCCCAAGATACTTCTTTCGAAAGGTAGAACGGAAGAAATCCCAAGTGATATTTGTGGTAGTAATGTCTGCGGTGATCGTAGTCCACCAAACATACGCATCACCCTAAAGCAAAGATACCACACAACCAAGCTTTTGTTCATCACTGCACTTCATCTGACCCAAAATCCTGGTAGTACTCGCTATCCATGCCTCGGCTCCCTTGAGCGATAACCCACGAAACTCTACTCCGCCCAAACTACAGAGTCTCTCGAGGGGCAACCCATCCCTCTATCCATGTTGCGGTGCAGCCAACTGCAACACAACCATCGCAAACTGAAAAGCCTCAGCAATAGACTGAATCAACGGGCTCACATCAGCTCCAGCTTGTCCCTGCCCACCACGAGGCTCCTCACCTCACACATCTGCTCCACCAACCGGAAGAGGATGAGGTAAATCTCCCTCCTGCAGATGTCTGGCATCATCAACCATATCATCCCGTGGCTCACCACCCACTGGACCTCTTCTAGGTCTAGCCATGATAAACAAATGCAATGCTACAACAACAACAGATAACACAAAAGGAAATGATTCGGTCAGCAATGTCAATGGTCCAAGGTGCTCAAGTATTTTACAAAAAAAATTCCCGATAATAGTATGTGGTAATGGGTACCTTACACAGCAAGCCTTTTCGAACCTGACTCTAATACCAACAGCTGTACCCCCTCGACCCGGCCTAGCCACCAGACCGTATCGAGCGGATCACACGGGAATAACCGAAGAAAAATCTGAAGATTTCCCTCCGATTAGCAACCCTAAACGCGTTGATTAATATATTTTCTAGATGCTTGGATTAAACCTTATATTTCAAGAACACACAACGGAAGAAACACAACAAAGCGAGCACCGAACGATCAACCGAGCAACCAATGACCACAATGCAAAACTAGCATAAAATAGGAACTTATGATGAAATTAAGGTGATCACTTTGAAATTAGTCTCATTTCATACTTACATGCAAAAATGCAACCCAAAACAAGCCTACAATCAAACACAATTGATAACACATTAAGCTTGGACTAAAACGCAAGAAAAATAACTTCAAAGATGCTCTTAACTAACTTCCAACGACCCATGTTTCGGAACACCCTCTCTAGTATCGATACAGGTCTTCCTAGAGAGCTTTCGTTCCGAAACGACTTAGAGTCGTTCTGGCCCTGCAAAGAACGTTTCGATACTCGTTCCGAAACGCAAAGGCCAAAACAAGGGTCGTTTCGAAACCTTCAAGCCTATTACGAAACACCCTACTAAAGTAAAAGGAAATCTGCAGGCCAAGTGTTGTGTGTAAAATAGTCTATCGCAATTGTAGTGCAAGTATACACGACGCAAGTAGTAAAGTGATACGAAGTATCGGATATCGTCTCCACAGGGATTGGGCTAATAGCTTCACCTTAGTTTACTGCACGAAAGTAAAGGAAATATTTGAGAAAGTTGTCACGAGAATAATGAAGAGAATGTAAATAAAAGAGTAGAAATATCAAGATAGAGAGAATGGGCTGGTATTGAATTGCTCAGTAGTGCAGGTATCGCAATGCTTAGGAAATCCAGTTCTGTCGTCGCGCCCGTCGCGGAAGCACCTGTCGCGGCAGCAGTCCGTTGATCGTTGCGGCAGCAAACACACCAACTCAGTACTTCAAGTTTGGCAAGAATCCCAGATCTGCCTTGGCCTATCCCTAGGTCCAAGTCTTTCGATGATCACGTCTTTGATGATACCTCCCGGCGTGAATCGAAGGATGAACACCGATGTGTATGAATTCTTCTTTAGGCACTTAACCTCGCCCTATCCCTAGGCACGAGATAGTTCAACTATAAACTAGAGAACTTGCTCTTATTTCTTTCGTATACTTAACTCTCCCGATGCTAAGTAAATAGATAACCTCACAATGCTCTCCCGATGCTCTTGCAAGATATTAATAACCAAAATAAGAGAACTTGAAGTTTATTTTATTAAACTGAAAATTCCTAAAACAAAACAACCCTTGCAACTACTTTACAACTCAACTCGTGGCCCTAGGGGGAATTTAGAACATGTCGACGGCGGGTAACGGCTAGGGGTTTTTGGTTGTCGATTATGGGGTAATCGGCTATTGGATATGAGATATGCCCTAGGTTAAAATACATGCCCTTATATAAGCTTTGGGCTCAAGTTATCTAAGTTAACAAGGATTACAACTTTAATTAAAAGTATGATTCTAATAAAGACTTAATCTTCAAGGATCCTACTTTCTAGCCGTCCTCCTTGTTTCTTGGGATTTTCTCTCCTTGAGCTTTGGGCTTGACATATCTTTCGATCCGGGGCTTGGAAAAATATATGGTTTTCACACGACAAACGAGCAGAATTTTCTCTATCTATCGAGGTCCACTTTTCTTTTTCTCCACTAACTTGCTGTCGTCCTCTACTGTCACGGCAGCACCATGGCAACATCGTCCTCTTTGTCTGCTTGTTCAGTTCAGCTCTTCTGCTTATCTGCCCTGCGCCTGCCTTCTCCGTCTACTATGGCAGTACCTGCAAAATCAGCCATTCTTTAGTAGAATCTGTACCTTTAATATATTTGTGATGTTTTGTTGTAAACTAACCTAAATGCAATGAAATGATGCTTGAATGCAGCCGAAATATGGGTTAAAAAGGGTGTAAATAATAGAACTTTTACACACTCAACACACCCCCAAACTCAAGTTTTTGCTTGCCCTCAAGCAACTAAGACCTAAAAGAAAAATGAAATTTTTTTGCTTTGGCTTTCAAGCAGTGAACTTTCCCTTACCCGTCGCTCATTCTCTGTGACGGCAGCAACCTGTCGGATAGATTAGGATCTGTCCGGAATCTCACTATAGTCCTCGTGCAGTGTGTGCATGCTTGTGAACAGTTATATGCTAAGACTCTCTTAGTTTCACTAGAATATTCAACTTTTAACTCGAATTTTTATGCCAAAGTTTATCTTTTTGAAGGCACATTTTCATGCTTCTTTGATTTCTTTGTTTTGACTCGATTTCTAAAGTTTTACTAGAGCCAGTTTTAGGCACCTCTAGTTAGCTTCCTAGAGCCAGTTTCGGGCACCTCTAGGATTTTTGAGTCTCTTTTGCTAAACTTCTTTCCTAGAGCCAGTGTTAGGCACCTCTAGGGGGTATTCAAGTACTAAGCTTCCTATTCTAGTTTGGCTAAAAGAAATCTAAGCAGTATAACAGTCACAATGGTGTTTAAGTTTTCAGAACTATAGAAAGGCTCTAAACTTCTCCTTAAACTATCCTAAGATGCTGCCACGACAGGGCTGTCACGACAGGTAAGTTCAATTCACAGTTTTAAGCCAAATTTTCAAATTTTTCTGATTTTTTTTAATTTAAAGAAAATAAATAAGTAAAAGACACAACAATTAATTAAGATGTACTTAGACTCCATTAAAATGGAGGGTTGCCACCCCCAAACTCGAGGGTTGCATTGCCCTCAATGCAAATGACAAAATAAAAATGAAGGCAGTACATCACAAAATATAGATATGGCAGGCAGCAAATAAGAAAATAAGAAACTTAAATTTTAAGCACTGTCTTCACTGCTGCTGCTGAGGCGGATTTGGCGGCGGATTCTGGGCTTTGGGGCAGGCTGCTGTGGTTGCTCTACAACCTGGATGTCGGAGCTGCTGCCGCTGTCCCAGCTGCTGCTGCTGCTGGCCTTTGGCATAAGTTTCCTGTTGGCCATTCTTTTCTGCCTCTTGACAGGTGTGAATTCTTTCTCCAATTTCCTCCGAATAGAAGGTTCGGCTTCGCTTTCTGCCCAGACGGAGGAAGAATAAAACCCAGCTACAAAGGCAGCAACGTCATCTGAGGGTGCCGGTCGCTTTGTTCCTCGGGCGGATGTTTCGGCCGGAGGGCTGCCGGCTGCCGTCGGGGCAGGTTATGGAATGGAGGCAGCAGATGGTGTATGTGGTGTGGCAGCAGGTGTGGGTGTGTGGGCAGGTGTGGGGACGGTGAAGTAGTGGGCAGGGAAGGTGGGAAAGACAACATTAGGAAAATTTAAAGTATGATGAATGAAATTTACCGTGGATGCGGCAAAATCCTTGATGAATGTCATTAGACCCAGCTGTCTGTCCTCCATCCACTGAATGGTAGCAAGTATTTGAGTGGATGGGTCTATCGGAGCAGCTGCTGCGGTGGCAGGTTCAGGGTTGGGCTGCTCTAACGATTCAGCAGGAGCAGCAGTAGGGTTGAAGGAGGAGAGGGGGGTTTCTACTGTCAGCTCCATGAGGCTGATGATATTTTTGTTTGTCCAGCCCCGTCCCTTCACGAGGCGATCGGTGGTGGCTTCCGATACGGCAGAGCAGCGGCAGAGAGACGTAATAAGGATGAGAAGGCAGAGGAGGGCCGTTGATCGATGGGCGTAGTCCAAAATACTCTCCCGTATATAACTCCCCACGTTAATGGGTCGTTTATTGATAATGGAGTGTATTAGGGCTAACCTCTGCTGGTCCACTGTGGTGTGATGTGAGGACGGCAGAATCCTCTTCTTAATGAAGGCGTTCCAGAGTTTGGCTTCTGGCAGCAGCTGCCCCCTCTTCACGGTGTGGGGATTTTTGCGGCTCGTGTTCCATTCAGTCCCTTCTTCTATCACTTCTGCCATGACAGCGTCGTCTAGAGTGTAAAGGAACTGCTGGTGAGCATCGTCGTTGGGGCCGAAGTAGAGGCCATAGAAAGAGTTGATGCGCTCGGTTGTGAACTGAACTTCTGTCCCTCGGACGGTTACTGCTGTTGCCGTCCTGCTGCCGATGGCAGCATAGAATTCCCTTACCAGCGTTTCATTCATTTCTGCTGGTTGCTTTGCGAATTGTTCCCACAAGAGGGCTCTAATCGTCCTTGCGATGAAAGGCTTGAGGCCCATATTAACGGCCTTGCGAGTGTAAATAAAGCCTCTTTCTTCCCATAGATCCTTAGTTGCGAAGGACTGCGGGGTGGGTGCCGCTGGTGAAGAGGTTGAAGCAGCACTGCGGCGGGTTCTTCTAGAAGACATGTTAGTTGCAAGGGTTGTTTAAAAGTAAAGAAAACAAAGAAAAACTAAAGAGGAGAGCAAGTAAGAAAAACAGAAGTGAGTGAAATGAAAATGAAACGGGGTTTTATAGAGGAGGAGTTGCTGCTCGTTGAAGCTGTAACGGCAGGCGTGAATAACGGGGCGACTGTTGAGCTTTAGCGTGTCTGACGCGTCTGACACGCATTTATGCGTCTGTTACGCGTCTGTCACACGTTTCTGCGTCTGTCGTGACAGTCTGGTGACAACCTGTCTTTTCCGTGTCTGTCGCGGCAGCTGGAACGACAAGCTTCAATATTGGGCTTTGTTGGGCTGATGGATGGATGGTGGGCTTGGGTCACTTCTCCTAATCTTCTTGTTTCCTTTATTTCCTAAAAACAGTCAACATAGAAAAACATTATTCGAATAAAATAAAACTTATTTCCTAATAATAAATAATAAAAATAAATATAAATAAAACTTAGGTTAAATTAGGGATGCCTTGTGGGGCATCTCCTAAGGTAACCACTTCCTGTATTCCTGAGGTTTCAGTCCCCTGATAATGCTTGAGGCGCTGTCCGTTGACTTTGGATTGGTGCCCATTATTTAATGATCGAATTGTGATGGCACCATGGGGAAAAACTTGTACAACTTGGAACGGGCCAGACCATCTAGATTTTAGCTTCCCTGGGAAAAGTTTTAGTCTAGAATTGAACAACAATACAAGCTGCCCTGGGCAGAACTGTCATGGCAGCAACTTCCTATCATGCCACTTCTTAGTTTTCTCCTTGTAGATTCTTGCATTGTCGTAGGCCATTGTCCGTATTTCTTCAATCTCGTTCAGATCTAACAGCCTTTTCTGGCCTGCCTTGTCCAAGTCCAGGTTCACTGCCTTGATTGCCCAATATGCTCTGTGCTCTATCTCGACAGGCAGGTGACAGGTTTTTCCATAAATCAATCGGTATGGAGACATGCCCAATGGAGTCTTAAAAGCTGTCCTATATGCCCATAATGCATCATTGAGGAGTAAAGACCAATCTTTCCTAGTTGGCTTAACCATCTTTTCAAGAATGTTCTTAACTTCCCTATTGGATATCTCAGCTTGTCCATTGGTCTGTGGGTGGTATGCTGTCGCGATCCGATGCTTGACACCATATTTCTTCAAGGCGGCAGCAATTACCCTATTGTCAAAATGTCTCCCTTCATCACTGATAATCGCCTTAGGGATGCCAAACCTAGAAAAAATGTTTTTGTGTAAAAATCTTTGGACTGTCTTGGCATCATTCTTTTGAGTGGCGATAGCTTCAACCCACTTAGAGACATAATCTGCTGCTAGGAGGATGTATAAATTTCCACATGAAGATGGAAAAGGTCCCATAAAATCAATCCCCCAAACGTCGAAGATTTCGACTTCTAGAATGTTCTGCAGTGGCATCTCGTTTCTCCTCGAGATGTTACCTGTCCGCTGGCACTTGTCACAGTTCTTGTAGAAGTCTTGTGCATCTTTATACAGTGTCGGCCAGTAGAAGTCTTGCTCTTCTTGTGGTACACACCTCCTTATCACTTGATCTGCACATAGTTTGAAAAGAAGAGGTTCGTCCCAATAATAATGCTTAACATCATTTTGGAACCTCTTCCTGGCTTGATAATTAAGATCAGAAGGAAGTATTCCGCTAACTATAAAATTAACAAAATCAGCATACTAGGGGAGTTCAGAAGACTTACCTGCCGCCATGGCTGTCGCGGCAGCGATTGCGACAGCAAAGAGCTGCTCATCTGGGAAGGTCTCTAGTATGTTTGTCTCATCTATTGGCAGACTCTATCCCTTCTCCAACCTTGACAAGTGGTCTGCCACCTGATTTTCTATCCCTTTTTTGTCCTTGATTTCAAGGTCGAATTCTTGCAATAGCAGGATCCACCGTATCAATCTAGGCTTTGCATCCTTTTTCGCGAACAAATACTTCAGGGCAGAATGGTCTGTGTGCACTATTACCTTCGTCCCAAGTATGTAAGAACGAAATTTGTCAATGGAGAACACCACAGCTAATAGCTCCTTTTCTGTGGTGGTGTAGTTTACTTGGGCGTCATTCAGTGTCTTGCTGGCATAACATATGACGTGAAATAGCTTATCTCTGCGCTGCCCAAGTGTTGCCCCGACAGCATAGTCACTAGCATCACACATAATCTCAAATGGCTGTGTCCAGTCTGGTGGCTGTACTATTGGGGCTGTTACCAGTTTTTCCTTCAGAACCTTGAATGCTTCAGTACATTCATCATTAAAGTCAAAGGGTCGGTTCTGCTCCAAAAGATGGCATAGGGGCTTGGTGATTTTTGAGAAATTTGCAATGAATCTCCGGTAAAAACCAGCATGCCCTAAGAAAGTTCTAATGCCCTTGACTATGGTTGGTGGCGGCAACTTCTCTATCACTTCTATCTTGGCTCTGTCGACTTCTATCCCACGGCAGCTAATCTTATGGCCAAGGACTATCCCTTCATCCACCATAAAGTGGCATTTTTCCCAATTCAAAACGAGATTTGCTTTTTCACATCTTTCAAGTACCTTTTGTAGATTGCCTAGGCAGCTCTCAAAATCATCTCCAAAGACTGAAAAATCATCCATAAAAATCTCAAGGAAGTCCTCCACCATGTCGGAGAATATGGCCATCATGCACCTTTGGAAGGTGGCGGGTGCATTACATAATCCAAATGGCATCCTCCTAAAAGCATACGTTCCGTAGGGGCATGTGAAAGTCGTCTTTTCTTGATCCTCCGGTGCGATAGCAATTTGGTTATAACCTAAATAACCATCAAGAAAACAATAGTAAGGTTTACCTGCTAATCTATCAAGCATTTGATCAATAAAGGGTAAAGGAAAATGGTCCTTTCGGGTAGCTTTGTTAAGCTTCCGATAGTCCATACAAACCCTCCAACCGGTCACAGTCCTGGTTGGGATTAACTCATTGTTCTCATTGGTTATCACGGTCATTTCTCCTTTCTTTGGGACGCATTGCACCGGGCTCACCCGTTTGCTGTCGGAGATGGTGTAAATAATACCAGCATCTAACCATTTGATTATCTCTTTACGAACCACCTCTTTCATCGCATGGTTTAGCCGCCTTTGGGCATCAATAGTCGGCTTATGATCTTCCTCTAGAAGGATTTTATGCATGCATAACGCCGGACTAATGCCTTGAATGTCACCAATCGTCCATCCAATCGCCTTTTTGTGCTGCCGTAGCATGCCTATTAGCTGCCGTTCCTGTTCCTGCGGCAGCTTAGAAGAGATGATTACGGGCAACGTATCATTTGAACCAAGAAAAGCATATTTTAGCTGCCCTGGCAGGGGCTTCAGTTCTAAGGCAGGTGGTTCAACAGTAGATGGATTTTGGATTAAATGGTTATCCAAAGTATAATTTAAAGGTTCGAATAACTTACCTGGACGATTGCCTAACCAGTTTACCTCCTCCTGATCTTCAGTATCAGGTGTATCGGATTCAGAGGAGTTGCTGTCGTCAGTGCTGTCGTCAGTGCTGTCATGATAGTCCTGTAGGTGGCTGTCGCGGCAGTGACCAAATTTAATATCGTGACAGCTCGACCTGATGCAGGGTTGATCAAGGGTAACGTCAGTGATAGCCTTGCATTCCTCGTCCACATCAGCATGTTTCATCGCTTGGAGAACATTCAACTTAATCTCTTGATCGTTCACTCGCATGGTGAGTTCTCCTTTCTCCACATCAATCAGTGGTCTTCCCGTGGCTAAGAATGGTCGCCCAAGGATGACTGGTGCGTTTTCGTCTGCCTCACAATCTAAAACAAGAAAGTCAGCAGGAAAAATAAATTTATCCACTCTTACCAGAATATCTTCAATTTTTCCTTCTGGATGAACGTAAGAGCGGTCTGCCAGCTGCAGAGTTACTGTCGTGGGTCGCGCCTTTCCAATACCTAATTTCTGAAAAACAGACTTTGGCATTAAATTAACACTAGCACTAAGATCACAAAGTGCCTTACCCACAAATTTATTTCCGATTACGCAAGGTATGATGAAGCTCCCCGGATCCTTCTTTTTCTGGGGTGGCTGCCGATAAAGCATACTCATGCAACCTTCTGTCATCTTTACCGTTTCAAACTCCCCAAGTTTAGATTTCTTTGACATAACATCCTTGAGAAATTTAGCATAACCGGGCATCTCCCTAACGGCATCTAACAGCGGAATATTAATATGAACCTGCTTAAAAATATCATAAATCTTTTTAAGTTGAGATTCTTGCTTAGCTTGCTGTATCCGTTGAGGAAAAGGCGGTGGGGGACGATAATCAGCAATATGTCCTTCCCACTGCATATGAATATGAGGAGGTTTGGGTTCATCAATTTTCTCCTCTGTCGCTTCTGCTGTCGTGACAGGCTCATCGGCAGCAGTCTATTTATCACCTGTCGGCGCAGCTTCCTCGGCAGGTTTATCCAAGGCAGGTTT
Source organism: Hibiscus tridactylites (assembly GCA_958450335.1). Classification (NCBI taxonomy): domain Eukaryota; kingdom Viridiplantae; phylum Streptophyta; class Magnoliopsida; order Malvales; family Malvaceae; genus Hibiscus; species Hibiscus tridactylites. Next base: position 32,280,157 of record OY288266.1, read on the forward strand.
TCTTACTGTTTCAGCTTCCTTTTCCGGCCCTGGTAGTTTCTTCCCACTCCTAGTAGTAATTGCCTTACACTGCTCATGTGTGGGTGGCCTAGCATTTTCAGTATTACTAGGGAATCCTCCATTCTGCCTTGGCTTAATATGTTGGGAAACCTGACCCATTTGTGTCTCCAAAGATTTCAGAGTAGCTTCATGATTCGTCATCTGCATCTCTGTTTTATCCATGAAATTCTCTGTCTTCTTGACAAACTGATTCATATTCTCAATATAAGTACCTGTTTGAGACATAAAGGTGGCCAGAGTCTGTTCCAGTATACTGCTCGTGGCAGCTGGTTGCTGCTATTGCTGCTGCGGCGGCAGTTGCTGTCGCGTCAGCAATCTAGGTCCTCCCAGATTCTGATTGTGTGCTTGAGGATTCAGGGCATTATTAGGATTACTCCAAGAAAACTTGGGATCTTTCCTCCAATTGGGATTATAGTTGTTGGCATTGTAATTTGGCTTGTAATTTCCAACATATTTTCCCTCTTCTAACTGTATCGGGCACTCATCCCGACTATGATTTCCCTCACAGACGTCACATACCTCCTCAACAGCAAATCCATGTTGTCCATCATCATTCAATAACCTTTTCATTGCTTTAGTAAGGAATGCTACCTGTGATTTCATCATGCTGTCGGCTTCATAATCCTTGACAGCAAGTACCCGTTTACCCCCTCTTCTTGCAGTCGAAAACTGCTCCTCATTCTTAGCAAGATTTTTCAAAACTTGCAGTGCCTCGTCCGGATCTTTATCCAATAATAGTCCATTTGCTGCTGAATCAATTCGAATACGAGTTTGTAAGTTGGCAGCATTATAAAACTTTGTTACCTGATTCCAGACGGGGAATCCATGCATTGGGCAGTTCCGTAGAAGAGTAGTAAATCTGTCCTAGGCCTCGTGCATCGGATTAAAACGAGATAAAAATTCACGAGATAAATCTGCCCAAGTTCTAATTGAACCCGGCGTAAGTTTATTCCACCAAGTTTTAGCTTTGTCCCTCAATGAATGGGGAAATAACCGAAGTCTCAGTATCTCTGGATTAACTCCTGGCAGTCTAAACGAACCACAGATTTCCTGGAACATCTTGAGATGCTCCCTAGCATCCTCTGTAACAGCACCACTAAACTGTCCGGCATTGTTGATCATGCTAAACATGACAGGTTTAAGCTCGAAGTTATCAACATCAATATCCGGCAGCGTGGTCTCTAACTCTACATGATCATTCAACATGTAGTCACGACAAGACCGTCGTCCGGCGGCGGCAGGGTTACCGGCAGGCGGTATAATATCGCCGACAGGCGGGTTATCTCCAACGTGGGCCATCTTCTCTAGCTGTTCTTCAAGGTACTCGTTCCTGGCTAAAAGGTGACGAAGTTGTTTCTTGAGATTGAAGGAACGTTCAACTTCCGGATCTAATGGATACTCAGGATCTTTACCTCGATTCGATCTGCGCATAAACAAGAAAACCTTGTGAAAAGCAAGAGTTGAATGTACCAACGAAAAACAGAAAAATAAAAATAAAAACGAAAAGTGCAATAAAAGAAAGGTAGAGTTATGTTGCCAATCCCCGGCAACGGCGCCAAAAACTTGTTGCGTGTAAAATAGTCTATCGCAATTGTAGTGCAAGTATACACGACGCAAGTAGTAAAGTGATACGAAGTATCGGATATCGTCTCCACAGGGATTGGGCTAATAGCTTCACCTTAGTTTACTGCACGAAAGTAAAGGAAATATTTGAGAAAGTTGTCACGAGAATAATGAAGAGAATGTAAATAAAAGAGTAGAAATATCAAGATAGAGAGAATGGGCTGGTATTGAATTGCTCAGTAGTGCAGGTATCGCAATGCTTAGGAAATCCAGTTCTGTCGTCGCGCCCGTCGCGGCAGCACCTGTCGCGGCAGCAGTCCGTTGATCGTTGCGGCAGCAAACACACCAACTCAGTACTTCAAGTTTGGCAAGAATCCCAGATCTGCCTTGGCCTATCCCTAGGTCCAAGTCTGTCGATGATCACGTCTTTGATGATACCTCCCGGCGTGAATCGAAGGATGAACACCGATGTGTATGAATTCTTCTTTATCCACTTAACCTCGCCCTATCCCTAGGCACGAGATAGTTCAACTATAAACTAGAGAACTTGCTCTTATTTCTTTCGTATACTTAACTCTCCCGATGCTAAGTAAATAGATAACCTCGCAATGCTCTCCCGATGCTCTTGCAAGATATTAATAACCAAAATAAGAGAACTTGAAGTTTATTTTATTGAACTGAAAATTCCTAAAACAAAACAACCCTTGCAACTACTTTACAACTCAACCTGTGGCCCTAGGGGGAATTTAGAACATGTCGACGGCGGGTAACGGCTAGGGGTTTTTGGTTGTCGGTTATGGGGTAATCGGCTATTGGATATGAGATATGCCCTAGGTTAAAATATATGCCCTTATATAAGCTTTGGGCTCAAGTTATCTAAGTTAACAAGGATTACAACTTTAATTAAAAGTATGATTCTAATAAAGACTTAATCTTCAAGGATCCTACTTTCTAGCCGTCCTCCTTGTTTCTTGGGATTTTCTCTCCTTGAGCTTTGGGCTTGACATATCTTTCGATCCGGGGCTTGGAAAATATATGGTTTTCACACGACAGACGAGTAGAATTTTCTCTATCTATCGAGGTCCACTTTGCTTTTTCTCCACTAACTTGCTGTCGTCCTCTGCTGTCACGGCAGCACCATGGCAGCATCGTCCTCTTTGTCTACTTGTTCAGTTCAGCTCTTCTGCTTATCTGCCCTGCGCCTGCCTTCTCCGTCTACTATGGCAGTACCTGCAAAATCAGCCATTCTTTAGTAGAATCTGTGCCTTTAATATATTTGTGATGTTTTGCTGTAAACTAACCTAAATGCAATGAAATGATGCTTGAATGCAGCCGAAATATGGGTTAAAAAGGGTGTAAATAATAGAACTTTTACACACTCAACACCAAGCATCTCCAAGGTCATTTCCCTTGGTTCCAATCAACACAAGCAACAACATAACAGCAAGATAGACATACAAACACCAAGATCAAGCAATCAAACATACATTCAAGCAAGAGGTCTATCTCATGATTAACAAACGACAAGATACAAACATCAAGATCCATGTATTAAGCAAAACAAGCTAGAAAGCCGAAACCATTAAGCTCAAGGTATAAACAAGCCAACCAAGGCTTAACAAACATGCTCTCAACACAAGAAGTTTACAAAACACTCCCTACACATAAACAAGGTCTATCCCATTTGCCACACACACTATTATCTAAACGAAACCATACTTGAGCTTGAAGCGGACACTTGGATCACCTCCCTTGCACCGTTGCCTACCGGGATGGTCTACGGATCTGCATTGTTAGAAAAGAGAGCGTAAGATACAAAACTTAATGAGCGGGGCTCAAAACCAAGCTACAACAATGCTGTTTTGAAAATCCACATCATTTGGAAACCAAAACACTTTCCTAAAGTCACTTTCGCAATTCATTTCCTTTCAAACAAACCATACTTAAATCAAGTATAGGCAGATGCATCAACACATCCATAGGCACAAAACATGCATCAACCATGCATAAATCATATTTAAACCACATATGCAAACCAAGCCTATCGGCTCAATTTCAATCCACATGCTCTAAGCATATAAACATAACCATATGATTTTACCAAGCTCATATTAAAACCATAAGCGAATGAGTATATCAGCATCATTGACACGTTGCTCGGTTAAGCAGACATCTTGATGGCACAACCCCCATCAAGCTACATGGTGAAACAACCCTCACCACAATCTCACTTTAGCCAGAATTCCACAACCCGTATTGTCCGTTGGTGATAGCACAACCCTATCACTTGCATCACAATAGCACAACCCCTATTGTGAAACCAAAAAATTTATCTCACGCGCGAATTTTGTATTTATAGTGCACTTCACATCCTATTGATCGATCAATCTATCCGATATAACCCATGTGTCAATATACTCATCGCAACATCTCAATCCACTGATTTACACCGGGGATAAACACCTCCCCAAGCAAAACCCAAATACCATAAACACAAGCTCATGCTTAGCATGAACTTCAGAAACACTTTCATAAATCACATGGTATTCTCATAGGACAAAAAAAACATGCATTTAATGCAAAACCACAGTGGGAAAACATCATCAAAATGATATGCTCATGATCCAAACATGATCAACATGCAAAACGGAGAAAATATCAAAATAACTCAAAACTTACTCTTGAGCTTGGATTGGCCTAGCAGCACAACCCAAACTCCCAAAATACTTCCTTAACCTTGTTAAGGCATTAAAAACATTTCCACTCACCAGTGATTACAAAAAACAAGCCGAAACACTTTTCTAGCTTCCCGGTTCGCTCACAAATGTATTCAACAATTCCGGATCTTCCACCCCTACTTCTAACCAACCCAAAACAGAGGATTATAGATATTTTCAACACTCTAACTTGCTAGAAAACAAATATTCAACAACCCAATCAAATCGCCTATCGAAACATTTTCGAAACAAACCGAAAACATTGGAAAACTCAACTCGAATAACTTCAAGCAAAAACCCAGCATTATACATCATCAAAACACATGAACAAACATCTAAAAACATCAACCCAACATCTTAATATCATCATCAGCTATTGATTGATCACAAAACTCACTCAAAAACTCATTTTTTACCCATCAAACTTCAACACAAAACCCAAATTCGGGATTCATATCGTTCACCCATCATCTCAACATTATTCCACATCAAAAAAAAGCCCAAAACAACTTTAAAGCCAGCTTTAACATATCTCAACGAAAATCAACCCAAAGAGCTCATTTTACCAAATTTTCATTAGGAAACTTTAGAAAAACCTTAACATTATTTAATAAAAGAATCAAAAACATGGGAATATCAATAAAGAACCTTACATCAGAAGAGAATTTCGTTGCTCACCTCCAATGATAGTATTTCCCCCTTGATTAGCAAATAACACTTGAGAAACTAGAAATAAAACATGGGTTTTAGAGATAGAAGATAGGAAAACCTTTTGAAAGCATTAAATCAATAAGAAACATCATTTACCTTTGAGAAGTTAAGCCTAGATGGTTGTTTGGCTGAAGAGAAGATGAGAAGAGCTTCAAAATGGAATTTTAACGTGAAATGAGGAAATAAGAGAAAACCTGTTTAGTTTTAATTATAAAACCCTTTTTAAAATATTTGGATAGTCTAAAATAAAGGGGAAAATAACTATATTGGCCCATCCAATTTAGCTCCTTAAAGATTCTATGTTTTGACTCTTTTACAAAATGATCACTAAAAACAGATTTTGCAATCCTTACATTTTGGTCACTAGACCGAAATGTCATGGTTCAAAAAATGTTTTTCCAAAAATGTTTTTACCAAAGCCTTATATATAATATTTAAGGATTTTAGAAATTTATTTCACATTTTTTCAACCATCCAGAGACCACTTTCCCTGAACTCACCTACAACTCCTAACACCGACCTTTCGTACCTCGAAACCTTACCGAATCTTCTAGACCCAAAACCAGGATGTTACAGTTGCTCAATATAAACTTCTTATTTTAGGTAGCCATTTAAGAATGCTGACTTCACATCCATTTTGGTAAATCTTCTATTTCTTTTGTGCTGCAACTATTGTGAGAAGTCTAATAGTGTCAATTCTTGCGACTGGAGCGAATACTTCATCATAATATATCCCTTGTCTTTTCTTGTGGCCTTTGGCAACTAGTCTCGCCTTGTATTTCTCTATGTGTCCTTATTTATTGGTCTTCGTCTTGTATGCCCACTTGGCTCCAATTGGATTTTGTCCTTCTGGTAGGCTTGTGAGCTCCCACGTATCATTTCTTTCTATCGATGCAATTTCTTCATTTATGGCATTCTTCCACTTGTCATCTTCAATTTCTTCTTCATATGTTATTGGATCACTGCTTGTAAGTAAATAGAAAAATGAAATATGTTGACTTTCGTAATCCTTGTACCTTTTTGGAACTCTTCTCTCCCTTGTAGATCTTTGAACTTTAGTCGATTGTACTTCAAGATTCGTTGTTCTGCTGCTGATTAATGAAGATGGTTCAGTCGGATTTTGTTGAGGACTTTGATCATCACCTTGTTCATCTTGTTAATGAAGTCATCAACGTCTTTATCTTCATTAAAAAATAGTCCATTAACTTTTTTTCTTCTAAGCTCCATCTCTAGTGTTCAGCTTCATCGAACTCAGCATCTTTTGAGATTATCATCTTCTTGGTGAGTGGATTGTAGAGTCTGTAAGCCTTACTTCGTTCATCATAGTCGATGAAAATGTATATCTCTCCTCTATTATCGAGCTTTTTTCTTATCTGCTTAGGTACGTTGTCATATACAATACATCCAAAAATCTTGAGGTGTCCAATTCCTAGTTTTTTACCGCTCCATGCTTCGTTCGGCGTCATGTTCCTTATACTCTTTTTTGGACAACGATTTAACAGGTAAACTGCACATCAAACTGCTTCCGCCCAAAAGTTTCTTGCTAGATACTTACCTTTTACCATGCCCCTTGCCATGTCGAGAATGGTGCGATTCTTTCTTTCTGCAACTCCATTTTGTTGAGGCGTGTATCTAACTGTCGACTAATGAATGATACCATGCTTCTTGCAAAAATCTTCAAATAACTTTACTGTATACTCGCATATTCTATCAGATCTGAGTATCTTTAAGTATTGGTCGCTTTTCTTCTCCGCCATTATTTTGAATTCTTTAAATTTATTCAATGCTTTTGATTTTTCTTTAAGAACATATACCCAACACTTTCTGGTATAATCATCAATAAAGGTCAGGTAGTACCTCTTTCCTCCAAGTGATGGTATGTCGAAAGGACCGGCTATGTCAATGTGGACTATCTCTAATGGTCTTCTAGCTCTCCAGGATTTTCCAATTTTCAAAACTTTGTCTGTGTTGTTTTCCTTTGATGCAGGCCTCGCACAATTGATTTGGAGGTTTGATTTCTGGCAATTCATTCACCATCTTTGCTTTTGGCAATAACTTCAAGCCAGAAAATCCAATATTTCCATACCTCAAGTGCCATAGCCATGCATAGTCCTTGATTGCATTCTTCATGCATTTTACTTTTCCTGACTCGATGTTAATAGTGAAGAGATGATTCCGCGTCATATTGACTTGGAAAACCAATTCTCCATTTCTATTCTTGATTGAAAGTGAGTGATTTTTCATCTGCACTTCATATCCTTTTTCTAGGAGCTGGCCAAGACTGGTGATGTTGCTTTTCATAGTTGGTAAATAATAAACATCTTATATGTATTTTTTTCTCCATTTTTCTGCGTAATCATAACTTTACCTTTGCCTTTGACCTTTGCGTACGAGTCGTCACCAAAAACTACTCGTCCATAGATCGTTTCGTCCAATGCCACAAAAAACTCCTTTCGACTACACATATAATTACTAGCACAATTATCGAGATACCAAATATTTTCCTTTGACTATTCATTTCCTTTACAAGTGGGGAATACATGAGATTCTTCGGTGTTTTCTTCTTCAGATGTTGCTACATTAATTCTTTCTTCATGCTTTGGAGTTGATCTACACTTGTAACTATAATGACTATACTTATTACAATTATAACAATGTACCTGAGATTTATCTCCTTGTTGATATATGCCTCTTCCTCGACCTCTATATCCTCGTCAACGACTTGGTAATTGGTAATTTTCATTTCCTTGGTTTCTAACATATGAACGACCGTCGCGTCTACGTGTTTCTCTTCCACGATATCCGTCATAGTTTCCTCTGCCTCGTGTGTAGCTGCTGCTAGCTCCGCCTTTGTTGATGTGCAACTTGATTTGAAGGACTTGCTCCAGATTTTCACTCTCTTCATTTAGCTTCATTTTCTGCTCATGGGCTTGAAGTGATCCTACAAGCTCTTCGATAGTCATTTGAGTTAAATCTTTTGATTCTTCAATTGCAACGACCACTTAATCAAATCTTCATACCAACGATCATAAAATTTTCTCCATCACTCTGACTTCGTCGAGTGTTTCGTCATTTCTTTTCATTTCATTTGCTACGCCTTTCACACGGTTAACATAGTTATCTATGTTTTTCATGTTTTTCATTTTCAGCATTTCAAACTCGGCTCTGAGTGATTGATGGCATACCTTCTTTTCTTCTTTCAACTCCTTGGAGTGATTTCTGTAGAGTTTCCCATGCTTGCTTTGCGGTTGCTGCTTCTGCAATTTTTTCAAAGTTAGATTCATCTGCTACTTGAAAAATGTAGTATAACGCCCTTTGATCTCTTTTATGAGCATCCCTTAGCACTCTTTTCTCTTCTTTGGTTAGAGCCACTTTTGCTGATGTATTTTCTGGCTCAATATATCCTTTTACGATAATTTCCCAACAATCATGCAAACCGAGTAGCGTCTTCATTTGAATACTCCAATTTCCATAATTCATCTTTGTCAATCTCGGGATTTGTGGCCGGATCATGTGCTCCATCTTCTCGTGACGTGAACTAGAACTCAAACCAGGCTCGGATACCACTTGTTGGAAGCGTTGGCGGGCACTCGATATAATATATATCCCGAATATATTATAAACGAACCAAATTACAAACAACTTGCTATGGCAAGTTTGATACACAACCAAATTACTCTTTGCTTTCTCACTCGACTCACGTTATGCTTTGTTTCACTTGCACACACACATATTCACTCTTGTGTTTTCTTGTACATACACAACACAAGCTCACCCTTATTTATAGTGATGTTAACTGTAGAGCGTTTGGGTGTTCTCTATTTATGAGCGCAAGTGCACACTATTGTCAAGTTATAGTATATAAGATATCGTCTCCCACATCGATTGGACAGCTTGATTTGAATTATTGTTCCTGCACAAGTAAGATGGTTGTTCCAGAAGAAAAGTAAAATAAAAACACAATTATTGAAGAGGAAGTGATCAGATTGATAGAGAGGGCAGGGTTATGTCGATTCTTAGTGTGAAACTGCGTTGAATAGGTCAAGTTGTTTTGCACTGCCAGACTCTGCTGCCTCGGCGGTGGATGGCAGGTAGACTGCTGAGACCCTCTCGTTGCCTCGGCAGGGGAATGGAATTGTGTCTCGGCGGCAAACTCAGCAGAACTACAAGGCTCTGCAGAACATTTCGAAAGTGACTTCGCTTATGTCTAAGCCAGAGTTCTGTTGATGCCTACTGCAGATAATACTAGTCGCGGCGTGAATCATGCAAAGACAACAAGGTTGATTCGTCCACTTTTAGCCGCCTTAAACCCTTAACCTATGTTTAGACCGGATTGATTGCACCGTCTATAGATGAAATCGTACTTACTCATTTCGCGAGTTCGACTCTCTCGACCGAACAAATGGATAGAATTCAACTAATCTTTCGCCTTAATTGAAAACTGTTAAGAACATGGAATAAGTAAACCTTGTAATTTTATTTGCAAAAACAAACTTGAAAACCTAAACAACCGTTCTCACAACTAATTACAACATAACCCAAAATCAAAGAGAAATTTAGAACATGTCGGCGGCCAGAAAACCTAAACTAAGCCTAAGGAAAACCTCTCTCTCTCTGAACTAGAATTACAATGGGTATATATAGGCATTAGCTAGGTCTAGTCCTTCTTGAAGTAGAAGTCTTCAAAGTAGCTTTTCACATTAAATGTGACTTTAAACTCTAACTTCTTTGGGTTGAATGTGGACTTTATCACGTTGCCTTGTTCCGCAATAAATCTCGAGATTCACCTTCGGCAGCTCTGCCTACTGCTACAGATGTCATAAATTTCAGTGGACAGTATCGATACAATCAAGATTTTCTGCTCTACAGATCGCACTTCGGTTCTCCAATTCTATAGTTTGCTATCATGGGCGGCACGGTGGGCGACGATAGCTACTCGGCAACTGTTGTCTCTGTCTGGAACTGCATCAGTACAGCTCCTTGGTTCCCTGCCTCAGCATCGTATGCTCAACTCCTCTTTCCCTCTGTCAGCCTCTAGTACCTAAAACCAAAAGTACACTAAAACTATACATTTTCTTTACCAAATAAAAGATAATATAGAAAAACATGGCAAAGTAAAGAAATACTATAAAATGCAATGCATGGTCCTAATTATGCCAAAAATGTACTTGAAAACAACAATAGTATGAGATGGAATGTGCATGAAATATAAAATTTGTGGACACTTTACATTAACCGACTTGGTTTGGTTTCTAGATACTAGTAATATAGTTAAAGTTAATCCTAGATTTCTCTAGCTACTGCCATTTGCTTCTAATTAATTCCACATGCTTCATGATTTGCAGCCACGTGGAGATGATATTTATCTCCATTTTCTTAGTCGTTAAGTTATCTTGAATCTTCAACAATTTAAAGGAATCTTCAAGATTGTTGCCGGCACATTTGGTTTCAATCTAAGTCGTGAAGCTTCCACATAATTCTTGATCTTGCTGACATAGATGAGTTTGATTTCTAACACATATGAACTCAAAGATCTTAGGAACCCATGTCCTTCATACACCCATAAAAAAAATGAAAATGTAATTGAAATATGATCAAGTTAACATTTAACAACAATAACAAATTAAAACAATATGAATGTATGAATTACAACATTAATAAATGAAAATTGTTCCCCGACCTACCTGTTCTCCATTCCCAATTCTCTACATCCTGACATCGATTAACCCTTTTTATGGTATCTGCTATGCATCCCACTAGGTTTGGGAACTTTGGATTAGCATAAATTTTTTATTATGTAATGTTACAATATATACTTTTTGAGTAAATTACGTAAATCATTATTAAATTTTTTTTAAACTTATTTTGGTAACTGAAATTTTAAAACATTTAATTTACTTACTAAAATTTAAAAATTAAATTTTTTTATCACTCATCATTGACGTGAATTAGGGCCATTGAGTTTCTCCAATTTACTACTTTGCCCAGCATTCATTCCCACACTCTAACACAAGTGGTGCATCTTGATACTCTGATCCTGTAACCAAAACTCGACCTCCTCCAAGGTCAATCCCACATGCTCCAAACCAAACGGCCGGGGTGGTCTCTACCCAGTTCAACATTTTCCCATCTTTCCTGATCCCGACTCTTGATCTCGGGCACCGATCGGATTCCCAAACCCATTCGACCCATCTCCATTGACCCGGCTTTAACATGTACACGTCAGCACTCCCATCGAATTGACCTTAGCTCTTCGTTTTGTACCCAAAACTCGTCTTCCCCGATCATCATGCCTTCACGCTTGTCTTGCTCTTGACCCAGCCCACTCGTCCGTTCTCAAATCATCAACCCACGCGGTTCTTGACGTGTTCTTGTTCTCATCACGCCCGCACGCTATAAAAATTTTATAACAAATATCGAGATTCGAACTCATATAAAAAGTGAAACAAATAAATCTCTATAAGCACTAGACCAATTAATGGATCTCGACGAGCAGTAATATTGATCGTTTTTTTCTGGTCCAAACCTGAATCATGAGTTAAATCATGCATGCATGTGCATTATGTTCATACCATGACAAATTCAAAAGGCTGAGCACGTGCTTGTGTTAGCCAAGAGTGATATTCCACTGTAACAGAGCAAAAACCTCGACACGTATCATGTCAAAAACCAGTCATAAGCATTCATTCCTTTAAGCAGTTAACCAAACTTTGTAACGTGTACGCATAGAATCGCATCAACACAGAACAAACATCATGCCAATCATGTTCTCGCCATCTATGCTGGAGTCTGGACCACCAAAGTTTATTTCAGAAAAACCAAATAAAGATGTATAGTCGTTTTTGAAGCCTTACACCATTTATTTGATTGGTTTTTGGTGTCAATAGGTCCAAGGACAAAGTCAGGATCGAATGTCGAGAGATGCTAAATTATTGAACTTAAAATATAAAAGTTTATGAAGTACTAAAACTCAAAATTGAATGACAATGTCTAATTTATCTAATATTTAAAGTTATAAAGACTTAAATTATCATTAGATAAAAATTGAAGGGACCACATTAAAAAATTTAGAGAATTTAATTTAAAATAGTCAAAAAAATTTATAAAAATTTATAAAAAAATTTAAAAGACCTATTATAAAATTTTTAAATTGTTTGGGAGGGTGCCTTATGCCCACATTGTTGTCTGCCCCTGAATGGGACAGGGGACAATCCCTCAAGTGAATAAGAGAAGTACATCTAGGATTAAACTCGAAATATATAACCAAAAACTAGATGATTTAGTGAGATTAAATATTAGATCCTTCAATTAAGGTCAAGGATTCGAATTTCAATGTTGTGAATAGAGCAAATTGGGTTAAAAATGTCGTTCCCATAATAAGACTTCTATAGTATTCAATCCAAATTATTCAATAAATGGATAGAAAATATACCAAAAAGAAAAAAATGTATATATTCAACAAGAACTCACAAAGGTAAAAAAAATTATATAAAAATTGACTCATCCGTATATATTTATTTCGCAATTATATTATTTCTTATATAATATCATTTTATTGTATCCATTGTCAATTATTTGTTAAAGACCATAAAACAAGAAGCTTGTGGTTTTGTCTTCCCTACGAGATCAAATCAATCCAACCCAAACTATGGACCATTTTTTTACACTTTTTGAGACCCAAATCTTAAAGCACGGGGACTGGCATTTGCTGGTGATAAAATGGGACAAATAAGCTATGCTTATGCATGTAATAATTGCTTAATGTTTGGTGAAGCAAAATGTTAGGTTGTGACAGCATATTTTCATATATATAACATATTGTTGATTTTTCATAATTAAAAAATTCCAATAAAAGTTTTTGATATATACCAACCAAAGTTAAAGAAATGAGCACTTGTTGAGGTTAAAGGAAAAGACATAAAAGACAACAAGAATGGTGTAGAATATGGATTATTATCCTATACATTGGTGGTAGAAAATAAAATTTTTACAAGTGGGGTTATTAGGGGTTTAGGGTTTTAGTTTAGAGTTTAGAAGTTAGGAGTTTAGGTTGTAGAGAATAAGCATGCTTATATAATTTTTTTACGCTGACATTGTATCAAATATTAATCCGTAAAATATTAATAGATATAAAGCATGATATAAAAGAATTAGAGTGACAGCTAACATAAAGGTAAATAGTCACCTCCTCCTAAATCATCATTAATCATAAACCCCACAAAAGAACATATTACATCAATCATATATTTTATCTGAGTTTAGATAAATATCGAATATGAATATATATATAATGTTTTTTTATTTAAATTTTTATATGTTCGAATGATCATATATTTCATATTAAGTCAGATTGGCATGGATTTAAAGAAAAGTTAATTGCACTTAGAGAAGGATGTATGTTGAAGGTGGAAGGGATAATTATTTCCAACTTTGATGCTTAAGTATATTTTAAGTTACTGATAGTTTTGAAACCATTGCAACCTTTATTTATCCCTCAAAATTGTATGGTTTAACTAAATTTAGGACCTTCCGGTTTTCAAATTAATACCTTTTAATTTTAAATTTAGAGAAATTAAATTTTAACTCTTTTAATTTGTATGATTTATTACCTTTTAAAATCTCAGTATTTTTAAAATTAAATAATCCCTGATTATAATTAAATCAGTTTTAATTGACTATGTTTATATCACAATCAAAAGATTGATTCTTCGGTATCTTGCACAAATTGCTTTGGCATGAATGTCAAAAAGTGACATTGATGATGAAGAAAGGTATCAACTACTTGTATTGATTCAACCATCCAAATCTCATTAGTTGCTCCATAAAAACACCTAATGATTAGATTAGGCTATTTCAACCATCCAATATCAAACGCCAAGATTAGTATTGAGTTCGTTCTAATAAATACTTCGAGGGGGAAAAACCAAAACCCTTGTTTGTTCCTTCGAATTCAATTTTCTTTCTTACTTGGGATAATTAATAATTTGATTAATGTTATGAATATTTATTTATGTGGATGTCTATCATGATTAGAACTTTATCAAAGGAGTTTGATTTATTTATTATTAGGAATATTATCTCTATGAATTAGAGTTTAATGTATTATGTACTTCTTATGCCTATAAATAGATGATTCATTGAAGGCATTGTATACAATTCTATATTTTGAGAATAATACAAATTTCCATCTTCCTCTCATCTCTTTGTTCTTCTTGTTCTTCTTTATTTTATTCACAACACGTTATCAGCACGATCTCGCTCGCTCAATTACTGTGATTATTGTTGGTGGTTCTCGAAAAAAATTTCAATTTGATATTGGTGACTACATCTATCATATATTCAGCTTACCTTGGAAAGTATGGTATGTTTTACTTATTTATATACTAATATAATGATTGATTTATCATTCCCAAAAGTTAGTATATTCATATCTATTATTTGGTTATTATTTTAATTTATTATTATTTTATTCATACTTGAAGTAACTCTCGAATTAACGAAAATTAAAATTATCGTCGTACTTCATTAGATGGATTGATAAAGCAAACCAAATTAAAGCCCTCAAGGATTTCGGCTAAATGCTATTGGGCGTACAAATTGGAACATTTTATCACACATTATATTAGTTTTATTCAAAGTTTTTATTATTTCATTCTAATTTATAATTGATTCAATTCAAGGATTGTGTTGTCATGTGATTTTTATATATTTGTTTTATCATTATTATTATTATTATTATGATAATTTATATGAATAAATTCGAGATATAAAGCAACTTTATTATTTGTATCAATTACTTTGTATGTGAATCAAAGGCAAAAGGAATATGTTACTTTGATGTGTTTATATATTCATCAGAATGTCGCTTGATTTTAACTATGGTTGTTTATAATTTGATCACATCAATTATAGTTATGTTTATTCAACTTGATCTATGACTACTTTTATACTTTTTGATCTAGTCTCAAATAATTTTTTTTATTCTATTGATAAAAGTCGATGCTTTTAACCGTGTTTTGAGTTTTACATGTATTCAAATGAGTTGGAAAGAGACATGGTGTAAAAAAAGATTATGAGAAGATGTCTTGGTTCATTTGTTACGTCATCATTGTCTTTGAGACGAAATTCAATATCGGTAAACTCTATTTTATTTTTATCTTTTAAAATACAATTTTAAAGTGCGATAAATCATGATGATTTTGGATTTACAAGAAGATTATTATAAAGTCTATATTTGCTTGAAAGCAATATTTCTTCTTCGTCAAAAAACTCGACCATAGACTTCTCCCAATTTCAAGTTACGAAAATTCGTCTTGATCCAAAAAGTTTTATGGGAGGCATTTCTTGAAGTGAATGCAAAGCATGATGTTTATTCCATGCGATTATCAATGATGGGGCATTCCCTGAAGTGAATGCAAGCATGATGTTTATTCCATGCAATTATCAATGATGGGGCATTCCCTGAAGTGAATGCAAACATGATGTTTATTCCATGCAATTATTGGATATGTTTCATTCCCTGAAGTGAATGCAAACATGGTAAATCATTATTCAATTAGAGACATAATTTCGATATAATTCAAGTATAATTGGCTGGACATCCCGTTCTGCGAGGCTACTGGTCTCAAAGGAGGTTTTTAAAGGACCTTGTGGACAGGTTTAACAATGCCGCGTACGAGGATTAAATCTTTGTTCTCTGTGATAAGGATATGTGAAAAAGGTTTTAAAGGCCCACTGGCTCTACTCCATTCCCTGAAGTGAATGTGAGATTATATTATGGAAGGAATAAAAAATCACATTAAAAGTTGTGGTCGTGGTCGAGGCTATGAATATACACATGAAAAATATAGTCATTTTAAGAATATTTCTACCCGCTGGTAGCGAAGTTATAAGGATGACAAGAGTGATAAAGATCATTCTAAGGAAGTGAAATCCTTTTACCAATGTGATGTTTATAAACCATTGGTTTCGTACTTGTCAAACGCCAAAGTATTATGGACTTTATCCATAATCATGAATGATAAATGAAATAAAATATAAACAAATTTTGTTTATGGCGAAAATAATTATGGCATTATTGGTCCAAATCAATTGGATATTGTTAATTTTCTCATAACCCTTGAAGGGAATAATTTACCATTTATTTTATTTCCCTTATAACTTCTAACAAGAATAATTGTTTTTTTTTTATTTTGTTTTTTTAATGTTAATTCGTTTTATTTATTATTTATTTATGTTAGTTTGCTTTATCTTTATTTATTTCACATATTATTTATTTACGTTTTATGTTAATTTATTATTTGAATAATATGATTACTTCTAGAATAAAATATACAATGAATTGTGGCTATTTATGCCTAGAATTGTGGCTATTTATGCCAAGCAGATAATGCAAGTACTCATATTCTACTTAAGCATAAGAAATATTTTTCCCATTTAAATGCAAGGGGAAATATGAGTAGTATTTCTCAAAGTACTAAAATATCAATACTTCGGAAGAGCACTTGAAAGTTTATCTCTGATAGATAATCGACTTGATATGATGTGCTATATTTTATATTTTTCATTCCTCGAAGTAAATAATACAAAGTACATATTTTCATTACCTGAAGTAAATGAAACAAAGCACATTTTGAAAGGTGCACAATTATGCATTTCTCGATTAAAATGCAAGGGAATAATGTGAGTACTATATCCGGAAGTACTAATATCACAAAAGGCTTTGGTTGAGCAAATATGCTATTGTCAAATGGAACTTTATTACATATTCAAAGTGCGTTATACTCGTCAAAGTCATAAAGAGAGCAATATGAGTTCGCAAACTATCCCTTTAGAAATTATAGATAACATATGTTATCAATTGGCATTTGAAATAAACCAATATGGATATAAGTTCTGGTAGTCAAAAAGTCAGTTGAAAGCTCTAGAAGAGCTATATATTGCTACCAAAAGATAATTTCAATTGAAAGCTATGAAAGAGCTAAATATATTCATATTTAAAGGAACAATTTTGATGGTCGTACTAGACATGTACGAGTGAGATTGAATTACATGTTATGGTAAACAAGGAGTTTACAAATTCAGAGATATATACACACATATATATAGTTGGCATGATCGGTTAGACCATCCTGATCAATGGTGCAGAAATTATTGAGATTTACATGCACATGTATTAAAAGAACCTGTAGTTCGTGCTTATTCTCAAAGGAATGGATTAAATTCCACTTATTAAAGAACGTGAAGTTCTTGTGTTGCTTAAAGGAATTGATTAAATTCCACTTACTAAAAGAACCTGAAGTTCTTGTGTTGTTTGTTCTCAAAGGATATAGATGATCCCACTTACCAAAAGAATTAGAACTTAAAGTTCTTGTATTGAAGTTGAGACTGTATGTCTTGCATATCTGAACGAAATATGGGCCCATATATCCACAAATGTGGAAAATTTTATATGATTTTAGTAGATGCATCTACATTGTTTTATCGACTTACAACTAGAAGTTTGTAAGATTGATTCTAAAAATATTCAGATTATGCAGTTAGACTATTTGTCTTGAAAAACTAGTGGGTTTATATTTTAGGCTATATCAGTTGTTACAAAGCCTATTGATTATGAAAAATATAGTTTAGCAAAATTTCAATTGGATGCCTCCTATTTAATAGCTAAACTACGAGAACAAAAGAATTATTATTTATATGGTGTTTCCATATAGCAACACTTATACGCATCAAGCCAACGGGTTATAATAAACTCCCCGTTATGATTGGTTTTTGGTCAGAAACCATACATTTCCCATTTTATGATTTTTGAATGTGCGATATGAATTGCTCCACCACAACGCACAAAATGGGTAAATAAAAAGGGTTGAGAATATATATTGAGTACGAGTCTCCTTTTATGTTTAAATTCTTAAACATTAATTGGAGAATCATTTATGACATGATTTTTCTCAACATCAGGGGGAGACAATAATCAGCTGGATAGAGGAAAATGAATTATCATTATCTAGATCCTCGTATATGAACTAGAAGTTCATAAGATAATTCATGTTATTACATGTCAACTGCCAGACATATTTACTGACCCAATGAGAGTAATTAAGTCTCATATACCAGCTGAAATGCTCTAAGTTTAAATTACATGTTAGAGCGAGAGAATGTAAATCATGTCTGAAGCATGATAGTTGAAATGGTTCCAATTATCAAAATTCTCGTAAATAGAAAATAATATGAGATGATCATATATTGGAGGCGGGTGCTCCTGAAGAGACCCAAGACATAACAAATAATAAAACTCTATAAGAGTTTCAGGTACCTGAAATAAAGATTGAAATCTTGAAGAGATCTTGATGAGTTATGTCATTACGAGAATGGAACCATAAAATTGGAAAGTTGTCGACAACGATTTTACAAACAATTTTACATAAAATACTTCTATAGAAGTAAAGAAAGAAATCGAGGATCTTGTATAAAATCTATCCGGAAGTATAGATATTGAATTGGCCAATGTTGAAAGACGCTTTGAACTTCTAAAGTAGAAGTATTTGGACAAGCAGTCCAAACACCTAAAGGTGTAATGCAAGTGAGGCACAAATAAGTAGTCGTAAATACGACTTGAACTATGATTTATGAAAAGTTTTAATTACTTCATGGTGGATGCAATTACTTTGGCAGTTTTGAAAATTTTACATGCGTCTAATTATTTGTGGATCCATATTTATCCTTGAAGGATCTAAAATGCTATAAGCATTTGGAAATTTCTGAGGAAATTTATTTAGACATGTCTCATGAATATTTTGGCGCAATTGGTATAATTGCCTTAGTGAATACTAATTGAGAAAATAGTATAAGAATGATCAGATTTTCTTATGTATTTTATAAAGGAGATTGGATCAAGATCCATTATGATAATTTTAGAACTCCTAAAGAACTTCAAATTGGAAACTCATGAAGTACTTTCAATACAAGTACTTGAATCTTGACATCAAGTTTATCTCGACCTGAAGATCGAGCATTTTTATATATTTCTTTTGTCTATGAATAGACATAAGCTAAAAGAATCTTAAAGAAGATTCAATATGAATAGAACATATCTATTGAGTATCCCAATAGTTGTAAGATTGTTGGATGTGAATAAAGATAATTATATCTTTTCTTGCTCTTGAAGCACTATATATTAGTTGGTCAAGAAATATCTATGAATATACAAAGATCATTACATTTAGATCTTCAAACATTCATTGATGCCTCCTCAAATGTCGTAGAAATAATTATGCACGAGGCAAGCCAAAAAAAATGTGTTTGGCTAAGATTATTGACCCAACATATCCAAAAGATATGTGGATTTACTTTTACAAGATATGATAAAAGCTATCTTGTGTGAAGATAAAGCAAGATGTATATCTCAGTTTGAAAGTTGATACATCATGGAACATATTACTCCAAAGTTTCATCCCTCGCGATCTTTAGAAAATGATATTCAAGATTAAATTATGAAGATTCAAAGATCTTATGTGGTGTTTTCATGAGGGGGAGTAAATACGCGTTGCACTCTTTTTCCCTTAACCGAGGTTTTGTCCCAATGGGTTTTCCTGGTAAGGTTTTTAATGAGGCAACAAGTTATGCGTATCAAAGATGTGTGTACTCTTTTTCCTTCACTAAAGATTTTTTTCCCACTGGGTTTTTATCTTAGTAAGGTTTTAACGAGGCACATTATCTTCATAGACATCCAAGGGGGAGTGTTATGAATATTTATTTATGTGGATGTCTATCATGATTAGAACTTTATCAAAGGAGTTTGATTTATTTATTATTAGGAATATTATCTCTATGAATTAAAGTTTAATGTATTATGTACTTCTTATGCCTATAAATAGATGATTCATTGAAGGCATTGTATACAATTCTATATTTTGAGAATAATACAAATTTTCATCTTCCTCTCATCTCTTTGTTCTTCTTGTTCTTCTTTATTTTATTCACAACAATTAAGTAAAATGTTAATATTTCCCTAATCAGAGGTGATAAATCTTCTCCTGTTGAATGAGGGAAATTATCTTAACTAACTTGTCCTTAATTAATCATAACTACCAACTACATCCATTCATATCTAAAAGTACAACAAATTAATAAATGAAAAAAGATGCACCAAATCTCCATTACAAAAAGTTGAGATCTTCTCATCGTAAATATATAGATTTGAAAATTTTACTGTGATGGAATAATTTCACAATTGGCAGTGTTATGTCAGATTCATTAAATCAAATAATTTCACCATAAAATTTATGGATAAAAATTCTATACACAGGCGGCGGTGGAAATTAAAAGTTTCCACAAGCGCCTTAATTTTAGGATATAGAGAGTTAGTTTAGGGTATATGATTTAGGAGTTTAGGTGTAGGGGTTAAAATTTAAGGATAGTTGTTTCAATTTAAGGTTTAGGGTTATAATTTAAGGTTTATAGGTTAAAACCTAAATCCTCACCATATTACCCTAAAAACTAAACCCTAACCTGTAAACCCTAAATTATAACCCTAAACCTTAAATTGAAACAACTATCCCTAAATTCTAAACTCCTGCACCTAAACCCCTAAACCCTATACCATAAACTAACTTCATATACCCTAAAACTAAGACGCTTGTAGAAACTTTCAGTTTCCACCGTCAGTGTATAGTATATTAATCCATAATTTATTACTATAATTACAAGTAATGAAAAAAAAACAGTTTGTTTAAATGAACAAAAATCTTCTATCCCTAACCATACTCACTTTTATGTCTCATACTAAAAACTACTTAAAAATTA
This sequence comes from Hibiscus tridactylites, assembly GCA_958450335.1. Taxonomy (NCBI): domain Eukaryota; kingdom Viridiplantae; phylum Streptophyta; class Magnoliopsida; order Malvales; family Malvaceae; genus Hibiscus; species Hibiscus tridactylites. Next base: position 32,301,012 of record OY288266.1, read on the forward strand.
AATTTTAAATCATAACTCTAATATTTACATCATAAACTATAAACTCTAAAAATACCTTACCTCTAATTTCTTAAATCCTAACCACAACTTCTAACCTTAAACTCTAAATTTTAAACTCACTTTTTAAAAGTGAGGACACCATAAGAGGTATAGTTTAGGTCTTACGATTTTCATTTTGTTTAAATAGCAATGGACCGATAAAGATTTGGAGGATCAGCAGGCGGTAGAGGTAAAAAAGAGTAAGGAAGTAGGGCAAATTGTTTACAAGGTCCCTGTTCTTTGATATTTTTACAGATATAGGTTTGGTTCTTTACTTTTTTTCAAGAGTAATGTTGACCATAAACAATGAAAAAAATGTGAGTTTGGGATTAAGAGTGCTTTTCGAACTAGCTTTTCGACTCAAGTGCTAAATTTGAAAATAAGTGTTTTTTTGGTATGAAATTATCAAAATACCACTTCTGTCTTTCGTTTTGTCAACCAATTGTAATTTCCAATATATGTATGGAATTGACATTTTAAGTTTTTCATAACACGTTTTATGGTAATGTCAAACAGTTAAATTAACTTCTCAAAAGTTTTTTTTTTCTTTCTAAAACAAACACTTTGAACTCGACAAGAAAGAATAATATAGTTATTTAATCATTTCTAGACCCTCTACTTTTTAAGGTCACATTTAGGGATAACAATGGGGCGGGCGGGTTTTTGGCTGCCCTAAGTCAGGTCTAATTCCGAATATAAATATTAATTTACCCGCATCAAGTTTATTAAATTATCCACATGAAAAAATAGATATTTAAAACAATAAATTTGAACCATTAACCGTCAGAATCAGATATGTTAAAATTGGAACAATATCTAACAAAAATTTACGATAAGTACAAACTAAAAAAACAAAAAATAGCTTAAAACCCCAAAAATATTTATAAATAGTGGTATTTTCATAAATATGATTAAAATATAAAATATAATTAAAAATATAGTGGGGCGGGGCAAGAAATTTCTATCTAATACTCAAACCTGCCACGTCCGACTCAATGCTTTCCAAAACTTGCCCCGCCCTGATTCTCAAAATTCAAGAAGAAAACCCCGATCAGATCGGATCGGGTAATTTTGTCATCCCTAGTCACATTTTTTCATTACCTAAGTTGTGGATTTAGTCAATGTGCTCTAGTTTGGGGTAAAAATCTTATGCCCCTAATCATGTCTCTTTTTTACCCCACACTAAAAATTATTTAAAAATTAAATTTTAAACCCTAACTCTAATTTCCTCATCCTAAACCCTACACTCTAAAAGATATACTCTACCCATAATTCCCTAAACTTTAACCACAACCCCTAACTTTAAACCTTAAACTTTAAATTCACTCTTTTAAAGTGGGGCATAAAAGTAACATTATAAAGGGGCAGGCAATTTCTATCCTCTAGTTTGATCAATTTCCATCCATGTATTTTTTTTAATTTTAAATTATTTATCAAAACTCAATCGGTACACGGGAAATATGATTAGATTATATTGATTTAAAAAGATCAACTTGGAAAACAAGAAGCAAATTCACAGTTTACACATAATACATTGACTAATGGTCTAATTTAACTTAATATATTTACATTTGAGTCAAAGATGGAAATTTCAAAATTTATAAAGTATGAGGACTAAAAATGATCAATTAGAGTATAGAGATTAAATACACAACTTACGAATAATACATGGACTAACAGAAGAATTTAACTTTTTTTTTAAAAAAAAAAACACACAACTTATAACCATATTATCATTTGAATTCAAATCAATTATTACATTTAACGAATAACCAACTTAAACCGATTCAATTTAAACTGACTTTGGTATGTTGAACCGAATATTTAACTTAATCAGGGATGAATCAAGGATGTTGGGAGAAGCTGTCTCTAAAAATTTAAATTCGTATATGTATAAAAAAAATTAAATTTTTATATGTATTTTTTATTAAAATTTTATTTTTATTCTAAAATTTTATAAGTTTTATTTCCTAAAGTTTTAAAGGTTCACTCCTTTAACCTAAATTTCTGCATTCGTCCCTAACCTTAACCAAGACATGATGGCCCTATTTGGAAAACATCGATTGAGCTAAACTTGGAGGTTTGGCCGGTCGAATCCTTTAATTTGAATATTTGGTGAATAACGTTTTGATGTGAAATCTAAGATTTTAAAAAAACTGCTAATATGAGTTTTTAAAATTAGATGTTTTGATGTAAGAGTTATAAAGACTCTTTTACCCTCAAAAGTTATTGAAAATCTCCAAATAACTTAAATTTAATCTTTTTCATTTTAATTCTTTACCCTCACATATTTACATTGTGACATTTGTAAAGTAATATTTTTTTCTTTTTTATTCTCACACATTTATATTTGTATTTAAATGTAATAATTAATTAAATTGTATTATTTTTAATAATTATATGAATAACAAATTAATATATAGATCCTTCAAATATGTTTAGTAATTTTATATTAAAAATTATTTTTATAATATAATTAATATTAATAGATAAAAATATTGATAACTAATAAATTATTCAAACAAGTATTTAATATAATCATGTCCTTATATGTCAATTTGTTTGTTTAAATAATCAAACTGCTATAAGCTATCAGTTAATTTTACCAAATATTTTTTATATAATCAACCAATACAATTTACTAATCAAATCAACTAATGCAATCAATTATTAACTAATATATTCCTCAATAAATTATATGTTAATTGTCGAATAGAGCGGATAAGATTTTAATACGAGACCTTCAAGCTTTTAAGCTCATTCACTAGTCTCTTTCCTTTTCAACACGTGTATATTTAAAGGTAACTTATTTTTATTATTTCTGTTAAATAATTTACGTGACGTTTTTTTTAAACATATGATAATGTAACATAAACATCTTAATTTTTTTTCACGGTAACACAAATATTTATGGTTAATTTTATGATAAATGACATGTATCGTAATGTACCATTATTCATATGTACCGTAATGTATTATTAACTATTTTTATATAATCAACTAATATAATCTACTAATCAAATCAACTAATGCAATCAATTATTAACTAATATATTCCTCAATAAATTATATTTTAATTGTCGAATAGAGCGGATAAGATTTTAATACGAGACCTTCAAGCTTTTAAGCTCATTCACTAGTCTCTTTCCTTTTCAACACGTGTATATTTAAAGGTAACTTATTTTTATTATTTCTGTTAAATATTTTACGTGACATTTTTTTTAAACATATGATAATGTAACATAAACTTAATTTTTTTCACGGTAACACAAATATTTATGGATAATTTTATGGTAAATGACATGTGTCGTAATGTACCATTATTCATATGTACTGTGATGTACTATTAACTGTTTTTAATTAGTTTTGAAATCTTAAGGACTGAAAGTATTATTATCGCATTTAAAATAAAATTTTAAAAAATAATTTTTATGTTAATTTTCGGTTTTTCTTTTAGTTTTTAATTTAAAAATAATTAAAACTTTTATTTCTCTAATAATTCCTACGTTCACTTTAATTTAAGAGTAAAGTTCACAAATGATCACTAAACTTTGATCAATTATTTAATTTGGTAATCAAACTTTCAATTATTTCAATGTTACTATTAAACTTTTAGTTTTGTTTCATTTTGGCCATTGACCCGTTAACAATTGTTAAAATATTATGTATAATAACACATTTAGTCCTCCAAGTTTACACATTTAAACAATTTGGTTACTAACCCGTTAACAACCATTAAAAGGGTGACGTACTAGTTAAAATATTTTTGTATAATTACACATTTAGTCCTCCGCATTTGCACATTCAAACAATTTAGTTTTAATTCAAAAGAAATAATAAATTTAACTCTCATTATTTACACATCATTTCAATTTAACCTATTTTTAATTAAAGATAATTTAACTCTACACCCTAAACTAAGTCGTTGGTTGAAAGCTCTCAACTTCGGTTTCTTTTTTGTCCATGAACTCTAAGAAGAACACAAACAAGTTCAACCATAACTAAAAATAATATCCTCAATCTTGCATGCTAAAAACGAAAAAAATGATAATAGCAGTAATAATTCCTCTCCTCGTCTATTCTCAATTAGTTAAGTTACTAACAATAACTTCGGTACTACTCCTGTTTTCACTTCCATCACGAATTATCATATTAGGGGTGTGCTTAAACGGTTGATTAACCGTTATAGCAGTTATTAACCGTAATCTAACCATTAGAAAATGGTTAACCGTTATTTTTTTAAATGGTTAACCTTTAAGAAATGGTTTGTTTCAGGTTAACTTGTAACCTATTACAATTTTCTTTATAGAATTATAAATCTATTTCTCCGATAAATATTGTATTAAAATTTAAAAACAAATACTTAAATAGAGAGATTTTAAACACAAACTGCATACTTAGTTAAAAAAATAACCTATATGTTAACCATTAACCGTTTTTTAGCGGTTTGGTTAACCGAAATTATTTAACATTTACAGTTAGGTTAATTAACCTATAAAATGAACAATTATAGTGATTAACTGTTATAATTAATGGTAACGATTTATTTTACACACCCCAACACCAGATCATCACTGTCATCATCAATTTATCATGCTCATCAGCATCACTACTTGCATAATTATTTTCAGGCTCATCATTACCTTTCGACTTAATAGACTTTCTTGACAGTGTTCCACTTTCACTCCCACTGCAACTAGACTGAGAGAATGCGAAATTAATCAAATATAGATGATTGTTTTTAAAACACAATGCATTCAATGAACTGAATAACAACAATATAATCAGAGATAAGTGATTCTACTACAACAATATAATCGAGTTTGATTTAGGATTTAGAGTTTATGGTTTTAAGTTTTAAGTTTAGGGTTTAAGAGTTTAAGGGTTTATGGCTTCAATTTTAGGATTAAATTATATTTAATTAAAATAGAACCAAATTGAAATAATGTGTAAATAATGAGAGTTAAATTTATTATTTTTTCAAATTAGGACTAAATTGTTTAAATGTGCAGACATTGAGGAGTAAATGTGTTATTATACAAAATATTTTAACAGTTGGTAACGGGTTAGTGGCCTAATTGAAACAAAACTAAAAGTTTAATGGTAACATTGAAGTAATTTGAAGTTTGGTTACCAAATTAAATAATTGATCAAAGTTTAGTGACCATTTATGAACTTTACCCTTAAACTAAAATGAATGTAGAAATTATTATAGTAATAAAATTTTAATTATTTTTGAATTAAAAAATAAAATAAAATCTGAAAATTAATATAAAAATTATTTTTAAGATTTTATTCTAAAAGGGGATAATAACATTTTCGGTCTCTAAAATTTCAAAACTAATTAAAACAATTAATGATATATTGTGGTACATATAAACAGTAGTACATTGCGGTACATATAATTTATTATAGAATTATCGTTTATCTATATACTTTTAAACAGTCATCGAATTTATGAATGTACTTGATCTTTAATTCTCCTGTCACGTTTTCATTACAATTAACAATTCAAACCAGATTATTGAATAAACAGTAACTGTGTATAGCACATTGGGGTTGTCTTCTTTTATTATCCGTAATAATTTGCATTAAAAATCATCTAATATATTTAAAATCAATTATTATTATTTTATACTCAAATAAAATAATAAAAATATTGTTCAATTTCAGTTAGATCAATCATCAAACGCCAATTGCCAAAAAAAATTTCGTTTGTAAGAATGCTGGAATTTCGAAGACAACTTTATGGGAAAAAGTTGTCTTCAAAAGGCCATATCTTTATCTAATTTACATATGAATTCCACCAATTTTATTTTCTTTTCCACGATATCTTCTTTTAATAGATTTTCCTTTCTTTTTTGCCAGAATTTTCTAAAGCAGATTGGATTATAAAGACTAAAGACTTTATTTTATTCTTCAGCCAACTCAGAACTTCACCAATTCCTTTTATTTTATTTTATCGTGTTTATAATTATATTCAACATATTTATATATTTGTATCATGTTTTTCCATGCGAACTCAAATTCTACTATTAATACATGTATCGTACGTTAATTGTTATACTGTTTTTGTATTATTTCGATCATAACTAAAATCCTAAATATAAAACCTAATGACAAATTTGGAAATATATATAATTAAATTAGGTTGGGACAAAACTTAAGAATATCTGTAAAATGAGTTAATTGCATCATATGTTCATAAACTATGACCCTCATTTTAAATTTGTCTCTAAACTTTTAAATATTCTATTTTCGTTCTCAAATTATGACTCTCATTTTAGATTGATCTCTAAACTTTTAAATGTTCTAGTTTTATCCCCAAACTACGACTCTCATTTTAATTAGTCCCTAAAACTTTTGAGCGCTTCAACTTCATACTCAAAATATCGTTTATGTCGCATCATATTTTTACATAATACACATCAATATTTACAAGACAATTAACAATATTAATAATGATTTTATTAACATAGTATCTATTGATAGTTCGTGGATGAAATTAGAACGCTCAAAAATTTGAGGACTAATTTAAAGCGAGAGTCGTAATTGAGGATGAAATTAGAACATTTAAAAGTTTAGGGATCAATTTAGAATGAATATTATAATTTAAGGATAAAATTTAAATATTTAAAAGTTTAGGAACTAATATAAAATAAAAGTCATAATTCGAAGACATTTGGTATAACTAACTCTGGGAAATTAATCGGAACAGGGAGCTAAAGGCATGAGAATTTTTTATTTATCCAAAAAAAAAACTCTGGGAAATTATCCTGTTGGAATAAATGACAATGGATTACAGCTCGAAAACACAATCATTGTTAATGATCAGTTGGACTTAAAAGATGAATTGTCCCCACTTTAACAGCTGTTTACAAGTAAAAGAATTTAATTTCAATTGTTTTTCCCACTAGTTACGCGATTTAATGTAACATAATTCTCAGTCTAATCCAACCCCACATCTGATTTCCAGCTAAATTTGAAAGCAATTGGGGAAAATGCTGTCTTTTTCATTCTAACTGTAGCTTTTGTTTGGTTGCCGAGAAAACAACAACAAAGGAAAATGGATAAATTCATAGGGCACAACTGTTTTATCTAACATTAGTCTTCCAACAAAACCAAAATCTGCGGAGGAATATTAGCCAAAGATATAGGCTCTAATCAAGATATCAAATTACATTCTTTAATAATGCAGGTAAAATTTCAATTCGACTCGATAAATTCGAAATGAACTGAAAGTTTTAACTGTTATTTCTGGAATTGTAAGGCAAGTACATATGGTTGAAACAGAAGTATTACATTAAAATTCATATCTTCTTTCAACCTCCCCACAAAGACTAGTGTTACCAAAGCTAACAACATGTCTTAACACTGTGGCATATGGACCACTTCATTGTAATTAGTCCTAAAATATTACAAATCAGGATTTGTTGTTGTAAGAAATCTCTGAAGAATTGGGTCTCAGTAACAATTTCTGGGGAAATGAGGCTTTTCGTTTATATTTACAAAGTCTTCTCTTGAAAGGTGTTGTTTAATGGTAGCTCATAGCTCAATTTTCACTTGCCCTGTTGCTATTGAGCCTGCACCAGACAAAAAAGACGGATCTCAGCTTCGTTATTCGAACTCCAAACTATGCCTGATTCTGGCATTGTTTGACAAAAACGAAGAGTCGAAGTAATGTAATGGATTAGCCATTGTTGAATTTATGCTTTACCTTGATAGCTTTGAGGTTGATTCTGGCCAAACCCCATTTGAACAATGCTTTGGAGATCATCCTCCCAAACTGATCCGACCTGAGGATTAGAATCGGTGAAACCATTGATCGAAGGCAGCTGAAAGCCTTGTGTTTTCATCGAGAACTGAGTCTCCATAATATTGGGTATGCCATTGTTAAGAGGTAGCCCTTGCTGGGGCTGATAACCGAAAGGGAATGCTGGTGCCGAAGAATCCATCGAATAAATTCCATGCGGCAACGATCCACGAGATTGGAACATCTGCAGAACACAATGAATGCAAGATTGTCACTTGAAAAATCCGGATGAGTTGCCAAATTGAGAGACTAATATAAGGGAGATTAACTTACATCCTTCGATAGAAGTGCTTCCATGTTAATATCCATCCTCGGATTCACATTCGCCAACTTCATAGATAGAAACTGCAGAAAAACATCATTTAATCAGAAATCACTCTATGCTCTCGAACCAAAATCGACATTAAAACTTTTCCGGCCTCAAGTGCCGAGGAAATTCAGCTTACCTCAACCTGGCGCTGCAAGGACTGTACATAGTTAATGATTTCATCAAGCATAACTGCTTTACCAATCACCTGCAACAAATATACTTGCCAATTTAGTATGCTACCCCGAATACATTTATGGAAGACGGATACTTGAAGAAAAAATCGAAACATCCGCGTGACAGTTCTAAATAGCTCAAACTGCAAAACTTTATAGAGTTATGCTGACCTTATTGCAACCAGGAACAAGATCCTGAAGGAACTTCATCCTTTCACTTATTTTCTCCCTTCGAACCTGGAAAATTCCGGTATGATACAACCATTAGATGAACATAAACCTCAGTTACTATGCAATGAATAGCTACAGATCATCTCAGTTACTATGCAATGAATAGCTACAGATCATCTCATTGTTTTTTAAGGTTTTCATACTCTTTCTGCAAGACTATGGCTATCAGTTGCTTCACCCCTTCTGGCCCTGACATGGATATAATCCTTGGGCGGCGAATTCTCTTTACTTTGCTTCTCATTCTCATCATTTTCTGCTTTAGCATTCCCAGTTGGGGCTCCATCTCGCTTGCTTCTTTTCGAGTTCGATTCCTCATTCTCTGATGCAACCTGAAATGGATAACTATCATTAGTTTCACATAGATTTTTCGATAGAATTTGACAATTCGAATGCACCTTTGCATCAGCAGCAGCTGGAGATGGGATTTCTTTAGCTTTTCCCCTCGGAATTGATTTCCTTTTCCTGGTACCGGCATCGTTTCGGGATGCGATCTGCTGAGAAACCGAAGATTCTTCCTTGGAAACACCGGATTCCGCGTTCTCCGGCGAGGAAGACCTCGAAACCCCAATGTTTTTCTTATCAGAACCAGAATTCCCCGCAATTGGCGAATTCTTGTTGCTCTGAGATCCATTAACATTAATGGATTGATTGCAGGAAAGCTTAAAAGAATCCATTAATGAATCATTCAAGCCGCCGAAATTCCCGCCGGAACTAAAACAGGAAAATCTAGCCGCCCTCTCAGCAAATCCAGGGTCAGCCGAAAACGGCGCCAACGTCGACTGATTCGGCAAATTCACCATAGAAAGATTGAGCCTTGGAGGTGAATTCAATGGAGTACTATAACAAGAAACATCACTGGAGTTACAAATGTTCCCCAATTTTCCAATCAATTCCCTCATCATTCCATTTTCCCCAGAAACATGAACATTGGAACCTGCCGGAGAGGACACCATGGAACTCAATGCTGACTCAAAGGGATCGCTCTGATCCATTGAATTATCCCAATTCGGATTGAGAAACCAATTCCCCACTTTCTCTGTTGCAGAATTCAGCTCGTTCATTTGCATTTCTGTCACGAAACCGCGAGTGTTTCTGTTCAGCACCTCAGCCATTAAAGCCTTGTCTTTTTCCATGTTAAAAAACACCCAGATCAATAATCACAGTGGAAACCGAGAATCAAGAAGCAAAACCCAGAATTTTTTTCCCGAGAAAGAAAAAAACAAAAGAAAGTATGTTTTTTCCCCAGAAAGAAGCAAAGGTTTACAGTAGGATTTGAGTGAAAAGAGTTGTTCTTTAAACAATGATGATGATGATGATGGTGCCTTTGTCACTCAATTAAGGAATTTGAAAGCAAATGGCAAAAGGTTTGTTGGAATTTAAAGAAAGCAGAGCTAAAAAGGAAACAAAGGGACAAAAGTAAGAGATAAAATGAGAGAAAGTGAAGAGCAAGCGAGGATAGATAAAGCAAGCACAGCAAATGTCTGTTTGACCTTTTGTTATATGGGTAATTTATACCATATAATCTAAATTTTAATTTTAGTATCAATTATATTTTTTAATTAAAAAAATATTATTATTTTAGTTTTAAATTTTAATTTATAATTTAATTACACAATTAAACTATCAAAATCGATAACGTTGACGGATATTAACGGTCTGCATACAATGACGTAAATGAATTTTAACCCAATAATATAATTGAAATTTATATTAAAATTTAATATGAAAATAATTTTAATTTTTAGTTCAATAGTATAATCTACCTACAATTCAATAGTATTTGCCTATTTGGTGTAGTTTGTTCCTATTATAATAATAATATTTTTTTTTAATTTAGGAGTAATATTAAACTATTAAATGGTAGAATTACGAAAATCCCAGCCTAAAACTGCGTAATAGACGGTGGAAGGAACGGATGAAAATGGCGACTTTCAAATTTCAACGTTCAAACCATCCATATTTTTTTTTTCAAAGTATCAAAGCTTTTGAAAGCTAAATGCAATATATATATATATATATAATTAATCATGTTTTAATTTGGATTAAAAACATTATCTCTAGTTTTTACGTCAATGAATGGTTACGGAACCTCGTATATGAAAATTGAAAAAATTTACTACGTTCGACGAACATCGTTAAACATCATTAAATTGATTAAATTTCAATGATTCATTATATAATTATAAAGTTTATTTTAAATAAAATTTTAATTAATTTATATATATAATATTTTTAATTTTTTAAAAATAATTAGATCAAATATCAACTGTAATGAATTTTAAAAAATAAAACAATAAACCCGAAACTCAAAAAACAAAACATGAAATCCTAAACTATAAACCTGAAATCCTAACCTTAAACATGAACCCTAAACCTTAAACAATAAACCCTAAATTTGAACATTGTGTTTAGGCTTTAGGCTTTATGGTTTCGAGTTTCAAGTTTTTATTTTTTAAATTGACTAAGTTTGGTATTTGATCTAATTATTTTAAAAAATAAAATAATATATAATATATATAAAAATAATGTAATTGAAATTTTATTTTGAATCATTCATAATTGGATGAGTCTACCACGTGCGACGAACATCGATGAACACCACTAATGATGAACACCGATGAACATCATTAAATTAATTAATAAAGATTTAAAATTCCAAGGACCCATCATACAATTAATAATTATTTTAAAAATTCAATTAAATTATTTTATATATATATATTAACATTTTATTTTTTTAATAAGGGTAAACTATATATTTAGTACATCGCTTATTTCCGTATTTTTATTTAACCCTCATTATTTAAATATTATTTTAATTTGACCCTATTCTTTATAAAAAAATTTAACCCTAAACTTAAAACCCTAAACTGTTAAACCTTAAACCCTTAAACTCTTAAACATATACCCTAAACCATATACCATTAAAAATAATTTCACCATCATCGATTCAATTCAATTCAATGAATCGTTGAATTCTCCTAAAAATTTAATTAAATTATTTTTTTATATATATCAAAATTAATTAAACTCGAATCTCCTAGAATTAACACTATCGTTTTATTTGAGATGAAATGGTCATTACAATTAATCATAATTAATTCAATTCATTGAATTGAATTGAATTAACACTATCATCCAAAAACAAGGAAGCAAACAAGTGAACCATCCAAACCGAACCTAGAGCAATGCTAATTTGTGTATACACAAATTGTGGGTTATTTTAATTGTTGTTTATCTGTTGCGAGTTGTGCGGGGGCCTGTGTGATACTCAATTGTTGATTGTTTTTGTTGTAATTTTATATTTTGCTTTAATAATATTTTAGTGTACTCTTTTTTTCGTTGTTCGAATTGTACTTCGATGTGATCTAGTTATGAAAGATTTTTTAGTGAGGCTCACTGTTATCTGTAATGTAACCCCCTCGTCCCGGTCTGGTCGGATGACCGGTCCGAGTGGGCCACACGGGGAAAACCGAAGCGAAACCCGTTGAGGCTTCCCCTCGGTTAACGACCCGGAAAATTTCTTTTTATATTAATCTTATCTAGATGCAATTATAATCCTATGTGAAACACAGCAGCGGAAGAACCAAACAACGCATCACTCACCGACCAAACAAACATAAAACAGTCCATTTTACTTCATTCCAGCAGGCCGTTTCGAAACACCTATAGGGTGTTCCGAAACGCCCTGACCTGGTCAACGGGTCTGGGTCCACCACAAGGTGACCGTTCCGAAACAGGGGTGACCCGTATCGGAACGACCTTGACGGTCAATATCTCGTGGTCAACGAGATTTGACCGTTTCGGAACTTCAAAGGCCCGTTTCGGAACGGCTTCATCTCGCCAATTTCTCAAAATTACAGTGGCGAAAACGTTCCGGAACGACCCTCATCCGTTTCGAAACGGCAGGCCATTTACGCAGGGCCGTTTCGGAACACGGGGACCCGTTCTGAAACGCCCCCTGTCTGCAGATTTTCTGGGCTGTTTTGAGGCACAAGGATGCCCCAAAACACCAACAAACCATCAAGCAACCTCAAGGCAAGACAACCTAAGGTATGACACTTATACTAGCATGCTTCAACAATAAATAGACATGTCTAAAACCAAAGTCACAACCCAATAACATGCATTTGATCAACCATCATTCAAGCACAAGTATAAGCACTTAAAGCATAGTCCAACATCTCAAGCAAGCAAAAGTCATAAGTTAACAAACACCATGGCAACACAACCATGCAAAAGCCATACATATAAAGGAGTCTACACATGCTCCTATCAACCAACAACAACCACAAGACATATCACATCCCATTGCTCAACCATTACATGTCTAATATTTAAAAATCCATACTTGGCGAAATCAAATCAAACCACACTTGGAGGCTCTCCTCTTGCCCGAGCAACCCACGAACTAAGGATCTGCAATGTTGAACAAAGAGAGCGTAAGCAATGATGCTTAGTGAGGGTAAGCTCTAAAAACAAACCTCAACATTGCAGGGTCCGAGCACGATCCAACCAAAGCCATTCACACATACCAAGAGTCCACAAAGATGTAAATGCATGAGCAATATATCACATACATGCCATAAATATGAGCTCAATACTACCATACTTGCAATCACATACAACATCCAAACAACTCATAATCTCAACACATTGATACATATATCAAACAACATTGGCACCTAGTTATGACTCAAATACACGGATAGACTCGTTGGAAACTCATATCCAACAACCACATTACCTCGGTGGGATTCCACTCATCACCGGCCTCGCGGAGGGGATTCCACTCATCCTCACGCCCCGTCGATGGGATTCCACTCATCACCGACTATATTTAAATACCATTTCCGGGCATACCCGTACTCCTCCTTGGTGACTCAACGCCACCAAGGCCACGCGCGACTTTAGACTCATGTGTACACACTAACATCCTAATGATCGATCATTCGTATTTAAGTATACTAGTGCCAATATTTTACTCATTCCACATTACTCATTTAAATCATTTCCGTGCTTAGCACGTACTCACCATGGACACAACCATGAACCATCACCATACATGCTTTAAGCCATACAATTCATGCCCCAATTCACATGTATAAAACAATATACATAAGCATTCATATCACATGGCATACAAGGCATATACAATCATCCAATTGAGTTCATCCAAAGGCTTAGACCAAGTTTAGGATTAGGCTACCACCCTAATCCTAACTCTAGGTGGGTCTACCAAGCCCAACCTAGTCCACATACTCGAACCTACTAATTTAAAATCATTCAAGGAAATCGACCACTCACCTAAGCTTCCAAGCACAAGACCAAGCAAGCGACCGTTCTTCAAATTCCCGGATTCGATCCCGAAGCTTCTTCCACGTTTCCCCTTGCTTCTAGCCAAACAAAACACATTCATCACTTCCCAAATCAATGCTAATTCAATCATCAATCCACATTGCAAAACACAACTCAATTTCCACAAATTCCAAATCACATAGCATCCCAAAAACCCAATTTTCGGACTCCCACAACCAAGGGCTGAAATACCCAATTCCAAGCACCCAAATAGCTTCCAAAACATCCCAAAACTCTCCCCTAACATAGGTAGACCATCAGCCCCTCAATCCCAACACAAATCCTCTCAAAAACCCAATTTTCCATACCCTAAAATTGGCCTTAAAGACCCACCACGAAAATTCACCCAAATTCTACCAAATTAAGATATGTTGTGAGTTTCATCATGCCCAATCATAACCCCAAAACAATTTTTCAAAATAGATGGAAAAGCCCCATCAAAACCCCAATTTTCCATAAGAACCCTAATTCCCAAAACTCATTATTTTTGAAATCTAAAACAATAGGTGAGTAGGTAATGGAGAGGAGGTTAAGAATTTATGTTTACCTCTTGATTTGATGATGAAATTGATTAGCCAACCCAATGGAATAGTGATTAGGGCTTTAGGAGAGTTTGAAAGTGGGGTGGGGGTTTTGAAATTGGTAAAGAGGAAAAGATAGAGGAAGATGACAACTTTTATGAAAAAGTTGTCTTCCTTTATTTTTAAATGGGGTAAATCACAACTTTGGTCCCTCCCTCTTTATTTAAATTCAATTAGGTCATTAACTAAGTTTGGTTTATTTTAATTAGACTTCATTCGACTCGAACAACAATCCGGCTAACTCCTAGGCCCGAGACACGGGTGTTACATGTAAGAAAAATTGTTGTTGGAGTCGTCGTTCTTCGATGTCCTTTTTGGTCAAATCTAGACATTGATGAATTTGTCTCGTCTTCTCTACTATTTTATAAGTTTATATTTTTCTAAAATGTATTTATAAATACAAGTCACAAAATTTCAATGCAAAAATCAACGGTTGTTGGAGGGTTTGGAGCTTCATCAGATTTTGGAAGGATTTAGGGTGTTTGTCCAAAAAAAAATTAACGGTGAAAAGCATTTTTCAATAACAACAACATATTTTGAAATCATTCTCATTTTGTAAGACGTAATTTAGATCAAGAGTGCTAGAACTTTAATTTTATTTTTGTCGATTTTAAGTAAGTTTTGAGGTTAGATTTGAATGGTTCACTTGTTTGCTTCCTTGTTTTTGGATGATAGTTATAATTCAATTCAATGAATTGAATTAATTATAATTAATTGTGATGACCTCTTCATCTCAAATAAGAGGATAGTGTTAATTTTAGGATATTCGAGTTTAATTAATTTTGATATATATAAAAATAATTTAATTAAATTTTTTAGGAGAATTCAATGTTTCATTGAATTAAATTGAATCGATGATGGTGAAATTATTTTTAATGGTATATGGTTTAGGGTATATGTTTAGGAGTTTAAGGGTTTAAGGTTTAATAGTTTAGGGTTTTAGGTTGAGGGTTAAATTATTTTTTTTATAAAGAATAGGGTCAAATTGAAATAATATTTAAATAATGAGAGTTTAATAGAAATACAGAAATAAGTGATGTACTAAATATATAGTTTACCCTTATTAAAAAATAAAAATTTAATATATATAAAAAATAATTTAATTGAATTTTTAAAATAATTATTAATTGTATAATGGGTCCTTTAAATTTTAAATATTTATTAATTAATTTAATGGCGTTCATCGGTGTTCATCATTAGTGGTGTTCATCGATGTTCGTCGCACGTTGTAGAATTTTCCTTTATAATTATATGTTAAGTCATTGAGATTTTTAATCTTTATTAATCAATTTAATAGTGTTCAACAATGTTCAGCGTTAGTGGTGTTCGTCGAGCATGGTGCACTCATCTCTAAAAATTTCAAAGAACTTATAACAGAGATATTATCATTTTAAACCCTACAACATAAATATCTAAACCCTAAATCTAACAAACTTGTGTATCAAAATGTTTTCCTTAAAATTATACCTATAGGGGACAAAGTGGTATAACAAATTCAATAATTACTATTTAATTTCTTTTATTTATATAGTAATTTTTTTTCTAATTATAAAAAGTTTCAAGAAAATTTACCTTCTTTTGTTGGTGGTGAATTTAATTTTTAATGATTTTGATATGTTTCTAAAAGAAAAGGTTGGATATGTTTTTAAAGCATAATAATTAATTTAACTTTTCAACAATTAAACATGTTTATCGATTTAATCTTAATTCCTTTTAGTTGAATTTAACTTTCCATCTTTAGTTATAATTCAAATATGTTAATGAAAATATTAACTAAAACGTTATTTTTTAATGGGCTTAAAGGCCTATTTGGCCCCTAAAGTATACGAAAATATCGAACTGTCCCTTAAAGTATTTTATGAGACATTTTGACCTCTGAACTAAAAATCGTGGCTTCATATGCCTCTTCCGTTAACCTACATTAAAAAAATTCTCATGGATCAATCAGAACGTGCCACATGTCATTTTATTAACAAAAAATAACCTAACTTAAATAAAAGGGGTGAGTTGCACATTAAGTATGTCGGATTTTATTTTTGTTCATTTTAATCCCTTATTTAACTGTTGATCTTCTTCCATTGTTTACACTCATCTGATAAACCCATCTGCTTACCCAGAAATCGTCGAGAGAATCATGGAACTGTTCTGCAAAAGAACCACTTTGAGTACCCAACATCCCAGCTGAAATCACTTCAATTGTCTTGGCAATCGACACAATTGTAGGGAATAGCTCCTGCTCCACCCATTTGTTCTGCAAAAGAGGGAATAAATGTAAACTTAAAGGACAACTTAGTGAACGTAAACCATTCATGATTACAAGAGCGGAGTCTCTCGAAGCTGCAATCCTGACATTGGGAGATTTGATCCATAAAGCTTCATTGCTCTGCAAGAGCCTGAGCATTTCTTCCATTGCATTCGCGGCCATGAGGGACTTGTCCATGTTCGAAAGGTAAATTTGGCATTGCCGATGAGCTTCCGGGGAGAAGATCAATGATCCTCTGGACGATTTCTGGGTAAACAAAGGAAGGAGATGAGCAGTTAAATAAGAGACTAAAATCAACAAAAAATAAAATATGGCATATGTAATGTGCAATTCACCCTTTTTATTAAGTTAAATTATTTTTTAAAATAAAATGACATGTGTCACGTTCAGATTAACTCATGTAAATTTTTTTAACGGAGGTTAACGGAAGGGGCATATTAGTCATAATTTTTAATTCAGGTGGCAAAACGTCTAAAAAATACTTTAAGGAACAGTTTAATATTTTGTACATACTTGAGGGCCAAATTAGCCTTTAAGCCTTTTTTTATATGTTAAGGTGACAGTTTTGGTGATAGTTTACATGTACTTTATTGTTGACTTTGCATGGTAATTTATTTATTTTTAATTTATTTTACAGGAAATTATGTTTTAAAAATTATATATATATTTTTGAACAATTCTTATTTCGGGAGGGAGAATTTACTCTTAATATGTATTAAACATACAACTTAGGAGAAAATAGAAAGATGTGAACTAAGAGTTTTTAAGCACTTACTCTATAGATTATTGACTTAAAAATTATATTTTTTATATATGCTATTATGTTGGTTCTCATATTAATTCCGTGAAAGTTTAACGATCTAATTATCATTTCATTAAAATTATAATAAATTGACTAAAATAAAAGGTTGAGATCAAATTTATTTTAAAAAGATCCTGATTAAATTATAAAATATACAAATATTACAAATTAAATTATTATTATATTTTTCAATGTTAATTGTGTCCGGCCCCATTCAAGTAAAAGGTTTTTAAAATTTTAATAAATGTTCATTAAAAGCAAAACAAAATTCTTAAAATAATAATTGAATACATATTATATATATTTTTTAATATCCTAATCTAAGATATTATAATATAGCTTAAATTGTTTACTTTTGTATTTAATACAATATTATTACTTTAAATAATTTTTAACAAAATTCATTAAATAATCATTAAATAAATCTGTACATATTAATTAATCAGATAACATCACTAATGTGGTGGTCCAAGTGGTAAGCAACTTGTTATCGCTTAAGCAAGGTCTCGAGTTCAAGGCATTGTGTATGCAAAAAGTTTTCGCTGGAAAACTTACCCACCAAAACTAAATGTGCGACGCGAGTCAATCTAGATTAGTTAGGGTGAAACCCTAAACATCGGAAGAACAAAAAAAAATCAGATAACATTTTTTTCGTTAGGCGCAAGAAAGCACTACAACTGTTTTCTGTTAATGATCAATGATTAACGATTAATGCACAAAGGGAAAAAGTGGGTCCGAGTTATTTTAATATTACATATTTAATTTTATTAATTCATTATAATTTCATTAACGCTTAGAGAAAAGTATTTCATAAACACTATTTTTAAATTTTGAAAATATATTTTAAACAAAATTAAATTGTTGAGGGGGACCAAACAAAAGTTTAATATTTCCATATTTAATTTAAGACTAAACAAAACATTTAAGTTAATACAATTTTTTATCATTACTTTAATGATTTAATTATTAATGACATAATATAACTTTTCCTCCTAAAGTATACATGATTTCTCAACTTGCCCCCTAAACTTCATTTTGCCCACTTTTTTTCCTTAAACAATTCGCCGTTACCTATTTTGCCCCATTCCGTTAAAAAAATTTCGGCCAATAACATTCTGTCACGTCATCAACGGGTTGACTAAGTCAATCCGTCTGGTTTTATTTAAAGGGTAAATGACATGTCAAGTCTGTCAGGTTTGTTTTTTTTGTTCAATTTAGTCACTGAAAAGTTTATTTTTACCTTAAATTGACCCCTATTTGTTTCTAATTTTTATAATTTACTCCATTATTTGTTATTAATAATAATATTATTTTATTAAAATGTTAATATTTAATAAAAATAAATAAAAACAAATATTTTAAAACTAAATTAGTAATTTTTTAGATTCGAATTCCAATTAAATTCTAATTATTAATTCTAATTTCACTATATTTGAATTATAGATTTTGAGTAAAATTCAAATTATATTCGAATCATGTTCGTATTATATTCGAATCATATTCAAATTATATTCGAATCATGTTCGTATTATATTTGAATCATATTCAAATTATATTTGAATCATCTTCTAATTATATTCGAATTATTAATTCGAATTTTGTTATATTGGAAATATATTTTTTGAGCAAAATTCAAATTATATTAGAATTATATTTGAACCATGTCTATATTATATTCTAATCATATTAAAATTATTTTTGAAATATAATTTGAATATGATATTTCAAATGTAATTTGAATATGATTATAATATAATATGAAAATGATTTGAATATAATTCTAATATAATTACATGTTTTTTCAACTATTAATTTTGAATCATATTCAAATTATATTCGAATCATGTTTAACATGTAATTATATTGTATCATGTTCGTATTATATTCAAATCATGCTCGTATTATATTCGAATCATATTTAGAATATGATTCGAATATAATATGAATATGATACGAGTATAATTACATGTTAAACATGATACGAATATAATTACCTGTCAAACATGATTCGAATATAATTACCTATTAAACATGATTCGAATATAATAGTTCAAAAAACATGTAATTATATTAGAATTATATTCGAATCATGTTCATATTATATTCGAATCATATTCAAATTATATTTCGAAAATAATTTTAATATGATTCGAATATAATATGAACATAATACGAATATAATTACATGTTAAACATGATTTGAATATAATTACATGTTAAACATGATTCGAATATACTATAAACATGATTCGAATATAATAGTTGAAAAAACATATAATTATATTAGAATTATATTCAAATCATGTTCATATTATATTCGAATTACATTCGAAATATCATATTCAAAATATATTTCGAAAATAATTTGAATATGATTCGAATATAATATAGACATGGTTCAAATATAATTCTAATATAATTTGAATTTTTCTTAAAAAATATCTTTCGAATATAGCAAAATTCGAATTAATAATTCGAATATAATTAGAAGATGATTCAAATATAATTTGAATATGATTCGAATATAATATGAACATGATTCGAATATAATTTAAATTTTAGTCAAAAACTATAATTCAAATATAGTGAAATTAGAATTTAATTGGAATTCGAATCTAAAAATTACTAATTTAGTATTAAAATATTTGTTTTTATTTATTTTTATTAAATATTAACATTTTAATAAAATAATATTATTGATAATAACAAATAATGGACTAAATCATAAAAATTAGAAACAAATAAGGGTCAATTTAAGGTAAAAATAGACTTTTCAATGACTAAATTGAAAAAAATAAACCTGACAGACTTGACATGTAATTTATCCTTTAAATAAAACCAGGCGGATTGACTTAGTCAATTCATTGATGACGTGGCATGATGTTATTGGCTGAATTTTTTTAACGGAAAAGGTCAACGAAATGGGAGAAATGGGTAACGACGAATTGTTTAAGGGAAAAAGTAGGCAAAATGAAATTTAGGGGGCAAGTTGGGAAATCGGGTATACTTTAGGGGAAAAAGTTGTATTAAGCCTTTAACTAATAATAAATATATATATATATATATATTTCTAAATAAAATGAAAATTTAGATATATTAAATTATTTCCAAAATTTATTCAAAAATCAAATTTTAAAGTGTTAAACCAAAGTTAGGTATATCTTTATTTTTTCTCAACGTGACCCAATATTACAGTTATTCCATGCTCCCATTAATAATAAATTCTTTCGTCTAAAATAAATTTTCCTTAATTTAATATAATAGCATAGCATAGTTTTTCTCGTTTTTTTTTTCTTTATTGTTTTTTTGTCGACAAAGATGTTAGGTTTAATGATGGTTGCCGGCCGCAGAATTCATCATTTCCTTTGTTCTTCTATTTCTTATCGTTTCTTTTTTTTTTTATATTTTTTAGTTTTGAATAAATAACCCTGCCATTGCGACATGTTTTGCTATACTTTTTGGTACATTATCCTTTGCCTTTAGCACGCTTTTCTTTTTTATCAGTCAGTTGGTCGTTCTTTCATTTAGTTTTTTATGAGGGTTGAATTTGACGTCGTCACAACTAATCAAGATGGCGCTCTTTTGATTATCTTGCATATTCAATTGTTTTGGACCCTTGAAGTGGATTTGAATACGCGTTCATAATCACTATTTCTTCTTCGCGATTAAGTTGCGGTAATGATCGTGTTATCGATTTACCGTATTGTAATATACATTTTTATGTTATTTGTTAATAGTTTTTTTTTATTTTTTTTCTTGCACGATCCTTTTATGATCTCGAGACACTAGTTTCTTGTTGATGGTTATAATATAATAGATGGTAACATTTTTGATGTGTAGAAAGGGAAAATAATGAAGCTTATACAACACTTCATATGTGGCTAAAATAAACAACTCTATGGAAAATTACATTGGTGGTCATCAAACTATCATTATTTTTCTGTTTTAGTCAATCAACACCTATCTTATTGTCAGCAAGTTGAATAATATTTTTTATTCGATCAACCAGAAGGTGACACGTGCCACCTCCTAACTTTAAACAAATTAAAGAAAAAAAATCTCCTTTAGTGTGTAGGTTGCTAGATTTAAACTTGTGGGACCAACATTTAACCATTGAGCTAAACTTAGAATTCTGATCAGTTTTAACCAAACTGATATTAAGTTATGCTATCTCGACCTAAAAATAATAAAAACTACCTCCATAGTGACTTGAACCAGAAACATCTTGCACAGAAAGTAAGGTGTTTGTTGGGCTCGATGGTCACAACCGAAATGCTTGCCAAGTGTGGAGAAGATTGAATTTTTTGGTGTTTTGTGGAAGCTAAAAATGTAAGATTTAAACACAAGGATTTAGAGTGGTTCGACTTTCTAACACAAAGCCTACATCTAATACCTTAGCTTCCTACTAAGAATTTCAACCAAATTCACTAAGAATTTTGCCCCTTTTCTCGGATGAGAAGGATACTGTTACAACGATCAAGCTTTCTACTCAAAGCTTGTTCAAACACTCTCTTACAAGAGAAATTCAAAGCAAACTCGAAATCCCTCTAATAGGTATTTGTTTGCACCATTAAGCCCTCACCCAAAACCTAAATACTTGAGCAATTTTGACAATGTATAGCTCACAAGTGTTGTCTATACAAGAAATGTACAATTAAGCTCTAAAGACAATATCTCATCATAATGTTGTTGAAAATTGAAGCATTAACCATCTCTTGATGCTTGGAGGTCCCTTTTATACTCCTAATTGAGTTTGTAGCCGTTGAGGACCACTAAGGTTGAATTAGAGCCATTGGAGCCTTTATTTCCCACAATAAATACAGTTCTGTAGCTTGGCGTATCGATACTCCTCAAATCGTATTGATACGGCCACAATACAAAAATAGACATTGAGCACTTCTGGTGCGTATCGGTACGGTCCTGCAATTTAAAGACCGTTGGGAAAATGATCGTTGGGGGTAGTTGGGTGTATCGGTACGTGATACAACTGTATCGATACGCAAACTAGCCGTTGGCTATTTAAAAGCACACCGTATCGATACGGCAAAGCGTATCAGTATGGTTTTTTGCTACTGGAAAAACACTGTAGTTAAAACTTTAGAGCATATCGATACAGTACCATACTGTATCGGTACGAGTACTTGAAAAGCACTGTTTTGACTACTTTAAATGCACTTTAAATTATTCCAAAGCCTTGTAAAACCCTTAAACATATTTTCAAGTTGTTTTTGACTAAAAACATATTTTAAATTTTTTTCAATTCAGTCCAAAATATTTTTCAATTATTATATCAAAATATTTAGTTCCACAATCTCCTCTTTTTTGATATAATAAAACAAACTTGAAAATTTGTTTGAGATTCTCTCTCCATTTGTATTTTAAAATTTTGAATAAGAGATTTATAATTTGAATGGAATTAATGTAATACCCGGGTTTGGGGGCCGGGTGAATTAAATAATTAAAAATAATGTTTTGGGTTTTTCCTTTTCATTTTAAAATTTATTTAATATGTTGGACTCGATTTTGATTTAAAACCTAAAATATCCATGGATTTTAGATATTGGAAGATGACCATTTTCATTAATGGCAATCTTGTAAATATTTGGTCTTGTAAAATGAAAACCCCTTTTATTTTTAAAACACCCATTTTATCATCATCTTCCCCATTCTCTTCCAAGTTTCCAACGACAAACTCCCTCCCCTCCTCAAGGTTACTATTCCATCACCATACACCTTCATTCTTGGTGATTTTTGAAAGATAAACATGTTTTTTAATTGTCCTCACTTTTCTCTACATGTCTATACCTTTAGTTTTCATTAAAACCCATGGTTTTGTATTTTTGAAGTTTTGGGGTTTTGAATTAAAAATGTTAACTTTGTTAGATTTTAGTTGAGCTTTCGATTTGTTGATGTTAGATAAGTTATTTGCTATCTAAAAGGTCCAACATAACTAATTTTCTAAGGTTTTATAATGATTCACAGATTTGGGTTTGTTGGGGGGTTTTAGAAGGGTTTAAAGGTGTGTTTTGTGTTGGAAAATGAGGGTTGATGGTTTTATGATGTTTAGGGGTTGTTTTGGAAGCTATTAGGTGTGTTAAAAGTGTTGGAAACATTGGTTCTTTGCTGAGTTTAAGGGATGCTCGAAAATGGTGTCTAGAGAGTGTTTTGTGTTGAGTATTAGCTTGAATTGTGTTCCGGGTTTGCTATAGTGATTTGTGGACTGAAATGTGGTTGTTTTGATTGTGTTGGATTGTTTATAAGCAAGGAATTGTGTTGGTGAAGCCTCAAGAACGAATCCTGATAGCTTGGTGGATTGATCGGCTAGAGTTGTTGAGCTTGGAGTAGTCGGTGAGTGGTTCTACATTTTTAAATTGGTTTTCAAATGTTGGTTCAAGCATGTGGACCTAGGTTGGGCTTGGTAAACCCACCTAGAGTTGAGATTAGATTGGTAGTCTAATCTCAAGCTTAGTTTAGGAGACTTTTGGTTGAACTTTAAATGTTGTGTATGCCTCATGTTTACTTGTGATTAATGTTGTATTGTATATTGTGATATACATATTTGTTAAGGCATGATGTTTGATGCATTGTGATATGCATGTGGTTGTGGAATGTGGTTTGTGCATGATGGTAAATCATGGTGAGTATGTGCTAAGCACGAAAATTGGTAAGAAAGTTGCGAGGTTGATAAATGAAACGAGTTAAGTATTGGCACTAGTATGTTTGGGGTACAATGATCGATCATTAGATGTTAGTGTGCACACGAGAGTCGAAATGCGCGCGTGGTCTTGGTGATGGTAGTCATCAAGATGGAGTACGGGTTCGCCCAGAAATCTTCTTTTATATGTTAGTCGGTGATGAGTGGAATCCCATCGACGAGGCGTGATGATGAGTGGAATCCCCTCCGCGAGAAACGGTGATGAGTGTAATCCCACCGTAAGGTAATGGTTAAGTGTTGGATGTGAGTTCTAACGGTTGTTATCCGTGTATTCGGGTCATAGCTAGGTGTCAATATGTTTGATATGTGTGTTTCCATATGGTTGTGTTTATGGACTTGTTGAGCATGACATGATAATGATATTATGTTCATGCATCATTTACATTTGACTAATGTAGTTCGAAGGTAAGAAAACATGCATTCTTCCTTGGTTTGTTGTTCGTGCTTGGACCTTGAATTGTCGAGGTTTGTTTTATAAGCTTACCCTCACTAAGCTTTACGCTTACGCTCTCTTTTTTTCGACAATGCAGATCCGTAGTTCGTGGGTTGCTTGTGCAAGGAGAGGGCCTCCAAGTGTGCTAGTTGTGCTATCTTACTCCTCAAGTATGAATTTTTAAGTTAATGATGTAATAGTCAAGCAATGGGGATTTACGTGGTTGTTTTGTGTTAGGAGCATGTTAGACTCATTGATATGTTGATGTTATGGTGTGGCTTGTTGATGCCATATTTTGGATTGTAAACCATGTTTAAGTTACATGTTATGAATGCTTATGCGTTCTTGTCTAAGGGATGAAACCTTAAAATGCAATGTATTCTTCTTTTGGTGAATGCTTGACCTTTATGGATGTATGCCCTTATCATGTATGTTATGTGTTTTAAGCGTGTTTGTATTAGGGTGTATGCCTCTAGAGTTTATGAGTGCATGTTGTATTTGATTCTAGGAGTCGTTGAGGGCGTTTGGGATCGTTTAGAGATGATTAAAGCTGGTTTTGGAAACTCACAGACTGCAGGTGTTTCGAAACGGTTCAAGTAGTTTCGGAACAAGTGTGGTTCCAAGGACACCCGTATCGGAACGCGTTCCGGTACAATTTGGCTACTGTGAGCCCCTGTTCCGATACGAGTCTCGAAACACTTTGGCCACCGTGAATGCATGTTTCGGAACGTGTTTCGGAACGTCTAGGCGAAATGGACCCCTGTTCCGAAACGGGGTGGATGTGTTTCGGTATGGGTGCTTGGCTTTTTAAACTGGAGCTCGTGTTTCGAAACGGGCAAAACTTGTTTCGAAACACAAGCCTAAAAATGGGCTTTGAACATCTCTAAAGGGTCTCAAGGGTTGAGCTTAGGCCCTGTTTGTTGTTAGGCTTCTTGTGAGTCTTGTTTTCCGATGTCGCTTCACACATATGTTTAATTTAATTCATCTAGACAAGATAATAAATGAAAAAAAGTTTTATCGGGTTGTTAACCGAAGTGGAGCCTTAACGAGTTTCACCTCGGTTATCCCTATGTGACCCGCTCAAACCGATCAGTCGCCCGGACCGGGACGGGGGGTTACAATTAAAGCTCCCTCTTATTCTCTTGAAAAATCAAAATTTTAAACCATTTCTCCCCTTTTTGTTATATCAAAAAGAATTTAAAAAGACATTAGGCTCAAAATAACATAGGATGTTTAAATTTTTTTGACACAATTAGAAATTTGGTTCTAAAATTAGCTCCTCTTACTCAAAGCATCAAACAATGTTAGTACAACAATATGATTGAACTAGTTGAATTAAAAGAAATAAAACTAAGCAAAAAACAAATTCAACTAATTTTACCACACTTGAATTCAAGGGAGGATATGAAGCCTTCCTTCTTCAAGTGTTCTTCTTGTGTGCATAGAGCTCCCCCTCAAATTTAGACTTGTTGATCACTCTTTATCACACCTAAAAAAGACAATCAAGTAATTTTTGGTATCTAAATTGCTTTGGATCCATAGATGTTAGGTGCACATAGTTTAGTCCCCTTAGGAATCCATTTTTCAACTTTATCTCTTTTTGTTTAAGTGATTAGTTCTTTTGGAACCCAAACACTTCTAAAACATTTTCCATTTAAGAATCTAGGGACACTAGATTGTCTTTGATAAAAATTTGATTTTCCAAAACTATTTTTCTTTTCAAGCTCTTTGGAAATCAAATTGTTTTCTTTCTTAAGATCATCAATCTCCTTTTGATGGTCCTTTTCAATCGTTTGAAGCAATTCTTGTAAACTTAAGACTTTAAGCTCAAAATATTTGATTTTTGCTTCAAACTCTAAATTGATTTAGAAAGCAAATCGTTTTTGGTTTTTAACTTTGAAATCATTTTTTTGTTTTTCGAAAATGAAGCCTTGAATTCAAAAACCAATTCATCATAGGCTTCTTGTAACTCATCAAAAGAATATGAATTTGAACTATATGAGTTAGAAGTTACCCCCTCATTGAGGGCCTGAAGCATAGGTGGGCTACCTCATCATCGGTGGAGTCTTCATCTCTCTATGTCGCCACATATGCTTTCTTTGAAGATGATCCCTTTTTGTTGGACTTGTGGGAATCCTTCATTTTCTTCTTCAATTCATACTTAAAATCCTTCAATTCGCTCTTCATGAATCGGGTGAATTTCTTGAAGAGAAAGGCCATCTCTTCATCTTTGCTTTCCTCCTCATTTAGTTATACATGATGGCATGTAGAGGATTTGAGAGCAACGACACTCGCGTTGATGCCTAGCTCCATGATCTTCTTCTTCCCCATCTTTCTTATCTCTTCATTCTTGTTCTCTTCTTCTTTGTCTTTTTTCATGATTTGGTGAGTGAGAAGTGACCCCATTAGTTCATTAAGATTCAAGGTCTTGAGATTTTTTGCTTCGATGATGGTGGTCTTTTTCGAGTCCCATGACTCGGGAAGGGAGTAGATAAGCTTTCAGACAAGCTTTTCTTTCAGAATGAGTTCTCCATAGCCTTTTAGTCCATTTATGATGGTGGAGAATCGATGGAACATCTTCTTATGTCCTCTTCCGGATCTATCTTGAAGTTCTCATACTCGTGGTTGAGGAGGCCAATCTTGGTCTCCTTTACTTCGTTTGTTCCCACGTATGTAGCTTCAAGCTTGTCACATACTTCCTTGGCACTCTCACAAGAAGAGACTTGGGCATATACGTTCGGGCCTAAAGCACAAAAGATGAAGTGCAAGGCTTTGCAATTAAGTTCCATCATCTTCTTGTCGTTGGCATTCCACTCCGCCTTTCTTCTTGTTGGCATGAACGGTCCATCTTTAACAAGGTCCCATAGATGATAATCTTTACCTTGATGAAGAACTTCATTCTATTCTTTCAATAGGCATAATGTTCACCGTTTAAGAATGGTGGCTTGTCTATTGAGTGCGCCATTACTTCGGTTGGTTGGATTGATGTATCTAGCTTTTCAGATCACTTCAATAGGATGTTAATCCTGATCAATTGAGCCTCGCTCTAATACCTATTGTTGGGCTCGATGGTCACAACCGAAATGCTTGCCAAGTGTGGAGAAGATTGAATTTTTGGGTGTTTTGTGGAAGCTAAAAATGTAAGATTTAAACACAATGATTTAGAGTGGTTCGACTTTCTAACCCAAAGCCTACATCCATTACCTTAGCTTCCTACTAAGGATTTCAACCAAATTCACTAAGAATTTCGTCCCCTTTTCTCTGATGAGGAAGAAACCGTTACAACGATCAAGCTTTCTACCCAAAGCTTGTTCAAACACTCTCTTACAAGAGAAATTCAAAGCAAACTCGAAATCCCTCTAATAGGTATTTGTTTTCACAACTAAGCCCTCACCCAAAACCTAAACACTTGAGCAATTTTGACAATGTATACCTCACAAGTGTTGTCTATACAAGAAATGTACAATTAAGCTCTAAAGACAATCTCTCATCATAATGTTGTTAGCAATTGAAGCATTAACCACCTCTTGATGCTTGGAGGTCCCTTTTATACTCCTTATTGAGTTTGTAGCCGTTAGAGACCGTTAGGGTTGAATTAGAGCCGTTGGAGCCTTTATTTCCTACCATAAATGCAATTCTGCAGCTTGGTGGATCGATACTCCTCAAACTGTATCGATACCGTCCCGATAAAGAAATAGCCGTTGAGCACTTCAAGCTGGTGCACATCGATACGCTTGGCTAGTGTATCGGTACGATCTTGCAATTTAAAAGACCATTGGGAAAATGACCGTTGGGGGTAGTTGGGCATATCAGTACGCGATATAACCGTATCGATATGCGAACTAGTCGTTGGCTATTTAAAAGCACACCGTATCGATACGACGAAGCATATCAGTATGGGTTTTGGCTACTGGAAAAACATCGTAGTTAAAACCTTAGAGCGTATCGATACAATATCATACTGTATCGGTACGGGTACTTGAAAAGCACGGTTTTGACTACTTTAAATCATCCCAAAGCCTTGTAAAGCCCTTAAACATATTTTCAAGTTGTTTTTGACTTAAAACATATTTTAAATTCTTTTCAATTTATTCCAAAACATTTTTCAATTATTATATCAAAGCATTTAATTCTATAGTGTTTAACCATTAAGCTAAGTAGAGAACTTAGTATATATCCTCAAATATTAATCTTTAATTTAAAATGTATTATCGCCTCAAAATTAAATCAAAGTACTACTAAAATTAATCTATTTTTCCCAAATCGTTTGGAATAAAAAATAATTATTTATTTTATACAAATGTATTAGATTATTCTAAAAATTAATTAAACATAAAATATTTTTTATACTTATCAATGAATTAAATGTTATTTAAAAAATATATTTATCCTAAATAAATATTATAAATTTAATTTTCAAATTTGTTTAATATTAGTTTAATAAAATAAATAAATTATTATTTAATTAATTTTTTATTTCAAAACAAAGTGAAAAATAATTCTAGTTTAATTTTTAATTTTAATTACATTTCAAGCTAAAAAGATTTTTTAAAAACTAAAATAATATTTAAATCTAAATAATTATTTGCAAATGATTAAAAAATTTATATTCTAGCATAAAGATATATTATATAGTAAAAAATTAAAATGATCTAATACAATTTTATAAAAATAAATAAATAATTACAAAAATAATTGGAAAAAAATTAGATTGATTTTAATAGTACTTCGATTTAATTTTGAGGTGATAATACATTTTAAATTAAATATTACATTTTGAGATATTTACTATTATATCCATGTAGCTTAGTGGCTAAACACTTTAATTTTTGTGCAAAGTGTTCTGGGTTCAAATCACCATAAAGGCAATTTTTTTAGGTTGAGAGTGTATAAATTAAATATTTATTTAGTTAAAACTTAACCAAATCTCAAGCCTAGTCCAATAGTTAGGTGTTGGAACCCTTATGCAAGGGGTCATAAGTTTGAATCTATCTAGTTGCACACTAAATGAGAAATAAAAAAATAATTATACATTATCCCTAAATAAAATAGACTTTAGATAATACCTAAAATAAAAAATTATGTTCGAAATAAAAAAATTAATAATATTTTTGTATAGATAAATTGAGAAATTATTTTATTTTTATACTTCTTTTTTGAATTTATGAGTTCCTTTTGTTCTGATTAGAATAAATTAGAATATTTTGTATATATTTATCATTTATAAATAAAAAAATTATACATTATCCCTAAATCATAATATCTCGACTTTGTGACACAGAACTCAATTATTCATTATCCCAAATGCCATTGACACCTTCCTTAAGTAATAATGATGTCCTTATCCCAAATAATCAATCATGCATTACCTTCAAATGATAAGCATCTCCCACAAATCTAAATATGTTTGATTCATTCTTATGTTTGAAGGAGAGATGACAATCAATGGGGAAAATTAGATATTTTTTTGGTATGATTATTGAATTAATTTAGATGGAGTGTTGTATAGGTCCATTATAAAAGTAGTCTTTCTAATTCAATTTATTTTATTTATAATATTAGAATTCGAATCACTAACATTGTTTAAAGATTCTAACATTTTATCTTGTAAAACCATTTATTGATGGTGAAAAAATTAGATATGAAATATTATTTTAATTCACTTTATATATATATATATATATATATATATATATATATATGGTAAATTCAAATAATTTATGCATCTAAACATTTAATTTATATCAATGAGATTTATTTTAATGGTGAAGTTGAATTATAATTTTTTTTTGAAATTACTTGTTCATTTCTCATCATATAAATTATATATATTATGACATAAAGCTAAAAAATATCTTTAACGTTTAACTAAATAATCACTTTGACCTTTATTTTTTTTTGAAGCAATTTAACCATCGACGTTCATTTTAGGTCAAAATGACTCCTTTTACGGATGAAAATTGCCAGTCAAGTAATTACTAACAACTTAAAATGCCTTGACAGAATAACACGCCATCCGAATTTTTTTTTATATTTTATACAATTTATAAAATAATTCCTTAACTCATGTGACATTCTTTCAAGTCAACACCTTTTGTCTATATGACACTGCCATATCAGCGGGCACTGCCATTTAGGTTTGCCACATCATTTCAAGTCATTTACTGTTAGTTGACTAACAATTTTCTTCCGCAAATAGACCATTTTAATTCAAAATAATATATTGAGGGTTAAATTGTTTCTAAAAAAAATATAGACCAAAATGATTATTCAATCAAACGTTAAAGACAATTTTTGACATTATATCTTAATTTATCTCAAATCCGAATATGTTTTGATTATCACTTTGATCATTGAATGTGTTGTTTATAATTATGTTGGAAAATGTGAGAAATTGATAACTTTGAGCCATATTGTCTATGGGTAAAGGTGAAAGTTCTAATGATGAATTTATTAATTCATATTCTACTCCATGAGACCTTTACAAATGTATCTCACATGCTCACAACAATTAAGTGATGAATGAGAAATTGATGCTCAAAGTGAGATAGTTGTGAATTGTGTAAAGGAAAAATAAAACCCCTTATCCCAGATGGGTGGGATAACAAACTTGGAAAGGGTTTAAATGCTCTAACTCACTTAATAGTCATTAAATGATTTGAATGTAAATTGTGTCTCACGCGTAAGGGTGTAATTAAATGACTTGAATGTAAATTGTGTCTCACGCGTAGGGGTGTAAATTAAACCTATTTGGGACACTTGCACGACGTAGGTGATGTAAATGTTTGGACCAATTGGGCCTTTTGTTGACCTATATATATTTTACCCACTTTGAATTAATTTTTCCTTATAAATAACATATATATTTTAAATATTTCGAATTTAGTAAGATATTTTCGGACTTTCTTTTAAATTCTAACATTAAAAGGTAATAGCTTCACAGAAATATTTCGTTTTAATATTGTATTAACAAAATTTCCCGATTTAATTCAGTAAAAGGGTTAATGACAATTAATTCATAATATTATGATTTTCATAATTTTCCTTCGAGAGACTAACGACCGGTAAATTCAAACACTTTTAAAGTGGTCAAAATCTGTCTTAAAAAACTATATAACGGCAGGTCTTAACACATTTCTTATTCTTTTCATTCAAATCTGAGTTTATCTTTATTTAATCTGTTTTTCATTTATTTATTTTATTTAAATAATATTTATTCTATTTTATCGTCTCGGATTCTAACATTTGTACAACAGTTTTGATTATCACTTTGATCATTGAATGCGTTGTTTATAATTATATTGGTGATTGTATGCGTATGATTGTAATTTCTTTAAAAAATTAATTTTACAATTTTAAATTTAATTTTAAATTAAATAACTTTATTATTAGTAAAATTTGACAATGGAGGTCGGCAAATTACAAGATGGTTTAATATTGAGCCAACGTGAGGTTCAATCATTGATGCACACATTCACATGCATCCTTCCACTATTTGACCAAATATTATTTTAACTTCGAGACACCTATTATTTCTCTAAATAATTCAGCAGGAACGAATTCCAAGGCAATTTTAAATAATTACAATTAATAATATAATCTCATAAATAGATTAACATATTAAGTGTAACTACCATTGCAGATTTCTTTATTTTTATTTACTTATTTTGAAATCTCTTCCAACCAAAGCTTGGAAAGAATCATTTCTATGGCAGGGTTTATGATTAGGGTTGTATACTAATATTTTACTTGGTTTGTTTAATATTTTTCATTATAAAACATTTTGTTTTGTATTTAGAATAATTGTGTATCATTGGTTTGCTTCTTTCCCAAGTCGATTATTATATCAATAACTCATTATAGTAATTATATGTTGAATGAAGCCATTTTTTCAAGGCAACATGTCTCAATATTTTACCATATATTTAAAACATTTGAATTTTTAGACATTATTGGGTTGATAAAGTTTTTTTTAAACACAAATTGAATTTTTATTAGCGACCGACATAGCCACGTGCCTCATTAAAAAGTTTCCCTAAACCTATTTTGGAGGAAAAAGAGTGCGACATGACTATGCGAAATTACAATAAAGATAAACCACATCAGCCTTGCAACGAAGAAGATAACTGACCTTGATCACACAGAAACAGATGTGGTTCGCAACACAGATCACAAAGCCATTAGTTGACTAATCAATATGGCAACCTAGTGACACTTACATGAATCACATCAGACGATAAACTGTTCCAAACACGTCTCTATTACCATGCTGAACTTCGAACCAAACTCTCAAACTTGTTAGTAGAACCACATGGGCAAACCAATCGCAGGTTTTGTGACCCTCAATCCTTAGCAAATTCAATAAAGTTTTGGTTGCTGGAGATACCTTTCTTAGCTAGCTGATCATCAACATAGTTTGCATCTTTGGGGATGTGATTAATTCTCCAGCCAAAGCTACCACTATTATCCAAACATGATGATATAAGTGGCCTGAAAATTGCAGGCGCGGAACCTGGATTATGCAACCACTCTACCACCAATTTGCAATTGCATTCGATAATAAGAACACCACTCTGGATCCAACAAGAATTCTTGAACAAAACCAACGCTTCATTAACTGCTAGAAACTCCGCTGATGTTGCATCTATTTTGCCCACATGTTTGGAGAAGACGACGAGGGATTTGGATTTTTCGTTCCGCAAGCACCCTCCGATACCTGCAAACTCGAAGCTGCCAGTGACTACCCCATCAGTATTGAACTTGAATTCACCTTTGCGCGGTGGAGACCAGGTACTAGGAGCAGGACAAATGCTGGCTGGGAGTAATTGAATTGAACTAAAATGTGACGGCCAACAAGTGAGGCCAGTGATAGATTGGACGGTAGATGACCATCGAGCTTTACACCACCAACCAAGCCGTAGAATGGCTATATCAAATATCTTTCGCGCATCTACCTTGCAACCATTGAATACCACTTCGTTTCTCATGCACCAAATAGTCTAGAAAAAATAAAAAGCACTTAAATTCCATACCTGGGGATTAAAGCCTGGAGGAGAGTAGGAATACCATAAAAGAATAAAGTCCCTCACTAACAATGGAAAAACCAAATGAATTCTCCATAACCGACACCATATATTCCAAGCCGTCCAAGAAACATTGCAGTGACAGAGCAAATGAGCAGCAGTTTCTGGTTCGGACAAACATAACGGGCATAGTACCGACTGCACACTGACTACCTTGCGTTTAACGTGTTCCACATTTGTAAGAATACGTCCATATATTGATTTCCACACGAA
Source organism: Hibiscus tridactylites (assembly GCA_958450335.1). NCBI lineage: Eukaryota > Viridiplantae > Streptophyta > Magnoliopsida > Malvales > Malvaceae > Hibiscus > Hibiscus tridactylites. The sequence goes on from OY288266.1 coordinate 32,335,026, forward strand.
AGCAAGCACATTTGTAGGGGCTTTATTACTTCAAATACACTTCCAAATAATATTCGGATGAAGATTAGCTGGAAGACTCAATTTACAGTAGGGCCCGACTGAAAATAAGCTTGAAGAATTTCCTTTCCATCTAATGTTGTCATGACTATATTGCCTAAAGCAGACTGAAGAAAGTCTTGCCATGAAAGATGACCATGCAACAATTTCCCAGCTAAACAAACTTCTTCTCAACTCAACCTTCCAGCACCAAACACCATTGTCAAAGTAGCCGAAATAATCAATCATACCTGTTTTTTTAGAAGCTAGAGCAAAGATCCGAGGATGGTTGGCTTTCAAAGGAACATCATCTAGCCAAGTGTCGGACAAAAATTGGATTCGTTTACCATCTCCAACCACGAATGCAATATTCTTGGAGAAGCAATTATCAGGCTTTGACAGAATATTTGTCACATTTCTCCAAACTAAAGACTTGTTTCTGGGCATGAGATTTTCTGGAAAAATGGAAAAATGATCATTTTCGTAGATTGCAGCTATACTCTTGAGCCAAAGACTGTTAGGTTCTGAGCCATATCTCCATAGCCATTTGCATATCATAGCATGATTTTTTATTTTAAAATCCACAAACCCAAGGCCTCAAAGCTCTTTAGGTTGGCACACATCGACCCAACTAAACTAATGTATAGCACGGTGATCCAACGATCCCCATAAGAATTTAGAAATGGATTTAGATAACAGTATACTCATCGAGGCAGACATTGGAAACAACGATAAATAATAGTTTGAAAAATTGGATAACACCGACCGTATTAATGTGATGTGACCCCCAAACGATAACACTTTAGCCTTCCATCCAGCCAATTTGGCGAGAACTTTGTCCACTATTGGTTCCCAAATATTGGGACTGTTTTTTGAGTACCCCAACAGAAGACTAAGGTATTGACAGAGAAACTTATCAATTTTACAGTGAAACAATGAAGCCCAGTAGGAAACATCCTTGTCATCAACATTTATGCCAATAAGTTTTGACTTACCACGATTGACTCTAAGCCCGACTGCGACCTCAAAACCTCTGAGTATTCGGATAACATTACGGATCTGAGTTTCACTATTGCCGTAGAATATAATAAGGTCGTCGGTAAATTGCAGGTGAGATATCCCGATGTCGGCAGAACCCATTTTGAACCCAGAGAAAAATCCATTTGAAACTGCTTTGGACAAAATAGAACTCAATGCTTCCGCAATGATGTTAACTAATAATGGTGAAAGTGGATAACCTTGGCAAAGCCCTCGCGAGATTGCGAAGACTCTAGTTGGGATCCATTAACGAGCACCGAAATCGCTGCAGACGATAAGCACGATAAAATCCAAGAACACCACAATTCTCCAAAACCCATCTCCTTTAACACAAACACAAGGAACTCCCAATCAACAGAGTCATACGCTTTGTGGAAGTCAACTTTGAACACATTGCCTGAAAGCCCTTTTCTTTTGGTATACTCTATCACTTCATTGGTAATAAGAAATCAGTCCAAAATTTGTTTTTCGGGATAGAAGGCGAACTGATTTTCACAGATGATTTTGTTACAAACACTTTTCAATCTAATGGCGAGGACTTTGGCGAGAAGCTTGTACACACACTATGAAAGAATGATTGAAAGAGACGTCCTTGACTTTACCGTTATAAAAATCAGAGAAGAACCTGCTGATGTCGTCTTTTACGGAAGACCAGAAACGCTTCAACAACCCGATGTTGAACCCATCCGGTCCAGGGGCTCTTGAGTTATCTAAAGTTTGAAGTGCATATTGAATTTCCTTCATCGAGAATGGTCGTTCCAGTAAAGAAGAGTCCCCCTTGCTGATTTTACTCAACTCGCAATCCAGCTTTGCTACCGGTAGCGTCGAGCAACTGTTATAAATTTTCTTGAAATAGGATTCAACTTCCAATTTAATTTCTCTGGAATCACAAATTAGGCCCTCATTTATTTTCAGCCTTGTAATAGCATTGCTGCGTTTTCTCGAGGATGCAACAAGGTGAAAGAACCTAGTGTTGCTATCACCGGCAAAGAACCATTTCAACCTAGATCACTGCAGCCATTTGCGCTCCTCTATCCGGATTTGTTTCCACAGATTAGATCTCACATGTCTAAGCTTAGCACCTAACGTACTATTGGACAGATCTTTAGCAATGGAGGCTTCTAGCTCTGTAATATGAGATTCAAGCTCTTGTAAGGGCACTTCTTGTTTGGCTTTCTTAGTATTCATCACTATTTTCGAACTTATTTTACACTCGGGCAGAACAAAACTGATTCTTTTACCTCTATTTTTCTCACATGCAGAGAAGATGGCACCGTCATTTCTTTATCTTCATTCCAATAGTCATACCACCGAAATGGTTTAGGCCCCCATATACATCCTTAGCTGACAAGGCTACTAGGCAATGATCTGATATACTCTTTGGCAGCAAATGAGAGCAAATATTAGGCCAAGTGACGGCGACTTCAGGAGAAACGAGAAAACGATCAAGCTTACTGAATGAAGGGGTTTCTCTCGAACTGGACCATGTAAATTTTCCATTTTCCAAGGGTAAGTCGACGAGGCTTAAGTGATCGATGAAATTATTGAAATCCACCATAGCTTTTTTATTAGAACTCATGCCTACCTTTTCTTCAACCGATCTAACAGTGTTGAAATCACCTCCCACCACCATCGGAAAATTAAAACTAGATAACAGTAATCCTAGTTGGATAAAAAGGGTGACGTGGCACTATGAAATTATGAAACATCATTGTCCAAAAATTAAAAATTGTAAAACAAATAAATTATAGAAAACTATAAAAATATAGAATAATTAAAATTTTTAAATTTTTAAAAATTACAAAATATATAAGTTATAGAAATTAAAATTGTAAAAAACAATATAGGAAAAGTAGAAGGGAAAGTAGACAAGTTCAATTATCAATGTGGATAATAAAGTTTAGGTACTAATTTGAGAAGAAGTAAACAAGTTCATGTACTAATGTAGAAAAAGTGGAAAAGTTTAGACCCTAAAATATAATTGATCCCATTCAATTTTATCCCTAATTATAATTATGTTTGCACATCTTTCATTATTTGTGAAGAGGTGCCTTTCAAAGAGTTGCAAACTCTATATCTAAACCCTAAAATTGCGTATCCCACAATTTCAAAAACCTATTGTTTATGTGTTGTTTAATTTGTTGCACACAAAATAAAATCAGTTTATTTATTTTATAATATCAACATCATAAATATAGGTCAAAACTAGAGAGTTTAGTTAAAAAATGAGAATTCTTATAGTTTTCTCACATTCATGAATATTTTCTTTTATAAATTTGTTGTTATATTCCTTGTGGTGTAAAACGAAAGCTTTGAACATTTTTTTAATATTTTTTATACATTGAATATCTAATTATTTAAAAATTACACACTAATTAAACTAATTGAGTAGTCTCAATGGTAAAAGATGACGATGCTCATCCTAAGTGAGTCGAATTTGAGCAGCATAGTCAGCAGGTGCACATAAATTCAAAACGATTGAGTTAATTTAATCTAAACTAATTCAAGCTTAACAATAACAAGAATTGAAACCAAAACACTTTCCCATATACAATCACAGCCCGGAATCATATAAACCAACGGCTATGCTTCTCTTTATTAATACTTTAATTAATTATGGATTTTTTTGATATATTATCGTTATTTAATTTATTAATTAATTAATTCGTATTAAATATTATAAAAACTTATTATGGGGGCGGTTCTTCTAATCTTGACAATTCAGTTACTATCCCTACTTGCAACTTGCAAGTGGAATCAAGAGGGACGGGAAGAGACCATGACCTCAAACATTTTGAAAATTAGAAAAAATAAGTTAAGATAATGATAATTATTTTTCGGTCTCTAAAAGTATATAATTCATTATTGACCCCATAAATTCAAACACTTAAAAATGACTCATTCAATAGACAATGTTGAATTCTACAGCTAACTATTATGAATTTTTTACACAAAAAATGTACCAAATAATTGTAAAAAAATATTAAGGTATAAACCAACGATAAAAAATGTAACCCCCTCGCCCCGGTCCGGGCGACTGACCGGTCTGAGTGGGTTACACGGGGATAACCGAGACGGAACCCATTACGGCTTCACTTCGGTTAACAACTCGAGAAAACTTTTTATTTAATTATTATCTTGTCTAGATGCGTTTATACATCCTATGTGAAACATCGACAGCGGAAGCAACAAGCGAGGCGAATAACCAAACAGCAATTCAAAAACAACCCATTTTAACTTAAACTGCAGGCCGTATCGATACGCTCAAAGAGGGTATCGATACGCCTTGACTAGGTCAACTGGCCTAAGTCAACACGAGAAGACCGTATCGATACGCTGGTTGACCGTATCGATACGCCCTTAAAGGTCAACTTCTCGTGGTCAACGCTACGAAGACCGTTTCGATACCCTCAATTTCTCGTCAAAATCTCATATTTCCAGTAGCAAAATGGTATCGAAACGCCCTTCCCGCGTATCGAAACGCTTGGCCTGAAACAAGAGGACCATATCGATACGAGTTCAATCGTATCGATACCCCTGCTGCGAACAGACATGTTTTAGCTGGTTTAAGGCACAAGGCTGCCTCAAAAATACAAACCGAGATCTCCAACCAAACATGCAATAACTCTAAAGGCAAGGCACCCTACAACAAGCATGCTTAACACATAACATATATATATAAAACCCATACATTAAAAATAATCATCAATTCCACAAAAGAAGCATACATAGCCCAACACACTAGGCATAAGCAAGCCTTAAGCAAAACATCCACAAAACACATGAGTCTAAACATGCTCCTAACACATAACAACAACATAAATCAAATACTCAAATCCTATTGCTTGTCTATTACATCCATAACGTAAAAATTCATACTTGATGATATCAAAAGCTCAACTAGCGCACTTGGAGGCCCTCTCCTTGCACAAGCAACCCACGAACTACAGATCTGCATTATCGAACAAAAAAGAGCGTAAGCATAAAGCTTAGTGAGGGTAAGCTCATAAAACAAACATCGGCAATGCAGGGTCCAAGCACGAGCACACAACCAAGGTAGAATGCATGAGTTCTTACCTTTGAAACCACAAGAGTCAAATATAAATGATGCATGAACGCAATATCATTATCATGCCATGCTCAACAAATCCATAAACACAACATATTGAACACATATATCAAACGTAATGGCAACACATTCCACAATCCGTATTGACACCTAGCTATGACTCGAATACGCGGATAACCGTTGGAACTCACATCCAACAACACAACCATTACTTACGGTGGGATTACACTCATCACCGTTTCACGCGGAGGGGGATTCCACTCATCCTCACCCTCGTCGATGGGATTCCACTCATCACCGACTAACATATATAAGAAGATTTCCGAGCGAACCTGTACTCCATCTTGATGACTACCATCACCAAGACCACGCGCGCATTTCGACTCTCGTGTGCACACTAAACATCCTAATGATCGATCATTGTACCCAAGCATACTAGTGCCAACACTAACACATTTCACAATCTTTCACAACACAATTTCTTACCAATTTCCGTGCTTAGCACGTACTCACCATGATTTACCATCATGCACAAACCACATTCCATGACCACATGCATATAACAATGCATCAAATATCATGCCTCAACACACATGTATAACACAATATACATAACCACAATAATCACAATTAAAACATGATGCATACTCAACATTTAAAGTTCAGCCAAAGTCTTTAACTAAAGCTTGGGATTAGACTACCAATATAATCCCAACTCTAGGTGGGTTTACCAAGCCCAACCTAGGTCCACATGCTTGAACCAACGTTTGAAAACCAAGTTAAAAACATAGAACCACTTACCGACTACTCCAAGCTCAACAACTCTAGCCGATCAATCCACCAAGCTATCTGGATTCGTTCCCAAGGCTTCACCAACACAATTTCTTACTTCTAAACATCCCAACACAAACAAAACAACCACAATTCAGTCCACAAATCACTGTAGTAAACCCGGAACACAAACCAAGCATAAAACACACGAATTCAAGCTAAAGACAACCTCAAAAAATTCCATTTTCGAGCAGCCCATAACCACAACCTAAAACCATTGATTCCAACACTTATAACACTCCTAAAAGCTTCCAAAACAACCCTCAACCATCATACAACCATCAGCCAACAATTTCCCACATCAAGCAGCCCCAAAACCAACCTTAAACTCCTCTAAAACCTCCCTAAAACCCAAATTCGGGAATCATTATAAAACCATGTAAAAATTGAGTATGTTGGACCTTTTAGATAGCAAACTCCTTATCTAACATCAACAAATCAAAAACTTAAGTTAAAGCTAACAAAGTTAGCATTTTTAATTCAAAACTTCAAAATGAGAAATCATAGGTTTTAATGAAAAATAAAGGTATAGATATTTAGATAACAATAAGGACAACTCAAAAATACGTTTACCTTTCAAAAACCTTCAAGGATGAGGAAGAAGGGTGATGGAATAGTGAACAACAATGGTGAAGAGAAGTTGTCGTTGAAATGCTTTTGGGAGGGGGAGGAAGATGAGTGAATAAAATGGGTATTTTATTTTTAAAAGCCAAAAGACCATTTCACCCTTAATGAAATAAGGTATTTACAAAAGAAGGATATACATGGCTATTTGGGCTTGGTTTGAAATAAGTCCAACATAAATTTATTTGTTTTGAAAACTTGAGGCCCGAAATAATATTTTAATTTCACCTGACCCCCAAACCCGGGTGTTACAACTCACCCCCACTTAAAGAATTTTGTCCCCGAAATTACGTGACGGAAACAAGTATGGAAACTGCTCAAGCATATCGACTTTCCTCTCCCACGTGGCCTCTTCCACACCTCTATGTCTCCACAACACCTTGACCAACTCTATGGTCTTGCCACACAACACCTTGCTATCAGAAGCAAGTATCTCAACTGGTTCTTCATTGTAAGACAAATATGGATTCAGCTCTATCTCCTCAACGGGCATAACATGAGACAGATCTGATCTATATCTCCTAAGCATCGACACATGGAAGACATCGTGGATCTTCTTTAACTCTGAAAAAAATCTCAAACGGTAAGCCACTGGCCCAATCCGCTCAAATATCTCATATGGCACCGATAAACCTCAGACTCAACTTGCCTTTCCGGCCAAATCGCATTACCTTCTTCCACGGAGATACTTTCAGAAACACTTTCTCGCCCACTGAAAACTAATCTCTTTTCTCTTCAAATAAGCATAAGATTTCTGACGATCGGAAGCTGCTTTCAAACGGTCACAAATCAACTTCACTTTTTTAGTAGCCCCTTTAAGCAAATCCGACATAGGTAACAATTTCTGACCCGTTTCAGCCCAACAGATCGGAGTCCTACATCGTCTACCTTACAAAGTCTCATAAGGAGCCATCTGGATACTAGCCTGGTAACTGTTGTTGTAAGCAAACTCGACTAAGGGTAAATGCTTCTCCCAAGAACCCTGGAAGTCAATCACACAACAACAGAGCATATCCTCCAACACCTGTATCACTCGCTCTGACTGTCCATCTGACTGCGGATCATAAGAAGTACTAAAATGCAAACGACTACCTAGGGCACTATGTAAACAATCCCAGAACCTCGCTGTGAATCTCGGATCTCTGTCTGATACAATAGACTTTGGAACTCCATGCAACCTCACAATCTCGCGGATGTACAAATTTGCAAACTTGTCTAAAGAATTTGTGGTGTTCACTGCTAAGAAATGAGCACACTTAGTAAATCTATCAACTATCACCCAAACAGAATTCTTCTATAACCCCTTCGTCCCGGTCTGGCCCGATGACCGGTCCGAGTATGCCACACGGGGAAAACCGAAGTGAAACCCGTTAAGGTTCCCCCTCGGTTAGCAATCCTAAATTTTTTTCTTTTAATTCGATCTTTTCTAAAAGCTCATTTAAGTCCTATGTGATCAAACAACAGAAATAAAATACAGGAGATAAACATTCGAACCCAAAACAACATTTAAACAACCCAATTTTAATCCTTTAAACAAGTCGTTTCGAAACACCCTTGAGGCGTATCGAAACGCCTTGACCAGGTCAACTGCTCCAAAGCCCATACAAGGGTCCGTATCGAAATGGAGGTCAACCGTTCCGAAATGCCCTCAGCGGTCAACTTCTCGTGGTCAACAAGATTTTGACCGTTTCGAAACCCTTAGATCCGTTTCGAAACGCCTTCATCTCGTCATTTTCTCAGAATTCCAATAGCCAAAACGTTCCGATACACGTTTTGGAATAGGGGATTCACAGGCCAAACCGTATCGAAACACGTTCCGATACGGGGTCCCTGAAGCCTTACCCGTTCTGAAACGTCCCAGCCCGTTTCGAAACGCGGGTTGTCTGCAACCTTCGAAAACCAGACTTAGGCGAATTTTAACAAGTCTAAAGGTCCCAAAGGACCTCTAAAGGCACACAACACAAGAAAACAAGGTCTAGAGGCATACGTCTTATGTCTAGCATGCTCAAACACACACAAGGCATAGATTTAAACAATCATTCATACATGGCAATTACACATTAATAACATATCATAGAAGGCATGCTTGAAGACATTAAGAATCAAAGGCACCATTCATCTCAAATAGGTCTACATGTCCTCAAAAGCAATCTTAACATCCATAAGACATACATCACAAGAGTATTTGGCAAGCTATATCATGTTTACAATCCAGGTCAAATCATAGACATCAAACACAAGTAAGAGTCATACATAGCTCATACAAAAGCACCCTCTTGCCACATTGCTAAACTACTACATAATCATTAATCATACTTGAGCAACAAAACTTGGAAAGCCCTTCTTGCCTTGCTCCGAGCTAACACCACGCTATTGATCTGCATTGTTGAAAATGAGAGCGTAAGCTAGAAGCTTAGTGAGGATGCTCTAAAATCGAAAACATCCACAATACAGGGTTCAAGCATGTATTCCCTAATTCTCATATCTAACATGCATAGGTAAGTCCACAAGTAGACATAGCTAGTCTTTCAAGAGTCATGTATGGCATCTCACATCATACTAAGCTCAAACATCACATATCAATATCACACATTACAATTAATAGAACAAGTTCAATTGGCCACTATTAGATTACCCGGATGTGCGGATTTAATCTCAACAATCACATTACCTCGGTGGGATTACACTCATCATCGGACCTTGCATGAGCGGGATTCCACTCATCACCACATGCCCTACATATGGGATTCTACTCATCATCCCGTATAATATATAAATTTTCGGTGGAATGTTACATCACTGTACTCCTCCTTGATGACTCAACGCCATCAAGGCCACGTACGTTTTGACTCAATTTGTGTGCACACTAATCCTAATGATAGATCATTTACACCTGATAAGTTAATTAGTGCCAATTTTCATTTACCACATCATATATCCATCAATCATATCTCATGCTCATCACATACACATATCATGGTACACATGTACAAATCAACCCACATTTCACAATGGCATAAAGGCAAGGCATAAATAGTATTTAATAGAATCAAAGAGCTATGTTTACCAATTTAACTCCACAATGAAATGGTCTACCAAGCACATTCGAACTCATACACTACACACACTTGAACCAACTTTAAAACACATTTAAAGTCACTCACCACCCTTTCTTAGCAACCAAAGCAAGCCTCCTACAAGCCCGGATTCAATCCCGTTGCCTCTCCAATGTTTCTTCTTGCTTCTAGCCAAACAAAACACATCCATTACTTCACAATTCAATGCTAATACTCAGCCATCATCTCACCCTATAAACACAAGTCAACTTCAATAATTTCCAATCAAAATAACCACCCAAAATACCCATTTTCGTGCTACTGCAAAACCTACCTGAAAATCCCATTTTCAAACATCCAAATGACACCCAAATGATCCCAAAACACCTTCCTAACATACCTAAACCATCAACCCTTCAATTTTACCCTAAAACTCACCAAAACCCAAGTTTTAGACACCTTAAAATTTGCATCAAGAACCTATTTCGGGTTTTCACCCAAACCTAACCATTTTAACATATTTTAAGCATTTTAAGGTGGTTAAATCAAAACCCAACCTAACATTTCATGACAACATGAAAAACTCCATAAAAACCCTAACTTTCATTAAACCCTAACTTTCCAAAAGTTGGTAGTTTTAAAATCTATAACCATGTATGGATAGAGAATGAAAAGGAGAGTGGGAAAGTACCATTACCTTTGAAAAGTGACCTTGGGTTGATGTAGAAATCAATGGAATAATGTTTAGGGTTTGGGGAGGGGTTTAAGAGCTTTTCACAAATGAGAGATGGGGAAGACAAAGATGACACCTTTATTTTTTGTTTGTTCCTTTAATTTCAAAAAAAAGTTATCTTCCTTTTTAAAAGCTTTGGTTAAATCACCAAAGTGGTCCCTCATCTTTATTTTAAATTTCAATTAACTCATGCCATGGTCAAAAAGATTAAATTTAATTTTACCGACTCGGACCACTAACCCGACTAACTCCTAACCCCAAAACACGGGTGTTACAACTCTCTACCACTCAAGGAATTTCGTCCCCGAAATTACTTGACTGAAAGAGATACGGAAATTGCCTTTCCATATCCTCCTTCCTCTCCCAAGTGGCCTCATCCACACCTCGACGTTGCCACCGCACCTTTACTAACTCAATCGATCTACCCCACAACACCTTACTGTCAGAAGCTAAGATCTCAACTGGCTCTTCCTCATAAGTCAAATTCGGATTTAATTCAATCTCCTCTACGGGTATAACATATGATGGATCGGACCTATACTTACGGAGCATCGAAACATGGAATACATCGTGTATCTTCTCTAGCTCGGATGGCAAATGCAACTGATAAGCAACCGGACCAACCCTCTTCACAATCTCATATGGTCCTATGTACCTCGGACTCAACTTCCCTTTTCGGCCAAATCTCATTACTTTCTTCCATTGAGACACTTTCAAGAATACATTCTCACCCACTGAGAACTCAACTTCCTTCCTCTTCAAGTCGGCATAGGACTTCTGCCTATCCGAAACAGCCTTCAAGCAATCACAAATCAATTTTACCTTGTCAGTTGTCCCCTTGTGCAAATCCGGCATAGGTAACAACTTCTGTCCCACTTCGGCCCAACAAACTAGAGTTCTACACTTTCGACCATACAAGGCCTCATACAGAGCCATTTGAATGCTCGATTGGAAGCTATTATTGTAAGCAAACTCAACTAGAGGCAAGTGCTTCTCCCACGTACCCTGAAAATCAATGATGCAGCAACGCAACATATCCTCTAAGATCTGAATAACTCTCTCTGACTGACCATCTGACTGAGGATGATAAGACGTGCTGAAGTTCAAACGGGTACCCAAAGCTGTATGCAGACACTCCCAAAATCGAGATGTGAACTGCGGATCTCTATCTGACACAATAGACTTCGACACACAATGCAGTCTAACAATCTCACCAATGTACAAATAGGTCAATCTATCTAAAGTGTAAGTAGTATTGACTGGCAAGAAGTGAGCACACTTCGTAAAACAATCCACACTAACCCACACTAAGTTTTTCTTCGTAGGGGTCAAAGGCAAACCTGAAACAAAATCCATGGTGATATTCTCCCATTTCCATTTCGAAATTCTCAACGGTTGCAACAAACCTGAGGGAACCTGATGTTCCGCCTTCACTCTCTGACACACCAAACACTTACTCACAAATTCGGCTACATCTCTCTTCAAGCCAACCCAAAAGTACTCGTTCTTTAAATCATGATACATCTTCGTACTTCCAAGATACATAACAAACGGACTACTGGGCTTCAGTCAAGATCGTACGTCTCAAGTCACTGTCCTCTGGCACAACTATCGTATTTTTGAAACACAAAACCCCATCGGTACTGAAACTGTAGTCTGAAGGTCTACCTTCGGCTATATCTTGCACGTGAGGTGCCAATGATCTATCTAAGAGCTGCTTTTCTCTAATCAACTGAGCTAGAGTAGGTCAAACCTGAAGCTCGGCTACCAAGCCACCATCTCCGGACAAGCTCAATCTAGCAAACATGGCTCTCAAATCCACAACAATCTTTCTACTCAATGCATCGGCCACTACATTGGCCTTACCCGGATGGTACTCAATGGTAAGATCATAGTTTTTTAGCAACTCTAACCACCTGCGCTGTCTGAGATTCAAGTCTCGCTGAGTCATAATGTACTTCAAACTCTTGTGATCGGTGTACACTGTGTATTTCTCACCGTACAAATAGTGCCTCCAAAACTTCAGAGCAAACACAACTGCAGCTAACTCTATGTCATGGGTCAGATAGTTGCGTTCATGAGTCTTCAACTGTCTTGAGGCATAAGCCACTACTCTCTTGTCTTGCATAAGAACACACCCTAACCCTACATAAGAGGCATCACTGTAAACTACATAGTCCTTCTCGGACTATGGCTAAATCAAGATCGGTGCTTGGGTCAAAGCTTCTTTCAATTTCTCAAAGGCTCTCTGTCTTGCATATGTCCACTCAAACTGAACACTCTTCTGAAGTAACTGTGTCAATGGAGTGGCTAACTTAGAGAAACCTTCTACGAATCTTCTATAGTATCCGGCTAAGCCTAGGAAGCTACGTACCTCTGTTACAGACTTCGGTTGCTTCTATTCAACAATGACCTCATTCTTCTTCGGATCAACTCTAATCCTATCGGCTGACACTACATGTCCTAAGAAGACTACCTCTCGGATCCAGAATTCACACTTGCTCAACTTCGCATACAACTAATGATCTAGCAAAGTCTTCAACACTAGTCTCAAGTGTCGGTCATGGTCTTCTTCAGTTCACGAGTACAACAAGATGTCATCTATAAAAACAACTACAAACTGATCTAGGTACTGATGAAAAATCCTATTCATCATATCCATAAAAGCAGTCGGTGCATTAGTCAACCCAAAAGGTATGACTAAAAACTCATAGTGACCATACCTAGTCCTAAAGGCCGTCTTCGGTACATCAACCTCTCTTACCTTTAGCTGGTAGTAACCTGATCTCAAGTCAATCTTCGAAAAGACTAATGCTCCTCTCAACTGGTCAAACAAATCATCAATTCTAGGCAACGGATACTTATTCTTCATTGTTAACTGATTCAACTGTCTGTAATCTATACACATTCTCATGCTTCCATCTTTCTTTTTCACAAACAAAACTGGTGCACCTCAAGGCGAAGAACTAGGCCGAATGAAACCTCTATCTGTCAATTCTTGCAACTGAGTCTTCAACTCTTTCAATTCTTTCGGTGTCATGCGATACGGAGCAATCGAAACAGGAGTTGAATTAGAATAAGTCTCAATAGTGAACTCTACCTCTCTGTCCGGTGGTAACCCTGACAACTCTTTCGGAAACACACTAGGAAAGTCACATATTGTCCGAATGTCTTGAGGTCGGACCTCACTCATGTTAGGGTTCATCACATATGCCAAGTATGCTTCACACCCCAACTCAACTAAACTCTTAGCTTCTAGAACGGAAACTACATTGGACAAGAACTTCACGTTCTCACCCACCACTACAATCTCATAGTCATCTGTGAGCCTCAGAGAAATCCTCTTAGTTTCAAAATCTATCCTAGCTCTATACTCCGTGAGCCAGTCCATACCCAGAATTACATCAAAACCGTAGAAAGGTAGCTCCATCACACCCGCTGGAAACACATGTCCCTGAACCATCAACAGACACCTTCTATACATTTTTCTAACTACAACTGTGTCCCAAAAGGAACTAGTAACACTAACTCCTACCTCTAACATTTCACAAGGAAAATTCAACGACTGTGCATGCTCACTCAATATGTAGGAATGTGTAGACCTAGAGTCAATCAAAGAAAGCAAACCCAAAGACTGTATTAAGAAGTTGCCCGCGATCACATCGGTGTCATGTTGATCTCCACGCTGAGCGTAAACTCTGGCCTGACCTTCGTCCTCCGGCTGAACTGCAACTACATGTGCTATGTTCCTCTGACCATCATTCCTCGGCTGGAAGTTACCTCTACCGCGCCCACGGCCCCTCTAAAAGTCATTGGCTCTAGCAGGAGCCTGAGCTGGTGCATGCCCCACCTGATGTGGACAGTCACGCCTAATGTGGTCTCTAGCTTCACAACTCCAACATGAGTGGAAATTTCCCCAACACTCACCGGTGTTGTTCCTCCCGCAAGTAGCACATGTGGGCAACTTCCCACCAGCTCTCTGGCCCTGTTGGCCCCTACCGTGGTTACCGCCACCACGCCTATGATCATAATGATGCCTGTTGTCACGATGCCTCTTGGCATCACCTCTATCAAAGTCACTAGACCTCTTACCCGAACTAGAACCACTAGATCGTTTGGTCAAGCCCAAACTGTGCTCTAAGTCCTTGGCCCTCGCGACCAAGACATCAAAATCAGTGTAGTTTGAAGCTAGAGTATACCTCTTGATCTCTTTATTCAGCCCATAACGGAAACGGTTATATCGCTCCACCTTAGTAGGAACAAGCTCCGAAGCATATTGACTCAATCTGACAAATCGGATCTCATAATCGGTCATGGTCATACTCCCCTGAAGCAAAGCCATATACTCACTCTTCCTCTCATCGAGGTATCGCTGACCCAGATACTTTTTACGGAATGTTGACTCAAAGAACTCCCAAGTAATCTCGGCCTCATCCATACTCGTAGTAATAGTGACCCACCAAGTGTAGGCATCACCCTGAAGCAAGGACTCAACACATCCTAACTTGCGCTCACCAGTACACCCCATCTGAGCGAGGTTACGGACAGTCTTCTCAAACCACAACTCTGGCCTCTCTCGGGTAGACCCTCTGAACTCTTCGACCCTTAAACCACGAAGTCTCTCTAATGGCAAACTAGTGCCCTCTCCCTGATGATGTACTGCTGCCAGACCCCCAACTACTGCAGCCTGAAATGCCCCAGCTATCGCCTGAACCAAGGGAGCTAAGTCTATTCCGGCCGATCCTTGGCCACCTTTGCCTCCATAAGGTCCATCTGCTTCGGCCTTGCCTCCTATTCCAGGTGGAGGAGGTGGTGGAGGAGCTCCAACTCCAACCACAGGCTCTCCCACTTGAGCCTCAACTCTAACTACTGGCTCAACTCCTGGAGCCGCTGCTCGTGGTTCCGGTCGAACCATCCTAGGCCTCCCACGTGGTTTCATGGTACAACTAGCAAGGTAATAACTACAACAACAAACAGATAGGGATTACGTTAGCCAAAGCAAGGGTCCAATAGTGCTCAAGTACTTCTTTTTCCATAAAAATCTTTTTAAATTAGGTAATAGTAGCAATGGTCACACACTCAACACCAGACGCAACCACTCATGCTTCAAAACATCATGCAAACATTAAGAATTCATAGCAAGGCATGCATCCAACAATACAATCACTTAACATATCAAGCTTACCTCACTTACGTGCTCGAGGTCTCGGTAACCTCAGGCTCTGATACCAACAAATGTAACCCCTCGTCCTGGTCTGGCCGGATGACCGGTCCGAGTAGGCCACACGGGGAAAACCAAAGTGAAACCCATTAAGGTTCCCCCTCGGTTAGCAACCCTAAATTTTTTTTAATTCGATCTTTTCTAAAAGCTCATTTAAGTCCTATGTGATCAAACAACGAAAATAAAATACAGGAGATAAACATTCGAACTCAAAACAACATTTAAAAAACCCAATTTTAATCCTTTAAACAGGTCGTTTCGAAACACCCTTGAGGCGCATCGAAACGTCTTGACCAGGTCAACTGCCCCAAAGCCCATACAAGGGGCCGTATCGAAACAAAGGTCAACCGTTCCGAAACGCCCTCAACGGTCAACTTCTCGTGGTCAACGAGATTTTGACCGTTTCCAAACCCTTAGACCCGTTTCGAAACGCCTTCATCTCGTCATTTTCTCAGAATTCCAGTAGCCAAAATGTTCCGATACGCGTTTCGGAACAGGGGATTCACATGCCAAACCGTATCAAAACGCGTTCTGATACAAGGTCCTTGAAGCCTTACCCGTTCCGAAACGTCCAGCCCGTTTCGAAACGCGGGCTGTCTGCAACCTTTGAAAACCAGACTTAGGCAAATTTTAACAAGTCTAAAGGTCCCAAAGGACCTCTAAAGGCACACCACACACGCAAACAAGGTCTAGAGGCATACGTCCTATGTCTAGCATGCTCAAACACACACAAGGCATAGATTTAAACAATCATTCATACATGGCAATTACACATTAATAACATATCATAGAAGGCATGCTTGAAGACATTAAGAATCAAAGGCACCATTCATCTCAAATAGGTCTACATGTCCTCAAAAGCAATCTTAACATCCATAAGACATACATCACAAAAGCATTTGGCAAGCTATATCATGTTTACAATCCAGGTCAAATCATAGACATCAAACACAAGTAAGAGTCATACATAGCTCATACAAAAGCACCCTCTTGCCGCATTGCTAAACTACTACATAATCATTAATCATACTTGAGCAACAAAACTTGGAAAGCCCTTCTTGCCTTGCTCCGAGCTAACACCACGCTATTGATCTGCATTGTTGAAAATGAGAGCGTAAGCTAGAAGCTTAGTGAGGATGCTCTAAAATCGAAAACATCCACAATGCAGGGTTCAAGCATGTATTCCCTAATTCTCATATCTAACATGCATAGGTAAGTCCACAAGTAGACCTAGCTAGTCTTTCAAGAGTCATGTATGGCATCTCACATCATACTAAGCTCAAACATCACATATCAATATCACACATTACAATTAATAGAACAAGTTTAATTGGCCACTATTAGATTACCTAGATGTGCGGATTTAATCTCAACAACCACATTACCTCGGTGGGATTCCACTCATCACCGAACCTTGCATGGGCGAGATTCCACTCATCACCACATGCCCTACGGATGGGATTCCACTAATCATCTCGTAGAATATATAAATTTCTGGTGGAATGTTACATCATCGTACTCCTCCTTGATGACTCAACGCCATCAAGGTCACGTACGTTTTGACTCAATTTGTGTGCACACTAATCCTAATGATCGATCATTTACACCCGGTAAGTTAATTAGTGCCAATTTTTATTTACCACATCACATATCCATCAATCATATCTCATGCTCATCACATACACATATCATGGTACACATGTGCAAATCAACTCACATTTCACAATGGCATAAAGGCAAGGCATAAATAGTATTTAATAGAATCAAAGATCTATGTTTACCAATTTAACTCCACAATGAAATGGCCTACCAAGCACATTCGAACTCATACACTACACACACTTGAACCAACTTTAAAACACATTTAAAGTCACTTACAACCCTTCCTTAGCAACCAAAGCAAGCCTCCTACAAGTTCAGATTCGATCCCGTTGACTCTCCAACGTTTCTTCTTGCTTCTAGCCAAACAAAACACATCCATTACTTCACAAATCAATGCTAATACTCAGCCATCATCTCACCCCATAAATACAAGCCAACTTCAATAATTTCCAATCCAAATAACCACCCAAAATACCCATTTTCGTGCTCCTCCAAAACCTAGCTGAAAATCCCATTTTCAAACATCCAAATGACACCCAAATGATCCCAAAACACCTTCCTAACATACCTAAACCATCAGCCCTTCAATTTTACCCTAAAACTCACCAAAACCCAAGTTTTAGACACCTTAAAATTTGCCTCAAGAACCCATTTCGGATTTTCACCCAAACCTAACCATTTTAACATATTTTAAGCATTTTAAGGTGGTTAAATCAAAACCCAACCTAACATTTCAAGACAAGATGAAAAACTCCATAAAAACCCTAACTTTCATTAAACCCTAACCTTCCAAAAGTTGGTAGTTTTAAAATCTATAACCATGTATGGAAAGAGAATGAAAAGAAGAGTGGGAAAGTACCATTACCTTTGAAAAATGACCTTGGGTTGATGTAGAAATCAATGGAATAGTGTTTAGGGTTTGGGGAGGGGTTTAAGAGCTTTTCACAAAGAAGAGACGGGAAGACAAAGATGACACCTTTTTTTTGTTTGTTCCTTTAATTACAAAAAAATGTCTTCATTTTTAAAAGCTTTGGGTTAAATCACCTAAGTGGTCCCTCCTCTTTATTTTAAATTTCAATTAACTCATGTCATGGTCAAAAAGATTAAATTTAATTTTACCGACTCAGACCACTAACCCAACTAACTCCTAACCCAAAAACACGAGTGTTACATCTTCTTCGAAGGAGAAAACAACAACCCTGACACAAAGTCCATAGTGATTCTCTCCCATTTCCATTATGGAATCTTCAAAGGCTGTAACAAACCTGAAGGAACCTGAAGTTCTGCCTTTACTCTCTGACAAACCATGCAACGACTCACATACTCGGCTACATCTTTCTTCAAACCAACCCAGAAATAGTCACTCTTCAGATCTCGGTAGATCTTAGTACTGCCCGAATGCATAGAAAAAGGACTCGAATGTGCTTCGCTCAGAATCAGACATCTCAACTCAACATCTTTAGGTACTACAACTCTGTCTCTGAAACACAACACATTCTCATCACTGAAACTGTACTCTGTCGGTCTACCTTCTGCAATGTCCTGAACATGCGAAGCTAAAGACATATC
Organism: Hibiscus tridactylites; assembly: GCA_958450335.1. Taxonomy (NCBI): domain Eukaryota; kingdom Viridiplantae; phylum Streptophyta; class Magnoliopsida; order Malvales; family Malvaceae; genus Hibiscus; species Hibiscus tridactylites. The sequence goes on from OY288266.1 coordinate 32,353,805, forward strand.
TTGCAATTGTTTCTCTCTGATCATCTGAATCAAAGAAGGCTTCACTTGCAACTCTGTGATCAAACCACCATCATCAGATACACTCAGCCTAGCAAACATAGCTCGCAACTCAACTGCAACTTTTCTGCTCAACGCATCAGCTACTACATTTTCCTTACCCGGATGGTACTCGATAGTCAAATCATAGTCTTTCAACAGCTTAAGCCATTTTCTCTGTCTCACGTTCAACTCTCTCTGAGTCATCAAATACTTCAAGCTTTTATGATCAGTGTAAACCGTGCACTTCTCACTATACAAGTAGTGACACCAAATCTTCAACGCAAACACAATTGCTGCTAACTCAATGTCATGTGTAGGATAGTTCTTCTCGTGCACCTTCAACTGCCTCGAAGCATAAGCAACAACTCTCCTCTCTTGCATCAGAACACAACCTAAACTTACGTAAGAAGCATCGCTATAGATCACGAACTCTTTCCCTGAAACTGGTTGTACCAACACTGGAGCATTCGTCAAGGCTTCTTTTAATTTCTCAAATGCCTTTTTGTCTCTCATCTGACCACTCAAAATTAACTTCTTTTTGCAACAATTTAGTCAACGGAGCAGCCACTCTAGAGAAACCATCAACGAACCTCCTATAGTAACCAGCTAGTTCTAGGAAACTCCTAATCTCTGTCACTGACTTAGGTTGTTTCCACTCAATAATAGCTTCAATCTTCGTCAGATCAATGCGGATACCTTCAGCTGACACAACATGGCCAAGAAACACAACCTCTCGAATCTAGAACTCACATTTACTAAGCTTAGCATACAACTAGTTACTCATCAACCTCTGCAAAACAAGTCTCAAGTGCTCATCATGTTCTTCTTTTGATCTTGAGTACACAAGGATGTCATCTATGAAAACAACTACAAACCGGTCTAGATAGTCTCGGAAAACTCTGTTCATCATATCCATGAAAGCTGCTGGTGCATTCGTGAGCCCAAACGGGATCACAAGGAACTCATAATTACCATATCTAGTCCTAAAAGTTGCCTTCGGAACATCACATTCTTTTACCTTCAACTGATAGTATCCTGATCTCAAATCTATCTTCGAAAACACTGAGGCACCCCTCAACTGATCAAACAAGTCATCTATACGAGGCAATGGAAACTTGTTCTTCACTGTCAACTGGTTCAACTGCCTGTAGTCGATACACATTCTCATACTGCCATCCTTCTTCTTCACAAACAACACGGGAGCACCCTAAGGTGAACTACTAGGCCTAATAAAACCTCGGTCTAACAACTCCTGAAGCTGACTTTTCAACTCTATAAGAGCCATACAGTACGGAGCAATAGAAACTGAAGTAGACCCTGAAACAGTCTCAATCACAAACTCTACATCTCTGTCAGGAGGCAAACCTGATAACTCTTCTGGAAACACATCCGGATAATCACAAACTGTTCTGATATCTTTCGGCCTAACCTTGCTCATATTCGGATTCATCACATACGCTAAATAAGCCCCACAACCGGAGTCCATCAACCTATGAGCCTCTAAAGCTGACACAATGTTTGACAAGAACTTAACGTTCTCGCCTACTACCACTACCTCGTAGTCATCGAAAAACTTCAATGAAATTCTCTTCGTCTCAAAATCTACACTAGCTCTGTGCTCAACCAACCAATCCATACCCAAAATAATATCAAAACCATAGAACGGAAGCTCCATCATATCAACAGGAAACACATGACCCTGAAACTTCAACTGACACCTCATATACATCCGTCTAACTACAACTGTCACACCGAAGGAACTAGTCACATGCATCTCTACATCTAAGATCTCAACAGGTATGTCTAACTTCTTTGCATGCTCACTCAAAATGTAAGAATGCGTGAAACCCGAATCAACTAAGGAAAGCAAAGACATGGACTGTAACTCAAAATTACCTGCTATCACATTTGTGTCATTCCCTGCCTCTCTCTGTGCGTAGACTCTAGCTGGTCCTCCGGCCTCTGGCTGAACTGCCACTACATGAGTAAGATTCCTCGGTGCCTCTATCCTAGGTGCATCAGCCCTCGACTGAAAGTAACCACAACCGCACCTACGACCTCTCTGATAGTCAATTGCTCTCGCAGGAGCCTGTGCCTGAACCAGTGCCTGTGTCGCCTGATGCGGACACTCTCTCCTGAAATGGTCTCTCGATCCATAGTTCTAGCAAGCATGATAGTTCCCCCATCACTCTTCTGAATGATGTCTCCCACAACGGGCACACACGGGCAAACGCCCTCCAGCTTTATGGCCCTGATGGCCTCTACCGTGGTGGCCACCGCCACGCCTATGGTCAAACTAATGTCCACCACCCAATGCCTCTTGGCATCACCACGATCAAAGTTGTTATGCCTCTGCCCTGAACTGGATCCCCCCGAACGCTTGGTCAGCCCCATGCTATGCTCGATGTCCTTGGCCCTAGCGACCAATACATTAAAATCAGAATAATCAGTAGCCAAGGTGTACCTCTTGATTTCCTCATGAAGTCCATACCTAAACCGATCACAACGGTCCCTCTTAGTAGGAACCAACTCCGGAGCATACTAACTCAAACAAACAAATCGGATCTCATAATCTGTCACTGATGCATCTCCCTGAACAAGAGTCACGAACTCTCGCTTCTTCTCATCCAGATATCTCGGGCCCAAATACCTCTTTTTAAAAGCAGTCTTAAAGAAATTCCAACTGATATCGGCCTCAGGCACGCCGGTAGTAATGGTGACCCACCAGGTGTAGGCATCACCCTGAAGCAACGAAACTACACAGCCCAACTTACGAGCCCCAACACATCCCATCTGAGCCAAAATACAGAATGTCTTCTCTAGCCACAACTATGACCTCTCAGGCGTAGGTCCCCTGAACTCTTCTGCCCCTAGGCTACAAAGCCTCTCTAAGGGTAAACTAGCATCATCACCTCTCGGCTGAGCTACAACCTGAGCTCCGACAACTGCAGCCTGAAACGCTCCCGCTATAGCTTGAACTAGCGGAGCCATATCTATTCCTGTAGGACCTCGGCCACCCTGACCAACCTGAGGTCCCGCTCCCTCAGCTTCAGCCTCGCCTTCCACTTCAGGCTGGGGAGGTGGTGGTAGAGGAGCTCCGACTCCAACAACAGGCTCTCCCACAAGAGCCTCAACTCCAGCCACCGGCTCATAAATAGGAGCCGCAACACGAGGTTCCTGACGAACCAACCTCGGTCTACCTCTAGGCCTCGACATACCAGCTCACAGATAACAACTACAACAACTACAACATACAAAAAAAAAGGTTAGCAAGAGCAAGGGTCCAAGTGGCTCAAGTATGTTTCCCTCAATTAAAAATCATTTTTCCGATGTAATAAAAGCAATGAGACTCTACTCAACATCCTTTAAACAATATAAATACACGATCAAACAAGCATACATCAAAGCATACTTGATAAGCAAACAAACATACTTACATGACAAGCAAACACCATGCATTTGCAATACAAGAATTTAACTTACCTCACTTACCTGCTCGAGGTCTCGAAAACCTGGCTCTGATACCAACAAGTGTAACCCCCTCGTCCCGATCCGGGCAACTGACTGGTCCGAGTGGGTTACATAGGGATAACCGAGGCGGAACCCGTTAAGGCTTCACTTCGGTTAACAACCCCAGAAAACTTTTCATTTAATTATTATTTTGTCTAGATTCGTTTATACATCATATATGAAACATCGACAGCGGAAGCAACAAGAGAGGCGAACAACCAAAAAACAATTCAAAAACAACCCATTTTAACTTAAACTGCAGGCCGTATCGATACGCTTAAAGAGGGTATCGATATGCCTTGACTAGGTCAACTGGCTAACGTCAACACGAGGAGACCGTATCGATACGCTGGTTGACCGTATTGATACGCCCTTAAAGGTCAACTTCTCGTGGTCAACGCTACGAAGACCGTTTCACACACATAAGCCCATTTCGATACCCTCAATTTCTCGTCAAAATCTCAGATTTCCAGTAGCAAAATGGTATCGAAACACCCTTCCCGCGTATCGAAACGCTTGGCCTGAAACATGAGGACCGTATCGATACGGGTACAACCGTATCGATACCCCTGCTGCGAACAGACATGTTTTAGCTGGTTTAAGGCACAAGGCTGCCTCACCAACCAAGACCTCCAACCAAACATGCACTAACTCTAAAGGAAAGACACTCTACAACAAGCATGCTTAACACATAACATACATGTGAAACAAATATTTTAATTTTGATATAACTAAAAACCTAAGGACTAAATTGAAAATGTCAAAACGAATTTTAAGTCCTCAAAATATCCCCATATAATTTTAAGATTATGCCCAAGTTAAATACAAAGTTTTTCAAACATTTTTCTAAGTGTTTAAAGCCAAAACAGTGGTTTTCAAGTCCCTGTTTCGAAACGGCCCTAAGGCGTTTCGAAACATTTTCATCACTGTCAACCCCTGTTCCGAAACGCGTATCGAAACGAGTTCAAGTGTTTCGAAACGATCTCTCACGTTTCGAAACCGTTCTTCATATTTGATTTGAAAAGGCATAACGGTTGCAATATTTTTGCTGAATATTTAAAGATAAAAAGGGTGTTTCGAAACGTGCTAGGGCCGTTCCGAAACGACCCTTGACAGTAGCAAAACCGTTTCGAAACGAAGCTAAGCGTTTCGAAACAGGTCTTAAGTCTAAATTGAAAAATATAACCGTTGAAGTTGTTTTTAACTGATTTTCTGAAAACCGTTAAGGTGTTTCGAAACGGGCTAAGACCGTTTCGAAACGACCCTTGACAGTGGCAAAAGTGTTTCGAAACGGCCCTAAGGCGTTTCGAAACGGGCTCTTAAATGCACCCCAACGACTCTTTCTATTTTAGTCCGTTCCGAAACAGGTACCCCGCGTTTCGAAACGGGTTGTTGCAGACTACATTTATGGTGGTGAGATAACATCCCCAACGGCTCTATTGATGAGTGCAACAACCACAACGGCTAGAAATCAATGAGAAGGTATAAAAGAGACCTCCAAAAGCTCCAGCAACAACTATTGATCCAAAAGCAAACATCCAAACATCAAATTCAAGCAATTGTGCAAAAATCCCATTTGTCTAAAACCCAATTGTAATTTTCATTCATATCTTGTTCAATTGGGTTGAGTGCTTGTAATTGGGCTATTATTTGTATTGAGAGATACCTTATTAGCCATCAAATTTCTTTGTTCACTTGTGCGAGGATTGGGTTGATTTTTGGGGTAGAAAAATCAACCGAAATTGTAAAGGGTTGCCTCCTTGTCCTAGAAAAGGGGAAGAGCAATTATTGGAATTGTTTCAAATCCTTAGTGAAGCTAAGGTAGTGGATGTAGAGTTCATTTGGAACTTGAACCACTCTAAATTCCTTGTCTATTATTTTCAATTTGCAATTTCCACCACAAAACCTTTAAATTTCCAATTCACCCCCTCTTGGTCAATATTGATCTTGCGATCCACTCAACAATTGGTATCAGAGCCTACCTCTTTGAGGATTAACAACCACAAGAGGAGTTACTTGGAAGAGTGTGATCATCAAAGTATCAAGAGATGACTTCAACCTCTGGTTCTGGCATGTACAAGTCACAATCGAACACAAAGCCTCCATTCTTCAACGGTGATAACTATTCATTTTGGAAGAATATAATGCGTCTATTCATCAAGTCAAATGACTATCTTGTGTGGGATGTCATTGAGGATGGGCCATATATTCCATTGAAGCAAGATGGTGAAGGCAAGATGGTGTTAAAGAAGAAAGTGGAGATGAGTGAAGAGGAGAGGAAAAAGATTCAAGTCAATGATAAAGCTTTCCATATGTTATTTTATGCTTTCGGTCCGGACATCTACTCAAAGGTCTCATCAATTGAAAGTGCCAAAGAAGTGTGGGACACTCTTGAGACCACTTATGAAGGCACCAATGATGTTAAAGAAACTAAGATTCGAATTCTCAATCTTAGTTATGAAAATTTCAAGATGGAGCCTGATGAGACGGTGTCAAAGATGTTTGATCGATTCTCCACGATTGTCAATGGTCTAAAGGGCTTTGGAGAGATCATACCGGAAGACAAGCTTGTCCTGAAGCTACTCTATTCACTTCCCGAGTCTTGGGATGGGAAAAGAACCGATATCATCGAAGCAAAGAACTTGAAAACGTTGAAGCTTGATGAGCTTGTGGGTTCTCTCCTTACTCATGAGATCATGAAGCAAGGAAGGGAAGATGAGAAGAAGAAAGAAGAGAAAAGGGTAGAGAAGCTTGGGGTTGAGAAGAAGAAGAAGATGGGAATAGCTCTCAAGGCTAAAGCTTCACAACATGATGAGAGTTCATCTTGTGAGGAGGATGAACTTGAAGAATTAGCTATGATAGCCAAACGGTTCTCACGTTTCATGAGGTCCAACCGGGGAAGAAAAATCCAAAGGAAGATGGACTTCAAAGGGAAGAACAAAGAAGAAGGAAAGGATCCTATCATTTGCTTTGAGTGCAAACAACTCGGCCACATACGTTCGGAGTGCCCTTAACTCAAGAAGAAGGGCTTTGAGAAGAAGAAGAGACTCAAAGCCAAGCTTGCTACTTGGAGTGATGAGGAGTCATCGGAGGATGACGAACAAGAAGTGGCTAATCTTTGCCTCATGGCACTTGAGGAAGATTCCTCCTTGGTAACCTCTAACTCATCTACTTTAGATTTTTCATATGAAGAATTAAATGATGCATATGATGAGTTACAAGAGGTATATGATGAATTAGTTGAGAAATATAAGGAGTCGGTCATTAGGAATAAAAAGATTATTCTAGAACTAAATGAGAAAAATGACTCACTTACTCAAGCTAATTCTAAATTTGAGAAAAAGATATTAGGATTAAAAGATGAACTTAAATTTTTTCAAGATGAAAATGTTGATCTTAATAATCTTTTATCTCAATGTAATTGTGAACACCAAAAGGTGTTGGGTGAGCTAAATGAGCTCAAGAAGTCTTTAAAAAATGTTGGTAGTGTCAAGCATGAAGTAGGAGAATCATCTAGAACACACCAACCTAAGATAAAGACTAACTACTACAAACAAAGTAGCTATCCTAGATATAGTAGAGCTAAAAGAATTAGAAGTGTATGGGTTCCTAAGGAACTTGTTAAATCTAATAATATTATTGCTATGTCATCTTGGATTCCTAAGGGAACCAAGGTTTTGGGAGCTAACACTCATGGACCCAAAATGATTTGGGTACCAAAAACCAAAGTTTAATATCTTTGTTTGTAGGGGGGAGCATTGCTACAAGGCCAAAGCACAAAGTCAAAACTCATGGTACCTTGATAGTGGATGCTCGAGGCACATGACCGGAGACAAGAGTCGATTCATGGATCTAAAGCCAAAAAGTGGAGTAGTAAAATTTGGTGACAACTCCAAAGGCCACATTAAAGGTATTGGCTCCATAGGTAATCACTCTACCATTCTCATTGAAAATGTTTTATATGTCGATGGTATTAAACACAATTTATTGAGCATAAGTCAATTGTGTGATAAAGGATTTAATGTTTTATTTGATAAAAATGGATGCAAAATTGTAGACATTAAATCTAATAGTATTATGCTCATAGGTCATCGCATAGGGAATATATACATGGTGCATCTAGATGACATTCATACATCTCATGCATGCTTAGTTGCTCAAAATGAAAATGATGCATGGTTGTGGCATAGGAAGCTAGGACATGCTAGCATAAGTGTTTTAGAAAAACTAGTCTCTCTAAATCTAGTTAGAGGTTTACCCAAGATAAAATTTTCAAATGATAAAATTTGTGATGCATGCTCAAAAGGTAAACAACATAGGTCTTCCTTTAAATCCATTAATGATGTTTCTACTAGTAGATGCTTACAACTAATTCACATGGATTTATTTGGGCCAATTAGGACTATGAGCTTGGGTGGTAAGTCTTATGCTTTTGTTCTAGTTGATGATTTTTCTAGATTTACATGGGTTCTCTTTTTAAGTACTAAAGATGAGGCTTTGGAAAAATTCATCACATTTTCAAAATTAACCCAAAATGATATTGAACTTAGAATTTCACATATTAGAAGTGATCATGGAACCGAGTTTCAAAATTTAGGGTTTGAAGATTTTTTAAATGAAAATGGTATTAGCCATAAGTTTTCGGCTCCTCGAACTCCTCAACAAAATGGGGTAGTTGAGAGGAAAAATAGAACTTTACAAGAAATGGCTAGAACTATGCTTTGTGAAAATAATTTACCTAAATATTTTTGGGCGGAAGCCATAAATACCGCTTGTTATATTGTAAATCGAGTAATGATTAGGCCAATTTTAAAGAAAACACCTTATGAGATTTTAAAATCAAAAAAGCCTAACATTAGCTATTTCCACCCTTTCGGGTGCAAGTGTTTTGTTTTAAATAATGGAAAAGATAACTTAGGTAAATTTGATGCAAAAAGTGATGAAGCCATTTTTATAGGTTACTCTTTAACCTCTAAAGCCTATCGAGTATTTAACAAAAGAACTTTAGTAGTAGAAGAATCTATTCATGTTGTATTCGATGATAACCTCCTTCCTAGGAAGGATTCTTGTGATGATGATGATGTAGGGATCATAAATGCCTTTGATGGAGGTCAAACTTCAAAGGAGGATGAGATTCCAACAAAGGAAGAGGACTCACAAGATCCACCTCTTGAAGCCTTGAAGGACTTGGCTATTGAGGAAAAGGAAGTGAGCTACCCAAGGGAGTTGAACTATGTCAAAGATGGTGAAATCTTGGGTGATCCATCCAAGGGGGTAACCACTCGTTCTTCTCTTAGATTAATGAATCATTTTGCATTTTTCTCATGCATAGAGCCTAAAAATATAAAAGAAGCATTGAGAGATGACTTTTGGATTATGGCTATGCAAGAAGAGTTAAATCAATTTGAGAGAAGTAATATATGTACATTAGTTGATAGGCCTAATAATCAATCTACAATAGGAACTAAATGGGTCTTTAGGAACAAGCTAGATGAGAGTGGTAACATTGTGAGAAATAAAGCTAGACTTGTAGCACAAGGTTACACTCAAGAAGAGGGAATAGATTTTGATGAAACCTATGCACCCGTAGCTAGAATGGAAGCCATTAGGATGTTGCTTGCATATGCATGTTATCATAATTTCAAGCTATTTCAAATGGATGTTAAAAGCGCATTTTTAAATGGTTTTATAAATGAAGAAGTGTATGTGGAACAACCATCGGGTTTTGAAGATTCAAAATTTCCAAATCATGTTTTCAAACTTACCAAAGCTCTTTATGGTTTAAAACAAGCTCCTAGAGCTTGGTATGAAAGGCTTTCAAATTTTTTAATTGATAAAGGATTTGAAAAAGGTAAGGTGGACACTACACTCTTTAAAAAAATGTATAAAAATGACATCTTGGTAGTTCAAATTTATGTTGATGATATTATTTTTTGTTCTACTAATGAATGTCATTGTCAAGAGTTTGCTAAGTTAATGCAAGGTGAATTTGAGATGAGCATGATGGGGGAGCTCTCATTCTTTTTGGGACTCCAAATCAAGAAAAAGAAGGATGGCACATTCATCAACCAAGCAAAATACATAAAGGATATGCTCAAGAAGTTTGGCTTGGAGAATGCAAAGCCTCAAGCCACTCCTATGAGCTCATCTACAAAGCTTGACAAAGATGAAGGAGGTAAGTGTGTTGACTCTAAGCTTTATCGTTCTAAGATTGGATCTTTGCTTTACCTTACCGCAAGTAGACCGGATATCTTGTTTAGTGTTTACTTGTGTGCTAGGTTTCAAGCTAGTCCTAGAGAGTCTCACCTTACAGCCGTTAAGAGAATCTTTAGATACCTTAGATATACTCCTTGCTTAGGTCTTTGGTATCCTAGAGACTCTACCTTCAACCTTCATGCTTACTCGGATGCGGATTATGGGGGTTGCAAAATTGATAGGAAAAGTACTTTGGGAACTTGTCAATTCTTAGGTAGTATGCTCATATCTTGGTTCTCTAAGAAACAAAATAGTGTAGCCTTATCTACCACCGAAGCCGAGTACATATCCTTAGGGAGTTCTTGTGCTCAAGTCCTTTGGATGAAGCAACAACTCTTAGATTATGGAATTGAAGTTGAAACCATACCCCTAAAATGTGACAACACTAGTGCAATATGTTTAACAAAAAATCCCATCCAACACTCTAGAACCAAACACATTGAAATAAGGCATCATTTCATTAGAGATCATGTCCTTAAGGAAGATGTTGTTATAGAGTATGTAGACACCTTGAATCAATTAGCAGACATTTTTACAAAACCCTTAGACAAAGAGCGTTTTTGGTACCTTAGGAGATAGTTAGGTCTAGCTAGCCTATCTTGACCTTTTAGGACCTCTTTTGTACTTAAATATGCTTGATTTTGTGAAATGCCATGTTTATGTGCTTAAACTCCTAATTTCATCAATGCCTATAGTTAGGGTGAGTATGTTTATGCTTGAATATGTTTTGCCTGCTCATTCATGACATTTATGCATGTTAGGCCTAAGAAAACTTCATTTTTCTGCACTTTTAGAGCCTCATCTGCACTTCCAGGCCCAGGTGTATCGAAACGGGTGACCCTGTTTCGATACGGATACCTTAAATCCAGTTCTGAGAGAAGGGCGTTTCGAAACGCCTCCAATGTGTTTCGAAACGTTTTGGCTACTGCCAAGGGGTGTATTGAAACGTGTTTCGATACGGGACAACAAGGCTTCGATACAGTCAACACCGTATCGAAACGGTCAACCTATGGTCTCAAAACGGTCAAACCCTAGTCGTCCTGTTTCGTAACGGTCCTGACCGTTCCGAAACGGCATCGCGGATTGCTTTATTTAGGGCTTTTAATGCTAAAATTCACTTTTTATCAAACTCTTAAAACCCTAAACCGCCTCCCTCTCTATAAATACCCTCTCAAACTCATTGATTTTCACAAAATTGTGAGGGGGTTTTACTCTAAAACTCAAGTCTAAGCAAGTTTCATCAACATTGTGCAAGGATTTTCATCAAATCATCCAAAATCCCAAACTAAGGTAATTTTTTTTCTTTTCTTTTTCCTTCAATTTATGTTCGAATCTTAGGTTAGAAAATTTTACTTTTGTATAAATTATAGTTTTTCCTTTGTGGGTTTTCCATATCTTGTAAAAATTTTCAAATCTCAAATTTTTTTATTCGAATATAAAATTTTTTAGTCGTATTTTTAAATTTTTTTTTTCTATTTTTCTTTTTATCTTTTTGTTTGTTTTTAATTTTGTTTCAAAAACCTAAGTGGGATTTATTATTGGATTGATTCTAAATATCAATGCATACACTTAATTTAAAATATACTTGCTTAATGTTTTTAGATAGCGGAACAAGCTAACAAAAAGCGTAAGGCCGTTCAAACCGGTGATTCGAGCATTCGTCCGCATCTTGCTCTGCTTTTTCAGAAATCCCTTAAAAATCCGGAGATGCATGCTCGCTTCAATTATGTCAAGGATTTCGAAATTCGTAAAGAACGTGTCATTGATCTTGATTTCCTCAATTCTGAGCGATTCCTATTCCGTTATCTCGACCGTTTGAGTGAGTGGAATCTTATCTTGTTCTTGAGCATTCCGGATATTCGCTACAAACACATGGTACTCCTTTTTTACTCTAATGCTCGTTTTATTCATGATGAGACCAAAACCGAGATTATAGGAATTGAATCTTTCATATTGGGCAAAAAGTTTGTTGTTAATGTTGCTCTCTTGGAGTCTATTTTTAAACTTAAAGATGAGGGTCTTGAGGATGAACGTCACTTTGGCACTTTCACCGGTCGGGCACTTACTTTGGATGTGGACGATCGCGTTCTTCACTTGATGGTTTCTTGGTTCATTCGACCTTCCGGAGGTAAATACTCTCATATCCGTCAAACTGATCATTTTTGGCTTGAATGTTTCCGTAGAGGTGAGCGCCCTAATGTGCCTAAAATAATTTTTGCCGAGATAGTCAATAATATTAAGCTTATTGACACAAATGAGTTGAAGTCTTTTACCTATGGCACAATCTTGAGCTACATCTTTCATGATCTTGGTATCGATTGTACCTACGACTCTCCGGAACCTCGCAAGACCAAGATTGGTGAGTCATCCCTTCGCAAGTCCGGGTTTACATATGTGAATGATGTTTGGGAAAGAATTGATAGAGAAGATGTTCCTCCTCCCGTTGCTCCTCCACCGCAAGTTTAGGTTGCAAACAATGAAGCCCTCACGGCTCTCATTAGCGAGCGGTTCAATGCTTTGGATACTAGCATTGCTTCGGGTTTTACTGCCATGGACAATCGTTTGAAAAATGTCGAGGATCGTCTTCTTACTCTTGAGACTTCCCATTCAAACTTGGATCTATCCTTCTCTACGCTCTATGGGCAATGGACGAAATTTCACCGTTATCAAGTCAAGAGCGATGATGATACTTCGGATGATGATGACGAGGCCTAGGATCTTCATATCATATCATATTATCTATGCATTTTAGGATTAAGATTGCATCTTTATGTGTTCTTATGTTTTAGGAACCTATGCTTTTAATCTTTTGTTTGGGATTTTATTATGAACTTAATGTTGGTTTATGTTTTGGATATTTTGATATTATGAATTAATATTATGGTTGCTTATTAATGCTTATTGGTACTAATCCTTTGTCTTCTCTATGAGCTTTCATTATTCTTTTTGATCTAACAAAAAGGGGGAGAAGAAATTTAAGAGCCACAAACTAAAATTCGTTTTAAATTTTAAAAGGTTTTTTAAAGCTTTACAACTTGGATTTCAAGTCAAACATTTTTTTTAACTTTTAAAACCTATCTTAAATTAAGGGGGAGTTAGAATTTTTTCAAAACTTTCAAAATTCTTAAAAATTCTAACTTTGGTTTTGTTATATCAAAAAGGGGGAGATTGTGAAACAAATATTTTAATTTTGATATAACTAAAAACCTAAGGACTAAATTGAAAATGTCAAAACGAATTTTAAGTCCTCAAAATATCCCCATATAATTTTAAGATTATGCCCAAGTTAAATACAAAGTTTTTCAAACATTTTTCTAAGTGTTTAAAGCCAAAACAGTGGTTTTCAAGTCCCTGTTTCGAAATGGCCCTAAGGCGTTTCGAAACGTTTTCATCACTGTCAACCCTTGTTCCGAAACGCGTATCAAAACGGGTTCAAGTGTTTTGAAACGATCTCTCACGTTTCGAAACTGTTCTTCATATTTGATTTGAAAAGGCATAACGGTTACAATATTTTTGCTGAATATTTAAAGATAAAAAGGGTGTTTCGAAACGGGCTAAGGCTGTTCCGAAACGACCCTTGACAGTAGCAAAACCGTTTCGAAACGAAGCAAGCGTTTCGAAACAGCTCTTAAGTCTAAATTGAAAAATATGACCGTTGAAGTTGTTTTTAACTGATTTTCTGAAAACTATTAAGGTGTTTCGAAACGGGCTAAGACCGTTTCGAAACGACCCTTGACAGTGGCAAAAGTGTTTCGAAACGGCCCTAAGGCGTTTCGAAACGGGCTCTTAAATGCACCCCAACGGCTCTTTCTGTAGAACTAATGTTTTGATATAATAATTGAAAAATGTTTTTGGACTTGTTTGAATATTTTGAAAACTTATTTAAAGTCCAAACAACTTGAAAATATGTTTGAAATGGTTTCATAGGTTTTTAACATGTCTAAAACGCTTTTTAAATTGCCAAAATATCATTTTTACAAGGCTTGTATCGATACACCTTTGATCTGTTTCGATACGGGGTCCTCCAGTAAGTAGAACGCAGATGCAGGGGCAGAGGTATCGAAACCACCTAGCTGGTATCGATACCTGTAGGTTTCGAAACCACCTTGCTGGTATCGAAACCAGCCTGAATTTTTCAAACCCCAATGGCTAGTTCCTATGAAGGCCGTACCGATACCGTTCCACGCGTATCGATACTGGTAGCTGCAGAACAGCATTTATGAAGGGAAATAAAGTCCTCAACGGCTCCAATTCATCCCCAACGGCTAGTAACGGCTACAAACTCATTTGGAAGTATAAAAGGGACTTCCAAGCATCAAGAGAAGGCTAATGCTCATATTGTCAAACATCAAATGATCAAGAAATTGTCTTAGCACTTAAATTGTCATTTCTTGTATAGACAAACACTAGCGAGCCAAAATTGTTAAATTTGCTCAAGTGTTTTAGGTTTTGGGTGAGTGCTTCATTGTGCAAACAAACACCTATTAGAGGGTTTAAGTTTGCTTTTATTATCTCTTTGTAAAAGAGAGTTTTGATCAAGGCTTTGGGTAGAAGCTTGATCGATTGTAAGGGTTTCCTCCTAATCCTAGAAAAGGGGACGAATCAATAGTGGATTGATTGTGAAATACTTAGTGGGGAGCCAAGGTAGTGGATGTAGACCTTGGTTAGAAGGTTGAACCACTATAAATCATTGTGTCACTTTTCATTTTAGCTTCCTAAACCCTTCCACCCAAAAATTCACCTCTCCACCACTTGGTGAGCAATATTGGTTGATCGAATCGAGCCCCACACAACTCAACAATTGGTATCAGAGCTTGGCTCAATTGAAAAAGATTCACATCCTATTGAGAAGATCCGTCAAGCTCGATCAACATTTCACCAACCGGCTCAATGGCACATTCTATCGACAAACCGCCCTTCTTTGACGGAACTCATTATGCCCATTGGAAGACAAAGATGAAGTTCTTCATGTAATCAAGAGATTACAAGCTATGGGATGTAATTGAAGATGGTTCGTTCGTGCCTCAAAGAAGTAAAGCGGAGTGGAGTGCCGACGATCGCAAGAAGATGGAGCTAAATTGCAAAGCCTTGCACATTCTATTTTGTGCATTTGGTCCATCCATCTATGGGAAGATGCCTTCTTGTGAGAGTGCCAAAGAGGTATGGGACAAGCTTGAAGTCACATACGAGGGAACCGATGAAGTCAAAGAGACCAAGATTGGGCTCTTAACCTTAGAGTATGAGAACTTCAAAATGGATCTGGAAGAGAACATCGAGAAGATGTTTGATAGGTTCTCCACCATCACCAACGGTCTCAAAGGCTATGGAGAAGCCATCCCGGAAGAGAAGCTTGTTCGAAAGCTCATCTACTCACTTCCCGAATCTTGGGACTCAAAGAGGACCGCCATCATCGAAGCCAAAAATTTGAAGACTTTGAAGCTTGATGAACTTATGGGGTCACTCCTTACTCATCAAATCATGAAGAAGAACAAAGAGGATGAGAAGAAGAGGGAAGAAATTAGAGCTATGGGAGAGAAGAAAATCAAAGGGCTTGGCATCAATGCAAGTGCCATAGCTCTCAAATCCTCCACTTGTCATCATGTCTACTCAAGTGAAGAGGAGGATGAAGATGAAGAGATAGTTCATCTCTTCAAGAAGTGTGCCCCGTTCATTAGGAAAGCTTTGAGAGAGCTTGAACGAGAACCTAAGAGAAAGGAGAGGGCAAGCACTTCAAGCCATAAGAAGAAGGCACATGTGGCTACTTGGAGTGATGAGGACTCCATCGACAATGAACAAGCCAACCTTTGCCTTATGGTCATCGAAAAAGATTCAAGGGTAACTTCTAATTCATCTACTTCATGTTCTTACTCTTTTGATGAATTACAAGATGCCTACGATGATTTGGTTTTAGATTTTAAAAGCCACATTTTAAAAAACAATAAATTGATTTCAAAGTTAAAAATTCAAAATGATTTGCTTTCTAAAACCAAACTTGAACTTGAAGCAAAACTTGAAGAGTTTGAATTAAAATGTTTTGATTTACAAAAATTGCTTCAAAATGTTCAAGAAGAAAAAGATTTGATTTCCAAAGAACTTGAAAAGAAAAACAATTTTGGAAAATCAAATTTTTATGTTAGACAATCTAGTGCCCCTAGATTTATAAATGGTAAATGTTTTAGAAGTGTTTGGGTCCCAAAAGGACTAACCACTTCAACTAAAAAGGATGACATTGAAAAATGGATTCCAAAGGGGACTAAAATTTGTGCTACTAATGTTCATGGATCCAAAGCAATTTGGATACCAAAAATTACTTGATTGTTTTTTGCTAGGTGTGATGGAGGTGTTCAACAAGTCAAACATTGAGGGGCAGCTCCATGCACACAAGGAAGAACACTTGAAGAAGGAAGGCTTCACATCCTCCCTTTGGGTTCAAGTGTTGGTAAAAATCTAGTTGTTTTTGCATTTATTTGTTTTAATTTTTATTTAATTCAACTAGATGATCATAAATGTTGAACTAACTTTTTATTGATGCTTTGAGTAAGGGGGAGCCATTTTAAAACCAAATTCTTATTTTTGTCAAAATTTTCCTCTATAGTTATTTTGAACTTAATGTTTTAAATTCTTTTTGATATAACAAAAAGGGGGAGAAATGGTTTGAAAAATTGAATTTTCAAATGAATAAGGGGGAGCTTTATTTGATTTCATATCTTTAATCTCTTATTCACATTTTTAAAGTTAAAGGGGGAGAATCCAAACAATTTTTCAAGTTAGTTTTATTATATCAAAAAGGGGGAGATTGTAGAACTAATGTTTTGATATAATAATTGAAAAATGTTTTTGGACTTGTTTGAATATTTTGAAAACTTATTTAAAGTCCAAACAACTTGAAAATATGTTTGAAATGGTTTCATAGGTTTTTAACATGTCTAAAACGCTTTTTAAATGGCCAAAATATCATTTTTACAAGGCTTGTATCGATACACCTTTGATCTGTTTCGATACGGGGTCCTCCAGTAAGTAGAACGCAGATGCAGGGGCAGAGGTATCGAAACCACCTTGCTGGTATCGATACCGGTAGGTTTCGAAACCACCTTGCTGGTATCGAAACCAGCCTAAAATTTTCAAACCCCAACGGCTAGTTCCTATGAAGGCCGTACCGATACCGTTCCACGCGTATCGATACTGGTAGCTGCAGAACAACATTTATGAAGGGAAATAAAGTCCTCAACGGCTCCAATTCATCCCCAACGGCTAGTATCGGCTACAAACTCATTTGGAAGTATAAAAGGGACCTCCAAGCATCAAGAGAAGGCTAATGCTCATATTGTCAAACATCAAATGATCAAGAAATTGTCTTAGCACTTAAATTGTCATTTCTTGTATAGACAAACACTAGCAAGCCAAAATTGTTAAATTTGCTCAAGTGTTTTAGGTTTTGGGTGAGTGCTTCATTGTGCAAACAAACACCTATTAGAGGGTTTAAGTTTGCTTTTATTATCTCTTTGTAAAAGAGAGTTTTGATCAAGGCTTTGGGTAGAAGCTTGATCGATTGTAAGGGTTTCCTCCTAATCCTAGAAAAGGGGACGAATCAATAGTGGATTGATTGTGAAATCCTTAGTGGGGAGCCAAGGTAGTGGATGTAGACCTTGGTTAGAAGGTTGAACCACTATAAATCATTGTGTCACTTTTCATTTTAGCTTCCTAAACCCTTCCACCCAAAAATTCACCTCTCCACCACTTGGTGAGAAATATTGGTTGATCGAATCGAGCCCCACACAACTCAACACTTTCTATTTTAGTCTGTTCCGAAACAGGTACCCCGCGTTCGAAACGGGTTGTTGCAGACTGCATTTATGGTGGTGAGATAACATCCCCAACGACTCTATTGATGAGTGCAACAACCACAACGGCTAGAAATCAGTGAGAAGGTATAAAAGAGACCTCCAAAAGCTCCAGCAACAACTATTGATCCAAAAGCAAACATTCAAACATCAAATCCAAGCAATTGTGCAAAAATCCCATTTTGTCTAAAACCCAATTGTAATTTTCATTCATATCTTGTTCAATTGGGTTGAGTGCTTGTAATTGGGCTATTATTTGTATTGAGAGATACCTTATTAGCCATCAAATTTCTTTGTTCACTTGTGTGAGGATTGGGTTGATTTTTGGGTAGAAAAATCAACCGAAATTGTAAAGGGTTGCCTCCTTGTCCTAGAAAAGGGGAAGAGCAATTAGTGGAATTGTTGCAAATCCTTAGTGAAGCTAAGGTAGTGGATGTAGAGTTCATTTGGAACTTGAACCACTCTAAATTCTTTGTCTATTATTTTCAATTTGCAATTTCCACCACAAAACCTTTAAATTTCCAATTCACCCCCTCTTGGTCATTATCGATCTTGCAATCCACTCAACAATACATATAAAAGCCATACATTAAAAAGAATCATCAATTCCACAAAAGAAGCATACATAACATTCAAGGTTTCATGCCTTAGAAAAGATCATACACAAGAGCATTCATGAAAGGGGCACAAGGCCAACACAGTATGTGACACCCCCAAAACTCGGGCCGGGAGTTAAGGGTGTCGGACGGAACAGAAAGGCGGACAAACGAACATGTCAGACAATTGCGGAAGCATTTTGATGACGTGATATTATTTTAATCATTATTTCTTTTTAATGCGCACGCGGAAAATGGGCTAACAAAAATTTACACATACTTTCATTTAATCTTGTTACAAATTTTAGGACCAATTAAAACTTTTTTTTTATCATATCACTATTACAATTAAGCCATAATGTCAAATACTTAATCAACCAATTACATGCTAATCGAAAACCCTTAATTAAATGGTCTAGGTGAATTCGACTTAATCCAAAAATTACCAAATATTTAAGCAACCAATTTCATACATCACATAATAGATTCCAAATTCATATCATGGCATTTGATTTCCTTTACTTAAGGCTTACAAAATGACATAGCTTATATGCCCCTAAACATGTCAAGCTATCGACTATGGACAACAAAAAGGATCGACACAACCATTAGCTTGACTTACATTTTTACACAAAATAATGAGGCTAACTACTTAGATACAAAACATGATTCTAGCCTACTAACCAAACATCACGGAGCATGTAGTTTCAAACACCATTTCAAACTTAAGTTTCGACCAAATAAAACAAAACGGATCCTGAGACAAACTTCAAAGCCACCATCTAGGAGTCTAAAAATAAGACTTAGATCGTACATATTTTGGAATTGTGAACTTGATAATCTTGATCCAACGTAAGCTAGCTTTAGGATCCGAGCTATCCTGCTAAGGTTGGGAAGAAGAAAACAGAGGAGCGGTAAGTACAAAAGTACTTAGCGAGGTAATGCTAACACTAATTCATTCTTGAGCTTAAGCGTGATCAAACATTGAGGTTACTTAGCTAGGTTTATTAGCAATTTGGTATTCACCCAACTAAGCTCACACAAAATTCATACATATGGCAGCATACATGTCATATCAACATTCATAACACATGCTTGAACGCATAGCATATCACGATAATTTATTACATGCTTATACATGATTCGGACAATAGCATATTTCATTTCATTTTCAGCATACTCAATATCATGCTTTAGCATTTAATTATATCAAGCTTTCACGCTAAACCATACATAGCATTTTCAACATATCGAATCAAATCCACAATTTCACCATAGCATATCATTCGAATGATCACAAATTTATCATTCAAAAATCAGAATTTTTCATTTCAATATTACATATATTCGAATAGGGTTATTACCCAATTTCACATGATCGAACTTGTAAGCATTTCATATGCTTCTTAGCATAATCGGATAGGACCAATGTCCACATATCATAGCACTTCATTTCATAACATATTCGGAAAGGATCAATATCCACATAGCATTTCACATCATAGCATATCATTTTTAAGTCACATTATTCTTTAATATGATTTCATAACACAAACATTTATTTTAACATTTTGCCCATGGTAGATTAGTCGTAACAGAAATTCGAGCCATCGGAAGGGTAACATGTAATGCATATCGGAGTTGTGTTGCCCGCGGCAACGTCATTGATTGCATAAAGCAAAATCAAAGGTGATGCCCATAGCATCGTATGTCTCGAACAGCAATCAAGATCACACATCTTATCAAGAGTACACAAAGTACTATCAAAGATTGCACAAAGCAATATCGGAGGGTGAGCTCAGACTCTAGGCATGCTGTTCTTATCTAGAACGTCCAAACGACCAAGGGCGGAATCTTGTTAAGTGATTAGTCCATTAATTCATTTCATGTGTGTATTTTTCAGAATTCATATTGCATACTCATTCGCTCATAACATGGCAACAACATCATTCATACATAACATATGCATTTTCAAGCATAGCATTTTCATGTCATAGGGCAGTCCACATAATCATCATATCAATTACGATCAAAAATTCATTTCATGATTTTCTACCATACAATCATTTACATGGGCAGTCCACATTTGTACATACTCAATCAATCATCAAAATCCACATTAACATAGAACTCATGGCATTTAGCATCATGCAAAACAGTCCACAAATCGCATTCGATCAATCATGTATCACAAATTGCAATCATGCACTCAAATTCCTTTATAACTTCTTCCCTTACTAAACATATTACCGGATAGCATTTAGTCCAATTTCATGCATAATAAATATAAATTACAGAATATTAAAGTGGTTCGGACACTAGTCCCAACCCTAAACAAAATTAAACTCATAAAATTACACTCACGAAAGTTACACTCACGATCCTTATGCTTGATCTCGAATTGAGATGCATTTGCCTCTTCCTTTCGAACGATCGATCCTAGCTTCCTCCGAAGCTTCTTCGCTATTACGATCTTAACTCTCGTCATTAAACAAATACACTATATTAGGAAGCAATTCAACCATACTAATTCACAATTCAAGCATTAACCTCTAATTTCAATTCTGACTTTTTCACTAAACTAGTTCGAGGACTAGTTATCGTTTTAATCATAACTTTTTAATTACTTATCCGAAATTAACATATCATATACCGTTGGTTAAACCCAATTTTTCAGTCACATCAACCTCATATTTTTATCTTATTCGGATTAATACAGTTTATTATTTCTTTATACTCAATTCGGCAATTCTGGACAGCATGCACTGCCCGACTTTAAAAATTCCTATCTTTCAAATTACATACTGAAACTTAGTTCCGTTTTCTCTCCATGATTCTAGACATTCTAAAGTTTATACAGTATAAATTTCAGCTTCAAATACCTTATATTCGATTTTTAGCGAATTTCCAAAGTCACTGCTCTTACATAGAACGTCACTGGACAGATTTCTTAATTAACACTTTAGCTTGAGCATACACTTAACTATATTCTTAGATCTAAATTTCTTTCATAGCATGACTTATTATACTTTTCAAGGGTACTTTTACAGTCCATGTAAGTTTCTAATTTCAACATTTAGGCATGCAAAGTTACCGATTTCTTCAAAACAGTCCTTAATCTTCACAAATTCGATCTCATGACCATTTTTAGTTCTAAACATCATACCATCTTCCCACTTCATTTTTCCAGCAATCATTAAACTTTTATAACCAAATGTTCATCCCTTAACAAGTTTCTCTTAGTGACCATTTTCAGATTTTGACTCTTAACAAGTTTTCCAAAGCTCAAGATTTTATTCTTCTCTTCAAAACAATCCCCTTTTTACTCCTTTCTTGTTTTCTTGCATAGATTCCATATTTTTCCATATTTTATCTTGTTATTACATTTAAGACTCATATCTCTTCATGCTCATATAAAACTTAGGTTTGCATGCATGTTTTTAGCTCAACCGAAAGTTTCAATGTAACATTCGGGTTTAGGGGTTAGGTGAAAATAATATTTTAATATAAATTGGGTTCGGTTTTATGATTTAAATAATGGTTCGGGTTTGGTCTTCAAATTAATGAGATTGATATACTATGCTTTAAAAATTAAACCCCCAAATAATCATGGATTTTAAACCCTTGTGATTAGTTCATTTCATTAAGGGCAAAGTAGACTTTTGAGCCTTAAAATAAGTCACATGCCAAATAAACACCCACTTCTCTACTATTCATCATCCTCTCCAAAAACCCACCAACGGGAAACCAAACTCCCTTCCACATTCACTATTCCATTTCCAAAGCTCCTCCATTTCAACTCTGAATTTAAAGGTGAAGGTAATTTTGAACTCCCCTCACCTCCCTCTTCTCAAAAGTACATTTTATTTTCGTTTTCATGAAGATTTAAGGAATTAGAAGTTTTTGAATATTTGATTAAAAGAGGTGCCTTTGTGTAGCTAAACCTAATATTTTTATTTATTATGGTTAGTTATGGTATATAGGAGTCAAATGATGTCACATATGTGAATTTCAAACGATTTTAAACAATTTTCGGAATTTGGCTTTAAGGGGGTTTTTGGGAGGTTTTAAAGTGTCTTTTGGGGCTGTTTTGAGTGGAATCTTGAGGGCTGATGTTTAGTTGATGTTTGAGGGTTGTTTTGAGTATATTAGATGGCAAGATGGATATTGGATTCGGGAATTATTTGCTGAGTTTGGTGGCTGCACGAAAATGGGGAGTTTGAGAGGGTTCTTGGCTTGACATGTTGAGCTTAATGTTTGAATTGTGTTCCGGGTTAGTTTCGATGACAATATATTGATTGTGGATGTTTTATTTGTGTTTGGGCTTGATTAGAACCGAGTTTGGGCATCGGTGAAGCGTTGGAAGAGGATCCGAGAATTTGAAGAACGGTCGTTTGCTTGGTCTTTGAGCTTGGAAGCTTAGGTGAGTGGTTGTTTGCTTTTAAAGGTTTTAAATTAGTTGGTTCGAGTATATGGACTAGGTTGGGCTTGGTAGACCCACCTAGAGTTAGGATTAGGGTGGTAGCCTAATCCTAATCTTGATCTAAGCCTTTGGATGAACTCAAATGTATGGATGTTTATGCCTCGTATGTCTTGTGATATGAATGCTTATGTATATTGTTTTATACATGTGAATTGAGGCATGGGTTGTATTGCTTAAAGCATGCATAGTGATGGTTCATGATTGTGTCCATGGTGAGTACGTGCTAAGCACGGAAATGGTTGAAATGAGTAATGTGGAATGAGTAAATATTGGCACTAGTATACTTAAATACAAATGATCGATCATTAGGATGTTAGTGTGTACACATGAGTCAAAAGTCGCGCGTGGCCTTGGTGGCGTTGAGTCACCAAGGAGGAGTACGGGTACGCCCGGAAATGGTATTTAAATATAGTCGGTGATGAGTGGAATCCCATCGACGGGGCGTGAGGATGAGTGGAATCCCCTCCGCGAGACCGGTGATGAGTGAAATCCCACTGTCAGGTAATGGTTGTGTTGTTGGATGTGAGTTCCAACGGTTATCCGTGTATTTGAGTCATAACTAGGTGCCAATGTTGATGGATGTGTGATTCAATGTGTTGGGATATATGAGTTGTTTGGTTGTTTAAATGTGATTACATGTATGGTAGTGTTGAGCTCATGATTATGGCATATATGTGATATATTGCTCATGCATCTATATCTTGTGGACTCTTGATAAATGTTAATTGCCTTGGCTAGATCGTGCTCGGACCCTGCAATGTTGAGGTTTGTTTTTAGAGCTTACCCTCACTAGGCATTATTGCTTACGCTCTCTTTGTTCAACATTGCAGATCCTTAGTTCGTGGGTTGCTCGGGCAAGTGGAGGGCCTCCAAGTGCGGTTTGGACTTGTGTTCATCAAGTATGGTTTTAATGCTAAGACATGTAATAGTTTAAGCAATGGGATGTGTAATGTTTTGTTGGTTTTGATGGTTGCTAGGAGCATGTTTAGACTCCTTAGTGTCTTGCTTTTGCATGGTTGTGTTGCTATGTTGATGAATGTTTGGGTATGGTGGCATGCCTTTAGATGTTTAGATTGCCTTGTCTTGGTGCAAACCTCATATGTTTTCTTTGTGCCTTTTTGGGCTCTTGAGCTTCCATGTTTGACTCCAAATGCTGAATTTTACCCTTTTGATGGAATGCCATGTTTCGAATGCTTGATTTATGTTAAATGCTTCCTATGGCTCATGTATGCTTGTTGAAATGGTCATATGTGCGGGTCTTGTGAGTGTTGAAGCATGCTTTTGGTCCTTTTTACGCTCCTATACATGTCCATGTATGATTTTGGGGTTTTGCAAGGTTAGGATGTTCTTAGGTTGAGCAGAATGTGATCCCCTGCACTAAGGTTTCGAAACCATGGGTAAGGTTTCGAAACCTTTGCAGAGGATTTGGTCCCAGAACATTCTGCCAACCCAAGGTTTCGAAACCTTTGGTGAAATTTTGGTTCCAGGGCATTCTGTCGACCAAAGTTTCGAAACCTTTGGGAAAGGTTTCGAAACTAAGGTCCAAGGTTTCGAAACCTTCCCTAAGGTTTCGAAACTTTGGGGGAGATTTTGGTTCCAGGGGTTTCTGTCAGCAAAAGTTTCGAAACCCTTGGATAAGGTTTCGAAACTGCTGCTTAAAATTGTGCTGTTTTGAGTTGTTGACCTTTTTAATGGTATAAAGACATAGGATTTAATGTGCATTTAGTCAAGATTGAATTTTGGTTGTTTGTTTGTGGTTTGGGGTTTGAAAATGACAAGGTTAAAATGAAAAAAATTCGGGTTGCTAACCGAGGAGGAACCCCTTGGGTTTCGCTTCGGTTTTCCCCGTGTGGCCCACTCGGACCGGTCATTCGGCCGGACCGGGACGAGGGGGTTACATTTGTTGGTATCAGAGCCTAAGGTTACCGAGACCTTGGGCAGGTAAGTGAGGTAAGTTTACGCTTTTAAGTTGAAATTGCACGGTGTTTGCTTATGCTGCAAGAATGGTTGCTTATGTGACAAGTGTGCTGATTGTTTTATTTTAAAGCATGTGTGTGTGGGTCCCATTGCTACTATTATATTGAAAAAATGATTTTAAGTGAGGAAACATACTTGAACACTTGGGAGCCTCACCTTGCTAACCCAATTTGTGTGTTGTTGTTGTGGTTGTAGTTAATATCTGAGAGAGCAATGTCTAGACCGAGAGGTAGACCGAGGTTGGTTCGTCAGGAACCGCGAGTTGTGGCTCCCGTTGAGCCGGTAGTTGGTGCGGGAGCTCACATAGAGGGACCGGGGCGAGGATGGAGCCGGAGGCGAGGGACCTCAAGGTGGCCAAGGTGGCCAAGGTCCAGCCGGAATTGATATGACTCCGCTTGTGCAAGCAATAGCGGGAGCGTTCCAGGCCGCAGTTGCGGGAGCTCAGGCTGCAGCTCAGCCTAGGTGCGATCATGCTAGTTTACCTTTGGAGAGGCTCCGTAGCTTGGGAGCCGAGGAGTTTAGAGGATCTACTCCGGAGAGGTCGGAGTTATGGTTGGAGAAGACAGTTCGTATCTTGGCTCAGATGGGTTGTGCGGGCGCACGTAGATTGGGTTGTGTGATCTCATTGCTTCAGGGTGATGCCTACACCTGGTGGGTCACCATTACTACCGAGGTTCCAGAGACAGAGATTGATTGGGAGTTCTTTGAGTCTGCCTTCAGGAAGAGGTACTTGGGACCGAGGTACCTAGATGAGAAGAAGAGAGAGTTCATGGCTCTCACTCAGGGAGATGCTTCAGTGACTGATTATGAGATTCGTTTCGTTCGTCTGAGTCAGTATGCTCCAGAGTTAGTACCCACTGAGAGGGCTCGATGTGATCGTTTCATATACGGACTTCATGAGGAAGTCAAGAGGTATACCTTAGCTTCTGATTATTCTGACTTTGATGTCTTGGTTGCTAGAGCCAAGGACATTGAGCATAGCTTGGGCTGGCCAAGTGTTCTGGAGGATCTAGTTCTGGTAAGAGGCACAACAACTTTGATGGTAGAGATGCCAAGAGGCACAGAGGTGGCGGACATCAGTTTGATCAGAGACGTGGCGGTGGCCACCAGAGCAGGGGCCATCAGGGCCATAGAGGAGGAGGGCGCTTGCCCGAGTGTGCACAGTGTGGGAGACAGCACACTGGAGAGTGCTGGGGTAACTTCCATGCTTGTTGGAACTGTGGTTCGAGGGACCACTTTAGGAGGGACTGTCCGCGTCAGGCAGCTCAGGCACCGAACATTGCTCAGGCTCCTGCGAGAGGTAATGATTTCCAGAGAGGCCGTGGGCGCGGTCGTGGCTACTTCCAGCCTAGGGATGATGCACCTAGGGGAGATGCTCAGAGGAACCTTGCTCATGTTGTGGCTGTGCAGCCAGAGGCGGGAGGACCAGCGAGGGTCTATGCTCAGAGGGGGGCCGGGAACAACACCGATGTGATAGCAGGTAATTTTGAGTTACAGTCTATGTCTTTGCTTTCTTTGGTTGATTCGGGTTCTACGCATTCCTACATTCTGAGTGAGCATGCACAGAAGTTAGATATTCCTGTTGAGATCTTAGATGTAGGTATGCATGTTACTAGCTCTTTTGGTGAGACAGTTGTGGTTAGACGTATGTATAGGAGGTGTCCACTGAAGATTCAGGGTCATGTGTTCTCAGTTGATATGATGGAACTTCCTTTCTACGGTTTTGATATTATATTGGGTATGGATTGGTTGGTTGAGCATCGGGCTAGTGTGGATTTTGAGACAAAGAGAATTTCCTTGAAACTATCTGATGACTACGAGGTAGTGGTAGTGGGCGAGAACATTAAGTTCTTGTCTAATGTGGTGTCAGCTTTAGAGGCTCATAGGTTGATGGACTCAGGATGTGGGGCCTATTTAGCTTACGTTATGAATCCGGATATGAGTGAAGCTAGACCGAAGGATATCAGGACAGTGTGTGACTTTCCAGATGTGTTTCCTGAAGAGTTGCCTGGTTTGCCTCCTGACAGAGATGTTGAGTTTGTGATTGAGACAGTTTCAGGGTCTAATCCAGTTTCGATAGCTCCTATCGCATGGCTTCGAAAGAGTTGAAGGAATTGAAGAGTCAGTTGCAAGAATTATTAGACCGTGGTTTCATTAGGCCTAGGAGTTCTCCGTGGGGTGCCCCAGTGTTGTTTGTGAAAAAGAAAGATGGTAGCATGCGCATGTGTATTGACTATAGACAGTTGAATCAGTTGACCGTGAAGAACAAGTATCCGCTGCCTCGTATAGATGATTTGTTTGATCAGTTGAGAGGTGCTTCAGTATTCTCGAAGATAGATTTGAGATCCGGGTACTATCAGTTGAAAGTGAAAGAGTGTGATGTTCCGAAGACAGCTTTTAGGACTAGATATGGTCACTATGAGTTTCTTCTGATGCCATTTGGGCTCACGAATGCACCAGCAGCATTCATGGACATGATGAACAGAATTTTCAGAGACTATTTAGACCGATTTGTGGTTGTCTTCATTGATGATATACTTGTGTACTCGAAGACAAAAGAAGAGCATGATAAGCACTTGAGATTTGTTTTACAGAGGTTGTTGAGCAATCAGTTGTATGCGAAGCTTAGTAAGTGCGAGTTTTGGATTCGAGAGGTTGTATTTCTTGGCCATGTTGTCTCGGCCGAAGGCATCCATGTTGATCCGTCGAAGATTGAGGCTATTGTTGAGTGGAAACAACCTAAGTCCGTGACCGAGATTAGGAGTTTCCTAGGATTAGTTGGTTACTATAGGAGGTTTGTTGATGGCTTCTCTAGAGTAGCTGCTCCCCTGACTAAGTTGTTGCAAAAGGGAGTCAAGTTTGAATGGTCAGATGCAAGACAAAAGGCCTTTGAGAAATTGAAAGAAGCTTTGACAAATGCTCCGGTGTTAGTGCAACCTGTTTCAGGTAAGGAGTTTGTGATTTACAGTGATGCTTCCTACGTAGGCTTGGGGTGTGTCCTGATGCAAGATAGGAAAGTTGTTGCTTATGCTTCTAGACAGTTGAAGATTCATGAGAAGAACTATCCTACTCATGACATAGAGCTAGCCGCAGTTGTGTTTGCATTGAAGATTTGGCGTCACTACTTGTATGGTGAGAAGTGTGTTGTTTACACCGATCACAAGAGCTTGAAGTACTTGATGACACAGAAAGAGCTGAACTTGAGACAGAGGAGATGGCTAGAGTTGTTAAAAGATTATGATTTGACCATTGAGTACCATCCGGGTAAAGCAAACGTAGTAGCCGATGCTTTGAGTAGAAAAGTGGTCGTTGAGCTGAGAGCTATGTTTGCTAGATTGAGTGTGTCCGATGATGGTGGTTTTATCACTGAGTTGCAAGTGAAGCCTTCTTTGATTCAGTTGATTAGAGAGAAGCAGTTGCAAGATGCAAGCCTAGTTCCTCATGTTCAAGACATAGCCGAAGGAAGACCGACTGAGTATAGTTTCAGTGGTGAGAGCTTGTTGTGCTTTAGGGATAGAATTGTTGTACCGGAAGATGTTGAGCTGAGACGTCAGATTTTGAGTGAAGCACATTCGAGTCCCTTTTCTATGCATCCGGGTAGTACCAAGATGTATCGAGATTTGAAGAATGATTACTTCTGGGTTGGTTTGAAGAGAGATGTAGCCGAGTATGTGAGCCGTTGCATGGTTTGTCAGAGAGTGAAGGCGGAACATCAGGTTCCTTCAGGTTTGCTACAGCCTTTGAAGATTCCGGAATGGAAATGGGAGAGAATCACCATGGATTTTGTATCGGGGTTGCCTTTGTCTCCTTCGAAGAAGAACTCAGTTTGGGTGATTGTGGATAGGTTCACTAAGTGTGCTCACTTTTTAGCAGTGAACACTACGGATTCCTTAGACAAGTTGGCAAACTTGTACATTCGTGAGATTGTGAGACTTCATGGAGTTCCGAAGTCTATCGTTTCAGATAGGGATCCTAGATTTACTTCGAGGTTCTGGAGTTGTTTGCATAGTGCTTTAGGTAGTCGTCTGTATTTCAGCACATCTTATCATCCGCAGTCCGATGGGCAGTTAGAGCGAGTGATACAGATTCTAGAGGATATGCTTCGTTGTTGTGTGATTGATTTTCAGGGTTCTTGGGAGAAGCACTTACCGTTGGTTGAGTTTGCTTACAACAACAGTTATCAGTCTAGTATTCAGATGGCACCCTATGAGGCCTTGTATGGTAGGCGATGTAGGACTCCGGTTTGTTGGGCTGAGACAGGTCAGAGGTTGTTACCTATGCAAGACTTGCTTAAAGGAACCACATAAAAAGTGAAGTTGATTTGTGACCGTTTGAAAGCAGCTTCCGATCGTCAGAAGTCCTATGCAGATTTGAAGAGGAAAGAGGTTGAGTACTCAGTGGGTGAGAAAGTGTTTCTGAAAGTATCTCCGTGGAAGAAGGTAATGAGATTTGGCCGAAAGGGCAAGTTGAGTCCGAGGTTCATTGGTCCGTATGAGATAGTTGAGCGGATTGGGCCTGTAGCTTATCGGTTGAGGTTACCTTCTGAGTTAGAGAAGATCCATGATGTCTTTCATGTATCTATGCTTAGGAGATATAGATCGGATCCTTCGCATGTGATGCCCGTTGAGGAGATAGAGTTGAATCCAGATTTGTCTTATAACGAAGAGCCCGTTGAGATACTTGCTTCTGATAGCAAGGTGTTGCGTGGCAAGACCATAGAGTTGGTCAAGGTGTTGTGGAGACATAGAGGTGTGGAAGAGGCCACGTGGGAGAGGAAAGCTGATATGGTTGAGCAGTTTCCGTATCTGTTTCCACCAGGTAATTTCGGGGACGAAATTCCTTAAGTGTGGGAGAGTTGTAACATCCGGTTTTAGGGGTTAGGTGAAAATAATATTTTAATATAAATTGGGTTCGGTTTTATGATTTAAATAATGGTTCGGGTTTGGTCTTCAAATTAATGAGATTGATATACTATGCTTTAAAAATTAAACCCCCAAATAATCATGGATTTTAAACCCTTGTGATTAGTTCATTTCATTAAGGGCAAAGTAGACTTTTGAGCCTTAAAATAAGTCACATGCCAAATAAACACCCACTTCTCTACTATTCATCATCCTCTCCAAAAACCCACCAACGGGAAACCAAACTCCCTTCCACATTCACTATTCCATTTCCAAAGCTCCTCCATTTCAACTCCGAATTTAAAGGTGAAGGTAATTTTGAACTCCCCTCACCTCCCTCTTCTCAAAAGTACATTTTATTTTCGTTTTCATGAAGATTTAAGGAATTAGAGGTTTTTGAATATTTGATTAAAAGAGGTGCCTTTGTGTAGCTAAACCTAATATTTTGATTTATTATGGTTAGTTATGGTATATAGGAGTCAAATGATGTCACATATGTGAATTTCAAACGATTTTAAACAATTTTCGGAATTTGGCTTTAAGGGGGTTTTTGGGAGGTTTTAAAGTGTCTTTTGGGGCTGTTTTGAGTGGAATCTTGAGGGCTGATGTTTAGTTGATGTTTGAGGGTTGTTTTGAGTATATTAGATGGCAAGATGGATATTGGATTCGGGAATTATTTGCTGAGTTTGGTGGTTGCACGAAAATGGGGAGTTTGAGAGGGTTCTTGGCTTGACATGTTGAGCTTAATGTTTGAATTGTGTTCCGGGTTAGTTTCGATGACAATATATTGATTGTGGATGTTTTATTTGTGTTTGGGCTTGATTAGAACCGAGTTTGGGCATCGGTGAAGCGTTGGAAGAGGATCCGGGAATTTGAAGAACGGTCGTTTGCTTGGTCTTTGAGCTTGGAAGCTTAGGTGAGTGGTTGTTTGCTTTTAAAGGTTTTAAATTAGTTGGTTCGAGTATATGGACTAGGTTGGGCTTGGTAGACCCACCTAGAGTTAGGATTAGGGTGGTAGCCTAATCCTAATCTTGATCTAAGCCTTTGGATGAACTCAAATGTATGGATGTTTATGCCTCGTATGTCTTGTGATATGAATGCTTATGTATATTGTTTTATACATGTGAATTGAGGCATGGGTTGTATTGCTTAAAGCATGCATAGTGATGGTTCATGATTGTGTCCATAGTGAGTACGTGCTAAGCACGGAAATGGTTGAAATGAGTAATGTGGAATGAGTAAATATTGGCACTAGTATACTTAAATACAAATGATCGATCATTAGGATGTTAGTGTGTACACATGAGTCAAAAGTCGCGCGTGGCCTTGGTGGCGTTGAGTCACCAAGGAGGAGTACGGGTACGCCCGGAAATGGTATTTAAATATAGTCGGTGATGAGTGGAATCCCATCGACGGGGCGTGAGGATGAGTGGAATCCCCTCCGCGAGACCGGTGATGAGTGAAATCCCACCGCCAGGTAATGGTTGTGTTGTTGGATGTGAGTTCCAACGGTTATCCGTGTATTTGAGTCATAACTAGGTGCCAATGTTGATGGATGTGTGATTCAATGTGTTGGGATATATGAGCTGTTTGGTTGTTTAAATGTGATTACATGTATGGTAGTGTTGAGCTCATGATTATGGCATATATGTGATATATTGCTCATGCATCTATATCTTGTGGAATCTTGATAAATGTTAATTGCCTTGGCTAGATCGTGCTCGGACCCTGCAATGTTGAGGTTTGTTTTTAGAGCTTACCCTCACTAGGCATTATTGCTTACGCTCTCTTTGTTCAACATTGCAGATCCTTAGTTCGTGGGTTGCTCGGGCAAGTGGAGGGCCTCCAAGTGTGGTTTGGACTTGTGTTCATCAAGTATGGTTTTAATGCTAAGACATGTAATAGTTTAAGCAATGGGATGTGTAATGTTTTGTTGGTTTTGATGGTTGCTAGGAGCATGTTTAGACTCCTTAGTGTCTTGCTTTTGCATGGTTGTGTTGCTATGTTGATGAATGTTTGGGTATGGTGGCATGCCTTTAGATGTTTAGATTGCCTTGTCTTGGTGCAAACCTCATATGTTTTCTTTGTGCCTTTTTGGGCTCTTGAGCTTCCATGTTTGACTCCAAATGCTGAATTTTACCCTTTTGATGGAATGCCATGTTTCGAATGCTTGATTTATGTTAAATGCTTCCTATGGCTCATGTATGCTTGTTGAAATGGTCATATGTGCGGGTCTTGTGAGTGTTGAAGCATGCTTTTGGTCCTTTTTACGCTCCTATACATGTCCATGTATGATTTTGGGGTTTTGCAAGGTTAGGATGTTCTTAGGTTGAGCAGAATGTGATCCCCTGCACTAAGGTTTCGAAACCATGGGTAAGGTTTCGAAACCTTTGCAGAGGATTTGGTCCCAGGACATTCTGCCAACCCAAAGTTTCGAAACCTTTGGGGTAGGTTTCGAAACTTTGGGTCAAAGGTTCCGAAACCTTCCCCAAGGTTTCGAAACCTTTGGTGAAATTTTGGTTCCAGGGCATTCTGTCCACCAAAGTTTCGAAACCTTTGGGAAAGGTTTCGAAACTAAGGTCCAAGGTTTCGAAACCTTCCCTAAGGTTTCGAAACTTTGGGGGAGATTTTGGTTCCAGGGGTTTCTGTCAGCAAAAGTTTCGAAACCCTTGGATAAGGTTTCGAAACTGCTGCTTAAAATTGTGCTGTTTTGAGTTGTTGACCTTTTTAATGGTATAAAGACATAGGATTTAATGTGCATTTAGTCAAGATTGAATTTTGGTTGTTTGTTTGTGGTTTGGGGTTCGAAAATGACAAGGTTAAAATGAAAAAAAAATAGGGTTGCTAACCGAGGAGGAACCCCTTGGGTTTCGCTTCGGTTTTCCCCGTGTGGCCCACTCGGACCGGTCATTCGGTCGGACCGGGACGAGGGGGTTACATTCAAAGTGTAGGAGACTTACTTTCTTTAATCTCTTGACAACCTTAGTTACACTCTTCAATATCCTAGCTTAAGCCCTCTTCATGCAACCGAAAATTTCATGTATTTTGCTCTCAAACATGGCTGACTTTTGAGCTTCCCTCTTCCCCCATTCTTCCCTTTCTTCACGGCAAAGAAGAGCAAAAATGGGAAAAAGATGACAAGCTTTCATCATATACTTGATTTGATGGCTTGTGTATTTTACCTATAAACCCTTTTTATTTATTCATTTACTCTTTATTTACTAGGGGCATCCCCAAGGATAAATCATCTTTTACATGCATTATTTACTATTTAACAATCTTTTAATTTAATCCCTAATTTGCTTTGTTACAAGCTTAATTAAGTTTTATCAATTTCGTCCCATTTTAAGGAGTACAATGTTATTTTAATATCTTTCGTATTCTTTTAGTTCTACATTTTAAATCTAGACTTCACTAATTTAATTCCATTGGCTTACCAATCGGCTAGACTAATTAATTTGATCCAATTTCCTTTCTAATTCGAATTGGTGTACTAATTGCCCAATTGAGGACTTTAGGGACCAATTTGCATAATTCACGAGTTCATGGGCTCAATTGCTTCTAAGAATAATTAAAATAATTAAATTCTACGGCGATAAATTCTAGGACGGAAATGCGGATGTTACACAGTAGGCATAAGCAAGCCTTAAGCAAAACATCCACAAAACATAGGAGTCTAAACATGATCCTAACACATAACAACAACATAAATCAAATACTCAAATCCCATTGCTTGTCTATTACATCCACAAAGTAGAAATTCATACTTGATGATATCAAAAGCTCAACTAGCGCACTTGGAGGCCCTCTCCTTGCACAAGCAACCCAGGAACTACGGATCTGCATTGTCGAACAAAAGAGAGTGTAAGCATAAAGCTTAGTGAGGGTAAGCTCATAAAACAAACCTCGACAATGCAAGGTCCAAGCACGAGCACACAACCAAGGTAGAATGCATGAGTTCTTACCTTTGAAACCACAAGAGTCAAATATAAATGATGCATGAATGCAATATCATTATCATGCCATGCTCAACAAATCCATAAACACAACATATGGAACACATATATCAAACGTAATGGAAACACATTCCACAATCTGTATTGGCACCTAGCTATGACCCGAATACGCGGATAACCGTTGGAACTCACATCCAACAACACAACCATTACCTTACGGTGGAATTACACTCATAACTGTTTCACGCGGAGGGGGATTCCACTCATCCTCACGCCCCGTCGATGGGATTCCACTCATCACCGACTAACACATATAAGAAGATTTTCGGGCGAACCCGTACTCCATCTTGATGACTACCATCACCAAGACCATGCACGCATTTCGACTCTCGTGTGCACACTAAACATCCTAATGATCGATAATTGTACCCAAGCATACTAGTTCCAATACTAACACATTTCACAATCTTTCACAACATAATTTCTTACCAATTTCCGTGCTTAGCACGTACTCACCATGATTTACCATCATGCACAAACCACATGCATATAACAATGCATCAAATATCATGCCCCAACACACATGTATAACACAATATACATAACCACAATAATCACAATTAAAACATGAGGCATACTCAACATTTAAAGTTCAACCAAAGTCTCTAATTAAAGCTTGGGATTGGACTACCAATCTAATCGCAACTCTAGGTGGGTTTACCAAGTCCAACCTAGGTCCACATACTTGAACCAACATTTGAAAACCAAGTTAAAAACATAGAACCACTCACTGACTACTCCAAGCTCAACAACTCTACTCGATCAATCCACCAAGCTGTCCCGATTCGTTCCCGAGGCTTTACCAACACAATTTCTTTCTTCTAAACATCCCAACACAAACAAAACAACCACAATTCAGTCAACAAATCACTATAGCAAACCCAGAACAAAAACCAAGCATAAAACACACGAATTCAAACTAAATACAACCCCCCAAAATGCCATTTTCGAGCAGCCCATAACCACAGCCTAAAACAATTGATTCCAACACTTATAACACTCCTAAAAGCTTCCAAAACAACCCTTAACCATCATATAACCATCAGCCAACAATTTCCCACATCAAACAACCCCAAAACCAACCTTAAACTCCTTTAAAACCTCCCTAAAACCCAAATTCGGGAATCATTATAAGACCATGTAAAAATCGAGTATGTTGGACCTTTTAGATAGCAAACAAATTATCTAACATCAACAAATCAAAAACTTAAGTTTAAGCTAACAAAGTTAGCATTTTTAATTCAAAACTTCAAAACGAGAAATCATGGGTTTTAATGAAAAATAAAGGTATAGATATGTAGAGAACAACGAGAACAACTCAAAAATGCTTCATGGATGAGGAAGAAGGGTGATGGGATAGTGAACAACAATGGTGAAGAGAAGTTGTCGTTGAAATGCTTTTGGGAGGGGGAAGAAGATGAGTGAATAAAATGAGTGTTTTATTTTTAAAAGCCAAAAGACCATTTCACCCTTAATGAAATAAGGTATTTACAAAAGAAGGATATACATGGCTATTTGAGCTTGGTTTGAAATAAGTCCAACATAAATTTATTTGTTTTGAAAACACGAGGCCTGAAATAATATTTTAATATTTTAATTTCACCTGACCCCTAAACCCATGTGTTACAAAAAAATCCACAAACATAATTAAATAGTGACAAATATCTCATTATCTTACCAACAACCAATTGTGCTAGAGGGATAAAATATTAAATTCCTCAAGTAAGATCAACAATTTAAGTCTTGGGATAAGTATATCACCTCCATAATGAGCCTCTACAATATCCGATCTATATTAGTCAACCAGTAAGTTAAATACTGGTGGTTAAACCAAATATCTCATTATCTTATTTTTTAATAGTCTAAAGTTGATTATAAGGTAGTATTTGTAGACTGTTCATACATATTCCTAATCTTTTAACAAAATACATACAACTTGTAGATAAAACAATTGAACTCAAGTCTCCTGAGATGAACATCATTTACTTTTCTACTGTGACCACTTGTCGAGCTCATCTCATTATCTTATTTTGTTAACTCCTTTATTTATTTATTTTGCTAACTCTAATCCAAATTCACATAAAATGGTGACAAAATAATAAAATTTAAGATTTTCATGTGTTTCTAGTGGGCTTATAGGCTATAGCTATAAGAGTTTGGGACAAACCCATGGACCTGTAATTAAAAAGAATTATTTGAATTAACTTTCGATTGCAAAAACAAACTTTTCAAATTTCATTATATCATATTGGATCAAAGACAGTAAGTAATAACAACAAGTTGGTCTAATGGGCTGAAACATTAGACCTCTTAATTAAGGTCAAAAGTTCGAATTCTGTAAATGAAATAATTAAATTAGGAGGGTCACCCTTATGATAGACCTCTACAATATTCGATTCAGATTAGTCAACTAATAA
Organism: Hibiscus tridactylites; assembly: GCA_958450335.1. NCBI lineage: Eukaryota > Viridiplantae > Streptophyta > Magnoliopsida > Malvales > Malvaceae > Hibiscus > Hibiscus tridactylites. Next base: position 32,389,840 of record OY288266.1, read on the forward strand.
ATTAGATATATGTGATTAAACAAAAAAATAGTAACTAAGTAAACAACCTTCTATATTTCATCGAATCGAAATATAAACTACTAAGAACAGCGTGAATGCTATCTTAGACTGCTTCAACCCATCATCATCCACAAGGCTCACCCTATTGATGGTTAACTCGGTTTTGTATGAATCCGAACTGAACACCTTAGGGCTCACATTGTTATAGATCTCTCGGATAATGATCTCGAATGCAGTCTGGACGTTCGTCGAATCGATCGCGGACGTCTCAATGAAGAACAACCCTTCGGATTCGTCCAAGCTTTTACCACCGTTGTATCTGAATGCGCTGAAAGATTCTGATCCGTGACAACCAAAGTTTCATTGATAAGCGATACGAAAAAACAAAGTGACGTTGCTCGTATAATTACACATATAATCCAAAACAAAAGTTTGACAAAACATCAATATAATGGTGTGGAAGATTTCTGTCAATAGTGAGTGTCGAAGTGTGTTTAAGTTTTGGGTTAGTTTATCAATCATCCTTGAACTCTCTCTTTAAATTCTAAGTTAGTCCTTAAACTTCAAAGTCTCTGAATTAAATCTTTAAAATATTATTATTGAAGTTAATTGTACCACACATCTCCAAATTATAACCATCATTCTAAAACGGTCTCTAAACTTTTGAATGTTCTAATTTCATTCCACACTATGACTTTCATTCTAAATTGGTCCCTAAACTTTTGAACATTTGACATAAACGATAATTTGAGAATGAAATTCGAACGTTAAAAAGTTTGGGACTTACTTATAATGAGTGTTATAGTTTGAGGATGAAACTAGAACATTCAAAAGTTGAGAGACCAATTTAAAACTAGAGTCATGGTTTTGGGATGAGATTGAAATATTTAAAAGATTAAAGATCAAATTTAAATGAATGTCATACTTTTGAGACGTGCGATACAATTAACTTTTAATGATTGCTTCGATAAGTCCTTTCGTCAGTTTAGCCGTGAATTTACGTATTAAATGCCAATTCAAATATAGTGAAGATGACCATTCATCAACCACTGGGCTAAAGCCACGTGTCATTTAAGACTGAGTAGTGTTTTTGGTCCAATGGTTGGTGCACATTTTCCCCCTTTATCTATTAGGGTTGAGCAAAACTCGACTCGAACAAATTGAAAATTTTTACTCGATTTGAGACGAAAAAATTCGACTCGTCTTGACTTGACTCGAAATTTCATAAATTCGAATCGACTCGAAAAAAAGTTCAAATAAAGTTTGAGTTGTAAAATGGAAATTCGAATAACTCGAAATTTTTAATAATTAGTGGATTGATTTTTAAGTTTGAGTCGAATCTCTCAACTTTTTCTGGTATATATATACTGATATAAAAATATAAAGAAATATATGCTACATATGAAAAAATATAAAGAAATATAAATGCATATATTATATGATTAGAGAAATTCTTTTAAATTGGAATCAAATTATACTATAACATGATAAATAATTACAATTAAATTTTTATAGGAACTTGAAAACTCGAATCGAATAAAAAAATTTCAAATAAAATTTGAGTCGTAAAATATGACGCGTCAACTTAAAATTTTTTAATTCGACTCAATCGAACGCTCATCCCTATTACCTACCCGATTTCGAGTTCCCTTATCCTCACTCTACACTAATGATCATTTTGTTTTTTTTATAAATAATTTTAGGATCAAAATTAACATTTTATCATGGTTAGTACCATTTATGAACTCCAGTTTTTTCAGCTAAATTATAAAATAAGTGCCAAAATCATATTTTTATTTTGTAATAGGTGATTAAAATATTTTTTGGTTAAAATAGGTATCTAAATTTTTATTTTGGCTGAAATAGGTGACTAAAATTTATTTTTAGCTTATTTTAAAGTCAATTTCGGCACCTACTTGGGTATCTATTTCAACCAAAAATAAAAATTTAAGCATATATTTCAACCAAAAAATAATTTAAGCATTTATTTCAGCAAAAAACAAAACTTTAAGCACCTATTTCACTAAAAAATAAAAATACACTTTAGTTACCTATTGCAAAAAATGCATAGTTTTAAGTATTTATTTTTAATTAAGTTTATTTTTTTAATCAAATGGATTTTAGGAGTGAATGGATGTGTGGGTATGGAACTGACACATAGCTCTAAAAACTGACCAGAGAGATACCTTCCAACTTGAAACAAATATACAAATTATCATCCAATCTTCTTCTTCTCCTTCAACCATCTATTTTTTTTCCCACAATGCCTGTATTCAGTGCAACACTTGGCTCAGTTTCTTTCCTTTCTCAGCTCTTCAACCCTGATGTCTCCTCTTCCTCTTCTTTCCTAAACCACACAAAGCTCTCCAATTTATACTGCAAACCTTCTCTTATCAAGAGGTCCCCTTCTTCTTCTTCACCATTGCATTATCTCAAAGTCTCTGCTTCATCTGCATCATCCAATACCAAAACTGACAACTCTCAACAAGCTGAAGCTGCCGCCACTGCAATTCTTGACAATTCTGCACCCACTGATGACATCAAACCAGAGCGGGTGTGTTTGTATGCCACTGTTTTTTTTCCCATTTTTATGTGTTTTGATTGTTTTTTTGCAGCATAATTTTGGACTAATCAACAAATTAAAGCCCCCTTTTTTGGAATGGTTTTAGTGATCATTGTTGTTCCAAGTTCAGTGCTTTAATACTTGTATATACAATCTAATACTTAGTTCCTGCAAAGAAGTAGAGGTCTGCTGATTGGAAGGCAGCCAGGGCATATTTGCACAGTGGGTTCATTTATGGTGGTAGAGTTGAAGGATTTAATGGTGGAGGCTTGCTGATTCGGTTCTATTCTCTTGTGGGGTTTCTCCCTTTTCCTCAGTTGAGCCCTTCACATTCTTGTAAAGGTAACACCTCAATTGCTGCTCTTAATTTGTTTATGGGGTTTAAGCTTTAGAGCCTCAAAATTTTCAATCTTTTGACATTTTTTGCATATAGATTGAGTAACATGGGAAAAGAGTAAATTGCATGTTTGCAAATGTGGATTTTGGAGTTGAGAAATGTTTGTTCTTTCCATTCAAGTAAAATATTGTTTGTTGGTAGGCCGAAACATGGTATAGGGGACAGAGTTGCAAATGTTTGAATTCGAATCTCAAACTTGTTAGATGCCACCTTATATGAACCAATTAGGATAAGCTATTGGTTCAATTAGCCTTTATATCAAGTTTCTTCCAAATTCAAGTAATTTCTTTTCATTTTTCCATTCCTTTTTGCCTCTTAGCCTTTGTACATGGACTTAAATGCAATTGGTTTTCTATGGTTTTATTTATATTTTCAGTCCTTTCACTGAAATACAAGTCTATGGTAATACTGAAGCCTAATCTATTACATTTTTTATGACAACATATGCTGTAGAACCGAGCAAAACTATCCATCAGATTGCCAAAAGTCTGGTTGGTTCGATTCTTTCCGTGAAGGTAATGTTTCTGTCGCAGTGTTAATGTTCTTCTTTATAAGCAGAATGTTTAACTTGTTCCATTTCCCCCTTCTTCCCCCTTTGATTTTAGTAATTTGAGTATCTCATCTTACTACTTTAGGTAATCCAAGCTGAAGAAGATAGCAGGAAATTGATATTCTCGGAAAAGGAAGCTGTATGGACAAAGTTCTCTACAAGAATTAATGTAGGGGATATTTTCGAAGGAAAGGTCGGTTCTGTTGAAGATTATGGCGCCTTTGTTTACTTGCGCTTCCCTGATGGTATTTAGGATCCTGATTTATATAGCTCTTGTTTTTCATTAGACCTTTGTGTTTCGTGAACCTTACTACTGTTGCCTTCAAAATAATTCTGATGCAGGAGTTTATTACCTCACCGGCCTAGTTCATGTCTCGGAGGTTTCCTGGGATTTAGTTCAAGATGTTAGAGACATCTTGACCGAGGGAGATGATGTTCGAGTGAAGGTTATTAATATTGATAGGTGAGTTTGCTCAGCTTCTAGTGTTGACTACATTATTGAACGAATATCCGGACGTAGGTATGAGAGAATATGACCTTTTAAGTATCTTCCAAGTACACTGAAAAGCTTATAAAACAATTGAACATACCCGTATCCGACACACACCCTATTATACAAGGCTTTGGGACAGAACTATGCTTTTCTTGTCCCTGTTTATTGATTAAGTGGCATTTGAACTGACATTTCATTGAGATTTTATCCAGGGCTAAGTCAAGGATTACTCTATCAATCAAACAGTTGGAGGAAGATCCACTGTTGGAAACATTGGACAAAGTGATTCCTCAGGTTTGTGATTTGAAGTTGTGATCAACGATCTTCGATTTGAATATCAGTTTCAACTTCATTGAGATGAAGTAGAGAAAAAGTTTCATTGGTTAATAATGGATTTACACCTCTCAGGATGGTTCGGCTGATTCCGATTCCTTGACTGCAAGCAATAATAGTACCATCGAACCGCTTCCGGGGCTTGACGTGATTTTTAAAGAGCTTCTGCAGGAAGATGGGTATGGTTTCATTTCTTTATTTGGATTGTTAATTGATAAATTATGCAGATACTTATTCTGTAACATCCATGTTCTGGTCCAGCATAAATGATGTATGGATTAGTCGACAAGGGTTTGAAAAACGGGTAGTCTCTCAAGATTTACAGCTTTGGCTTTCAAATGTAAGTCGCTTGGACACATTTGTGTCCAACATTCGTATATTTAGAGGATTATATTTCTGTATCCATGTACCAAAACATGCCGGACATTGATTTCATATCCAGATAAAGAAAATGAAAAGTTCGGATAATGAAGCATCATTAATCCGTGTCAATCATCCGGTTGCAGGCACCACCTAGTGACAATATGTTCACCCTCCTAGCTCGTGCAGGAAGACAGGTAATCCGTCGTATGATCATTGCAGTTCGTTCGCATTATATCATTTTGCGTTTTCATTGAATCTTATTCGGTGTTCAGGTTCAGGAGATCCAACTGGCAACATCGCTTGATCAAGACGGTATCAAGAAGGCTTTACAACGAGTATTGGAACGTGTTCCCTGATACTGTTTTTCACTGCAATCATTTCTGGTTATTAATCCATGTTTTTTTAAGTTCTTTCTGGTTTTAATGTTTTTCTTTGTACAAAAGGTTATAGGACTGGATGACATACTCTAATCTATAAATTGTTAATAGTTTATGTTACACACATACATCCATATTATTTATTTTGTGAAAAATAATAATAAGATTTATGTTATACAATCATGATGCATAAATATATATTGTCGATCAAATTAGGTGATAATCAAGTAAGTTCTAGCACGGGGTAAATTATGATCTTTAATTACTCAATTTTGTTCGTATTTTTGTTTTCGTCATTCAACATTAATTTTTTTTAATTTGACCATTAAATTTTTAAATTGTTATTGTTTTTGTTACTCCAGCGTTCAATTAGAAAAAAAAAGAGTGACGTGGACAATTTTATGTTAACGTTGATTGTTTTTTACTGACATGGAAGCCACATGTTATCCACTTGTTTTATTTTTATTTTTTTTCTTTTATTTTACTTTATCCACCACAAAGATGAAACATTTAAGAGTTTCAGTCCATGTCACTACAACGTTGGAACCATTGCTTTTATGGTGTCTTTTCTTATCAGCCAAGATACTGAGGAACTCGTCTTACCATCCACTACCATTCCATTAGTTTAATTTTTTTAAATTCCTATAAAATTTGTGAAACTCAACTCAATACCCATAAAAAATATCTCTAACCTCAATCCCGCCATTCGATCATGTAAAATCATGATATATTGTTCTTCTCCTCCTCCTGGCTCCTACTCCACCTCTCTACCATTTAAACATGGAAAAAGATGCTCTAATAATGAAAAATTAAAATGTAACACCCACATATCGATGCGAGTAACCCGGTTCAATCTGAGGTGTCACATTTGGGTCATTAGAGAGACTCACAATAAAATTTCAAATAAATAAATGGTCAAACCAATTAAAATTATAAAATAAGTTGTGAATTAAAATATAAGTTTAGAAATCATTTACACCATGAAACATAAATCATGATACAAGTTACAAATATAAGTTTCAAACTCTATATAAAAATAAGACGTGACATACATGCCCCTATTTACACAGGTACCGTACTCTGCAAGCAATGCTGAAGGAACTCCTATGTTGATGTCAATAACCGCACCATGATCAATCTTTTATAACCTATGATGATAAAAACATCATGAGCTTAAAAAAGTTCAGTAATACAGAACTACCTGTAGAAATGTAAGAAATTATCTCTACCTTTTATTCATAAGAAATATAGGAAAATATATACATAGGCAAACTTTGTATTCTAGGTATCTAAATATTTATCAATAAACACAGTAGATACAACCCTAAAGAATATCTCTAAAAGTAGTTTACTGAAAGATAACTTACCCTAATTAACAGATACAAACTTTTAATACACAATATGTTTTCACTCTAACACGTAATAACCTATACTCCCCCTCAAACTGGTGTGTATATGTTGTATACACCTAGTTTGGATAAAAAATCATCGAAAGTCACTCTTGGAAGTGCCTTGGTGAAGACGTCAGTAATTTGACTAGTGGCGGGAATGTAGTTAAGCTTCACAGTCCCATTATTAACCTTCTCATAGATAAAATGTCTATCTATTTCAATATGTTTAGTTCTATCACGCTGTACTGGATTCCTCGCAATACTTATTGCTGATTGACTGTCAATGTAAATTTCAAATTCTGATTTTTCATTCAATTCTAGTTCAGTGATGAATTTTTTAATCCACATTCCTTCATATATTCTAAGGGCCATTGCTCTAAGCTCTGCCTCTGCACTGCTTCTAGATATCACATCCTGCTTTTTTACTTCTCCTAGTGACCAAGTTGCCCCATACAAATGTACAATAGCCACTTATAGATCTTTTATCTGTTAATTCACCTGCCCAGCTTGAGTTTGTGTAAATATTTACCGTTCTGTCCTGACTTTTCCTGAAAATAAGTCCTGATCTTGGTGAAAATTTCAAGTACCTTAGGATCCTATTTACTGCTTCCATGTGCTCTTCTCGATGACCACTCATGTATGGGCTCACCATGCTCACTGAATACACAAGGTTAGGTCTAGTGAGTGACAGATAAATCAATTTTCTTACCAGCCTTTGGTAGGATTCTTTGTTCACGGGATTCCCCATTCCATCTTTACTAAATTTTAAACCTGGTTCCATTGAAGTGTCGGCTGGTCTACACTCAAGCATCATAGTTTCTGTAAGTAGATCTAGGATGTATTTCCTTTAGTTGATGACTAACCCTTCATTAGATCTTGTGACCTACATTCCCAAGAAGTATCTAAGACTCTTTAAGTCTTTAGTTTCAAACTCCTTTACTAGAGCAATCTTCAGCCTTTCTATTTCTTCTATATCATCCCCAGTAATAATCATATCATCAACATTGACAATTAGGAGAATTATCATACCATTCGGTGTAACATTTTTGAACAAGGTATGGTCTGCTTGACTTTGCTTGAATCCATTCTGAACCATAACTCTAGAAAATATATCAAACCATGCTCTAGGGGATTGCTTTAATCCATACAAGGATTTATTTAATTTGCACATTGTCCTCTTTGTTGTACTTTCCTTTAAACCTGGTGGAATCTCCATATATACTTTCTCCTCAAGGTTTTCATTTAGAAATGCATTTTAATGTCCAATTGATGCAACTTCTAGCCTTTATTAACTACCACTAAAAGTAATACTCTGATGGTGTTTAACATGGCCATTGGTGCAAAGGTTTCTTGATAGTCAACTTCATACGACTGAGTAAATCCTTTAGCTAGGAGCCTCTACATGTATCTTTCAACACTTCCATCTGAGTGGTACTTAACTGTAAAGACCCACTTGCACCCAACTAGGGGTGATAACGAGCCTGGCCAGGCTCGGCTCGAAATGAAAACTTTTGCTATAGTTTTTTTATATAAAAGATTCTTTAAAAGTCCCTTTTATAACCAACATTGAAACTAAATTCAATGACCGAAAAGGGGAAAAAGTGCCAAAAATTATATTAAGCCAAATAACCAATAAATATTCTTATAATACAAACACATAATTAAAGAAAATACAAAATTAAACAACAACCAACTAAAAAAAATGCCCAATTCGTTTTAGTTAATTTACTTTTAGTAGATTTTTCCTAATTTTTTTATTTCTTTTCTTTTGCCAAACATATTACTTTCACTGCATATGTAGATTTTGAGCTTGTTCACGAGCTTTTCGAGCCTACCTGCTCGGCTCGGCTTGTTAAGGTTTCGAGCCGATTCCGAGCCCGAGTCGAGCTCACTCCTGCCGAGCTGAGCCCGAGTAGCTCACGAGCCGGCCAGGCTCATTATCACCCATACACCCAACAACCTTCTTCCCTTCTGGTAGATTAGTTAAACTCTAATTATTGTTCTTCTGCAGTGCGTTGACTTCCTCTTCAACTGCCTTCCTCCACTCAGGATTTTCGAGAGCTTCTTCCACTGTCTCAAGAATTTGTACACTGTCATTGCTGGCTATAAAAGCTTTAAAATTAGATAAATTTTTTCTATAGGCCACAAAGATGTTAATAGGATGAGCAGTGCATTTCCCTACCCTATTTCTAATAGCAATAAGAAAACCATCTAAATTAACAATAGTAGAGTCTTGAGTGATACTACTACCCCCTGTCTCCACAACAGCATGACTCAAAACTAGCTCTTGGCAAGTGTTAGGTTGACTAACAGCTTCAGGGAGAGTTCTTTTCTTCCTTGTATAAACACTGAGTTGTTTATCTGCAAGTTGAGGAGTCATAAGATTTAGGGAGATATGTGGAGTTAGAGGAGGTGTTGTATATGGGCTGGATATTTTTGACTGAGTAGAAGGTATATCCACTAGACTATTAGGGGCAACAATCACAGCTTCATTCGAAGGGTCAGGTTGTTGTGGAGCAACAATGGTTTCATCATCAAGGATAGGCAAGATAGTAGAGGGCTGTAAAATGGGCAGGGGCTGAAATTCCCTATATGTCTCCCCCTGAAGAGCAATCCCTACAAAATAAGGTTGATTTTCAAAGAAGGTAACATCAAAAGATATATAGGTTTTCTTTGTAGTGGGAGAATAACATCTGTAATCCTTCTGACTCGATGAGTACCCTATAAAAACACACTTTAAGGACCTATGATCAAGTTTACCTCTATTGTTGTTGTGCACATGAACAAAGGTTGTGCATCCAAAGACTCGAAGAGGAAGATTAGAAGATATTGGTTTAAACTGGGGAAAATGATGCAAATGAGATTCTGTAGGAATCTTGAATCCCAGAATTTTACTAGGAATCTTATTGATGAGGTAGGTTGCAGTAAGAAGAGCATCCCCCAAAGATACTTAGGAGCATTAGCAGAAAACAAGAGAGATCGAGTGACTTCTAGGAGGTGTCTATTTTTTCTCTCAGTCACACCATTTTGCTGAGAGGTGTTGACACAAGAAGTGAGATGAAAAATGCCTTTTCCCCTAAAAAAGACCTAAGAGACTTGCTAAGATACTCACTCCCATTATCACTCCTTAAAATTTTTATTTTAGTGGCAAACTGAGTTTGGATCATCTTATAATTTTTTTTAAAATGTGGTCAATGTCAAATTTTTCTTTCATCAAGAATGTTCAAGTTGTCCTAGAGTAATCATCTATGAAGGACAGAAACCACCTAAATCCTGAAATGCTCTTAACCTTAGAAGGGCTCTAAATGTCACTGTGTATAATCGAAAAAGGGAAAGTAGGTTTAAATAGGGAAGATACATATGGTTGTATACTATGTTTAGCCATTTGACACACTTCAAAGGTAAAAGAAGAAGGATTTTTATTGATAAATATTTGGGGAAACAACTTTTTAAGATAGGAGAAACTGCGATGTCCCAATCCAAAATGCCACATCATCACATCATTGGAAAACAAACTGGAAGGTAAAACTGAAGTATGAAGACCACTGGAACAAGAAGAATTCAAAGAGGGTAAAGCATCAAGGATATATAAGCCATTACACAACCTAGCACTGCCAATCACCATTCTCGAGCCCTGTTCCTGAAACACACAACCACCAACCACAAAGTGAACATCACAGTTAACATCCTTAACCAATATACTGACAGACAACAAATTACAAGTCAAGTTAGGAACATATTGGACAGTAGAAAGTACTATTGTTCCACTTAATCAAATTTAACCTCTTCCTATCACTTTGGATAGGGAACCGTCAGCAATCTTGATGAGGAAGTAGAACTGTGGCTTGAAAAAGAATGGAAGAGACTGGAATTCCCTACTATATGGTCAGAAGCACCAGAATCCACTATCCATTTTGAAGGAATTGAGTGGTTTCAAAGAGAAAATGCTACCTTCAGTTGCTGTCAAGGCAGTAATGGATGATTTAGACGAGAGGTGACCGAAAATGTGTTGGAGTTCCTCAATCTGTTGTTTACTGAAGCTACTACAAGAATTTTCAGAAGAGGCAACATGGACTTCTTTATAAAATCTGGACTTACGAGGCCTCCAATCTGCTAGTTTTCCATGCAACTTCCAACAATGTTCCATTACATGGCCAGCCTTTTTGCAGTGTTCACACCAAGGCCTCTCCCCCTGTTGTTTGTGCCCAGAGGTAGAGTGTGTAATAAGAGTAGAAGCATCAGTTTGCTGAACTGTAGGCACCATCAGGGTACACTTGCTTTCCTCCCTTCGAATCTCTGAAAATACTTCTTGAACAAGGGGAAGGGGTTTATTGGCTAAAATTCTTCTTTGAGCAGCATCAAACTCTCCATTCAGTCCCGAAAGGAACTGAAAAATTCTCCTCTAATTCTTGAGCTTATTGTAAAAGCTAATGTCATCAACACACATCCATTCATTTTCCTTAAACAGGTCGATTTGTTGCCATCACTTAGTGAGAACGCCAAAATACTGTGCCACAGTCAGATCACCTTGTCTGAGATCTTTGATCTGATTTTCAACTCCAAAGAGTTCATATGCATTTTCAACACTGGAGTATGTATCCCTGGCTGCACTCTAGATTTCTGCCGCAGTATTGTAGAGCATGGAATTTTCTCCAATCTCAGGAATCATGGAATTGATTAACCATGACATGATCATGGTGTTTTCACTCAACCAGTTATAGTAGGCTGGATTAGACTTATCTGGAATCGGCATGGAGACAGAGAGATAGGAAGCCTTCCTTCTTCCTATAATATATAGCCACACTAATTGAGACCAATGAGGTAATTATTGCCATTGAGTTTATAGGATACAATTGGAGAAAGAGATATGTCTGATAACTGAAAATTAGATGAACGAGGGTTGATTTAGGAACTGACTTCTGAAACAGTGTCACCCATCGTAGCCAAGGAGGGGTATATAATCGATCGATAGGAAAGCGAAAAGAAAAAAAGTGACAGAATGGTTAGAGAGGATCGACCTAATTTGATACCATTCATAATTATAAGAAATTCTCCCTACCATTTATTCATAAGAAAAATAGGAATATATATACATAGGCAGACTTTGTATTCTAGGTAACTAAATATCCTATAATAAACATAGTAGATACATCCCTAAAGAATATCTCTAAAAGTAGCCTACTGAAAGATAACTTACCCTAATTAACAGATACAAACTTTTAATACACAATATATTCCCACTCTAACACATATTAACCTACACTACCAAATGATGCAGTATGCACAAGAAGATATATGGAAAAGCAATAATACTGACATGATGATCCAAGCAACATTAGGTTCCAATTATAAATTGTATTTGTAACAATAATATACTTGAAGGTAACATGATCGTTCTTTATCTGATCACCTGAGTACCAGACAAGATGCCTATATTCTGAAAAATCCGAAGAGAGATATATTTGGGAAGTTGTACTAGAGAGTTTAATGTATTGCATTGAGTGCAGATAGAAACCATATAAAGAGTTTCAGACATTGGTAATTTATTCAATATGGTAGATTTAAAAGAAGAGGGAAAGTTGTATTTGAAGCAACTAACTACCCTACAATCGTACTTCGATATGAAGTTCTCTAGAACTGTATATGTAAGGACTTACCCAAGCCCATAGGTCCATTGGACGTAGGTGCCAACCTAAGGGGTTACCTTAGGCTCATAAAGAATTACCCTAGCTGATGCGTAGGGACCTACCCAAGGGGATACCTTGAGCCCATAAGGAATTACCGGCTTGATCAGAGCTGAACCTATAAAGACTTCTTATCATATCCCAGATAGTACCTTAGAAAAATCAGTTTAAGCAATCAATAGCAGTGGTGAAAAACAGGAATCAAACATGTATTTATCAGTAAAAAAGAAATCAGACATGTGTTTTTAGTATATCAACAAACAAATAGCGTGCTTTCAGATCAGACACAAAGGTATGTTTCTAGAAGAATAGGAGTCATGTTTCAAATTAGAGGAATAATCTTGGTTTCAAACTAGAGAGAATATTTATGTGCACATGGAACATACTAGATGGATCAATTTATTTTTCGGAGGTACTTAGCAATCGCAAGAAAGGGACACTGATTTTCTAACAATTTCAAATTGATTTTAGAAGCGAGATCCCTAAATAAAAGGGGTTCAAAACTAACAGCTCCAACCAGACATTCCGGAATGGATACATAATGATCGCTAGGGATATCTAATATATCAAGAATGTTCTGATCATTTTGGCCAACAAGGGCATTTTGGTTATTTGACTATTAGGGGGCAATCTTATAATTCGACCTAATAATGATAAAACAAATATTTGTAATATTCAATATTTCTATCGACTGTTCAGACTTTCAAGTCCAATCCAACTAAACAAATCCCAACAATATGATACTCGCCAAGTATACGAACATGGACACCTCATGGGTATTTTTTGTTAGAACCAATTGTATCGTATGACTGAACGGTCACATTCATAATTCACCACATGACTTGCCACCGAGTAATCGAACATATGTTCTGTAAAAAATCTTCCAATATTATATTAATATCATGAGTGGTTGACGTACATGAGTCATGCTTCATAACCTTTAGGGGCATTTTAGTCATTTAAGCTTTATTGCTAATTCTAGGATTTATAAAAGGCAAATCACTTATTCTAGTAATGAGAGTATATTGGTTATATCAAAGCTTAGGGATATATTCACCATTTTAATCGAATCAACCGTTTAAAGCATTTCCATGAAAATGATTTTTAGACGTTTGTTTAGAAATCGGGGAAATCTAGGCATTTTGCAATCTCGAAAGTTAGAAGCATGTTAGGATTTTTCAATCAGATCAAGAATTTAAGAGGCAAATCAGTAGTTCTATCAGGTTAAGTATGAATTCTCATGTCAATTCCACGATCAGGGGTATTCTATTAGGCTCGATATCCTTCAACCGAATTGCTTGCCAAGTGTGGAGAATTTGTATTTTTGGGTGTTTGTGGTGGAAGCAAAAAATAGACAAAATTTGGACAAGGATTTAGAGTGGTTCAACTTTCTAACCAAAGCCTACATCCACTACCTTAGCTTTCCACTAAGGATTTCCCAAATTCACTCTTGAATTTCTTCCCCTTTTCCAGGATTCGGAGGCAACCTTTACACACTCAAAGCTTTCTAACCTAGAGCTTGAGTGAACCCTCTTGTACAAAGATAAATTCAAAGCAAACAAGAAATCCCTCTAAAAGGTATGTGTTGGCACACTAAAGCACTCACCCAAATCCTAGAATACTTGAGCATACATTGACAATTGGAGCTCACAAATGTTTGTCTATACAAAGAATGAGAATTTAGCACTAAGACATGATTTTAAACGTAGACATGTTGGCTTGCGGATCATTAGTCTTTTATAGATGCTTAGAGGTCTCTTTTACACTCCAAATGAGCTTCTAGTTGTTGGATACCATTGGGGTTAAATTTGAGCCGTTGGAACCTTTATTTCCCGTAGTAAAGGTAGTTCTGGATTTGTCCGTATCGATATGCAGGTAGCCGTATCAGTACGCCCTTCTTCAGAACTAGTCGTTGGAGCATGATGCAACATGTCGTATCGAAACACCTTGGGTCGTATCGAAATGCCCGTTTCGGTACACCTCGTACCATATCGGTACGGTATGCAATTCAAATAGCTGTTGGGGGTTTTGAGCCGTTGAGGCTTTTGCCACGTAGGCATATCGAAATGCTACAGAGAGTATCGAAACGACAACGATCCGTATCGATACAGCCAAGGCCTGTATAGGTATGAGTTTTGGCATTTTTAAATTGACTGTAGCTGAAACCCTAAGGCGTATCTATAGCGACCTTTTTAAATCAAAAATCGATTTTTTCTACTTTTCTTGAAAATTTTGAATTTGGAGGGATTTATTAAAAAATGTTTTTAATAAAAATTGGAGTCGCCACTGATCTTTTTAAAAGAGGTAGACCGACACTAAAAAATAAAACCAGAGATTTAAAAAGGGTTCGGGAGTCGTTTACGTGTGGGAAAGGATTAACACCCCCACAACGCCCAAAGTTAGTACCAAATTAATTACCGTTTTGTTAATATCGAATTTTGCGAGTTAAAGTGACATTATATCAAAATTTGTTTATACATGCGAGTACATTTTAAGGGCCCCGTTATTCAAGAATAAACGAAAACCACCACCAATATGCCTGGTACTAGCCAAACTCAAAGTGACATTATATCAAAATTTGCTTATACATGCGAGTAAATTTTAAGGGCCCCGTTATTCAAGAATAAACGAAAACCACCACCAATACGCCTGGTACTAGCCAAACTCATCCTTGAATAAAAGGGCACCGCATTGACAATTTATATTCTAGTATGCAACATAAGAATAAAACATGGCATGACACGAATAAAATACATAAATAAAAGCATGAATATTAAATGAGAATATACCATACAAGAAATGAATATATATACGTATGCATATATTAAGGTGCAAAACTATATATATATATATATATATATATATATATATATGCGACATGCATTATAATTTATAAGGAAATAAATAAACTATATACATTAAAATGTACTAATGTAGAAAGCTATATATATATATATATAAACGGAAATAAAAAAGAAAAGGAAATAAAAACTGGACATCAACTATAACAAACAAATTAGGCATTATGAAAGGGAAAAAAAACAAACAAATGGAACTAACATGGATTGAAACAAAATTTAAAGGAATATTCTAAAATATGGAAATTAAAGCCGATTGCCAAAACAAACAGGGACCAAATCATACGGAAATAAAGAAACAGAGACATAAATTGAAGAGCACTTAATGCAAAAAGGGATCGAATTAAAACATGGATCGAATCGAATTGAAGAGCACATAAATTGAAGATGCTAAGAATGCATCTCTAGAATGTTGCAAGGGCGTTACAAAGGTCGAAGGGCATCCGTCGATAAGCGAAAGTTCTAAAGGGACATGTAAACGTCGTTTTTTCTTGGTCTTTTGGTGCAACCGAAATCTGAAGAAAAAAAAAACTTGAAAATCCATAAAGGCAGCAATAATGAGATTTATCGGCTAAACGTTCTAGTATATGGTCTATAAAGGGAAGTGGAAAATGATCTTTCCGAGTTAAAGAATTCAACTTCCTATAGTCGATGCAGACTCTCCAACCATTTTGAACTCGTGTTGGAACAAACTCACCTTCCGGGTTTTGGATTACTGTGACTCCAGTCTTTTTAGGGACCACGTGAATTGGACTTACCCATTCACTACCTCCATCATTGGTTCGTTCAATCGGCGTTGACCTTGTTTTGAAGGTTTCGCTTCTCCTTCCTTTTTATCTTGTGCATACAAGCTGATGGACTAAGTCATTTTATATATGCAATGGTCCAGCCGATGGCCTCTTTGTGTGCTCGCAACACCGTGACTAGGTCATCTTCCTCCTCTCCAGACAGCTTGTTCGAGATAATTATTGGCAGGGTTTTGTTTTCTCCTAAGAACACATATTTGAGGTGATCCGACAACTGTTTTAATTCTATCTCTGGTGCCTACAAAACATAAGGTAACATTTTAGTTTTAGATGAAGTTAAAAATAAATCAGAATTGACAGAGAAAACATTTTCAAACTCAATTTCTTTCTTTTTGCGGCAAAGTTCTAGATCCTTGTAAAAATTTTCAAAAAATTAGATTCGACAAATTTATCAACTAGAAGATCAATAATACTGATATAATTAATTCTTTCAACTTGATCTGGGCATTTCATTGCTTTGTAAACATCAAATTCTACGACCTCACCATCAAACTCCATTGTTAATATACCGCTTCTCAATCAATCTTTGTATGTGCGGTGCTTAGGAAAAGTCGGCCTAGAAGTACCTCAGAGCAAGTGTTCCTCCTATAGTTTTCCATGTCGATGACATAGAAGTCGGCAAGAAAAATAAGAACGTTGACCTTCACTAGGACGTTTCGAGCACTCCCTCCAAATAGATAATATAACGATCAGCCAACTAGATGGTTACTCTTGTTTCTTTCAAAGGCTCGTTAGTAATCATTTTATAAACAGAGAGTGGCATTACATTAATTGAAGCTCCTAAGTCGTACAATGCGCGTTTAATTAAGACATTTCCTATTTTGCAGGGTATATCGAACATACCTTGATCCTTCATTTTTGGTGGGAGTTTTCGCTGAAATACGACGGAGACATGTTCTCCCAAATCCACCTTCTCGTGACCAGTTAGTTTCCTCTTTGTGGTGCAAAGCTCTTTTAAAATCGGGCATACCATGACACTTGTCGGATTACTTCTAGGAGGGGTATGTTGACTTGCACCTTTTGGAACTTTTCTGTGATTTTCTTCTCTTTGGCTCTTTTGTCACGCCTCATCAACCTTGATGGGAATGGTGGTGCAATCTCACGAGAAGGAGGAGGTGGTGGTGGTGGCGAAGAAGACTTACCTTGGGAGTTGAAAGGTGGCATTTTCTTCTCCTTCTTGGACTGCGCGACATTCTCTACTGGGACTTCAAGGTTGACAACTGTTCCACTTTGGAGGGTGATAGCATTAACATTCTCCCTCGAATTCGACCCCGTTTGAGAAGGAAGTCTTCCCTACGATTCAAGTCTCCTCATGGTTTTAGCCAACTGGGAGGTTTGTTTATCTATTTCTTGTAGGTGAGTCTCAGTGCAGTTTTGAAACTTCTCTTGGGAAATTTCCAATCGTTCAACAATGGACTCCAATGATGACTTTGGTTGTTGATATTGTTGTCTTTGCTGATATGGTTAATTTTGCCTTTGATTTTGAGCATAGCTGAAGTTTGGATGATCTTTCCAACCTGGATTATACGAGTTGGCGCTGGGATTGTATTGTCTTTGTGGATGTCCCGGAAAATTCCCTATGGCATTCACTTGCGCATTGTCCTCTTCTTGCACCATTGGACAGTAGTCCGTTGGATGCTCTAGGCTCGTACAAATCCCGCAAAGCCTGGCTGCATTTCTTTTATCTTCAACGAGAGATTGTACGATTTCAGCTAATTTATCAATTTTGTTTTCCAAGGAAACTGTACTTACCTCATGAACCCGTCGAGATGGTTCATTTGAAGAGTGAAATCGTTGCGTGTTAGTGGCCATAGTAGATATTAACGTTCTTGCTGCGGTTGGAGTCATGTTAACAAGGGCTCCTCCACTTGCCGCATCGATCACCTTCATATCCATAGGTGTTAACTCTTCGTAGAAATATTGGGGAAGCGTTTGTTCGGTTAAACCGTGTTGTGGACAATTTGTGCATAGCTTTTTGAAACGTTCCCAATATTCGTACAACGATTCGATATCCTTTTGCCGTATGCCTAGGATACTTCACCTTAGCTCGCTTACCTTAGCTGCTGGGAAAAACCTGTCAAGAAAAAGGCAAGATATATCATTCCATGTTGTAACAGAGTTAGAGGGTAAATCAAATAACCAGTCTTTTGCTATAATAGTTAGAGAAAAGGGAAAGGCGCGGAGTTTTATTTGATCTTCAGAAACTCCCTGTGGTTTTGTGCTTAGACAGACCATGTGAAACTCTTTGAGGTGTTTGTGACGATTCTCACTGGGCAGGCCGTTAAAAGTCAGTAGGAGGTGTATTAAGCCTATCTTGAGAGCGAATGGCGTCTCAACATTAAAAAATGTTATGCACATCGACTGGTTATCATAAGGGATCACAGTCAGTTGTCAAATAGTTTGGTCGTTGTCTCCCATTAGAATCGGTTCTTCGGTTGTGTGGTCGAAATGTGATTTTGCTTCAGATTCTATTTCTAGATCATATTTTAATCGTTGTTGTCGATGTCTTTGCTTCTTTTCCTGAAGTGTCTGGGAGTGCAATCTTCGGGCGTATGCTTCGATCTCCGGGATATAGTCTGCTTGTTCTCTTGGATTCTTCCTGGTCATAAATCAAACAAAATAATTCAGTAATTTTGCCGAAGTCCTCGACAACGGTGCCAATTTGGCACGCATCATTTATGCGTCAAAAATAATTCCTTATTCTCAAATAATAAATAAAGGAAATTAAGCGCAGTAAGGGAGAAGTAAGGATCGATCCCACAGAGACTAAGAAACTTCCTGATTTACGTTTGTTCAATCGGTGAGCCAAGAAGAGAGAGTCGAATAATGTTTAAAAAAGGGGAGAGTTTGTGGAATTAAATAAAATGAGAGATTGTAGAAAATAATAAAAAGATGTGATTAAATATGATAAAGACTAGCCTCAGACTCTTGCTCTGACTCAATTTCCTCGGATCATCGGAAAAAAAGGTTTTTCACTTACAGATTGACATCGATTACTTGTCTACAAGGTCCAATCCTTGTGACAAAGCTTTGTAAGCCGAATACCCAAGTGCCATCTTTGGTATCGGTTTTGTAAATTGTTCTAATCAACATAATGTTGTAGATAAAATCGTTTAAGATCGTAAAAGACCAACTCAGATTATGTTGTTTCAATAATAACTGATCTGATCTCAGTTTCCTCTTAGCAAACAATTTTGCTAAGTGTGTTCCCAGGAAGTTGAATTTGCTTCAATAGCTGATCCTTCCTCCCACACAATTAACTAAAACAACATTCTAACCAACGTCAATCTTTGGTTTTGAAATCATTTTGATTTTAAAATTAAGCTTAGAAAACTGAGAGATATAGCCAAAGTTGATGAAGCACTTTTCAATCCTCGCATTTTAATTGAGTCATTGCTTAAGCCCTTGGCTATAGAAAACTTAGCTAAACATGATTATGAAAAGAATCATACTTAGCATTTTTTAAAGAAAAATAAAAACCAAAGTAAAATAGAGAACTAAGAGAAGAGAGGTTTTAGAAACTTCAAAGTAAAATGAAATGTAACCCCCTAGACCCGCTTATGCATTACAACAGATCATAGGAGGTCACATTAGGGTCACAAGAGCGACCCACAGTAAAAATATCCATAAAACATTTTTTCCTCAAACACTTATTAAACTGTAAAATCAACTTCTGTTTAAAATACCATTTCGGGAAATCATTTAAACACCTAACAAAAATTTTAGAAAGTGTTTTACAAACACTGTCATAAAATAATACATGACATACATGCCACTAACTATACAGTACCATACTCCAAAGGCAACGTCGAGACAACTCCGAACACTGTTGTCAACCATTATACCATGATATAATTTTTTAACCTGCGATGGTAAAAAACATCGTGAGCTTGGAAAAGCTCAGCAATACAGAACTACCAAAAGATACTATAAGCTCATGCAGATATATGGTAGGTATAACATTTTCATGATGTTCCATTTAGTAACAATCTCCATTTCTATTCTACTGTTTCGAGGTTGCACTATACTCGAGAATAACGATATTTGTTCTTTATTAAAACATCGAGAATTAGACGGGAATCATATAGGCTGGTAACATACGAAGGTGGAATCGGAGATTTAGTGTCTAGTGTGTTCCAACAGTGCAACGCTAATGCATGAGATGTAACAATGCAGTAAACCTCTTGTTTTATTTATTTCAAATACATTTGTTTCATGTAGCAGTAAAAATCATTTTAATTCTTTATTTACTATCCAACCATACTCCAGTATATAGTTTTCCCCAGTGCAATATCATGTACATGCATTAACCCGAGCCCATTGGGCGTGGGTACCATCCTAAGGGAATACCTTAGAATACGAGCGGCCCTAGCCAAAGCATAGGAGCTGAATAGGGGCGGACCTAGCCGAAGCATAGGAACCGAATACGGGCGGCCCTAGCCAAAGCATAGGAGCTGAAAACGGGCGGCCCTACCCAAAGCATAGGAGCCGAAAATAGGCGGAGTTACCAGCTGGATCAGGGCTGAGCCGTATCGTGTGCATAGGAATATATCAGAAATATAGTACGGTCATGCTTAATTTATAAAACATGTCATGTTCTTGTGAATTCATGTATGTCAGTCATGTGCACGTGATCGGTATTATAACATGTAAATCAATATGCAAAAACAATCGTATAGCACACATGGAACACACTAGGTGGAACAATTTACTCCTTGGAGATACTTGGCATTTACGGAAGGGAACACATTAAACTTTTGACAATTTGAACGAATTTTAGAAACGAAGTCCCTATAAAAGGGGGTTCGTACTAACAGTTCAAACCAGATATTTAGGAGATGATACATCAAGATCCTTGAGAGTTTAGATATATCATGAGCGAGTTACTCATTTAAGCCTACAAGGGAATTATGGTCATTTTATCACATATGGGCATTTTGGTAATTTACACCAATAAGGCATAAACAGTGGCTTGGAAATTATATTTTCTCATCAGGTTTCCAACCAGGCATTCAGAAATTTCTATGTCAAGATCTTTCACGATATCAGATACATTCATGGCTATTTTGATTACTTTAGCCAACGAGGGTATTTTGGCCATTTAACTATTAGGGGTGATTTTGTAATTTAACCCAATAATGATGAAATGACACTTTACAATATTTAAGATTTCCAGAAGTTTATCGAGCGTCCAAAACCATTCGAACTAACATATCCCAACCTTGCAGTACTAACCAAACCTTCTGATGTATGCACTTCACGAGTATCATTTCCAAATACTGATTATATCGTATATCTGAACGGTTACTTTTCATATTTCACCACAGGACTTGCCATGGAGTAGTCGAGCTTATGTTCTGTACGGAAAAACTTCCAACCTTATATTAATATCATAAGTAATTGACATACATGAGTCATGCTTCAACCCTTAGGGGCATTTCAGTCATTTTCAGCTTTATTGGCATTTCCAAAATTTATCATAGGCAATTTACTTATTCCATTCAAGAGGGTATTTCAGTCATTTTCAAGTAATATCGGTACCTACAACCTCTTCATTCATTTCAGAACTCAAAGTTTTATTCATTATTCTAGTTAATTTGCAAACCTCGATGTCTGATGATACTTTAGTCTTTTTGGTCAATACGATCATTCCAATTAATTAACCATAACAGTATTTCCAATACATTTAGTCATTTAAGTCAATTCAGTATTTCGAGCCGCTTGATTAATTCAGAGGTATGAATAACTTCCCGTAAATCTATATTAAGAGACTCATTCCAATTCAAGGAAACTTAACACCTTACAATCTCGAAGGTTCAAATCTTGTTACCATAACTTTCCAAGTTTTTCGAGGTTTTCAGATGAATTATGTTGTTTTACCATATCTAGCGTAGATTTCTAGATCACTTCAAATTCTAAGGATATTTTAGTCATTCCCATACCTTAAGGGCGTTTTTGTAATTTATATCCAAATATTTTTAACATTTGATCCTTTGACACTGATAATCGGATTTGGAGATTAGCTGCCTTATTAGTTATTTATTGAACTTCAGATCCTTACATTTATTAACTTTCTCGTTCGAGCATTTTAATCTTATCCAGGTTATCATACTCAATTTCATATCCGGTTTGACTTAAGCAAAGCTAACATCACTCATCATCATATTTATGCATGCATTTACTGAATACCAACATGTTTATAAAGCATACTAAAGGTAGTAGTGTATTACCTTTAATCATTGCTATATTGGTCAACCATGATACTCCATTCGATCACTCTCGAACCCGAATGCGACGTCCTCAACATCCCGAATACAAGGAACTGTGAATACCTTCAATCGCACAAATTTCAATTTAAGTCCTTATTCACATTGCTCATAACAGATTATTAAAATACATAAGCAGACTCGAGTTTAAGGTCTAATTCAAAGGCTTTCGGGTTAGAATTTCACGAAACGAGCATCAAAATCGGACTCAGGACATCGAAAAACATAAAATAGGGCTTTTTGTGAAAAGTTGACTTTTTGGTCAAAGTTAACGCTGACGTCACTGGTCCAATGGCTGACTCAGCTAGTTGACTCACTGGGTTGACTCAGGAGAGTTGACTCACTGAGTTGACTCGGTCAACGGGTTGGGTACGGGTCAACGGGTCGAGTCAGTCAACAGGTCAGGTCGTAATGGACGCGGGTCAGTTCGGTTTGGGTTTTGGGCTTACGTTAACAATGGGACTAGTCGGTTCGGTTTGGATGGGTTTAGACCAGTTTAGGCCGGTTTGCTTACCTAGCGATACCAAATCGCCGGACAGTCGTTAGAAGCCCCCAAATGCACCTATTCTGCCGGAAAACATAAAGCATCAACCCACAATCCAACCCAAACCCCAATAATACCAAAAAATACGTCGGAATCACATCGATTCTTACCCAAAATGCCAAGGGAGGACCGGAGAGTGACGTAGCTCCAACGAGGTCCTTATCGGAGTCAAACGGACGAACAACCGACTGGGTTTTGCACGACTCGACGCGAGGAGTTCGACGACTACACCCACGTCTCGAACGAATGGCTGTATTGATCGAATATAGCGAAAAACAAAGGCGACGGTTTGGGTTTCTTGCCAAAGCTTCAAACGGAATTTGCCGATGAAAGGCGGCTCGATTACGCGTGTGGTGGTCAAGGTTGTGATCGTGGCAGCGTGACGCCTCTGGCGATGTAGGCGGTGACCACCACCGCCCGACGGTGACGGAGATCAACGGCGGCCGATCGGGAAGGTGAATGGCCACTTTTAAAATTCCCAGATTTCTGATATTTTATTCAGATCTAGAATGTGAATTCGTTTTGGGTAGGTGAGGAGTCTCACTTTTATTCGTTATTGGATTAGACAATTAAACCATATCTTAAATAAAAACTAGAGTAAACTAAGGCCATGGATTGCCTTAGCTCAGACGATTAAAGCTTGGGTTTACCAAGCATAGGTCACGAGTTCAAGCCTTCACAACCACACTTACCATTTTTTTAACTTGCTTCCCTTTTTAGCCTCTACTCTTTATTTTGGTGTGTTACATGAAAAACCAAGAACAATAGATGATTTGAGTTTCACTCCAAAGGGGAGTATTTATAGTATCTCAAAAACCCTAAAATAACTCTAAAATGATAAGAGACAATTCCTAAAATATTTAAAATACAAAAGATAATTCCTAAGAGATAAGAAATAAATCCTAAAGTGTTTAAATTTAAAAACAAAAGATAATCCTCAAGTTTTAATCCAAATCTCGGCTGATAAGTTATTCAGAACACGGCTGATAAGCTATCAAGCGTTGCTGACGACATCTTCTAAAAGTTGTTGACGTGTCGCCCAGTCAGCACTTTCATGCCCTAGTTCATGCCCATTAATCTAGTCATGAATCCAGAAAAACAAATATTGCAGAATCCAACCTCTTTTCAATGTAATCTTCAGATTCAAGGGCCTGCATGAAAAACACACAATAAGTCGTGAATCGACATCATATTCAACTAATTGAGGCATAATTAAGGCTAAAATAGAGACCATATTAGCTACTTATCATCAAGTTTGTCTCATACTTCTTTGGCACTCTCACAAGAAGATGTTTTTGCATATATCTCCGGGCTAAAGGCACAAAAGAGAATGTGCAATGCCTTGCAATTAAGCTCAATCTTCTTGCGATCATCTGTATTCCATTCCGCCTTGCTTCTTTGTGGCACGAATGAACCATCCTCAACAATGTCCCAAAGATGAAGTACATCATCCTATTCTTCCAATGAGCATAGTTGGTCCCGTCGAAGAAATGTTGGGAAACACCGGTACACCCCATGGCGCACCGAAAAAATTATCCAGTGAATTCCGCTAGTGATATATGTACAAAGGACGAATTCGGGGTGAGTAAGGATGAAATATTACCTTAATAAATATGGTATCTTGATATCCTTAGGGAGTTAGGATAAACCAAATTGAATTCGAGTCGTCACGATAGCGCTCCAACATCTACGCAGTCCACCCGAATGTAACGAACAATATTTTCTCTTCTCTAACTATTAGAGAGGTTTTTCTAAAAAGCATACTTTGGCTGCTAGACCTTATGCCTTTATATAGCATTCAAAAACCTAATTCTAATTAAATTCGGATTCATTAAATATACAATATATTTAACCAAATATAATTAAATACGTAGAATCTAATTTTACTTTAATTTGAATTCATTAAATATACAATATATTTAATCGAATACAATTAAATATGTAGAATATGATTTTATTTTAATTAGATTTCTTTAGGAATATATATATATATATATATTAATAGTGTTTGATAATTACAATAATTATCTAATTATTATTAAAATATACATAAAGGAGATTATCTATAATTACAATAATTATAATAATTCCGTCTTTAATAATTATTACGTGTACAACAAGTTTGTACACATGCTATCTAGTCGATATTTGTTTGTTTCAATCATAGGGTGTGAACCTTGTAGGTTCATGTAACGTTAGTAGTAATATCTAGAACAATTCTAATATTACAAACAATGAGTGGAATCTAGCAATACATCATTTCTACCTAAGTTACATGAAGTCATGGTTCGACTTTACCTTTTTTCTGTGATTAACTTCTTTTATGTATCACATCCTTTTGTCTTTATATCTAGATTGAACACAAGTCATGGATTAGTCACAATTGTATATTCCACCTAATATTTATTGATATCTTGAGTAGACTATGATAAACGAATAACTATGATATCTTATATCAATTTATTCGAGCATGGCCATGCATTTTCTAGTCTTAATCAAGTGGCCTACGATATTAATCATATAATGTAGGGAGGACAAATCCTATCTTGATCAACCATATTTCGCTATATAGAGTGTGACATATCCAATATCAATCATTATAGTGTAGTCTGTTACAACACACGTTTGATTGCATCAAAACATGTCACTCTCGATATTGAAATAATGATGATCTCAAGTCTGAGAATCATACGTTTAGTTATCACCATGAGCAATGTTGTGACTGTCGCATAATAATCCAAGAAACATGCTCATAGCAGGTCAGTCCAGTATGTCATTCTCTAACACATGCTTATGTATTGATTTTGACATCTCTATGTCAATAACAACACTTTGTTATCAATCAACTACATATTAGTCTTAACATATTATTGTTGTCCACACCCACAATAATTATCGACTAAGGACATTCAAGAATAACTATATTATTCTAAGGACTTTCTTATAATTCAATTTATTTATAGATGCACATAATAAGACTGAAATAATAATAATGGCTTTATTAATGAGAAAGATAAAATAAGTAAGTCTTTTACAATCATCTCATGATTGGTCTTTGGACATACTCCAACAAGGAGGTCGGTCAATGGATTGCACCATAGTTTTTAGGTGATAAAAATATTGGTCGAGCTAGCCAGATCTTCTCAATAGGCTGTTAATCCCTCTCGGTTGAGCCTCGCTCTAGTACCAATTGTTAGGCTCGATATCTTTCAACCGAATTGCTTACCAAGTGTGGAGAAGTTGTATTTTTGGGTGTTTGTGGTGGAAGAAAAAATAGACAAAATTTGGACAAGGATTTAGAGTGGTTTAGCTTTCTAACCAAAGTATACATCCACTACCTTATCTTCCCACTAAGGATTTCCCAAATTCACTCTTGAATTTCTTCCCCTTTTCTAAGATTAGGAGGCAACCTTTACACACTAAAAGCTTTCTAACCCAAAGCTTGAGTAAACCCTCATGTACAAAGATAAATTCAAAGCAAATAAGAAATCCCTCTAAGAGGTATGTGTTTGCACACTAAAGCACTCACCCAAATCCTAGAACACTTGAGCATACATTGACAATTGGAACTCACAAGTGTTTGTCTATACAAAGAATGGGAATTTAGCACTAAGACATGATTTTAGTCATAGACATGTTGGGTTGTGGGTCATTAGTCTTCTATAGATGCTTGGAGGTCCCTTTTATACTTCTAAATGAGCTTCTAGTTGTTGGAGATCGTTGGGGTTGGATTGGAGCCATTGGAGCCTTTATTTCCCGTAGTAAATGCAGTTATGGAGTTGTCCGTATCGATACACAAGTAGCCGTATCGGTACGCCCTTCTTAAGAATTAGCCGTTGGAGCCTGATGCAGCATGTTGTATCGAAACACCTTGGGCCGTATCTAAACCCTCATTTCGGTACACCTTGTACCGTATCGGTACGGTCTGCAATTCAAATAGTCGTTGGGGGGTTTTGAGCCGTTGAGGCTTTTGCCACGTAGGCATATCAAAACTCTAGAGAGCGTATCGAAACGACCACAATCTGTATCGATACGGCCAAGGCCTGTATCGATACGGGTTTTGGTAATTTCAAATTGAGTGTACCTAAAACCTTAAGGCACATCGAAACAGGGTATACCGTATCGATACGGTCACACTAAAATCTTAGGTTTGGCTACTTTGAAACGTTTCAAAACATTTCCAAAACCTTTTGAAAACTTCTCAAACATATTTTCAAGTTGTGTGGACTTAAAATCATTTTTGAATACTTTTCAATTTAGTCCAAAACTATTTTCAACTATTATATCAAAACAAATATCCCAACATATTCAAGTTCCTTTTACACCTTAAGGGTATTTCTATCATTTCTTATCCAAGTATTTTAGGCATTAATCTGAATTGAAGGTTTCGAGGTCAAATGTTTTATCAGATTTTCACTGATTTTGGAAATTCCCACCGATCATCAAATTTCTTATTCGAGTCATTCTTGTCTTATCCAATGTATTATCTTTATATCGTAATCAATATGAATTTAAGATATTCCATTATAATCACACGATCAATCATATTCATTCATGCATTGGCGAATACTGACTAGTTCCATAAAACATATAAGAGGTAGTAAAGTATTAACTCGACTCTAAGCCACCTCGGTCAACCTTTTAAACTCCCTTCGATCACTTTCGAACTCGACATTTCTTAAGATCTCTGATACCAGGAAATGTGAATACCTTCAATTGAACATACTTCAAAATCAATCCTTAATTTAATTATGTTGCTCTTAAATTGAATAATTTAAACACGTGCACGCTCGTGTTTAAAGTAAAATTCGGAGGCTTTCAGGTTAGAATTTCACGAAACAGACTTCAAAACCAGACACAAAATGTAAAGAACTCAAAATAAGGGTTTTAGAAAAAGTTGAATTTTGGTCAAAGTCAACAGTAAACTATCAGAGTTAAAGTCAATAGTCAGAGTCAAGGGGTCAAAGTCAACCGAGTTGACTCATTTGGGTTAACTCAGGTGAGTTAGCTCGGTTGTGTTGACTCAGTCAGGTCGGGTCAAACGAGTTCGAACTCGGGTCTAGTCAAACTCGAGTCGGGTTTGGGCTTGGACCAACCTGGTGTGAGGCTAAAGGTCATTGGGCCTTAACATGCCGACCCAATTAAAAAATTGCAAGCTGGTTTTTTTGGGTTATGCTTCAGGCCAGTATGGTGTGACTAGTTCAGGGCCGAATTGGCTCGGTTTATGAGGCTAGACCGATTTATCCTGAGGGTTGTCGTCATGGTGGCCAAAAATCACCCCTCGACGCCGCATGCATGCTACGCGCGGCCCAGATCAGTCGAAAAATAGCACTAACGACAGCAACAACGCAAGAAATTAAAAAAAGAGAGCTTATCAATGCTTACCGTGGCTTGGGACGACTGAAAACGGCCGAGAACCGTTCGGATCCAAACCGGAAAGATAAAGCTTCTCCTCGTCGAAGCTTTTATATAACCTCCACGATGATCGACACGACAACTCGACGAGTGGAGGGCTGGGCCTTGGTCGTGGGATGACGACGAGCACGATGGCGGCGGTCGTGAGCAGCACGAACAACGGAGTCGGCCGACATCGACGTAGAATATGGAAGGGACCCTTGAGTTTCTGATGAACGTTCCTGATGATTTTCACGACGAATGGAGAGGAACAGAGGTGAGTGAGGGATTGTGTTTTGATCGGCGCACAATGACGGTTCAGATGTGGTGGGCGGTGCACGTCACGGGTCAACAGTGGCCAAGATCGAAGCGGTGAATGGTTGGGATTTGGGAAAGAACTTTGGGAGATTTTTGAGATCTTTCTCTCTTTCTTAAAGTAGATAATGCAATAATGGGGATGGTATATCGGGCCTCTATTTTATTTTTGGTTTAGACCTTGAGACTAAGCTTAACATTTAATCGAGTAATTTTAAATTATAAATTATCTTAGTCTTGATGGTTAACTCATGGGTTTTCCAAGCAAGGGTTAAGGTTTCAAATCTCATTAATAACACTCTTTTTTTATTTATACTTGCTTCCTTTTTTTATTTTCTTCCTTTTTTAACACCATTTTATTAGGGTGTTACACAAAAAGAATAAAAAATGGATTAAAACCTTAAAAAGGAAGATTTCATAGGTATTTTCAGAAAGTTAATTTGAAGGTCAAATTAAAACCTTTTGAGATTAACAAAAAAAAAACGCAAACAAAGTTGAGTGATGAAAAGCATGGTTTACCCACTTGCTTCTAGATAGAGACTACCATTGTGAAGATTCTAATAACGGAATGAAAAAAAGAGTTCTGATTTTTCAACCGATGAACTTTGAAATGTCATATGTTCTATCATCTATGGTAATTATTTTTATAAATAGTAACGGTTTAAAGATTTAGGAGTTTTGTATAATTTTTTATAATGAGAATTTTAATTTTAAAAGAATAGTTGTTTTTACTTGTTTTGTGCATCATAAAATACTTTGAGTAAAAATCAGTATAATATGGAGTAACTCAAAGTTTATGAAGTACAACGACATTTCGTTTCCCCATATGTTTTATTACTAGTTCATAATTAACATTTTGATTTTTCTTTAAAAGTATTTAACTATTTTTTCTGAGGGCTCTATGCAATCACTCACTCCTATTACATTTGTCTAGAAACACTCTTATACAGTTATACGTAAGATTTATATAAATTTTAAAAAATTAAATTTATATATAAGATTATTCTTTAATACATTAATAGATTTAATTCCACAAATCAATTTAAGCAACCACCAGTTTTTATTCATAATTTAAAAATAAATTATATATATATATATATATATATATATATATATATATATAGTGGTTTTTAACCTGGTTCGTAAGGTTATCAATCTGCGTAACCAATGAACCTTAATTTTATTTCTAATGATATATTAGTGTCTAATTCATTGATGACATATGAAATTATACAATGTTAATGTATTAAATATTAATATTTTATAATATATTTAAAATTGTGTTGTTAAAAAATAAATTGTAATCTCGAAATTCCTTCAATGGAGGGGTTCAAGTCCGACACGGCAGAAGTTCATTGACTTTGACCCTATTCGAGTGCATGCTTGGTTGGTGTGGAAATTAATCAGTAGATAGCAAGGCCGAATAGAGCAAGAGCTAAGAAATTTCTTTAATTGAAAATTTTAAAAAATTTAAAAGAAATTTAATTAAAATATTTTAAAATATTAGAACTTAATAAAATTTTTATAAATTTAAAGAGAGTTAAATTAAAAATTTAAAGAACCAAGTGTAAATTGTTCAAAATTTGGAGGCAAGACCCCTCAGTCCAATACCTTGGTCCGCCCCTGCCCTATGATAGTGTCTCTACTCTCTACCTTAGAGATGTTTAATGTGTCTCTGAATTTAGCCTTCATGTTCTAATGTGCCCCATGATATTAACATTATTAATGATAACACTATAAGATATATGAGCAAATAATGTGATGACATGTGACGATTAATGCTGAAAAAGTTAGTCAAGTTAAAGATAGGGCATGCAAGTAATTTGACCATTTTTCTGAAGACAAACTTAAAGTATATATAGGTTTTCAAATTATTTTTTTAATAATAACACGTCACTTTTTAGGAACCTAGATAAAATAGATAATATAATTTAGATAATTGTTTTGAAAAAAGAATAATTTAGATAAATAAAAGCGTGGTCACTTTAAGTACTTATTTTGATCGGAACATATTTTAAAGGCTAAAGGGTCACTTTTGTCCCTGTAGTAGTTCCAATTTATCGATTTCGCACTTATGGTATTTTCGCATCAATTTAGCCCTTGAAGTAGTCCAATTGCATCACCGTTTGCCCCTTGACTGACCGAAGCCAACGTTGACCGTTACGGCGGTGACGTGGCAGAGGGTAAAATTGATTTTTCAAGCGAGTTCGAGGGCAAAATTGATTTTTAGACAAAAATATGAGTAAAATACAAAAATATTAAAATAACATTAAAAATGATAAAAAAATATTTTAGTAATATATGATTAAAAATAAAATAAAATAATTAATAATATCTAAAAATGAGAAAATTATAAAATTAAAATGTCATAAGCTAATAAATTATTCAATAATTAAAATTTGAAATATTTATAAAGTATTAAAAAATATTTATAATTAAAATTTGAAATATTTAATGAGGCCTATAATAATTCTTTCCTTTGATTTATCAAAAAAAAATATAAAAAACCTTCATAAAAAAATTGGACGATTTTGATTTTTTTTCTCTTTAAATAATGTAAGAAAGAAAGAAACCTAAAGTACGGTTAATGTGATTCTCTCAACCGAATAAAAATCTTTTACCCTTTTTGGTGCTCTATCTCTCAATACTAAAAAATTAAACTCTACACTCTAAATCTAGTTTCTAAATCACAAACCTTAAACCTTAAAATTTAAACTCTTTACTTGATTAAATTTATACACATACTTTTATGATTCATACTCACTTTATATTGATTAAATTTTCAATTAAGGTTTAAGATTTAAGGTTTGCAATTCAGAGTTTAAAATTTTTAGGGTTTGAAATTTAGAAATTAGGATCAAAGCGTAAAATTTATTTTTTAAGTTTTGATTTTTGAATAATTTATAATTTAAAAGCCTTTGATATTTTAATTTTATATTTTTTACTTATTTTTGATTTTATTATTTTTAGTCATATATTAGTAAAACATTTTAAATTTTTTAATTATTTTCACATCATTTTAATATTTTCTTAAACTCATATTTTTACCTAAAAATCAATTTTGTCCTCGTACTCAACCAAAAATCACTTTTACCCTCGAACTCGCTTGAAAAATCAATTTGTCATATGCCACGTCATCCTAAACTGCCACGTCACCACCGTAACGGTCAATATTGACTTTCATCAGTCAAGGAGCAAACAAAGATGCAATTGGACTACTTCAGAGACTAAATTAATACGAAAATACGATATAAACGAAATTGATCAATTGAGTCTATAGAGGAAAAATTGATCTTTTTAGCCCATTTTACATACTTGGATGAAAAAATGTGATACTTGTTTAAAAAAGTATTCATAGTTAGGCATAAAAGTAAATATGAAACAATGAAAAAAGCAATACAAAAACAAATTGAAGTTCTACTTTATGTGAGACACGTCATCATATTATTCATCCACACGTCTTATGACATTATCATTTTTAACAATATTAGTATGAGGGACACACTAAATTATAGAAATGACGTTCAAAAGGCACGTTAAATGGTGTACACCGGTTCCTTCTACTCTCTCCCGTCGGCGCTGTTCTTATTTGTGGAATGGCGTGAGTCTTGTTTGGAAGGAGGTGCGTAATGGTCTCATTTGGTCCATAAGTGATGGCTGTACCGTGGATTTTTGGAGAGATGTGTGGTTGGGGGAGGTTGGTGCGTTACGCGATAGTGTTTTGGACACTTCGTTGCGTGATGGACTACCTTCGATCAGCGTTGCGGACATGGTTGCAGAAAATGGCGATTGGCGATGGAATGTTTTTCAGCACTTGTTACCGCGGGAGATTTTGCTTCGGCTTGCTGATGTTCTTCCGCCACAGCAAATTGGGGTTGCGGATGGTGTAGGTTGGAAATGGGAAGCTCGTAAGGATTTTTCGGTGTGCTCAGCGTATCGAGTCCGTTCCGGTACCGTGAGCAGTCCGTCGGAACCGGCTTGGAAGGCTATCAATGGTTTCAGGGGTCTCCAACGTATCAAAGTCTTCCTTTGGTTACTTGGTTGCGGAAAGTTACTTACAAATGATGAGCGGATGCGTCGACATTTGACAGTCAACTCGTATTGTGGTGTTTGCGGAAATGCAGGGGAGTCGATCGACCATCTCTTTCGCACATGCCCGTTGGTGTTCAACATTTGGGTTAGTCTTATAATTCCCTCGAAACTTGCTGAATTTTTATCGATGAATATCCTTGATTGGTTACATCTCAACCTCTCAAAGCCGGACTATTTTGCGCGCGATTCTCGCGATTGGGATTTGCGTTTTGGAGCAATACTATGGTCTATTTGGAAGTTTCGCAATTTTTGCATATTTGATCCGGCTGCTGCGGAAAAGTTTAATATCCTTGAACATAGTCGATGGTGTGTGAATGAGAGTGTGCGGGCTCTCTCAATATCG
This sequence comes from Hibiscus tridactylites, assembly GCA_958450335.1. Taxonomy (NCBI): domain Eukaryota; kingdom Viridiplantae; phylum Streptophyta; class Magnoliopsida; order Malvales; family Malvaceae; genus Hibiscus; species Hibiscus tridactylites. The sequence continues at coordinate 32,422,609 of OY288266.1, forward strand.
GCCGCGGTGTCGTCATCCTCTTCCATTGATCCGGGCGTTGCTGCAAAGTGGGTAAGGCCACCGATAGGATGGCTGAAACTTAATATTGATGGGGCGATGAAGATATCGAGTGGATTCGCTTCATGTGGTGGTGTGGATCGTGACGACAATGGAGCTTGGCGTTTTGGTTTTGCGAAGTTTGTGGGGGTTTGCTCTCCATTGGAAGCGGAACTATGGGTTGTTTGTGTGGGACTATGTCAAGCTTGGCTTCATGGTTTTCGGAAGGTTATAGTGGAGGTGGATTGTCGGGAGGCTTTCCTCTTGCTGTCGAGGAATCGATCGTCTACGGTGAATATTGGGTATGTGCACCAGATTTGGAGCTTGATGCAGTGGAATTGGGTAGTGATCGTACAGCATATTCCCCGTGAGGCTAACAAGGTGGCAGATGGGTTAGCGAAATTGGCTCGGGGAGGTTCACTGGACTGCCGCTGTTTTGGCCTTCCACCTGCAGGGTTGCAGCATCTGCTGCTAACTGATTGCCTAGCACCAGCATAGAGCTGGCTAGTTTTTCTTCATCTGTTATAAAAAAATAAGACACGTTAAATATTTAAAAAGTAAAGACATCATAATAAATATTGGCTTAAATGCCCTATTGGCCCCTGAAGTATATACAAAATATCGAACTGCCTCTTAAAGAATTTTTTGGACGTTTTACCCTCTGAACTAAAATCCGTGACCTCATTTGGTCCCTCCATCTAAAACTGTTAAAAAAATATTCACGGACCAACCAAAATGCGCCACGTGTCATTTTATTATCAAAAAATAAACTGACTTAAATTAAAGGGATAAATTACACGTTAGGTATGTCAGATTTTATTTTTTTTGTTTATTTTAGTCCCAACTATTCATCTTCTTCATGCCTGCTGCTGCCATGGCTCCTTCTTCAAGCTTTTTCTTCTGCTTCAAGACCTTCAGAACATGGCGAAAATATTTTAGGTAAAAACAATACTGAGATTTGATGTATTATAAATCAAATACTATAATTCGAATATTTTTCGATTTTTGTTGCTCGAGTCTATCGAAACCAATCTATCATCAAACATTACATGTAAATTCTAACAATAGTCTAATGTTATTCTATTCAGGCTGCATGTTTTGGTGGAACAAACATTCCCAACTACGTGGGAGGAAAAGAAATGCCCCAGCAAATCACAATTCCCTGCACAGTTATTTGTACGCGTATTTGAACCGGAATACCTATGTAGATAATCAGGTTTTTATGTGCACGCGTATTTGAACCGTGTAACACCCCAATTTTGGGCTTAGAAGTTTTGGGTTCGGACCGGGTCGGTCGGATTGTGGTTCGAATATGAAAGGGTGAATTTAGGAAAGCCTAGTTCGGGTTGCATTAAAAATATGGAAAAATGTCTTAAAATCTTCTTTTATTATATATAAGAGAGTGGTGGAATCAATTTTACAAAATGAGGTTTGAAAGAGTGACATTTTGGTTTAGTGACTAAAATGTAATTTTCGAAAACTGTGTGGCTGTTTTAAAAAGGATTGAAACTTTGAATCTTTAAGGAGCTATTTACCCAATAGGAGTTTCTCCAGATTTTTCTTAAATATTAAAGGATTAATTAATGGTTTTTAAATAAAAGTAAAAGGGAGGAAGATATTTTGGCATTTTTCAACTAACTTTTCCAAATTCCCATTTTCCTTTTCTCTCAACTTTCTCTCAACCCAAACACATTTTCCAGCACATTTTCCCTCTGATTTTGACATCCAAATATGAGATTTCAATCCTCTTTTGATCTCTAATCATCTCTTCAACAAAACCTTAGCATTTGCTATTTGGATTTTGAAGAATCTTGGTTCCAAAAAAGGAGAAACTCAAGTTTAGAGGTATGAACGTCCTTCTCCTCTAAATTCTCAGTTCTTTACTGAAATTCCCAAGTTCTCAATCCTTGATTTGTGTTTTATTAAAGGTTTTACAATTGTGTTCTTGATCTTGGCTTTAAAATGCAAGATTTGCTTTAATTTTGATGAAATTCGTGTGATCTGTTTGGGCATTGTTTTGAGATGTCATTTTGATGAAAAATTAATGTATAATTGATGAGAAATTGAGGTTTAATCAATGCAATCCCGAATAGGTTGATTTTCCTAAGTTTAGCTTGAGTTTTTGGTTGTTTTGGTGTGATCTTGATGATCTGTTATAGCTGGAGGTATAAGGACGTGGTTAGATCCTTTTTGGATGTTAATTGAGGTTTAAGAATGTTTAGATGTGATGGATCTTGGCTGGGTGGTGTTGTGGAGTTGTTTGGATGTGTTTTCGGTTGTGTTTGGTAGCCGAAAATGGAGTGTGGATGAGAGCAACGAGTTTAGGTGCTTTCATTGAAGATATTAATGCATGATGATGCATTAATCCTCTGCTTTGATGTGTTTAAAATAGGGGAGTCATCTTTGGATCCTTGTGGTGGTGATCCGGAAGCTTGATTGGTGTTTCGGCAAGTGGCGAAACAGAACCGGTGAGTGGATTTTGGTTTAAGGCTTTGAAACCAATGTTTTGAAGGTTTGAGAGCTTGGTTTAAGTCTAAGCAACTTAGCTAAGCTCAAGAGTAAGTTTTCGGAAAAACTCACCTTATGTTGAACCGTGGAATGGTTGTTGCAATGTGGTTGATTAGCATGTTTTAAATTCTGTTTTGAAAGCATATTTTAGCATGACTATTTGCTGAATTTATAAGCCATGTGTTGAAGGATGCTCAAGGTAAGAGATCTTTGTTTTTGAACATTGTTTAATGTGGTTTTGATGCTTAATGATGCATGATGATTATGGCTTTGTTAAATGCTTTAAAATAGTGGAATATTGTTGTTAAATGATGTATATTGGCAAGTGATGTCTTGAGAATGGTTAAGAACACTATGGTGGTTAAAAGTCCATAGGTGGTTCTTGTGTTAAGAACAACATGGTGGTTAAAAGTCCATGGTTGGTTCTTGGTTAAGATCACAAAGGTGGTTAAAAGTCCTTGTGTGAATCTTGTGTATTTTAAGAACAACATGGTGGTTAAAAGTCCATGGTTGGTTCTTGGTTAAGGTCACAAAGGTGGTTAAAAGTCCTTGTGTGAGCCTTGTGTACTTAAGAACACCATGGTGGTTAAAAGTCCATGGGTGATTCTTGTTAAGGACACAAAGGTGTTTAAAAGTCCTTGTGTGGTCCTTGTGAATTGTAAGAACATCATGGTGGTTAAAAGTCCATGGATGATTCTTGTGCTAAGGACACAATGGTGTTTAAAAGTCCATGTGTGGTCCTTGTGAATTGTAAGATCACAATGGTGTTTAAAAGTCCATGTGTGGATCTTATGTAGATTGTATCACTTGTGGCCAATATGACATGTTAATGATTTGAAGCATGAAATGCTTGTTTAAAGTGCTTATATGCATGTACAAATGATGATTTGAACTAAGGTTTATAAAGGTGTTTTTAATTGCATTATTGTGTTGTTTTAAATGAGCATTCCTCACTAAGCTTTTTGCTTACGCTCTCTCTTTTCTTAAACCAATAATGCAGAGCATTGAAGTGCATTAGGGGCAGCAAGGAAGCCAAGCATCCAAGTGAAGATTTAAGCTCATGTATGGTGAACATTTTCCTAAAACTATTAGCTTTTGGGCATTTGGCAATGGGGAACCTATGTTGTTGTTTAGGGAGATGTTTTGGACTCCCTAAGTTGGTTTTATGTTGTTGTTGATGATGGAACATGTGTTTGGCCTTTGTGAAGTTGGTTTGGTATTTTGATGCTTGAATGGTTTCCTAAATAGGTTGCATGCCTATAGAATTGGGGATTTCTTTAATTGATGCCATGTTTGAGTATGGTTGATGCAATTATGTACCTTATGCATGTTATGACTTGCTGGTATAATTTGGTTGCCTTTGGAGCATGTTTGATAGGTTAATTGTGTGATTAATCAGCAATTTTTCTGCAATCTGGGCAGGCCGTATCGGAACGGGAGCCTGAAATGGCCCAGGCGTTCGAAACGGGAGGAACCGTTCCGAAACGGAAATGTTTCTGCCAAGCCCCGTTTCGGTACTCGTTTCGGAACGGTCCCGCGTTTCGGAACATGTCCTCCCTGTTTCGGAACACCCGACCGTTGGGCACTGACATTGGCGGTTATATGTTTTGAAATGTTTGCGTTTTAGTCCTGAACCTTGTTATTGCAATTGAATGAGTTTGAGATGTCCGTTTGAGCTGAAATTTGACAGAGAAGCATGAAAGATGATTAATTTCATATTGCTAACGTATAATTGGGCTAAGTCCTTAAAATTTTCAGAATTTACAAATTGGTCCCTAATTTCTTAATTTGTGCAATCAAGTCCCTGAATGTTCACTGATTGTTATGATCTTTGAATATGCAGTTCTTGTGAACATATCTAGGGTTAATGTGCATTTAGACAAGACTTAAAATATAAAAGGGTCGTTAATCAAGGTTGACTTTCGGGTTGACTTTGGTTTTCCCCGTGGAAACTTCTTAATTCGGTTCAACCGTCTGGGCCGGGTTAAGGGGGTTACAAACCGGGCTTACCTATGTTTGTCGTCTCTCGGCTCTCACTCAACGTCATCATCTCCAGTCTCCACCGACGACCGGTCCGGCCCTTTTGAAAAGGAGTTACCTATGTAGGTAAGCTTTAGTTTCTTAAATTTCCCTAAATAAAAGGGGTTACCTATTTAGGTAAGCAGGCTTTTATGTGTACGCGTATTTGAATCGGATTACCTATGTAGGTTAGTGTAAGCACAAGTATTTATTTCATTGTTACAATTTTTTATAATAGCAAATTAAATGATTTCCAATATCTTTTTGAGGAATACTAAGGCTTTTGATTCTCCAAAGGTTAGTGTAATTACAAGTAAAATCTGCGAGCCACTCGAAGAAGACTCGTTTAGGCCAATTCTCCATCACTACGATGGTCTGAAGTTCCGTCTCAAACTCAGAATTGTTGAGGTAAAACTTTCACTGCGAAACTGTGATGCTAACCAAGAAATTTTCCTAGTTTACCAACTTAGGTTCTGATCTTAATTTCTTCTGTTAAAATTTTTAGGCACTTTCCATGTTGGATATATTTGCTGAGCAAGGTGCTAACTTGGGTCTTGAAGCAGAAGAAAAAGCTTGAAGAAGGAGCCATGGCAGCATCAGACATGAAGAAGATGAACAATTGGGACTAAAGTGAACAAAAAATAAAATTTGATATACCTAACGTGCAATTCACCCCTTTAATTTAAGTCAGCTTATTTTTTTGTTAATAAAATGACACGTGGGGTGTTCTGATTGGCCCGTGATTTTTTTTAACAACGTTAGACGGAGGGACCAAATGAGGTCACGAATTTTTGTTCAGGGGGCAAAACGTCCAAAAAAATTCTTTAATGGGTAGTTCGATATTTTGTATATACTTCTGGGCCAATGGGGCCTTTAAGCCTTAAACATTTGTCAAAATTTAGAGTATGGGTGTCATTGTTTTTTTATACAATAACACAGTTCACAAACACAATAACATTGTGTTTGATTTTAGAGAATGAAGTCTGTTTTTTATTTTTATTTTTTTTTGGAAAATAAAAAACGATGAAAAAAATGTGTTTGGTTGAAAAAATAGAAAATAATTTAGAAAAAATAAAAACAAAAATAAGTGAAAATTTGAAAACATAAAAAAGATGTTTTTATTGTTTTCATTGAAAATGTTTTAGGAAAATGGAAAATATGAGAACAAGAGTTTTTTTTAATTTTAACCTTGGTTCGAATTCTTCTAATGTCATTTTTTAAAACTTTAGTTTATTTACTCATATTTTATTTATTTATTATTATAATAATATTTTCTAACTATATTTACTTCGGGGGGTTCCTTTTTGGCAGCATGTTTGTCCCCAACAGTGTAGTTGGACCTGGAGGAACCTGATACATATGCGAGACAAGGCTGCTCTTGTTCCAGACTTGCTAAGTGCAACCTTGAAGTTTGTCTCTTATCTTTGGAATGTTGTTTGGGTGCAAGGAGAGAAGGTTCTTTGGCAAAGGATTGTATGGCATCCTAGACATGTCCCTCGGAGTACCATTGTTGCTTGGATGGCTACTCTAGATAAATTACCAACAAAAGTAGACTTTTGGCTTGAATGTTGACCCATTGTGTCCATTATATAAGAGAGAACAAGAATCTAGAGACCACCTCTTCATTCATTGTAACGCCCAAAATTTAGGGCCGGAAGTTACCAGATCAGTTTGAGGGTCGAACCGAATACGTTGGTCGGGTTGGACTAGTTTCGGGTCTATTTATTTTAACAAAAAGGGTTATGTCTTGAGATGAAAATATTTTAAAAGGCTAAAGAGGTAAATTCTTTTAAAAAGGGATTTTTTAATTATAACAAAGGAATTTTATTTTAAAAGTTGTCATATTTTAAGAGAAGATCCTATCATTTTCTCCCAAAACTATTTTCTCACTTTCTCCTCAACCAAACATCATCTTCATTGAAAATCCTTGAAGGTAATCTCTCTTTTACTTTGCTTTTTCATCATTGAACTCCTTTTGATGGATTCTCTTCAAAACCCAAATGATTTTTTCCATTTTCCTCAAAGTTCATTGTTTGAAAATAATGGGTTTTTGGGGATTTTTCGTGTGGGTTGAAGTTGTTGTGTTTTGGGTTGTTTAAAAATAATGTTTTGAGCGTTAAATGATGTTGAGATGCTGGTTCAATCATAAAATCACGAAACTAAGTAAGTGGGTAATTTTAAAGGTTGAAATACTAAAGTTTTTGGCTTGGTTTTGGGTTGAAATGACCCCTGATTGTTTTGTAGCTTTAGAATGATGTTTTCGGAGTAAATAGATGTGTTTTGGATGATTATATTGCTGGGTTTTGGTTAGAGCTGATTTGATGATATTTTCGGATAACTTCAGCTACGAATCGATGAGCGAATGTTGTTGAATGTTGTGTTTGTGAATTTCAGTGGGCATGTATGTTGAAAAGGGTATTAATACTCTGTTTTGGATTGTTTAGAAGCAGCGGAAACGGATTTGGGTACTTCAGACACGATACCCAGTGTTGCGGGGGCTTGAAATCAGTGTTTCAGCTATCGTTTGTGTTGTACCTGTGAGTGGAATTTTTTTCTAAGCCTTAACTTGGTTAAGGATGTGTTTTGGGGGTTTAGATTGAGCTTGATAAGCCAATCTAAGCTCAAGAGTAAGTTATAATGTGTTTTAGTCTTTATTTTCGATAATATCTACTATGCGTTTGAATGATTTCCATAGTGCATGTTGCCATGAATATCCTTGTGTCACACATTTGATTGCTTTAATTGATCCCATGTTGGTTATTGTTGTGACCATGAGAACACAAGGTAAGTATGGGTTTGGTGGGTTATTGGCAATGTGAAGTCTTGTTATCGGATATAGTTGGTCGTCCAATAGGATGTGAGTGCACTCGAAGTAAAAGTCACGCGTGGCCTTAGTGATGCTAGATTCCACTAAGGAGGAGTACGGTGATGTGAGATTCCACCAGAAGCTATGTTTTTCTATATGAGTGAGTTCGGTGATGTGAGATTCCACCGAAAGTGTCTAGTGAGTTTGAGAACTATCCGCATATCCGAGTAAAAGTGTTAAATGTCAATATACCCACGGTGCTCTAAATTCTCATGTTAAGCATGTTATATTGTTCTTTTCCATTTTTGCTTGGGCATGTAGTTGGTTACTTTCCTTGTTTGATGAGAATGAACATGAGGTGAGCTTATGGCTTGTGGATGCATTCGGTAAATGCACGAGATGTTAAATGCATGTTTGTTATTTGTTCAAGCATGAAGGGAAATGATTTGGAAATGGTTTTTGGTTTCAAGCAAACTATGGTTTTTAAACTTCATTGTTGTAGCTACTGTTTTGAGCACCGCTCACTAAGCTTAAATGCTTACGCTCCCTTTTCCAACAGTACAGGTCCTTAGACTTTCAGACCAATTCAGGGAATAAGGGGAAAATCCAAGGGGTTGATTTTGCTCAAGTGTGGTTTTAGACTTCAATAATTAGTATTAAGCAATGGGATAGGACCTTTTGGTTTAAGGGGGATGTTGATATGTCTCTTTGCTTTAGACAAGTTTGTTTGGTTATGTTCGGCTTGTAATGCCTCTTAACATGTTGAAGTATGCCATGGTTTGGCTTTTGACCTTTTTGGTGAATGTTAAGCATGAATGCTTTTCTTTATGAACATTGCCATGTTGAATCTTGTCTCGTTGAATGATTATCTTGTTTTAAATGAGTATTCATGGTTGCCTTATGTTTGCATGTGTGTTTACGAGTTGATTAAATGCGTGCTTGGTGTGTTTTGTGCTTGCTTACTTGTGCATAAAGCTGCGGAAATCCATTTTTCTGGGCATAAGGTATCGATACGCTCAAGGGCAGTATCGATACGGTCCCCTATTTTAAGCATATCATATCGATACGCAGGGGCGTACTGATACCAATTTTGGTCACTGGAAATTCGAGATTTTGGCGAGAAATTGGGGTATCGGTACGAGTCTTAGGCATATCGATATTGTCCCTGGTGTTGACTTTAGGAGCTTGACCATCAAGGGCGTATCGATACAAGCCTTGAAGAGTATCGATACGGTCTCTTAAAGTTGACTTGGGGAGTTGACCGTTGAAGGCGTATCGATACAGTCCTTAGGTGTATCAATACGTCATGTAGTCAAATTGTTAAAAGTTGACCTCTAACGTCCGCCTTGCTTGATTCATGTTCGTGTTTTCTTATCCACTGCTTCTCTCCTCACATAGGTTTCAAAATGACATTTAGACAATATTATTTTTTAAAAAAAAAAGAAGAAAAATTTTAGGGTTGCTAATCAGAGTGAAGCCTTAACAAGTTTCTCTTCGGTTTTCCCCGTGTAACCCGTTCGATGCAGTCTGGTGGCTAGGTCGGGTCACGGGGGTTACATTTGTTGGTATCAGAGCCTAGGTTTCGCCTAGGTTCGTTGGGTTTTTGCAAAGCCGAAAGCTAAGTGAGGTAAGTTTTATTGTGTATGCTTGTTAGTTGTGATGCACGATGATTGTAAGCATGTTTATAATTTTCTTTTTGTTGGTTGGGAGATAGTTAAAGGCACTCATTGCTAGTATACTGATATTGTAAGTGGTTTTAAGTTTAAAAACTTGAGCGCCTTGGACCTTGTTCCTTGCTGACCCCAAATCATTTCACTTGTTGTGTTTATTGTTTAGTTTTGCACTTGTTAGCATGGTGAGACCGAGGGGAAGGCCCATAATGGATAATCCGAGGGTTGAGCGGATTGAGAACGTTGAGGATATGCGAGGGGAGAACTTTCCTCCTCCTCCTCCTTCGGGTGGTGGTGGAGTGAATGTCGGAGGTGTTGGACCGTAGGTCGGTTAGGGACAGGCTGACATTGATGTGAATTCGTTGATTCAGGCTATAGCCGGGGCTATTCAAACAACTTTAGTGGGTGTTCAGGTTGCAGCAACGCCTCAGGGTGCAGGTTCTGGTCTGCCGTTAGAGCGACTTTGTAGCTTGGGCGGAGTCGAGTTTCGGGGATTTTCACTCGAGGGTTCGGAGGCATGGTTTGAGAGCACAGTTCGTATTTTTGGACAAATAGAGTGCTCTGATGCAAGTAAGCTAGGTTACATCATCTCTTTTCTTTAGGGAGATGCCTATACTTGGTGGACTACCATCACAACGGGTATGCCAGAGGCCGAGGTTACATGAGAATTCTTTAGGACTACTTTTCGTAAGAAGTATCGAGGTCCTCGATACCTAGACAAGAAGAAGAGAGAGTTCATGGCTCTAGTTCAGGGTAGCAAGATCGTGTCCGAGTATGAGGTACAATTCGTACATCTGAGTCAGTATGCTTTTGAGTTGGTTCCCACTGAGAGGGAACGATGTGATCATTTCTGATATGGTTTGATCGGGGAGGTGAGACCTACATGCCGACTTCTAACTATACGAATTTTGATGTATTGGTCGCTAGGGCCAAGGACATTGAACAATCTTTGGGACTTACTGGTCGTAGAGGTGGATCTAGTTTAGGGAAAGGGACCACCGAGTTGGATAGACACCGTGCCAAGAGGCACAAGGATAGGAGACCCCATCATGATCATAGGCGTGGATGTGGTAATCCGGGGCGAGGCCATCACAACCAAGGGGTTGAAAATCGTACTCCTGAGTGTACCAAGTGTGGTAGGCGTCATTTCGGTGAGTGTTGGGGCACTTATGGCTTATGTTGGAACTTCGGGTCTAGAGCGCACTTGAAGTATGATTGTCAACATCCGTCTAGGGATGGACAAGCTCCTGCACAAGCCGTTGAGCATCAGAGAGGCCGTGGGTGCGATCGAGGTAACTTTCAGCCTAGAAATGATGGTTAGAGGAATGTGGCTCATGTTGTGGCAGTTCAGCCCGAGGGAGGTGGACCGACTAGAGTGTATGCGCATCGTGAGGATAGGAATGACACATATGTGATTGCAGGTAATTTCTCCTTATAGTCTTTGACTTTGCTTTCTTTGGTTGATTCCGGCTCTACACATTCATATATATTGAGTGAGCATACGGAGCTGTTAGATATTCTGGTTGAGATATTAGATGTGGGTATGAGTTTTACGAGTTCTTTTATAGAGAAAGTTGTAGTTAGAAAGATGTATAGAAGATGTCCTTTGATGGTTTAGGGTCATGTTTTTCCCGTGAATATGATGGAATTGCCGTTTTATGGTTTTGATGTAATTTTGGGCATGGATTGGCTTGTGGAACATAGGGCTAGGGTAGATTTTGAGACAAAGTGTGTGTCCTTGAAGCTTTCAGATGATTATGAGGTAGTAGTAGTGGGCAAGAACGTTAAGTTCTTGTCCAATGTTGTTTCAGCTTTAGAGGCTCATAAGTTAATGGATGTTGGTTGTCAGGCATACTTAGCCTATGTTATGAATCCAAGTATGAGTGAGGCATGACTGTAAGACATCAGAACTGTTTGTGAATTTCCCGAGGTATTTCCGGAAGAATTGCCTAGTTTGCCGCCTGATAGAGAGGTAGAGTTTTCTATAAAGACTTATGCTTATTCTGCTCTAGTATCAATTGCTTTGTATTGAATGGCTCCTAAAGAAATGAAAGAGTTGAAGACACAACTTCAGGAACTGATAGATTGAAGGTTCATTCTTTCGAGTATTTCACC